>CM076095.1:21344014-22705264 GCA_038088585.1 Chrysina gloriosa | reverse complement strand
CTGGTTGGATAAAAGTATTTATATAATTAGCAATATTAATTATTCTCTCAATGTAAAAATGTAGTAACTTTTCAAATTTCCTCATTGAGTTGGTATCAAAAAAGAATAGAAAAATGAGCAATGCTGAGAAACAAGCCCAGTTAATGATAATAATTTACCTTGCAGGACAGAACACTCAAATGTGCATTAGACACGAGTTTACGTGTAACATCAAAGGCGAATTATTATCAAAACCTAACTTAGTTATGTTCATTTTTCTAATAATAGTTTCCCATAAATTTAAAAATAAAATGTCAGCATATATGCATATTTATACAAAGCTTACATAGAAATTATTTCGACCTTACCCATTGTGAATTTCAACAATACTCTTGTCACCTATTATATTTCTAACAGTATAAAACATCACTAATACCAGAAATTCTGCCAGTTTCGCTCGAAGCAAAAATGAAACTAAGTTTGTGCGTTTTAATCATTGCAGTCGCGTTCACTGTTTTGGTAAATTTCTCTTGTTTAAATATTAATTATTTATAAAAATTACAGAGAATATACTTATATATATATATTAATGTACTAATATTTATGTTTCATCTTTGACCGCACTAAAGCAGGTGGACGCAAATCCAATTGATGAAATCCATGCAGCAAAAGGTGCTTTAGGGCATGTTTTAGGTCTTCATAAGGGGCATCATGGAAAAGGAGTTGCGTGTAACGGTTTCCCCGGTAATAACAATAACCCTCGTCCGACCCCAGCCACAACAACTACGACGAGTAAGTCTTTAACTACATATGCCCAATAACTTTTTACTTATATTAATGTATTATTCTTTTAGCTGCAGCATCTGGTAAATAACTTTTGCGCTTGTTAACAATGGAATATTGTATGTACTAATTACTAATTAAATTTACTCAAAATTATGACTAGCTTTACTTATAACGTAAGCCACTTACCACGAATAATTACTGTAGCATTAAATGTAACAAACAAATTTTACTAAACTGAAACACACCGATTTGAAATTATGGCTGTATTACGTATCCGACACCTAGAAGCTGTAAATTTCGTTTAAACGACAATAGACCCAACGAGATCGAATTTTTCTTATCATTTCTTATCGAAAATTTGAAACAAATAAGTAATCAACGCGCTCGTATTATCATTGTCCGCGCCAATCTATGTAATAAGATGGATTAAAGTTCATATCGATGCACTTGTAACGTGCTATTGTACAAAGGATTATATGCAGGATTAAATTATAAAATTATTTATTTAATTATTAATTAATTTTAGTAAAAGTCGGTACGATATGAAAGTAAAAATAAAGACACTACACGATGAGAGCTAAGAATAACTAATGTATAGCTGCAAACAGATGAAATATAATAACTAATTTACAACACAAGTTTATTCAAATTATTGGTCATTAGCTCAAGGTACGTGTTCAGTTATTTCCATTTTTAATGGAAAGTAAAAAGTGTAATTATAGGATTCACAGCGTTCAAGAAGTAATCTCAAAATCAAACATTTAGAGTAGAAGGCAGAGAAATAAATGATAAAAAAATGAAGATTAGTATGGGTCACTGGACGTATGCTTCTCAATTATTTCGACCTATCATATTTGTAATGTTCCTAGCCCTAGGCCTAATCTATAAAAAACCCCGAATTCTTAAACCTAATGGCTATAAGTCTTCGACAGGAACACTGCCAACGTTTTGCATAGTTTTCTAGACCCTTTAAGTAGGCTCCTCATCATTTATCCTACCTTCGACCTCCATGCTTAATAATGTGATTTCACTCCTAAACCCCTAAATTCCCAGACATTTGGCAAAGGCTATTGGTTTTCGAAGGGAGATAAAACCTACTTTGTTCCAACCTTCACGCCTCTTACTGTTAGTGCACATCTTCTTTCCTCTTCTCCTGGGAGTAGCGAACGAATATCACCATCCGATATAAAACATACAACCTCCCTCCTGGAAAAGGCTGTACAACCGAAGCATATCAGGTATCCGAAGGTGTAGACTACTGTTTTTTTCTTTACCTTGGCATCTAGGCCATTAGCCAAGTAAATATAAATAACTACTCATAATAAACGAATAGGATAAACAGGGACACACGTTTTACGTCAAGGGGTCCATCGTGACGACTTGGCTGACACCAAAAACTAGACCACGGATAGAAGGAAAACACATACCAGGAAAAAAATAACGAAGGATTAACAGAGAGCTACTACAACTTAAGACCTATTACTTTTAAAAATTGTATAATATATCCAAAGACAACTCTGTTATCTAGAGATAATAAGTATGATATGTTTACTGGAAACGTGTTAACTATTATCTTAATATTACGCTTAAATTTACTTATATTGTCTAGGTGGCCAGAACACTGAAAGAATATGTGATTGTGTAGACTAGTGTTATGGTAAGGATCTGTCAAACTCCCAGGCTTCTCTAGCTGCCTTGCCCATGTGACGTAAGTAGCACTCTCAGTAAGACTCAACACGTAACTTTGAGTCATTCCTTGGTTATTGTTCTTTCTAACTTTAAAACAATCTGCTTTCTCCCTAATAGGCACGAAGCTAGTAGTATCCAAATTCCGACCCTTATCAATGCCTCCTCGTTGTTGTCAAAGGCCTCTATAAAGTCCTCCCAAATGTGCAACAATGTGTCGTCAAGGTTGATTGCGAACTTCTATAGTCATGCTGAATATATATAACAATATTATATGCATCTAAAGATTTTACTAGTCTGCTCTTTGAATATCCTTGCTAAGACAAGCATTATTACTATAGATCTATAGTTACTAATTTTAAATATTTCCTCGACAATACGTTGATTGAAAATATACGCCAACGAGTCCCCTGCTGCATTACCTCCTGCAGCATTTCGATAGAAAGCCCAAACACGGCCTCTTCCCTCTTCACTTTTATTTTTGGCATTATACTATATGTATTTCAATTCGATACCATTCGCTGTGGTATGTATGAGCATGCCTACGCATGATATCTAATCTATCCTTATTTGGACGCTGAATTTTATTCAAAACTTCTTGTGGAACTCTTAATTAATCTTATTGGAATCTGCAAGTCCCTCATTAGATGATACTTGGCGTCCAATTTCCCATTTTATTGTTGCCCAGATTGTCTTGTGTTTGTTGTGCAACTTTCCCTTTGATTTTCACACCCTCTTCAAATACAGATTTGGCAGTATAAGTATTCGCCAACATGATCTGCTAGCAAAAAGTCGATTCTGAACATCTTAAAGACGCTGAGAGTTGGACTTACGATTACGAACTCAAGATAAACACTATAGTATCCGCAACATGCCCGGGATTGTATCCGACACTCCTAAAGTTTTGCGATTCAAATACACGAATTTTATCGTTAAGATTTGGGCTTGCATAGTACCACTGTTTCACTGCTTAGGCAGAATTTTCAGTCCTCTAATTTAAGCAATGAATTGTATAAATTGTAGAATTCGCACATTGAATTTTCGGGATATCTCCAGCAAATTACCTAACATTGTGATCAGGTAGTCGACAATTCTCACAAAAAAATTAGCTACTACCCGGATAGAAGCACCGACGCTAATTGCATCATATTTAAGTTGAGAATTCTGCACCAACTTGCAATATAGTAAATGTAGACGCATGTTCTAATTAATTATGAACGAGAATTGCATTGAACTAAGCAGGAGCCTTCGCTGGGCCTGGTACCAGTTTCGCGAATCTACAGCCAAGCGCATCAGTATCTACCCAATCAAATGTATCTCATCCCAAAGATTTAAAATATGGTTGCTTGGAGACTGGAAATTTATGTTTTATCTTTGACCGCACTAAAGCAGGTGGACGCAAATCCAATTGAAGAAAACCATGGAGCAAAAGGTGTTTTAGGACATGTTTTAGGTCTTTATGAGGGCATCATGCAAAAGGAGCTGCATGTAACGCTTTCGTTCGCATCTACCCAGTCAAATACCTCTCATCCCAAAGATTTAAAGTATGATTGCTTAAAGACTGCAAAATTAGTCTGGTGCGAAATAACATCTTTAAGTGCACCCGTTATACACAAGCTTGTATATCTCAAGTAAATTATTTAATGCTGTAATTAGGTGGTGCCTCAAGTTAATTAACACATGTATCTACACTCAATACATTGCAAGTTAGGGCATAATTCTCGACCTCAATATGATGCAATGACCATCTGGGAAATTATGCAGGTGGTAGTTGCTTTTTCTCGAGAGCTACCCATCATCTAACTACTGGAAAAAAGCCGAAAAGCTCTTGTTTACATCAATAGTTACTCAAGAGTAGTATCGGTTTTACCACCATATTTTCAAGATTTAACGTTACAAAGTTATCTAAATCTTCAACGGAAAGATTGTCATTTTAATCTTCTTCTGGAAGTGCGTAGCCTCTATGGATGTTGGCAATCACGTTGGCCAAAATAACTTTCTTGACAGCTTTCGTAAATAGCTCAGCGCTCGTCAGGTGCGTCATCTAATTAAGAGTTCCTAACTACGGAATTAGGCGCCATTTTCTTGTTCTTTATGGTTCTTATATTTTCTAACTTTTTCTGCATTCACTCAATGAAGACCCATCATATTCTAAATATATGGCGTTTAATACTTGTACGGATCAACATTCAGGCCTCCGCCCCAAAGGATGAAAAACGAATTTTAATACTGTACTGAGTGGAAACTATTTAACTAAGTAATACCCGCCCAAACACGAACCCGATGTCAAAATTTAAATCTACAATTTTCGTGTAGGAACCCTTGGAAGGTCGTAAGAAGTTTGCAACGTTTACTCATTTCATTATTGTTTTTGAAGCCATACTAAACAAATCAACCGCAGCTACGAATTTCCGATAATATGGGAAACATTTAATCATTTTCCAAGTAGAATTACGTGCCATATGTGAAGAAGCAATCTTCAGAAAAGATGTATATTAAAAACATATTAAATTTTAAATACAACTGGGTACTAATTAATGCGTGCACTTCGTACAGAATTGAATGGAAGTTGCTTCTAAGTGAATCGGTATTGTAACTCTAGATCCTAAGGCAATAAGAGCAAATAATTGGCGATAAATTTATAGTAATAGATCGTTTATCAAAGGAAGCCGCTATTAGTAAATTCTTCTACATAGGAAAGTTTTGCAATATGACGCAACTCTGTATCGCAGGAATCTGCTTGTTTGTGCGTGCTAAAACATATTCATACTTGCACAGTAACCGCCGCGCCAAGTCGATGGGCTCAGTTTCTCAGTTATTCGTTAGCAGTGATCGTGGTCACAAAGTGAGATGCGGACAGTTTTACGATATAACTTCACGCGTGGTTTAAACGTAAACCGATACTTAGAAGAAATGATTCTGACACTAGGTAATGCTTGTTCACATCGTACGACTATAGTCAGACGGTACAAAGAATTTGGAGGAAAAATTTCACTATGGGGGACACAGAAAGAACGGAAAGGCTGCAAACATCAGTTACGGGGGAAACGTTACTGCTGTTAGGAAAATGCTTACCAGCAGATTGAGTATACCTTAGACCTGAATGTACCAACAATTCGTTCGATTCTGTATGATCATTTGCACGTGAAGAAACTTTGTTTTTTCTGGGCACCGCACAGTCTGACTAAGGAGCAGATGACACGATTTGTGACATGCTGCCGGGGGACACTGAAAATGTTTCATATGGGACAATCTTGGTATGTGAAAACAAAGTGTGGGCCTTTGATAATGAGGATATATTCAGAAAATCCCGATCATCATAGAATCTATGAAGGCCAAACTCAAGAATGAACACCTGGTTCCTTAATCATTAAGACGCTCCAGCTCAGACGCGCGAAAGTCTGCACCGAATATTTAATCAGTACAGGACTGAAACTTCTTGGGCACCCTCCTTACAATCCAGACCTTACTCCCTGCGACTTTGCACTGTTCCCGCATGTGAAAATGAAGCTGAGGGGAATGCGGTTTTTCAATGAAACTTGGTAGATCTGGTTTAAGGATTGGTTTCGGAGAATGGAGAGATATATTGAACGTGGTGGAAATTATTTTGAAATAATTAAGTAAATGAAACTGCATTGCAAAACTTTCCCAGTACCCTTTGTACCTATGTAAAGAATAACAATCTGGATTTCATGAAAACTCGTTGAGAGTATAGGTACAAATGAATTTTAGTGGAATTTACTAAATCACTGCATTCGTGTAAAAATGCTGCAACTTCTACGATTGTGGTAAAAATTGAATGCAAAATTTTCACTACCTTAAGAAATAAAATGGCTAAATATTTGAGATAAAATGAAAACTTGATAATAAAGAGTGAAAAAAACAAATAAATAAAGCTGTATTGTAGGAAAGTGCCTACTGTCCTGTAACCGAGCAGATTTTTTCAGGTTGGAGAGTTCTTTTCTAATTCATTTTTACCTGTAGCGGCGCTTTAAGTAAACACAACTCATATTATCCTCACAGCACGCACGAAGATACAAAACTATCTATCAGAAAACCAAATATTCTTAACAAAAAAGATTATTTATGGGTACAATTCATTTTAAAACTATACTGACGGTATCTGTATATATCATTAGCTGGTGTAATACGTAGATTACAAAATACGATCCTAACAATATCATATCGGCCCCGCAATTACCGTAATGATTCCCATCTATGCGACTATATGGTTTGATGCGGGTTAATTTCCGTATATGCTTTTTTATCTGATTAGGCTTCGTTTCCAATTATGGTTTTTTGCTCATTAAGGATGGGAAACAGAACATGACAAAATAAGGAAGTATTATTCGATGACTTTGGTTTGAATAGTTTCAGACTGATCATCTCGTAAAGGAAAACTGCAAAAATACAATATAAGGGTTATATATTTATTATATTCTTTCAAAAATGAAGCATTCTTTCGTTATCTGTTTACTATATTCAACCGTCTTGTGCGTTATGGTAAGAGTAATCTAATAATGGAAAATGTTAAACTTTTAAGAAGGGCGTAGTTTTTGCAGACGACAAGTCTTGTATCAGCGGACAAACAACGTTTAATGAAGCCATGCTTTTGGATATTTAGAAGAAGGTTTCCTTCGCGTATGACACGTAAGTATAACATCTTTTCTTTCGAACATGCCCGTTTATACCCTATCACTTACCTAAGTATTATTTAAAGAAAAGAAGGACTCAAATTCTAGGTTTCTGCCTGCAATTTAAATCCTTATCTTTAAGTAATAATTAAGTTATACAAACGGGCAATATACTTATAGTTATTTACAAAGAAATTCAAAATCTGGCCCATTTTAATGACATCTTTACTTCTTTTACAAAAACGATAATGTTTTCAACCTCAAATACTAAAAAACGGACGGAAATACAAAGACCGACTATCGCTAATTTTTCCCTCATTTTTCAAATCTCAACTCTGGGAAACTCCTTTGATTTTGAATCCTACTGTTATACTATTTTGATTGTGTCGTCAAGTATTGTCAGCCTTACTAATTTAACTAGTTGCTAACCGCATTTTAGCTAATGATCAACTGGTTTAACTACAGTATATCAAGTCTATCTTGAGGTCTTAAGGTTGAATGTGAAATAGAACGATAGGTAAAATGACGTGCTCTTTTCCAAAATTCTAACTTGAACCCGCCACTTTGACAAAGTAAACTATTGTTTACATTGTGCCAATTATTATCTACTGCATCATTCGTTTTCTTCATATTTAAAATCGTAACTAACGCCACGAGGTCATTCAATGCATACTTACATACATAATTATTAGAATGTGGTGATATTGTTATGGACATTACTAATATTGTCTAATTACATACAATTTACTTACAAATAACGCTATTTACTCCTCTTATACACTGTTACAGACGTAGGAGAGCACCACCACTAAACAAATACATATATATTATATATACTGCAATTCTTCTCGTTTAAATCTTTTCAAATACAACCGAACACTTTCACCTTATATTCATACTGAAAGTTTCAATTTATTGTACTGGAAAGAATTAACAATAATATTTTATTTGTAAAACGCCAGAGCAGATATAACTTACAGTCTTTCCTACCTATAAATGCGAAAACCAAAATACAAGGGCTGTTCCCTTTCCGCTAAGCCAACAAAGTAATCACAGTATATCAGAAAACCATGTTTATTTATAATTTTCAAAGTATTTCGGTTTGAAGTCAATGCATTTTCGCAACCGTGAACGCCAATCTCGAAAACATTTTTTCAATCTTTCCCCATTCGTTTATTTTATTATTAAATACATCCACCACTTTTTCGGCCAATGAAAAACTTAAACCCCGTAACTTATTCTTTACACGTGGAAACAAATGACCCACTATTTCAATGTTTTAAGCATTCAAATACTCAATCGTTATCAAAATGACATTATTCTTTGGACGGTCTCCGCAAACATTTTGGAGAATTTGAGACAAACAAAGTGTAATAATAATAATAATAATAATAATAATAATATTGTATTTGGTGCCCAACAATATAAAACCACAACGGACACATACAATCAAGCTAAATACACTAAGCAAAAGTACAATATGCAACAATTAAACGAAGAGATACACACGTCTTCATATTTAGGTATTTCTATAAATATACATAGGTACATATATGTGCTACCTTATGTATACATAATATTAAACTAACTCACCACAAAAAATGTTTTTATATAACATATCACCACAACGACACAAACGTCTTATTGGCGCTAGGTACATGACGTTTGTCCTTATAGGATCCAAGTAATTTGATCATATATTTCGCGATTCTTTGGCAGGCACATAAAAGGTACACAAGAAAGCAACTCAGGACAGTCAATCCTGTTGTTAATGAGTCTGTAAAGAAACACCGCACTCGTGCGTTGATAGCGCATATGGAGTGATGACAATTCGTGTGACAGAAGCAGTTGTGCATGATCCTAGTTCCTCCTCGGATAGTCAGCAGTCTCCTTGAATGTTAAAAATTTTAAGAAACGTCGCTGCACTCGCTCAAGTCGAAGTTGGTGAGATGCATAGTGAGGATGCCATATGATCGCTGCATATTCTAATTTACTCGGAATCAATCCATAATAAAGAGTTTTAACAGCAGCGCAATCAGTAAATGTTCGTGTGTTACGAAGAATGAAACCGAGAATTTTGTACGCACTATTGCACACTGATGTAACTTGTTGACCAAAGCAAAGTTTATCATCAAACAATACTCCAAAATCTCTTACAGTATCCGATGAAGACAGGAGTTGGAAATGGAGACTGTAGTCAAAAATAATCTTCGATACCTTCCGGATATACCTGACGACGCAGCATTTATCAACATTAAGGTGAAGTTTATTGTGGATACACCAACCGCTAATAGTTACTAGATTCTCTTGTGGGAGCCTGGCGTCATGAAGGGATTCAATTTTATGAAATATTTTAAATCATCTGCAAACGCTACATAACGGCACGTCAATGTTTGTAAGAGGTCATCCATAAATATCAGAAACAACAGCGTACTATCACATTTATCAAAGTAACGGTAACGTATACATCCTTCTTTGATTTGGTGACCGTAAAATAAGGGAACATAAACCACTGAGGCAACGTTGAACAAAATGTTAAGAAATGTTTTAATAAATTATATCACATATACGAGGGCTATTCTCTTCCCGTTGACTCTAGTAAAGTAATACACAATATGTTGATTAAACATTTATTTGCAATTTTCCCGAAGTATTCCTCGTTACAGTCAATGCAGTTTTGCATCCGTAAAAGCCAATCTCCAAAGCATTTTTCCAACCTTCACGCGTTATATTGTTTGTTTCATTTCTAAATGCATCAATGGCTTCTTGGATCAATGTAAGATGTAAATCCCATAATTTATCCTTTACATATGGAAACAAAAAGAAATCAATAAGTGCCAGGTTTGCCAGACTACCTTACCTCTTGAGCGCTCTTTGCAAACATTTTGGGAACTTCAGGCAAACAAACTGTAGTAAGACATTCGGCGTTAACGATACGACCTTCAGTGCTACAATAGAAATATTTTCAGTAATTCCAAAACATTATTTTTATTAATTTTTGTCTAACCTCCCAACCTGGAAAACGTTTGCATAAATATATAGATTCCACATAGTTAGCACACGCAGCAGTACTTATCATATCCTAAATCGTTGCAGGATTCTCGATCTGTATGTAATTCAATGACTGTCGGTGTATTCGTACGGGATATGTAATTATTTTACAGGCTACAAGCGTCTATTACTTAATTACAAAATTAGGTAACATTGGAAATATGCGAAATCCAAGTATTCTATTGATTCTTGTATCAAATTTGTATTTTCTTGTACTTTCTTCAGCTACGCCATCGATACCAATAACAACAACTAGACCGACTACGACAACTACGAGCATAACTACCACGGCTTCAATAACAACTATTGCAACAACCATACCATCCACACAAACTACGCAAACTGGAGCACCAACCACCTCATCATCTGATAGCAACGATCCACCAACTGACGGAGCGACTCCAAATGACGATATAGATGCTAGAAATGGAAATGGAGACTCTGAAGACCTTGATGGGGTTGATGATACAAGCAATGATATAGCTTAAAATTTTTAATTGAACTATGGGTAATTTCAATAAAGGTGTTATCTCAAGAACTCTGTATTTATTAAATTGAATGGTGGGTACTTTTTATAGATTAATTTTATTTTTGTTTTCTAATTCATTTTAGTTGGTGTTCTTACTATAATTGTTCTTTGAACGGCCTAATTGCTTATGCAATTGGAAGTAAAGCTTTCCTTTTATAATTAATTAATGTTGATTTTGTCGAAAATTACGGGATTCCCTCTTATTTCGATTTTTATATTTGTCAATCCTTTAATTCTATACATTTTACATTCTCACAAAAAGACGAATAGACCAGGTATTACAATTATCCACAAAAGATCTAAGCTATGGGGAAAATAGCTGGAAGAAAATATAGAATCCATCTCCATCCTATACCCAATGTGGTAAACCAGATTAGGTTAAACAACTTTCTACATTAACACCCTTCTGAAAATCTTGACAAGGTGAAAACTGCACGTATATAGTCACAAATGTGTGATTTGTGTATATAGTGCCACAACCCCTTATGAGAGGTCGTCCTGCTCGAATTTTCCTCCACTATTGATTTTTCCGCGTTCGACAACCCTACCAGAACCGCCAAATAACCGAAAATGGAGGAGGCTGTGGGCAATCTAGAAAAACAAGTAAATAGCGCAATTTACCATAGCAACCGTTACCCTAGACGATCATGTTCTATTTATTTTTTTAGATGCAAAAACCGACACGAAACTTTATAGTTTGGCCGAACAAGTCGGAAACATCGAGAACGAGATCTTTTCAGAAGATGGTACACAGATCGAAGTATTTACCCTCCTTAAATCGGTGAACGAAGTGAAGAATAATTATCAGAATCTACACAAGGAAATCCAAGAAGTACAGGGCCTCCAGAAAGAGCTAAGTACAAAATTGCAATCACAACTGATGCTGATGCAGAAAAAATGCAACATTCTGAAAGAAAAGTTAAGCATTAAAGTGCCTGCAAAACAAACGACTAACGAATCTAGACTCATACTATCCCCCACATCGTCTGGGCAGAATAAGTTCGATTGAAAAAACGTTATTTCGTTCTCCAATTTCGATTTCGATTGTTTTTCGTTCATGTTAGCGCCTACTTGATGCTTTAGAACTAGCCGAAATCAAACTCTCTGAAAAACGAGAGGAACTGTGGCCGTTTTAGCGCGCATGTGGCTTTAAAAAAACCCACCCCTTCATACGCCTGGACGAGGATTTTGCCGCCACCACCTGGGAAACGTAATTAATAAAAAACACTGTAAAATCATATCATCATCATCATTCATAATTTCCATTTTAAATGTGTTTAAATGTGAGATGTATAGTTACGAAAAGAAAGTTCCTAAATCGGTTCGCAGTGAAGTTACCAAGAGTAGAAACGCTTTATGCATGATACCAAACTTAGTTGATTACCTAAATTGAAAATTTGTTTTCCTTTTTAAAAAAATAAGGCATTATTCATTGATCGCAATGTACCGACAAATTTTGAGTTTAAGATGTTGAAACGTTAAGAAATCAGGTTTTTGTTGCTCCCTTTATTAAGAAGTTTCGAATTCGAGAAACTTAAGGACCATGGAATTTTCGAAGGGTAAACAATTTTATATTATCCCTCAATTTTTAATTTTGGTTTCTGGCATGAAGTAGCAAGTTGCAAGTAATGTAAATAACCATGTTGGTTGTGCTGAGCATGTATGTTACAGCATGATGTGTAGTTGTACCCATTTTGGAAAAGTTAGTAGTACAATTTTGATGTAGTGTAAGACGCTGTGTGTATATTATCTGACAATTTATACACAGTCTGTATATACGATTTAAAAATAGAAGAAACACAAAAGAACTACTGTAAATACGGGTTAAAAGATGAAAATGTGTGCATAAAATTGAAAACTCTAATTTTATTTGACTTAAAAATTTTATTTTTGAGTCTGTTAATTACATCCACCGCCCTAGATGGGCAGAAGGATAATGTGAAAGAAGAAGAAGAGTCTGTTGATTTCTGGTTTTTGTTTTAATGAAATACTCCTTTGCTCAAAGTAATTAACGAATGTTTCATGTTTTCAATCAAAAATGTTTACTAAAGTTTCATTACTAGAAACTTAGAATATCTTAAATAACTTGTTTCTTCTTCTGAATGAATATTGTACGTCCTTCCACCAGAACTTTTATGTGCATTCTGATTCATCGTGTACCTCAAAACCTTCACTACAATGTTGACAACCTTCTCCTTTCCCATCGTTAATCTTTTTTTTTTTTTTGGTTTCCCACTCATCTGCAGTAATCTTCATTCATTCATTCGGTTCATATGCTTAATCATTTCAACTGATGTTCTCCGTGTTTTTAGCGCTATAGCTTGTAACATTTGTCGAATCATTTTACCATTTCACATTTTATCTTCATTCATATTCCTTGTGGCATTTAGAATATCACGTTTATATTTTCTTTCAACATCCTTCGTTCCCTACATTTCAGATTTTTATATTTGCTAAAGAGTTGCTTATGATCACATTTTTATTTCGATTCATCTAAGTTTTTCTGGGTCGTCTCCTCCAGTAGTTTCTGCTTGAGCCACACTTCTCACTAATTTTCCTGGGTACGTTCTTAAAATGTGTCAATGGAAATGCAATTGTCTAATCTCCAATTTTATCGATCCCTTAATTCAATTATTTCCGTACGTTTCATTGTATTATTCCTCCGTATTCCGTTTTCTTCTTCATTCTTCTGAATTACTTTATCTTCATGTCGTTTATCCACAATCCATGCTTTTTCAGGTTTTATTTATAGCGTGGTATTTGTTTTCTTATATCTTCTATTTGCGATTTTTATTTTTATCTAACATTGTTATGGAATGTCAATATACAAGGCGGTAAAGAAACCAATTCATCGAGACACATTTTAGCACTTTTAATTTTGCGTGGAGCGAGTGTAGTCCATTGGTTAGGGCGTTCGACTACGAAATTGACGGTCCGTGCTCGAAACTCAGACGTTCTGCCTCAAGGGTTGGCCTACTCAGTCGCTATAAAAATGAGTACCTGCATCCATCATCCACAAAGGGCCAAAATCACCACGTAGTATACAATAACCGAGTGTGAATCCAAAGATACGGGGTCCTTGAGACTCCGCTTAGCAGTCTATTGCGAGATGTTAGTTCCTTACCATTATATATATTCTGTGGTTTAAAAGCTTTCAGTTTTTGAGAAAATTGCAAAGCCTTTATGTACGAGATTATCCTTAGTTC
The DNA here is from genome assembly GCA_038088585.1 of Chrysina gloriosa. Classification (NCBI taxonomy): domain Eukaryota; kingdom Metazoa; phylum Arthropoda; class Insecta; order Coleoptera; family Scarabaeidae; genus Chrysina; species Chrysina gloriosa. The sequence continues at coordinate 22,691,393 of CM076095.1, read as the reverse complement.
GATGCATTGCTTTAAAAGCGGGGAATTATTTAAACTCCACCTGTATCAGTGTAATTTCTTCTAATTCTTTAGCATAGTAGAGGTATTAGTTAAATTTTGCCAATAATGGGTTAGTACTTCCTATAGTTGTCTATTTAAGATGATCGCATATTTGCCCAGAAGTGTATTGGGGGAATTCGAATGAAGAAAATTATTTATTTTATTTGGGATGTAACGTTTGTTTGAAAAGGCCTAACGGTTTTTGAAGTATATTCATTTTATTTAATTTTATTTTTCTACGCAATGCTTCCTTCAAACTAAAAGTAGAAATGAAGATTTTATAAACGCGTGATTTTCTAAAAAGATAGTTAAAGCACTCTTGGGGATTATCTCTGTACTGAGGAATTTGTGCATAAAATATTAAATAAACTTTCCAGCCCATCCAAAAATCTTTCCATTGCTCAAAGTTTATTCCTTTTGAAGGAAAAATTCTATTAACACAACCAGAAAATGGAAACGGTTCAAGAACAACTCCAACTCTTTTCCTTCGTAAAAGTAAAGTTGGTAAGATTAAACGCAAAAGTCTTAAACCACTACATTTTTCTGTTTAATAATTATTACAACTTCTTCTTCTCCTTCTATCGGGGATCTTGACTTACTTAACAGATTTCCTCTATACTGCTTTTTCACAAGCTTTCCTTTTACAGTTCCAAACACCCATAGTACTAAGATCATCATCTTCTACGTTTATCTACGCTTAGCTTTTGTTCCTTCTGGTTTCCAATTTTATTGACTTCTCTGATCTTATCAATTTATTTTAAGTTAGCTATACGTGTTATATTCTGAGTTGTTATGTAAAAACTCAATTCTCGGGTGAAGCCCCATAGTTTGAAAATGGTGCTTTATCAACCAGTAATAGGATCTACGATTAGCCTTGAATCTTCTGTGTATATGCAGAAAATAACACGGAATAGCATTAACCACTTTAAACCAGGCAAATTCTTTTCCTATTACAGATCGTTTGCTCTTTACCTTTATTTCATAGAAATATTTTGGTTCAAGAAAGGACAGAGCAGAGGTCAATTGGTAGTTTTTCTTACTTTATTCCCTTGCGCACTACTAACTACATTCAACTTAACTTATACTTGGCTAACTACTTGAAGCTTTGTTTACAATTCCAGGTAGCTCTTCATTTATATATGACTAGCTTAAAATCATTAAATGCAGTCTGGATATCGGAGTACATGAAGAATCCATTCTCAAGGCAAAGAGACGTATGTAGATCAGAGAAACATATTCCTAACACAGGTTACATAATTTCTATTGAGTTAGCATCAAGAGAATGGCTGACCAATCGATATTATCAATATTCATATAATCAATAAGAGTTTCTACAGTACTCTGTAACTTCAAATAATTTCCTTTGTATAATGATCCTTATCCAAGAAAACAGAAGATTATTTTGTCTTCTTTTGTTCATGAATATAGTACACTACCAGTCATGGAAGTTCCGGCAAGTGAATAAATTATATTAAATATTACTTCAGGAGTAACAACGTGTTAGACTCTTGGGAAGTCAAGCTGAAAAGACCTAAATTTTGCTAATATCGTTTATTGCTGCTACAGATAAACGATATTAGCAAAATTTAGATATCTTCAGCTTGACCTCCCCGACAATCTAACACGTTGTTACTCCTGAAGTATGCAGTTACGTTGTACTCGTTACTTCTGCCTGCATTAAATGTTAAATAAAAATTATTAGAAACAGCGTAAGACCTATTTCTCAGAAGTATAACTTAAATGAGCTCTTCTTAGAAGATTTTCATAGTTCTTTTGTGCTTATTATTAATTCTTTACGGGTATATGTACCTATGATTACATTGCAAATACAACACACTGCTACAAGATAAATTCTATAAAGTTCATTATGGACCATCGATAGGTTCAATTTTGACTACCCACGACGGGTCATATGCGGTCTATAAACCATTGCAGAGGTAATAAACGCATCAGTTTTCCAGACATGGTCACTATAAAAAGAAGTGTGGTTGTGTCGTTGAAATTTATTTTAATTTTATCAGTCGAAAAAGTCGTAGATGTTTCAAAGCGATCTGCTATTACAACATTACACGAGGAAGCAGTGCACAATGCTCTTCACCGATTTAACACATCATCCTAGACCATTTAGGAAAACAACTTAGGTTGAAGATTTAAGGATAGTATTAATTAGTAAACGTAATAGAAGGTGAACAGCACCAGAAATTCAGGATAGCTTACAAGACAGCAAAACGGAAATCTTTCCATGAGCACAGTGAATGCTGATTGAAAAGAATCCGGATTAGAAGGGTGAGGAGATATAGAAAAATCGTTGCTACGGAGAGGGAATAAATAGGAACGACTGAAATGGGCACAATCTCATAGAAATAAGATCCAAGAATATTTAAGAAAATGTCCTGTGCACAGACGAATGCAAATTCAAGGTCTTTGGGTAACGAAAACGAGTTTCTATACGAAGAACAATCGGTGTACGTAGTGTGAATCTCGTAGCATGAAGAGGACCAGTACTAGTTTTGGTTTGTGCTTCTTTGTCCCGGTACAGGCGATGTAATGAAGAAAGAACAATACAGACACGCGTCAGGAAATCGATTAATTGATTGGTTTGAAGTTATACAAGACAAATAGCTCAAAATACAAATCAAAATTACATCAAACGAATAGAAAATGAAGAAATGTTGAATTCACCCACACTTAACCCCATGAAATTATTATTGTAAGAACGTTGCGTTGGAATTAAGTGTCACACATCGAAAGAACAGTTATGGAAATCTTTCAAGAAAAGGATGGCGTGGATTGTAGCAGCAGTCCTAAAGTCAAAATGATCATTTTTTTATGAAAGTAAGGTTTAAATTATTGCTTTTATCTTAGATCATGTGCTGTTCTGCAGTAAGGTTAGAATATTGGAAATGTTGCAAGTATGGAGATAAATTTGAAGAGGAAAACGTAAACACTAAGTTGCGACACGCGTAGAGATGAGAGGAAGAGGATGAGGAGCTACCAGAGCTAACCAAGAAAGAATTGGAGCAGGGACATTAGAAGATCAAAACAGGGAAACCAAGCAAAGCAGGTGGAATTCGCCCAGAGGTGATTAAGTGGACGGAACAAGAGGGAATAGAATCATTCCTGAAATTATGCAGGACAGCCTGGGTCGGGGAGAAGATCCCAAAGGGATGGGAAGAAAACTTAATAATCCCTATGCACCAAAAAGGAATAAAATGGAATGTCGAAACTATAGAGTAATCTGCCTTGCGTCCACAGCCTTTAAAGTATACACCAAAATGATAGAAATCAGAATTAGGGGACTAGTGGAATACAAACTGAATGATACACAGACCGCATTAGAACAGGAAGACGAGCATATGTATCGTGAGAAACCTGATAGAGAAGAAGAACGAAATAAACTAAGAACTATTTATTGCTTTCATACATTTGAAAGCAGCATTTGATATAGTGGATAGATGGATAATCTAGGACGTAATTAGAGAGATGGAGATCCGAAGAAAACACCAGAATAGTTAAAACCATACACAATACAGTGTCGGAAACCTTGGAGATGATAGGGGAATTAAACAGGACGACAGCCTCAGCCCGTTACTGTTCATACTAATAATGGATAAAATAATAAAGAACACAAGGAAACGAACACAAAAGCTTCAGATAACTATACGCTACAAACATTTACAGCCGACCGAATTAAATGGATTATTGTACTCAGATAACTTTGTGTTGGTTTCAGAACACAAGAAGAAAAATGGAGACACTGATCGACATATGGACGAAAGAGATTGAGAAAATGGGAATGGAAATCAATGCAAGTACACATAAACTAAGTACATGATAATAAACCAAGAAACATTAATGGAAACTGGGGGTTAATGTAAAAGACAACAAATAGAGATAGGGAGATAGCAAATAGAATGAAAAAGCCACAAGAATTTATTAGGCCATAAACAATACAATTTTTGGAAAGAACGAGATTGGAACCCAAGTGAAACTCCAAGTATATAATAAAGTAACAGTGCCAACACTATTATATGGATGTGAATCTTGGGTCAACACGGAGGAACACGACAGTGCGTTGACGGCTGCAGAAATAAAACAATTAAGAAAAATAGCAGGAAGGGCACGATTGGATAGGATAAGGAATGAAGACATTAGAGTGCAATTGTACCAATAATCCATAAGGAATAGAAAAGAAAAGAAAATGCTGAACTTGTTTGGACATATAACAAGGATGAACGGCAAGGACCGGAAGGAGAAGGAGGATAGGTAGAACGAGGAAGACCTGGATGCAGTAAATACCAAAGTTGAGGAAAGGAGGAGGGAGAACAATGAGGGAGATAGAGGCGGCGGACAGCGACAGAAAGAAATGGAAGAATAAAACAGGAAACTCCTACGCCCTGACAGGGCAAAAGGAGAACCAAAGAAGAAAGAAAGAAAGAAAATATTATATCATGTAATATTAATTTTTTTGACCTAGGAATTAATCAATGGACCTAAAAAGAAGACGATTAAACGACGCAATTTCAAACTCAAAAAATTACAGTTTGTCATCCTGTTCTTTATTTCATAGATTGGGTTTGCAACCTATGGTACCGGTAGTAAGGACTACAAATAATTATGGTTCCTTAGTACATATTCCTAACTTTTAGCTAAGTGGGGACGAAGGCAAAATTAATTCATCCTAAAAAATAGGAAAAGAGTTTTGCATATACTATGTGTATATACTTCGATCTTCCATCTAATTCAGATTTAAACTATAAATCGCTGGTAGTAACTAACAAAATGGAAATTGTAAACTATTCCCATTTCTTTTGTTCCTTGGCCTAAGAATTAATCAATGGACCTAAAAGAAGACAATTAAAAGATGCAACTCCAAACTCAAAAAGTTACAGTTTAAGTCCTGCTATTATTTATTTAACGATTGCTTTTAGCTATGAGGGGACAAAGGGAAAATAAATTCATCCTAAAAAATAGGAAACATTTTTGCATACATGTGCTTCAATCTTCCATCCAATCGAAATTTAAACTATAAATCACTGATAGTAACTAACAAAATGGAAATGTGAACTATTCCAATTTCTTTTGTTCTTTGGCCTGAGAATTAATCAATGGAGCTAAAAGAAGACAATTACAAGATGCAATTTCAAACTCAAAAAGTTACAGTTTAAGTCCTTTTCTTCTTTATTTCACGGATTGGGTTGTGAACCTATGGTGGCGGTAGTAAGGACTGCGTGTAATTATAGTTTGGTCGTAAATATTACTTAGGGACAAGGAGAAAATCCTGTAATATAGGGAAACAATTTTGCATATACTGCAATCTTCCATCTAATTGAAATTGAAGTTATAAATCACTGGTAGTACCTAACACAAGAATTTTTTAAAGGTGAAAGTATCAATCATCATTTAATTATTGCTATTCTTCTTCTTCTTTTAAATTAATAATTGTTTACCAGTCATAATTGTTATCTGATTGAACTATTTTGGAGTTCTTCCTCTTGTTCTCTTTTCTTCGATTTTCCCTTGTATTCTTAGTTTTTCAAGTGAATTGTTATTTCCCCTTCCAATGTGGCGTAATTTATCCGCTTAGCAACGGGTTCAAAACAAAGATTGAATGATTGGACTCCAATATCTATCTCCAAAACTTTCATGATTTATACAATATTTGTCAGACCATCATTAAAGTTGCACACAGCAATATCAGTCGCTATATTTAAGACGTTTTATCATTTGAGTAAGATTTGGGAGCCAAATGCCAAAAAGTGACATTGGAAGTTTCTTTGCTATTTTACGCGTAGTCTCCCAAGCAAGGGTTTACCAACTCGTCCCGGGTCAGCACCTCATAAAACGGTTTGATGACTTCAAAAACTCCCTCTGAAAGTGGCGGCTTATGATGGAATTTGGCCAAAGAATCCACTGCTTGCGTCTTTTCCCAGGCAAATCAAAACTCTAGGCACTTCTCGTGCTGGAGATTTTCTTTGGCTGATAATTTACGAAATAAGGTCGTTTAATTTTTCATATTTTCCAAAGAGTTCGGATTCGGATTTATTGCCAAGTCACAATAAATTACTAATTAATCGATTACTTTGGCAGTTAATTTACCTTTTCCTCCGAAGCCTATCACTTTTTTTCAGATTTCTCAATCCAGTATCCACATTCTCTTTTGTACGTAAGACATTAGGCTATACCTTTCCAGTAAGTAATCGCCGGTGGTTGTTTCGAAGATGTCCAACGCGCTTGGGGAGAGCTCGAAATTTCAACGAAATTCAGGTAATAAACTTTGTGCCCTATATCCTGGAAGATTCAAAGCCTATGTTAATCGATTCTCTGAAAAATTTACAATTACCCCTTAATTAATTGTTTATAATTGTTTACAGTATAAATTTCTTAATTGCTTTGTGCACTGAAGTTAAAACATAATCTAGAAGTGGACATAAAATAGAAAATAAATTTAAATGAAAATGTTAAACAAAAGCAGACCAGTCATGATCGCAAAATTTAATTTTTATTTTTTTATTTTATATATATACATACTCATAAGAAGAATCTGACATATATATATCATATAACAAATATTAAAGGGCAGAAATCTTAAATACCACACAAGGAACGACCACAGTTTTTAAGAAAAGCCAAAAATAAAATTGATTTTATAGATACAGCGAAAACTAAAAGCAATAGACATGATTATCGTTTTCAAAATTATAATAATTATTATTACAATTTTACGTAACTAGACACAATTATAACTGTTGCTCTGTACGTTAGAATTAATTCTGCACATAAAATAATAGTAAATTACTTATAGCAATGAATATTTTGAAAATCTTCTTCAAAGTCTTTTTTATCATTTCCTCTGTATCTTCAAAATATCAAAATATCACTGGGCGTGTCAGAATGTGAATAACAATCTTTCCTCATTGACGATACGTACTTGCACAAATCTAAACACGTCATTTTATATCGCATTCCATAGTACTGAAGCACCAAACGACAAGAACAGGTCAATAGCACTAAAATATTTGTTTTTAGATAATGTCATGAGACGGTTTATAAATACAAAATGACACACTGTGCGAGCTGTTGTAGTGTAATGAAAAATTCACCAGCAAAATAAATCTTATTAAATTGACTATAGTAGTTGAGTCGTTTGAATTCTATCTTCTGTGAATGATTTTGCTAATCTCCTTTTCGTACCGCAATCGTCTTAGCAAAGGTAAGTTTATCATAAACGATAACTAAATAGTATGGAAAGCTTCCTGTTATATTAATAAAAAATGAGCATAATATAGTGCATGCATGGTATTAAATTACCTATTGTATGTTCTCATTGTGGTAATAGGAACAATACACGTTTATTAATTAAGAAGTTTTCAAGCAAAAGTGCATGTCTTAGATTTAATGAAGCATATTTAATAAAAGTCAATTGATGTATAAGACTATTAATTAATATAATATACAATATATTCTCGATGTTTCAAGTAAGGTAAGTAGAAGAAGAAAGACGAAAAATATGCAAATATTAAATGTTATTTTAATTAAGACATATCTTCAGAAGTATATGAACGATTACAAAAACTACGAAGGGGTTTAAATGATAACAAATACATTAGAAAACTTTCCGCCATACTGTTTGTTCAGGACATGTGTTCCACTAAATCTGTGACCAACACCTTTAATAACAATAATAATCATTTATTGTCCAACAGTTAAATTAATTACAGGACAAACTAGAGTAACATATACCTACTAAAACAATATCTTATATCTAATATAATATAGTTACATAAAAAAGAAGAAAACAAACCGGAGGAATGGAAAATTATTATTGTATTAGACTGAACCCAGTAAACATTTTTAAATTTCGCGGACAGTTTAAGTTGGTGTTTCCGGCAATAGTGGACATGTTCGCCAATTTTTAAGCATAATGCATGCGAATATGTTCACTATTGCCGGAACGACCAACTTAAACTGTCCGCGAAATTTAAAAATGTTTAGTGGGAAGTGCTTCCAAACTTGACTAATGCTTTATAAGGAGCATTTATGTAGAATGCTAAATGATTACAAAAACTATGGAGAGTTTCAAATGACATCAAAATGCATCAGCAAACTTTCCGCCATATTGTTTACTTGGAACATATCTTCCACTAAAACTGGGACCACCACCTCTAATGGGATGAAGGGGACACCACTACTGTATTCAACTAGCGTGCTTTCAAAGTTGACCCACATTTATAAGGAGAATTTCTGTAGAATGCTAAATGATTACGACTATGACGACTTTCAAAGGACATCAAAGTGTATTGGTAAACTTTCCACCATATTGTTTACTCGGGACATGTCTTCCACTAAAACTGGGACCACCACCTCTAATGGGATGAAGGGCACCTCATTATTGTATTAGACTCGCGTGCTTTCAAAATTGACTAACACTTTATAAGAAAAATTTATGTAGAATTTTGAAAACTGTTTTAATATCCTTATAAGGGAGAAAGAAACTGATGTACTCCCGAGATTATATTCTTTTTAACATTCACCTTCGAAAAAGTACTCTTTGTGAAACATATATGCCTTCTTAAATTTCCTGGATAATTTTTTAAATGCTTGAGTATATAGCAAAAGGAAAAGAAAATAATAGATTAATATCTTCAGGAACACAAACCACATAGACCTTAAAAAATTGCATCCTTTACGGAATGCATGCATTTTTAAAAAACTACCTAGTAAGACATTCTTTTCAAAATTCGTGCCTGCCTCATTACAGCATTTGTTAACATCTACCAAATGCTTCTAGAAACGCATTTGTCACAGAAACTATTATACTTGGGGTCTGTATTTTCATCTCCTTGTAAACTAGATTTTAAGTGAAGGAGACTTAGTTTTTTAATTTTTTAATAAGTGAAAAAAGACTTTCGAGTTACAAGATAGATAACTTTATAAAGCAATTTACAAGGACAAAAGATCAACCCTTAAAAGGAGAAAAGAAATCAATGTTTTATCCTGAATACCTAGCATATTGTTTACTCCACAGATTTCTTTGACACTACTGGCAAAATTTTTAAAAGGCTCAAGTACTCGAGAGAAAGACCTAAGTGAGAAAAATGTTGACACCATGAGTTTTCAAAAATTGACTACTAGCTTTTGAACGACATTTCTTCTAAAATTCATGGCTTTCTAAAAGTGTTAGATAAGTAGCTTTAAAACTGTGTAAGTGGAGAGTAAAAGCAAATAAAGTGTTTTCTCGAAATTTTTGTAAAGGACATTTAGTAATACATCTTCCACGAAATGCATGTCTTTCCAGAAGAACCCTATTTACTTTTAAGAACCCATTATTTTTAAATACTTAACTTGCTAGAACTCTTGACCTAGGTTTGAAATGGTTGAATGCAGAAGAAAATAATTTGAATTTGAAGGTCTCTTCTAGTATAGAGCTATGACCGAGATATAAAATAAGACGCTTGGTACATATTTCAAAATTTCCCCTTGTAACACCGGATTGTATTAAATATATACAACGTGTAAAAGTTGCCATGTAGCTGATTAACTGATTTATTGTTAGACCAGGTGGAAAGCGCCTTCTTCAAGTCAAACTAACACTAATACATATAATCGGTTAGAAAGCTCCGATTACATGAGTTGTACGAAAGGGGATAACTGCTTCCATGCATGTGGGTTGTCAGTAATAATAATATACGTTAATAAAAGTTAATGTAATCGGAGCGTTTTAGCATATTTTACTAATAAGTTGTTCAACTTATCCGGTAAATGTGAACCGGTTTATTACTGCATCTGTTCGTTGGAAAAATATAATGACTAGAGCAAGGAAACGTTAGAAGGGTGACAAAACAATCATTCCTACCACTAACTGGAGTTGATGTGATTCGTCGAGCGTTTGAAACGTACTTTGCTGGCATAACTGGTGGGGCTCAATCTCCTTAAACCACAGCCTAATAATAACTCATATGGTCAAGAAATGCCTATCATTATCATTATGGCCGCACATTCCACTTTTAGATTTTCCAAGATTACAGACATTAAATTACTAACTGCTTTTAAAAGTATCGTTTGCAAAATGCATCAGCTTTAACTATTAGATAGTTCGATAAACGTGTGAATAAATAGGAAGAATCAAATATGAAATTATTTTAAGAATAACTATAAGGTTCATATAACGGAATATATTTTAAAACATTATTTTAAACCGTGTTTGTAAATACAGCATTAATGAAATATAATTCTGTTAAATGATTGAAATGACAGACACACAGGATCTCATATTCAAGATGACACAAATAAGTAAAAATATAATACAAGCATGCTTTAGAGACTTACAAAAAGCCTTTGATAGATTTTGAAGGAAAAACTTGTGGGAAGACTTATTAAGCGAAAGGAGTATACAAGCATATTTTAGAAGTGACGAAGAGTACGTACAAAGGAAATATGAACATAATTAGGACATACAACGAGGAATCAAAAGAATTCGAAACAAGACAAGATGTAAAAGAAGGATGCGTATAAAGCTCACCCCGATTTTTAACGGTACTGAACGACGCAATGAAGAAAACCAAGAAAAAGATTATGCAATTGACATTAGCTTACTTGCAAATGAGAACAACATAACTGAATGAACTGATGGCGGACCAGAGAAAAACCTACAATGCAACCTTGAAGTTATAGAGGAGGAACCAGTGAGGATAAATATGAAAATCAATATACAAAGAACGAAAACCATGATAATATCAATATTCAAGACAACCCATGAAATAAATCTGCATGGAAAGAAAATTGAGCAAGTGTAAATATAAAAGATAACGAAAAAAATGGAAATGAAAATAAATGAAAGAGTAGGAAAAACGGGAAGCATATTCAATACAATGAAGTCACCATTTTTAGGAAAAACAGAAATATCGAAAAAGATAAAAGCGTACGTTGGGAAATAAGTGGCGAGACCAACACTTATGTACGACTGCGAGTCATAGGCAAAGAGACAAAAATCTCTACCTATGCACCGCTGCATACGCGTTTTTCACTGCCCAAAGTAGTACTGCAGATCATCCAGTGTCAACCTCTGCAAGAAGTTTGCTCTTGCTTTGGCCTTTTCAACAGATTACAGATGTGTTTCCTTTCATGCACTTTTGACTTTTGGAAACAAGAAGAACATAAAACAAGATTTGATAAATATGGTGGATGGTCTAGCACTGTAATATGTTCGTCTGCTAAGAACTGGTGTAAAATCCAGGATTTCTTTTTCCCTCCTTCATTTCTTCCTCACCCTTTTTCTTAGCTTGGTCAATGTGGTACTTCTGATTCATCAATAGCTTGATGATCACGGCACTTCGACACAAAAACATCCTACTCAAGCAAAGATTAAAAGAAAACTAAACTAGATAGAGAGAGGAAATAAGGTGTCATCTTCACCGGAAGCTTCAAGGTTACCTACATTCCTTCGTCACTCCTTCCTAACAAGCATAATAGCTAAGGTATGTGCAGTCGGATCCACATAAAGAATCACATATGAATGTGTTTGGGTAACAATCACATTTGGCTAACCTAAAAACTATTTGCTCCTTTCAAAAAAACATTTACCTTTATCACAAAGATCTTTTATTGTTATTAAACAATTCTTAAATGGAACTGGTAAAAAGAAATACAACTTTTTAAAATCTCTTTAAGTGTTATTCTATCTGATATTTATGGCTTTCCTGAACCGTTAGATAGTGCTAAAGTCGAGGAAATGGAAGAATATGTGTACCTAAGTAAAAGCTTCTTAAGCATACATATCCTTTGGAAAGCATCCAGAACTTCTGCAAAAAGGAAACTCCATCGAATACATGCCTTTCCAGCAATTACCTACAACGTCTAAAAAGCTTTCTTTGTCTCCCTAACACTAATAACTAATTTTAAAAACGATTAGTACAATGGAAATAAAACTAAACTCCTCGGATATTCTGGAAACTTATGTCTATTTGATATCTATCAAGTGCTTTTTTGCAGAGTACATTATTTCTTAAAACTGTTAGATTAATTTGAAATGCTTGACTAAATAAATGGAATTAAAATAACTTTTTGAAAAATTACCACTTTCATTGTCCATATCACACATAAGCGTGGGTTAAGGTGAATTTTATTATTCTTCTCGTTCGACTTCAACATCCTATCCATTAGCCCTCCTGTGTAATTGTTGCCCTTGGAAATCTTTGGGTCTAACGCACTTTCCTCTTGGTGCTTGTTATCTAGCAGCACCTCAGATACATCAAATTTTCCATCTCTTCAAATTCTGTTATTGTTCCATCTTGAACGCGTATTTGAAAATTCAAAGGTAACATTTGGAAAGATTTACTCCCCAAAATTCATATGTTTCCAAAACTGGTAAGTAGTTATGAGATCGTTTTGGGTGGAAGCATAAAATCAAAAAAGGACTTCTGTCGACAGTATTCTCCTTATATAAACCACGTAAGATGTCTACCTACACTACTTACCTAACACTATTACAAAAGCATACTTTTTTAAAATGCATATTTTTCAAATACTGTCAGGTAATTTTCAAAACGCTTGCATAGAGGGAAAGGAAATTGACTTTGAATATCATACGTGTGCTACTGATACCTAACAACTCCTTTCAAAGTGCTTTTTATGACCAATTTTTACGAGTAACCCTTTTTTCTCTTCGCGTTCTCCACTAAGAATGACCACTGGGTGGTCGAAATCGTGTTTCCCAAAAAATCGGCGTGGTAAAAGTTAATTTACTGAAACAAAAACAAGAAGTTTATCCATGCAATTTGGAATCAAGTCAGAAATAGTTGGAATACATGCACCTTGGATCCGTTCAAAACTTCTTGGTAACCAACGGCGGCTGGTGATATCGTATATTGGGAGCTGCTCGGGAAATAGCATTAATTAGTATACGTTCGTATATAAGCGACGGCTACTAAAATACAATTGTGACTGACATACGAACTAATTTCATCTTTGCGGTGGCTCCCAATATACGGTGCCACCAGCCGCCACTGTTTGCAACATCTCTTTTAATGTTAGATAATTTTAGAATCGCTTGAATGAAGAGAAATATCTATAGTATCGATGACACATACGTATTTTTTAAAAACATATCTAGCCTTTTTAGGAAGATATTACCTGCGAAATGCGTAGGTGTCTTCCAACGGTATTAGATACAACACTATTACCAAGCTTTTCTAAATAATTTGAGTAAATGGGTATTAAAGTAGTGGAGTAAATGGAAGCAAATAAATAATCTACGCTTAACTGAAACAATGTCGAAGGTACTGGTCACCTCGTTAGTGGAAGACATGAACAAAATTAAGAAATTAACAGTGAAGCAATACTTGTTTTATACCCAGAAATAAGGTTGAAATTCAAATTATTTTGTTTAGTTATGATGCACACAAACAAAGCTAAAATCAAGCAAATAATTTCTTCCAACTTTTGTCTTTAGAAATGTACCAATTTGCTTTGAGTTCATCTTGTAATTGACCCCAAATCAGTGATTCTGTGAAACCGTGGAGCTTGACTATTTGGGGAACACGTAATAGTTAAAGAAAACAGTTTAATTAAATTAAAACAAATAAGTCTCTTTTAAATGGGGCGTGAGAGGTGGGGCAATAAAACATTATATGAACAAGTGCGCACAAAAACATGTTAAGAAACAATGATGTCAGTGTAAATCAATTGATGATTATGATACCGTATCACTAATTACGGATTATCTTAACTCCTATTACACAATCACGAAGTAGGAACATTTATTGAATTTCCTCGCTTTGCTTATTTTTCGTCGTTGTTCTTGTAATATTTTTGAGATTATTTTTTTGAGATTTAGAGAATTTTGTACCTGAATTTTTAGATATAACGTATACATATATGTCTGTATACTAACTATATATATAAAAGTAACTGAATAGATTTTATTAATGCCTTACGATATTCTTCCTGTATCTTCCATTTTATCGAATTGGATTCGCTTTCTTTGAATTAGCAAAATCTGTGAGTTTCTTTATAAATTTTACAATTATAAACGAAATTCAAACAATTTATAAAAATACTAATTGTAAGCTAAGTTTTACCTTATGAATCACTAATTGTTGTAGGATTTAGTTATTACTTAACATTTATACCTTGTTACTTGTTAAATAAATGTGTATTAAATAAAAAAGTAAACAAGTTAATTGCGCCTTTCCACGGCACTTAATTCAAATCTAAAAATTGTTGACCTCATAATTTAAAAAAATATAGTAAGAAAGCGAATCTTATTCGTCTTCGATCTTAGGTTTAGCAATAAATCTTTGCTCAAAATACTTTTAAAATAAACCTATAGTAATTAAATTTTAAAAAGAGGCACAAAACACCTTCCACCTTCTAAACTCATAAACATATTGTAAGTAAATTATGTACTTATAGCACAACGTAAATAAAATAATAATCAATAAATGATAATCTACACTGAAGTTTAAAGATTAGAGCACTTATATTTGAAAAAAGAAAGAGAAAAGGAAAAACAGTATCCTGCAGAACCCCTATATAGTACCAAAATAATAATAATATTGCTCAATAATTTATGTTTGTGACTATAATATAATGTTGAAGGCACAATAAAGCGAATATTTCCCACAATGTTTCCGCTTTTTTTTTTTCAATTTTCCATGATTTATTTCATTTTTCTTTTAATGGCCATTATCCATGTTTTCTTTCTACACCCTTCATAAATAATCGCCCAGTGTGAAGCTGACTTCTTAGTTGTCGCCATAATGGCAAGCTTATCTCTACTTTAGATATGCAACAACAGATAGAAAATGGTAAGTATTAATTACTTTAATGCGTATTTCGATACGAATTGCTTTCCTAGTTTGTTATCTTGAATTTCGTGTCGCATTTTCGAAGTGTTAAAGCCGCAAAAACATTTTATCGCGTATTTCGTGCGTGGGTGACTGACAAGGAAACGTCAAGAAAACATGATTCGTTTTTACGTATTCCTTCTGCGGTGAAGAATTTGGGGTCGATTTTGTATTAAGAAACGTTTGTGTTCCAACGAAAATTACTTATTTGGTGTCTGTTTAAAGGCGTTAAAACATGAAGACAGCTTTACACTGGTGTTGTTATTGTCATTGTTTTAGATGAGGCTGAATCCTCTGAAGCGGTCTGTTCTGGTTGCCTCAACGTGCTGGACGACGACGAGTGCATCTCTGCCCTCGGCCAGGATTGGCACACCGAATGTTTCAGGTTGATTCCAAAATATATTACTCAAACCAATTCGACGTATATATCTAACAGAAGGTTTCTTCTAGATGTTCAGCCTGCGATGCCTCCTTATCAAATTGGTATTTCGAAAAGGATGGTTTGCTGTTCTGTAAAGAAGATTACTGGTCACGCTATGGTGAATCGTGTCAACAGTGTAGTGAAGTAAATATTGAACCGTCACAAATTGACCTATTTTCTCATAACCTTATTGATTTTAGGTAATCACAGGACCGGTGATGGTGGCTGGCGAACACAAATTTCATCCTGAGTGCTTCTGTTGTCGGCTCTGCAGTGCTTTTATAGGAGATGGAGACTCGTATGCCTTGGTCGAAAGATCAAAGTTATACTGGTAAAAAATTTAGATACTTTTATACCTAAAATATATCAAACTCAATAATTCCAGTGGACAATGCTATAAGAAACAAATGCAACCATTGGAAAAAACGGCTCGATATCCATTCACCAGGAAACCACATTCGATTCGGTTAGTTGAGATTCCAGGTGGACAGAAAGGTATTAAAATATCAGCCGATCCAACATCTAATGTACACCACATTATATCAGGGTAAGTATGTCTTTTTAAGTGGGAATTGGAATCGAATAATGCAGCATAAATCTCATGTTGTTTTTTTCTCATCAGGTGTATTTGGAAATTTCGTGCAAAATTGCTACAGCTGGCTTTTACAATTCTAACATCTGCTTTTAACCCATGCTGTAACTTAATTAGCTGTTATAGGTAGGTTTTTAGCATGATTCTAACATCTCTAAAATCGAATATTTTATATAAAGGTCATACAGAATTTATCAAAAGATATATTATATTAATGATAATTTACTCTCCAGCTTGGTATTTTTATGCTTTTTTGTATTGCTTTGCTTAATAATTGATAAAATTTGGGCTTGGGAAAGCAAACTACAGAAAAGAAACCATCCAATTCTTGTGCCTAAGTAACAATTTGGTACTACATTCATTATTTTAGATAGGATAATCATTATAGTGTACTTTAATAGATACAATAATTTCCTTAAGTACACTTGTAGAAATTTTATGAAGATTATAATCATTTCTTAATGATATGTAGAATTTTCAGGATAGTGTGTGTATCACTTTTAAGCGATAGTTTTTAATAGATGCAATCCCAATTCAAATAATTTTGAATTATCTTGAGGCAAGTAAAGGTAATCAAGGTTGGTGTTCATAAAAATATTTAGAATTGCGAAATTCATTTATGTACAAGTTATACCATTGGATGTAACAGAGTCAGTGCCAACTTCAAGTGCAAGTCAAGGTATGAATTAGATGGTATTTTTTAATTTGGAGATATCAGAAAATAGTCTACAAATTGTTACCTAGTAGTAGCTAGTAAATTAAAAATTAAAGTACCTGCTAAAGTAAGTTATCAATAGCGTAAGTTTAAAATTTACTTCATAAAAATTCTACCTTCTTTACCTTAAAAATATACAAATAGGAATGCCCATGATTCAAATCTTACACAAATTAGCTCTTGCACTTACCACATCGATTTTGAAAAATTCCAAGCAGATATTTATTTCTACCACCAAGTGTTGATCTTCAGTGTTAAACAGTGGAAAGGAAACGTCACTCTTGAACTGTGATTAGCAATGCTATGAACGCCTAACCAAAGTTCACCACCTGACAATCAACAGTTTTCTAAAATCAGTGTGGTAAGGATAAGAGCTAATTTATTATCTATATCTATGCCTCTTTTGTTTGTTTGTTTGTAAGTAATGTTGTGCAATACATTTAGAAATAATTGTATTTTATTATTATTAATTCTATCACTATTAAGCAATAACAAAAGTAACTATTTTACTCCTTGTTCGTAATAGAATACAATAATTTAGTAATACTAACGTATTTAATTTTTTCCTATAGCGTTAGCCGATTTACATAAGTTCATATCACAATCGTTCTAATTGCACGTCCTCGTTCAGTCAATCATAAATTACTGGATAGTTGCAAATGAATTAATAGGTTAAATGTATAGGATTAAATAGAGCAATACTAATTATTTTAGCTTATTCAATTAAATAGCGTTTAACTTATTGACAACTTCCCAACTTTTATGTTTTTTAACCTAAACGAGATTTTCGTGTGTACTTCGTTCAAATATTTTCCTCCTATCCTTACAACAACCTTAATAATTACAAAATATCTTACCACGGCAGCACTGATTGATACTAAATGCTAAACTTTGGATAAAATAAGAAAGCCACACTTTGGTTACAAAAAGTTTAAGCATATACAGTCAAACCTTGATTTTCGTATATCCTTGTTTTCGTACGATTCGGTTTTGGACGACTTTTATCATTGATCAAAATTTTGTCTCAGTCACTGAGTTCGTACCTTAATCTACCTTTGTTTTTCGTTAAATGAGCGTGTTTATTGTTCACTAAGTGCAACTGAGCGTGAGCGTGAGTCCAACAAAAGTTCCAAGTGCCTGGTCTTTAATATAAAGGAATGGCAAGAAAGATCTCGTAGCAAAGTACGAGAATGTCGCACGCGTGGTCGATTTTTTCAAGATGTACGGGAAGTCATCAACCATCATTTCCATCCTGACAAAGAAAAATGAAATCAAATAATAAGAGATCGCAAACAATCTAAGATGTTGAGAAGTTGTTGCTGTTGCTGTAGGCAACAATTTGTGAAAAGGCGAGGCTGTTACATGAGAATCTTGCAAAGAAAATGCTTGCAATGATAGCTGCTGTTGGTGGATTTAAGACCAGCAGAGGCTAATTCGACAAATTTAAAAAGTGTTGTGGCATACACAGTGTGGTAAAGCATGGCGAGACTGAAAATTCAGACAAACAAGGCCCAAAAAATTTGTCGATGAATTCAAGGAGTACGCAGAGGCTAAAGGATTCCTCCCATCACAGGTCTTCAATTGCGATCAAACAGACCTCTTTTGGAAAAAAATGCCAAAGAGAATTATGTTATGCAGGAGGAAAAAGCACTGCCAGGACACAAACCTATGAAGGATAGGCTAACTCATTTGTTTTGTGATAACGCTAATGGGGATTTCAAAGTAAGGCCTTTACTGGTGTCACTCTGAAAATCCACGAGTATTCAAGAAAAATGGTCATCAAGAGTAAATTGTGGGTGATGTTGAAGGCTAACAATAAAGCATGGGTCACGAGGTCCACTTTCATTGAGTAGGTCAATGATGTGTTTGTTTTTGAGTGTAAAGAAATATCTGCTGGAAAATCAGTTACCACTCAAGTGTCTCCTGGTAATGAACAGTCCTCTCGGCCATCCTATGGGTTTGGAAGACTAATTGTTGGAGGAGTTTAGTTTCATCACAGTGAAGTTTTTCCATGAACCAGCGGATCATTTCAAACTTCAAGGAACTCTACACCAAAGCACTGTTTCAAAGGGGCTTTGAAGTGACCTGGGACACTGAATTGACCCTTAGGGAGTTCTAGAGGAATCATTTCAATATCCTCAATTGTATAAGCGTTGTAGATAAGATTTGACAAGGAGTGACTGCCAGGACAATGAACTCTACTTCTAGAAAATTGTGGCCAGATTTTGTCCTCTAGAAGGATTTTGAAAGATTTGTTGGATGACACTGACAATCCTACGCCCGTTGTAGAATGTATTGTGTCTTTGGGAAAGTCCATGGAATCGAATGTAACAGTCGAGGATGTGGAAGAGTTGATGGACCACCACAGAAAAAAAAAGAATTCTAGACCATGGGAAATCTCTGCCGTATGAATATATCGCGTAATATTAACCATTTACAAAACGGTGATTGTATGTACGTATATAGGAAAAAATTAATGCTGAATGGTATACAACAATTTGTTTTCAAGGAATTATCGACGAAATCCGAAAAAGCAGCTGCAAACCCGGCATCATTTTGCATCATGGCAATGCTAACTCTCACAACACGTCAAACCTTGATTATATGGAGAAGAAAAACATCGAATTAATGACTCATTGCCCGTATTCACCTGATTTATCACGTAACGATATCTTTTTGTTCCCCAATTTCACCAAAAATTCATGGACAGCGATTTTCAGCATCTCAGGGAGCTGTCGAAACCTTCGAAAGCCATATTTTTAAGATACCAACTTCAGAGTAGAAAAAATGTTTCCAGAATTAGTTTGAATTCATGCAAAGTTTATAAATTTTAAAGACGAATATTTTGAAAAGCAATAAAACATTGCGTTCCAAAAAAGGAAAATGCCTTTCCTAGTTTTCTTATATGATAGATCTCTACCACTATTTTCTATTATATTATATATATATCTAGTTTTTGTAACAACTTAAACGGTGCCCCCATACAACTAAAATAAAACGTAAATTTGGCATAAAACTCCAATTGACTTTGTAATTTTTTGTTTCTTTTTCATTAAACGGTTTTGTCCACTTGCCTTGACTGTTTTAGTACCGCCAGAAACATGCAAGTGTAACGTGTAACGTTTATTTTGACGCTTAAATCATTGTTTAATTTTGTGTTGCGCATATAGGAATCAATATGATACAGTAAGTCCTTCGCCTGTTTTTTTTTTTTTTTTTTTTTTTTTTTGTGTAAAGAAATACTGAACAGACTGAGAGGAACGACATCACATCATATTAGAAGTAAAAATATTTAATAGAGTAATACCGCAGGCGTGGAAAAAGTACACCTAAAAATTCGTTTTAAAGCATTTGATGTTAACATTTTTTATAACAATTATTTCAAATTTAATATAACGATATTATATGCAGGATATTCCACGCAACTGATTCATTAGAAGTTTTCAATGTTTACAATTTATTTATACTTGAAACTTTGGTGCCGGTATCTATTATACCCTTTTGTCTTCTAAGGGAAAATATTTCCACTTACATCGGAAATCGATGTCACCTTTGTTATTTTAAATAGGACGCTATAGTTTTTATTACATCTTTGTATTTTACATATATATTAGATTAAAATAAGTCGATTCTTACAGTATACTGTACCTACATACAACCGCTTTTCGATTATAAATTATACAGCGTGCTTCATTTAAACAGAGAAAATGGGAATAAATAACTGAAAAATTGTTGAATGTAGCTATTATGAAGTGTAATAAGGGTCAACTTATTTTAAGACGGTGAATACCAAAATGTAATAAAAACTAGAACATCCTATTTAAAATAACGAAATTGACATCGATTTCCGGTATAAGTTGAAGCAATGTTTTCCCTTAGAAAACAAAAGTAAATAAAAAATAAGTAAAGATTAAAGCATCAGCAACTTATAATGGACCATTTGCCCGGAATATCCTGCGTATTATGATACTATAATAGAGTTCATAGATCTGCCTACACCTTTAAAATTATTGTGGATTTTATTTCTTTTTTACTTGTAGAGATTCCTAACCACAAACAAGTCACAACCCTTCCAGATTGTTCAGTCACCCCTACTTTATCTAAAAATTTTCTATCATCATACTAATCTTCACATTAGAATTGGTAATAATGGAGTGGTTCACATACGAGGGTAGATAGAAAAGTTTCCAGAATGACAATGAAAACAACATAATACGGTTATATTTTATTTTTCAATATAATTCCCTCGAAGCACCACACACTTGATCCAACGTTTTTCTATCTTCTCGATTCCCTTCCGGAAGTGACTTTCTTCGAGGTTCCTAAAATAATCGTTTACAGCCTCTATCAGTTCTTCATTCGAGCAAAATCTCTTTCCATCAAGAAATGTCTTGAGTTTCGGGAACAGATCGAAGCCTGAAGGAGCCAAATTAGGCGAATAAGGCGGATGCCAAAGGATTTCGAACTTCAATTCTGTCGATTTTTGCTGAACGATTGCGCTTGATTAACCGGGCACATTGTCATGGTGAAAAAACAGTTTTCTTAACCATCCCCGGGCGTTTTTCCTGAATTGCTGCTTTCAATTTGTCCAAAAGTGTTGTGTAATATTGGCCAGTAACAGTTTTGTCTTTTTCAAGATAACCAATTACCAAAATTTCTTTTGCAAAAATCGATGCCGTCACCTTTCCAGCCGAGCGAATGGTCTTTGCCTTCTTTGGAACCGATTCACCGCATGCAATCCACAATTTTGATTGCATTCTTGTTTATAATATGCAGTGATGAGTCCAGGTTTTGTTCTCGCTTCCTCGTTCGAGCTCGAAGGCGTTTTTGCTCCAAATTGAGCTCGAACTTCTTTTTTATCCATATCAGTTGACATGAAAGAGTTGCCAACACAACGACATATAGGATATTTGGAAAAATAGCAACCCCCTAGCAGGGATTCCGGAAACAAATTTACTCCCTCGTACATATATTATTAATTCCCTTATTTATTAGTCATTAGAGAAAATAATAAATCCCGACAAGAACTTTTAGCCGTTGGAATACAATCTGTGGAATTCATTGGTAGCTTTCATTGACCTATACAGTGGTAGAGTTAAGCCAACAGTGTAAGTAATTACGTAGAGATACGTATATACGAAAAATTTCTCTTAATAAACGCAATTTGTACCTCATTATTTGCCACTTAGTAAGAAGATGTTTACTACGACTCCATTTCTGACTCTGTTCTAGCAGGTAAAAGTAAAACTAATGTATTCATTCGCAAAAATTTGTAATTCAATCGCCACCTACTGTCGTATTAGTAAGTTACTGCAAATGTCTCAATTTTAGCTTAAAGTTTTACACTGGTTATTGTGATTTACTCATCGTTTATTTTGTACTTTTTCAGATTAGAAGTAAACAATGATTTAATGTCCTTACACATCGGCGATAGAATACTAGAAATAAATGGTACACCGGTGAAAGATACCTCTGTAGAAAACGTTGAAAATTTATTACAATATTCCGACACTGTTGTGCAAGTAAGTAAATCGCTGTAAAACACATACCCATTCTTATCGGTTCTATGTGCTTACTTCTTTTTAAAGCTGACAATCGAACATGACCCGGATGCCGTCTCGCTACGTAGGCCTACGTTCAGTTTACCTCAGAAAACTTCCCCTTTAACGACAACATCGAGTGACACGAATATTCCGAAAAACAAGCTCAGCAATAAATCGGCGCAAACCTCTGATGTCTTTAGCTCATCGGATTCGGTCACCGATAACGTGTCGAAGAGTAACGACAATATTTCTAATACCCTGAAAATTGAAATCATAGTCGATAATAATAATGCAGCAAAAAGTAATCAGACGCAAAGACCTGGGGACAAGGAGCGGTTATTTAAAAGGAAAGACGAAGGGTACATGAGTGGAACGCGCTCGAGACAATTAAGACGAAAGAATAATCTGGAAAAACGACCTTCGTTGGATAAAGAACGTAGTTCTTCCATGAGTAGATTGCTTGACGAGTATGTTGAATCCCAATAATCGAATCATGGGGTAATACCGTGATTATCGAAAACATGTCCGAGGTTTCACGCTGCGCGCTTCTTCAGAAATAATCTGCAGATTACCTCTCAAGAAGCTGGCAGCATGACCAGCACAAAGAGTTAATATGCTTTTTCGACGATCACGGGATTACCCGGAAACTATTCCTACAAATTAGAGTTGTGTATATCTAATTTACTTAATGTAATTTTAGTGCTCCTAACACGAAAAGGTGTATGGAGTTATCAAGGGCGTACTCTTTTTGGAACCAAAACCACAACAAAGGGTATTTCGAGCATCCGACTTGGTGAAAGGCGAATTGCTAGGGCAAGGATTCTTCGGACAGGTCTTCAAAGTGACTACGAGAGACACTGCTGAAGTCATGGTGCTTAAAGAATTGTATAGGGTTGACGAGGAAGCTCAGAAAAATTTCTTAAAAGAAGTAATACTTTTTAGTTCTTAATTTGTGGTTTAAAAATTATATTTTGCATTATTTACAGGTTGCTGTTTTGAGGAGTTTACACCACAATAACGTCTTGCGATTTATTGGTGTGTTATATAAGGAACAAAAGTTGCATTTAGTAACTGAGTATATAGCTGGTGGTACTTTAACCGAGTTAATACACGATACATCGCAACCATTACCGTGGGAGCAAAGGGTATCTTTCGCAAAAGATATTGCTGCTGGTATGGCGTACTTGCATTCCATGAATATTATCCATCGAGATTTGAATTCTCATAATTGCTTGGTTCGAGAGGTATGTTGAATATTCCAAATGCATAAAAGTTGAAAAGAGAACAAGAATTTTTGACCAGAAATTTTCTGAATCATTTTATGTCAAGTCATCTTTGACTTTTATAGAATATTACACCAATATCCCTTGTGGTATGAAACTAAATTGTGCAAAATTTGAGCTTATCATATTAAAAGAATTGAAGCATTAAGGACCCTTCACTGGAGGGAGTTTCTAACGCTTTAAAAATGGAATTAAAAGCAGCGGCACAGCTTTTTGTGCTTAACATACAACTAAATTCCTAGAATTTGTTTTAAAACATTTGTGGCAAATTTTCTATTCAAAAAATTTTGTCTGCTATTTGTCAGAATATTTTGAGAAATTATTGATGATTGCGGTAAATATATTAAGAATGCAATAAATTACCAAAACCAATGTATCTACAAATCACTTGTTAATTTCTTATTGCAGGATAAAACTGTGATCGTAGCTGATTTTGGCTTAGCGAGAATAGTATCTCAAGCCACTAACAGTACAAGGAGAATGTCTCCGAAAGGTCCTCTCGGAACAGGGAAGAGACAAGAACGAAAGAAAAGATACACAGTGGTTGGAAACCCCTACTGGATGGCACCTGAAATGATGAAAGGAAAAAAGTATGATGAAAAAGTTGACATTTTTAGCTTTGGAATCGTTTTGTGTGAGGTAAACGTTTAATTTTTATCCAAAAAATATTTCATAATCGGACTTTATTTTCTTTAGATAATTGGTAGAGTACAAGCTGACCCTGATTTTTTACCGAGATCCAACGATTTCGGTTTAAATCAGAACACATTTAGGGAGAAATTCTGTACGTCTTGCCCTGAACCCTTCTACAAAATAACTTTCCTCTGTACGGATTTAAATCCGGATAAGAGGCCTCCTTTTGAAGTGATGGAAGTATGGCTTGAGTCACTTTCGATGCATTTATCCGTTGGAATGCCTTTACCTGCTGATTTGCTGTTCGATATCCAACATTACCGTGGTATAAGTCCTTCATCCTCGGGAAGTACCACCCCGAAGGAATATCTTCAGGGCATCGAAGTCCTGCGTTAGAGCCGATAACCGAGGGTAAACCTTCGATGAACCAAAAAGTTCCAAGTACTAATGATATAAAGAAAATATCGAGCGCAGAAAATTTGAAACCAATTATAAAGGTTTCCAGTGCAGATAACTTGGTCAACAAAGAAATTCCACTGAAACCGATAATAAAGGTCTCAAGCAGTGATATTTTAAATGCCAACCATGACAAATCAGTTTGTGATGGTATTAGTAACAAAAATAGCAATAATGATCTCACGATCAAGCCAGATCAACGAATTCACGAAGATTCTCAATCAAAGCCGATCAGTATTAACGAATTACCTATAAAGTGCTCAATTGATGTAAACAAAGACTGTTGTAGTGAGGATGTATCAAAAAGTTCCGAAACTACACCCGTCGGGGCGGGTTTTAGAAAGATCGGAGCTGTGCCTTTGAGGAAAGTGCCCAAAAATTTTATTAGAAATCGTTTTAGTAACGAAAAATTCGATTTCTCCGAATTACTGAACCAAAAAGTTGAGAATCCCAACCTAACCGAAACGGAAACTAAACCAGAAGAAGAAAAAACGGAAAAAGTCAGCTTAGAAGGTCTGAAAGGATACAGCAACCCCTTCCAAAGTTACTCAGAAATACGTTAGCAATTCTAAATATACAAAACTCGAAGAAACACCGAAAACTTTTAGGGAAACCGAATCTAGTCCTTTGAATGTTAAAAAGTCCAACATTTTCTCGAATTCGTGCTTAAGCATATCCCGTGATATTCCCGATGTAGTTTCTTCAACTTTCCGAACTAAATCGAATGATAAAAGCGAACATTCCTCGAATAATAGTTCTAAAGAAGCTTTAGGTACAAACAAGAATTTGTTTAAGCAAGGCGATGTCCAAAGTAAAGTGCTGACGGAGAAGAATTCAGCAAAACCTTTTACGACCTCAAAAACATTCCCCATTCCGTACAAGAAATGCCTCAGTTACGAAGAACCATCGTCATTGAGTAATAAAAATGTTCTTCTGCAAAGGTACGGCGAGAGTACGGCTGCAAACGAGAACATTTCCACAACGAACGAATCTAAGCCATCCGGTTCTTCCAGTATTGTAAAGAATATAATCGAAACTTTGAATCGAAAGGAACGGAATAGGTTTGAGTTTCCCAATCGAAATGCTTTTGGAAGGAGCTCGTTGAAAGTAATAGGAAGTCCAAAGGCACCGGTTTGCCGAAGCGGAAGTCCTGAGGAATTCACTGCTTTGTAAAATAATTTACTCTGTAAATTGGTGCTTTCTTATGTTTCGTTTATAGATTGGTATAATCAGATGAGGGTGACTAGATATAAGCTGAGATATAAATCCAAACCTATTTAAGCGACTGTAATTTCGCACCTGGAACACCAGCAATGCTTTTTATAAGTAAAACGAGTACATTGGGACCTGACGATGTTTATTTTGTATTCTCGATTTATTTCGCTAGCGAAATAGTAAATGATACAATGTTTGACGCGTATATTGTCGTCGTCAATCTTTAAAATGGTATACTGTTTTAAAACAAATATTAAAGTTAAATGTGCGTAGTAGATTATTCTCCAAATCTGTATGTGTATATACATGCTCGAATCGCAAGGAATAAAAATACTAATTGTTCTGTGATACACTTTTCTATAAGTATTAAATGAATTTATAAAAAGAAATGAGATAGAAATATAAATTATATATACAATTGCCTAGGCCTAGTTCTGTATGTATTTTAACATTTTATTTTGGATCTGTTTATTATACACGTTTTTATCATGTTGATTAACATTATTAAAAAGTACTTATTATTATTCTTTGTTGAATAAATAATGAAGATATGTAGTGATGTATTTAGAAATATGTAATAAATAAACCTTGTACATTCCACTCTTCGACTAATGTTATTACAAATTATTATTTTCTGTATGTTTGTATAATTTTTGCCATATATTTGTATGATTTTTGGTTTTGTATATAGATACATACTATAATACCAAATATGAGTTTTCTTATATTTTTTACCCTGATTTGGTACATTGGACGGAGTTTCCACTGGCAATGATACAGGGTGAGTGATTTATCAGCGCTAACATACTTACGAAGACAAGACGTTAATATATACTGTTGAAAAGATGCGATTAAAAAGTTTAGTGTATCTTATTTTAATTTAAGCTTTCTTTGGTTTACTTTTATCAGCCTTCAATTTTTTTATTCGGAATTCTTTGTTGGCTTCACACCCCTAATGCTATCGACAAAGTAAATATGGAAAACTAATTTCTAACATAATTTATTATTAATATAATTATCAAATTATATCAAACGGTTTATTAAATCAATGTGCCAACCATAACTTTTTTGAATATCAATACCCTCGATTATACGAGGACGATTCGTAAAGTAAGTTCCGTTTGATTATTAAAAAGAAGCTTTTGTTATATACTATTTCAGCTATTTTCGTTCATAATTGCCATTAAGATTGTGATATTATTTCTCATAGCGATAAAGTTTTCAATGCTCTCTTCATAGAACTTTACCGCCTATGAATTAAACCATGCTGTAACACTGTCCTGCAGCTCTTCATCGCTCTCTCGATGATTGTGAATTGCCGATGTTCACGAATTTTCTCTTCGACATTACCCAAAAGTTCGTCTGTCACAATTGTTGGTCTTCTACTCCGTTCTTCATCATGGACATTAGTTCGCCCTTCTCGAAACATACGACGCCATCTTTTAACCACACTGTCATGAGTAGAGTTTGTTAAAAAGGTGGATGACGTGTTATCATTAAATAGTGTAAATCGAACTAACACTGTCACTCGTCCGAATTTTATTATTCAATGAAACATAAATAGAACAAAGTTCGCGGTGAATCCCAACAACCTTCGTGTTCTTTGTACGCGGTTCACAGTCGACGGCATTTCCAATTGCAGCGGACATTTCAAACGACCAAATAGCACAAAAAATGTCTGAACAATTCTGTCGCTAGCACTGCCAGACTCACATTGAACGAGACTGCACCGCTGCTTAATACTAAAAAAAATAACGTACAATATAACACAATTACAGTAAAAGCTATTGAAAGACAACCTAAAACGATACAATAACAAAATATAATTATAATATATATTAATACATAACAAAAGCGACTGCTTGACAGTGCCGACAAATGAAAATTGATCGTGTCAAACGGGCCTCAATGACAAAAAGCTATTATTTTCTTTTTATTTAAAGAGGGTGTGAAACCTTC
This sequence comes from Chrysina gloriosa, assembly GCA_038088585.1. Taxonomy (NCBI): domain Eukaryota; kingdom Metazoa; phylum Arthropoda; class Insecta; order Coleoptera; family Scarabaeidae; genus Chrysina; species Chrysina gloriosa. The sequence continues at coordinate 22,663,691 of CM076095.1, read as the reverse complement.
TGAAATAGCTTAAAACAGTTCAAAGTGTATTTGGAAAGTCTGCAGAAATAAACGTAGTCTATCAATTGGTCGATCGTTTTAAATCTGGCACTACGTCACTAGAAAACGATACACGTAGTGGACAGCCGAGCGCCTCTGTAAATGAAAGAAATGTTGCTGCCGTAGAGAGCCCACTGAAAGATAATAAGTGAATAACTATTCCTGAAATTAGTGTTAGTGTAGGAATAGATCCACGACAAGCTCATGAGATTTTACATAAATGTTTTTTCCTTTAATATATTTTGTGCTGTATTTAATGTTCAATAGACCATGTTTATTAGTTTTTATGCGCCTCAAGACTGACAATTATAAACTTATATTTTTTCCTACAATTAATCAATATTTCGTTCCTCCCGTTATTTTCAAATTGACGTTTGTTACTGACTATTACTTTTTCCTATAGTTTACATGAAGAATACTAACACCTGATTGATTTTTATTAAATATAGATTTTATCTCTGAGTTATATTTTATTCTACGCCGCTGGGTGATCTATTTTTCTAATTTTGTTCAATACCACCAACTTAAGTTGTTAAAACGTTGGTAGTAAACAAGGCAACACTGTACATGCTTGTTTCTGTCTCATCAACATAAATTCGGTATAGATTTGCTTGGGTCCACTTTGCTAAATAGTTCCTAATATACACAATGATCCAGAATAATTGACGTGTGCCGCTCTAACTAATATGACATTTACCGCTGCATCTGTACCTATTTAACGATAAATTCCATAGGCGTGCCGACAATCTATTTCTTTTGTCACTCATACCTGTCACTAACTTGTATAACTCTCGAGAATGTATTATATTATTGGCCGTTTTAGTCTTGAAGAGAAATGTTTGTGATAAAATAAGTGAAAAACGATTGGTACAATCTCTAAAACTTGCACGTACACGCTATTGGTGGTAATTTGAAAAATAGTTTTGATAATAAAACGACAATTCAGTGTCTGTCAATCATTCTATATCCCTCTGTATATAGTAGAACGCAGCTAGCAGCTGTGTTACGTAATGATGATGTATTTTATCATCATACAAGTACCTATATTGTATATTGGGTTAGCTCGTGCGCCAATAATGACGTGCATTAAAACATTCTAATATATTGTACTATCGCGACAACAAAAACGGACACTTAAGATAATGTAAATCTGGCTTTTGCCTTGTCGAATGTTATTTCATTTTTAAATCATTATTGGTATATGTCATTATATAACATTTAACTACTGCTAAAATCAGCGCAAGTAATTACATTATTAGACTAGGTAATAGATTTGGAATCTTCAAAGCCACTGTTCACAACATTAAAAGAGATGGCTACATCAAAATTGACATGAACATGACAAACACTTGGTATATACTGCTAAAAAATAGTCAAAATTGCTTATAGCACTTGTCCGAATTTTTGTTGTCGCAATAGTACCGTTATAGTACGTAGTTATGCCAGCCAAAACAGTAGCAAAATAGGCAACCAACAACGCAACATTGGCAGTGAGATCCAGAACTAAAGGTTAGTGATGATTTGAGTTTGTTAAAAACGTGGTACCGGGCCAGGGCGTATGTCGGTGAACGCAGCGTCTAGCGCGAATTTGTTAACCGACATAGCTGCCCTCCTACCCATTCTCCAATCAACTAACTCCTGTACGCTATGTTCACCGAAATACGCCGTAGCCTGATACCACATTTTTAATAAACTCTAGTGATGATACTGATGACGCGCATAGATAACTCCGCAATAAAATCCTATTTTGGTAAACCGATGAGCATATGTACCTAATATAGTTATATCATGACTAGTACGATCAAAGTTATTCCTAATGATTAGAGTTTGTTAAGAAGATAGATGACGTGTTATCATTAAGTAGTGTAAACCGGACTTACGCCCTTAGTTTTCCGAATTTTAATGTCCGGCCTTGCATGTAAGTGGAGACAAAGACCAGTTTACACTACATACTTAATGATATAACGTCATCCATCTTTTAACCAACTCAACTAATGACGTAACTGTTAGGATAAAAACACTACTTATAGACTGAAGAGAGTTTCTCTGAATTATGTGTCTTTCAATTACCTCCAACTATTATATATCTTTTGTAATACAATCCTAACTTATAGTCAGATTCGTGTCCTTATAAAGTTAGGTTTCATGAAAGAGTGGATGACGTGTTATCATTAAGTAGTGTAAACCGGACTCACACTGTCAATTCTACGAACAGAGTGAGTCCGGCCTTAGCTATAAGTTTTCAGAAAAGTCCATCGGCCGCATATTGTCAGTTTTCTTAGACATACGCTCGACACTTACGTTTTATTAGTACCATACTTAAGAATGTTAGGCCACTAACTTTCCCTTGAAGTTTCGAATTTTCAGACCTTTTGCTAGGGTCATTCGTCTTTGGGAAAGAACACTGCCGTAATTTGATGGAGTTTGTTCCTGACCAGCATCATCAACTTTCATCCGCGAGGGTTTAGACATACGCTCAAACCCTCCGTTTGACCTCCATGTTTAACAATATTAAGGCACACCTTTCCCTGAAGTCCCGAATTTTCAGATATTGAGTATTGTCGTTGTTTTCTAAAATTTCTTCCTTCCTCGAACTAGGCTGCTCAGCCATTATCCCTGGGGATTAAGACATACGCTTGAGGCTTGCGTTTGACCTTTGTGTTTTATATTGTTAAAGCACATCTTCCCTTAAAACAGCATTTTTATCAACACGAGCACAACTCGGTTTGTAAAGTGACGGAGAAAACTGAGCTTCGTGTATATTACACCACCGTGCTATTGCGCACTCGGTTTTGAAACACAAACTTGAACGTGCTAAGCGGTACTATTGTTCGATGGGAGAAAGTTAAGTCACAACATTCTAAGAAGGCCTCTATAACGAGGTTGACTGGTCTTTGGGGGTGTGGAGTGAAATTATGAAGAGGGAAGAGCCGTCGGCCTACCTTAACCGCTTTGCCCGAGGAAAGCTGTCACTATGCTGTTCTGATCCTTTTGTTTGTGAAAAGTATCAACGACTCCTGGTGCTAGAGGTACTGTTGCAAGAATGTTACTAGTTCGTATATGTTCGTATAACAGCGATTGCCCACCATATAGTCCCGACCTGGCGCCGAGTGGCTACCATCTTTTTCCTGAACTGAAGAAGTGGCTTGGGCGCCAACGTTTCCAAATTGACCAGGAGCGCAAAGAGACCGTCTCAACTTACTTCAAATCATTGGCGGCAACATTCTATGAAGAGGGTATTGCGAAGCATGTATGTACTGTACATAGATATGACAAATGCCTCAATCATCAAGGTGATTATGTAGAGAAGTAACCTTTATTGTACATTAGTTTTGGTAATAAAATCATTTTTTTATATTCTCCCGTCTTCCCCTTATAAGCCTATCGGAGGTTGAAAAGAAATAGCTCTAGTACTTAATAGTTTCAATGCATAATATGAAGCCATCTGTATTCGTATAGCGCAATGTAGCGATTCTAGTACAGTCGTTTCAGATAGTTGCAGTACTATTGGCGCAAATTGAGCAACTCTAGTCATCAATAGTTGCCGCTGAAAGTTGTATTTGTTCTTTAACATCATTCGCAAAACAATTTAAACTAAATCTATAGAAGAAATTATTTATTCAACAACTGTCAAAACATAAAACATATTCCGCTTAGAAAAGATTGGTAATGTTATGAGCTGAAACTTAGAAATTTACAAATTCAGTATCGATTCTCATATTCGTTTAACCCAATACATAAACTACTGTATCTATTCATCAAAACGGCATATTCCATCCGCAGAACCTGCACCTCGTACTTCATTTCTAGAGATTTCCAATACAACCTATTTAATTGCTCCAAATATTTATCTTTATTTTCCATTAATTTCTTGTATAATTCGTTATAATCGCACGCATTATCTTTAATATCTTCCATTTGAAACGCCAATTCTTGCTGTTTCATTGTATCTTCCATTCTTGAATCGAAAATAAAAGGAAGAAAATTTTGCTATGCGACAATAAGCGACAATCTTTCAAATTTAAAGTCAAACGAAGCGGTATTGCGTCACTGATCGTCACTTTTTCCGAGTTAGTTCGGAAAAACCGCCGGGCCGCGGCGCAGTCGGCGCGGATCGATTTCCTTCGACCAAATAATTATTAATAAACCGCTTTTCTTCAGCAAGTTCTAACGCGCTTTCCAAATGAAACGATCGTGATAATTTTCCGGGATTTATAAAAGCTCTGATTTGAGATTAAGGTGATTTTATTAGAGACGATTTCGCTGTAAAGAAAAAAAGGGAGAGAGGTGGGTATTTTGAGTATTTTTGATTTTTCTGATATATTAATTTTTTCACACTTGCATGCTTTCGAAAGTATATATAATTTTGGTAACATTTGTATATCGGGTTGTTTGTATAAACGATTATATTCATACATGTGCATGCTTGATATAGTAATTAATACCACGAAATATGATTTTTGTTATATATGCTTCTAGCGTGCCACCCCAAAAAAGCGAATGAGCAGTACTATTAAAGCATCATTCACAGACAACATAAAATTAAGCATAAATTGGTAATCAAAATCATTTTATTTATTGCATGCCTAATATTATATTTTCCCCTTTTCCTCCCTCGATTAAACGAAAACACCACTAACGTATGTTCTACGACATGTGATATAGTAGTTCCGCCGCATTGCGCTTCTTAAAAATTGATTTTTTAAGTCTTATTCTTGTCGTAGTTGCTGTAAATTTAAAGCGGGAACTCCCCGCGTCTTTTCCATTTCTTTCGTTAAAAAATTCCGACTCGGTTTCGAACGGTAAGATGACTTCAAATATTCGAGGGGTAGCTGATATATTTTTATAGTTATTTTTACCCATAGCAACGGTACGCCAATGCGACGGTCGCGACGTTCATTGGCTAATTTCGCTTCTTTTAGAAAGGGAGAACGCGTGGGAGAAGCGACCTGCCAGAAGACTCTGCCAGACGACTCTGGAAAAGAGCCAATCCGCGCTCGCGACCGTATTTTGGCATTTAGAAATATCCGCCAAGTGAGTAGCAGTCAAAAAATTGAAAATCGTCGAATTCAACAAGACAACAAATCGTCAGAATAGTCAAAAATACCAGTTTTGTGACTCGATTAGGGCGTCTCCAGCGTATTCGTATTAAATTTCACGTAAGTTTCGCTTAAATTAGCGCATTTCACACTCGCACACGAGCACAGACAGGCACACACACATATACTATGTTAATCAGTCCGGGAGCCCCGGCAATCAATCAAACTCCGATTGATATCCCGGTTGCATGACAATTTTGCTTTATTTTATCTATCGACAAAACCGTCTCGCGAGCATGGCCGTGCCAGCAGCTGTGGTAAACACCGCCGCCACCCCCAGAGCATGGGCGAACTCGTTGCTCATGCCACCGTCCGTGTCAGAAACTGGAATGCCTATCGGAGAAGGAACCACGTTGACCGACCACGGCTAGTCTACGGGTACGGCCCCGCGTCCACTTGCACTCACCACCCGCTTCTTTTATGTTACAGGTCTTCTGCTAATAAAGATCCATCCAAGATGACCGACCGCAAAGCAGTTATCAAGAATGCTGATATGAGTGAAGACATGCAACAGGATGCAGTCGATTGTGCAACGCAGGCTATTGAAAAGTACAATATCGAAAAGGTATTTATCATTTCTCCAATTGGAATAAAATTGACAAGAGCCGAATCAAAATATCCTTTATCAATTATACTGGCACAATCTCACCCACTTCAATACTACTACTAATACTGAATACTAAAACTGATATTTACCCTATTTTGCCCATGCACAAGGAGACCATCAACTATCATATTTAATAGCCGGTGATGTTTCCGTTGAGGCTTTGGTTGTCAAATATGATAGCCACAATTTATTCATATCAGGCCACAGCTATCAAAAATTTATCACTTAGAAGCAAACCTTGCAGAAGTTTGACTGCTAGCCCCTCTGTGATGTGCTCATGATAGCCATGATCCGTGTTGAAAAACTTGTGTTTAAATTTTACATGGAGCCGCGACTATTTTTTTTTTTTTTGATAACCAGGCAAAAATTTATCATTGCCATGCAAAGAAATTAAAAAAACTCTTTTACATAAAGTGAATGTTGGTTGGACTGTCAATATGTTAATGGGGGTTGCAAAAAAATAAGTTACAATTAGGGGATGATCATTTGGATCTTATTAAGCATCCAAATAATGCATATTCTGACAGATAATATAATTTTCACTAAAGCGACTTGGTCTCACCTTCTAGTGCCGACATTCGTATGGCAAAAAGAATTGCAGCAATGGACATTAGGGATGACTGATTATTTATGTAAACATTTGTAATTTTGCTACCCTGGCGCGATTCACTTCAAATCCTTTTTAGTTGTATTTGGTGATCTTTAAAAAGTATATGTGCAAAATTGTAGACAGTTTGCTCGTGCTTTCTGGTGTGTAGCATCTTAACCCTAGAGATGACCGACTATTTATTTAAACATTTGTAATTTAGCAACTATGGCGCGTTTCACTTCGAGTCCTTTTTAGTTGTATTGGATGATCATCGCTCCTTTCCCGAATGTTCTGCTAGCTTCAGCGTCATTAGATACTTCCATCTAAAGTTATCGGTTGAGCTCTCACTGTGTTGAGTTGAATTTTAAGTGAATTGAAAGTACCTCGATAATCTCCTACAATAATGAAGAAATCTGTCAAAAAATACATATTTATTAGATACAATTCTATTGTTAAATATATCGGTTTTAGAGAATTCCATTTCTTTTATTAGATTTAAGAAGCGAATTGTGAAATATCAAATCCATGATATTTTGATTTCCTCTTTGCCATTCAAATTTGGGTAACATTTTAAAGAAAAGGAGCAAAAAAAAACAAAATTGGCAATCTCCTCTTACAAGGGCCACTGTGAGAATTTTAGTTGTAGATATGCTGCTCTTGATATTTAATCTGTTCTTTGGATGTTCAAAACCCGATATTTCAGAAGCTAATCTGCTTTGGTCCTCAGGAATAGCCAGTCGGTATATCATTAAGGTACAAAAATGGAAATAATGTTTACCAACGTATAAGAGCTACCGCTGAGAATGGAAGCAGATTTAATTTTTGAAAAATCCGATTTTAAATAACCAGTGAACGACGGAAGCAGCCAAAAAAATAATTAAATGTTCCAGTATCGTTAATCACAGCACACATCACAGATTCTTGATGTTTTCAGTATGTTGTCAAGTGCAAATAACTTCGTTTTATTGAATTTTAATTTACTTATTTCAACAGGACAAGTCCGAATTAAAAAAGCAAATTTTTATTGATTGAATATCATCCTCATTTCCAATGACAACGCAAATGAGTATGGTAAGTTTTATAAATAGTCCGGGCGCGCAGCGGTAACAGCGCACAATTACGATATAAGTTACGACATCATCGCCTTATCTAGCTGTATTTATTTCGTAATTACCACTGTTTGCCCAGACTAGTTATAAATAAGGCCTGAATAAAGGAATTTATTCGTCTGAATATATCTCAAACAAGAATTATTATTCTATACAGACACCATACTCTTCACTCAAAAGAAATAAATAAAAAGGTTTGGTAATGAATCACAATTATCTTTTTTGATTGAGAAAAAATTCACACTTGAGGTATTTTAGCTAAGCTTTGAGCTTATCGGACACCCCCGTGGTCACGAGTCCGATTCTCGAAAACAACTCATCCCAACTGAGAATCGTATCTGGCATTTTCCACATGAAATACCGACGCAGTATGATTACAATGCAAATGAACTTTACTTCTACCACTATAAAAGATAGAGCCAGTTATTTATAACTTTCTCTGCGGTGTCTTTTCCTTCTTTTCTTCTAGATTAAGTATTTTCATTAGGTTTTGAAAGGTGTTATTTTATAAAAGGCATTTGCTCTCGTTATTTTAATACCGCGTCAATACAACTAACGGAAATTTATTTTCACTGGAATATTGCTCAAAATCCATTGGATCTATACTCAACCGAATTTCAGAACACTGAGTGGGATCACTACCGAAGAAATTCCCAAAACTCGTGGCTCTAAAAACGTTTTACAGGGTTTTATTTCCCCATGCATCTATTTGGACTAAATTTATTTTAAAGCTACTTGATGTTAAGGAACCTCAAAAACCCTAGACAGTCTTATCTGGTGGTTAGAACACATGAATTGTGCCACTTGTGGAAGTTATATTTATCAGCTTCTCCCACAATTGTGTGTTTATAAAGATGCTAGGATGCTCTTTCAAACACTAAAAGAACGTCAGTTGTCGTATTATCTTTGAGATATTTTGGGTAGAAGCCAACCGACATATTGTCTCGAAATTCCGATCACGAACTTGTCATGGGTGGTACCACACCAGCATCCTCTTCGTGTCCAAATGCAACTAAAAGTAGACCATTCGTCTAGAAGGCTACAACTGGCTCTTTTTTCCATCCATATAGTACATACGCTCAGGTTTATTTTTAGTCAAGGATATCTAAATTTGAAATGGTCCGCAACAATAAATCTGTTTAATTTTTGCTTTCGCGCTTAATTGATTACGTTCTACTTATTCTGCATACCTTCATAAATAAGTGTGACTTATTTTATTTCTCATCGTAAACTTAAAGACACGGTATCACGTATTTTTGAGGAAATCGAATCTCCAACTTCGGCCAATTCTGCTCTTATCATTTTCTTATTGAAGACTTAGAAGTGATGGTTTGCCCTGTTTTTCTTTTTCAACTTCACCGTATTTAATGCGATTTCTTAACATACGTCCATGATATTCCGTATCTAGTTGCAACTTTTCGTTGACATTTAAAGCTTGTACATCCTACTGGATATAAATATTACCACAAAGTTATTGTTTAGTAGTATTAGGTTGGAACGAAAGCCATTCGAGGTTTAGATGTTGAACTTTAAACTTGAATAACTCATCAAATATTTACTGAATTTAATTGATAATACCATTAGAATCAGCACACTTTTGCCAACGCGATACAACTCCGCTTGGAATTCAAAGAAATCGATGAATACAGTTTTTACCTTGTCCTGATTGGTGAAAAATCTACCTTTAAAAAGTTATCTAGATAGTTGAAAATGTAATAATCTATGGGCGAGAAGTTTAAGTTGTATGGTGAGTGAAACAGAACTTCAACCTGCAAATCGTTCAATTTTTGGACGGTGATCTGTGAAACGTGTAGTCAGTCGTTGTCGTGCAATAGGATTGGACCTCTTCTTTTGACTGCGTCGACTGTTATTGGGTTAATTTTCGCTAGATTTCGTCATTTTCCTGACAGTAGGTCTTTGCTGTAATGGTTTGACTTGTTTTCATAAAGTTATAATGCACGACACCGGGCGCAGACCCACCATATTATCTCGAAAAATAGAGCAGTAGCAGCAAAAATCGATGATATATTGTACAGCAGAAAATATGCTATAAAGCAGTCTGTAACAGCACGGTATTTATCAAAGATTATACATTTAAAAAGCGCTCAGAACCTAAATACATTAAATTGAAATAATGATAACTAGGTCTGATCGTTGATATCTGACAAATCAGATTAAAATGCAATAACAATGGGGATTCCCAAACTGTGTAGATACCAGTGTACTCTTAAATAAGTATTTTTGATTAGAAGATTGCTATTACATATATACACGTTCGTACATTTAATTCTATCTTAATAGCATAAACTAATGTCCCTAAAAACTAATCTTTTGATGCAATCTGTATACTAAAGTTTGTTCATGTATTCTACATATCTACACTAGCGTCCATATTAGTTCGGCCACTTGGTGAAATTTCGTAAAGTATTCTTAATGAGTGTAGCATTACTTTTAAATGTAAATTATATTATGATATTAAACTATTTCTAAGTCGTAAAGGACAACTACCTTCAGAATTTCTGGATAATAACATCATCAAATAATAATTAAAATTTACGACATTGTAATTGCACTTGTGGGACAAATTTACGATCCCTTTATTATGTTTATTTTCGAGGTAGAAGTATAAGTATGACTAATAAATAAGCTTAAGAAGTTTACATTACTCTGTCCTAATAGTGATGCATATTATAATCGATATTTTAGTTGCTCGACAAACGTGCTTATGCATGTATCGATAGTAAGTATGTATTGAAGCAAATAGTTTTATTAAAAGTGTCTAAAATGGCGAGGAAATCCAACGAGGCAAGAAGAACGTGCTATTATAATTGCTTTTCATCAGGAAGGCTTCATTGCGCCAGATTGTGGACAAGACGCATATGAACAAGTCAACAATAAGTGTAATCATTAGGAAATATCAACGCACGGAAAGTTTTTAGACAAGCAAGACGTGTTTTCGTAGGAATATCCAAGGAGTAAAAGAATGTTGCTGTTGTATCGTGTCAAATGTGAAGCAAAGAAGGGATGCTGTGCTCGTGGGGTTGCTGTTCATACGCTGGAACGAGAAACTTGCAGCGAATGAGAAAAGAAAATTATTTAATAATATTACAAGAAAATGCAATACCTTCAGGGTTGCGTTTAATTGGTAATAATTATATATTCGTGCATGACAACGAGCCCAAACATGGTATGCAGAAATTATTTAAATAACCAACAACAAAATAATATTCTTGAAATAGTGATGTAGCCACCGCAAAGTCCTAAGATTAATCCGATGGAGCTATTGTGGAATGAACTCGACAGAATAATTCCTACCTCCACGACACATTTATGGAACTGTATACAGCAGCAGTGGGCCAACATGCCAAATACAGTGCTTCAACAGAAGGGAGGCCTAAAATTGTTAGTGCCATCCTTTGTGCAAAGGGAAGTTTTTCCGACGAAAACAAAATTTATATGTGTTAATAACAATAATATTATTATTATACAGGGTGACATAGAATAAACTGCAATGCATAGCACCACACGATAGAGGACCAAAAAATAATAAAAAAACTACTAAACACTAATGTTCGATCGCTTTTTGTTTTCAAGCTACAGGCTGTTTTTATTAATTAAAAAGGCTGTTATTTAATAAAATAACGTTAAAAATGTAAGGTATTTAGCTCTAGATAAGGTGTTCAATTTGGTGACCTTGTTCTTGAATACACATTTCCAGTCTTCGTATTAATGATTGACGGCATCTTTGAAATATGTTTGGATTATTACGAAATGTATCAGCAGACTCCACAATTCTGTTCCATAATTGCTCTTCAGTATTTATTTCTACGGCATACACTTCTCTTATCATAAACCCCCAAAATGAAAAATCGAGGAGATTAAGATCGGGACTACAAGCTGGCTATGGTACAGGTCCCCCACGACCAATCCACCTATTTCCAAATCTTCTTTGAAGAAAGTCCCTTGTTGTTCGAGCATAGTGAGCTGGCGCACCGTCATGCATGTAGTGCATTCTTCTTATAATATCCAATGGGACATCTTCTAATAAAGTGTTCACTTCATTTTCCAAAAAATGTTGGTAGAGTTCGCCTGTCAATCGTCTGGTCAATCGAACTGGACCAATTAGATAATTATCGATTATACCTGCCCACACATTAATGGAAAACCCATACTGATGATTCCGTATTACGGTATGATGAGGGTTTTCATCGGTCCAATAATGGATATTATGAATGTTCAAAACACCATCGCGACTAAAACCAGCTTCATCGGTAAACAAAATTGATGCCAGAAAATTTTGCCCTTTATTTTGCAACCACTCGCAAAATTGAACACGCAGTAAAAAATCCTCTTCCAATAGGTGATGACTTTTTTGGAAATGAAATGCGTGAAGAAGTTGTTCTTTGAGGACTTGCCTAACTGACTCACGGTTAACATTTTTTACAGCTGTACTTATTCTTCTGGTGCTTGTTTTCGGATTATTTTCAACCATTTGCAATATACCTTCTTCGTTTGCAACATTACGACGAGTTCCGTGAGCCCCTGCATCAACTTATACTTTTTTAAAGCAACCATCTACTCCCAAACGCCTATGCACGTCAATAAATGTTCTAACAGTAGGAATTTGTCTTAATGGATATTCCTCTCGATAGATACGTTGCGCTGCGGAACTATTTGATTGAACTCCGCCGTAGCACATAATCATGTCCCTGTATGATGTAAAAATATAACGAACCATATTTGAAAGCGGCTTTTAAAAACGACAAATAAGTGAACTAAATACGAAGGACATCAGGAACACGACAAACTTTGAACAAATTATTGCAATATTAGTTTGACATTCGCCATAAGTTTTTGACACTTATTAAAAAACCTCAACAGCCTGTAACGTAGAAACAAAAAGCGATCGGACATTACTGTATCGGAATTTTCTTGTTATTTTTGGTCCTCTATCGCGTGGTGCGCATTGCAGTTTATTCTATATCATCCTGTATAAATTTAATTTTGTAGTTTAATTTAATGTCAACACAATTTTGTAAATGTACTTCAATGCCCGGTAATATGGACGGTAGTGTATGTATTTTGTATCAATATACAACATTAAATTGTAGTTTTTGGCTTTTTATTAATCTGACCAAATGAATTGTGAAAATGTTATTTATAAGATCTTTTTTTTAATATTAATATTTAGAATTTGAAGCGTCTTAACATACACATTTCTTTAAATCTCAAATCATAGAAAATCAATTTTCGACACAAGTCAAATGTGTAAATCATGCTCAAAGGCAATAAAACCGAAAATATAACTTTCAAATTTCGATTCATTCCTCAATTTTATCGTTTCCATACGTTTTTGCCACGCAACATCATGATTCAACAGCGTAAAACGTTTAGACTTTGGAGAAATACGCGCCTATCGATTTGCGAATACAAAATATGTACGCCGAAATATTTTGAATTTTACGATCACTCTACCAACGTTTTGTATATCCAAATGACATTCAAAAAGAAGCTAATTTAGTACTTTATGATGTTTGATCCTCGGATATACCAACCGCGCATAGGTTTCGTGTTGTCTTAGGTATATAAAGGAAGATTTATTGTTTGTTGACTGTTACGTAAGGAGAATTTATTCTTGCTTTTTATTGTTGGCTTTAACAAAGTCAGATCGTTTATTTTTCGAAGTTCTAAAAGATAAACTACTTTTTAAATTTACTGTGGGGAATTAGGCTCCATCTGTTTTAAATAATTTCTTATCTTGCATTCGATGTATTATCCGATTTGCGTCCTTATATCTTGCCAGTTAAATTGAATTATTTCTATTTTCGTATTTGACCAATTACATTTCTGTTGCAACCTTGCACGTCGAAATACCTATTAATTTTTAGTTTACCATTATAGTTTATAATTTTCCTATATTTATCCGCCTATTACATAATTATAAACAATGCGTTGATATAGATTCATGCATAAAACTGACAGGTTAAAATAACTACGTATAGTGTTTGTAAAACAGAATTACGACTTCTGTGTTTGTCATTGTATATAGATATAATTAATATCTTGTCGATTCTACTATTTTCCTTCATGTTCGTGTGTCTTACCTGACACAATGTCTATCATGTTGTCAATTAAATCTTAGAGGAAATCGTCCTTCGAATGTGACTGTTGTTATTTCTTTTCTATATTACCTGGCTCTCGTGATCGTGACCCTAATAATTGGTGATTTCGGTACCAATCATCCGCATCCCTGCTTTGTGCTATCTTCCTTCAAAGTAAACCGACTCTTGTTTATTTCAGTTTAGGTAATACATCATCATTTAGAATGTTATTTTTACATATTCGTCATAATATATTAAAGTAGTAATAATCAGCACTCCCAACCACATTTTGTACCAACTGACGCAACAATACCTTCAGTAAATTCTGTATGTGTGGCTACTGAAAATTATAATAATAATATAATTCTTAAAAACACAAACAGCCGAAACAAATTGCATCGTGTATATACGAGGGTAGATTGACAAGTTTCAGGAATCGCTGCTAGGGGACTACTTTTTTACAAATAGTTTATGTCGTTATGTTGGCAACTCTTTCATATCAAATGACTGCAAATGTTAAATCGATCTATCAGACAGTCTGGTTTTGGAAAGCATTCAAGTCGAGTACTTTTTCGTGTTTTCAATTATGGATGACAACGAAGTTCGAGCGGTTATCAAATTTTTCTATTTGGAAGGGAAAACCGCAACGGAAATCCAATCAAGGTTCGATGCCGTTCTTGAAGATTTACCACCTTCATTTTTTACCGTAAAATTTTGGGTTACGGAATTCAAGCGTGGTCGCACGCATACAAGTGATGAACCACGTTCAGTAGGACCTAAAATGGCTTCCTTGCCAGAAATTATGGAAAGAATCCACGACATGGTTTTGGCAGATCGCCGAATAAAAGTGCGTGAAATTGAGGAAGCCGTGGACATCTGTTACGAACGAGTAGATCGTATTTTACATAATGAATTGGGTTTAAGAAAGCTTTCTGCAAGATGGGTGCCGCATTTGCTCAATTTGAGATTGAATCTTAGCCGATTGTTTGGAAATTATGAGATCTGGATTCATCACTACACACTAGAAACAAAAATGCAATCAAAACTGTGGATTGCACGCGGTGAATCGGTTTCGAAGAAAACAAACACCATTCACTCGGCGGAAAAGGTGATGGCATCGGTTTTTTGGGACGCAAAAAGAATTCTGTTAATTGGTTATCTTGCAAAAGGCTAAACAGTTACTGGTCAATATTACACAACAATTTTGGGCAAATTGAGCAGCAATTCAGAGAAAACCCCGGGAATGGTTAAAAAGAGGTTTTGCCTCACCACGACAACGCGTCCGTTCATTCAGGTGCAATCGTTGAGCAGAAATTGACAAAATTGAAGTTCGACATCCTTCTGTATTCACCGTATTCGCCTGGTTTGGCTTCGTCAGAGATCCACAGGTTCCCAAAACTCAAAAGATTTCTGTGTGGAAAGAGATTTTCATCGAATGAAGAACTGTAGAGGATTATTTTGGAAACCTCAAAGAAAATTACTTTCGGCAGGAAATATGGAAGTTAGAGGAACATTCGACCAAGCGGGATTACATATAATCAAAGATAAAATATGACTAGAATTCGTATTATTTTTTTTTTTTTTCATTGTCATTCCGGAAACTTTTCAATCTATCCTGGTACAGTTATTTTTGCACATACGAGCGCAATAAATCATCGATAAATGCACAGATTGTACCGATTGTCCCCCATATTCCCGCATAATAGACTATTCTCAATACCTATTCCTAGATTTTCATGCAAATTAGTCTCGTTTCGTCTGCGTTTTCGACAATTTGCATACATTATATTACGCTTTTCGTGACAAAAACCTTGCCAACTTCTGTTCTATACTTCAATGCTGATAATGTAAAAACGTTTTCATATTGTTACGTAAGCATCTGTTCCCAAGTGGTTTTCGGCTTTTTGGTCTCCTTCAAAATCGCCGTTCAAACATTCAATTTTCCACAAAGGAAAGGGCAATCATTTGTTAATAAATAATGTTTAAATTAAATTGTCGAAAATCCTATACGTATTTCACTTCAAAATGTTATTTTAAAGATATGGTCAAAAGTTCAAATGTATATTTAAAAATTGTTGGAGTTCCGCTCTAAGATGAAGTTTGAAAGAATGAGAAATTCGACTGTTTAAAATTTGTTATCATTAATCGGCTGTCCTGGGACCATGCATCCGCTTCAAGACAAAAATTGTATGATTGGACGCGAATATCAATCTCAAATACTTTCATGATTCATAGAAAATTTGACACACCATCATTAAAATTGCACGCAACCATATCAGTCGCTATATTTAAGACATTTTGCCACTTCAGTAAGATTTTGTAACCAAATTCCAAGCAGTAACATTGAAACTTTCGTTGGCATTTTGCGTGTAACCTCCCAAGCAACTCGTCTTGACTGAGCTCCTCATAAATCGATGTGATGGTTTCAGAAACTTCGTCAGAAAGGCTTACGATTCATTGTGTCCAAAAAATCCGTACCTTTCCGGCGCGGACACACTTTTGCATCATTGTAACTTATAAGTACTCTGAAATTACAAATAAACTGTTAAAAATCAGCAGTACACACAAAAGCCGTGATTTCAAGCGAAACTGTCTTTTTGTACATGTACTGACGCTACACTAATGTGCTTTTCACTTCTGAACTAAGCACGGAAATGCTTCTAACTGAACATAAACACCTTCTAACGATATGTGTTGGTGTATTAGAGGAGTTAGAAATAAATAGGTAAGTTGTTAGGTTGTACCTTCCCAGCAAGTGTTTATTTGACGCAGGTAGTCATTTCGGAGATGTCCGACGCCCTTGGGGAAGAGCTCGAAATTTCAAGGAAAATTTTTTTTTCGGGTAATAAACGTTTTGCCCCATATTCTAAGCAATTATGAAGCAAATAAAAAAAAATCGATTTTCTGAAAAATTGACAGTGGTTACCCCCTAATATGTATTTCCACAAAATTTACTATAAACCCAACGTATAGAAAATCTCATGAGTTTGATAAATATTAAGTTCAAATACTCTACTACGAAAAAGTATTTGCAGAATGATTTTATAAAATATTCGATTTCGTTCGAAGACGTTTTGTTAAATCCGCTATATTTTCCTTCAAATTGAACGTACATATATTTGCTTTCAAATCGACAACCACGCAATAATATCCCATTTTTTAACGAAAACAAAACCGACGTGTATGTGTCTATGGCAAAAAAGGGCACCACTGTTATTTTATGCGTGGGTTTCTCTTTGAATTCAAGCCACGCGTTGAAACCTTAATATGTAAATATGTATAAGGGACGTCGCGACGTCTGTGTCGGTAAGGAGCCGTTGGCGGCGTCGACGGTTTCAGGTTTTTATCCAAAGGTTGTTAGTCGGGGGCGGACCCTTGCGTGCTGGAATCGTTTTAGAAACCGGCGGCCGTAAATTATAAATAATAAGAATGCACTCTGCGTGGTATTGCGTCGTGCCGTGGTTGGAAAATGTTATTTATTGGACGGTGCGGTAAACTTAATTCTTTGTTTATATACAGAGTGTTTCTTACTCGCGAAATGAACAACATAAATCTTTAAAATGGGGAGGGCTAAGTTTGGTGAATTTAAGTTCGGTGGTATATTTTGCTAAATAATGTAAGGTTGTTAGGTGAGTTTTCTGATATAGAGGGCACCCTTGCTGTTTCCGCAATATAAACAAGAGCAGCTATTTGTTGGACTTCCAAGGGAAGATCCCGAACCCGGAAATTCAAAAGATTATGAAACTTTGGGAACATGTAGATCACATAGGTATGTACTACGCAATTTTTTGTTCTGCGGAAAAACACTGTGAGTGGCTAAAAACAATTTGGAAATGCAAAATTTTACATTCTGGGCATAACTCGCTAACGATAAGAAAGAGAGAAAACGTTTTAAGACAAAAATTGTTTGTTCGGATAAGGTTTATCAAGCAGACAGGGAAAAATAATTACTGTATTTTTGTCATTAGATTAGATTATTTCTTATCTAAAAATTGTAGGTTATCGAAGGAAGCTACATTAGACCAGTAAATAGTAAACATGTTTTTGTAAAAAAATAGGCTGAATGAGATAAGCAAGTAGTATATATAACTCATCAAACTTGAAATTAATAATAGTTATTGGCTGGTTATATAGCTGACCTGTAGTGTTGAAAATGATCGCCATAAGTAGTATAAATGTAAGTCGTTTACTGATGGTAACGTTCGAAGTTGCCAATAATAATAAGCTCCACATCAAATTTATTTATATTTTTGGCAACGGATATAATTGAATGCTAACGTCAGCACTTATTCAATTTCTGTATGTAGCATATTTACATAGAACTAATTCGCCTTTTTTCGCAAATGTACTTTTAGGAAAAGAGATAAATTTTAATTGATATAAGTGGAACGTCACACAACGTTTTCATAGAATTCTTAACCGATCTGAAAAGATAACATTTCGTGGTAAAAGATCTCGTGATGCTCGTTGTGGCTATCATGGCTATCGATCAATATCCAAGGATTTGTTCTGCTATGCATTTAAAATTAAAGCAGCTCCACATTCTATCTATTATAGTAAAAGGTTTCGTTGGAAACGAAAAAGGAAAAAGTAAACCTAACCGCTGCAAAATTGTGCTTCTACCTTGAGCGAGTGGGCCATAAATTGAGTTATCGTGACTTTTACCCGTCTTTCAACCTTACCTCTATTATTTACTTGGTGCGTGGAAGGCTTCATTGCAGCTTAAATTTATTACGAAATGTTTTTTGCCTTTGTTGCGCCAACATTCGGAAACTTGCGACGAATTTAAGGCTTAAATGGAAAAGATATTTTACAGTAATAGCCACATAAATACTTACTACTTGTGACATCAGCATACGAGAATTAAAGCACCTTTATTTCGAAAAAAATCATATCTACAAAAGAAAAATTACACAGTAAGTAATTTATCAACTCCAGAATCTAGATTTCCGGTACATTGACAAGTTTCCGAAATCGTTGTGAGGGGGTTGCTATTTTCAAATACTCTATGTCGTTGTGTTGGCAACTCTTTCATATCAATTGACTGAAAATGTTAAATCGATCTATCAGATAGTCTAGTTTTGACAAGCAAGTCAAGTACCTTTTTGTGTTTTCAATTATTAATAAAAATGACGTTGGAGCGGTCATAAAATTTTTATATTTGGAATGGAAACCTCAACGGAAATAAAATGAAAGTTACATACCGTTCTTGAGGATTTGTCATCTTCATTTTCCACCGCCAGTTTTTAGATTTCGGAATTCAAGGGTGACCGCACCCATAAAAGTGATGAACCACGTTCAAGACGTTCGAAAACGGCTACCACGTCAGAAGTTGTGGAAGAAATCCAGGACATGGCTTTGGCGGATCGCCGAATAAAAGTGGGTGAGATTGAGGAAGCCGTGGACATTTCTTATGAACGAGTAGTTCGTATTTTACATAATGAATTGGGTTTAACAAAGCTTTCTATGAGATGGGTGCCGAATTTGCTCAATTCGGAGCAAAAACACGTTCGAACTCAGACCTCGGTCGATTGTTTGGAATTGTTCACGAGAAATCCAACGGATTTCAAGAAACGATTCGTAACAATGGATGAGACGTGGATTCGGTACTACACACTAGAAACAAAAATGCAATGAAAAGAGTGGATTGCACGTGGTGAATCGGTTACGAAGAAGGCACGTACCATTCGCTCGACTGGAAAAGTGATGGCATCGATTTTTGGAACGCAAAAGGAATTTTGCTAATTGGTTATCTTGAAAAAGCAAAACTGTTAATGGCCAATACTTCTGGACAAATTGAAAGCAGCAATTCGGGAAAAGCGCCCAAGAATGGTTAAAGAAAAAAGGGTATTTTCACCACGACAATGCGCCCGTTCATTCAAGTGCAATCGTTCAACAAATGGAGTCCGTATTATTTTGTTTTCATTTTCATTCCGGAAACTTTTCAATTTATTCTCATACAATATAAAATATATCATTATTATCGCCATCCCCTCTAAACTTACAAAAAGCATTTTTTAAATAAAACGAGGTATAAAAATGATTACAGATTATTAAAATTTGCTGTTCGACAAGATTTTACACAGTTAATTATTCACTTTTACACGATTATTGTTGGCCTACTTCCTACGGTCTCAAATACAAGGGGAACAAGGATTGGAACAAAAACAGCGAGGCACTATTAGAATCGCTACGGTGGAACAAGAATAATCCTCTACGTTCGAATATTTTACAATTTACAAGTGCCTCAGAAGTGCCAGAGTTTATTAAACAATCGTAACCTTTCAACTTTCTCTACAGACGATTTTATTGATTTTCTTGTGTTTCAAACAAATTTATATGCTCAGCGCTTACCAAAATCGTACTAACTAGCGAACAAAAAGGAAATACATTTCTCGATAAAATATAATAACGAGCGAAAAATAGCTTCCTGGCATTTATAATAGAGAAGTTGCAGCATTTTATTGTTTTCCACTTTAGTTAAATGTTTCTGATTTTCATTATGTCCGTCTCTCTTTTGATTCATTAACAATATTTGATATTTTTATATGTTTCCGTTCCTTATTCCATCCTTTTTTATACACACTTCGCGGCTCTCAAAATTTAATTTTGAGAAATGGGTGGGAGCGTGATTCGTTTTTTCTAATCGGGTTCAGGATTCACTGCCATACAGTAAGGGGATGGTATTAAATGGAATGAAAAACGTAATGAGGAAGAGAAGGGTAAAAAGTCTAAAAGAAGATCAAGACGAAACGAAAAGAATAGAAGAAGCATACAGTTAGAGCCAAAGATTTCTAGTTTTTTGATGAATGAAAGCTAACTGCCTTTCATACTCTTGAAGAACGAAAGGACGAAAATAAGTGTTTTAGTCCTAAAAGGTCTTTACTTGATTCAAGGGAAGAAAAGACGCGTCAAACCATAGAAAATACAGATTTGTTCTGCCTACAGCCAGCTGTTCTGGGCTTTAAAAAACCTAAGATGGAGGAATGAATCGAAGACAATGAAAGACAAGCTAATAAGAATGGAAACCTAGAAGAAACGAGAAAAACGGTAATAGAAAAGTGTAGCAAGCGGAACTTTTGAAGAAGCCAACTCTCTAACCACTAATTCGACCTGGATAAATCGTTTCAAATATATTCTACAACTTCATATTGATGACTCTTCCCAAAGAAACTAATACAGGTTTGGTTAATGATTTATTTCCACTTCGTAACCGGCGCCTCCACCAACATATCACCAATAATTGAGATTTATCTTCGGTTAAAATAAGTAATAAAAATTGAACATTTAAGGACGTATACCGTGTTCACAATAAGTATATTAATGATATTAACGCATGGCAATTAAACGAAAAGTAAAGAGAAAACACGTTAAAATCAGATACAGGAGACAAACAAATTTCTTCAAAAATCTTATATGATAGATCTCTACCACTAATAGGTAAATAAAACAAGGCTGGTTTGAACGATAATTATATTTTTCAGAATGTTTACAAACGGTTTCGGAACACCTTCTTCAGTCTAAAGTCACTGAAGAAGGTGTTCCGAACACGTTTGTAAACGTTCTGAAAATATAGCTATCGTTCAAACCAGCCTTGTTTTATTGACCTATTGGTGCTAGAGATCTATCATATAATAAAACTGAAAGAATAAGGCAACAACCAATAAAGAACGGTGACCGTTAATTAAACCATGCGCCTGTTAAATATGTGCAGCTTAGACGCTCAATGACTAAAATATTAGCACATTCTTTATTTTAACATGGGCCGGTTTAACAGTGACATACATTGTTGTAACAACAGAAAATTGTCTATAATAAGGAACGTTTAGTATCAAATGACGTAGTTATCACCGAAGTTAGAAAATTGATGTAACAAAAGATCAACGATTATGAACAACGAAAAATCGTCGGTGTAAAACAAGTTTAGAAGAATCGGTTCCAGACTCTCTGAAACTGAAAATGTTCTAAGCTTTTCTTATACAGTGTCTCGGGTATGTACATTATAATCTTTCAACAAAAAGAAAAAAAGAGAACAAGTGTATTCGAAAAATGTGGTGAACGAAAGAGGTGAAAGGTGACTAGTATGAATTATTTGTGCCAACAGATAATCAAAAAATACAACGTAATGTAGGTCAAAATAAATTAGATGCTTCGCAAAGCATATCGGAACTTATCGAAATAAATAAGCTTGAGAAGTTTACATTATCCTGTCCTAACAGTGGTGCGTAGTTGCTCGAAAAACGTGCTTGGGCGTGTATCGATAGTAAGTGTGTATTGAAACGAATAGTTTTATTAAAAGGGTCTAAAATGCGGAGAGGAAAGCCAATAAGCAAAGAAAACATGCTATTATAATTGTTTTTCACCACGAAGGCTATCCATTGCGCTAGATTGCGGAAAAGGCGCATGTAAACAAGTCAACGAATAGTGTTTTCGTAAGAAGATCCAAGATCCAAGGGTCAAAGAATGTTTGGGGTTTGTGTCGTGCCCACTGTGAAACAAGAAAGGGGTTCTATGCTCGTTTGGGGTTCCTATTCGTACGCTGGGACAGGAAACTTGCAGCGAATTGAAGGCATTATTTGAAAAGAAAATTATTTATTACAAGAAAATGCAATGCTCTCAGGGTTGCGTTTAATTGATAATTTGGCATGACAGCGACCCCAAACAACAAAATAATATTCTTGAAATAATAACGTGGCCACCGTAAAGTCCTGACATCAATCCGATTAAGCTGTTATGGGATGAACTCGACAGAAAATTTTGAAAAATGTCCACGACACATTTATGGCACAGTATACAGGACCAGTGGGCCAATATGCCACACACAGTGCTTGAAAAATTGGTGGAACGGATGTCTACAATTGTTAGTGGCATCCTTGGTGCAAAAGAAATTTTTTCGACGTACAGAATATTAATAAATTTAATATATGTTGAGAATTATTCTTATTTTTGTCATATGTTATATATACAGCTAACGCTCGATAACATAAATACCCGACATTGGAAACATTAGGCTAATGTGAACACAAATCTGTAGTATACGATTATACGGAACGCTCGATAACGTAACAATAAGTTCGATAGCCCGATAACGTAAACAGCACGCAGTTTCCGTTCGTCTACGAATAACTTCGAGCGTTACAAATGCGCTACAAGTTACCTATGAAAAGCCCAGTTTGATCAGTGCCCGAGTTATCCAATTATGCAGGGGAGTCCCCGATTTATGTAGCATATATCCATATTTGCACTTAATTGTGTACATTCCCGGGATAACTCATTGCTGTAACAAACACAGATGCTTTTAGTTGCGTATCCATACATATGTAGTTTTGATTATGCAAAAGCAGTCTTAATAACAACTTTGTTGGCTGAGGTTCGTTCTTTAATACACGATTATAAAACGCTATTTTGATTTATTGTTATCCTTAGTGTTTACAAAAGGTTGTTCGAATATTTTTTGTATTTTATTTTGGCGTATTAAAGGTTCCTTTTAACAATTTGTTTGTTAATAACCACCTTCGTTAATGCAAACATTTCGATAATGTGAAACGCCCTTCGTCTGAATTAGCTCACCTAATCGAGCGTCTGCTGTATGTGCTAATAACAATATATTATATAAATTTCGTTTCGTAGTTTAATTTAATGTCAATATTCTACAATTTTGTAAATTTACTTAAATGTCCGAACTAATATGATAATATGGTAGTGTACGTAAATTTTAAATTTATAATGCACCTTCAAATAGATTGTGTCTCCTATCAAATTAAATCTAAACATTTTGTGAAACACAATGCCATTGCTGGTACAACGATGGTATGTTGCTTTTTTGCAATTTTTTCTATTATATCTAATGTTTCTATTTTCTTTGTTTCAGGACATAGCCGCATATATTAAAAAGGAATTTGACAAAAAGTACAATCCCACCTGGCATTGCATCGTGGGCCGTAATTTCGGGTCATACGTAACTCACGAGACGCGCCACTTCATATATTTCTACTTGGGCCAGGTGGCAATTTTACTCTTCAAGAGCGGCTAAATCAATTCAAAATCATTCCATCAAAAACCAGTATTCCATCTTTTTCTCTAATACTACTCCCTTGGACTAAAAACAAGTATATATATAAAAGCATTCAAAAAGGTATTACCCCTCCTTGACTTAAACAAATATTTGCTAATTTGAGGTCATTTACCATAAAACGGAAGAAATCATAACTGATTTAAAAAAACAGTTGGAAAACACAATGATGCACTTTTATGTTTCCTGCACCCAAACTAGAGCAGTTATCTTTTCATCGGTTAACATAACAGAAAGAGGATGCTCTAATATTATTAAAAATAATACGACGTATAATAAACCTCGATAATTTTTAAATATTTTAAATAGAATAAATTTTTGGTTAGTAATCTCTTGTTTTCTTTTTATTTTAATAACAATTACGATCGGCGGATATATTTTTAAATTTATTGAACAAATAATGGCTTTCGTTAATCTTGTACATATTACGTAATATGTAACGAAGTGGGATAATGACAGAATTTGTATTTATTCAAGTACTTAAAATTTTTAATATTTGAATTGTTAAATTTTTAATATGTCTCTTCATATTGATAATTAATATATTTCTATAACGATATACAAATAATAGATTATTACATGCCTAAAACAAAACAATAATTGAAACAGATCGTCTTCGAACATCATTCACATTGTTAACTTCAGCGGGCTTCTTTTATACTGTTCGCAGATGACTATGACCTATTATAAGAACGATTTTACAAACAGGCCGACTCTGCATAACAAAACTTGTGCTATTTAGATAATTTCGACTTAACTTTGTGTTAGTATTGAATGCTTTTGATGACACCCTTTCTGTATTCCAAATTGATAAAAAGCAACCCGCATGAGAATTGTGCTTCGAAGTTTACTTTTGATGTATATTCGTTTAGTGTGATTTATGTATATATATACCAGGCTGCTTTGCTTTACCTCGATCGAATTACTCAAGCTTACAGGATGTTTATGTCAACTATTAAACATTGCATTTATGAGACGCACAATATAAAATAATAATTGAGAAGTAGGAGTTGAAATGTATATAGAACGTTAATGTCTCCATTTTTGTATTTTATTATTTGTATTCTTCGATTTCAAGGTATAATTAGGTTTCTACCACTGTCTTTCATTTATGGTTAAGAACTCTTAATACCATTCATTTGTTATTTTAAATGAAATATTGATTTTATAAACACCTGTGAGTTTACGATGATCATATTCCTGCTGTTTGGAAACGCCTGATATATATATGTATATATATATGATATGTGTCTGTAGTGATATACAGAGTGGTGCAAAATAATTACACGTCCAGATATTTTTAACTCATTTTACGACAGTTTTCGCATCTCCCTGTATATAAGCATACATTATTATTTTTCTTAAAACGGTGATGAAAGATAAATCACAAAATATTAGGCTTCGGTGATAAATAAAACTTGTAATTCTTCTAAAATGTACATAACATACGTATTGATACACAACATACCTACTATATCCATGTTGATGAGAAACTGCCACGCATTTCTACTTGTTTGCGATTGTTAGATTTCTTTTAGTTTGCTTTTAGGTTCATCGATTTTTTTTTAGAAGAATTATAGCTTTTTTATCACTTCTATGTACGTACCTTTTTAAATATTGTAAGTTTTGAAGATGTGTTATTACTATTACATTACAAATATTATATGAAAAACTTTAAAAAAAAGGAAGTTTTTTGACTATTCGGCTACGACTTATTTTTCTCTAAAGAATCGATATTACATTTTAGTTTTATTGAGATATAAGTGGTATTTGTTGATTCTTTGATTTCCTATATTAATGTAATAAATATATGGTTAAACATTGCCTTTTATCACCCAGACTTTCTATGTAAATACAATTTATGTAGTGTTAACATTTATTGAAGCAAATATTTCAGGGGGCGACAGTAACAGCTACTTTGCATCCAACTCTTACCGACTACAAAAATAGCTGTTTTTAGCACGAGAATACCCAATGCACATACTATCAAATAGGGTAAGAATACACTATCTATGGTAGGATATAAAGTTCGTTCCAACACAGCACACAACCAGTTTGTGGATCGTCTGGTTTATGGGAAGAGCAAATTTGGCGTTTCAAATTTGCTTTGCACATGTACTGTATTGTGGTGTGTTCGAACGAACCTGTAAGAGGCTTAATTTCAAATTGGTATTGAACGCTGGAACAAAAACGACACGAAAAAGGACGTACTTTTCATAAGAGGAGACAAATACTCGGTTGGAATTCTATCTTTAACAAGATAGGGAAGGGTATAAACCACCAAAAGACGTCAATCCAATTAGTATAAATACTAAACCGCGAGAACGATAAAAATGTCTATCTATACATCAAGCTTATTAAAAATGTTCAACTGATGGAGTAGTATAATCTGGAACACGTCTTCAACAAATTAATAAATTTGCCAAAGGAAGAATGTATAGTAGCAGAACACGGATAATCGAATCGAAATTATGAATACAATAAAGTTATGTATTTGGGAAACCAATATGAGTTAATAAATCATTTTTTATCAAAATTTAAACATTGCATAATATCCACTGTACCAACGAGATCAATCTTCACTTTGCAAGGTATCTTCATCTCAAACTCCAACAATCCGGTCACTTCCTCTGCGAATGATGGCGCACACATAGCAAGAAAGCATTCTAAACAAATTGTCAGCCTTCTCCGAAATGGCCCTAGGTTAGATATGGTTGTTTTTAAGTAGTTTACCGCGCTTACCACTACTTGGACGTATGTATGTAACTCATCTAGTAGGATAGCACCACCTCCAAGATTTCCTGAATATAAACTACCGCAACTTTGAACCGAATTTTGAAAATCATTCCAATTTTACAGAAAGTAGAAGTGAAGATTCGTAGTAGCAGTACAACCACAAATTTCGAGAACGAGGGTTCAAACCCTCCACATCCGTCACGGGGTCTAGGCGGTTTTTTTGTTTGTATTCGACCTGTGAAAGGGGACCGCGGAATTCGCTTCCCGGGGCAATAACGAGCGGCTTAATCGTAGTTCTTGGCCACATTACCAATGGCCTGAAAAATGTGTTAGACCAAATCAAGTGGCCCTTCACGGATTGTAACGCAACCAATTATTATTTGTGTAAAGTCTAACTATAATTCGGAATTATGTGACCAATTTATTTTATTACAATTTCGATTTCCTAGATTAGAGCTTGGCCACACTTCACATAATCCCCTATTAGAAGGTATTTCACGGTAATAACACGAGTTAACATTCTTACAATTTTCAGTTATTTTCAAAAATATGAAAATAAAAGTGTAAATGAACAAAAAGTTTAACAAAAGATATAAAACGCTAACAATACAACTATATCATATGAGTGTTTACTCTCTGAATTTTATTTATTTTATTGGTTGATATCGTGTGACGTATAATTGAATTTAGTTCACATATTGTTGATTTTCTGCTCTTGGTAGTACTGTATAAATAAATTTAATCAACAGTGTTGCAGTTGAAAAGTCCGGTTTCTAAGTTTATATTTTGCCAGAAATGTCATTGATTACTAGAGTTTGATAAAAAGGTGGATGACGTGTTACCAGTAAATAATACAAATCGGACTGACGTCACAATTTTATTATTCAATAATAACTTATCATTAAATAATAAAATTCGGAGGAGTAACAGCATCAGTACGATTTACACTACTTAATGATAACACGTGATCCACCGTTTTAACAAACTACCGGTTATTGTACTTTAGTCACAAGAAATTTTAAGTTACAAGACACGCATGCGCGTTATTGAAAATGTAGTTTCCAAGTGAAATAACTACAATAAAAATGTACCAACTTTCAACAATACTGTTAAAAATCCTTCCAAGTCATTTGTCAGTATTTTTGTTGGTATAGCCCCGACTTGAATATGTACTACTGCGTCAACAAAAATCGGACACTTGAAATAATTTAGTTAAAATCTGGCTTTTGCTTTGTCCAATGTTATTTTATTTTAAATTAATTATTAACATGATATGCCATATTCAAATGCAGCTGTAGCAGCAAGTAATAGATTTGAAGTGTTCAAAAGCACTATTCGGGACATTAAAAATAAATGATTACATCAAAATTGACATTAACATAACACTGCTGAAAAACAGTAAAAGTGGCCTATAAGGCTTGTCCGGACACTTAAGATTATGTAGCTTAAATCTGGTTTTTGTTTTGTATTTTTTTATTTTTAAATTATTGACATGTCATTATACTGCGTTTAAGTGCTGCTAAAAAAGCGCAAGTAATTATACTGATCGATAAGGAGACTAAATAGGTAATAGATTAGGAGTCTCCAAAGGCACTATTCACTACATTAAAAATTAATGGCTACATCAAAATTGACATGAACATGACCAACGGTTGGTTTATATTGCTAAAAAAACAGTAAAAATAGCCTATAAGGCCTATCTGGATTTTTATTGCCACAATAATACATATTAAAATCTTTTTTATTTTCAAGCAGGATTTCTGTGACAAGAAAAATTGTAGTAGTAATAGAACTATTGATTTTAAACTTTGCCCGTTAGGCATTTTCACACGAAGGGCGTTTACTGTCCCCCAGTACTGAAACCACGTAAATAATCAGTAGCGTTCTCCCCGGCTAACTACACATGCAACCTGTAGTCGAATCGACCACGTAGCACTGAAGGTTGATCCACAAACAGTAGTACGTAGTAAGTTTAAAGTGTTTCAACCCTAACCTGATGAAGTAGTTAAAGTGATTAAAACACATGAAACTTCGCAGACGGCGTCGGGTAACTTATCACATAATCAAATGTGTTTATTTATAAGTTACTGTTCTAAATAACCTTCTTTAATATAATTTTCAACTATGACCGGGTCCCTTTATATGTATAACTTTTCATTAACTAAGTAATCCCAAAAATTCAAGAGACGAACGCCACTGCCTACTGCAGACACTTTCTGACGATGCTGTATATGGAGAAGAAATTGAAAATGTATTCAGCCAGAATGCAAAGCAATAAACTTTCTAAAATACATGATAAGTTGTGTAAACCGGACTGACGTTGTCACTCTTCCGAATTTTAATGTCGCGCCTTGCACGTAAGTGAGGCAAGCGGTGCAGGGACAGCGTCAGTCCGGTTTACAGTACTTAATGATAACTGGAGTTTGTTAAAAGGTGGATGACGTGCTGTCATTAAGTAGTGTAAACCGAATTTACGCTCTTCTCCCAATTTTAATATCGCGCCTGGGGACAAAGACAGGTTTGCACCACTTAATGATAACACGTCATTCACCTTGTTAAACTCTAATGATTACTTATGCACTCATTTATCGAACCTTAATTATCGTTAAATTATAAATATTTGCGAAATTATTTTTGAGGAAGTGGTGCATAGTTGCACGCTTATATTAATTGTTGTTGATTTATTATATAATAAAGTAATAATTGATATCTTAACATACAATTATCTGGCTGAACGTACATAAACCTTTGCCAAGCATATTTAGTCACATGACCCCTGTCACGTGCACATTTCCACCCAATTAGCACGTAGCATTCAATTCCAATAACGTTTGCGAATTACAACGCTTTTGTCCCTCACGACTCCAAACAAAATTACCTTCGCCGATCCATGCAACCATCGTTCCTTTGGAGTTTTAGAATGAGTGAAAATTTGGACTACACGTAATTCGCGATCTTTTGTGAGCCTAAATTAGGCCTTTTCACTCCTCGAAGTGCCGTACTTCATCAGAAAACTCACCCGAATCCCTTATCCATGTAACCAGATCCTTTCTTTTGCGAAACTACATTTTTTAAGGCTTATCGAAAGAAGAGGAAAATGGTCCGAGGTAAAGTCCTAAAATCCCTTATTCGCGTTTGAGTTTTGAATGAACGATTAATTAAACAGTCTTCGATTTAACAAAGTTGAAGTTCCAACCGACAGCCATGTTGTTTTTAACTTGGCTTGTTGTTTTGAAGTTCATTATAGTAATTCCAATTAATTTGTAAGTTATTAATTGTAGGTCGTAGAGTACGTGCAGTGGTCACATATCCAAGAAATGACGAATGTTGTTCACCGAATCCCAAAAGGAGAGATCAGAAAGGCGAAATTAATACCAAAATAACTCATAACATGTTGAATTCGAATAAAAGCATTACACAATTCTTCCAGGTATTTACCTCCGTTGCAAAACCCGAATTGCTTAGTGAATTATTCTATTTATGGTAATTTCAGTCAGTCGGTGTGAACATCCGCTATGGTGAGACTGACACAGTTGGATTTCCTCTTACAACTGGAAAACTAGACACAAGGAGTCTATCAAAAAAAGGTCTCGAATTGTTGGTAGCCAAGATATTATTTGTCAGGAAGTTGAAGATTTTATAGGTGAGTTTGGTATCGCTGCCTTATAGGAGATGGCTAAATTATGAATGATGAGTTTAAATTCAGTAAGGTATTCTTTATTGGGTCCTAAAGATGAAACATTACAATATAAAATCAAATATAAAGAATTAATACTCAATATTAACATCAAAAAGTGGAGCCAAGAATAAGTGAACAATTGCATATTTATGCCCAAATTGTGAACTTGAAAAATATATTGTGAGATTTTTTTTTCTTTACGTTAATAATTAAACTATTAACTGTAGGAAATGAATTTCTAATATTTTCCACCGCTCTGCTTAAATCATGTGCTAAACACGTCACATGAATTAAATTGAAATACAAAACTAAGTTGTTGACCATATTTGACACAGCATCAGAAACCATGACCACAATTTTATTAGTTGGAATAATGTGGGGAAGGAAAAATTCATGAAAGTTTCATTAATAAACCTAAGCATTGTTACATGGTTAGTTTTTTCAATTTGTTTACACGAAATCAAATAGGAGTTGCTGTGAATGTTGTTATTTAAACAACCTATTAATAAATTTGCCATATAGCGTCCACAAGTATCTGTGGTTTCATCTACTATAAAATATATAAAACTTATTTGCAGTTTGCTTGATTTCATTCATTACGTCCTTATATACATTTGTAACATAATTTTTCCTTAATGTATTTTCATCAGGTACAGTATTTCTGCAATGCCTTTGCAAAAACATTTTAAAACTTAGGTTTTGTAACTTATAAAGTGGAATATTAGCAAAAAGCAAAGCTTTTCGTTAATTCCGAATTAAATATTTGTTCACTCTGATTTTTTGGAGATGAAGATGAACCTGCTGGTGACTGACAGCACTAATTTTGATTGTCCCATTTTTTCCAACTTTCGTTTATGAAGATCAGTCGAGAGATGTTGAGTAATTTGGGATTTTTTCTCGCATGGAATCTATAAAAGAAGAAAATTATAGTAGAAAATATATACACTCTTTTAGATATAGATAAGAAAATGATTTTGAAATTAAAGGAAAATATTTTTATTAATGAAAATAATTTTATTCGGCAATCCAGAGCAAGTTTTTGAAGCAATGGCAGAGTAGGATTTGCAAAATAAACGTAACGTGAATTAAATAAATAAAATGAAATTGTTTTGTAAAATTATCAACTTACCATTTTACCACACGCTTTGCAGAGTACTTTTTCTTCATTTAAAAGTAATTCTGGAACGGTCCTGATCCAGGAGCCTACTAAATCGCTTTTCACTTCTGGTATTTTTGGATAACACTCGGTAACACTTCACTTCATTCAGTGTTTATAAATGATGAAAATTTTTAAATGATACATGCCGAAACGTATATACCCCATACCTAATTATTTTTAACCAATCATAACTTACTTTTATTCGTTTAATTGCCGTTTTTTATTCTTAAAAACCATAACAATGTAATCTTTGCTCTTCAGTACTGAACATGATATTTCGTTTGGAAATTTAAAAGCAATTAACAATTTCTTCGAAAAACAGCATTAATCCAAATAATGTTCGAATTTTGAATTTTGGGGCAAACAGCAGTAACAGTCCTTATCTAATCCGTACTGAATCGATGCGGTGTGCGAGTAGTTCTGTGGGTATGTAGGCTGTCTTAACTTGTTTCATAATTGGGTGCTGTTTTCTTCAACTGAGATGGCACAGGTTTTGTCTACACGAATAGCAAATAATTAGCTGAGCCATTAACCCCCTTGTAATATAGAATTGATCATAATACGATATTATGAGTAATGCTATATTGACCTATCTATTATCCTACAGTGAAAACCGCCACTGTAAGTGATACATTGACATTTTACCAGATTTCAAAATCGAAACCACATTTAAAATTGATATGAACAATTTTTTATATTTATATGAAGTCTAGGAGTTTTATTCTTTACGACAAGCAGGTACATCAAAGTGTGCTTATATATAATCAAAGCTGTCGATCGGCCCTAGTCCAAATACATGCATGTGAGTGGCAGACGTAGGTGGTGATGCTTTCATTCTACGAACTTGGGCACTTCCCATTTTCATTTGAAAAGCGAAATCCATGTGGGACTGCATTTGATCGATCGTAATCGGTATAGTACCTTTCGTTCGCGTCATATCTAGAGCTTTTTGTTGACTCATAGAGAACGAACTAGAATACAACTAAATTACACACAGTACTTTTTTAAATTGTAAAGAAATATATACCGAGCAATTTTCGTATCAGATTTATAAGTTTCCGTACCAACTTTCTTATTGATGGTCTCTTCGAGAGCCCCGACATCTTTACGGACAGCTCCGAGTAAAGTATCCGATGACACGACGATTTTCTTGAATAATGTTTCTGCCTCGGTTATTGTTTGATCGTATCTTTCTTTGGTCATTATACGTTGATTCAAACTTTTCGTGACCTGTAGAAGCAACAATTTTCGCTTAAATTTTAATGTTTTGTAATAGGAGTTTCGACAACCATACAATAATCATACAGTTGTGGATAAATGACAATTATGACTATGATTCGGTACAATCACACCATCACACTTAACGGTATAAGAAGATAAAAGATGATGAAGGAGAATGATAAGTCGAGTTAGGCGCCTGGCGTTGAAATGTTACTGTTGATAGGCGAGAACGCCACGGTCAACACATATACTTTGGGAGTGGGAGGCAGAAAACTGTAAGCGCCTAACTCTAATGATAAGTAGAGTTGCTCAACTTGCGCCAATAGTACTACAACTATCTGGAACGACAGTACTAGAATAGTAACATTGCGCTATACGAATACAGATGGTTTCATAGTATACATTGAAATTGAATATATAGTATATATGTATCAAATCGTACCAATTTGAATTTGTACTTGAGTCTATCGATTTCGGTTTTGAGATATTTCTTTTCCACTTCTTGTTTCTCAATTAACAACATCAGTTCCTCTCTCTGATCTTTCAACAACTTGAGATATTTAGAAATTTCCTCGTTGTTATTTCTTAGTACGTGATGTCCTGGTAATTGAATATCGGTTTCCAAACTTGCCATTCTTACAAATAAAATATGATGCTTTTCTAAAAGAAATATGAAAACAATAAGTACAAATACATGGGAATGGGACAAACACAGATTAACATTTAATTTTGACAAGAAAAAGACGCGTGCACAAGTTAGACAGGAATATTGTTTGACATCTTCTGTCATAGGGACGCCAAAATGTATCGGTTGGTTTTTCCTGTCCTTTGTTGACCGCAATTTTGGAGACTAGACTATAGTCAAATATAGTAAATTCAATCCTCATACGCAATATAACATCTAGGAGGTCATTCAGAGTCATAATTCACTTACGCCCGTTTGCACCGGTAGTAGCATGCAAAAGTAACCGGCCAAGATTATTTTATGATGAAGTAACATTTAAAGGATGCAAAATGGAAACACAAATATATCATCCTAAAGTTCTTTTATTATGCAATCAAAGTATGTAATTCAAAAATTGTTTATAACGATTAATAATTAGCTGTAAAAATAACATGTTTTTTAAGATGCCGAAAGGCATGTCTTTCGATAAAGGTAAAGTGGTTATCAAGTTGCACAAGGAAGGAAAAGTCTCACGTGAAATAGCCAAAATTTTGGCTATCGGAAAACCGACTGTTAACGATATAATAAATAAATTCAAGGCTACAGGTGCTCTAGAAGATAAATTCCGTCTTGGGAGACCTAGGAAAACAACTAATCGTGTCGATAAAATGATTAAAAGAAAGGCTGTCGCAGACGTAGAAAAGAATGCTGCAAGCATCGCATGTGAATTGCGCGAAAAAATTGACTGACTAGCCAAAGTACTGTTTCACGTAGACTGACAGAAGTTGGACTTTTTGGATGTGTTGGAGGTGCTGTCCATCAGTAAAAAGAAAAGATAAGATTAGAATTCGCAAAAAATACCAGAGCTGGACTGTTGAAAATTGGAAGAAAGTGCTGTTTTCGGACGAAACTCAAATTAATTTGCATGGAAATGATCAGGGAAGGTACGTTCGATGACCAAAAGGTACTAGAAATGATTCGCGATATCAAACACCAACTGTGAAATCCGGTGGAAGTAGCATTATGTTATGAGATGCATTCTCTTAGGAAGGCGTCGGTCCAATCCAGTGATCGGCAATGCATCGCTTTTTCGCTATTCATACTGACTCATGAAATTTTAAATATAAGTGAGTAGGCATCATTTAAATGCAACTACTCTGATTTACTCGTACTCACGATAACGTTGATTTATAAGTATAGATTGGAATAAATATGAATGCGACGGCGACATCATACACATACTATACTCACACTCATAAATCACCTCAGTTTGATTTCTAATGTCAGAAAAATACTTACAATACTTACATTGATTCAGCTCACTCAACTGATCCATGTACATATATTTAAAAGTTTAGTCATTAAACAGTTTGCAGCTAGTATAAAGTGTATAAAAATATACAAAAGCATAAATTGTAAGTGTATACAGAAACATTTCGAGAAAATTAAATTTTTTTATTATTTATTCTTATGAGCAGTTAGTGAAAAATGGATAGCAATAGTGAGATTGAGGAAAAAATAAATATCGGGGTTTTTCAATTAGTACAAAAACATAAGGGTAAAAGCGCAATATAATATAAAATAAGCAACACAAATCTACACATATTTCTTTGTTTAACTTTAGTAGTAAAAAAACAGTAAAAAAGGCAGAGCACACATACAACTTCATAATGAGTATATTAATGTTCGTATGCGAAGTTCGCATTGCGAACCATACTTATTTTGCATCGTCTATACGCATTGAGTTAAGGAGAGTCGAAATCAACAACGTCATAAATGTTGTTAAGTATGAGTTCGATGAGCACTTCAAACTTTCGAGTGGATATGAAGTTGGACAACATTGCAATAAGTATGAGTGCGTATAAGTACAAGAAATTATAAGTCATGATTCAACTCTACTCACTTTTTCACTACTCATTGCTGATCACTGGTCCAATCTTTAAAATTAAAGGCATTATGGACTTTGCTATGTATAGAGATATTATATTTAAAAAATGCTGTCTTATGCTCGTCAGAACATTCCACGAGGATGGATTTTTCAGCAAGATAATGATCCAAAATATCGATCACAGCTCCTTCACCAGGTTTTTAGCAAGAAAACTATACGAATTTTAGAGTGGCCGAGTCAATCTGCCGACTTGGATTCCATAGAACATTTATGGCTTATGGTTAAAACTAAAAGCAGGAACTGAAAATTGTGCCAATAAAGCTGCTTTATGGGAAAAAGTTCAACAAGAGTGGAAAAATATCTCCCAAGATAAAATCATCAAACTTATTGAATCGATGTGTCACCGATGTGCTGCCGTCATCCTCGAAGGGTATGGCTACCAAGTATTGATTAAAATCTTACATTTATTACTGTTTTCAATTTTTTTTTCTTAAGTTATTATAGTTTTTCTTTCTATATAGTGCGTAATTTGTGCTTGGATGGATAGTTATGAAAAAACGAAAATTGTTATTTTTGTTATAAATAATTATGAATAGTTATATCTAATTTTTAATTACACATTTTGATTGGATAATAAAAGAACCTTACGATGATATATTTGTGTGGCCGAACATTTTTGCATGCTACTGTATAACTTCAATTACAAAGTGCGAACGGGCATCAAACTGATAATGTTAGGTGACTAAAACGTAATACTGGCCTCATTACCTTCATTTTAAACTAATCCCCGCAAAATCGAATCAATGATGCCTTATTTATTGTGCTATTACATTCGAAAGAAATTGAGAACAAGATTGTGCAAATTGAATTGCATATCAAGTTTTATAGGTACGTACATTTCTGTAGTAATTGTGACAACTCGATTCTAGGCTCTCCTAATCCCATCCTTTTGTTGCATTAGCCTTCCCTCCAACTATCAACTAATCATTGTACTATTGCGGTTTTTATAATCTTATTGTTGTTTGTACGGTTTTCTACCATTCTATCCTGTTTTTAAGTTGATCTTTCCATCTATGTACAATACCGTCCATATTAGTTCGGACGCTTAAATAAATTTACAAAATTGTAGAATATTAACATTAAATTAAGCTACAAAATGAAATTTAGATAATAATAGTAATATTGTAATTAACACATTTGTAACGTACGACAAAAATAAGACTAATTTTCGACATATAATATTAAATTTACTAAATGTTCTTTTCGTCGAAACAACCTCCTTTTGCACAAAGGATGGCACTGGCAATTATAGGCATCCGGTCCACCAATTTTTCAAGCACTATATTTTGCATATTGGTCCACTAGTTCCATATATGTGTCTTGGAAGTAGGACACCTTTCGAATTCTTTTGTCGAGTTCATTCCACAGTTCAATCGAATTGATGTCAGGACTTTATGGTTGCCACGTCATTATTTTTGTTGTTGTTTATTTAAGTAATTTCTGCATGCCAATGAAGTATGTTTGGTGTCGTTGTCATGCATGAATATAAAATTATTACCAATTAAACGCAACCTTGAGGGTATTGCATTTTCTTGTAATATTTTTAAATAATTGTCTCTTTACATGATGCTTCAATTCACTTCAAGTCGCTTGTCCCAGAGTACGAAAAGCAACCCCAAACGAACATTGAACCCCTTCCTTGCTTCACAGTCGGCACAATACAATCCCGCAACATTCTTTCACCCTTCGATTCACTTCGATCCATCAGTCCATAAAACTCGTTTAAAATCTTCGACTGTCCATATTCTATGTGTTTCGGCCCACTACAACCGTTTTTGTCTGTTATCCCGACATAATAGAGATTTTCGCACAGCAACGCGGCCATGAAGATTTGCAGCTTTTAATCGATGCTTTACTGTGGTGGCAGAAATGGGTTTTCCACAATCGCGATTCATTACTGAGACAATTTTGGGTGCTGTCAGCCTTCTATTTCCTTTGTTTAATAATGTTATGGGCTCATCGTCTGCTTTTGTTGTTATCCGCAAAGCACCTCGATGTGCGCAGGCTTGTGAAGTGCCCGTGCGTTGATATGTCCTAAAAATATCACTTAGTCTTGACTTGTTCACATGCATCTTTTCCGTTCAATCTGGCGTAATGAATGGCCTTCCTGGTAAAAAGCAATTATAATGCCACGTTTTTTTTTTTTTTGTTTGTTGGCTTTCCCTCCACATTTTAGACACTTTTAATAAAACTATTTGTTTCAGTACACACTTACTATCGACACACGCACAAGCACGTTTGTCGAGCAACTAAAATATTGATTATAATATGCAGCACTGCTAAGACAGAGTAATGTAAACTTCTTAAGCTTATTTATTAGTTATACTCGTACTTCTCGAATATAAAATAATAAAGGGATCATAAATTTGTTCGATAAATGCCATTAAAATATCCTAAATTTTAATTATTATTTGATGATGTTATTACCTAGAAGTGCCGAAAGTATTTGTCCTTTTCGAACTAGAAACTTCATAAATATTTTAATAGCATAATATAATTTACATTTTAAAGTAATAGTACAATCATTAAGAATATTTTACGAAATTTTACCAAGTGTCCGAACTAATATGGACACTAGTGTACATCGAAGTAAGAATATGCATCGCCCGTATCACTTTTTATCCATCATTCGATACTAAAAATGTTTACTTTTAACTTCAGATTTAAATAAAACGCCCATCATATCAGACTCGAACCACAACGATAGTTTAAAATCACCATCGACGCCACACAGAATTGAACTGCGAGCAGAAAGTGACAATAATGAAAACGGCTTAAACGCGAACGGAATCTGCGAGGAACATGCACCTCCAACGAGGAAAATGCCACCGCCGAAGGTTAAAAGAAGGTAATTAATTTATTAACCATAAACTTCGTTTTAAAAAATCGCAAATTTTTATCGAACAGACTGAAGAATAACCAAATAGGTGAAGATATATCCAATGGTACTGAGAAAAATAATCATAAACTAACGGAATATTTCCCCGTAAGGAGATCTGTTAGGAAGACGAAAAAGACTGTTTTAGAAGAGAAACAAAGATTTTTAGAAGAGACACTAAGAAGTCAAAACGAAGACGGATTGCTGGTTAGTTTATAATTAACATAATTGGAAAGTTTTTTTTTTTGTAATTTATATTTCCAGGTGCGTGATTTTGACGGTAAAGGAAGAGGTGTCATTGCAGCTAAGCCATTTTTCAAAGGTGATTTCGTAGTCGAATATAGCGGAGAGCTCATAGATATTAACGAAGCCAAAATACGCGAGCAAAAGTACGCTCAAGATCAGAATGCGGGATGTTACATGTATTATTTTAAGCATAAGAATCAACAGTATTGGTAACATTTTGTTCAACACTTTCTGATGGTAATTTTTAATTCCTTTGTGTTTTAGTATTGATGCTACAGCAGAGACAGGTCGGCTTGGTCGACTGGTAAACCACTCTCGGAGCGGGAATCTGATAACAAGGACTGTGTCAGTAGATAATAGACCTCGGTTGGTGTTGATAGCAAAAGATTCAATCGCAATGGGTGAGGAAATAACTTACGATTATGGAGATCGGTCGAAGGAAGCCTTGAAGAACCATCCCTGGTTGGCTTTTTAGTATAATTGTTACATGAAGATTGTTATAGGTAGACGTTAATTTCTGACTATAGTACCAAAGGTATTTGTACGTTAATAGCGTTATGATTTTAGATTTCACTTAACGTTAACAATTGCGTTTATACGTTTTATTTAAAGCTTTGAAGCTATTAATGTAGATATTTGCTTTACAATGATAAATAATTGGAGTTACAGTAAGTTCGACAGCGTTCGATTTTTAACGTAATATATAGTATTATTTTATATAACTGGAGTGAAGATTTCTTATAACGGCGCCCCGATAAAATTTGCGTGTATATTTAAATGTTTTTTTTTTCTTATTGTCATTAAAATTAATGACATCAGTTTATTAAAAGTGCTAGTGTTTCCACTAATAATAGTGGTAGCTTGAACAAAACACTACAACAACACAACACACTGTTGTATGTATAGCTATCAAAATTGTACTGAGAGGATTTTTTTAAAGAAAACTGTACTTATACATAATATTACCAGATTTCTATATCCTGCCAAATTGGTTAAGAGAATTTACGTGTAATCCAATTTTATGTTGTGCCTAAAATGTATTTTTTAATGATAATAATGTACAAAAATGTTCCTCTTCCTTACTATTTGTTCCTAAATTGATTTAATTAACTCTCAAATGTAAATCAGCTGTTCAAACTTAATGAACTAGTGATAAAGGTACCGTGAAAAATTAAATATGTAAAATTGATATTCTAGGCTTCAATAATTTAATTTTTCCTTACTAGAATACCAAACATGTTGAATATGATTTATTTGAGTACTGGTGGGACTATATTTTATATATTTTTTATTGCGTCCTAATACCAAAAATTTCTTTTAAATTTTAATGTAATTGGATATTGTTTTTAGCCATATCTTCATTAATCTAGACAGCTGCTGCATTTGTAACGTACAGTGATGTGAGAAAATGGGTGCAAACATATACTTAGACAGTTATAAACGGCTCAGACACGCATAGGACCACGAATAACTAATTTGTTATATCTATGTATGTGATTTACGCTTTTACAATACAACAGAGCGTCGGTTATCCTAACGAATGTTGTCAGGGGCGGTTCGCATAATCAAAATTCACTAAAAATTGAAGAAAAAGGAAGGTGATTTTCTCCCATGAAGTCCGTTCGGATAATTAAACGGTCGGATAATCAACGCTATACTGTATCTGCAAACGCATATATAATCTTTCTTGGGATGTATTGGCCAGCCAGTAATTTACGGAAATTTCATTGATTAAATTATGGTAATTAATTTGTTAATTTACTGACCCACATCACTGATTTAGACTACAAACTTAAAATATAGTTACAGTTATCCATAATAATAAGTAACGGGTATGACGGTAGATATGAGGAAATGCAATAAAAGTTACTAGGAGGCTAGAAAAATTAATTTGATGACTGTGGAAAGTAGTAGCAGAATCCGAAAAATATTTAAAATCTAATGTAATCTATTACTATCCCAAAAAATCATCTGTTTAGGTTTTATTTTCGGACGAAACGCTATATATGATGATCTTCCAATTTCAGAACGCAACCCAAGATTTTTCTTTTCTTTTTTCTTTCTAACGGTTGCAGTTGCGAAATACAATGTTTACTTTAGAGTCTTCCATTTCCGAGGGAGTATATCAGATTGTCGTTTACTATTTGAAATAGAAAGATAAATTGCAATATACTTCCTAGATAATGAAACAACGCACTGTATAGAAGTATCTCACGTTTTCGTTTGTTTGGATGTTCATTGGCTTCCGCCCGATTTCCTTGTGAGAGGGCAGGAGGCGCGTGGATTTTGGAAATAAGTTTAATTCATTTCGATTTTACTTCATTGATTATCTTTCCTACCAGTTATGAAACATGTATTGGCGCATTGCTGCCATTTTAGGACACTAATCCGGGACGACGTTTTAGTATGACTGAAATAACAAAATATTAGTTTAGGAATTATTAGATAGTTTGCACCTATTCTTTGCACAACATTGTACAAAAAATGGTTTACTTTGAAAGTAATATCAATATAATACTTAAATGAAATCGCATGGATATAATACAAAAGAATGTTATTCTAATCTAGATGGCAGTTTTGAATTGAGGTTTTAAAGGAATAAATAGTTATAATTTTAATACCTGGAGGGCTGTGATTTCAAAGCAGAAAGAAACTACAGTCGAGTCCCGTTTATCTTCAGTTCTCCGAAACAAACGAGTTTCGTTTATGTAAGTCGGCAGGGGTCCCCCTACCGCCAGCGTTGTCATGCCAACTGGAATTGCGTCACCTCCACCCTCCCATTTCTTCCAAGCTCACTTTAGATTCTAGCGTGACGGTGAAATTGTCGAACATGGAGGGGAACGTGGAACTTAAAATAAACGAGAC
The DNA here is from genome assembly GCA_038088585.1 of Chrysina gloriosa. Taxonomy (NCBI): domain Eukaryota; kingdom Metazoa; phylum Arthropoda; class Insecta; order Coleoptera; family Scarabaeidae; genus Chrysina; species Chrysina gloriosa. Next base: position 22,622,679 of record CM076095.1, on the reverse strand, counting down.
TCCCAAGTTAAAATAAATGAAACTCAAAATACATGAACTTCAAGATAAACGAGACTCGACTGTACAAATTAACGAAATTGATTATCTATTTTATTTTTCATTATTTTTGCATGTACGATTATGTATTTGATTAAAGCTCTTTTTTAGTATTCTTTAAAATACCATACCTTAGCTTAGACAATAAATACAAATTCTCTGAATTCAACAATATTTTGTTGATACAAACTACGAATATTGAAAAAATTTAAACAACATCAAACAAAGACGGTGGCATACTGTAAATGTACATAAAATTACAAATTATTTATTTTTTATCGATCTATTTATGGAGATCTTAAGTAATTTTGCGCTTGTAATACTAATTAAATCACTAGTTAAATGAGATTTTGTATGAACTATGAAATCTAGTTGTAGTAATTATCCAGTAGTTGTTTTTAAATACTTGTACTTCTAGATGTAGAGAAAAAGGGGAAACCTCACCTTTTGTTTACACATATTTATACTTTTTCTAATTAACGTAATCATATAAATATAGTATAATATTTATATATATATATATATATACATGTATACATGTAAGACTTTTATAGTACTTATCGTTAGTATTATAAGAGAGAAAAAAGGAATATAAACCTCGCCTCAAATCCAAAACACTCATTTTAAAAACTATTGACATACAATAGGGTGTAGGTTTATAAGGCAATACATCTCTTCCCCTTGGTGTAAAACGGAAAGGTGTAAAGAACTATTTTAATAAAATATCGTAGTGAATTAATTCATGCATATTTATGTATAAATCAACTTGACTGTAAATACCTAATAGGAAAATGAAGTATGTAGCTAAAAGAAGCCTGTGTTTTAGGTGTTTCTTCTGATGTACGATGTATGTATTTTATATTAAATTATAGATCAAATTGATTTTAATGGTTAAAAATAAATAGAGAAAGATTATTGTCGTAGTGTCACTTTTACGCACCTATTCATCCTTTCTAATTCAGGTTTGTCTACAGATTAAATATTGGGAGATAGCCGACAAACAAACACCATATCAGCCATGCGAATAAATTCAATATTGCAATTGTTTCGATAAGAAGTCGTAACTTATTATTTACTACGTGGTGTCTCACTTCGGTGGAGAGGAGGAGGGGGCGTGAAAGTGCTCAAGAAATTATAATCAGACCATAATACCTCTTCTGGTCTCGTCTAACAATGTGCGTAAAGCCCGCAGTGATGGTTGATCATCTTCAAACTATCTACAAAGACCTGCGAGATAACTTGATGCAAAACAACGGAAACAGAAAAACTACCACTCCTTCCTGGTAATCATTCCTTGCCTTTGCGACGAAGGGAGATCTCTAGTGAGTGGTTTCCATATTACCTTTACCAAAATTTCGCAGTTGAACGGATTCAGAAAAGGTTCCTTAAATATTTACCTTTTAAAATAGATAGAGTTTATCTCGTCAGAGGTACTGAATACCAGACTTTGCTTCTTAGACACAACTTGATTTCTCTCTGATAGAAGAGACAACACCAGCCCGAATTTTCTTCTTAAACTCCTTACAAATAGAATTGATTCATCGGCTCTTCTACCGCTAATTAATTTTACTGTACTTCCTCGTAATACTATACACTCTAACACTTCTCATCTACCCAGAGGTAAGACGAACATACTATACCATAACACATGATTAGGAATGGAAATAAGCTTGCTGGTGGCTCAAGATTTCGTGACCGGAAAGTTACGGAGTTATTGCTAGAGATAGGCAAGAAACTTGGTAATAAAACAAAAAATACAGGAGAATCCGTAATGCTATAAGGAATAAAAATAGTGTTTCTTTTTAATGGAATGGAAGAATTTGACAATAAAGATAGATATAAGAAACAGAGAAAAAGTAGAAAAATGAAACTGCATAACTCTCACACAGTTTGTCGTGGAAATGCTATACCGTGCTGACGAGTCCTGATAAGAACGAAGCCGGTCAACGGTAGCAGTCCGCGACAAACAAAGCATAATTTCCTCCGTGGATAATTATTGGAATATGCAATGTAGGCTGCACTGCAGTCCTTGTACAACTTTCTGTGAAAATTGCCGAATAAATAAACCTCAGTGAGGTCATTTCTGTGAGAGTTATGTAGAGTTTTATTTTTCTACTTGTTTTTGTAATTGTAACTCACCAAACTCGTGAAACTTTTTCTAAATATATATAAGATGCTATGAATGTTTATTCCTCATTGCAATTTTGACAATTTAACTATTGCACGTTATACAACATTGTATACATAATGCAATTACAAAAGAGTATGCCCGTGCACACTCATCGATGATGCTCATTGAAAAATTCTAATATAATTACACCAGTCGAACAGTAGCGAGTAGACAACCAATAACAAATAAGCATACCTATTGCAGTTGTATCATGATAGTATGACTAGCTCGAAACGACGGTGTTGGTGAAGCGTACAGTCTATTACAGTTCATCGAGGAATTAGCTGTACATCGGCGAGCACTTAATCCATATGTACGGTTGTAAATAAATGTTTGCATAGGTACGATATACTAAACTTCCATAATAAAAAGAGGGATACTCACATGTAGTACGACGAACAATTAAGTCCGAAAGATCTAAATTTAATAGCAAGTAGCAGGATTTCCACAAAGCTTTAATTGCAGAAAAAGAACCCGGCCTTTCACATAGTCCTCCCAACTCTACCTTTCCTTGTCAGATCAGGAGCTATTGAGGAGATGCAAGAAATCTAAATATGACGACGACGTCTCTATTTTGATCTGCACCGTCTGTATAATGACTAAAGCGCCGGAAATATAGGGAGATTGGCTCGCACCAAGTACACCAGCAAAGTGCATCACAAGCTCTCGAAGAATCAACGCCCCTCCATACCAAACGTGCCCCTATGTGTTTGGAGGCGAACCGTTCATTAGTGATAAGAATGGTTTTCTTATCAACTTCCATGAACTTTACGGAGTCTAATTATGATTGAAAAATCCATTGGTTGAAGTGGATAGGACACGTTGTTAGACTACCAGAAGCATCGGTGGCGATAAAGTTTGTCTATCGCCGTAGTTGGGAAGACCCAGAGAGATCTATATGGATGACGTATGGAAAATATGACGAAGTTGAGAGTGAGGGCATGAAATTCAGAGATAGAGGCGCATTGAAGAACTTATTGGGGCAGGTTAAGGCTCATAACGAATTGTAGCCAAGCATTTTATCAATGGTAGTAGTATGAACATGTTGATGAAGAGTGTGAATCTAATAATAGTTTCAAATTTAAACATTATTGGGTTTAACCCCTAGACTGTGTAGAGCAAATTGCTCCAATCTTGTCCCGTCAGTTCTGTATATTGAAAGATGTATGCAACCCAAACTGGAGTACAGTTACTATGTAACAGGAAGTTTTCTTATTTAAGGTTTCTATGGTACATGTTTATCTGTCTAACCTGAATAACCTTTTCATTTGTTTACTTTTTGCCATAGATTAATAATAGCTTTTTACTACGTTATTTGCATTTCTTAATATTTATTAATGAAAAGTAGACGACAAGAGAATTTAACAACACAGCATGGCTTCAGCTAAGATTTTAGAACTCACAGAAGAAAACACATGTAAAATGTAATACCCCTTCCCACAATCTCTACTTGTTTAATACGTTTCACAAATTTACAGATGTGACAATGCTTTAGGAAAGTACACCTGCCCAAAATGTAACATCTTATATTGTTCACTAGAATGCTATCGCAGTGAAACCCATTTACAATGCTCAGAACAATTCTATCGAGATTACGTTATAGAAAACTTACCAGCAGGAGCTAATACAGAGTCTAAACTAAAAATGATGGAGGTTTTACAACGAATGCATAATGAAGAATTAGCAGATGAAGAAGCTGAATTAGATTCTGATGATGACCCTGAAGATTGTTTGGATTTGAGTGAACGTATGGCTGGTATCAATTTAGATGACACTGAAAAAGTTTGGGAAAAGTTAACTGATAATGAAAAGAAGGATTTTGAAGCTTTCTTACAGTTGGTAGTCCTTTATTTTTCATCCTCGAGAAACATTTAAATGTAAATTGTAGGTCAGAAGATGTGACTAAATTAATTAAACGCTGGAATCCTTGGTGGGCATATCATTGTAATAATAAAGTGTTAGATATGGAAGAGTTTGAAAAGAAGAAATGTGATTGTCCTAAGATTAAAGAGAATATACGCAATTTTTCTGATATTTGCGTAAGTGGTAGTTTGAATATATAAAAACAAAAGGATATGTAATTCTTATCCATATACCAATTTGGATGGTTTTAAACGTGTATTTTACCTTTCTCTAAACATATATTAGGGTGGTGCAAAAGTTTCTTCATTTTTAAATGCGAAATTTTATTTGAGAGAAATCTAAAATGAAAGAACAATTAAAATCTAAAATGTACTCCATTATGTGGAATGGTCTCTTGGCATTGTCTTATGAAATTCCTGCAGTTTAAAGCCAAGAACACTGGAAAAAGCAAGTAGTCATGTTTCAATAATAGTGAAATTATAGGCAGTGCCCCTCAGTAAAAACATACTTATTGCTAAAGGTCTAGAAATTCGGGACTGTGAGATAAAAACATTCCTAAGCATGGAAGGTGAATGTAGGCCTCAAGCGTACGTCCAAGTCCTCGAGAAAATAGTGAAAATGCGGGCACTGTCCCTTCTAGAAGATGTATTGTTTGCTGAAGACCCGGAAATTGCAGACTTCAAGCGAAGATATGCCATAACATTGTTAAGCATGTCCAACCCCTCGAACATAAAGGCTAAGGAGAGGCTAACTAGAGAAAGAAACAAGCTCCAGAAAACTGTGAAAATCTTAAACTTTTGCAAATAAAAATAAGGAGACTGTTGTTAAAATAATATATAAAATAAATAAAATTACCCGTACCACACCTTTTGGAAATAATTCCAGCTATGTTTTTCGGTAACTAAGTTGCCATCCTCAGTAGAAAACTGTAGCCAACAATGTTTTGGTGTGTTTCGTGCAGGCTTTTAGTGTGTGATGTTCATTGTGCAGTGCTTTAGAGTTATACAGCGCTTGTTGTGCGGTAACCGTATATCGCTGGTGATACTGAATTCCCGTAGTTTTCCACTGAGGATGACATCTTAGTTGCTGAAATATGTGTCTGGAATTATTTCCGAAAGGTGTGGTTAGGGTAATTTAATTTATTTTATGTATTTTGACCTTTTGGTTTAAGATTTCAAGGCTGGTGATACATGAAGGTTACATTACAAAATTTCTGTGATAAGTGGAAGTAATTTAGGTAAACACGTCGCTGAGCGGTTCATTTGAATTTCTACTCAATACAGTTGAGATAATGAGATTATGAATCATGTTTGGGGACTTTGTTGCAAATTAACCAGAAACTGCTATAAAATATGTCAGATAAGGAGGTCATGCAATCTTCAAATACTTAAGGCACTTAGCGTTTTAAAGTGGCGAGTTATTGTCTACTATTGTGGCATGCTGTTGGACGGAATCGCTTCAACCCTTTCAAGTAAGGGCGTTTCTTCCATAATTGAATCTCCAGAACGAGGTTGGTTTTGAAGGTCAGTTTATCCATTTCTGAATTTTCTTATCCTGTTCTTGTGCAGTACGATCCCATATAACATCCTGATTTTCCATCTAATGCGATATACAGTCGGAAGTAGTGACTTTTTGTCCAAATTTTCAATTATGGCGTAAAACTATCCAAATCTCAATATTATTAAACTTCTTTTAATTCGCGAAAGACATACGAACAAAAATTCAAACAATAGGGAAGGGATTACACCATGTACAATACTTGTCAATTGAACATATAAAGTGTAAAATATTTCAATTACTTACTTACTGTTTTATCAATATAAAAGATTACTTTACAAAAATCGAAAAAACTTTGTACCACCCGAATATTTAAAACAAGCCCAATTAGTGCCGATGACTAAGAACCGTCCAATCAAAGTCAAACCGATGAGATTCTCCAGATTGAAAAAGATATTTAATGTAACTTTTGTTTCAGCATAAACCACCATCAGATCAAGTCCAATATAATCTCATCAACATATTAGCAGCATACGTTTTCACCCAACGCTACTTTAATGGGGAATGCAACGATTTTATTTTGGAAGCGGTGGCGTGTATATCAAAATCATCATTAAATCTCAGCAAAAATATTAATTACAACAACTTTGACGAAGCAATCGAATCTGTTGAAATACAATGCTCAACTGTATTACGACCAAGAATATTTTTACTGTATTATATGACTTACATTTTCGTTTTAGTTGGACTGGCTGTATCCTGACGTAGAAAACATGAAATTTATGAAAGAGGACGTTTGCGCTGTAACACAAGGTCCCCACGCCACTGAAACGAAATTTTATGTCATGTGCAGCTTATCGGATATGTACAATTTGTTTAATAAAGCTTTAAAAGTCAATAAGGACGGGAAAAATGGAGGATTTTCAAAGGCATTTCCGGAATCGAGGTTTCCAGAATCAGAGTTAGAGAATAAGGCATCGATTAGAAATTCGATAAAGAAGATTGAATTTTGTTATCATTTGCTAAAGATGCTCTATAAATTTGAGTTAGAGTTGTGATATGTTTCATAATTACATTATTATTAATTTTGAATTGTACTTTTGACCCTTACCTGTCGTAGTTTAGAGAGGACTAATCTTGTATTTGTATGTGCTCTAAGATGCATCCCTTGAAACGTTAACAACTATCCACATCGCTCTACTATATTCAGATGGTTTCGAGAGTTTGAGGTAACTTTAGGTTGGAAGACGCCACCCTCTTAAATTGATTGTCCTCTTGACTCCTTCTTTCTTTCAATATCAGTTCTGTACTTTTGCCTTCATTGAAACTATATTTTCATTGAATGCCAATACATTTGTGTCATTCGTATAGACCGGGGCATAACAGGTAAAATTTGGTAACAAATCATTAATGTCAATATTAAACAGAAGTGGGCACAGTATAAAGCCATGAGGAATACCTCGAGTATCGTTCGGTGAATTGCACTAACTGTTTGCGATCTTGAAGGTAGAACGGCAGTAGCTTCCCGGTTATCCGTCTGAATACATCCATTCAAGTTTTGTAAAAAAAACTATAAATGAAACATGCAGTCAAGTGCTTTAGTTGTTTGTTATTAGTTGTTCATCGTCTTCCTTATTAATAACAGCGACGTCAGATAGTCCACTGAAGTGGGAAAATCTCTGACATTATGATGAACACAAAAGCACTGGGAATCAAGGATCCATATTCACCCGAATTCTGTTGATCTTGTACGGGAGCAAACTGTAACCATTTATGCCATAAGATGAACAAGGAATGTCAGCACTTACCAAGTAGCGGCTAGCTATGGAATTGCGCAGTACGTGGATAATTTGGGGAAGCACAGAAGATCTTGCTCCAAAGGAAGAACTGTAGGAGCGATAGCCGGCGCCACACAGAGGTGTAGTTTCTTAAGTGTTTATCTTTACGATTACAACATTTCTACAAAACCCAAAATATTTTTTTAACACAGTTCCAAAGCATGAATTATCCAACAAAGCATCTGGTTCCCAAAGTCCGCAAACTGGAACGTTCTTGAAGGACGGCAAATTAGGTTGAAGTACAAACCCACCGCTTGGCGATTGCTTTCAGGTCCCTGAAAATCAGTCTTTGGAAAAGAATTTAGGACTGCGGTAATGGATTGTCTAATTTATTCCGTTCAAGAGTGCATGAGAAATGGACCAGTAATCTTCAATTTTGAATTGTTTTACAATATCAATGCTAATTTTTAAATAAATGATAATGATAATTAGATAAGTGTTAAGGATTAAAGCATTCCAATTTGTGTTTATAATTAGCATCAAAAGGATAGAATTTGAATTTCAATGATTTTCCGCCAGATTTTGTTATCCAGAAAAACTGGTTGCCTGTGCTTGAATGTGGCGTTTAGCGGTTGTTTTTGTTACTAAACGTTGTTGTTTATAATTTAAAAAGTTAAAGTTGTGTTGGAGTTGTGTTTACGTTTTTAAAATAATTTAAAATGCTTTCAAAGTGTTTTAATTAGTGATAAAAATTAAGGAAACATCAGTGTATTTAAACGTGTGTTCTCCTATAGTCTAATACCATAATTTTTAGGTGAGTAACGCTGTTCCATTTTAAGCTTTGACTTTGACTTTCCACCGCATTATAATGCACTTAAAATGTAATTTTACCTTGCAATCTTCTTCTTATTAAGCTTATTTTTTAATAGCAAATTCATTTTATATAAATACTTGCCCTTTTCAACCAGATTTTGTACAAAATCTAAACAACTCTTCTTTTCTAGGGAAGATTGGGTACGAATGTACATACATACATATGTATATCTAAATTGGTTTATTTAACCCTTTTCAAATTGAAATTATAATTTTGAAGATTCAATTTTGAGGCATAGATTGCTTTAATAAATTCGTCGTGGCTGACAAGAATTAGTATGCGCAAATAACGGTAGAGAGCGCTGATGTGTTCATTCCCAAAACAGCGGGAAATTTAAATTGTTAGAATCTTTTCTGATTCATAATTTAATTCTAAAGAATATTAAAAGATAATTGTAGGAGTATTTTTGGTTTGGAACTGAAATACATTAGCTTATATCTCTACTACATCGATTTTTAAAATCTTCAAATACCAATTTCGACTACAAAATGGTCATCCTCACTGGAGAATACAAAGGCAAGTGCTGTTTGCTTTGTTTTGTGGTCTCCGCTGAATATGGAACATATTTGTTCAAGTTTACTTAAATCGGCGTAGTAGAATTCTAGGAAATGTTCGAAGTTGCCCCACGCAGTCTTCATTAATTTCTTCAGTATCGTTTGAGTTAACATCTGCCAATAATCGTCAACCCATACGATAGAACTGTAAAAGATCTCCAACTTCAAACTTCCATCCAGTTCGCATTTTTCTGAGTGATAGATGTGATCGCATCGGCTGTATAAGGATAGATCATTATAATAAAACGTTGAGAAGATTCTGAACCTGTCGTACTTGGATCTTGGGCAGGAATCTGTGCTTGTCAAGCTCTACGAGATGTCCAAGCAGCGGTTTGTCCAAATTACCAATCTTCTCTAATCTACTTTTTGCTATCTGCACTATGAATTCATTAAAAGGTAAGATCTACAGATCGGTGCGTAGTTCAGGATTTCGCACAAACCACGGTGCGTTTGAGAGCATTCGAAGCATCTTATTTTGTGCAACATAAAGTCTTTTCAGGTGCGACTTTGCTACAGTGGACCAGGACAGAACTCCATATGTTAATATAGCTGTTAAAAATACTTTGTAGACTAGTAGCTTCGTGCGAAGGCTCAGCGCGGTATTTTTATATAGGAACGGCAATAAAGATAATAACCGTCTAATAACCGTACGTGTTCTGGCGTGCGATCAATTATGAAACCCATAGTTGTCTACATTACGTCCAGGGCACTCTCAAGGCGCAGAGCTACCAGGTCAAAATTGTAGAAGAGAAAGTGGTAACGCTCATGCAAAGCTTTCCTAATAGTGTCACATTTTTGCAAAACAACTCCAGGTTGCATGTTATACAGGTGGTTGAAGCATTTCGTCGTGTAGAAGTAGCATGGTGCACTTTGTTCAAATTACTGTCCAAGTTCCAGTCAATCGCTAGGCAATTGAGAAATCACTTTATTGCTCTTACTCCTCTCTTTCCTGATGTTGCAATTTTTATTCATTTTTGTATACGTATGTATATATTTGTTGGATACACATTTTACACCACAAGCATCCCAATTCTTTGAGGAGAAACTATTCCGCAAGAAAATCTCAGAAGAAATATATAAGGGCTTTATCCTCGGCGGCCTAAAGGGTATTTTAAGGAGTCTCGACAAAGATAATAATAATAATAAGATAAATAAGTAAAGGGGATTTATTTATTCGTTCATGGGGATTATCAACAATTTGAAGCATTGCACCAAATGTTTAATTGAATACAGAAGTAAATTATTGATTTTTGCAAGAATAATAACGCGTTTTAGGAGTTGAACAAAACAGAATAAATATTCACGGGCTCTTAAAAATCGATACTTATATAAATATGGGAGCTAGCCTCTTTTGAATTCGTATTTAGCGCTCTTATTCCAATTCCACATTCGATATAGCAACATTGAAAATTCCCGCAAGCTTCGCGGTCGTTCGTGATTGGCTGTAGTCATCGGGTTTCCGAGCACGATGATTGGCCTGCCCGCCGACGCCATTTTATCCATGGTTCCGTTTGTAGTGCGAACGACTTTAGTTTTTAAATATTTTGTGTATTACTTTGTTAAAATTCACTAATGAATCCGAAAAATACGATACGGCTAACGCACGACGTAAGTTATCGACCGTAATTAGTGTTGACAGATTAAAATTTTCATACATTCTTTGCATTTTCGCCGAAGAACGAAGCACAGAGTTGCTGCAGTAGTTCGCTTCTCTGTGTGTGTGTTAGTGTGTGCTACTCTGCTGTTAGTTGCTGTTGTTATTCTTGCAACCTGCAATATTCTTTATCACAACGCGTGTACGAACACTTGTGGTGCTTGCAGTGTTTTATTCTTATTGCAAGAAATGCATTTAGTGCTCGCTTTTCGGTAAGATTTTCGATCGATTTCGCGTTTTGGCATCTTTTGTTCTTGTGTGAAAAATTGACCCGCGACAGTAAAGACCGTAGCGAATCCCTCGTTGTTCCCGTTTCGCAGTGATTTTCAAGGGGGCTTTCGTTTATGTACAGGGGGTGAAAGTAATTCGCCGCAGCGAAAATGCTCTGCTGTTTTTTCTCCTTCCTTTCCCTGTCTCTCTCGTGCTGAAATCAAAACTGTCTCGCGCATTACGCTTAGATTTCATTGTGTGAAAGTTATCTGCAAATAGGGCAGGAGGTTTCTAAAAGTAGGTCACAGTTCTTAGGGATATACCTAGATTTTTTCCGACCGTTGGTCACAGTGTTTATTATTTTGTATTTATATCCGCACTTTTTTTCTACCGATCTTGCACCAATTATATACTAAAATAAGTGAACTTGAGAACTGAATAAAATGCAAAAGATGTATGAAAATTGAAGGCGAATTTGTCAGCTCTCATAACAATTTTAACGTCTTTTTAGCCACTTCTCATAACCTCCGTCAGTGTTACGATTACGATAAAAAAGGTGCAAAATTAAATTACTCAGATTGGTGCTTTTCTCTTTCCCAATGAAAGAATAAGACTCTCGAATAATCATCTGAACATAAAACATCACAGAAATTATCCACTAACGACAGGAAATATGCAGTTACACTTGCTCAGAAGGCATTAACGAATAGCTTTTACAGTACATAGAAGATATTAAGATTATCACTAATAAAATTGAGCTTCATATCTGCTCTGTTATCTGCAGGTAGTTTTGAGTGTTTTCTGTTTTGTGAAACGACCAGAGCTGCTGCAAGGAATTTATCAAGAAGCAAGAAAAAGAAGGAGAGCATGATGTCTTCAATGAACCAGAACGGCAAGAAGAATACCAGCAGTGGTAGTTCAGCTGTAAATACACCGGCCAGCACTCCTGTGACTAGTGTGGCTAGTGTGTCAAATGGACAGACGGCAACTCAAACATCTCCACCTCCTAACAATAATGCACCTAAATATGGTAAGTTAGTCTTTTTGATACCAGTAGTTATAAATTGTGTATGCAATCAATAACTGTTTGATATTCAATGATAGAGAGTGGTATACTTTTTCACTTTAAATAGCCAAGTTGTTGAATAATTGAGAGTGGTATACTTATTCACTTTCAAATACATGCTTTTTGAACTTTAAAAGAGCCTTAGAAGGAAATTGCTCAATACATTGTTTTATAATGTTTACAGATAATTCTGAAATCAGACGTTAAAAATTTGTTTACAGTATTCGTGTTTAACTATTGTGTCAGAAAACTAAAAACGCAGAAAAGAGTTATTTTTGTACAGAAAGCCATATTTAAAGTAATATTGTCTTGGAATACAACATTCGTCTACGATTTAGGTTGCAATTGGAATGTTATTCCAATGTTTCCGTTCATGTAAGTTAGGTTGTTAAAAATATATACACATTTCTATCTACACTTATTTTCACTTCAAAAAGGTCATCGCTCTATTTTTAGATCATTCAAAGGCCTATTTGAGCAAAATATATTTCTTCATTTTCTTCTCTTCCACCATTAGGTCAAATGAAACATCAATAAAGAAAAATACATACCGGGTGGTTCAAAACACTTTTCCTTTAACAGCATGTAAAATTCAACAAAAATAAGTCATTTGGCCAAATATCGATTATATATGTAAGTATTAGAATAACTGAAATATAAATTTATAGATTACATTTTGAGCAATTGGCGTCTTATGTAATTTCCGTATATTTTTGCTTTTTCGTGACATTGCGCATATGTACTCTAGAGTATGCACATGCGCAAATCACTGCCCTTTTCTTATGACGTAACCACAATTAAGGAACTACGAAATTGCATCAAATACTCGTCCTGTATTGAGTCTCGAATAATAAACAGGAACTACATAAAACCGCAATTGTGCCTCAATACCAGAATTGTAAATTTCAAATTTCGACTCGATTTTTCGATACTTTCATTTTTGTTGTTTTAAATTTTATTCCAAAAAGTATCAAGTTATGAAACATTCTGTATAAATTAGGTCAAGTTAAATAAATATATACTATTAAAATATCATTATCTTAAAATGAAAACAAATAAATTATGAGTCATCAATAAAATACCTAGAAAATTAAGAAATCTGAATATGTATATGGGTGGTTATATAATGTATACAAATAAAATTAATCAATGTATCCTCATATTAAGAACGTGCTTTGTTGAAGCCTTAACAATTCTGTTCAGGGACCGTGAAAACGTTACAAAAATCTTAAACATATTCTCATGTTAGTGATTTAATAAATTTAATCCTGTCCATTTTGTCCTAGTTACAATTTTCCTCTAATGTTGGCTTGAATATCGTGCAGCCACCGCTAATTGGTCTTTCTTTATTTTTTGTTCGTGTTCTTTCGGTCTCTATTGTACGATATAGTTCGTTCTCGTTCATCATTCTTATGTTGAGCTATATGTCCAACCCAGTTCCATTCGATTTTGCAATTCTCCCGATTACGTCCTGTCTTCGTATGTATTCCTTCAGTGGGACTCCTTTATAGAAACGGAAATAATGCATCGTCATTCTACAGTAAAATAGCACAATCGGCGCACGGTCTGTGCGACGCTGTCACTCCTACGAATTTTATATTTTTATTACTCAATGATAAGTTGTTAGTGATAACTTATCATAAATATCAATAATAAAATTCGGAGGAGTGATAGCGTCAGTCCGATTTACACTACTTCATCATAACACGTCATCCACCTTTTTAACAAACTCTACTCATATGTGAAAACGAGTATTTAGCATGGTACAAATATACAAGATATATGCAGAACTCGTAACTTTGTGCACATCGAGCAACCAGTATTATGCGAGCGTAGAAACAATTTATTTGTGTGTGTGTTGTGTATGGAACGAAGTGTTAACGTTCTATAAACCGACTACGTCACTGATCTACCCTGTATGTTTGTACCGTGGTTTTCAGTGTCATAGTTTTCATCCCATAGATTATAACTAATGTTCTACCAACGAGTGCGAAGTAGTGTAAACCGGACAGACGCTGTCACTCCACCACTTACATGCAAGTCGTGACATTAAAATTCGGAGGAATGACTGCGTCAGCCCGGTTTATACGATTTATCATGCACTCGTTTGTCGAACCTTAATTACAACTGGATGGATGGAATTTTGGGGAAGTGATGAGAAAAACATCCCTACTGTTGATGAATGCCTCCAAACCTTGGAATGTACCTTGCTGACGTAATCGGTGGAGGCCAGTCTTCCTAAACCTACCTTGGTTTGGATTAGATATTGCTGTTGAATACTATTCTCTCTAGATTTAATCATGTTTCTTTAATCCTCGATACTATATTGGATTTTCCGACTGCTTTCCATGCTAACTCTTCTAATTACATCTCTGCAATCAATACCAAGTTTGTTTCTCTTTTGTTCGTATTAGGAAGTTATGGCTTTAGTTTCTTTTACAATTCACATTGTGAATCGTTTAAATCAACACCGTGGCTTTAAAAAGAGGCACCACAAGAAGATTTATTTCATACCAGACCCTTTATTTTTTGCGAGTTATGGAAAACGCCGAAAATGTGCGTATTCGTAAATCAGAATGGAAGACACTTAATGGGTGTTGCATTAAAAAAATAATTTGTAAAAAATTATCATTGGAATCAGGTTTTGGAACGCTCTGTATGTTATGAGTTTCCGGTGTATTCCGCAGGTAAAAAGCATACCTTATCACAGATGCTTAAATCATTCTTAAATACCGATGGATCCCTATTTCGTGGATTTCATGAATTGTTATAACCCCAATTAAATGTTAACCTATTCTGTTGAAAATTGAAAGAATCTAATACGTCAGCAACTAGACCTGTTTGTAGATAACAGATCTACCGACCGTTTGTAGAATTTCATGGGTGGTAAAGTTTTAAGCTATAACCTTATTTATTTGTTCAATACCTGAATTGTCGGTGTTCGCATTGTTCCACATTAAAATAAACTGTTGCATTCGACAATGTTAATATAGCTAAGAACTTAGGAGAGATACGGAATAGATGAATTAATTATGATAGATACAGTATAACCTCTTTAATCCGAACTAATAATTGCACTGGGTATTCAGGAGACAGAAAATATCCATTTTGCCTAATTATCTCCGAATTTCATCATTCCCACAATAAATTATTTTATTTTCAAAACCAAAATGTTGTTATATGCAACATAACACAAAATAAAGGTATGTACCTACATAATCATATCAATCTAAAAAAGTGAAAAGTACATCAATCTAAGAAGCTGTAAAATATTTAGTAATTCTGCTCTGTTTAATGTTCGCTTCTTCTGCTGCTTTAGCTCTTTTTTTTAATTTCGGATAGAATTAGAATGTGGTTTTCCGATTCAGCATTTTCCTTTGCCCATTACAAACACTTCGAAACTTCTGACTGCGTTTATGTGGTTTACACGTTGTGGTATCACTTCTACTTCTTTGTCGAAACTTGTTCATTCTGAACATGTTCCATAATATCCATATCGTTTATGATTTCCCATGTTTCTTCGTGGCCAGTGGCTCATTCAAGACCTTCATGTTCTGTTACATCTTCAGAAATTTGGTTTACCAGTACAGTAACTTCCTTTGTTTCTCTAAACGTTCAAACTCCATTTTGTCTTTCCACTGTGACAATGGAAGATTATCATCTTCACTCCAACCATCATCAACTTGCGTTACAAGTTTACTCCAAGTTCTGGCCTCACAGTTTCTCATAGTGTTGCTAATCCGATTACAACGTCTTTTAAATTAAGTTTCTTCAATTCCGCAGAAATATCTGCACCTTCAGAGAAACAACAATCCGTTTTAAGAGACCTTTTCGGTAATGCAATTTGATAGCTTGAATCACATTTTGTCCCATCGGTTGCACCAACGGAGTTGCATGTCGCGGCAAAAACATAACAACACTCTTCTGATCTGAACATAAGTCTTCAGGTGTCCTAGAGCATTGTCTAAAATTAAATGTGAGTTGGCTTCTAAATTCAGCTGTTGCATTGATTTTTGAACTGCCGGGAAAAATCCGTATAAAACCAGTCCTTAAAAATTTCTTTGGTAATCCAGCCTTTTTTGTCCTTGGTACCTCACCAGCAGTGGTTCATTTCCAAATGCCTTGGTTTTTGAGATTTTCCTAACATCAACAATCTCATTTTATGCGTCCCACAAGCATTACAACACTGCATACATGTGAGTCGTTCCTTGCTCATTTTTCTACCTGGAGCTGGTGCTTCTGCTTCGTGAGCAAGTGTTTCTTAAGAAAGTAATTGC
This sequence comes from Chrysina gloriosa, assembly GCA_038088585.1. NCBI lineage: Eukaryota > Metazoa > Arthropoda > Insecta > Coleoptera > Scarabaeidae > Chrysina > Chrysina gloriosa. Next base: position 22,606,700 of record CM076095.1, on the reverse strand, counting down.
CAGAAAAGTCCGCTTTCGTCTGCATTGTAGATTTGAACAGGCACAACTGCGTTTTCGCGACTTTATTTTGAAGCGCGTTTTTAAATGGCTCAACAGCTGCCTCATTACTTGATTTTTTTTCCTGTAATTGGCGGTTGTCGAATTCCGTGCCTGTTTTTAAACTTATCGAGCCATCGAGAATCATTTATTATTATGTTAAAAAAATTACATGGTCAATCATCTTTTACCTCTAAATCTTTCCTGTAGAAAACAGGTATAAACTGTTTTATCAATTCCGGGATATGCACGTTTGTCGTTTTTATGTCGTAAATCGTTGATTTTCCCACTTTGTATTTTCGTGATAAACTGGTCACTATAGAACCCGCCTCTAAACTCTTAATAATCTCAATCTTTTCTTTTATTGATAAATTAATGTGTTTTCTTTTAGAAATTATCTCTGCTCTAAATTGCAAACAATCTGAAGTGAGTAACAATGGTGTAATAAACAATACACAGTAAACAGAACAACTCTTAGAAAATACGAAAGCGAGGGATTCCCCCATTTATGGATCGGGAATCACTTCGCTGTTCGGATTATGGCTACGATTTCTCGTTGGTCGGATTACTTGAGGGGCGGATTAGGGCAATGTTTGAATTACAGAGGTCATACTGTATTGGTTTTGGATGGTGCTTGATCACCAAAGCTCAAGAAAATATGATCCAAACCTTATTGCGTTAAAACACTTAATAGTAAAAATCGTAAAAATCATCCCACAAAAATGGTTGTAGTTTGTTGAAAAGCTCTTGATTTTCGTCTTTTTCAGTGTACTTTTACATCTGGCGGTAGAAAAGGTTTTGATGATATATAGAAACATTACAAAAAGATTTGCTACACTATTAACCTTCCTATATTCACGTCAAAGTGAAAGACGTATACTATACTATATAAGTCGGTCTCATAGACCGTATGCGTGAGTATAGGAAGGTTAAAAAAATCGGACACGTTTTATGATGGTGAAATTACATAAATGTGATTTTATCCTGACCTGTTCAACTAAATTCTATATCTTTGATTATTCGATAGAGCAATTTATTATTATCTAGTCGTACCAACATTCGAAACTGCATTAAAGCGCCTTGCATACAAGTGGACTTTTGTTTTGGGAGCCTGCATGTAAAATGATTTTTGTATACACTAAAGTTTTACTAGGAGACCGTTGGGTTTTCGTTAATTAGACGTTCTTTTGCCGTGTTTATAATATTTACATTGTTTTAGCGTAGGTGTGATGTTTATTCGATTGGTAAATTTCAGTTCAAATTGCTGTTTCAGGCTGTGATGTTTTAAACTAATCGAAATAATAAATTAAGTTGAAAAGGATAACTTGGATCTGGATGTAAGGTCAATTTTAATTCATTAGTTTTGGAAATTGACCAACTTTAAAGAATAAAGAGTACGGATGTACGCCAAATATGCAATTAAATCGTTCTTTTTCTGTATAACCAAACAAATATCAATAAATACGGATACCACATAGCCGAGAAGATTGTTTGAGCGGAAATATAAATGTTTAATGTTTTAGGAAGCATAATTCTAACAAATATAGGCCTGTGTAAATATGTTAAGTATTTAAACAATTCAATTATCGTTTATCCCCTACAACCCTCAGAATTATACCGCTTGTCTGACTCCGGTACACTACTATGAGTATGTGTTGTTTACAGCATTTCCTCAAGCCTAAATGTTCATGAAAACCTCAAAACCTTGGAGTAATCCAAAGTTTGGATATGCCTGTCCTCCATTTAATAATGGCTCAGATGCCATACTTGCATGGTACAGATTTCCATTCTCCTCTAGAATATGATACATGATGAATTTCTACTTACCCCATAGAAAATTTTCTAGTTATCTCTAGTCTGTTTAGGTGATGGCTTATCTGCAAGTTTTTAAAGGAAACTCGCTAAGATTTGTTGTTGCTAAGGTTGGTAAAGCGTAAAAATATCTTTCGAGGATTGCTGTGGTGCGGTGAAACACTGTGTCTGGTCATACTAATTCAGAAGTGATCTAAAAGCTGAAAAACCTGGCAGCACAATCGGCCAAATTAGTGTTTTACCACGACCACGGTAACATCTGCAAGATATTTCTACATTGCCAGGAAAACATACATTTGTGATAACGGTGATATGTTTCCGATATCCTATCGTCCTGATCCGTTAAAAGACATTTTGCTCATATACCTAAACCCCTCAGTGCTTACATCTCAATCTCTTTCATTAGTTTTGCCCCTTTTGCTCTTATTTTCTTCTTAGCGCCTCCAAGAAAAAGGTGCTGATCGAACCGATAGAAACATACAACTTCTACATAACGTCTTTGTATAGTGTTGTCACATATTTGATGTGAATGGTATACTGCAGTCAAGGTTAGTAATAACAAAATTAGGCGGTTAAGCCAAAGACCTGGGGGAGAATTGTCTTAGTTATCTTATCTTTTTAAATGATTTTGAACACTTTCTTTTTACGTAATTCTTCTGTCGAGATTGTTTGCTCGTTTTTGATCTATAATTTAATTTAATTTTACAAATTTGTAATTTATCAATTTTAAATTTTTATTGTAAAATGTAGCTGTCTATTTCACAAAGATTAATACGCAAATAAAAAACACACACATTGCAAAAGAAAAACAGATCGGTTACTTTCTTTTGTTTGTGGTTAGGATGCGCAAGAGATCTCTCCATATGTATGTGGTTTGAGTAACCAAAGACTATATATAGAATTGTATATTATAATAGATAAATCTCATTTCAAATATACAGTTGTGTTCAATTAATAGCAGTGCAAAATATGCAAATATTGGGTTGGTGAAAAGTTCCCGTCATTTTTTCTTTATTAAAAAACTTAGTTTTACAACAATGGTAACAAAGAGTTAATCAACTATGTATTCTCCGTCATTGTTTACGACCTGTTCTCATCTCTCGACCAATTTGTTAATACCGTTTCGCCAAAAATCGTCTGGCCTGGGTTCGAAGAAGTTGTTGAACCAGTTTTCTAGGTTCTGGTTATTGAAGATAACCCCACATTTGGTTCGACAGCGAGCGGAAGGTCCAGAAAGTACGGTGCGTGCTGCAGAACCTCTTGGAGGGCGACCTAAACGATCATTGCGGTGTGAGGACGCACGTTGTCGTGGAACAGGATGACTTAGCCATTGTCCACGGTTTTTTCTGGTCTGTAAAGTTGGCACCGCAAAATAAAAAAATCCTTGGAACTGACATGTGTTCGACCATGTTTGACCACAAAATAGTTTTGTTTGGCCACCCTTCATTTCAAAAAAACATCAATAATCGACGATAAATATCCCTCGCGTGTAGCAAATCGTTTGGCCACTGTTTAGAATTTTGATAAAGTTCAATAAACATTATTTATTCATAAAAATTGTTAGGCAAAATGGATATTTTCAAATTGGTGGTCAAAACCGCTTGACTACTTTTGACAATCGTTTGAAATTTCATTAGGGCAATAACAAAAATTATTTATCAAAGTTATTTCTTTTAGAATTAAAGTCGATACTGAACGGAACGTTTGACCATATTTGACCACCTCGTGAATTTTTATCCTGATGTATAAACATCATGTATTACTAACAATTCTCCAATCAAGTAGATATTTTAGGTCCGAAGGTTGTACAGAAAATTATTTAATTACGTTTGACCACCACTTGAAATTTTGTTCAAGCGTAACACAAACTGTTTCATAAACACCATTTAGGAAAGTAAATTTTTGAATAAGTCATCACTACTGCGCGGGAAATCGTTCGACTATGTAAATTTTTTATTAAGTGGAACAATTATTATTTGTTAATAAAAATCTCTTAACTGAAGAGATTTGAAAGAATCGAAAGAGCACTTTCCTTTGGCCAAACATGGTCAAACGTTGTTCCGCTCAGTATCGACTTCAATTCTGAGAGAAATAACTTTGCTAAATAATTTTGGTATATAAATATTTTTTTTTATTTTTATGTCCTAATGAAATTACAAGTGATGGTCAAACGTGGTCAAATGATTTTTGTACTGTATCGATCTTGGGACTGAAAATATCTACTTGGTTGAACAATTGTTAGGAATACATGATTTTTATACATCAGGTTAAAAATTCATGAGGTGGTTAAACATGGTCAAATGTTGTTCCGCTCAGTATCAACTTTAATTCTGAAAAAAAAACTAGTAAATAATTTTGGTATATAAATAATTTAACTAAAAATTCATGAGGTGGTCAAACATGATCAAATGATAATCTAAACGGTTTTGACTACCAATCTGAAAATATCCATTTTGTCAAACAATTTTTATGAATAAATAATGTTTATTGAACTTTATCACAATTCTAAGCAGTGGTCAAACGTAGTCAAACGATTTGCTACACGCGAGGGATATTTTATCATCGATCATTGAAAAAATTTTTTCTCGATAATGAAGGGTGGACAAACAAATCTATTCTGTGGTCAAACATGATCAGAAAATGATGAAACATGTCATTTCCAAGGATTTTTTCTATTTTGCGGTGCTAACTTCGCAGACCTGTTTTTTCAGTCGATGGCCTCGTTTACTCGGTGAAGCTGGGCTATATATTGTTCTTCTCCAGAATTTCCCAGTGCACCCCCAATCCCATCAAACGCAGATAATAGCCTTCTTGGGATGAGGGTCTTGCTTCACTCTTGGCCAAGCTCCGAGTCTTTCTTCAAATCCCATTGAGTGGAAGTGGTTTGATTTTCTTTTGTCGCAGTTTATCTCCTCGGACAATTCTCGACTTATTTTCCGGTTGTCCTCCTTCAGTAGCACTTAGTTATCAAAAAATGTTAATACACGCTTGTAGTCCAGAGAAAAGCTCTTTCAAGTGGGTATATTACGATAGGACTTATGACAAAATAATTGCTGTAAAAACACACAATTAACCTTCCTATATTCACGCATACGGTCTGTGAGACCGACTTATATAGTATAGTATACGTCTTTCACTCTGACGTGAGTATAGGAAGGTTAATAAGACGGTGGAAACTTATGCTCTAACCCAATACATTAACAAAACCCAAACACAAATTCACATTGCGAATTTTACTATTCAAAGCAATGAGATACTGGCTCTCACGGATAATAAAACTTTAAGGGTCGCAAAATCGTAGAAAGCGGAAATATTCATACTTTTTAATACTGCCAACCCAAGATATTTTCGGTTGCTCGTTCTGTATTAGATGTTAATACTTATCTATACGTCGTTCACAAAATTACAGTATATGTATGTTCTTTAGTACGTTATGTAAGTAAAATAAAAAACTGAAACAATATCATTTAAAACGAAAGTGCATATTGATATTAGTATTTAATACCATGCCCGTTAGCAGCAATTGAAACTCGTGTCTTTGATGCAAAGTGTCAATAATAATTTTGATTATTTCCCATAATTCGCATGCATTCGTCGGATTTACTTCAAAAAACAGTCTGTTTAATGGTTGTCCATAAGTTTCAATAAGGTTTTGGGCCAGACAATTCGGCTGGCATACTCCATGCCCCCAATCTTATTTTTCTGAAACCGTTCCTTTACTGATTTTGTGCTACGTTTCGGGTCGTTGTTTTGCATAAATGTTTATCTCAAGCACATATTCTCTTAAGCATAAATTAGCCTACAATTATCGATTATTTGTGTAATTATTATACATATTTAATATTACGGAAAATAATAGTTTATTTTTTACGTCATGTTTTATTTTTTCCGATGATAACATTCATAACTTAGAAAAGTGACAGAGGGGGTAGATTCGTGTATAATATCTAAAATTATTTTGAAACCTAAGATAACATGAGCGAAAGCTGTCTAAACAAAACTGCAACTATATTTCAGAAATACGAGGGATATCCAGAAACTAACTTACATTTTGGAATAAAAACAAATTACAGTGACAAAAAACATTTTTCAAATACTTTCATATGATAGCCTAGCTCCTAAGCTACATTTCAGCGTAATCCCCGTTTAAATTGAGGAGCTTATTGCACCGATGCACCAGTTTCTTGACAGCATTGTCATAGAATTTTGTCGCCTGAGACTTCAATCATTCGTCCAACCCTTTCTGCAGTTCCACATCGTCGATGAGGCGTAGGATTGCTAACAAGATCTTTATATGTGGAAACAAGTGGTAGTCGCTTGGCGTCAGACTCGACTAAACGGAGGCTGGTGGAACACTTCCCAACCAAAACCAGTCAAGAACTCCCAGTTTGATTCGATCGAGTGCGTGCGTGCATTGTCGTGGAAAACGCAACCTTTGAACCTGTGAACGCTTGTTTTCGATTGCACTTCTCAATTTTTTTAATGTTTTACTACAATACCATCACACAATGCTTGGTTGGTTGCTTCGCTCTTTATCGTGAACACTAGTGCGGACATTTTTAAACATAATGCACCATTATCTCACTCCACCTTCACTCATTAAGTTGTTTCCATACACTTTACAAAGTTTCTGATGAATTTCAATTGACTTGTTGTTTTCTGCTAACAAAAAGCTGATCACCGATGGCACTTCACAACTGACGGGATTTTCTATTGCAACATTCATTTTAAAAATGCACAGTTCACTACTCACAAGTAACACGAACCTTGCGCTACCGCAGCTGGATGCCCATTGAGTGAGGAAACGCCTAAACTCCAAGTTAGCGCTGGTAGCTCCGCCCCTTGCCAGATTAATCCAAAACGTAAGTTAGATTCTAGATAAGCCTCGTACATTAAATTTATGCAGCAATTCTGAATTCCTCCAATTTTGTATAAATATTTAATATTACATTTATTATTAATTAATTACTATTAAAGAAAAAACGGAACATTTTATATATGATTTTACATTATTTCTGCAAAGCCGGTGAAACTTGGCAGTTCTAATTGTGTACACACTTATATGCACATTCTGATAGCTATTGTTAAAAAATCGGCGTCATTGTATTTGGAAAAATTATCACACAATTCGATGTATTTTACTCTAGCGGCTATAAACTTATTATAGCATGATTAATGCAAAATATGAAACTATTACGAACCACAAGGTCACATTCAAATACACAAATACATTTACAATTTTTTTTCGTTATTTTTCTTTTATTATATTCTAAAAATAACACGTAACCTTTTCCGGAAAGCATTTTGTGTATTGCTTGATTTTAAATGTTCACGTTTCTAGTGTTAATAATCGCAAAAGCTAAAATCATAAAAAAAGTTATTTCCATCTATTTTCACTTTCTTCGTGCTGCACAATACATTATTTAATGTTTGGGTTCTACTTGCTTATTGTGCTTTATATAACCGTGTTGAATCACCGTGTTTCTTATTACCATAAAGTATGTAAATATAGCAACGTTCGCTGATAATACAATTTAAATGTGAGATAAGTGGATATGCATGAATCACGTTTTTACAATACTTACTCTACGTTGTTTATTTATAGAACCTGCCGTATATTATTTGAGTATGCCTTAAGTATGTATGTGTTTTGTACATATTTGAACTTCTGGGATTCCTCGATTAGAGCAAATGCCTGTAAAGGTATAATATCCTAATGTAAACAACTACAATATTTTTCAGTACTCAAATGCAGTTTTCGACACTTCACAGTATAAGGGAAAGTGATTATATATTATCTATAATGTATATCAGTACTGCATCGTATACAAAAATGATTGTAGTTTCGATATAATGTATCATACCTTCATATCTGTGTCAATCTAATAGAGATTTTTTGAGATAAATTCACTATTCTCATTTTTTCAATTTAACTGTGTAGTTAATTTCATTTCAATAACAGTCAGCTTAACTTTAATAAATTATAGAGATAAATTTTAACAAAATGTTGAAAAGTATTTGAAGCAGTAAATGTTCAAAGCTATGCAGACATGCGAATGCGTTTCTTAAAATTTTCTCGTGAATACATTTTAGATTTTATAAATCCCTCAAAAAAAAAACCCTAACTGCAAAGCCACATCTTGTAGGCCATCTTATAGGTCAATGCTTATCCACTTGTTAAATCTGTTATTTAGATAAGATTGCATGTGTGGAGTGCGGTGGTGCACCATCGTGCTGAAGAATACAATCGGTTCTTAGTTCTTTGAATGCAGTGGTATCTGTGTTTCAAGGAATTGTTGATTCTTGGTCTATTCAAGTGAACATCAGATAAATGTGGTCCTACTGCATAGTCGTTAATAGTTCCACCCTACATCTTTCATCCGCATCCCCTTGGAAGTTTCGGTAGCATAATAGTGTAGACTAGATTGGTTTCCTAACCTAATAATTCTAACAGTGACCTCTTCCGTGAAAAAGATTCTGTATAAAAGATGTTCGTCGTCAAGTAAATTTTCAAAATCGTTACCATGCAGTTCCTGTTTTAAATACATGTGGTAATCGTGAAATTTGTGTTTCTTCAAAATGCTTTGATGATTTGAATGTCTAACGTTTAAATTCTGTTGCTTCATCTGCTCTAGAATTTGCAAACGTCTTCTTCGTGTACACTAGACCGACAGTTTGTACAACTCTCTGAAGTAGTTTTTCAAAGCTTTTCTTATGCGGTGATCTATCTGCATATCTTCCGTGCTGCAAAAACGGCATTTGAAAACAGTTAAGTAATAATCATGAATTAAAGAACAAGGGTAATGAACAGTGGATGAATTGTTGGACGGTTTGTAAATCCTACAACGTAAATCACAAGTGTAGAATTACTAGATTCCATAATGTCTCTGACGTTATTATTGAAACGCATACTTGATTACATGAAGAAGCGATAGACTGTACTGAGTTAATGAATTTAGTTTAGAATACATACAGTACTACATACATTAAATAGAAAATATCAAGATAATGTAATGTAATGAGGTGGGGTCTGGCCCAAAATGGCCCTTTGCACTGCGATCATCGTTGATCTATTGTGCTTCCCCTTGTCTTTATTTATTTAATACGTCCAGGAACAGGATCAGCTCCTTCAATGGGAGTGTTAGTAGGTCCTCTTCCTATCAAGATAATAGTCAATTTATCTTGAAAATTTTCATTAGTTTGGCGTAGATGTGATTTATAGTATGAAAAGAACTGATATATAATTAATATTCTATGCGAATTGAGATTAGTATACAGGCAGAATTGAAAATATGAGAACGGTGGTGAATTTATCTCGAAAATGTGTATTAGTTTGGTACAGATATGGTGTGTGGTAAAAGTACAATCAATTTCGTACACGATGTAATATTTATATACGGGTGTTTCATTTGAAGTGTCGAAGAATTCGAGAAAATGAATGATTCGCAAAAGCGTATCGCCCTGTATAGCTTTTGCAGATTATCCGGAATTAAGCATTGCATAAGATAACAACCAAACTTGAAATGCAGTAGTATAAACTTTATCTCATTACGTGATTTTAATAGAACGCAGTATTATCTTAATATGAGTAATGTTGTCTTATAAAAATGTAAATAACTCCTGTATTTGTAAATTAAGATACATAGTATATTAACATATGTATATCTTTCTTTATTAACACGTCGAATTCTGTCAGGTTTTCTAACAATATATAGCGTGTGCCACAAGAAAAGACACAACTTTATGGATCACCTGTTTTAATTTGAAGTGAAGCTCTTAACGTATACGTATAAGTTTTATTAACAACTTTCTCGTGTATCTCTAATAATAACGGCAAAATATCCCGTCCACGGAATATTGGGCAACCAGGTATAAATGCTCCAGCATTCACGAACAATCGCAATAATACATTTCGTCATAAGACTCATCCAGAAATTATTTTCAATTTGTTAAAAATTGATACTAATTTAATTTACATTTATGAAGATTGTAAATACCGCTATTTTATGGTGCTGATTGTATTTGTGATTGCCCCATCCTATTAAAAATATCCATTATTGAACTTAATATTCTACATATTGACCAACTGTTATCATATTGACACTAATAGGAACTTTGTAAGGGTTCAAATTTCGCCTCAGCATTCTTTAACAAGTGTCGTTTAACATAGATATTGTTTTCAGATACTTAACTCTTTGTTACACAATTTCTGATTAGTATAATTGTTTCAAAGATTATTTACAGGAATAAAATAGGTTATATCGACAGATTTATAATGCAGTTTGACAGAAATGTAATCCCAAATGGAAACGTTATGAATATACATATATAGTAAATTTACAAAGAAAATGTTATGTCCCTAATATGTACAGAAAAAGTTTCTGTAAACAGACGAAAACGTGGTGTAATAAAGAATTAGAGCTAAAAGGATCCCTGCTAAATATGGTAGGTAATAGTATCGATGAAAACATTTCATCTGAAATAAAAAAGAAAGATTCTACATATTTGTCGTTTTACCTTTAAGATTACAGTTTGTGTATGAATTATCTTTAGGAAGAGGTCTTTTCTTTGAAAACATTTTTTGTTAATCTACGATTATATCTGATCATAAAAATAATGATCAGGTAAGTACTGAAAGGTAGTCAAATAGACATTTCTTGGAAATACCCCTTGCTTATCTCTTTATTTTAAGAAGTTGCGGTGTTATAGACTTTCTAATACATTCATTAATACAAAATGCCTAAATTGCAGGTAGACTTCTCTACATGTACGATATTTCGATTGGTCACAGACGTTTAAAAAGACACAGCTGGACCTTGGTAACACCTGGATTTATACAGGTGTCCGAAACGTTGATATAGAATGTAAATCTCAACAAAATAAATCATCGCTTAAATGAAAATATTAAAATATATATATATATATATATATACATATTTGAAATTTACAATTTATGCACTACATTATGGGTTATTGCAAGTTTGAATTGTTTATCTGTATTCAGGATTCAGTGCTGGACCTCAGAAAGAGATCATCTCACACACGTGATTCACCACGACTACTCACTTTTTACATACGCTTATCCAGACTGCAGAGTACAATACATATGAGCTATGTCGACAAAAAACTACACTATTGCTTATAATGTAATCTGAGAATTGTAAACTTAAAAAAAAATCTCGGTTGTGTACTTTCATATTAGCAAAATTCTGTCGAATGATTTATTTTGTTGAGTTTCACATTTTATTTTAAAAAGTTTTGAAACATCCCGTAATAGCCTCACAAAATTGAATTACTTTACAGTGAACCACATTTTTTTTTAAATGGTTTAAATAAGGGCATTAGATAACTTATTAACTTTCTTAATTTCTAGTGGCTGTAGCAATAGTCATTGTCGTTATCTTACAATTATAATACATTGAAAATACAATACATTATAATGATTAACGAAGACACACAAAAGCTTCCTTTTATAATTAAAACTATTTGTAAGATCCTTCTTATAAACGTAGTCTCTGAATAAATAGGAGATGGGGATAAGCTTTTGTAATTGTAATCATAAGCAGACCACGGCGAACATGGGCAATTGCCCGCAATTCATAGGCGCACGTTCTGGTACTTACTTGAACGCTATTTCCGGGTGCGTTGCAGATGAGTTTAGTATCCATTGCGAACAGTAGTGCACCTGGTAAATACAAGATAATGATTAGTATTTTCGACGAAAACCACAAAGTCCATAAAAAAACGGTCGTACATTTCTTTATAATCTATTCACGACACTATGCGAAAGCGTAGTACATACGTCCTTTTTGTGTAAATTCTTTAAAAATTTAATGCGATACACTTCAGTTTGTAGCATTTAATTTTACATTGCTTTGTTCTATACACAAATAAGAGGTACGAACTAACAAAAAATACTTCAGAAATCATTATTAATACCATTGTTAATCGTGGCAAGTCAATAGGTTCGAATTGTATAGCTTTCTTTAAGCAGTCAAAGCCAAATTCAAATAAACTATATTTAAGTATCTGTAGTAGTTTTTATAAGCTACTACATTGTCATTTAAGTAAACCTTGCACATCAACCATCACCAAACATTATCTATTATGTCGAAGTCAGGCGACAGCGTTAACCAATCAAGAACATTAGTTTTTTCTTTCATTAACTAATCCCGCACGATGCGAGCTGAATGAATACTGATATTATCCTGCAATAATCTGAATAGCTGCCTTGACATCACATGAATCACACGATTGTACTTTCTTCTTTTAAAAATGGTGCCAACAGTAGGAGAAGCCATCTCGCCTCTCTAATATCTTTCATTACTAAGAATGCTATTTGTTTGTTCACTTCTATTTTGACTTTGACGAATTGAAGATGGATCGTGCAATCTCCTCCAAACCTGTAAATCTTTTGATTTCCAATCACTTTAAGGCTAGGGATTTTTCCATAGTTTTTCACAGAAACCGTAGTCTTCATATTGTGGGCCACTTGAAAGATTGTTAGACAAGAATTTAATGCTTTTCATTATTAATTGTCTTCAAAATTAGTAATTTTTTTGCAATGTTGCAATTTTCGAGATGTGGAATAAACTTGCTCACATCCTAGGATGAAGGACCTAAACTGCTTAAGACAATTAACCGATATGGTACGTTTTATCATTAATTTACTAAGGTGGCAACATAAATGCTAATTTCAAGGTTAACATTTGGGTAACTATTTTGCAATGCGCCAATCATAACAAATGTTTTATTATGTTATGGTTGATTGTGCGGAGAGTGACTGTTCCTAAAACTAAAATCACAATTTTCCTTTACCAGCAGTTTTAATACATCTCTCTTAATTCTTTCGAGCAGTGTATTGGTAGGCACTGTGAAAGAGGAATAGTTCTCTTAACGCAAAGCCTTTAAATTTAACCCCTTTTTCCTGTGTTAAATGTGTCACCACCCATTTCCTTATAAAACAAAATTCAATCATTAATGAATGTATACATATACATATACAGTGTGTCTCAGGATTGACGTTACAAGAGGTGCGATAGACTACACAGTTTTGAAGATTGTGAGATTAAGTTCTGCTTGGTGTGAATGGAATGTTAAGAATATTTTCAGTGTTTGAAAAACGAGTTGGCCTTAGCGGTGAAGCGAAAACTATTTTCTTTTCAGGTAACGTACCCTTTTTGTTCATTCATGATATATCAAAGGGTTACTAAGAAAAGTTGTTCAGAATGAGTAATTATGGCTCTATACAAATCTTCAGGAAGATTTACCTACTTATTAAAACGTCATTTTTTAGATTGAACAAAATAAATTGTATATATTCACAAACTAAATTTATAAAACGTAATAACATTGTTGTACATAATGAAATAATAAATTATTTATTCAAAATAACTGCCACCATTTTGTACACACTTTTCTATGCGATGTCTGAATTGTCCGAAACTCCTTGTTTTTCAAAAACTGAAAATATTCTTAAAATTCTATTCACACCAAGCAGAACTTAATCTAGCTTAATCTATCTTGTAAGATCAATCCTGGGACATATTGTACATAACAGTATTTTATAAATGCATATGAAGCGTTGATACTTGAATGTATCTTTTGAAATTGAAATCTTAACTGAATTAGCTTAGTATCAAATTGAAGCACATAAAATCCTACTTACTCAAACCCATTCATCCACAATCGTATTTGTATCGTAAGGCAGTTTGGTTTTAGTTTTTAAAGTTTAAACTCTTCCTACGAAAGATGAATTTATTTTGAAAGTGAGAATCTAGGCCATATTTTTATAATTTTGGTCGTAGTAATTATATCTTATATATTTGCAACCCTTTTTCCGTTTATAGGAACTTTGGTTCCAAATCGAATATTTGTCGGCGGCATCTCAGCGAATACGACAGAAGACGAGCTTATGCAACTTTTCAACAATTACGGCAAAGTAAAAGCGGCCAAGATAATCCAGGACCGGGCCGGTGTATCGAAAGGATACGGATTCATTACTTTTGAAAGTGAGGATGACGCCAAGCGTTTACAACGAGAAGCCGAAGATATTGTCTTGAAGGAGCGTAAATTAAATATCGCCCCAGCCATTAAAAAACAGGTATATTTTTGTTTTTATTAATATTCACTGTTTTATTCACCTATTGGTACTATCGATATAGGTAAACATAGTAAACATATGTAGATCTTTGTCGTTAAATAATTCTAAATTCACGGATTTTTTGGGTTTTAAACTTTATTTCAAATTATCTTAAAAAGGAAATGGATGTCATTAACATAGCGGGAAATTTGAATAAATCAATCAGGAACGTGGCGGTAAATTCGAAGAAACCAATTGTGTAGTACGTTTTATTTAACGTACATTACAAAATAATGCGCAGGGTAATATCTAACATTTGATATCCGGACTAACATATTAGTACTCATGTGGTGTTGATGTTGTTAAGAAACGTTTAAAATCGTATAGTAAAGATGCATGTGATTAATATTTATGAATGTGGCAAAATTACTGTCGATTTCGTGTATTTCACCAGCATAATAGAAGAGGAGGATGAAGAGGTTCTAACTTGAATTTATTTTTGACTTATACATTTGTTATTGGTAGTTTTTGTAATATCTAAATTTCTTTTAACAGCCATTCAGCAGAGCATTTGATGGGTCCAGTCCTCCGACAGTGGCAGCTGGTAATCCAGCCCAGTTCTATTTCCAACCCGGTACAATACCTTATTTCCAAAGCGGTGTGGCATACTATCCACCTCCGACTGCAGCCTCCGGTGACCCAAACACCCAACAGCCACCGATGTATCAAGGTAACCAGAGGATATTTTGTGTTTGTTGTTTTTTCCAACGGAAATTTTTTCTATTCCCAGCTCCGTCTGTATATCCAGCTCAATCAGGGCCCCCACAAACTGCAACTTATCCCCCAGTGATATTTCCAGCACAGCCGATGTACATGCCACAGCAGTATCCGATGCCAATGCCGGTGAGTTTGAATTAGTTTGTATTATGATAATTAAAATTATATTTGTTTTTTCTGATGTTGAAGAGACGTATGTATTTAACATGGATTTAAATTTTGCATCAGAACGAAGGTTAAGGTAGTTTTAATAAATATTGTTTTTAATGATTACATTGAAACCTTAGGTATTCGACTGTTGCTTTTCTTTTCTTTTAATTGTACGTAACATGCTTGAAAATCAAATCCTATGACTGTTTTTGAATATCACTGGAATTGCATATCATTTAGTATTATACGTTATTCTCAATAATTTGATTATATTCAATATTTACCGGAATTATTTTGTAATTAGTCGGATAAATGAGGTTTTAGTGACCTTTCATAGTACATAATGAGCTCGTAAAAATTCAAATAGCCTGATGGGCATAAGGATAACAAGAAAGAAGAAACCAGTAAGAAAATTCTGTGTATAAGCAAATTGGAAAAGTACAATAACATAACAAATATGACAGTGAAATCGACACAAGATAGAAGTTGCATTCTCTTTGAAAAGACGTTAAAAGGAAATTGCAGAATCGCTTACAATTTTGTAAATAACAATTTGAAAGAGTATTTAATACATGATAATAAACTTACAGAAAGTTGAGAAGTTTTAAACTATATAAGGTATTGTGTTTACTGTTTTTTTACCTAGCGTACATAGGTACCAGGGTAGATTAAGTTTCCGGAGTCTCTGTTAAGGGGTTGCTATTTTTCCAAATACTTACTTTATGTCGTTGTGTTGGCAACTTTTTCATATCAATTGACTGCAAATTGATCTGTCATATAGTCTGGTTTTGACAAGCATTTAAGCCAAGTACCATTTTGTGTTTTCAATTCTAGACGAAAACAAAGTTCGAGTGGTCATCAAATTTTTCTATTTGGAAGGGAAAACCGCTACAAAAATCAAATCAAGGTTAAATGCCGTTCTTGAGGATTCATCACTAGAGTTGCTCAATTTGTCCCAATAGTACTGCAACTATCAAACGACTATACTAGAATAGCAACATTGCGCTATAGGAATACTTAATAGTTTCAATGTATAGTATGAAGCCATCTGTATTCGTATAGCGCAATGTCGCTATTCTAGTACAGTCGTTTATGATAGTTGTACTGTTGGCGCAAATTGAGCAACTCCTTTACTTCCACCGTCAGTTTTTAGGTTTCGGAATTTAAGCGTAGCCACACGGATACAAGTGATAAACAACGTTCAGGACCTCTGAAAACGGCTACCACGGTAGAAATTGTGAATAATATCCATGACATTTGATTTTGGCAAATCGCCGAATAAAAGTGTATAAACGAGTAGTTCCTATTTTGCGAATTGGGTTTTGTGAGATGGGTGCCACATTTGCTCGATTCGGAGTAAAAACGCATTCGAGCTCGGACCTCAGCTGATTGTTTGGAAATGTTTACCAGTAATCCAACGGATTTGAAGAGACGATTCGTGTCCATGGATGAGACCTGGATTCATCACTACACACCAGAAACAAAAATGCAAACAAAACAGTGGATTACACGCCGTGGATCCGTTCGGAAGAAGACAGATCATTTACGCCGCTGGAAAGGTGATGGCATCAGTTTTTTTTTTTTTTTGGACACAAAAGGAATTTTGCTAATTGGTTATCTTGAAAAAGGCAAAACTGTTGCTGGCCAATATTAGCCACACACTTTTCGACAAATTGAAAGCACCAATGCAGGAAAAGCGCCCGGGAACAGTTAAGAAAAAGTGTTGTGTGACACCACGACAATGTGCCCGCTCATTCAAGTGCAATCGTTCAGCAAAAATTGATAGAATCCGTATTCGCCTGATTTGGCTCCATCAGACTTGCACCTGTTCGCGAAACTCAAAACGTTTTTGGGTGGAAAGAGCTTTTAGTCGAGTAAACAATTGGTGTAGCCTGTAAACGATTATTTTGGGAACTTCGAAGAAAGGCACTTCCGGGAGGGAAACGGGAAGCTAGAGAAACGGTGGATAAAGTGGGTTGGGCTTCGAGGGGATGATATTAAAAAATAAAATATAACTTGTATGCGGATTATTTTGTTTTCATTGTCACTCCCGAAACTTTTCAATCTACCCTTGCATATTATTGGACTCCAGCTTTTGTTAGGTTTTCCTGTTCTCTTTCGTTTGGAATAGACTGGCATATTTTCACATCGATTCGTTTGAAAAATCGTATTGTATCGTATCGTTCCATTGAGAGATTGAGGGGACCTGACATGCAGTATATGAGGTATTTGTTGGATTTCTTTCTCATCTAGGCCAGCTGTAAAATCATTTCATTGCAGTAATCATACAGATATAAGCTAGGTCTTGTAATTTTGTGATGCTTTTTCGTATAGCGACTAGGTTGTTTCTATTTATCCTAACAAAAGGCCCTTATTAGATGGTTGATCTTAGTTTCATTGTATACATCTCACGCAGGATTGTTTTTATAACCTCAAGATTTTCCCACTATGGTCTCATACACCTTGAATGCATATGTGGCTATGCTGACATTTTTTTATGTGGTTTCTAAATATTTAATTTCCTGCTTCACACCTACAAACTAATTTTTCCATAACGTGGTACTACATGGTGTTATAAATTGGAGTATCGCATTATAATGTGAACTTGGATTTCTTCAATTATTTCATCTTCTCCAATGTTTTTCTTCATTTTTTGATGTAATTCTACATTGACTAGCCTCGACATACTTTTTTATAAGCTTTTAAACTGGTGTAATATATTTTTAATTACATAAAGAAACGTCTGATATAAGAATTTTTATTTTTTCAGAAGTTACGTTTTTAGGGATCTAAACTTTTGCTGTTATACTTCCACTATATCAAGAAAATAATCGACCCAAGCTTAGTGTTAATAGTATACTTGCAAAATTGTAAGTCATACTGCGATACTTTAATGTGTACATTTCACATGTAAAATCTCGTTCTATTGCACCAAGTTGAATTTATTCATAAAAGTATAAATTATTTTAACCCTTTGCACTTGCTTTTATATGAAATACTTCCTCTGTTCGAAAATATGGTATACATTTGCGTAAAAAATAAATAGAGAAAGAAGAAATTAAATTTAGTTAAAGTGAGATTTAGCTTTGTTGAACGCTTCTTCTGAAGATATTTACTTTCCAACCCTCAACCCTCACAACGAAGTTTTACCTCATTTATATGAGGAATTTAATATGATTTTCCCCCTACTGTCAACATAGTTGATTCCATTTGCTTCGATTTGACATCTATTTGTAAATTCACGTTATTTGGGTTAAAATTTTCCATTTTGATATTTCAGCGGTGATTATTTTATTTGTCTTAAAAAAATCATTTTTCGTTTTAAAATTCTAACTTCACCTAAAAACAACGCCTGTAAAATATGTTAGGTTATTTAATCATCAATGTGAATACAAATATAATAATAATCTAAGATTTTCTTTCAAACGCATACTATATTTTCGGACAGAGGGAGTAATAAAAAGCAATGCACCAGAAAGTACAAAAGGTTAAAATAGCACTGAACTTGATATACGAAAGAAATTTTACCCTTTCATAATTTTTAACTTTTTTTTGTAAAATAATGTTTGTTTAGTCCAGCAATTACATATCGGAGGGGCTGTATCCTGTCTCCCAGCCTGCGTACGTGTTGCTGGACGGCCTGCAGTACTGAGGGCCCCCTATGTCTCGCTGTGCCCCTTTCTTAAGGTCTCTGCCACATACTTAGAAAGTTTGTGCATGACTTCTGTGTTTGAAAGCATCACCGGGCGATGAAATTTATTTAAACGATTCCCTCTCGATTACTTTTTTTTTTTTAATTTCTTTCGTATGTTTTATTATCCTTTGTTACTGATTATTATTCTGTTGCTACTGTACACACTTGAATAGAAAAAACGTAATGGACTGTCATAGACACCAAACGCATTTATTGTTTTATTTAAGTTAGTTGGAATTTTACATTGTCTGTTTTTAACCATACAGATATTTTTAGGCTTTAACAAACGTTGCGCTGCATGTATTCTAAGAATATTCGCACGCGTTAGAATATGTAGATTAATTTCCTAATTATTTTTCAGTACGAATACAACTATTACACGAACGGAGCACCCCCATACATGGTGGGCGGTCAGGGCGGCCCCCAATCTCAGGTCCCACCATTGCAACGCCCCGGCAGTCCACCAAGACAACCCTGTTACAGCCAACAATTACCCTACAACCCCGAGACCATGTACTACAATGTACCCATGTACAGCACCATGGAGGGCCCCGCACTCTACCAGGACTCCTTGGACATGGGCAACGGGGCCATTACTGAGGTTCGTGGCTAAATTTTTTATCGATAGAGTTGCACGGTACGCTTCTGCATGTGGTATAACTTTTAAAGATTTTTGTTTAAGATGTTAACACGTTATTTACGTGCAGGACGCCTATGCATCAATGGACAACAACGTCCAACAAGATCTAGAACCATCCGGGCAGGTCAACGCCGATCTAAATAACGCCCCCGATCAAATGCCTCATCATGAACCACCACCACCACCTCCTCCTACGCAACCTCCGACGATCGCGGACACCACTAGGCAGTCTAGTACACCGGTTGTTTCATTACTATCACTCGATCAACATCAGGAGAAGGATTACACTTCGATGCAAGGCGGTCGACGCAGAAAAATCAACAACACACCCTCGAATAATAACAATAACAATACAGCTCACAACTACAACGGGTACACCACGGGCGTCCAGTATCATCCACCATATTACGGTCCCCCACCAAACACTAATAACATGTACAATTACACCCAGAATAGCTACAATGGACCGTTCCCTTATACATCTCCAGGTGGCGGATATAAGTATCAAGGTAACAAAAGCGCCCCAATAAACGGGCAAGATCGTTCCTGGACCAGGAAGCGGCGAATCGAGAAACGAAATACTATAGAGACCGGAAGTCTGTCTAGTTTACGGACGGATTCGAATTCTTCAGCGAGCGTCGCGGATGAAAACCGAAACGACGATAAGAATTTTAATATAACAACGACCGGTGTTGAAGCACCTCCCCCGCACCGTATTCGCCAATGACGTCACCGATGCAAAGTTACCTTCCTAATCACACTAAAATCATAAATCCATCATCCGCCATTAGACATTACCAAAATAGATCGATACGTGGAGGTGGGATCGGTCATCCAAGGAGTAGTTACAGTTATTCGAATTCATCGTCGAGAAATCTAAATAGGAATAACAGAAGCGTACCTTTATGTAATACTGAACAAAGAAATTCCGAGCCCATACCTAGTGTCTTACCCCAAAATAATAAACCCCCTGTGTCCCAATTTTCTTCACAGGTGCATCCTGGTGCTACGCCCCCGCAGCATTTCGCTCCCCCAATGAGGCGCGGCAGGCGGTCGATGCGTCGCAGCGCGCAGGCGATAAATGAAATTGGAGCGGGGACGCCCCGTTGCCCAACTCTGACGTTTCGGACGCTTGCAAGAAACTCGATAGTCTAAAATTGTGATCGAGCGAAGTGTAGTAAAAATATTAAAAAATAACAGAACAAAAGACACACCGTCCCCTAGAAACGAGGTGATTATCGCACGTTATTGTTCAATATATTAAAAAATTGACAAAAGGGGGTTCTACACATTATCTATTAATTTATTCGCATTAAATTTTTACATATTTGTAAAACCTTCTTTTCACACACACACACTCTTCTAGTGAGTGGATCGGAATGCCCCGAAACATGCATGAATATGGTGTTCAAACTCTAAAACGGTGATGTTAATATTGATGAATTACAAAAAAGACTGTGACCTAAATCTTGTACAAGTAATGTATAATTAAATAATTAATTTATTTAAACATAATAGTGACTTACTTAAGAAAGGGGTCGATAATATATTTATTGTAAATTTAAAGTATTATTTAAAATGAACTAAAATAAATTTTTCTCTTTTTCCTCTATGTATGATTTTCGTTAGTTACTTTGCTTGATGTACATAACCGATGCAATATTATTTAAGTATGCATAAATGACAATACCGTTGTTGACGCGATATTGAAATTAATGTTGCCATTCCCCTCTCCCTCACCCTTCATTTCTATTTTTTTCTTTATTTATATTGTCCTCTGTATAAAATTCTAATGTGTAGTATGTAAGTTCTCTTGTATAGTAAGAAGGTATATACATATACATATAGGTTATAGTTGTATATCGTTCAAGTTAGTATTGTTTACTCGCAGTTTTGCGAAATTTATTGTTTTTGTTTGTACATTTTGTTGTATTATTGTATTTTGCGGACAAGCAGACTTTGTTACGTTTTCATGGTAACTGCTATTCGTATATAAATTTCTAGATTTATAACTACATACCCCATTCCATTTTGATTGGCGATACTAAATTGTCGCAACAAATTGAAAAAACTCACAATGTAAACTGATGTCAGTAGTATTAAATAATCGAAACATGTATCTTACGAATATTTATCCAACAAAATATTGGCAATAATTTGTTTTTTGTTTTTATTTATTTTGAGATCTTCCGTAGTCAAAATATTACGTTATATTCTCAAAATTTTAAATACACATACCTCAGTAGACGTTCCTAAAAAGTTGATCCTAATGCGAATTGTTATATAACAAATTGATTTTTCATACGAAATTATAAGATTTTAGAACATCGTTTTCAATTGCTTATATACGAATTGTGAAGGTTAGTATGTGTTTGTAGCATTAATGAAAACGAAACTTGATACCATGGAAAATTCTATTTGAAGTGATTCTCATTAACCGACTACTAAAAAAATAACGTTACAGTGAGTCTAATATAGGGACACGCTTCAAGGTCATCAGTTTTCACTAGACAAATGAGCTCTGTGGAAACTTAACATGTTTGACCTGACTAAGTGCGTTCCTGTATTTGACTCATTGTCTCTTAGTCTATTTTGCTTCTTGCGCCCTCTTAGATAATTTTATCTAATGTATGGTTGATATCTCTGCGGCAGAAACTTTGACATTGTATTCTTCGTATCGATCGCTTTCAAGTGAGACCTTTTAATCCTCATTTGAAATAAGAAAGCTGATACAATTAATCTTTTGGAGTTAACTGTAAAAAGATTGATTCATAGTTATCAGTATACTGCCCAATTTGTTCTTAACTGGATTCTTCATTACAAAATGGTTTTCAATTAATATTCAACAAATTAGGTATGTCATTTTCCTTAACCCAGAAATTTGGTTCCAATTGGTCTAGGATTTGTATTATGGCATAAATAATCCCCCTCCACACAAAACGAGAGGAACAAATAAAGTAGGATCTTATTTTCATATCTACTGCAGATCAGATCATCAATAAAATTAAAACCAGTCGTCAAATAATTTTGGCTATGCAATGTTCCAAAAATTGATTGTCCTAAACGTTCCAAGTTTTTAGAAACACTACAACTGATTTCAACTTAAAATTCCCTTTACACCAAAGAACCGGCTCTTGATATCTTTTGCTCATATGCCAGGTGCTCATTCTCAATGTACAAACTTCGAAATATTCTTGTATAATAAATAAACTAGGCAAATATGCGATATGATGAGTAATCTGTCCTTTTTACGATATAATATTCTATTACAGAGGACAAAGGACAGATGACTTATCATACCGCATATTGGCCTAATCTACTAATAAAGCCTCTTTCTACCGACATTGAAAAATTGCGTCCAAGGAATACACGTCACGACAACCATTTTCAAACTAGGGAAGTCATCCCTATTTTCTATCGTGGATCGAAATTTGGCTCATGATTAGTATTATTATAGTGAAAATCGGTACAAAGGAAGCTAGTAGTATAGTGAAGCATAAGTGTTAATTTTTATACACATGTAAAATTCAAACCAAATGTTTCATCACTGCATTGCATTTTTTCAACTTTGTAAAATGGTATACATGAAAAGTCGTTAAGAAATTTTAATGGAAACTTCTTTTTCAGACGTTTAACGAACTTCTATAACTTGTGGAAACAATAACGTTGACTTCCTTGACCAGAGTCCGAAACGGTTTCCGGGATTGGACCCATCCTATTTTCATCCAATCATGGCTTGCTCCAATCCCGGAAAGAGTTTAATTATAAATTGCAAAATTTTTGCAGTTGAATTTATGGAATTGATAAACATTTTATACCATGATGAGATGGTATAAAATGTTGACCTCTAAAGCTGTAAATATGAGCTTTTGTTATTTAGAGTGAGTCAAATATAGGAATGCACTTCAAGATCAGATATGCACTGGCAAAATGTAAGTTTCCACAGCGTACCTCATCTACCTAGTAGTCGTGATCTTTCGATCGCAGCCTGCACTCGATGTTAAAACGATCACAACCACTAGGTAAGCGAGGTGCGCTGTGGAAACTTACATTTTGCCAGTGCACACCTGACTTTCAAGTGCGTTCCTATATTTGACTTACTATACATTGATGAACAACTATTTTTACTTTGATTCTTTATTAATAATACCTATGAAAAACTTATTCCTGAACATACATTTTTATCCGATTATGATTAGAAGGTACTTTTAAAGTTATTAGTTCAACAATTCATGTTCATATCAATAAACTGCATCTATTTCAGGAACATATCCTTTAAAACATTTCATGTCTCGCAATACATTATCTTAAAACAAATTTTCGCTTGATACCTCGATAGCACAGGTATAAGAGGTTTCCGAAGAAGACAAAAAGTTTATTAGGTACACAAAAGTAAATTCCAAGTTCACGAAAATGTTGGAACGAATACGAAAGAACTAGTAATCAAAAGCAATGATAAAGATACGGTGAATTGCTTAAAGTTTTTACAACAAATATATCAGATTTAAAGCTTTCTCAATTCCAGTATGAAGTTGCACTTATTACATTCCAATAAGTTGTTTAATTTTAATTCAATTGAATATGTGCAGCTGAAATTGGGAAATGTTTTCTTTGGTGTCTCAATTTTTATTATTATGATAAATTTAAATAAATATTTTGAATTGGGATATAATCATCATTAAAATTCTTATAATTAATAAGCAATGCTTTCTGCTACAGCTTTTTGTTTAATGACAAAGTCTGCCTGTCTTTAATTTTCGTTTTGTTTTGTATGCTGTATAACAAGTACTGTATAGTAATGAAAAGGATACTATATTATTGTTTTCATTCATCAGAATTAAAAGAAAAACAAAGTCAAATTGTAGAAGAAAAGAAAATGACAAGATCGAAAATTTGAAATGTAAATATTTTGTACTTTCCTGTTTTACCCTTTCCATTTGGACTTTCAGTCGTAGCGATACGTACACGTATTCCTTTCATTTTCAGACGTTTTACAATGCCTTTCGATAATGGCCTAATTATAGCTGCTGAATGTACTTAGATTTTCTAGCCGATTTTTAGAAATCTTTTTGTCTAGACGAAAGGAGAAAAATCGCATAAAATAAGGAGATAACCGTTTCTTAGGATATGTCAATATAACAATGGTGCAAAACAACATTCAATTGTTAAAAGTAGTACACGTCATCCTTATATTTTTTAAAAAGTAGATTGTTTCGGTTTCTCGATAATTCGAATTACAAAATTGGTTGTGTCAAAAATTTGAAAGTCAATTTCGGATAAAAATTATAGATCGATATTCGATTAACCGTTTTTAATCTTACTACGTCAAATTTAATATGGAATAGGGAAGAAAATTTTGCATTAATTCTGTATCTTAATCCATTACCTTGCCTTGCTATGTATTAATTGGTAAAACTCGAAATCAATTGTTTTTGATCAAGGTAATGGTCTGAAAATTTTGTTTTCGGTCAAATTGCACAAATTCACTTTTACAAAATTAATGTAAAATTTCAAAACATAATATGAGATTTTTTGCTGGTCAAAGAACTCTAGAAGAAAAAATACCTGTTATGTAGGGTTTAGTAACTTTTAGAGAAAATATTTTTTAAAGAAAAAGTACATTTGTTGTTGCCGTTAAAAAAAAATCGATTAAATATTGAAACATGACTTATATAAAAAATCATAAGTGAGATTTCGCTCAGTGCTGCCATGTTAATATATAAATATTATACAATTATAATGAAAATATATTTGTTAATTTTTCTGACAGTGTTGTGTATTATATTCTAGAAGATATTGTCCGATTTAGAAGAAAATTGCATGCGTTTCGAAAAGTACCGAAAGGAGGGATCTTTTTTATTTTTCTATATTGTATCGAAAAATTCAAACAGAACATTTTTAGGCTGTGACTTTGCTAAAAAAATTAAAATATTAAAGATGATAAAACACACAAAATTGTTGCACGAACTTTTATTGTTAATGGGGGTTTAAATCGAGGAAATCGGGAAGTGCATGCAATCAAAGAATACCGCAAAAATCTTTGTATGTCGATGCTGCTGATTTAATTGTTGACGATGTATTAAATATTATATAAAATCGAGCCTAAAAATTGTAGAATGTTGTAGTTTTCAGTTTCACCTTATCCTGTCCTTTTTGTCGTACATTTTCTTTCTTTGTATTCGCATTACTTTCCTATGAAATATAAATATTAACCAGAGTTCCAAAGATTATTATTTTTAGTAATATAAATAGATGTAGAATAATTGTATTTAGTAATTTATTTATGAGAACAGAGTATATTATATAAATAGTGTATATGTAAATGATATTTATGTGTATATAGAGAATTGTGTTGAAAGGTGTGTCGAAGATTTTGTAAGATTTTTCTGGATAATGTAATATACCTTTCGACACATACCTTGATATAAACATAAGATAAAGGTAATAGGTATGACAAAGGCCAAAATGCTTAAACAACTCTCTCAATATTTTAAAGTCGGACAAAGAAGAAACTACAAAACTCAAAAAACTAAAATGAATGCATATTTCTTTGTCTCTCATTTACCGACAGATCTGTACGACTAGTATTTTGTGCTATATACGTCTCTATTAGATTTTTAAGGTGATTAACTTGTAAGGTAGTTTGTAGGACATGGTAATATTAAAATAATAAAAATAATATGACAAGATTATTAAAACTAAAAACAATTATTTCAGAGCAATATTTGAAATCTTACGTCAATTTAGTTTGTATATAGAAAAATAATCATAATAATAAACGGAAAATATTTAGCTCATGAGAGAAATAAAAATAAAGTATGTAATAAAAAAATGCTCTATTACGGTTGTGCATAACATCGTATCCACGTACGAATATATATCTATTTACGTCGATGGTATCTTTGTGTATTCGTATGTGAATACTAAAATATTTAGATATTAGGCTATATTAATTATTAATTAATATAAAAATAGTAATTTCAGTGACGGAATGCTCCCGAACAGTATTTTAAGTATACAGTCCTTTTCGAATACAGCATATGTGTTCTTAGTTTATTGTTAATGTATATTGAGACGATCACCATCCTTTCAATCTCTTCAAAACTTGAGAAAACGACTGTATATATATATAGACAAATCTATTTCGAACAGTTCATCACTACATAAAGTACGGGTTCATAATATACAGCTTTTATAATAAAAAGTATCTATCTGAACGGAGCATTCCGATGGTGTAATTTAAAGAAAATTGTTACATACATATACATATATATATATATTTAAAAATAATCCTAGTAATAATATAAAATGTAAAAAGTGAGGTATGGCAAGCCAAAACTCTTGTGATAGTCCCGTTTTGAGAAAAAAAAGGTTTCATAAGATCGAAACAAGATCCTCTTCTACACACGATGATGTGTTCTGTTCAAAAAGAATGAAACTTAGATTAAGTTGTAGGTCGCTATAAAAGATGAAAAATGCAAAATAAAAAAGGATACTTGAAAAATACAATATATATGGATAAAATTATAAATATGATATATGTATAATAATTACGTGAACTTGGCATTTTTCAAACGTATCTTTGGTCACCAATCGATTCTTTTTTAAAATGCGGAGTTTTCTTAGGTATCGAAATAGGTAATATAAATCGACAGAGAAAAATTGTAAAAATATGCAATATTTTAGGAGGTAATGTAAAGTAAGAAAAATAAATAAACAGTGAGACCTATTTATTAATATGTTATATAAAGTAAGGCTATGTACAAATTATCTCAGATATACAATAAAGTAATTTAAAATATATGTTAATCTTTTTTCTTAGACACCTGAATAGAAATTACTAAATTACTCCTATATGTTTTAGACCTTCGTAAAATATGAAATGCTACATTAAAAAATAGCAAAGAAGGAGGGAGGACAATACCCAATCGGTCGATAAAAACCGATTCCTAAAAGAAACAGAAAATTCCAAAATATAAAATCACAGACTAATAGGGAGGACATTATAACGGAAAATTTCGGAGAAAGAATGCAGAACAAACTAAATGAACTAAAATTGAAAGATCAATTTCAGCACGTAGATCTATGGAAGATTCTTTAAAGAACCTTAATAGAAAGTGCAAAAGAAATATGCGAAGAGCGGTCGAAATAAAGAACAAGAAACAAACGGTATGGTGGTCAAATGAGATGAAGCAGAGCATAACAAGCATGGAAAAACTACCTAAACAGAAACTTATGAAAGTTGCAAAAGAGCCAGGAGACGAATGAAAAAAAAATAATTGCAGCAAAGAGAGAAGCATAGGAGAAATTCGGTAAGACAATGGAGCGAAACTTTAAGGAAAACCAGAAACTATTTTGTTGAGTGCTCAGCAACTTAAGAAAAGAAGAAACGGAATGGAATTACATTTATAAATGATAAAAATAACCAAATAATCACAGATGAGACAAACATCATGGGGAAAAGGCGAGAATACTTCGAAGAACTACTGGCGACGGAAAAAGAATGTTTCGGCCAATTGTATAGTTTTCTATATTATTACAGGTTTCTGTTTTAATAGCTCTCTGATCTCTCGCTTCAACGTGTGGCGTTCGCAATTTTTGATTCGATGTGACGGCTGCGCCGTGTTGAATGCGGCCGTGATCTTGACTCAGAACGCCGTTGTAACGTTAAGATCAAACAGTTGGTTTTTCCGTACTTAAGTTTATTCCGTTTGTTTTAAATATCGTAGTATCGAAGATTATACGGAAAGCCGACGCATCGTTGAATTTTCGGCTCCAAGTTTGCTGGTCGAACAAATCGTGCACGTTGCTTTTCCCTCAATTATAGGTGAGTCTCTTTTTTGTAATCTCGATGCCGTAATATTGTAACTTTCACGTTGTTATAGGGAGCTAGTGTAAACTAGTAGAGCAGTACTGCGATCTAGTAAAGGCTGGTGATTTAATATAGGCTGGTACAATTCTGGTAGGAGCTGGAAGCTAATTTTCCCGACATCTTTTCCGTACGGGCGAGAAGACCCGCCATCTTGGTCCGCTTCTGTTGGTCACCGAAAAAACCACGCCGTGCGAAGTCGATCACGGGAAGATCACGCTAAGTTCTATTTACGTTTATTACATTTTATTTTGTGTTGAGTTCTTGGGAAACAATTCTCTAGAAACTCGAATTAATCTTACGTTAAGGATTGTGTACGAGTATACAGGGGTTGAGCTTTTAATTTTATTAGCATCTTAAGGCAGGGGGTTTAGGTTGATCATTAGTAGTATTATATTTAATTTTATTGGCATTTTAAAGGGGTACTGTCACGCGAATAGTTATTCTTATCTATAATTACGTTCAGTTAAATTGTAAGTGGCTGTAACGTCTGTTGGAATCCATCGGCTACCAAGCCTGTACAATAACTTAATTGATATTTTGTTTTCTCTCTTTTGACGATTCATATCAAGTGACATTAAAGTACTGTTAACCGTCAATTCTCGCCTTAGTTCATTTCTCTTTTTTGCTGGTATTTTATTGCAAATAGTAATTATTTTCTATATAGACAGCTCGGATAACTTTCTACCATATACTACGGAGGGTCTCTCCGACCCCGTACAGTTAAAAGGTCACCCAGTTACACAATTGGGGAATGGCGTCTTGTTAATTTTGTTTTTTTACGATCTTAACCTATGCCATTTTCTTTGTTAGTTTCGTTTTAATCGACGTTAAAAAAGGTTCCGTAAAGGTTCGTAAAGTACACGAACGAACAACGTATGCAAATTATAAAAATGTTCTACCGAAATTCGGAGTCGGTGACCGCAAGTTTAAGAGCGTTAACTCCAATTTTCGGTCGTTATTCTCGCCCTAGTAGACAAGCAATAACAAGTTTAGTGCAAAAATTTGAGTCTACATTGTGTGAGCTGCCGTGCCAGTGAGCCAACGGGTTGGTCGAAGTGACGAAAATATCGCTGCCGTTCAGGCGTCCGTAGCAAACGATCCAAATCAGTCGATTCCGGGGTATTCTCAAGAACTGGGCATCGCCAAGACCGAATGGCGAATTTTGCGTAAAGATCTTGGTTTACACCCATACAAGATCAAACTGACTCAAGAATTGAAGCCGATGGACCATTTGACGCGACGTACCTTCTCCGATTGGGCTCTGGAGAAGATGTGCCAAGATGATGAATTTCATCGCAAAATCATCTTCAGTGACGAAGCTCACTTTTGTCGTCAATAAGCAAAATATGCGTTATTGGTCTGGTGAAAATCCACATGTGCTTCATGAATCACCACTTCATCCACAAAAAATAACTGTTTGGTGCGGTTTGCATGCCGGCGGCGTCATTCGGCCATATTTTTCGTCGACAATAACGATCGTCACGTTACTGTGAATGGCGAACGTTATCGCGCCATGATTACCGATTATCTTTGGCTCGAATTGGAAAACATGGACTTAAAAGACATGTAGTTTCAACAGGACGGTGCCACAAGCCACACAGCACACGTTACAATCGATTTATTGAAGAGTAAGTTTGGTGAGCGTGTTATCTCAAGAAATGGACCGGTCAATTGGCCACCTTGTTCGTGCGATTTAACGCCGCTAGACTTTTTCTTTGGGGCTACGTCAAATCATTGGTCTATGCCAACAAGCCGACGACGTTGGAAGAACTCAGAGCCGACATTGAACGCGAAATAGCGGCCGTTATGGCCGAAATGTGTGTCATCGGAAATTGCGTCCAACGAATCGACCGCTGCCGACGTGCCCGCGGTGGCCATATGAACGAAGTCGAGTTCCATTCATAAATGTTTTGATTGTATTTCAAGTCGATCTTAAAGTTTTGGAAATATCTCAAATGGTTTGCGTTTTATTTTAAAAAAACTTGTCAAGTCCTTATTGGAAAACCCGTTAGTAGTAGTAGCAATAGTTCTCTAACACTACCTGATAGCTTAAAAATTAGTTGACAAAACAGGTCACAAGTACCTACTGTGTTGAAAAATAAGTGATTTATTATATAGACCACTAATATATTTCGGAATAAATTTTTAAGATTTACAGTATGGACCATGGCTACTATAAGAATTAAGGTGTTACATGGTGAGAGTCGTTATGGAGCTTGCATTGCCCAATTGATAAGAACATTTAATGTTGTTTCTTTGGGATAGCTAATGATTAGTAATACTGGTTTGAAACCCACTTTCATTGGTAGAAAAAGGAAAAAAACTCAATGTAATAATTTTGACACAGATCACTGTGAAGATACGATGGTAGATTGAAAAGTTTTCGGAATGACAATGAAAACAAAATAATACCGATTCATGTTATATTTTATTTTACAATATAATCTCCTCGAAGCTGGACATACTTGATTCAATATTTCTCTAGCTTCTCGATTCCTCCCGGAAATGACTTTCTTCGAGGTTCCCCAAATAATTATTTACTGCCTTTATCAGTTCTTCATTCGACCAAAAACTCTTTCCACCCAGAAATGTTTTGAGTTTTGGGAACAGATGGGTAGTCTCATGGAACTAAATTAGACGAATACGGCGAATGCGACATAACGTACTTGGAAAAATAGCAACCCCCTAACAGCATTTCCGGAAACTCGTTAGTCTACCCTCGTATGTGCAGAAAACAAAGTAATTTGTAATTTGCAATAGTGAATTATATCTGGTGTGATACTACGGTGACAATTTCTGTTTAACAACCTGATGGACATTAGTCATGAGTAAGATTTGATAAAAGAGTGGATGGCGTGTTATCATTAAGTAGTTTAAACCGGTCTTTGTCTCCACTTACGTGCAAGGCGCGATATTAAAATTCGGAGAAGTAAGGGCGTCAGTGCAGTTTACACTACTTAATAATAGCACGTCATCCACTCTTTTATCAAACCTTAGTCATGAGTAAGAAGTAAAGGCAGGCATCTGTATAAATGTTTAGGTATTTAAGGTCATAGAACTCAACAAATTCCTACATATCGCGTAAATAAAGTGAATAATGCAGGTTTAAAGCAACTGACATGAGTCAGTAAGGACATTTTTGAAAAATACGCTTGGTAGCGAGTTGAAAAGCGCAAATGGTTAAATCCTTAATTCAAATCTAGATGTTTTAGAAATGTAATATATTTTTTTAAGCACAACTTGATACAAAATAAATAATTTCTTACAAAATAGATTTCAATTATCGAACGTCTAAAATTTAACATAACATGACAATATTTTTTCCATAAATTTGCATTTTATATCACAAAATTTCAATCTTCGTAAAGCGAGGATTTTTGACTGCTGGTATATTCACTGTGACAGTCATCAGCTCCGTCCTCATCTTCTTCATAATCTTTATCTTCATTCGCTGTAGGTTTAACAACTTGATTTGCCGACTTTTGATGGAAAACAAACGAAATATACATCGACATATCCCAAATTTGTTTTAGAACCTACAATGAAATTCCACATTAATCACATGGAACATTTTTTTAATTAAAAACTTACGATATCAGCCAAACCCTTCTTATCCCAACAGTGATACCAATTCGCAACGTCCGAAGTACAATCGGCATCCTCCGGAGGATTCTTAGTTTGTATTTTATTAACACAACGTCCGCATTTGAGTTTATTATGAGTGTCAGATTCAGTTTCCTCCAACTTAAACAATTCTCTCAATTCTGCTGCGGAAAAATGTCGCATAGTGTCTTCATTGTTATCCACAACCGTTGAGCTTAGTGCTTTCTTGTGGGCCTGACGTTGGAATATTTTTTCTTCAATCGAACCGGTTGTTAAAAATCTGTAAATGTAACAAGGCTTCTTTTGCCCGTCTCTCCATACCCTAGCCATAGCTTGGTCGTCGTTAGCAGGGTTCCAATCTGGATCGAACATCACTAATCTATTAGCGCCGATTAGATTTAAACCGCAACCTCCGGCTTTTGAACTTAACATAAAAATCCATTCTTTGGAATCGGCTTTGTTAAAGCTTTCCACTACTTTAGCTCGTTTCTTGATTGACATTGTGCCGTCTAAACGGACGTATTGATATACGCTAAAAATGAACTATTATTGCCTTTATCACACCTTCAAAACAACTAAGTTATCATTCCCAGTAACAAAAACGATGTGCATGAACTGTGATCAATACATGTTGTATAGATTGCATGCCATTAAAATTCATAGTTGATAATACGAATATCACAATCAACTAAGGAAAGTTGAGTGCATTGACGATGACAACTTAAGTTTCGAAATACGTACTGTCCGGACCATTTGCCTTAGCGCTGAATAAACATGCGTTGTGGACTGACCACGCCTATAGTCTGTTTTTAAGTTTAGTAGGTGCGGGGGAGAGGGGGGGGGCATGACTGGTTCTCGTCCCACCTCCCCCTCTTAAATCATTCCCTCTCGCACTCGTGTAAAACAGCATCTATTACGTATTTATGACGTCACGCTATCAACAGTACAATATTAATTCACATAACTTAAGCCTTAAATACAATTACCATTGCTCATACTGAGAAGTAAATTATGAAATGGTGGAATCCAGAAGTAAGGTTTGATACAGAAGATATTAATCCGGTAATAATTAATCTTGGCGAGAGTGACACTGATAGTGATACCAAAGAAGAAGAAAATTTATAAAGTACACCTGCTGTTTGGATGCAAGTTTTGTCAAGAAAAATGTTCTGCAGAAAATATTTAATAATGATTTTTGATATGTGTAATGCCATTAATATAAAACAAAATTACGTGCAAATAGGCAATTTGTTTAACATGCAAGGATAGTCAGCATTTATGTGTGAATTGCTATTAATATAACACTACCGAAATGGCAATATTGATATTTATACGTTAAAATATGACATATCTAATAATAAATATTGTAGTTTATAAACGGTATGCAACTTAAAAAATCTGTAGTAATTGTAAGTGACAGTTCAAATTCCTAATACTTAACAACAACTATAAGTAGCGCTGTTTTAATGTTATGGTTTCAATTAAATTTGACAACATTTAATAATAATAAGTACATGACGTGCAACAGAACTTAGGCTGCCTTCTCTATACAGT
Source organism: Chrysina gloriosa (assembly GCA_038088585.1). Taxonomy (NCBI): domain Eukaryota; kingdom Metazoa; phylum Arthropoda; class Insecta; order Coleoptera; family Scarabaeidae; genus Chrysina; species Chrysina gloriosa. The sequence continues at coordinate 22,573,480 of CM076095.1, read as the reverse complement.
CCCTTTAATAACAATTCGACCATTTAGCTTTGTCAGCCACAACAGTCTTATATCCGTGACGTCAACAGAGGCGGTAATTGTTACTGACAGCCCTACACTACAATTTTTTCTAGGTTTTTGGAAGGACATTTAACAGTTTTGTTATAGAAACTTAATAAGCAAAAATCGAAAAGCAAACAATTTCACACGGTCAAGGATCTACTGTTATAAGAATATGGCGATCAATTACGCTTATATTTCCCCTATGTGATCCTGCTCTACGAACAACCAATCACAACACTACATTTTTACGATCAAATTTTAAACTGTTTGTTTGAATTAAAAAACAGACTATAGTATAGTACGGGACGTATTCAGGCTAATTGTTTTCAACTTATTGTGATTCTAAAGCGTTCTAAAGTTATCTTAAGTTTCGGACAATTGCTACGAGCAAGAGGGGACTATTTTTGTGAGATTTCGCGCCATAGCAAATGGTCCGGATAATATTTAATGCAGAAATATAGATGCAAAAATAAATTAACAAACTCACATCAACTTACCGCTTCTTGCATAACTTCTCAAACAAATCTAAAGTTTGAGTGTAATTTGAAACTAGCACAATTTTATCGTTGTAATTCGCTTTCATATTTGCCAACAAACAGTCTAGCAACATTAATTTTCCGGAAAGCTCCGGTCTGACGTCACCATCCCCATGTTTCGCTGGAAGTAAATTTCTAGAACTTTCAAAACCCTCTTCACTTTCCAGTATCTTGTCCAAGATCAAATCGGGATGATTACATAATTTCTTCAAGTTAGTAATACTGACTAAAGTGCTCATTGAAGACTTAGCGTCTTGATTCGAACTAACTGACTTGACGGTTCTCTTAATTGCTTCGGAATTCAAATAGTTGAGGTAGATTTGTTTCTGTAGTGGTGTCAAACGACAGCATACGATCATTTCAAATTTAACTGGGAGATACTTCGTCAATAAAATGCTCGTTCTACGGATTAGGCACTTATTTACGATGTTTGAAAGTTCAAGTAAGCATTCTTGAGCATGCTTCCTCTCCACTGGTGTTGCCAGCGCATCTTGACCTAATAAAAGAAAAATCAGATTGAAATCGAACCCCGTCCAAAAGAAAGCGAAAAGACTAGCGCTCCCAATACAAAACTAAAAAAGTGAATTACCACTTCTCAATGCAAAAACCTGAATCATCCCCTTCCAACGCAAACCGAAACTGAAACGCCATATCCCGATTCTCATTCTAAAATATTAAATTACCTTTGATAATATAATTCTCGAATTTCCGCCTAAATTCCTGGGCACTTCCAAGTAAACCTTCATTAACGAAATGTATAAGGCTAAAGTATTCCGTCAAGTCGTTCTGGATGGGCGTTCCGCTGAGCAAAACCCTGCGTTTCGCGTTCAAACCCATCAAAGCCCGATAGGTTTGGTTCTCGCAATTTTTCAGACGATGACCCTCATCGCACATCACCAATCCGATTTCTCCACTATGCAGAATCTCGGCGTGCATTCTAAACGTTTCGTAAGAGATTATTAAAAGTGGAATGGCCGTTCGTCCTTGTCCTTGCATGAATTGGGTAAGTCTTTTCTTAACATCTGGGCCCCCGTCCATTATTAAAGTGGGTAATCTTCCGAATAACCACTGAAACATAATTCACAAATTACGTAAATAATTGTTTTCCCCAACGTATCTCTTAACAGGGATTTCAGTTCCATTGTATTAAAATAATCGGAGCAACTGCTGTTCGAATATGATGGATCAGCAAATGGTCCAACGATATCACTAGTTGGGAGACATACTTTGTCATGATGAAGGCTGTAGAGCTATGCTATCCACTATGATCTTCACCTTCCCAGTATGGAGTATATACTAAATCTAATTAATATTATTCAAGCATGATACATATACAATGAGAATGGATAAAAAATTCAAAGTTAAAAATTTGATACGCACCAAAAGAGAACAGACAAAAGCTGGAGTAATAAACATGTAAACTGAATTTATTACCTTTTGAATTTCATTGCTCCAATTTCGCACTAAGGAGCTTGGACATACTATGATGGCTTTCTCTATAGTTTGTCTACATTCTGGCCCCTGTTTCAGGAGAGTCCATAATAAGGTAATGCATTGTAACGTTTTTCCCAAACCCATTTCGTCGGCCATTATACAACCAAAGGAATCCGGTATTTGTACTCCAGTTACACAGTCATACATGAATGTAACGCCCTAAAAGTCAATAGTAAATATGATGTCGCAGTATAATTTAGAACTTACCTCCCTCTGATGTGGACGTAAAACATTACTTAAAACTGGATCAACAACAACATGGACCAATTTCTTGCTGTAAAAATGAATTTTCTCAAATAAGCATCTAGGTATTCCATTCAGAAAAGTGGGAACTCAAATAAAATACTTCACATCAATTTAGATACTTCTAATAAAGACAACTAAAATTAGTTGAGTAGAAGAGTGAAAGTAATAATTATCATGCATAATTTTGGCTGATCTTAGAGGTGAGAGCAGGAAATGAAAGGAACTATGTTATTTGGAAAACATAGTCTTGTACAAATCTTACTCGTTACTTTTCATCTTATCATGTTCTGTAATTTCCGGGGGCATATACAAGACCAATGCGTTGGGTGTATTAGGATCATACAAAGCTCGCCTAACTTGGCACCTTTTAATACCCAAATTCTTAGTTGAATTAGCCCCCACATAATTGGGTATTGGGCATTTAAAAGGCTTTGATAGTTTCTTGATGATTTCTTCCTAAAATGCAAATTCAAGACAAAAATTTTACATAATTTGAACAGTGTCTGCATATTGCTTCATACATGATTTGAAACATATATTTCTTGAGGTACGCTTATTTCAGTTAGCGGTTTACGTTTATTAGTAGAATTTGACGATTTGTCCCTTGTTCTTTTGCTTGGTAAAGTTGGTTCCAACAAAATTGATTTCGATATTGGTGATCCATTACGTTTATGAATTTGACTCGGAGCGAAACTTCTTCTCTGTGAATTACAGATTAAATCAGGTGTAAATTGTATGTATTATCTTACCATTTCTGCTAAATAATAAATTAATTGCTTTTGAACCTACATCAAAAACCTCCAAAACATTTCTAGGTTAGAACGGATTAAAATTTGTATTTTACAGGATGACCAATATGTTGACGTATAGAAGAGGATATCCCCAAGTTTATAATTTTTAAATTTAATTATCACTTGTTTTCGCAAATCTAAAAATATTAACTTTTGCGATACACATTTACCTAATTCTAGAAAAAGGCCATTAAGAATATAAGTTAATAATGATAATTAAATATTGAGATAAATTTGAAGTCATATGTGTTTGCCAATATAACAAATCCAAATCCACTTTTCAATAATCACTTGTCAACATGTCAAAAGCAATGTAAACTTTGTAATTAGTTAATTAATAAATAAGTCTCTTATCCAAAGATATTTGCAGCAGAAACCATGGCTAATCTATTAACATTTATGTATGTGTTTATCTTAAATAATTATTTTCGATTAGAATGTGTTACAATTGTATCACTATAATCAACACATGGTTCGTCTTCCAGAATTCTTACATGGAAAACTTAAATAACAGCCACATGTAAGGAATGCAAAGGTGACCACTTAACAACGCTAAATAGTCACATTGAGAGCGTTCGTGGGAGAGGTGTAACTTTGCACAAATAGAGTCAAACGTCCCACATGCTTGCTTTACACCCTGACTAAATAGAAAGTGGCGATGGGTATTAAGAGAATCTTGTCAAGATACAAAATTTCTGATACTATATCACATTGATAAACTCCTCTCCATACAATTATTTAATTAAATCTGGATTGAATTAAATAATTATATGGTAAGGAATTTATTGGTGTGATTTACTGTCAGTAATAGTACACCACCGTCTTTGCAATCACTATCAATACAGATTTCCATGATCCAAAATTTAACAAGGGTGATCAGAACTTTTACCATATTTCCTATCCATAATAGCAACCATAATCAACTTTCATTTTCAATTTCAATGGTAAATTCCAAATTTTGCATCCAATGTAAAACTAAGTTACTGATAGTGAAAGTATTCTGTTTCATAGGGTAATTTCTGAATACTTTAACATGTCAAGTGCCCACGAAATGTAGTAACTGACTCATAAGTGTACTTTACAGTTGTACGATGTTGACATGGGCAATGAATGTGTTAATAATATATGTGGCAGTGTGAAGGAAAGATGTTTATACACACTTCTATGCTTAGGCAGACTTAGGAAATATATATTCAATAAAACTTAATTCTTTTTCTTTAATTCCAGGCTCCCTCTATTCTCGATAGTGAAAATCTACTTAGCTTTATGTTTCTACTTCATTACGTTGATAGCCATTTTCCTACCGATATTACTTTTAACTTTACGATGGAAACACATCTCTAAAAAGAATAAAAGTCGAAGAAGTAAGTTACAAGTTGCATTTTTCATCCTTACTGCAACGCTGGTGGTGGTGGCGAGAAAGTTTTGTGGGCTGCTATACAGGCATTGCAAGATAAGTTAGTTATTAAATATTCTTAAAAATATTTTTAATACTTCTTTCCTCTTTTAGGTATCCCAACATTGAATTTTATGTTTACACTGGTGATTTGGAAGCAACACCTGATGAAATATTAGAGAAGGTCAATAGGAATTTGAATGTTGCTGTCTCGAAAAATATAAAATTTATTTATTTGACCCGAAGGAGGTTTCTTGAAGCTAGGGTATATCCGTATTTTACATTATTGGGGCAAAGTTTAGGTTCGATGTATTTGGGATATGAGGCTTTACAGCAACTTAATCCAGGTAAATCGCAATTTCCACTTTTTTTTTAAATACGATAATGTTAATAATGTAGTATGTATTTATAATTGCAACTTCAATATGAAGTTTTATTTACAAGGCAGACTAGGAAAATTTTGCAATACAGGTTACATTTCACTTTTTCTTTCCAAAGTAATTTCGATAGTCCCTGCACCTCTTCATCCTCTTCCTGCAGCTGTATGGAATCTTTGATCTCCTGTAAACATGCCGTTTACGAAAGCAAAGAAAATGCTGTGAATTAAGGACTTGCAGAAATGCAGGATGATGGGAGTTGGTAGTTGACCATTCTTCAGCGTTTCATAGTGATGTCTCTAATGCAGTCGTATAAAATAGTGTGGATTGTAGGTATGGTACTGATTGTATGACACATGGCGTTTTTTTTCACTAGTTTCTCTGACAGCAATATTCTTTTTAATGACCATCAAAGACAATCAATATGCGTGGGAGCGTCTTCCATACCAGAATTATTCATCTGAAACTCTTGGGTTTCAAGAGTCAAGAGAGACGGTTGTCTCTGTATGGTAGAGTGATGTGGACAGTCATCTCCAAGTATTGTACGCAATATCACACGCCATTTGTTTTTCTTTCGCTGCGACTGACACTATATCACATGCACATATTTTACCCCACTTTTACTGCAGCCATGTGTGCGGGGTAAAAAATATATCTTCAGCCGTAAACGACCCTTACAAATACCCTGTCAAGTGGACGGTCAGAAAAAGTACCTGCTAAAGCTGCTTCTTGTTCGAAAAAGTTTGAACTTAAAAATTACAGGTATCGTTATGTGAATAATTTTGATAAGCTAGCTACCCTTCCAATGAGTAATATTACTTAATTATTTAATTATAATAACCGGAATAAGGTAGAATCCTGAATCGGGCCACTGTCACGCTTTAGAAGATTTTTATTTTTATGTATGTATGTCGCTTCATACGCATCAAGTTCTCGCGGTGAATCAGTATGTCTTATCAATATCAAATTTTCCATTTTTATGTCGTGCCCTGTGTCGTGCATTTGCTTCGCGATACTTGACGATTGTCGTACCCTAACAACGGTAATGTGCCACATGTTCTTTAAATCGTGTAGCTATTGCGCGTCTCGCCTGTCCTCTATATGCTTCATTGCATTCACTACAACCAATTTTATAGATGCCCAACTGTTCCAAATCTGTTTTGTCTTTCGGGTTACCTAAGAGATTCTTTAAAGTATTCTTAGATGTCGGGCACGCCTTCATGTTTTTTTTTTTCTATAGAATATTACTAATCCTTTTGAAATCTTATGATACGACATCTTGTGCTGCTTACGGTTCAACAGCTACGACACAATTTATGCCAATAGTTCCAACTCGCGGTAACACTGCATCTACGAACAGGTATAGACTTACACAGGAACACATAAGGGCACGTTTTTCGGAAGCCTTACATCGCAGAACTTTCCTAGTCCCCTTTGTACCTATAACTTGAACATGGATTTTCAATTTCGTACGAAGTTCTGTTTGTTATCCTGTTGTAATTAATTGGTAACTAACATACATTTTAGATATATTCATTGACACAACTGGATATTCTTTTACATTACCAATATTTAAATACATTGGAGGTTGTAAGACCGGATGCTATGTGCATTATCCTACAATTACAGTGGAAATGTTGAAGCGAGTTTCAGCTCGCAGAGAAACGTATAACAATAGAGGAATTATAGCCCGCAGCCCATTTTTAACAGGCGCCAAACTATTGTATTATCGAATATTTGCCGGGGTACGTATAATAGCGTAATACTCACAAGGGAACACCGACAACTGAGAAATTCTGATTTCGATGAAACTGTACACATTGAAGGAGTGCCTTGCTATAAGAACAACGCAAGTTTTGTAGTGACCGAATCCCCCGATTTCGGGGTACGGCCCCTGCAAAAATTTGCACGATTTTTTAATTTTTATCAATATCTCAGAAACTATCACAGATATCTTTCTTTTTTTTAGAATATCATTTGAAGTATATTATATAGTCTTAAGGATGGCGCAAATTATTTTCGCAGGAATTAAACAACGGGGACCGGGCGCCCCCTACCACCTTTTTTAATACCTTTTCTTATGCTGAATAATATGAATAATAAATTTAGACAGCTAATAGTAAAGATATAAAAAAACGGTAATGAAGTTTCAGTTGTCATTGATTGATGTACATAGACAAGTATCAACAAGTGTTAAATTACTAATTATTTCAATGACTTTTGAAAGAAATGTGAAATATATTCAGATAAATATGGATTAAGTACTTAAATCCTTAATGTAGAGACATATCAATACACAAAAAATACACGCATTGTGTCACGTATATCGGTGTAGGAACGAATAAATAAGGTCGCCGCGCCGTTCCGAATAATATATCAGTAGCATTTCTTCGCGCAGTGTAAATTTATAGTTTGGAACAATGGCAGCGATTAATATAGCTAATGTGTTAAACATGCTACTAGCAACATTTCAAGTAGCTAACATCGCAGTAACTCCTTTGACGTCTCAAGAACTTGAGTTGCATGATGCGTTGAACGATATGATTGTAGGATCTCAACCAGAAAACATGTTATCTTTTGAATATGTACAAAATTAGAGCTGCAGAATACTGGAAAAGTGGTAAAATCAAACGATGAAACTGTTAAAAGTGTGGGAAAGAATTCCAAAAAGTGAAATCGCTACCTCAGTTATTTAATATCTTTTCTAATAGTTGTCTGAATTTGTTATTCAGCACCGTTTTCTACGTAAAACCAACTTAATTTGTAATAAATAAAAAATAAATAACTATTAAAAAAGGGGCTATGGGCCGCCCAGTCGCTCGTTATTTAATTTTTCCGAAAATAATTTGCACCATCCTTAAGACTATGTAATATACTACAAATTATATTCTAAAAAAGAAAGATATCTGTGATAGTTTTCGAGATATTTACAAATAAAATCGTGCACATTTTTGGAGGGGACTATACCCCGAAATAGGGGGATTCGGCCGCTAAGAAAAATTGAGTTGTTTTTGTAGCAAGGTACTCTTTTAGTTTGTACAGTTTCATCGAAATCAGAATTTCTCAGTTGCCGGTGTTCCCGTGTAAGTCACGAACGTCTAGTAACAACAACAAGTTAGTCGCGCCGTTGTTGTGGCTGGACACGCCGTACCTAATATATGACTAGGGTAAGATTATCGTGTCGTCCCAGCATCCTTAACAGCTGGAGCAGCCAACGGAACTCAGCACGCCCCTGTCTGACCCGATACGTAAACATCTACCGGGTAGCAAAGCAGTTCAAATGCGTACACATTCATCAATGATTGGCTGCTGGGAAGACACGATTGTCTTACCCTATATATGATACATCAATATATTAAGTTTGTCGATTATTTCAGTTGTATTCATTATGTGGACAATGCTCTGATATTTCTTTAGTCAATTCTACCTTCACCTTAGAACATTTAACAAGCTTATGGAATAAGCCACTGCATTTAGTGTATCCTCCATGCGAAGTAGATCACCTTAAAAGATACCGAGAGATAAGTGCCCTGAGAAAATTCGGATCCTATCCGTAGCGCAATTTCGTCCGGAAAAAGATCACCACCTCCAAATCCAAGCGATGTACGAGCTCAGGGAGATAATTCCCGAAGAAATTTTCGAAAATGTAACTTTGGTGCTATGCGGTAGTTGTAGAAATGTGGACGACGCGAACAGAGTGAAAGATCTCATCGATTTTAGTAAACACTTAAGTTTGGAGAAATATGTAGAATTTAGAGTTAATGTATCGTATGAAGATTTATTAAAGGAGTACGAGGAGGCGTTTTGGGCGTCCACACGATGATCGACGAGCATTTCGGGATCGGAGTCGTCGAAATGATGGCTGCTGGTTTGATAACGATAGCGCATCGATCGGGAGGACCTCTGCTGGATATAATTGAAACGTCGGAATCATCCAGACTAGGTTTCTTGGCGATTACAGCCGAGGATTATGCACATACTGTAAAATATATTTTAAATTTGACCAACGAAGAAGTTTGTGAGATACGGGAACGAGCTAGAGCCTCTGTCGATAGATTTTCTACTAAGAAGTTCCAAGATGAATTTTTAAGGGCAATTGAACCCTTATTTAAGTGATTCCAATATTTGTATATGTATAGATTATGCATCGTAAGATGAATAAATGTAAATAGATGAGTGTAATATGCCTAAATTAACTTTCTTAAATCTAGAATAAACGAAAGAAATGTTTGTATTTATATATTAAATGTTATTTATAAAAATATTTACAACTTATTATATACATTATATCATACAAAAGAAAACAAGTATAGCACTTTAGTCGTCGGAAGAACTCGTTTTATGATGTGATTCTGACCGTCTTCTACGTTTCTTAGCTTTTTTATAGTGTGATCGTGATCTGTGTCTGCTATCAGATCTTTTCCTAAAATATGCAAACGTGGAAATAAGACAAATTTTATTGCACAAAACAAAAATATAATTTCTATTTATTTATAATTGGAAATTTTAAATTGTTTCGTTGTACAATCAAAAAAAAAAAAAAAATAGAAAATATGCAAATAGGAACTTAAATTAATTTTTACCTTCCCCATCGATTTATGTATATAAAATAAATAAAAATACCCTTACCATACCTTTCGGAAGAAAATCCAGATACATATTTCGGCAACTAAGTTGCCATCCTCAGTGGAAAATTGGGGGAATTCAGTGTCAACAGTGTTTTGGTGTGTTTCGCGCATTTTGTGTGTGATGTTCATTGTGCATGCTTCAATGTTGTAGTGTTCGTCTTGGGCATTAGCCGGGTATCGCTGTTAATACTGAATTTCCCCTGTTCTCCACTGAGGATGACAACTGAGTTGCCGAAATACGTATCTAGATTTTTTATGAAGGTGTAAGGGTAACTATTTGTTACATACCGTGTGTCCCAAATCAAGTGGGATAGCATGGATAATTTTCTTATTATTGAAGATGGAGTTTTGGTTAAATTATATATGTTTTGCAGCTATGTATATACATATGCTAAATTAAAATTTGTTTGAAAAAGTTCAAAATGTCAAATCCGTCAGTTATCCATGCAATCCCACTCGATCTGGCACACACGGAATATTATTTTAGTCACAGTCTCCTTATTTCCACATCGATTGTTTGGAAACTACAAATATGCATTCAGACCATCAAGTGGTCATACCAGTGAACAAAAAAGTCGAACTTCAACATCTTATAATCGACACAGCCACTCGCACAGATGGTGAAATATGCCTGGTTAGTCTATCAATATGTGTATAATGTGTTCTCCAATGAAGGATTACCATTGATCGAAATACGTATTTGTGGTTCCAAATAATCGGTCTGAAGTAAATACTAATTTATTTTAAAAACAGCGGTTTAAAATAAATAAATAAGCCGGTTATTTATTATGTTACGTGACTGATCGAGTGAGTCAAACAAAGCTGTGATTGTAGATGGACAACTGCCGTCGTAATAATTCGGTGAGTTGTGATGTGTAGGGTTTCTGCAATTTTATTATATTGTAAAGCGAATGTTATAGCATCTGCTAGGTAAGACGGTTGCACACGCAAAATCGCGTGCAATTAAAATGATAGCGATTTTCCTCCCCCAACAAGTACTGAGTATTTGGGGCTAGCTGTGAGCGGTTAGTAGTAAGCTACCTTAAAAATGAAAAAAATTCAACGCAAGCATTCGATTTTTATAATGACTAACAATAGTCGGTTGTTTTCCGCACTTCCATCCTGGGTTTTGTTAACTTTGTTTAATATCCGGTTTGTCAGTGTCGGTTTAAACTAAAGTTTAACTGAACTTTAAACTTGAGCTTAAACCTTGAACCTGTTGGATCAGTTCACAGAACTAAAAAAAATGGTGTTGATTAACCTGACTAGGAAGAATATATGGTAGGAACATTATTATGTCGTTGAGACCACTGAATCATTTAAGATATAATTCAAATTTTGACCAATAGAAATCGCAGGAAACAGGTAAAATCCGGAAATCGCAGATTATGAATTTGTCTATATACATTACTGTATTTACTGTTTTTTTTTCATTTGATTAGATTGTTTCTTATCTAAAGTTGTAGGCTACCGAAGGAAGCTACATTAGACCAGTAAATAGTAAACATGTTTTTGTAAAGAAAATAGGCTGAACGAGATAAGCAAATAATATATATAACGACTTAAGCCCTTGGGTTAAATCTTACAAAGAAAAACCATTTTATAAAAACGACCACCAACTAACAAAAAGTGCCATCCATAAGTTCAAAAATATAAACATTACATACCTCTTATGATGCGATTTTTTCTTCTTACTTTTCTTATGTTTCTTAATTTCCCCTTCTTCACTATCCGATTCATCCCTTTTGGAATAACTTTCCCTCGTACCGCTCCTAGACCTTCTATGATTTTTCTCCTTTTCGGTATCCATTCTATTATCACTATCGCTGATGACAAGAACTTTATCCTCTTCAATTTTTTCACTTCTCCTTGTACTCACTTTGGTCCTATCACTTTCAGCCGACTTCAGTTTTAAGAAAGCGGCAGCTTTTTCTTCCGCTCCATTTGTAGCGCTCGATCTTTAGAAACCGAGGCTAACTTTTCCCTAGCCGCGGCCGCTAACTTATCTTTTATCCTATTTTCAGCTCTACGAGCGTCCTTTCTTTCTTCTAAATCTTCCGTGAGGTCGATCATCTCCAAAATTGGATCGTCAACTTCGACGTTATTTTCCCCCTTCTTTTCCGGAGAATCTGTTTTTTCTTTAACGATCGGTGGAAGTTCTTTCGTATTGCTTTCAATTTCTTTAGGGGATTCTTGTTTGATAATCGTGGAAATGGTAGATGTGGATGGAAGGTGGATGATTGGATGTTGTATTTCAGGCGGTTTTATCGTAATTGTCTCTTTGATAGTAGCGGGATTATCTTCTGGGATTTCTTCATCGCTTTCTTCAATTGGTAGTGCGCTTTTGATATCCTTGGGAATTTCTTCTTTGGGTTTCTTGATTGAAAAACTAACAGGTGCTGCAAAAAGTATCGCGTTATTTTTGAAGTAATCATTCAGATTTGGATAAAAAAAACATTGTAGGTAAAAAAATCCATGCTACAACGGTAAAAAGTAGGGAAAACAGTTGTCCCTAGTTGATAAAGTGAAATTAGAACAACAATACTTTGGCTTATCAAATAACTACTACCCGTACAAAAAATACTCCCTACTTTTGCGCGATAATCTGTATCAGAGTAGTAATAATAGAAAATATGAATTATTCGAAGACGTTCAAATATTTTCTGCTTTGCTTAAGTCATAATTAGTTAGCCGATTGAAGTTTTCTGTCTTTCACTACTGAATTCGCGTGGCTAGCAGTGACATTCACATCTCCTAACATTACAAGCAACATACAACTATCTGAAACGGCTGTACTAGAATAAAATAACATTGCGTTATAGGAACACAGATGGCTTCATACTATACATTGAAACTGAGAACGAGTAGTAGTACAGTCGTTTCAGATAATTGTAGCACTATTGGCGCAAATTGAGCAACTCTAATCATCAGTTACGCTAGGAATCACATAAATCCAAACTTACTGATTATTTTTTTATCTTTCGCTTTAACTTGCAGCTGTACTTGGGATTCTTTCTGCAGTTGCTCCGGTTGTGTTGGTTGTACACCATTTTGAACACCACTCTGTACTTCCTTTACCGACATAGTCCCCCTCCAGTTTCTTTAATCTTGAATTTATAATAACAGTGATACTCGTGCTCTACGTTCAAAAACTCAAATCTAGGATCACCCTTACTCCGAACTATACTCTCGAAATCTCTACCATTCTTCGAAACGTAACTTGCCATTTTATCAATGATCAACTTCATTTCGTCTGGAGGCGTCTTATATCCAACCTCGCAATTTTGGGCTGCCGCCGATTCCGTTTCTTCCTCCCCTCGTCGTCAGTGCCACTTTCGTAATGTGCTAGACATAGAAGTGATCGATTGGGGTTTTTATTCTCGGATTTGTGCGTTTCAGATTGTTCTGAGTGAGAGGCTGGTGTTTGAAGAGGTGAATTGGTGTTACTATTTTGAGAGCATACTTGGGCTCGAGCTGGTTCGGATTGTCCGTAGATTATTGGTGCTTTCATTATATCTCCAATTTGATTTGTATCTGATATGTTTGTTTGTACCGTCGGATACAAACCGTCTTTGGTGGCTTGTGATAGATTTGAGACTAATTGAGAATAGGGGTTCGTGGTGTTTTGCTGGACGTATTGCGTATAAGCCATCTGGGCGCAAGCCGCCGCCTGTGCGTTGATTTGTTCTTGAATTATGGTTGGGATTGTTTGACCATCAGTACCTAAGGAAATTGTATGTAATTAATCGACAAAATTTAACTCGAAAGTAAGTTGATGTTGATTATAAGGATAACAGCGTAGTATTACTCACATCAAATCACATTGGTAGCTGCGTATTACATTATACGAAAGATATCTTTTTAGTGTATGTAACTGTAAAAGCTCCCAGGAGTGAAACGTTAAACGTAAAAAATTAACCCCAATAAGTTAGTTATCTTAAAGCCATCGTTTTAATAACTTACAGTAAGTGATCTAACCATAGCGGATTTTTAATTAAGTTAAAGTCTGATAGAATGGAAAATTAAGTCACCAAGAGTTGCCTCCTGCTTTTAGTGATGAAGCAGCACATCAATCAACAATTTCCTGCCGTTGCTGCGAATTCCAAAATGCTCGCATCAATGTCGACGAAGATCCCAGATCACGTCCAGCAAGGTTCATTCCGATCAACATCAAAGCAGTGCCCCCGCCGATTAATACCTTAACGCATTAAACCGATCTAACTCGGGTGAATGCTATTTCGGGTGAAAGTATTGATGAAACTTCTGCTTTGGCCCGACAATGGTATGCAATACCACAAGATCTCATCCACCACCACCATTTCTCTTTGATAACTAGGGTTTGATAAAAGAATGGATGACGCGTTATGATTAAGCAGTGTAAATCCGACTCATGCTGTCACTTCTACGAATTTTATTATTCAATGATATCATTGATAAGTTATCATTGAATAATAAAATTCGTATTGACAGCACAAGTCCGGTTTACACTATTTAATAATAACCAGAAACCGGATTATGTGTTTTGCATATCGATAAATATCAACAGTACAATTCAACGCTTTAAGATCTATACGAATTAGGGCAAATAAAAGCGTTTAGCACTAATTTAATTTTACAAATTTAGAATATATTGCCCTTTTCCACATTTTTCGAATATTTGAAATTATTCGACATATTTTTCCGTTTGAAAATCGCGTTATTTTTATAAAAAAATATAGTAGACGACTTCCTGGAAAATTTACATTGTACGATTACCGATATTTTGTAAATATAATAAAATAAATATTACTTAAATAGGAATTAATGCTTTTTCTAAGAAATTTATGTTTTTACATTTTTCTAAGAAAATGTTAATTGCTTTTAAACTTCCAAACGAAATATTATGTTCAATACCGAAGAGCAAAGATTATTTTGTTGCGGTTTCTAAGAATAAAAATCGGAAATTAAACGAATAAAGGTGGGTTCTGATTGGTTAAAAATAATTAGGTAGGGGGTGTATACGTTTCAGCATTTATCATTTAAAAATTTTCTTCATTTACAAACACCGAAGAAAGTGAACTGTTACCATTGCAACAAGCAAACCAAATTCCCCGTGGCGATTTTGACGTTGAAACCGATTTAAATCCGGAAGTAGTTAATATTTTAAAATATGGACCAATCACATCAGTTGACGTCGAACGAAGTTTTTCAACGTACAAATCGCTACTAACGGATAGGACACATAATTTAACTATTGGAAATACTAAAAACATTTAATTGTGAATTGTTTTTACAGTAAGGAATGTAAGTGATAGGTATCTGTTTAATAAAGCCTGTTTAAATTTTCTTGGTGATTGTTTCTTTTCCTTGTTAGTTCAAAATATATTCGACATTCTGAAAATATTTTAGAAACATATTTTACATATTCTAGACATTTCAGGAATATTTCCAACATATTTTGCTCATATTTAACACACATAATATGTAGATATTTTAGACAAATCTCTAACACATAACCGGTCTCTAGTTATAACACTAGGTGACCCCATATTAAGGATGGTTATGCAACGTGGATGAATTAGTTGAAGTTTCTACTGAATTTGATGCTTTATTATTCTGTATGAGACTCAGACTGCATCTTGAGGCTTGGCATTCTAGGTCAGTTTTATGCAGAAAATTTAAAAATAACATTACCAAGCGAGAATATAATCCGGTCTATAATGATAACACGTCATCTACTCTCTTATCAAACCTTACGGACAAGCAATTGATTCAACGTGTTGTGGATTAAACAGATATCCAAGGAGTAGTACTAGTGGTAAATAATAGACTTCTTGGTAAGCATTGGCGCAGCTAGCGGGGTCAAGGGTGGGCGTTGCCCACCCTAGAAAAATTCTCTAACGTGTATGTATATGCATATGGATGTAATGTGGTGTAATCAGCTGGCCAGCTGCCCCCTCCCCTCCACCCTAAGAAAAAGCCCTAGCTATGCCCATGTTGGTATGACACTAATCCAAATGAAATTAGTTTTTGTTGCACATTTGCAAAGTGCGAGGGTAATCTGAGAACTTCTTGGCCTCACCCTTAGATGGCACCACTACATACATGACTTTCTTTTCCTCATGTTGGCAAAACTGTTAGTAGACGTGTGAAACTGCAAATCATTCCGGCGAGTCGTTCGCTGTAGGTAGCTGGTAGGTAGTCGTTGCAGAAAGTTTTGTTTTTAACCCAATTCGTTATGTAAAATATGAACTATTCGTTCGTAAGAGATGCCCACGACTTCCTCAATTTTACGCACTTTCATTCGGCGATCTGCCAAAATCATGTCATGAATTTTTTCCACCAAACTATTTGATGGATTGATTTAATATTTGCAGTTAATTGATATGAAAGAGTTGTCAACACAACGACATCAAGTTATTGGAAAAATAGCAACCCCTAATAGCGATTCGAAAAACTTGTCAATCTGCCCTCGTACAAGGTAGCTGTGCAATAGTTTACTAAATAGGCACAAATTGTATATGCTAAGTTAATACTAAATTGCATCGGTAATTTCATACGTCATTAGCAATTAGTTTTGTCAATGTCGTTGGAAATAGAGCTACGAGGGTTGTCTTTTTGTGTTGTGTATAACCATAAAAGACGAACAGTAAGTCGACTGAAAATGCTTTGTTTTGGGTGCCGCATTTGCTTAATTCGAAGCAAAAACGTATTCGAGCTCGAACCTCAACCGATTTTTTGGAAGTGTTCACGAGGATTCCAACGGATTTCAAGAGACGATTTGTAACCATGAATTGAACCTGGAATCATTACTACACACCAGAAACAAAAATGCACTAAAAACAGTAGATTCCACGCGGTGAATCGGTTCCGA
This sequence comes from Chrysina gloriosa, assembly GCA_038088585.1. Classification (NCBI taxonomy): domain Eukaryota; kingdom Metazoa; phylum Arthropoda; class Insecta; order Coleoptera; family Scarabaeidae; genus Chrysina; species Chrysina gloriosa. The sequence continues at coordinate 22,557,117 of CM076095.1, read as the reverse complement.
AGCAAAAACCATTCACTTGGCCTGAAAGGTGGACATCGGCTTTTTTGAAACGTCATAGGAATTTTGTTAATTGATTATCTTGAAAAGGGCAAGACTGTTACTGGTCAATATTACACAACACTTTTGGACAAATTGAAAGCAGCAATTCACAAAAAACGCCCGGGAATGGTTAAGAAAAGAGTGCTGCTTCACCACGACAACGCGTCCATTCATTCAAGTGCAATTGTTCAGCAAAAATGTACAGAATTGAAGTTCGAGATCCTTTCACATCCGCCGTATTCGCCTGATTTGGCCCCGTCAGACTCCCACCTGTTTCGGAAACTGGAAACATTTCTGGATTGACAGAGATTTTGGTCGAATGAAGAACTGATGGAGGCTATAAACGATTATTTTGGGAGCCTCGAAGAAAGTCACTTCCGGGAGGGAATCGAGAAGTTAGAGAAACGTTCGACCAAGTGTGCTGATCTTCGAGAGGATTATATTCAAGAATAAAATATAACTTGAATCCGTATTATTTTGTTTTCATTATCATTCCGGAAACTTTTCAATCTACTCTCGTAGACTGCTCAATTAACGCGTCTAGTTAATTAGGTCGTGTTGTAGAGAGTCATCTGGATTCTATAAATTAATATTTTGGCTCTCGTAAATAGTTTACTATCAAATAACTACTGACATGAACTTACCTCCCATGCTATGGAATTGCTGTACCAGTTGTTTGTAGTATTCGTAATACTGCATCGCATAGTAATATTGGTAGTACTGCTGCTGCTGTTGCTCATAACTTAATTGATTTTGAGCTTGCGGATTGTCGTCCGCCTCGTTCTTGTTTTGAACGCTGCCGACGCCGGCGCTATCAATCTGCGAGCCCTGTATACGATTCACCAGCTGCGAATAGGCGCAGTCAGCCGTGGGTTTATAGGTAACCGTCGGTATAGTTGAGATTGGCGTTGGCTGTACCTGCATAACAACGGAAATTTGTGTTATCGCTCGAACTTGACAAACAAAATCCATAAGAAAAAGGAAACAAAAGAAGTCGACCGGTTCGATTCATTTCGGAAGGGTAGTTCGAAGAGGGGGCAATTTTGAACGTTTCCGGAAAAGGGAAAATAAACGAAAATTAAGTACATATTGTCCGTCGGTTTGGCGTTTTCTCCAACCACATCGCGTCCATACCGTAAGGGAACAATTAAAGAGAAAAAACCGTCAAAAAATTAAATTTTGGCTACACAAAATTGAGAAAAACGTTCTGTTTGTGTAAATAAACATTTTTTATACAGCACCTGAAGACGACCTGAAAAATAGAGAAGAAAAATTAGTAACGATACACCACATCTTTAAAATAAATGAAAAAACAGAACTGTGTATACACAACATAAATGTCATTAAAAGTATATGTACATCCTTAAAACGGAAACGATTTGGTACATTGTAATACACAATGACAAACGAGATTATTTTAATTTGCATTAAAAAGAAAACCTACCGATGTCTGTAAAAGGCTCGGATGTAAATAATGTTCATCATTAGTATCTTGCTCGGCAGCATCTTTCTTTTCTTCTAACGATAAAGATACAATTAGAACAGATAAGAATATAAAACAAACTCACCCACCTTCCTGAATGTTAGACTCTAGCTTGTATGTTCCGGCTTTGAGGGCGTTCAAAACGTGCTTGTAATACTTATACAAAGGATCGGATTGATTCAAGAATGAAAATTGGGGGTTGTTCGCCTGCTTCGTTTTGATCAGTATTTCCATCTGCGGACCTTGTTTACATACAAACAATGCCGTTTTTTCAATTCTGGTATTTTCCTTTTCCGTTTTTGGCTAAAAACAGATAATTAAGTTTTTTGAGTTGTTTGTTTTTTGCGAATAGTGTATTTCAATCCATTTTCCTTTTACTTTCTCAACCATCTATATAAATATTATCTTCTCTCCTACCCCTATCTGTAGTAATTTGAATACGCACGAGTGGCCGATGTCTTTCTTTCTTAAGGGCTCCTGGCTAACTGCATTGAAGTTCAAGGATTTATTGTGCTCCCCTTCCCCTTACTAAAGTTGGTGTATTCCTCCAAGTTGTGACCAATAGGATGGAACCCCTCACCTTCCGAATAGGAAGCTTCTTTATCTCTTCTGGCTGCAAAAACCAAGATCCAAAGTGTATAAGTATCACACTATTCAGCCTTTAACACTCACGAAGATTATGTTGTGATATTTCTTCTTCTTCGCAATACACCTTACAAATTGGATCATCCATTAACCGCATGGTGTAGAGATGTTTGTTAAGAATAGCTGGTGACAGTGCCCCCTTCGAGCACCTGAACGTTTTGCAATGAACAGGCTGGACTCCCTGATTGGAGAGGAGTTGTCTCTTCAATTCTTATCGTTTTATAACGAATTTGTCCTCTCCTGTACCAGAAGGATTGCCTAATCGCTCTTGTGCATGTACCGGTGTCCAGGCAACCACCTCTATTGCATTCTGTCAGATATTAATGTATCCCTACATTCTTTGGAGTTCTAGATTATATTTGGAAATTATACTGCCTTGAGAGCTGCTTGGTTGCCAGTATTTATTTCTACTGCATTCTTGGATTATTTTCACACATGCAGACAGGGCTATAACCTCAGCTTGAAATATGGTTCCACGAGCTCCCAAATTCATGCTCATGTGTCTGCCTCAAACAGCCCTACTTCATTCTGGTATCTACCCTGGATCAATCTGTTAACCAGATGGGGTTATTGCCATTGAACAGCCATTGCAGTTCCAATTTTGCATTTATAAATAATGCCTCACTGCATTTCTTCCATTGCTTTCTATTTCTTGAGTTCCGCTTTAATTCTTGAACTGTTTTTTACGATATGTGCAATCTTCATTATTCCATGTTCTTTCCTGATGCTCCTATTTTTATTTTGTTTTATTTTGTCTCTTGCTGTCACTTTTTTACTTAATCTATTTGGGGGTATTCTTCATACATACCCAAAGAACTTGAATTGTTCTTCTTCAATTATTCTTCCAATTGATTTTTGTCCCCATTTTTAGATCTCTCCTGTTATCTTCCCCATGATCTGTCTGAGGCACTTTATTTCTGAGGCTGCTATTTTACTGTTGAGTCTTTGTCATTAACCATGGTTTCACTTAGTTTATGAAATATTCTAGTGTTCCTGATATTTTAAGGCATAGTAATGTACTTTAATTACTAGTAACTGGTGTGGATCTCCTTCAAAGTCTAGCAGCACATGCGTATTTCAGCAACAGAGAGGTGTACCAAGCAAAATAAGACTTGCACAGGTAACTTGAAAAGTTGCAAGACACTATAAAATTGTCGAAGCAAAAAGAAAATGAATTGAAATGAACTTCTCACAACAAAAAAACAACTCAAAGAAAGTTCTACATGCATAGGGTGTAACAACTAGAATTGCTCGTGTGAGCCTAAATTGTCAAGATTGGAGTACACAGACGATCAGAATATACACAATTGATTCATCCTTGCAACTTGTGACCGCTCCCAATTAAACTCCAATCTTGACAAAAACCAACGTTTTAAGGCTTGCATGGCTCTAATAACAACACACTTACTATTGCTATATCTGCAGGTACATCTAGCTCAGGTTTTGGCACATATTCTTTATCTTCCTCTTCACACGTAGGAGCATCTACATTTTGCGAAATTTCTGGATTCTGTGGCACATCATAGGAGTAAGCAAATTCGTTAGTTTTCTGCTGCAATCTCTTAAGTTCTTCCTCTAAATAAGCAGTATATAATAGGGTTATTTAATATAAATACTATGACAAACCCTTATACATGTCCTCTTCCTCCTCATTCGAATGTAATGAATGATATCGTTCCTCATCGCATAACTGTTCGATTTTTCTCTCCGATTCATTCAAACCCAACCAACGCATAGCGTCATAACCTTCTCTGCCGGACTCGTAGGAGCTTAAATCTTGAAGGGCTCCTCTGCAATCGTACCTGCGAATCATAATTTAATCGATACGGTTTCGATGTGTGCCGATTTCTTTTAAAATTAACCTGTCGATTCTGAGGGTGTCGTCGCCCATCCATGGTATGAGATGTTTGCCTTGATCGATGTATTTCGCCTTGTCATCGTCCCTGAAGAGTTTACAAGCGTATCCGAATACTAGAAGGTCTTCGTAATTTTCGGGAATCACTTTTTTGCGAAGAATTCCTGTTTCTGATGTACACCACTTCGCCATTGCTAAAATTGATTTCTGTATGGTCGCCACATTTTTCTTTTTTTTTTTTTGATAATTTTGGCAGTAATTTTTAGTGATTTTTGATAAATTTTAGTTGGCCAGCCTGAATTTCTTAAATATCAAGAGTTGTTTATACAGCACTTTCCATAATTATTGGACGAGTTCGCCAAACTCAATTCTATTGATTAACACTTGCAGCACATCTCGTGAACAACCTATGCAGCAGCGAAAATGTTGAGGCAGCGGTCGCCAAGTGTAAAGATTTTATGCTGGCTGCAGAAAATGTATTTGAGCAAATGTCAAACTAAGAGCGCTGTCAAATTAGGCATCTAGTGTCTATGACAAAATAAGCGCCTTGTACTACCAACAGTAAACAGTTGTGCCTGTCAATTGAGGCCATTGATGTTAGAAACAGTGCTTCCGTTAGGTTGGTGACCAAATAACCATATATATCAACACAGCGCCATGTCATCACTCAAATGTAAACGTGTGTGCAGAGTCAATAAATTCAAGTGCCCTGTAGTGGTGCGATAAAAGTCCCTAAACTAGGACAGTTTGCCGTTTTGCAGTTACCGGCCTTGATTAATGCAGTCTTTTTACTTTTGCCGTCATTTTTATATCGTTCTCTATTGCTATTGTTACCAAGTTCTTCCTATTTTCAGTCATTATTTATAATCTGTCTTCATCAACATATTATTAGCAGTCTATATTTAGTTTTACGGTAAGTAAACAGCAACTATTAACATATTTATCTTTAACGTCAATGTTATGATATTTTAAATAGTATGTGTAAATTGTTTTTAAATACAACATATGGTAATTTTGTGCTGCAATAAATATAACAAATGTATGAAATATCGTTTTTTCTTCTTACATACAACGTTCAGTTATTCGTTTATAACTGTCAAATCAATGTCAGATTATCTTCAATGTTCAACAAACCTGTACCAATTACTCAGTGTTGCCAATCTAAACTTCTTTTATCCCTATGGACACTTGACTGCTCACTCCGTACTCGTATTGAATATTTTCAAAATATGTATATATATATATATTAATAGCAATAAATAATAATTAAAAATTGAAACCCACGTGACGAAAGTAAATTGTTGCGAATCCAAGACATGGAAAGAAATTTTTTCTCAGACTCCCTGCCCCCACGAAGTATGAAAAGATATGTTGTTGAGGTCAAAGGTGTGGTGTTAGTCGGCCGGGAATCAGGCCAAAAGTCAAGGACGAAATCTTTAGATAACCACTTTTTACGTTCTCGAGGGGCGTCCCGACGCCCGAAGAAGGAGACCAAAGGGTTATTCGAAACCTTTTAAATGTTCTCTTACATAGACGAATGAGGTGGTCATGAAGACAGGAGATTGTGAAATCTTTGCAGACAAACCATGGAGCTTCAATAGCCGTCCTCAGTATTTTCTTTTCCTGAAATGATATGTTAGCGAAATCGTCGACGGGTGACTACGAGGTAGCAGACGGACCAACGAAGGAGCTGTTTTCCTAGGAAATCTGATGAGGACACATTTATTTTCGTTGCTTCTAAGCTTTCACTTAGATATTCGACTCACGTGGTCATCACGGGCCGTTTACAAGTCACGACAGATAATGTTGTCCTGTCCACAGGAGATGAAGATAGCCGGTCCTCGGCATAAAACATCAAGTTGGTAGAGGCAGGGGTATTCTAACCAAGAGGAAATGCGAAATGGAGCGGCAATTCTCCAGGGCATTCAGTTGGCTCACTCAACAAAGTTGGAAATCTGTTGACAGGTGCTAGCAGACACCGAATTGCTTTTTTGTCGAAGATCAGGACCGACAATTTTAGTGCACAACCCAGATAATTTAGACACATTTAACCACCATGGACAAATTTTAAGAGTAAAGAATCGGCCATGGCTTCCTAGGAATCATGGTCGCAACGGTATGCTTCCACGTCACGGAAAAGTAACCCCAACTTCAGGATTGTGTTTTTTGCACCAGCCTGTCGTCAACCTACTCCGAAGTCTCTTCAACGCTATGTTGATTATACCATCTGATTTGATGTTATTCAACTTTTCACCCATTATTTCCTGGGTTTACTGAGAAAAACCTTAGAATTTTAGCACCATCATAAATTAAGTCCGGTATGTTCACTATAAAGTTTTTAACTGTGTCTGCCATTAATAATTTTCGCGATGTACCTAGTTGCCAGATTTTTATAGCAAACATTAGCGTACAAAAACGAAATAACTTACGACAGCCTACATATACATAGAACTACTCGCATACAGCATCGATTTAGTACTGACGCTGTGAACGCGTGAAATAAATAATCGCCGATTCCCCATCCCCTTATCTACTACACTGACTATTACCGCTGCTTGCCCAGACCGATTATGTATAATTTAGATTCTTTCTAAATAAAGCCAGGATTATAAATAATTTTATTTTATTTGACTACATTTAAAAACATTTCCTTTCAACGTAATAAGAAATATAAACACTTCATTTATTTACTACAACTATTGTAGGAGAACTGATGTTCTTCTAATAAAATCACCAATGGAAAATGTAAAAGTCTTTATTAGACGTTTAAATAAAATTATAATAAATACAAGCAAAACTTAAGTAACATAAGGTACCATAACCACCATGCCCATAGAAAACATACATTTAAGGTGAGGTTATCTATGAGAGAGCACGTCACAGAATAGAAGGAGCGACAGTTAGAAAATCTTATGGCAAATTTGGAATGCGCATGTCCGACATCCATGTTTTAAATATGACGACAGTGTCTACATTTGGCTAGCTTCATTAGTGTTGTTTTGGGATTTTGTGTACATATTAGAATTAAAATATACGATTACTGTTGTGTTTCATTGATTTAACCTTTTAGCAAATACTATTACTTTAATATATCCAAAACTAATATTTCTCCAATACGAATAAATGTTCACTTTTCGTATTTTCAAAATGACTTTAGCTAACTTCTGAGATATTTCGAGGTCATTCAAATCGCTATATGAACATGAAAGCTGCCAACACACCGTGTCACTCCTGATTCTGTGGCGCTTTCTCCTTCCACCACGTCCCTGTACCTACTTCACCCCATTGCAGCTAACCGAAAAATGTTAAACTTTTGGCGGGAGTTAAAATACAATTTCACAATTGAGTCTTTTGCGTACAAATTCTGACAGTCAAAAAAACAGTTTTCATGGCATCGCCTATGCTCAAAATCATATACACTCGTTCTTAGATAGACATATCGACATATCCTTCATTGTAACAATATCTCAAATAAAAAAGAGACAACATTTCGATTGTTTCACAATCTTTTTTAGATTTCTCGAATAGTAGCCACGTGTTATCAAAGAATAAAATATACTAAAGTAAAATAAGATTGTGCTGATATTTATAAGGTGTCATTATGACAATATAATTGGTGTATCCCGTAGTGAAGTGTTTGTTAACTATGTTCCGAGATCTGCAAGACTAATTTGTTTCAATGTATAAACCCTTTTCACCTTAATACCTACTAATGGGTTACAATTAATAAAAATACAATTCATACAGGAAAATAGCGATCATGTAGAACATTTATTATAATAGTTGTCAATTAAAGGCATATATGTTTCATTAGCAACTTTTTCAGATAGTTGAAATAAAAAAATGCATTTCCAGATTCAGCAACTTCGATTTAATTTCAATCTAAGTCAAATTTAACATATCTTCAAATTTCTCCGAAACCATAAGAGCTAGGTATAGGGAAACACAATACAGTTTGGGTAGGAATTGAAATACTTTTCTCCAAATCTAAAAATATACAGGATGTTCCGTTTAAAATAACAAAGTTATACACTATTGAAGTTGAGACAAATAAAGCCGATTTATGGAATAACCCTGTGCATTATTGTAAAATTACATACCTGAAAATAAGTAGCCCAAGATATACCAAATCAAGGCTAAATACATGATTTAAAAATTTCAATTAGTTTCTCTGTTATGTCCATTTTCAAAACATACGATAGGTATATGGAACATTGAAGTAGCTCACCTTTATTTTTCTATACAATTCGAAAAAAGCAAGAAATTTATTCTGTTCCATTAAAAAAAAAAACATAACTTTGATACTTAGCGCATTTTTGGAGTACTCTGTATAAATGACAATATTTTCTAATTATGGCCTTTATAAACATACACCATCCTGGCAAAAGAGATTGAAAAAATATATTAGTTTGGGAGCTACAGTCCAACGCGCTAGTCGTGAACTAGGCTGTATATTTCATGGCTTTTGGGACTCATCCTGTATATGTTTTCAATAACATTTCATTTAGTTATGTTTGATGTAATGCGCGACGTTTATAAATAAAATTCCTGTTATAACTAATTACTGCTTTATATTTTCAATATAAGCAAATTTTCTGAAAATAGAAATAATTGGTAATGGAAAAAAGATTTACCGAATTACCGGTATTGAAAAAATTTGCAATCCCTAATTGTTATGGGTTTGTCTCGTTGTCGTCACATTTTCTTTACACTGTTGTGTAATATGGTGTAAACCAGGCTTTAATCGATGTATCCCTTTACTCGAAGCATCCAAGTACTTTATTTCTATTTCCTCAACCTTCGAGTGGAAATTTTGTACCTATCTCGTCAAGTATAAGATCTGCTTAACCATTTCCAGGTATATTTCGCAGTCAATGTCAAGATGTATCATTTATTATGACTGGCAACATGCTGTTTCAGATTCGAACTTGTCGTCGCTTTATACGGGCAGATGATGCACACGAAAGGTTTATCCCCGTTATGAATTACGATGTGTTTTTTTAGATTCGAATTTGTCGACGCTTTATAAGGACAGAGTGTGCAGGCAAATGGTTTATCGCCGTTGTGAACGGCGACGTGTCGTTTTAGGACCGATTTTGTCGTTGTCTTATAGGGACAGAGAGTGCACGCGAATGGTTTATCGCCATTATGAATGGCGACGTGTTGTTTCAGCTTCCAATTTGTCGTCGCTTTATACGGACAAAGGGTACACGCGAAAGGTCTATCGTCGTTATGAACGGCAACGTGATGTTTTAGAATCGACTTTGTGGTCGTTTTATACGTACAGAGGGTGCAGGCGAAACGTCTATCGGCGTTATGAGTGGCGATGTGTTTTTTCAGATTCGAATTTGTCGTCGCTTTGTGCGTGCAAAGGGTACACGCGAAAGGTCTATCGTTGTTATGAACGGCAATGTGTTGCTTTAGAATCAATCTTGTCGTCGCTTTATACCGACAGATAGTGCACGCGAAAGGTTTATCGCCGTTATGAACGGCAACGTGTCGTTTCAGAATCGACTTTGTTGCCGTTTTATACGGACAGAGGGTGCAACCAAAAGGTTTATCGTCGTTATGAATGGCGATATGTTTTTTAAATTCGAATTTGTCGTCGCCTTATATGGGCATAGGGTGCACACGTATGGTTTATCGCCATTATGGAAGGCAATGTGTACCTTCAATTTACAATTTGTCGTAGTCTTATACGGACAGAGAGCACACGCGAACGGTTTAACCCCGTTATGAATGGCGATGTGTCGTTTCAGAATCGACTTTCTCGTCGTTTTATACGGACAGAGGGTACACGCGAATGGTTTAACCCCGTCGTGAACAGTGACGTGTTCTTTTAGCTTCGAATTTGTCGTGGTCTTATACGGGCAGAGGGTGCACGCAAATGACTTATCCCCGTTATGAATTGCGATGTGTTGTTTCAGATGCCATTTTTTCGTCGCTTTATACGTACAGAGGGTGCACGCGAAGGGTCTATCGTTGTTATGAGTAGCGATGTGTTGTTTTAGATTGGATTTTGTCTTTGCTTTATATGGGCAGAGGGTACATGAGAAAGGTCTATCTCCATTGTGGTATCGGAGAGGGCGCCCGTGATCCCTCTTATAGCGTGAATTCAATACGCATCTGCAAGATGAAAATTGTAGTAATAAACTAATAAGAGCAAAATGTAAAGTTCGAGTTAGTACTATATCGAGTAAGCGTATGTAAGCGTGTAAAATATACTCAGTGCTCCCAAATTGGGGGGTTGGATTTGACTTTGGCTTACATGCCAAAAGGTATTGTTTTAATGCAACAATTTACTTGTAGAAGCAAGAATTCCCAAAAATTTACACAAATTAGTTGAACATGTAAATTGGCATTAAAGAACATTTAATGATCTTTAATAGTCAGTTACTAAAAAAAGGAAAAAAACAAGAATGTGCTCGTTGCAGTTACAGGAACATCAAAAGCACTCAGCTCTAGTCAAGTTATCAAATACAGAGTACGAAAAGAAAAGCAACCTTGAATATCAACAATTCCTGTCCACAACGCGACTACCAAATTAGGCAACCCAAATAACAGCAGTTGGTAGTACACTATTGCTTTATGTAAAATATTGCAGAAAGAGGCGTATTATTATATAAGTTTTAATTAGGGTGCGCATTTTTAGAATAAAAATAAATTGTTTTTACTTTTTTATTTACTTTTAACTCAATCGCTAGACAGATCATAAGTTTTTATTCTATGCCTCTCAATTTTATAGATTTAAGTTTAATAAGTGCGACAATTTAACACGCGTTTATTCAGTTAGTCTAACAGCATTTATGCAAGATTTCATTGAAATCTGAGATGGTGGGGTGAGAATTGCTATCCAGCTGATACAGAACAACTCAAGTTTATACTTACTTTTCGTTACTTTTACAGCATCGATCCATATGGTTATCTGAGTATTCTTTCTTATCCAAGTAAATCTTGCAAATTTCACACTGAACAATATCTACGATCAAAAACAATCACTGTTACTATAATCTCAATATTAAACATTACTGATTATAAAAACACACCCCCGCAAACGTCCTTCCTATTTCTCTTCTCAATGCATGTAGAATTATGTGCTTTTAGATGACTTATTGATTTATATCCTACACAACAAAAAGTACATGCATATGCGTTATCTAAACTTTCATAAACCTGTGGTTCCCAATAACTATCTTCCATATCTTCTATTTTATTTTCTTTGCTTTCATTATTCCACCGCACTAACAATTCATTGCCCATATTAATATGACATTCGCTACGATAATACAATTCACCTTCATACTGAAAAGGTACTAAATTTTGATGGGAGCCCTGATCTGCTATCCTTATATACTGCATCCAATTTAACCATTTGGAATCTTTTGCGTAAATGAGTTCTTTGTTTTTTAATTTCCATTTTGATACTGCATCATCCTTAATTGAGTCCAACCCTTTAAATGGTCCACAGACAACCCCTTTGGGAATGGTTCTTAAAGCTATTATGCTCAGACCGGATGGAGTTTCACAAATATCTACAAAATTTTTTGGTAACGTCGACCTAACTGTGTTGTCTCTGCCATCTGGATTGTTGCTATCAAAAATGCGGATCAACATAGGACATTTGAGGCAATACAAATCTTACTTCTCACCACATTCTTCGCAACCTGTAAATATAAGTAATACAAAGGTAATGTGAAAAAGTATTTCTATAAGATTAGGTTATATATAAGATAGTTTACTTTGTGATTAGTCAAAGTTCAATATTTTCTATGATACTATAAACATTCACCTTTCATATTGATATTATTGCGAATACCTCCTGATTCATCTCCCATATTGCATGGTACTTCTTTAATATATCCGCTGCTGATAATTGTTTCATATAGGCATACCTTATTATCTATGCAATCAGTCATGGCTTCTGTTTCTTGCATTATTACTGTCAGATCATTTATATTCTCGTCTTTCATACTGAAATATATCTGAGTGCTTCCATGCTCATCTTTCATACCACATGGTTCTTGTTTAATGTTCCCTCCGCTAATTACTGTTTCATTTAGACCCACCTTGTCTTCTGTATAATCTGAATCAGTTACAAGTTCACTTTTTGGTACTAGTACGGTCAGATCATCTACATTCTCATCTTTTATACTGATGTAAGTGTGAATGTTTGCTTCATTGTATTCCGTACCACATGATTTCTCATTAATAAATCCTCTGCTATCTACAGTTTCATTTAACCATATCTTCTTATCTATACAATTATAGAATTCGTCGATCTCGCTGTTATTATTGCTGGTCAGGTTTCCATTAGCACATATATTGTCCATCTTATTTGCTAATAAAATTGTATTCTATTGTCTCTGACACTAAAAGTTGCATAGAAACACTTTATTTATCACCAATTATACAATATGAAGAAACGTGAAAGAAACTCAATACTAATCCATGATATAAATCTATTAGGTATGCTCCAGTATGCTCATTAGTTTACCAAAATGGAATTTTCTTACCCATTTACCAAGCGCGTCATCACTCGCTATTAAATTCTGGATGTTGCGTTGTTGGTTGTCTATTTCGCTAATATAAGAATTCTTCAATACTCGTCATCGGTAGATGCGCACGAGAATACCTCCTAATATACTGGACTATCTAGGTTGGTGACATTCAACACTGACTGCGCATGCCCCGTTATTCATGTTCCATTGCGCATATACTCGATGATTCACAAACTGGTTTTGTGATGTGTTGAACCGAACTTTACATAATTCATCTCTTCCCTTAACAAATGATAGTGATTGCAAGGACTGTGATGTATTTACTGACACTATATCGCATCGGTAAACTCCTCACCACACAATTGGATAATAATAAATTCGATGACACGCGTTTCGCTAGCACGATACAAGCATCCTTCCCTTCCCTCCACCCTTTCCTGTAATCGTCTGATGCGTAAAGGCATTTTTTCGAAGACGGCCACCGTAATGGACCTCCAAGTATCGCTTTGTGACTAGTTTAGTTAATTTTCCGAAGAAAATACAGTAATAACCGATATTACAAAGACTAATATTACTTAATTAATTAATTGTAATAAACTGAACAGAGGGGAAAATTGAATGGGGCCGTTATCACAATGTTGTTTGTATTTGTATGTATGTGTATCGCGTCATACGTATCAAGTTCTCGCGGTGGATTAATGTTCGAGTTAGGTCTGGAGAAGATAAAATACTATATAAATTTGATATAATGTGTATTGACAAATAATAACAGAACGTTTCAAAAGCGCATACAAAAAGTGTATTACTACCACTGTTAATATGACAATATACGCTATCTTAGAAGGCGCATACTATTTTGATATTCTAAGAAAGTCGCAGAATAAGAAATGGGTGTTTGAAATTACTTACAAGGTGCACTTGTTGCAATCTGAAAATACGATGTTTCAAAAATAAACTGGTGGAAAAAGACAGACACTGCCAAGTGGCATAAGCAAGTGTCGGAGACGCTCAACCGCTTATTTTGCCCTGTGTGGCTTTGCCTTGTTACCACAAGTGAAAACTCGACTGAAAGGAAGACGATTTGCTAGAGTTGAAGAGTTCCTACAGGCGGGGAATGATACACATGTCCAGCTATCAAGAGACATTTGCAAAAAGTGTGGTTTCGATGAAAGCAGAGAATGTATAAACTCTATAGACACTCTATACTATAGAGCAGTGGTCGCCAACATTTTCAATGTGTTGGCTACTTTGATAATTTTGGAACAAACAGTGAGCTACCTAGTGGTAAGCGACGTAAGCTAGTCTAAATGAAATAATGCACAGTTATATTCGACATACATGTTTCAAAGTAATTTCCATTACACTCTATAGTACAGAGTACAGTCGAGTCTCGTTTATCTTCAGTTCTCCGAAACGAACGAGTTTCGTTTGCCATGCCAACTGGAATTGTGTCACCTCCACCCCTCCCATTTCTTCCAAGCTCACTTTAGATTCTAGCGTGACGGTGAAATTGTGGAACATGGAGGGGAGGGTGGAACTTAAAACAAACGAGACTCCCAAGTTAAAATAAATGAAACTCAAAATACATGAGCCTCAAGATAAACGACTGTATATAGTAGAGAATATATATGCAGTATAGAGTGTAACGGAAATTACTTTGAAGAGTGGAATGAATTTAGTTGGTGTTACAAAACTTTTCTAGTCCCCTTTGTACAATTACCCAATATACATATTGCATACTTAAGAATATAGTGTGTAAAAGTCAATAAGTATTCAACAAGTATTACCATTAAAGTTGAACCTGCATTAGTTAATGGAGGGATTATGAAATCGGGCCAGTAGTAAAAAGTTTATGTATGAATTATACATACTTATGTTTGTAGAGATCCGAAAAGTACCGTTTGTCTTAAGGGACGATAGTAACTGACTCGGAAAGTTCATAATTTTTAACTTTTTAGACCTCTCAAATATGCGTGCCTAAGGGTTTAAGTCATCATCTACAATTCTAAAAGTTCTTCAAAAACAGCTGGCGCCATTCTTGTATACTTAAGAAACTGTTTAAAATCTGGTTCGATATTTTGCATATCTTTTACAAGGATTGTAAAATGCCGACGAGTGTTTCCTTCCTTATTTAATGGGCGAACCATAAACCATCCCCTGCTTTCTATGTTATTCAGAACGAAAACTGAAGCACTCAATAAGTAAAGTTGCTCAAATTGCGCTAATAGCATTACAACTATCTGAAACGATTGATGGCGTCCTACATGGTGTCTGTTTCGTATAGCGCAATGTTACTTATTATAGTCGTTTCAGATATGTATAGGTCTTGTAATATACATAAGTCGGCGAAGGGTGGGAGTGGGTTCGCGCAAATAGAGGAGCGATAGATTGCCTATCATCCGTCCTTTCCTTACGGAACTCATATTGATACGTATGCACTATCTGAATCAGACAGGTGGGAGGTACGTGTCCTAAATACGTTTACGGTGCATCCCCACCGCTCGCCAACTTATATTGTGAGAGCTGTAGTTGTAGTAGAGTTTGTTTCCTTAGAGAAGAGCACATTACGTCATGAAAATATGCGCGAAATGTGACGTTTCATTGACTTTCGCTAGTCGGTTGCCATGGTAACGTATACAGAACACCAAATTTGGTTAATTGCGCCGCTGACGTAATGTGCTCCTCTCTAAGGAAACAAACCCTACTTGTAGTACTATTGGTGCCAATTGAGCAACTCTAGTGATAGCTGAAGCGCGATGGCAACCAAGAGACACAAATATCAAAAGTGCCGACGCTCTATGAAACTATTACTGATACTGAAAAGTACAGTTCTGTTAAATGTATGATAAACATAACGGAGCGAAAACGTAAAGAACGACAGCAAAAATTGTGAATAACGATTGTACGACTATGTCAAATGCTAGTATGATCCTAGTGATATCCTTGTTTATATATCGTGATATGCAAATACCATAAACCTATGAACACAAAAATCCTTAGATTTAAATAAATTACTGGTCACGTGGTGGACAATTTTTGATAAGTCTGTATAAGGCTCTAGTTAATGAGGATTCTTTTGTTTTTGAGTCCTCAGTATTTTCACATTGAACAAAAGCAGAAGATGAATTTTAACAGATATTTTATTATTTATTTTTTACTTCTTTTTTGTTACAGAACTTAAGCAGAAAAATAAAATTTATTCTAAGCACTTATTCTTCTTTCTGGTTTATTATTAATGACCTTGCTTTGATTAAATACAAAAATTGTATTAATTATTATTCAATGAACAGGAAATTGACATAACTTGCTTCGTATTCTTATTGTGTGTAGGTATGTGTATGTGGCGTAGGTATTGTTCACTATAGTATCTATAATTAAAATAGAATTAAGAAGGAAGTAACTATTTGTTAAAATAAGCTGGTAAGTATAATTTTGTAACAATTCTTTAAGTTGTTACAGCCTGTATATTTAACATGTAAACATTTTTTCAATTATCAGAGCTTTTATGGTAGCACATGGATTTTAAATATAAACACATGCATAACCTAGTATACATCTTATGAAATTCAAACCATGTTGTATATAATTATCAAAATAATCAATGAAGAAACATTTCTTACCCAGTAACACACATCAATAATTTCTTTTTATTATAACTCATCTTATAGCATAACATTACCATTTTTAGTGATAATTTATGAATCTAAGCATTAAAATACGTGAACAAATTCATAATGGGCGAGACATCCACCTATAAGGAATATAAACTAACGAAAGGAAGAAATATTCAATCAGGATTAACATGTGAATGTGGAGTATATGGGATCGTAACAAATGGGAATCCAAAATCTCTGGAAGTAGCACAAATGGTGCTTTTGGACTGGAAGCATTACAACATCGAGGACAGGAATCGACAGGCATTGTCACTTCCAATGGAATCACTTTTAATACCCATAAAGGTATGGGACTGGCTAGACACGTATTTAACGTCGATAATATGAAACGATTAGCTGGTAATATGGGTATTGGTCACACCAGATATTCAACTTCTGCTGCATCTGAGCCTATTAACTGTCAACCATTTGTAGTGCATTCGATGCACGGTTTACTTTCAGTGGCACACAATGGTGAGCTGGTGAATGCTGCAAGCTTGCGCAAAATGGTATAATATGTTATATGTTTGAAATTAACCTTTTTGCTGCTTATATTAAATTGATTGGGACAGTGTAAACGATTTTACGTATAGTAATATTTGATATCGGTAAACTAAAAAGTAATTATTTTCCATTTTATGCCTTAAATTAACAGGTATTATGATATAGATTAAATGATGTAATCTAATATTGAGATTCCTGTAAGGATTCTTGTGAGGTGAAAGGCCTGCATATTATATCAGGTGGTACTGTGCAAAACTACTTAAGAAAGATGAACAAACAGCAGCCCTTTTTTAAAATATTATAGCAACCTTGGCCACTAGCAGATTGACAAGAACACCACCTTTCATAGTAAACCAGGAGTCGCCACCTTCACAAGTTTGGGAAGTACCACACTGTCAAAAAATGTGTATGTAGTCGTAATAAGCTGCATACTAACGTCCAGGATCACAGTTTCTTCAGAAGAAATGTAACTCATGATGAAAAATGAATGTACTGCCATAATCCTAAGAAATCAAATCACTGATTAAACCCGGATCAGTCCGCGGAACTTGTGGTAAAGTAAAAAAGTTTCTACATAAAGCTGTGTGTTTGTAGAAAGGTGGTGTATGGTGATACATTGGATAAGATCTATGTAATTTGAAGAGCAAGATGTCCCACAGTAATCAATAAAAATTGCATACTATTCTAGCAGGACAACCTCAAAGCACATATTGCTCAAAGAACTCGCCGTAAACTAGGAGAACTTGATCGGATAGAGTTGCTACCGTATCCTTCGTACATTATTTACTTATCGCCATTAGTTTGCTACCTATTTAGGTCAATTACGCACTTTTTTCTGAACGGACTTCACCACTATCGCGGAGGTAGAAACAGGCTGTCGTGAGGTCTTTGTCTGTAAACCGCAGAAAAATCTCACAATACGTTCAAATTGGTTGTTTGCATAATACAACCTAACGGACTTTACTCTCAATTCCTTCAGTTTCTTGTTACTTTGATGGAAGTTTCGCATTTGAGAACGAAAAAAACTTTTACATCTGCTTAATACTAGCTAGTGTTAACCTAGTGTGGGGATGCGCAGACTTGTTAAATTAAGGGTCACATAGATTCACTGGGACGTAAGGATTGCCAAAAAGAAAAACAATTTCAACAGCGTTATTCATTTGTTTAGTCATTTTTTGACAGTTCGAACCAATTACGATCGTGAAACATTTGTCAAGAATTTGATAATAATTTTACCAGGTCAAAAAATAAATTGTACTTTAGAAATCTGATCTGAATACGGTTAAACATTGATGAGTGGAGTTGACACGTTAAACAAAAGCAAAGGCTCGACGTGCAACGTTAATTTGACAGTTTTGACATTTACCAAGTTTGACATATTTTCGTAAATTTTGACGTTTCTATCGCGAGATGTTTGACGCCTTACTGGACTATATTTGACAATTAGATTTATCTAACAATAAGTGAACTAACTTTATTTGTTTGACAGCTTCGCTTATTTTTCCAAATAATTCTCATAAATTTCTCCAATTTGACGGTTCTATCAAATTTTATAAGCACATTTGTAGGTTTTTATCTAATTAATACATTAGACCAATAAAAATAAACTTTGACTGTGGAAGCCGTTACTTCGTGATAGATAATCATATTGATACACACAAAAACTAGTACTTTGTTTTTATATTACTTATTTAATGAGATACAACGTGACTATAGTTTCGACATGTAACAGGTCATTATCAAACGATAAATGTGTCTCATTAAATAAGTGATATAAAAACTAAGTACTAGTTTTTCTGTGAATCAAAAAATAAACATGACTAATGGTCAAACTTTGCAAATTTTCTACAACCCTCTATACCCTTTTATTATTTTGCGTTTGGATAAATTTTTGACAAGTATGGAAGGAATAAAATTATCGTATGTAAACAGATTTTAAATAATTGACACTTATGTTGCGATTATGACAATTTTGTAGTCATTTGATGCTTTACTCAAGTAATTTGACAACCATGTAATAGATTTGCCATATCTTTAAAATTGAGTTTTCAATAATTTTAAAGCCATTTGTTTATTGGATTTTAATAATTCTCATCAGAATAAAATCAATATGTAGGTACTTGATACTTCAGAAAATTTTTAACTGATTTTGTCGTGATATTTGGGATCTATTCTCGTAGACTTGACAGTTTTCATTGTTTTGACAATTTCGTCCACATGTCAATTAATTGACAACTGTGGTGAGCGAGTTGGGACTGGCATTGTTGCTTTAGTTTTGACAGATTTAATACTTTTGATTTTATACACTTTTTATCTTTTTAATTTTAGCGTTTTCCCAGTTTTGTCCTAAGATTAGACTTTTGATTGAGATTGTAGGTAGATAACTCGAAGACCGGAAAGGAAAAATGTTGCGGGGATGAAATTCTAAACAATCCTAAAAAGTAGATTTTGCTCCCCTTGGTCTTAACCCTCTATTACCCTTAACTGTTGAGAGAGGATTTGGAACATTGAAACTTTGAACAAAAAAATTGTGATCGATTTAATCATTTATAGAAATTTCATTTGTTTGACAGTTTCGCCTGCGCGTGATGGTCAATTTGACATTATTGGTGTTATTTTGACAGATTTAATAATTTTGTTTTGCACATTTTGGATGTGTCAATTTTTTGCCTTTTTGACAGTTTCTTCAGATTATTTTGACACTTATCGTTTTTGAAATTATTTTGATAAATGAATTTGACAACTCTACCAATGTTAATATTTACGTTTATCTTATATGATAGATCTCTACCACTAATAGGTCAATACAACAAGGCTGGTTTGAACGATAGTTATATTTTCAAAACGTTTACAAACGTTTTCGGAACACCTTCGTCAGTGAAAATATAACTATATGATAGTCCCAAATAAAAAACAAAAGTTTGTTTATATATTTATCTAGTTATATTTTCACTGACGAAGGTGTTCCGAAAACGTTTGTAAACGTTCTGAAAATATAACTATCGTTCAAACCAGCCTTGTTTTATTGACCTATTAGTGGTAGAGATCTATCATATAAGATAAGTATAAAAAGGTCACGAAATATATATATATATATATACATTTAATTTACGTTTATAATTGATAATATCAAAAACAAACAATAGAATTGTTGATTGTTTAACAAATTTGACAATTTTGTGATGCAAAAATTTGCAGACCTATTTACTTGTTTGAAATGTATTTAAGTTATTTTTAATCGACATATCTGATCGTTTCTGACAGCTGTGTATTGATGGTAGAATAAATAGAGCACGGTGAGACGTCCAAGAAATCAACGCCAGGCGGTGTGCGACTGGCCGACTGGGATTTGTGTATCTCCGTCCTAATGCTATTCAAACTGGGGCCCTACTATTTAGAGAAATCTCTCAATACTTAACAGTATAATAAACATAAAAGAAAAGTATCGTCTAAATTTGCAGCGAAAGGGTTGATTTATAAAAATCAGTTTTTTTTTTTCTTGATTTATCGTTAATTTTAAACCAATAAACTGATTTTTTGTTCATTTTGTATCATTGTAATTTCACAAACATTCAGACTGTATTAATTTCTGTTGGTACTTTAGGTTCTAGAGCGTGGTGTTGGCTTATCAACGAGTTCCGACAGCGAACTTATCACACAAGCTTTATGCTTAAATCCCCCAGAAGGGGAAATAAATGGACCGGATTGGCCGGCTAGGATAAAGCATCTAATGCAACTGGCTCCGTTGAGTTATTCCTTGGTAATCATGTTAAAAGATAGAATATATGCCGTAAGAGATCCTTACGGAAATAGGCCTTTATGTTTGGGACGGTATCCTGCTAATGACGGTTAGTATATATATTTTTATTAATAATATGAATAGAATGTAACCTTTGAGTGCAATTCTGTTAAACCTCACCGTTTATTGTAAAGGGAAGGTATAACAAGCGCAGCACAGCTTTTGGTTTAATTAATAATTATGTGGTATAAAGTTTTAATTAAATGTAGTAATCTGTACGAGGGTAGATTGAAAAGTTTCCGGAATGACCGGGAAACAAAATCAGGTTCAAGTTATGTTTTATTTTTCAATATAATCTCGAAGCCAATACACTTGGTCCAACGTTTCTGTCCTTCCAGAAATAACTTTCTTCAAGGTTCCCAAAATAATCATTTACGGCCTTTTATCAGTTTCTTATGCCACCAAAATCTCTTTTCATATCATGACGACCCTGATTTTTAAAAAATAAAAATGTGCTTGAAATTCTTTTCAGACTAAACAGGCGACATCCAAAAACATTAAAATGAAATACAAAAATTTTTGTGCAACTAATTATACCCATAGTGAAGTCAATAAGGGAATACACTAATATATATATCTTCATTCAATTAATACTCTTTCAAGAGCCATCTCGGTAGACTATACTTAAATATGCATTACAACACGCCATATATGCAACTCCTAATCTTTTACTTCGCGAGCTATTTAGTAGTAGATGTCGTATTATATTCGCTCATTAAATGTAGCACCATAAACCGTAGCATAAGCTAGCTTGTTTGGTGAAGCAGTATTCAAAATGTGACGGGGTCTGAATAAACCGTTGCAGTTTACTGTACGGTTTATTCAGCTGTTGGGGCGTGATATTTACGGTGGCTTTGAGTTGCTGTGAATTGATCCCAATGGTAAACGTAATCAAAGAGTAAGTAACCTAGTTATTCCCATATCCCCAACTGTAGTTAGTAGTAGGGAAAATCTTTTCCCTTTTTTATTGTTAAGTTCTTGTACAATTTTGTGCATTTGTCATTTTTTGTTCTTTATTGTTTTTGCATGTTGTTCTCCAGTTCATTATTTCAATTTCTTTCATATTCTCCAGTCCATTCCATCATTCTAGGTCTCCATCTCCTTGTATAGAGTGGTTCCTAGTTTGCAATTCTTTTTAATGGAGAAATGGGGAATCTTTGTATTATGTACTGTGTGCATTCGTTACGACATAATGGAAACATTTTTTTATTATTACCAGTTTTTGTTACACATACTCTAATTCCTCTTGGAATGTAATCGTTTCAATACAGAAACGTGACACATTTTTATTATAAATTCGCAATGCGTTGTTTGACCAAATACTATTATTTTTGTAGTATCGCTTTAGTGCTGAGAATTTATTACTGAGGTGTTCTTAATGTTGTGAATAATCAAGATCTAAAACCGTAGGCTCCGTGTCAATACGATGTTTGGCACGTTAACAAATTCCACTGTGGAGATGGAATTCCTACAGGTTTTGCGTAAATTGTATTTAGAAGCGGGAAGAATTGCTGAATGCTCAGTACTTAATAAATCCAGCAAATGACCACTGGGTCGACGTTAGTTTTAACCTTCCTATACTCACGTCAAAATGAAAACCTATACTATACTATATAAGTCGGTCTCACAGACCGTATGCGTGAGTATAGGAAGGTTAACTAAGGAAAAACACAGACAAATTCTGTTATGCAAATTATAGGTTTTATTAGTCTTTGCGATGCTACCTCAACATGAATAACATGATAAGAAACTATTCTTTCTCCTCTTCTTAGGTGCCGTCTCTTCTAAGATTCTTGATCAAAGTGACAAATTTACTACCACACTGATTTGCTCGGGAAAAATAATGCGATGGATTCCCATTTGCCTTTGGCATGCTATACCGTTGATGAGTAATGTTTCTTGCTGATTTGTCAGCCTTTGGGGATGATTTGTTACCTTCAAAGTAAGAGGGTACCTTTCATCGTTCTCTTGATGAACGTAAACGCTTATTCTGGCGAACGCTTTAAGCGTAGTCACTGTTTTCACTGATATTTTGAAAATACTGGCATCATGCTTAAATAAACAGACTAAAAGTACTAATTTTCTATTTCTTTTGCCTTGTAAACTGTATAGAGTTTACTTGCTTTTATGATTTAAACTATTGAATCATTATCAATATTATCTAACAAAATAAACGAGTTCTGACAATGTTACTATAAATTCAAAGTTAGTAAATTAGTACTTACGAAAAAAATGTGTATAATTTCGACATCCGAATCTTAGTAGGGGCAAAGTGCTTTATTGCTGCAGATGTCGCTCGTGCAAATGATTTTTGAAAAGGTGGATGACGTGTTATCATTAAATAGTGTAATTTGAACCAACGTTATCACTCCTGCGAATTTTATTATTCAATGATAACTTATCAATGACAACTTATCATGGAATAATAAATTTGGTAAAAGTGGCATCGTCAGTTAACATGTCATCGACCTTTTTAACAAATTCTAATGATTACGTTTTGGCGGGGCAATTACAAAGTATAGTATACAGTAGATCCCCCTATAACACGGTAGATGTACGTGTTGTACGAGTCATTTAGATTATACAGGCTTAAGACAGTACATAACAACAATTTTTATGGCTTGTACGCATAAACATACACTTATGTACATACATTACTTAACAAAGATGTGAAATAAATATTTAATATGTAAGAGTTAAAATATTTTTCATTTCTCTTCAAAACAAACAAATATTGAAATTAAAAGTGATTTGTTATTCATTTTGCGTTAAATAAAAGAAGCAGTTACACCTTTTCTCCTCTAAAAATGGGGTTTCCCCGAAATTTGAGAAGCAGAAAGACACTTAGTGTTACTAGTCAAAAGTTATATTTATTATTAGAGCTAAATCGTAGTAAAATCGCCTGTGTCATTATTTTATCGTGTTATAAAAATACGATCACAATTTTTCCATCGTGTTATACGAATCCGTGTGTGTTCTACGGGGGTCTATTGTATATAGTAGAGATGGGACATTCGAATCCGCGAATCCTCGAATCCATCGAATCCTGAAAAGATTCGAGATTCGAAAACTCGAATCTTCGCACGATTTTCGTAATTCGAATCTTTCGAATCCAAAATAATAATAATAATAATAATGATGACTCATGTAATCACGACACATATGAATCACTGACTAGAAAGATCTCGACGATTCTCTTCGGTTCTCGTTCTTTCAGCTACAAAGTATTTATAAGCTGGCATGCTTTCCTAATGTTTGTGGTATTTTAATAAATAAATATCTTTATTCCTGAGACCAGAAAAGGTATGGAACATGTCAAATACAGACAGCAAATAATATAACTAATCTAATTACAAAAATTATGAAAACTTATTAACTTATGTACATTTAGTTCTAATAACTAGCTAAGACTATATCATGTTAAGTCAGTTCAGTCAAGTTTTATATTTTAAACACCATATATGCTACACTAATACCATCTATCGCTCTTTATGTGATTCTAATTAACATCCTGCGCTCTCTCGTAAATTCTCCGATTCAAAGGGAATGTATTTTTGAATAAAGAAAACGTTGAGCAAGCTAAATTGACACTGGCTAATGAAATTTCATCCATCTATATGCAAACAAATGGTGATCTGCAGTCATCAGAGAAAACTCAAGCAAATGCCACAGATATATCTTTAACTGAACAAGGTCATAGTATGTGGAGTTACTATTCTCAGTTGATGACCCTAGCTACCTGCAGTGATGTGGATTACAGTTCATCTCCTGAAGAAGAAATAAATGCCTATTTAGCAGAACCACTGCTCCCACCAACTGCAGACATCTTTAAATACTGGAAGGGCAACACAAAATACCAAAATTTGATGAAACTAGCAAAAAAATTCTTAATTACACCACCATCAACAGTGATTTCAGAAAGACTATTCAGCACATCAGGCATCATAGTGGATAAAAAACGTAGTCGGTTGGATCCAGAGCGAGTTCGAAAGCTGGTTTTCTTAAATAAAAATCTGAATTAAAATTCTCACTTATTTCTTTTAGGTTGAGTGCTTTCTTTTATATACTAAAATATGTGTTTAGATTTTCATGTGCAATATTTGCTGTTTATCTATGTTAGCTCTCCCTTATTCTCATTCACAAAAGTTTCTGAAAAGATATCGGTACTGTTATTGATATATTAATTTCCATATGCTAAGGAAATTAAATATAAATAAAACTTGTTGCATAATCATCAAGATTTTAACATAATTTATCTTTTAATATTGTGTAATTTGTTTTTTTTTAATTTCATTTGTAATATAAATATGTTCAAAAAAAAAAAATCTTTTTTAATAAATATTTTTAAAAACTGTATCGTTTTTAATTAAAGTAGCTTTAAAATTTTCCTGTAAAATTGTTTTTCCTCTCTGTCCTTTCTTATTATTGTAATTATATGATGGATTCGAGAGATTCGAGATTCGAAGGATTTGAGAGATTCGAGAATCCTTTAGGATTCGGATTCGGATTCGGATTCGAGAAAATTTGGATTCGTCCCATCTCTAGTATATAGTATTAGTTCGTGTGTGTTCGCGTATCGGCGGTCGATACACGAAGATATACGAACACAAGAACGTCATCATCCGCCGCTGATTGTCATACAGTATGAATTTAATAAAATAAAATCTAAATATAAAATAATTACTGGTATATGCAAATTGTGCTTACTTTGTAAAGTTTACTGATTTATTAGGTCGTTACATAGAGAGTTTTGGCTCTCAAAAATAGTTTATACTATACAGTATGAATATTATGTATACAATTTCTGAACAGTACATCCTGCTTGGTCTTTTTATTTCACAGTTTATGTCTTCTTCCAGTTCATCTCTGATTATTTCTATTTGTGTCCTTAATTACGTAAATTAGTTTTCTAAACATTGATATAGAATCCTAAGCATGTGAGAACTTCAAAATTCACATATACCTTGTTTTTGACGAAAATTGATAATATACATTCCTAGTGTGTACTTACATTCTCCTGATATTTACAGAGGATAAAAGCTTAGTCATTTACGGTTTCTTTTTCTTATTGCAGACGAAAAAGATTTATCAAGTGGGTGGGTTGTTGCCTCTGAATCTTGCGCATTTTTATCATTTACACGTTACGTACGAGAAGTTCTCCCTGGGAAATAATCGAAATCACGTCAAAAGGAATAAAGACGGTCCATGTGGTACCTCGTCCCGACAACCATAAACAAGCATTTTGCATTTTTGAGTATGTGTATTTTGCTAGGCCAAATACTGTATTTGAAGGACAAGAAGTGTACACGGTGCGAAGCCAATGTGGAAGACAGTTAGCTCTGGAGCATGGCGTAGAAGCCGATATCGTAGGATCTGTACCAGAGTCTGGTAATGCTGCAGCTTATGGGTATTCACTTCAGGTAAAACGACAAACTGTTTCCTCTTTTCGATTTATTTATTGATTTTATTTTATTTAGTCTGGGATACCATTTGGGGAGTTGCTATCAAAAATACTTACGTTGGTAGAACTTTCATTCAACCTAATAATAGTTTGCGACAGTTAAATGTCGCTTTAAAATTTAGTAAGTTTATTATGATTTTTATATAATTATACATTTATTTCCATCTTATTAGGTCATCGGGGTACATTGTATTTATATTTATTTCACTGTTTTAGGTCCCATTGGAACCAACGTGAAAGATAAGCGAATCATCCTAATCGATGACTCGATCGTAAGGGGAAACACAATAGGACCCATAATTAAACTCCTGCGAAAAGCTGGTGCGAAAGAAGTTCATATAAGAGTTGCCAGTCCCCCGCTTAGATATCCTTGTTATATGGGAATTAATATCCCAACGAGGCAGGAACTAATCGCAAACACTCACGAATCGAAAGATTTGTCGATTCAAGTTGGTAATATCTCAGCACAATTCTTTACTTTTCTTGTTTCTCTAACTTTCATGTTGTAGGTGCCGATAGTTTGCATTATTTAAGCGTTGAAGGATTAGTTAAGGCCGTGCAGAAAGATTTAGTTGGAAAAAACCCTCAACTAGGTCACTGTACTGCTTGTTTGACTGGCGATTACCCTGGAGGTATACCAGATGAGTTAGATTGGTAAATTTTTAGTTGCTTTGATTTTGAATCCAACTGAGAACTGTAAATTATGGGATACAAGCACCTGGAGGCGTTACTAACATTTTTTTATCCCAGTATTATTTTAGTACTTTGATATTAACTAATGAATCTTGTATTTGTTGCGTTTATGTTTTAATATATATAGTATGTATACCTGAAATCCTTATTTGTGGTTGAAATAAATAAAGTTTTGCTAATAATACTAGTATAGTTAGACGGATGGTGTTGTAAAGCTTTGAATTTAGTTCCACTCTGTTGGAGAATTTACTTCTAGACGTATATACTCTGTTCATCCAACAGAAATAATTAAGCCACTCCCCATAAATTTATACCAATGAACGTAAAAGACCGTTTAACATGCTACAAATAAGTAAAACCGCGGCAAATTTGAAATTCTTTCTTAGTTATTAACTAGACGTTGCAATAATTCAAATAAGTATAAAAAAATAAAAACAGTACTCATTTATAACAACCAAAATTGTTATAAAAAGTATACAAATTGTCACAGTAGAAATTATTTTTCTAAAAAGCACATATTTCATTCATTACTGAAACTTTTAATTGGAAAAATAAAATAATTATACAAATATTCATCAAAGACTGATTTTGATAAATGAATTAGAATAACAGCAAAGCGAATCAACACTGAAGCAACTGTCAAAACCTCGGAACAAAATGGCCTTTGACCTTGGCCACCTTATCGTCGCACAAGTCTACACGTTGGTTTAATACGGGTTTTTAGACATACGACCAATTTATTCAAATATTGAGCATTTTTGTAGGGAGTGGCTTAACTATTTCTGTTGAACAGATCTTACTTGCCGAAGGTCTCCGCCTGGAGTATGATGCATGAATACATCGATTTTACATACCTACGTTTTGTAATTAGATACGCTAGTCCCCGTACACAAGCATGGCCGATTATTGAATTACATCTAAATCGAGAATCCTGCGACGACTTACTACTTAGAAAACGCAATCGCATCTTTTAATTAATAAGGGAATTAGCTGATGGTGATAGCTCCGGACCAGTTTTGCTGTCGTTGAAGATCATCAGTGAGGTGCACTCATTCCTAGTCAATCCAACAATATATTTCGTATCCAGTCCGACAAAATTTGACTAACACGACATAAAAAATATGTCTAGCAGTATCTAGCACCATAGGGTACACCTTCGTGACTCGGTGAATTTAAACCTTACTTATGAAGATTTGTGTATTTTAGGAATTAACAGAAGCAAGTTAGATCTATTTGAAACCTAGATTTTGAGTAGATCAAAATATAGGAATGTTTGTTGTTTAGAATGAAACAAAATAACTCCAAGCTTGACTGTATAGATTTTGGAAAACCCTAAATATATATTTCGACCACCAAGTGAAGAACATAAAGGAAAGAAAGTATCACTCAACTTTTGGTTAACAATAATATTCAATCTCGAAAGAATTTTGGTATTAAACAATCATTCCTCTGTATTTCTGTACCAAGCTCAGTCGATGAAAAATATGAAAGACTGAAAAGCTGTATCATGAGGCGGCATCTACAATTTTAGAAGCAAGAGGGCGGATATTACGGAAATAACTGGTGGAATGAATCTCTAAACGAAACAAAAGAAGGAAGCTTATTGGAAGTGCCTGGCCATTAGTGTATCAGAACACAGAAAAAGATATGTCAAACTTGAAATACAAGTAAAACAAAAAACAGCCAGAAAATGACTTGTGACTTAACAAATTTGAATAATTGGAGAAGCAAAAACAAAAAACGGTAAAAACAATGAACGGCAACGATCTAAATGAAGAGACTAATAATACACTCCATAACAGTCCATAAAGGACCATTAGGTTTGACTTGGATCGATATCTAGATAATTAGCTATACAATTGAAGGTAATCTGGCCAACAATTCTGCTTCAGCCATTTATTATTCTAGGAAATCAATCCTAAATACAGCTGTCAAATGTAGAAATGCAGTTGAATCTGTGCGAAGTGTGTGAGAGGGAGTGTAGAACCCAATAGTGACCAACGCTGCTAAAAAGTTATAAGTTAAGAGATAGATAGATGTATATCTATTTCATACAGCCAAATGCGAGGCGTTTAAAGAGGGCGCTAGATCTCAACTACCCGCGAAATTTAAAATTAGTGGCGGAAATTTAAAATTAATATTAAATGTACATATCGTCGGTTTGAAGGTAAGACTCATTAACATTTAGTTAAGTAGTAAGTTACATTTTATTCCAAAATACATTATTAACACGTAAACACTTGTGAAATACATGCTACCAAGTGTTTACGTGTTAATAATTTATTTTACTTTCAAACCGACGATATGCACATTTCATATTAATTTAAAATTCCCGCCAGTAACTTCAAAGTTCGCGGGTAATTGATATCTAGCGTCCTCTTTAAATACCTGGCATCTTGTTGTGTGAAATAGATATACATCTATTTACTCATCAGATAACTTTTTAGCATTGAGTTGGTCACTATTGGTAATCTGTGGTACACCTTAACGTAAGATTGTAACTCGTGCAACTCTATGTTCACAAGATCACAACACAATGAGGTGTGCTGTGAATTGGCTTTTTCGCCAGTCACGTGAGGGTAGGGTCATGCCGCGTTTTCAATATTGCTTCTGTGCTGTCAAAACTTACACTACCTTACACCTGACCTTGAAGTGCGTTCCTATATTTGACTCACTGTACTCATTCTTATTGACGGAGTGCACTTGGAGGCTGAAAAACGCTTATAATGGACTGTGCGGAAATCGAACCAATAATCTCGGTGTTTGTAGTGCAGTGTCGCTATAAGATCCCTAACTTTGACCTACCAAAGACTTGAATGAACAGAATATTTAGAATAAAACTTCATGGCGTATCGGATGCGAGAAAACCGAAACCCGAAATATATAAAGAAATTTACTGTTAATTGTGTGGTGGGCTCCCTTAAAGAGATTGTTAACCGAAAAGTCAGGAGTGACGTTTTCTTTACTTTACGCCTTCTTCACTGAAGATGACTACTTCATGGTCGAAATACGTATTGGTAATTTTTTCAAAATTGGATGTGGTTCGAGTTAAGTTTTATGTTTCAAATGTTTAATGTCTTTCTTAGAATTCGAACTTTTCGAATAATCGAAGAAATTTGAAAATTCGCGTTTCAAACTCAGTATTTTTTAAATTTGCGCAGTTTGACAATTACAAGTTTTCCACCCCCTCCTCCTTCTGCGTCGTCATACACAATACATAACCTTATTTATAATTGTTATTTTGACAGATATTCCTCTTAAATATAAGAATTTCAAAAATTTGTAAACGTAGCTTATATTTAAATTGTAGAACATATGTTCTACTAAATAAACAACTACCCGTGCATTAATTACCGTACAATCAATATCAAAAAATGGAACGAAAAGTGATTCTGGTTACTGGAGGCTCCGGCCTAATTGGAAAAGCAATCCAAAAAATTATTGAATCCGAAAAGAAATTGGAAAACGAAAACTGGATCTTCTTAAGCAGTAAAGATGGAGATTTATGGTAAAGAATGGCTAACTAAAATGTCAAATTTAAAACGTGTTATAATAAATATGTTACAGTAATTACGATGCTACGAAAGCTATATTTGAGAAATACAACCCCACTCATGTCATACATTTAGCTGCAATGGTTGGTGGATTGTTTCATAACATGTCACATAATTTAGATTTTTTCGTAAGAATTCATGCATGTGTTTACATTTTTTATAACAAAAGTATTTCAGAGGAAAAATATGCATATGAATGACAATATACTCCAAATTAGTTTCGAGACGGGCGTTAAAAAAGTGGTATCTTGCTTGTCAACTTGTATTTTTCCAGATAAAACAAGGTATCCAATCGATGAAACAATGGTCAGTATTTATTAATTACACTATTACACTACTGTGAAAAAAATTTGTACCACCAAGAAAGAGAGGAGTTAGAAGACCAAAGTTTTATTTATAAGTTGACTTTACAGCACTGTTTCATTTTTTTGTACGAGCCTCTTTGTACATGTACAAAGATTGGACAGAAATCTTTGTAGGAGAGATTTTTAGTGTGTACAACATAATAATGGTAACTGAACTACCCAAAAAATCTTTGTACAATGTACAAAGACACAAAAAATTTTTGTAGGGAGCCAAAAAACTTTATCTCATACAAAAGGAAAAACAGTGCTTTACAGAAATGTATAGGTGATTAAATTTTTACTAAAATATGGACACTAGTTTTGATAAAAATTAGTGTTTTGAATGCCCCTTAAAATGTATGAATGACCACTTGGATTTGGCATGGAATCGATTGAAACAGTGTTTAAATGATGGACTGAGGAAACACGTACTACACTGTTTCTACATATCGTTGGTAGCTAGGGTTTCTGACTGGATTGCTGATAATCATATGTTCAACCAGTGGGAAATTTATGTATGTGTGTTACTGTTTTTCTGCAAATAACATACTAAGGATTGATTGAATGTAGTTGGCGAGCCTGATGTTCTTTTTACCATTGACGCCATGTCTGTAAGACAATACTCAGTTCACAGTGTAAATGTCGAGAAATATCTTGGTGTTACAATTCTTTATTCGCAGTAATGTGTTTTTCAATTATTACAAGAGAAGGGCAGGTCTAGGTTGAAAAGGCAAAAAACGACTCCCACTACCATAACAGCAGGTACAATAATATAACGCACATGCACAACATCCCTACCACTGATGTAGTAAGAACTGCTGGGAGGGGAAAACCTAAAGCTGCCAGTCTCAGATTACGGAATTACTAATTTTATATATTAGGTACATAATGGACCTCCACATCCTTCAAACTTTGGATACAGCTATGCTAAACGCATGATTGATGTCGAAAATCAAGCCTACCACCAGCAGCATGGCTGTTTATTTACTTCCGTCATTCCTTGCAATGTATTTGGTCCGCATGATAATTTCAATTTAGAATCAAGTCACGTCATTCCTGGATTAATAAGGAAATTATTTGATATAATCCAACAAGGAGGTGATACTTTTACTGTGTTAGGTACAGGTAAACCTTTAAGGCAATTCATTTACTCCATCGATTTGGCTAAATTGTTCATTTGGGTATTGCGGGAATATGATGAAGTGGATCCAATTATATTATCAGGTAACTGATAGAGAAGAGACTTTAAGAAGACAATTCAGATATATAATTTCTGATTTTTACAGTCGATGAAGAATCTGAAGTTTCCATTAAAGATTTAGCTGAAGAATTAACTAAGGCGTTTGAGTTCAAAGGTAAAATTGTGTTTGATACGATGAAGGCTGACGGACAATATAAGAAAACGGCAAGCAATAAGAAATTGCGGAAATATCTTCCCGATTTCCAGTTTACTCCATTCAATATAGCAATTAAAGAGACAGTGGAATGGTATAAAGAAAATCATTCTAATGCGAGGAATTGAGTATCATCTCTTTAATATTTGGAATAAGTTAAATAAGTGACATTGATAAGTTATGTATGTATGTATATATTTTATACATATATGTATGAATATAGTTCCTTTTAAATTACTTATTGTGAATTTTTTGCTGTAATGGTACACTTTTCTTCATTATGGCAGCGGTATTATGATTACCAAGAGAAATTGAGGCATACAACATAAAAGTATGTAGAAGTAACTTCTATTGTAGTACGCTACGCATCCCAACATCCCTTAAAGCCATTGATCACATCGATTTTTTTCCAAATGTCGTTTGGTAGCTGGGTGGTCGAACGCCCTTGGCATTGTTCGGCGTAACACTTTCGGTAAAGGAAATTTTCTTCTTGACAGACGGTGATATTTGGACTACAACCTTAAAGAATTATCATTCGAAGGCTTTTTTTAAGATTATGCAAAATAATGTATGTT
Organism: Chrysina gloriosa; assembly: GCA_038088585.1. NCBI lineage: Eukaryota > Metazoa > Arthropoda > Insecta > Coleoptera > Scarabaeidae > Chrysina > Chrysina gloriosa. Next base: position 22,524,620 of record CM076095.1, on the reverse strand, counting down.
ATATTTAAAAATCGTATATTTACACTTGTTATACATACAAATATTTACATTAAATATAAAGTATTCCCAATTCTGTTAAACAATGGATTGTATATGTCTCTGTATTAAACAGACTTAAAGTTTCAAATTACAGAAAATACCCAAATTTGATCAGATGTTTCCACTATTCGAATTAATAATTATATTACTCAAACTGTACGTGTTATACCTCAATTCCAAAAATCATTTGTTTATTGCTCCTTATTCTATATTCGAATAGAAATTCTAATGAGACATATATAATCTGTAAAGGATTCCATCTGGAGTTTTTACAATGTGGCTTATGAGAAATTAGATCTACATTGCCATATCGCTACTTAGATATTGGTTATATGTATCACCTCAAACGAAGCTTAGGATAGAAAAGGATACTTTTATGTAACTTGTATGAGTAAAGTGCAAAGTTAATAGCCCATAAGAGCATATTGTAACAACCCCCAATGGTATACATTATAATTACTAATAATTAATTTAAAACTGGTAGTTATACATCTTGCGTTAAAACATAAGATTCTTCCTCGTTTACTAAAGCATCAATATTGTAAAATGCAGCATGCAACGTAATAATAAAGAAAGAGGCTCCCAAAACCCAAAACATTGCTCCGTGAGCCCCTACCATATAATAAATTGGCATTGAGCATAACGCTACAATTCCATATTGCTGTGCTAAAGTCAATTCCTTTCCAAACAGTACAAATTTTTCTCTTTATGTCGTTGCGACAGTTTGTATCCCGCGTAAAAACTTCCACAGATTGCGAATAAAACGAGTGGTGATGTAATAAGACAATACGCAACTAATCCAAGAAATACGAAAAGGTAATTGCTTTGAAAATATTCGATGTTCCTCATGATACGTCTACTGAGGCGCGGTATCGATGGAGGCGGTTTGAAGTTGGATGATTGCAGAAATTGTAACCATGGTCGTACATTTTGACGTTGTTGTTGAAACCAGTCCTTCGGATCGGGGATTTGGGATGGAAATTGTAAGAAGCTAAGGAAAAATTTCAGTTAGAATATGTATCAAATCTACGCAAACAAGGGAACACCGGTAACCCGAACTCGATGGGCTCAGAATAAACAAACAAGTTTCTTGTAGAACAAGAACTGCTTTCTCTAATAGTGATATTGAAAATGAGATTGGGAATAAAGCAATGACCTAGAGGTAACATTCTGAATTTTCGGAGGCAACTTCATTGAACAGTGTTCCAAAAACTACAAAGCCTATGTGTTTGCTACTTCTATACTGCACTGCCAGCAAGTTTCCAAATTACTCAAATTTTTAATCATGAAAACCATATATAAATGGTTCTAAAAGTAGGGTTTGAATTTGTCACGACAAAATTTATTGCTGATTTTAGGATGAAATTTTATAAAACAAATTGGACTACAGTATTTGATGTTATTTTTGAATTCTCTGCAAAAAAGCATCCAGCATGCCAAGCCTCAAGATGCAAATTGAATCTCATACAGAATAATAAAGCATCAAACTCGGTAAAACTTTAACCAAATCATCCGCGTTGCATAACCAACTTTCATATGGGGTTAACTAGTGTCATAACTACAGACCGGATTATATATTAGAGATTTGACTTAAAGATGTACATATATATCTTAAATATGCGCAAAATATGTTGAAAATATTACTAAAATGTCTAGAATATGTAAAATATGTTTCAAAAATATTTTCAGAAAGTCAAATATATTTGAAATAACAAGGAAAAGAAACGAACACCTAGAAAATTGAAACCGGTTTTATTAAACAGATACCTATCATTTACATTTCTACATTAAATATTTCATTCTTTACTGTAAAAACAATTCACAATCAAATGTTTTTCAATATTTTCAATAGCTAAATTGTTTCCTATCTGTTACTAGCAATTTGTACGTTGAAAAACGTCGTTCGACGTTCACTGATTTGATTGGTGCATATTTTAAAACATTGAGAACTTCCGGATTTAAATTGGTTTCAATATACAAATCGCCACGGAGAATTTGGTTTGCTTGTTGCAACAAATTTAAATTGCGATTTCTTTTTAAAATATCGTTAAATTTTTAATTTATTATTGCCTTATTTTTCCAGGAATTTTTTTCCTTAAATTCATCAATCAAATGAAGAGACTCTTTCAAAAATAACAATAGTTTTATGAACAAAATCATAAACTGATTTAATGTAGCAAAGTTCATGGTGCAGTGAATTATTTTCTAAAATTAATTTGCACTTTGAAATTCCAGCAATATTTTGCCCTTCAAAACTTAAAATAAGTTCTTCAATAGGGACAAAATTTTCTGCATAAAAACTGGCAGCTTTCAACCATGTTCCATGTTCCCCATCTTGTGATTATTGGTTCTGGTGGCAACTCCTTTGCCACTGTCCTCGGGTACAGTATTTCTGCAATGTTTTTATATAATATATAACTTATAAAGTGAGATATTAGCAGAAAGCAAAGCTTTGGTTAATTCCGAATTAGATATTTGTTGTTCACTCTGATCTTTTCGAGATGAAGATGAATCTGCTAGTGACTGTCCTACAGACATTTGCACTAATTTTTATTGTCTCATTTGTTCTACCTTTCGTCAGTCAAGAGATGTTGAGTTATTTGGGAATTTTTCACACATGGAATCTATAAAAGAAGAAAATTATAATTTGCAAAATAAACATGTAATTTGACTTAAATAAATAAAATAAAATTGTTTAATAAAATTATCGACTTACCATTTCATCACACACTTTGCAGAATACTTTTTCTTTGTTCAAAAGTAATTTTGGAACGGTCTTGATCCAGGAGCCTACTAACTTGCTTTTCACTTATGGTATTTTAGGATAAAACTCGATAACATTGCACTTTATTCGGTGTTGGTAAATGATGAAAATTTTTAAATGGTAAATGCTGAAACGTACCTCACCTCAACGTAAACTCACTTTTATTCGTTTAATTTCCGATTTTTATTCTTAGAAACCGTAACAAAATAATTTTTGCTCTTCGGTATTGAATATGACATTTCGTTTGAAGGTTTAAAAGCAGTTAACAATTTCTTAGAAAAATGTAGAAATATATATTTCTTGGAAAAAGCATTGATCTATATTTAAGTAATATTTATTTTATTATATTTAACGAAACATCGGTAATCGTACAATCTAAATTTCCCAGAAAATCGTCTATTATATTTTTTATAAAAGTAACGCAATTTTCAAACGGAAAAATACATCAAATAATTTCAAATATGTTAAAATATTCAAAATATGTGGAAAAAGGCCAAAATATTCTAAATATGTAAAATTAAATTAGCGCTAAACGCTTTTATTTACCCTAATTCGTGTAGATCTTAACCGTACAATTGTACCGTTGTTAGTTATCGATATGCAAAAAACATAATCCGGTCTCTGGTCATAACAATATGTCATATTAAGCTAAAATTTAGCACAACCTCCTTCAAGACCTCCAGAAACATTGTGTAAAGATTTAAAGAAAATTGAGGGTGGTCAAATGGGAACCATTCTGAAAGTTTGGTGGATTGTCATGGAATGAGCCGAACCGAGAAACCTAGCGAAGGGGATTGCGAATGCAGCACCTAGCTGTTGCTTAATTATACATACTTTGTATAACATTAAGACTTCAAATATATATAAATCTATATCGTACCTGAATGGTGTTTTCTTAATTTGAAATTCTGGTGGTGTTACCATTTGACCCGATACATCAATAGAAACATCATTGCTCATATTGCCTTGTAAGTTTGGTTGTCTTCTTCAATATGGATATAATCAAGAAAAGACAACTACTATATATATATATATATATATGTAAATACGATTTTGCAAGCCCTTTTTTAGTTTTGGTGACGTGCCCACGTATAAATGTCAATTAAAATGACAACGATGTGAACAAAATACAAGAAACGTCAAAATTATGTCAGTTATTTCTTCTTCTTCTTACTAGAAATGTAATCCAATAGGAAATTGTCGGCTATCCTATCAAAACAAAGAATCGATTTAGACCAGTCAGATTCCCGCATTATATATTTCAAATTAAATGGAGCCTTTTGATTGGTTGAATTCATACGGCAGATGCGTCATCCGCCATATTAACCGTTTTAGAAGCCAAAACACTGAAGTAGTGTGTTAAGTGGTTTTTAGCGTTTTTAGGTAATTTTAAGTGAAAATTTCGCGTTACCACCTACGAGGTGAGATGAGTTCCGCCGTGAAGAAAATTTTGGACGTGCGTGAGGTCGAACACGAAGAATTGGACACTTCTTCAGGCTGCGACATGTCTTTTGAGTTGTCGAGTGACAACATCTCTTGTTTAAGTCCTACCACCGGTCATATGCCGAGGAAATTGGATTTCTCCGATTGTGACGGCCATATGGTAACGCCGGAACCGAAGTCCTCCAATTATAGCCCCCTTATAAGCGAGTCAGAGCCTTAAGATTATTCGACAGCCCCCTGACGCCGAAGACGATTTTAGAGAAGTCGGCCGTGTGTGCAACGCCGGCACCAAGAACAAGGTTGTTTGCTACGGATAAACCGCGAGCAGTCGCTTGTGCTTATGCCAAGAATGATAGACCAGCTGCTAATGTCAACCCTTTCACGCCAAATGGTATTACGATCAAATACCAATGAAGAAGCGTCCATGTGTTTATAATGCGTGCTTTGTGTTGCAGGTATGTTATTGACCAAGAAAAGAACAAGATCCATACGTTCCTTAGTAGGATCTCCAGAACTTTCGGTTTCCAAATTTGACCTAAATGACTCAGATGCATCGGATGGTGAAATTGAGCAGCCAACTAAAAGGGTAGCTTTACATGTAAGTTGTTTTTGAGAATAACTTTCTATTTTAGTATTTTGACTCTTATTTTCAAAACAGGAAAGTAATATATCAAGGTATCATCAAGAATTTCACGAATTAGAGCTCATTGGATCGGGACAATTCGGATCTGTTTTTAAATGTATTAATCGACTTGATGGATGTATATATGCAATAAAGAAATCCACAAGACCCGTGGCTGGCAGTGTATTAGAAAAGACAGCTCTTAATGAAGTATATGCCCATGCAGTTCTAGGTAAATTGATTGTTGGTTTTTTTGCATCCTATAATTATTAATTAGTTCCATATATTTGGTATCTTTCACTGAAAATGAGGCTTGCATCTTTAATATTTGTGAGATACAGCATCCAATATTGACCTGATTTCTATTATCCCATTAGAAGTCGTACTCAATTGAGTACAGCCATATTCTGAAGTGTAGACTATAAATTACGAATAGTTTATGATCGTTGTACTGTTATTTTATTACATCATAACACTGATCAAAGCTACAGAAAAAAATTGTGTATAGTTTGAATTTTTTAAATGAAAATATCAGAAAAAGTTGTATCAGGAAAACAGTGTACAGGTAAGCGAAGAAGAAGGGGTTAGGGATGATATGACATTGTCAACCATACCACAAGACGTACCTTGTACCATTGAAGTGTTTACAAATTGTGAGGATGTTAATAGAGAAGGCAGTGATGATAGCAATGATCAACTGCCGGTATCGAAAAGAATGCGACAAGATTTTACTCGTTGGGCAAATTCAACTTGGGGTAAATGCCTCCCTTCCTACACCCCAATTTCTCAACGAACTTCTGAAGTGTGTGATAGGGTGAATGCTATTCGTGAAGAACTGAAGGGCCTACACCCTATACAACTATTTGAAAAATTGTTTGATAAAAATGTTTTTGATTTCATTATATCTAATACTGAACTTTATTCAAAACAAAACAACAGATATGGTTTTCAACTGGATATCTCTGATTTAAAAGTTTTGATTTTATTTGGATATCACAAGTCACCTCGAGAATCAATGTATTGGTCTTTAGATGAAGATATTGGATTACAATTAGTGGCCAAAGCTCACCGAGGCATAGATTTTGAGATATAAAGAGAAACCTCCATCTTGTAGACAACAATATAGCAGCAATGACTAATGATAGAATGTTCAAATTAGGACTATTTGCAGATTTGCTTATGCAGAAATTTGTACAGTGTAGTACATTAGTAGTGTTTCATGATAGTATATCTGTAGATGGATCAATGGTGAAATATTATGGCCACCATCCCACTAAACAATTCCATTGTGAAAAACCAGTCTGTTTCGGATATAAAAATTGGGTAGCGGCTAGTTTGACAGGATATTGTTACTTATTTGATTTCTATTCTGGAAAATCACAGACAGCGACTTCTGATCCATTGGGTTCCTGAGTGGTCAAAAATTTATTAGGATAACTGAATTGTACTTCAGCAAATTGTGAAGTTTTCTTTGACAACTTTTTACCAGCCATGATCTTTTAGTTGACCTTAAAACCCTGGGGTACTTTGCTACAGGAACTGTATAAGAAAAAAGGATAAAAAATGTCAATTGACTAGCACGAAGGATATGAAAAAGAAAGACTGTGCCTCTTATGACTACAGGTTTGATAAGGAAAGCGAGCTGCTGTTTGTAGGATGGAAAGATAGCAATGTGTGTACAATGGGATCTAACTTTGATACTATTGAACCACTTGGAACTGTCAAGCGATGGTGTTCAATAAAGCGGGAGAAGAGAGACCCGCCGATTCCCCGTTTGTTCCAACATTAAAATAAAAACGGGTGGGGTTGATGAACTCGATCAATCAATCTCGTTATATAGGGTTGCTGTTCATGATAAAAAGTGGTGGTGGGTATTATTTACGTACATGTTGGACATGACCATTGCTAATTTTTGGTGCTTAAATATATTGAGTAGTGATAACGCCATGGATTAACTCATGTTCCGCCGTCATATCGTACGATATCATCTACGCCAAAGTGAACAAAGGAAATCGCGCAAGTCTGCATCAGTGGTTGAAGGCCTGCCCCAAGATGGAATTGGACACTACCCCGCCGAAATAGAAAAAGAGCTGGGGTGTGTTATTTGTAAAGGGTATGCTGGCAATGTAAGGAATCCCTAAAAGCACTTGGCGTAGAGAAAGCGTGTTTCAAAAATGTTCATACAGAGGCGGTTAGTGTACTCATTTGAGTACACCCCTGTAACTCGCTAAAAAATGTTCCTTCTTGATTTTTTCTTTCATTTCATGTTTTTTTGCACACATTTTAATAAATAAATAAAGATAAATTCAAAAAACTATAAGTTGACCTCTAATGGGTTAAAACACATGATCTGGAACTAATTAATAGTTACATGATTAGAGGTTAGCCAGATAATTTAACTATGCAGTAGGCGTGTCAAATTTTATAGCACTAGTGGAAGCATTGATCTCCCAAGATTGAAGTTCGAAATATATTATTTATTGGAAATATTCTTCAATTTCTGTTAGAAAATTTGTGTAAAATCTGTTTTCAAACTTCCACAAATAAATTTTGAAGTCACCGTGTCATTACATTTAAAACACAAACTTAAATGCTACTTATTGGGATGTTTCACGAAATATTATAATCGCTGAGGGACCACACGCGTCCACTGCAGGGTTAACAATAATCTATTAATTTCATTTTTACATTCTATTTTAGGTAAACATCAACACGTTGTTCGGTATTACTCAGCTTGGGCAGAAGACAATCATATGATAATTCAAAACGAATATTGTAATGGAGGTTCTTTAGCTGAGAGAATCAGTCAAGAGGCGTTGAGTGCAGCGGAACTGCGTAAATTGCTGCTACACGTCGCAGAAGGACTGCGATATATACATTCAGAAGGGTTGGTGCATCTCGATATCAAACCGGGAAATATTTTTATTTCAAGGGAGAAACGGATCCAGTTTACGAATTATGATTCAGCTGACGATGGATTCGAGGATCTAGAAGAATTGTCGCACGGAGAAGAAGAGTTGACATACAAAATTGGTGACTTAGGACATGTTACTAGTTTAAGCAACCCACAGGTTAGTGTCGTACATTAGGATATCTTTTAATTGATTAAATTTTTTAAAGGAAGCTACATTTTGTGGAATAGTATCTTGAATTGGTGTGAGAAGACAGGTGCTTTGTTTTATGTAATCTAATTGGCATTGTTTCTTCTACCCAAACTTTCTTAATGAGATATGATACAAAGGGGATTAAGAAAGTTTTGTGTAATAGCTGCATTTTTTCAGTTTTTCGAAGTAATTTCTAATGCATTGTATGCTGCTCCGCTTCTGTTGAAACCATTCATTAAGCTAGGTTTTCGCAGTGTCTTTTGGCAGCTCGGCAGATTCTTCATCCCACACCTACTTGAGTTATTTTCCTTCATTAGCAAATCGTCTACCTCTCAATCAAGTCTTCATTTGAGGGAAGAAGGCAAGGATTTTAGTATGGTTAATTAGGAAGTTTGAAATCTACTACAGCTAAATACTTGCTATAAATATTCGACCGATGGATCGGGACGTTGTTGTGCTGAAAAACAAACTGTTTGAATCTCGACTTTAGACGAATGGTTTTGAGTACTGTACAACTTGTGAAACGAATTTTGAGGGAAGGCCTTTTACAAGTTGAACCCCACGCGTCGTAACACACCTGTGAAGGTGAATGAAACAATCAGTATTGCCTTTTTGATAGACTGGTTTCCAGATTGTGACCTAGTGTATCATTATCTTCAAACAGCCATTTACTATTCTGTGATTTGGTTGGAACATCAAACTAATAAAGCCACTTTTTAATTTGTTGTGCATTCTTTTGCACTACGAAATACGATATGTTAATTAGTCCAGTACGAGGAAGTGTGGTACTCACAGAAAGCAAACCTTCTTTACTCAAAAGTGATTGTGTAGAATGGCATGAATTGTAGTTTTAGGCAGACCCAGAGATTTTTCTAACTGGTGGGATGACATCGTCTTTCCTTACTAGCTTCCATACTCCGTCAATATTTTGACTTCAACAGGGAGCATTCTGCAGGCCGCCTACCATTGAACTCTCAAAGCCATCTGAATATGATGGTGATGAAGTGGTAATAAAATCTTTCTAGCTTTCCACAATTTTTCTAATAGTAAGGTAAAGTGGAGCGGAAGAGTTAGTCTCCAATTCAAAATCATCTGGAGGTGCCTTGTTGACAGACTTGTCTTGTAGGTGGTTGCATCTGGCAGTGAATCTTATCCTAATGCTTTTCCTGGGGTTTTTCTTTATCTATCTAATTGTTTATTTCGAAAGACCAGCTGCTTGGCCCGGTTGGATAACTACACAGCCATGTCATCGAAGTATATTGCCAGTTTGGTTTTAGGGGGTCCGTGGTAGATCTAACATGTAGAAAAGAAACAGCCCGGGACCTAAGAGAAAACCTTAGGGTAACAAGGTCCCCATTGGTCGCGAGGTGGAAAGATGATCCCTAACCTTGATATAAAAAGTCTTCGTCTTCAAGTAGCATGAAATCACTCTGGCTAGGTTGGCGTGAATTATCTCGTAGATAAGCCTTTTCATGCCAAACGAAGTCAAAAGTACTGGCCAGGTTCAAGAATACCGTCCCCGTTGTCTCTGGTCTTTGAAGGGCATTTCATATGGCCTCTGTGACACGAAAGAAGCGGAAGTGCGTGGACAAGGCAGTTCTAAACCCAAACTATTAATCTTGTAGGACGACCCATTAGCTCTTCTCTAAGACGACTCAGAGACTTGATAGCAATTGTTTGTCCTTGCCAGGTTTGCGGGAGGAGAATCAGTGTAAGGATAGCCTTGATGACGTTAACGATTTTTCCTCTCATGAAATTCGACAAACTCGGATCGAACGGGCCGAAAAATCTCCGTCTTGGCTGGATTATCATATAAGCTAAAGCATAAGCAGGACCATGAAAGCGTTGCTTGAGTGCTGGATAGGCGTTCCTCTTCACTGCTCTTCTTAGCTTTGATAAGAAACCCTCCGTTCTGGGGAAGGAAGGATACTTAGTCCGATCAGCGCCGCGGGGAGAGTGCCATTCTTTCATGTCTCTCTTTTCTTCTGTAAGAGAGCTTTGGTGTTGGTGTTGAACGACTGGCAATGAAACTCCTGGTGCTCAGTAAGAAAACATGATTTTAAGTTATATGAAGATAATGAGAGAAAAATTATTTATTAAGAACAGTGAAAGTCACAATTAACCTAAAATATGTACAGAGGCAAAACTTATTGAAAATTACAGTAGAGCGTCGATTATCCGAACTAATGTCAGGGGTGGTTCGGATAATACAAAAAGTTGGATAATCAAAATTCACTAAAAAATGAAAGAAAAAAAAGGAAGGTGTAAAATAATCAACCACGTTTTTACAAAGAAAAAAACATCTTTATTTAGTGGAAAAAATAAACGACACAAAAACAAGATCAATTTGGTATAAAAAATGTAGTACTGGTCTGCTTCAATGATAACTTTCTCTTTCTGGACTTGAGAACTTGTACTTACTGTTGATATATTACGATTTAAACCTGTAGCAACATGCTGCAGTTGAAGGTCATATTTCTTGTGTTCGTGTATTAACTAGAAACAAGTATTACCTCTCCTACAGCCCCAAACGGAATTAATGTTTGCTTGTGAAGGCGGTAATTGTGTCGTTCTTTTTCAAAGAACGTTATCAACCAAGCAACCATTTACCTCCCTGCTTGCACAAAGCCTTCGGTATTTTTTCCAAATCACACGTAATAACGTAACAATCGCTCGTTAGTTTCTCAAAGTACTGATTTTAATACAGCAAGAGGATTAGTAAGTTAATAAAACGAATTTTAACAATATATATATAATACACGAATGACAGCAGACACAAATAAGATCTGTTACAACTGTAACTAGCGCGCGAATAAAACAACTTCACAAAAAAAAAATAATTTGTTTAATTCATCCGTATTTTAAAATAAGACGCTGCACACATTAAATATGAATACTTATAAAATATACGTTACACATAATGAGTAATACTTTATGCTGGTGGTTATCAATTATTTTGTGGCATTTCCAAAGTTATGTGAATTCATATTGTACGGTTGGTAGCGTGACGTCATAAATACGTAATAAATGACCTGCAGCGGAACTTAAGCTGCCTCCAGTCTACATATTTTTTTGTTTTTTTCCCGTAAATGACATTCCGAAAACTGAAACAACCAAAGACTGAAGTCGTCATCCCGGAATACCGTTCTCAAGAAATATTCTGTAAAAACATTGAGTGCTAACGATGCTCTGCCAGAATCGATATTTCCTATGATTTAATGTCTTTTCCAGGAAACTAGTTTGTACAATTGAACGTTCAGATAATCGACGCTCAACTGTATATGCACATGTTAGCAGGAACGAAATTCAGTTTCATTATAGGATTGCATTGGGTTTTCTCCATCCTCACGTGTTTTTGATGGTTTTCTTCTTCAAAGTGTTTCAAAGAATCTCGAAGTTCTTCATATATTCCCATTTCAACAAAAAATAATATGAAATAAAAAATAGAGCAGGTTATGGCAATTGTTAAACAGGTGCTCGAGGCAGCTACAACACAATCTTATGGCTAAGCATCGGTTTTGCCTTTCATGAGCACTGGTCGGTATAATTTTTAGACTTCAATGACATTTTTTTTGTAAATTAAGTTTAACCGGGAGTCATTGCACTCTTTCACCCAATTAACTGTGTATAGGACATTTTTCAGAGTTTGTATTTGATTTAATTATACTAATGGCTAATACTTTTCCCTTTGTTGTCAATAACAAATTGTATTCAAATGCAATTATTACAAATCATTTTTTATTCCAAATACATCTTTAATTTACAGGTTGAAGAAGGTGACTGCAGATATTTACCGTCAGAAATCCTCCATGAGAACTACAATCATTTAACCAAAGCTGATATATTCGCTTTGGGCTTGACCGTTCTTGAAGCAGCCGGCTGTGGTCCCCTTCCCAAAAACGGCGATAAATGGCATCGAATTAGGAATGGAGAACTTCCCACATTGCCTCAAATTCTTCCACGAGACATGGTAGACTTGCTACAGTCAATGATTCATCCGGACCCTGCTGATCGGCCGACGGCCATACAAGTCCTTCAACATCGTTCCCTATCACCTGTCGGTAATAAATCCAAAGCCCAATTGCACAGGGAATTGAATGCTGAAAGATTAAAGAACGAAATTTTATCGAAGCAGCTCGTCGAAGCAGCTAAATGTATTAAATCGATTGCACCAGAATCGAAACAATTAAAATCGGTCACCAGATTAACATCTAGATTAATCGGAAAGAAGGTGAATCGAAGTGTAAGCACCACAACATTTTAATATTTTCTTTGGATCTAAACGGTGTCTACATTTATACGACTTGTATTTTAAGCATATACATTTATTTTTTTATTATTATTTTAAATGACGAAATAAATATTCTAACTTAGTATTTCATATCTTTATCTTCGTAATAAAGTGGTTGAAGTACGTTCAAAAAAAAAAAGAAAAAAGGAAAAAGGTAGACACCAAAAATCTCTTGCGTATTGATCACATCTCCTTTTTTAAGTGTTTGTCATTTTGTGATGAAGCTGTGTTTCGCGAAGGCTGTTGATTTAACAATATTTGCGTTGTAGGTGATAGGACTTTGTTAATGAACTGACATTTTATTAAAAAAAAAAAACTCAGCTCGAACCTAGTTAGTTTAGCCGTTAATATTGATATTACTAGAAATTCATTTGTAACATATCGAAAGAATTAAGATTTTATTTTTATTTAGTATCACATAAAGTTAACAATAATCCTTTATATTTCCACTCATTTTAATTTTGGTTTTAGTTTATACATGCTCTTCCGAATCGTTTTAAAAATTATATTGATTTTCCAGTTTTACCCCATTAACATTATAAAGAAAGAATTAATGAAAATCGAGTAATATCTCTGCATGATGTTAGTTTTTTGCTCCTAAAGTCGATACTAGTACTCGTAGTTGTATATCCGCTAGCTATATTATTATTAATGATATGTAGACTTACGATTGGTGAATTGTTAATGTTTTTTTATGTGATATAATAATTCAAGCAGTTTTTGTTACTATGTTTTCCTTCTGTATCAATATTTTATCTTGAGCGTTTTCGATAGTTGGTTTACACAAACACATTTACTAAACTCATAAGAATTATTTTCGACTGCTGTAGCAAGTAAGACTAAGACATTCCTATATGTGCCTTTTTTAACGCAACTTTTTTAATAATTAATAATAAATATATATATTATATAAAAGAATTGTAAGATGTAGTAATGTTAAAGTTTAGGTTTATTTTTTCTATTTAACTATTTTGTAAAAAAATATTACCAAATATATTTAAATCTCTAGCATACTGATTTTTTTATTTAAGCATCTGTGATGGTTTTTTTGACCTTGGCATATAGGCCATTAGCCACGTCAATATAACATTTGCGATATTATTAAGCCACGTACTGACTACTTGAATACTTGTCAGTATGAGCTGCTCGCTGTGTGCGCGCAAAGTCTTAAGATGGCGACTGACTTGTAACAAGATTGTAATGTACAATGAACAAAGCAGTCGGTCGTACTTCACTTGGTTGTTTTTTTTTGGCAAATTCCGTCGATTGTTATGCTACAAGTAGTCTGGGGAAACACCGTACAATTACGAAAAAAGTTACGATAGCCTACATATACACAGAACTACTTGCATAGAGCATCGATTTAGTACTGACTAGTATAGTAGTCGGCGATGCTGTTGTAACTTATTTCGTAATTGTACGCTGTTACCGCTTTTTGCCCAAACTAATTCAACTAAGTCAATGCAGGTCGTGCATGTTCGTTCTAAGCACACTCTTCACATTCATCCAGTCGTACCAGTGTCTTCAAAACGTGCGTACGTTATAACGAGGAACGTCTCAAAGTAAATTATTTGTATTTGACGACAACAAATAAAAGTGTGATTGAAATTCATCGCGAGTTGTGCAGTGTGTACGGTAAAGACATTATGACAAGGTCAATGGTTTCTCGCCGGCGTCAATTATTCATTGAAGGAAGGACAATGGAGTCGGCCGCTTCGTTGTTCTCCTTTCTATGAATAATTGAAACTTTGACATAATATCTTCCTCGTAAACACTGCACAACTCACGATAAATTGCCGTAAAAGAAAACGAATAACCGCAGCAACTTCGCAATCGGTGGTAGGAGCAAGTGGAGTCTCCTTGGTTGCTGGTGCGTGACTGTCTGAGCGGTGAAGGTAGACGCATAGGAATTTTACAGTGCTGTCACTACACCCAAACAAAAGTTCTGTGTGATCCTCGGATTTTTCCCGTCTACCGCGCAGATTTAAAAAAGTTTAACTTACTTTTGAGACGTCCCTCGTAGATTGGTCGTAAGAAGAGAATTTATTTCTTATTGAACAGTATCGTAAGAAATCGAATTAGTGGGATCTACAGCAATATAATTTTTTAAAAAATGTGGCGCCTGGCAACAACTGGCTGATGAGCTGGAAACAACAAAAGAGTGCAAACGGAAAATCACAAGCTCTTTCGGGAAAGAGAAAGCAAAAATATCTAAAAGCAAAAGACGGGAAAAGGTAAGACTTGTTACACTACTAGGTTTTAAAAATAGTGAGCTATTTTCGAAGACTCTCTTTAAGGATCTAATGAATTAGATGCGTTAATGGGCAGTTAACAAGTAACTGTGCAAAAGTTTACAAAGTAAGCACAATTTGAATATGCCAATGGTCCGTGAGGAAAATTAGTTGTAACTGCAGACTAATTAGTTTCGTCCTCATTAGGACTTGTCAGCACAGTATATCTGCAGTTGTGGTCTGCAATTGACAAAGTTTAATTTTCCCCACGGACTATCGGCATATGCAAATTGTGTTTGCTTTGTAAGCTTTTGCACAGTTACTTGTTAACTGCCCATTAACGCACCTAATTTATTAGATCGCTGTATAGAGAATCCTCTGCATTTTATTTTAAAACTATAAAATTTTGTTAGAAGCATAGAGTTAATTTATACGATAACTCCAGTTATTTGAATACAGCAGACGTTCGATAACGTGAACTAATTCAGACCAAGGGTGTGTCACATTATGGAAATGTTTACATTAGCGAAGGTGATTATTAACAAGCAAATTATTAAAAGAAACCTGTAATACGCCAAAATAAAATACAAAAATATTCGAACAAGCTTTTGTAAACACCAAGGGATAACAATAAATCAAAATAGCGTTTTATAATCGTGTATTAAAGAATGAACCTCAGCTAACAAAGTTGTTATTAAGACTGCTTTTGCAAAATGAAAACTACATTTGTATGTATGTGCAACTAAAAGCATCGGTGTTTGTTACAGCAATGAATTATCCTCGGAATGTAAACAATTAAGTTCAAATATGGATATATGTATGCTAAATAAATCGGGGACTCCCCTACATATTTGAATAACTCATACTGGGCTTTTCATAGGTAATTTGTAACGCATTTGTAACGCTCGAAGTTATTCGACGATCGGAAATTGCGTGCTGCTTACGTTATCGAGCTATCGAACTTACAATACTTTTACGTTATCGAGCGTTCCATATAATCGTATACTACGAATTTTGTGTTCACATTAGCGCAATGCTTCCAATATTGGGTATTTACGTTATGGAGCGTTAGCTGTATCTTTATTTTCTGGTCGACATTCGTAGATACATGTTAGATGTCAGACATCTTGTGTGTTTCTCCATGTGTCTCTCTATACTGCACACACGTTGACATATTCTATTTATTATTATTAGTGTTTGTTAAAAAGGTGGATGACGTGTTATCATTAAGCAGTGTAAACCGAACTTACGCCCTTCTTCGAATTTCAATGTCGCGCCTTGCACGTAAGTGGAGACCGGTTTACACTACTTAATGATAATACGGCATCCACCTTTTAACAAACACTAGTTATCAAACATACATATCTTATAGTGTACATGTTAATATAACAAATTGTTTAGTCTTTTGTTAAATTTTCGACAAAGATACGAGGGTTATCCAGAATCTAGCTTACGATTTGGGCTGACGTGACAAGGGGTTACCGGCCCCTACTTGGTGTTGGGGCGCTCTCTCACTCAATGCATATCCAACTGCGGTGGCGTGAGGGTCGCTTTGTGCATTTTTAAAATAAGCGATGTAATAGAAAATTCCGCAAATGCCTGCTGGAGGTTTATATGAATATATTACCGCAGATAAATCATTCAAATAGCCCATCCAATGCATTTACGTAAACTCATGAAGGTTGCCTACATTATGGATGGAATATCAGTGTGATTTATCTGTAATATTATGTTACACTACCAGATTCAGTTCTTTTTATACTTTCACAGCATTCACAGAATTCCTTCATATTTATCTCGGAATTCGGTTATAACTGGAAGTCGCTATATTGTACGAGGCAAAGAAGTGCCGACAGATACATGGCGAAGAGAAAGGAGTAGTTGGTTGCCTAATCTATCGCAAAACTTCTAGCTCACACTTCGAGAATTTAAGACGCTTATGTTTCTCCCGGCAGAAATACAATTCTCAGCTTGTGACGTTCACTTGCGTGGACTTTTTCCCTATTCATCGTCTTGTACTCGTCAGGATATTGGCTTGGAACCAAGTACCTTCAATACGCTGAAACGAACCTGGAAACAATCAAGAAAATGCCTAAAGAAATTACAAATCTTCCATAACAAATGTCTAAGAATAATATACAAAATATTTTGGCCTACCAAAATCACTAATAAAGATTTACTGGGAATGACAAATGAGGAAACAATGGCTACAACAATAGGTGAACGTGAATGGAAGTGGATAGAGCACATTCCCAAAAACCAGCAAAAGTATAACCAAACAAGGCCTCAGCTATAATATTGCAGACAAGAAGAGAGATGGCAGGCCAAGAAATACATGGAGACGAACTTGAGCGGTTTGGGCTTATCTGGACAGAGGCTAAAAAACTAGCCAAGGATAGAACAGCGTGGAGATTACTTCCACACAGGGTAATAGAATTCAGAGAAGTACAGGAGTAGCTATATTGCGTTTTTCTTTCTGCTTTTGCAACACCAGTAATGCTGTCATTTGCTCCTAATGAAGCTTACCGTATCGCTGATTTTACAGACGCGACTAAATTACAAAGAACTATCATTTTCTTTTTATTTAAAGAGGGCGTGAAGCATTCAGAAATCAACCGTTCAATGTTTGCAAGCTGTACGTGGAGAGTCTGCAGAATCTAAAAGTACAGTTTATTAGTCAGGATGAACGTCATTAGAAGACGATTCGCGTAGTGGACGGCCGAGCACCTTCGTAAATGAAAGAATCATTACTGTTCTGGAGAACCTAGCAAAAAAGATGCACGTCAGGTTCATGAGATTTTACACGAACGTTTGGGCGGGAACAGGGTTTCAGCCCGCTTAACAGGTCCGACACATACCGTGAACTTCACAAGCTTTATCGTCGAACCAGAAGTCAGAGGACCACCAAGTATTTGACAGTATAGTATTAAAGTAGATATCCAAAAAACAAAAGATAGTAGGTAATTAAAAATGTTATATTAATGGAAAACACAGAAAAGTTACGTTAGAAGTTACTCTTTTCATGTAATTTTTATGTCTGCATGTTCTTCACCAACTGCTGAGTCCCTGATTCAGTGCTGCTTAAGGCCAAATGTATGTACGCTTTAGCTTCTAAGCGATTTCCATTTTTATTTTTAATCGTCAAAAATGCCAAGAAACTATGCTCACATAAATATGTTGTCGAAAATAAAGTAAGGCAACGCAAAGCAGTTTCTTGAATTTTAGGATAAGAAACTAAATTTGGCTTCAGAAATCTTCAAGATCAATGCCTGTCTTGAACAAATCTTTGCAATTGTTGTCGTGTTGTAACTCAGTTATTTCTTCTTGAATTTCATCGGGCACCTCGGATATTTTAATTATGAAGGGATTGCAGATCTTAATATCCTTTTCTTCACAATCAGGGAAATAATGAATGAATTCGTTTTTGAAGCGTTGCAAGTGGATTATAATTGTCTTTTGGATTTCTTCTTTCAATTCATTACGCTGCGCTGCAATATTTGGTTTAAATGTTTCAAAAGGTGAGAAGTTGTCGTTTTTAACTTCATTTAACCAAACGTCGATTTTAGAGACAAATACACTAATTTTGTTTTGATATGCAAATATGTTTCCTGCGCCTTGTTGTTTAATATTTGCCTTGCAGTTGAAGATTTTGCTTTATGTGCCTGTGCAAAGAAATCTACTAAATAAGCCAAATTTATTTGAAATTTGAGGTCACAGAACTGATTCAAGAACTACTCTATCCCTATTATGCAAGAATATTTTAACTTCTTCTTTGAGTTCGTATAGCCCCGCCCAAAATGTTTCCTTTCGAAAACCAGAGAATCAGCGAACTTGCGTTTGAAAAGGCAACGCTTCGTCTTCGAAATCCATATCGGAGCACATTCTTTTAAAAGACGTGAATTGAGTGCACTACTTTTAACATAGTTCACAACTTTAACAGCAATTTTCATCGTTTCAGCAAAGCATTCCGGAAGAGTTTTGGCGGCCAAAGCATGGCGCTAAATAATGCAGTGTGATGCTACCGCTGATGCATTCTTTTCTTTTATTAAAACTGGATGATCAGAATGTGAGTCAAGCATAGCAGGAACGCCGCCGTCCGTACAAACTTCAGCGACGTTTGCCACACAATGCCATGTTCCTCGAAATAGGCACTTATCACATTTATAACATCAGAGTCTTAGCCAGAGGCGTAGTATCCAATTCTAAACTTCGCGGACCACTTCTACTGGTTCAGAAACGCTGGCTTAAACGAATCGCCCTGGGAATTGCTTCCACATCGACGTTATTTGCTAGATCTGGTACCCACTAATTTTCACCCGTTCCCAAATTTGATAAAACTACTATATGCATGTCCGATATGACGCCTTACAAATAGGTGGATTGCAAAGACTTGAAAAAGTTATATGAAGACGGTTTAAAAAAATAGTTTCACGTTGGGATGAATGCATGTTAAATGGAGATTATACTGAAAAATTACAAAAATTGCAATTATGATGAAAATTGACTAAATAAAAAAATAGCCAAATTGCTAGAACTTTGGAAATATCCTTCGTAGTTATTTACAATAACTATTAAGGTTTGGTCAAACAGCGGAGAGGGCGGGACGGCGACGCGGGGTGGATGCCACACTGCGGCGTGACGTGCCCCCATCCCACTGTCTGTTTGACTAGTAAAATGAATATGCTTAAAACACAACATGTAGTTACACGTCTGCGCCCCGTCCCGTCCCGCTGAGCTGTCCCGCTGGCGACGCGACCGCTAGTCGTACGCCGAGCGCGACGGCTCGGTATGACATTTTTTATATTAACTAATACATTACAACTGCTCACGTCCCGTCAGCGTCGCGTCGCCGTCCCGCCTCGTCCCGTCCGCTGTTTGACCAAACCTTTAACCCAACTTTATTCCTATTTTATTTGTTTTGTTTCTCGATTTGCACCAGTACCTTCTTAAATAACTATTCGATTCCACACCGTGTACGTCTTATAATAGATAACATCTAATTTTAAATTCAAATTGTCTTAAATTATAATTTCATATAAAGTAATTTCAATATTGTAACGCAAAAAACATTTTTATTTTGCTGATGCGGTTAGCATGCGGTATCTAATTCCATTACCGATTTTAATTGATTTACAGATATAGCGGAATTTCCTGTGTTTACAGACTATAAAGCACATTATGCAAATTACATAACCGCTGCAAAAACAACGTAAGTATGCGTCCATTATTTCGGCGTTATGTATCGGGTACCTCGCGTATGTTGAATGGAATTTTATGAATGTGAAAAGTTTATGTTTCTCTTTGTAATGTAATGCGTGGTATGTACGAGAATCGCTACTGGAATTTTGGGGAAAGATAAAAGAAAAACAGAATATAGTAAAAGAGCATTTATTGTCCTACAAAGTATTTTCCCTTTCAATCAATACTTCAATCCAAATACTTTTGAATGCGTTGGAACCAGTTTTCGGGGCATTTCTCCATTCTGAAGATGATATTATAGAAACTTGATTCTGGACGTTTCCACAACCATTACTGGTATTGGGAAACGGGCTAGACAAATGAAATATTAGGAGAAAATTAAATGTAATTTGGTCTTGGGTTCTTAGTTCATTCCCAAACAAGTTATTTCTGTGATCGAATTTTTACCTGTAGATTCCCAAACATTAGGATGCAGGACGTACACGGTTTTTGGTGAAACTGCTGAAGAAGGTGATGCATGTCCTTCTGGCGTGTATTACTCCCACAATTAATTTCCTGACAAGCTGAAGATAACAAAGGTGATGCCAATCCACAAAGATGGGAATAAAGATGCCCCAAGTCAATATAGACAGATATCCACCCTGCCAACCATGTCTAAACTATTTAAGATAGTAAAAATGCGATTCGTAAGCTTCCGTGAAAGCAGCAACATATTCAACCCATAAATTAGATCCAATTATAGTCGTAGACGAAATAGACATATATATGGGAGGCTTTAAAGAAAAGAAGAATTGACGAGAAAACAACAGGAATAAAATGTCTATGTACGAAAACAACAAATTTTGTCAGAATAAGATACGAAGAATCACAGCGAGTTGAAATCACAACAGAAGTAAGATAGGGATGCGTATTGAGACCGCTGCTGTTCGCTTCAGTTTTAGATGAAGGTATAAAAGCGGCCAAAAGACAGATAAAGCAATACAACAGTGGTGGCTCCTGACATTTCAAGGTGGGTGGTCTGCACGAACACAACCAGTTTAAAGTAATAATAATAATAATAATGATAATAATAATAATAATAACCCGATAATAAAAATATAATATTTATAACCAAAAGCAAAAAATTTCAGTAACAAAATCTACAATAATATGGAAAATTTCAAAGTAAATTGAACTTATCCTATTTTATTGTCTTAAACTGGGATACGACTGATACGGCGGTCTTTTTTGGAGGCAAACTTTTTAATTACTTTCTCGTTGAAATTCGGTACTGAGGCATTTTTTTTTATTGAAAGCATCGATAAAGCAGATAGACGATCTTCACACATTGAATTTCTAAGAAAAGTTTTTATGTGCCTCAAGGCGGAGAAATCACGTTAGGTTTCAGCAGTGGTCATGGGAGTAGTCGTTAGGATTTCCAACAACTTCTTAGTTTCTGCCATTGTTTCTTCGAAATTGTTAGAAATTATAAATCTTATCAAAAGCACTGCACCTTTCAATGTCCTACACTGAAAATTTGAATACAAAACTGAGCTTTGTTTGCAGACGTCGTTTTTCCAAAAATTATAAACTGCGCATGTTAAGTCCAGGTTATATTCAGGAAATGAATGGTTCTAATTTTCAAAATTGTCTGAATTCAAGAGCGATGCCACAACCAAGTGGTTTGTGAAAGCAAAACGTTCTTTTGCATTGTTTATAATAACATCACAAACTTCTATACATGCAATACGGTGGTCTTCTTTGCTATTATTTAAATATTTCCTTTTTGCATAACAGGGGACTGTACTAAAATTTGAAGCTTGCTGTATGATAGAATCTATTTTATTGCGAACTTTATTAATGCTTTTCTCAAAATTATTTACCACGTTTTGTGAATTTATTGGATTCATTTTTTGCAATTGGTTATATAAAACTTGAACATGTGGCATAATATAATGAAAAACAGTCAGCCAAAAAGTAAAATTTGGATCTTCCAGAATACGTCGAATGCCTCTTGTTTCTTTGCACATCACTGCATTTGAATCTTCTCCCAGATGTTTCATACATTCTATAATAGAATCTCGGTCTTCGTAAATCACATTAACCGTACGAATATTGAAATTCCAACGCGTAGGTGCAGAATGGGATAGATCTTTTCCGGTGAATTGCTTCAGAACCGCGAGTCTTTGCGGCGAATGACTAAAAATCCAGGTATGTCATGTACATTTCTAAAAAGGACACGTACCTCAGAATTAATTGAACGTGCTCGTGACATCACAAAATTTAATTGACGAGCATAGCAGCGTATGAAATGTGCATTTTCGTATTTTTCTTTGATTATTCCCTGAACTCCGTCATGTATTCCACTTATTACAGCTGCCCCGTCATAGCTTTGAGCAATGAGCTTTTTCTATCATTTCTTAAGATAGGATCAATAACATTAAAAATATTGTTAGCTAATGACACAGCATTATGATTTTCTCAAAGCAAAAAGTCGAGATCCTTCCTACCGGGTTTTCCTCCTTGGTAACGTAACAAAGAACAGTCACCATTTGAAATTTAGAGGAAACGTCTGTAGTTTTATCAGCCATCACTGTTAAAACCGGAGCTTTATTTATTTCGCAAAGAATTTCCTCACGATATACTTCCAGCATGCAATCTAAAATCCCATTTTGTATCATTTTTTGAGGTGTCTTTGAAAACCGTTGCATTTTTAAGATATTCACTTAGTGTTTTATCAAGTTCTGACGTAAAATTCACTAAACCCCGAAAAATACCGGGATTTTCGGACGATTCACTTTCATCATGTTCTCTTAAGACTAGCTCGAAAGCGTCACAAAATTTTGTGCAGTCAATAAATTTTGATAACACATACTTGTTGTTCGCTACTTCCTCGTTGTGTTTGTGTACATTTATCCAATAAGCACAATCAAGTTGGGCTTGAATATTCACTCTTCCAAATAATGCAAATTTCATTTGATTGCTGACTTGCTCACGGTTTGTTTCATGTTTTTCCACTTTTTCGCTTAAATGTATTAAAGCACGTACGCCTTTTTCCCGCCGTAATCAGTTCCGAACAATGCACACGGAAAACAAAAAGAGCGCCTTTTTCGCCTCAGCCACAAATCCAATTATTACGAAGATATACGTCTTTATTAAATTGTCTTTTATAAGTTTTTCCACGACTTTTACCGGTCACTTCAATATTGAGTACAGGAAGAGGACGTCCACGCTCTTTTACTGCCAGTCGTTGTTGAAAGTTACGGTTTTGAAACTTAGTGTCGCCGAGTTTAAAAAGAATATCGATTTTTACATCACATTGACACATAATTGTAATTTGATACGCCCGCGATGCGTGTACATTAACATCGACCGACTCCCACTGACCACTGCTGGCCGAAAATGCAGCTCATCTCGACGTTCTCGCGCCCGTGTGCCAAAGACCGTCGGCTATCCTCGATTTACTTCGTGTATGAATTTATCTCTATTGCAAAGAGCTGCGTTGCAGAGACGACTTTCTCGGACATTATGAGGGCGTTGCGCTTGCGATTGTATGATTGTACAGCTGTGGCATTTTTCGTAGGAGCAAATAATTATTAACCTTCCTATACTCACGTCAAAATGAAAGACGTATACTATACTATATAAACCGGTCTCACAGACCGTATGCGTGAGTATAGGAAGGTTAAAATGTCAGTTACGTACGATGAAATGATGGAAATTTAATATTTGTTATGAAATACTCAGTAAATGCTAAATGTTAATACTTAATGCTTAATGCATAAATTGAGGATTTATTCTGGTGGTCCTGGAGCTTAATGGAGGTGTTGTCCCTGTTAGTAGTTCGTATATATCGTTAATTTCCCCATAGATAGTTATAAAATACATTTTGAGCAATAAACTATCTGTAGATATACCAATGAAAGAATACGCTGAAACGTTTGGATGGCTCTGTACATAACTTGAAATAAAAAACTGAATTATTCACAACAATTATTTTTGTAATTATACACTAACGAAGGAAACAATAAGCGATACAAAATAGATAATAAATACCCGAGAGGTTTTTTTATTCTAGCAATCCTAGTAATTTATTGTAGTGCTGTTTGACGTCATTGCTGAGTCAGTCAATACCAGAAGCCGGATCTGTTTGTTTTTGCAAATCGAACTGACACACTGTCGCCACAAAAACTAACTTTCGATTATCCATACATACATAGATGGAAAGCTCCCGTGTGGATTTCTGTCTTTTAAAGTTAATTTGCATATATGCATACATATTTTTCGGTAGTCGGAAAAACTCATACGAATGTTTTCAAGGAAATACGTTTATAATGTAAATGTTATGTAAGGGAGCTCGATTGTTGACCTTTCATTTTAAAAACTTTATTGGCGCCTTATAAATTCTTGTGAAATTATCGGGTTAGTGATGAATTCCTCAAATGCGATTTAAACAGAATATTTGATTATTTCAGTAGAAAATGACTATATAAAAATAGAACTGATGCTTAAATAAACCGGATGCTATAAGGTAGAATTTGGGAATACCTATCCCATTTAAAAGAAATTAACACATTATTTAACACAATGTTTATTTTTCCTTTTGGGCTTATGATTCATTTTGTTAATTTTTTTTATTTTTTATAACTAAAGACCTGTAATCTCATTCCAATTAAATCTAATTAAATTTACGAGGGATGTTTCCAAGGTTCTAGATTTTGGCAATAATTTTCATCAAAATAGGTTTTTAAAAGAATCTCCGTTTAATTTAATACACTCGTTCTAGCGTGCAACTCGTTTCTTTAAACCGTTCTCAAAGAATTTTCTCGAGATCCTTGCAATTCACCTGTTTATAATAGATTTTAGCTCATTTAAGGGGTAACACCACTGTAACAGCCTAAAAAGACGCTTCTTTGACAATATATTTTGGATGGAAGAAAAGGTAGATAATAATATTCGAGGAAGTTATTAAGGATATACTTAAGTATTGAAAAAAAAATATATCATCGATAAATTTTGGCTCTCGAAAGTAGTTCACTATTATCATCGATAAATATTAAAAACTAGCTAACCCGACAGTTGTTGTCCTGTCAATTTATAAAAAAATTGATGTAGATAGAAGACAGATAGATTATTTTAATTATGTGATCATGTTGAGACCAGGTTCCAGAGGATCCGTATTTGAATATTACAAGTATTTACAAAAATTAAGCAACGCGTTCATCACAACGCTTGGTGATGAACGATATTTTTGTGTTTCCGTTTGGAGAGAACACGAATAGCGCCGATGGTTTACCTACTCTCGAGCATGCCACATATAACCGCCCATGGGAAAACATGGCAATTCAAGGTTTATTCGAAACACTTCCAACGATTGGCCTTGCGATTTATTAATCGTTATTGCAAATGCAAGACGAACAGGAAACTGAACTCTTGAAACGGCAAATTGGGTGGAATCAGTGGTATTTTTGGAATCAGAACATCCTCGCCTTCGATTTCCTATGATTATCGTTGCTTCAGTCACGCTGTTCGTCAACTTCTCCACAGCGAGTCTTGTTCCATTACATAGTTTCGGTTGGTTCAGATTACATAACATGGTTACCACCCAGTCGACCTTGAGCTGCAAATTGTGCGGCGGCATTCCTGGCAAATACAATAAATTTAGAAATTCAACTGGATAATTGACCACTTCATTTGGATTGGTAATTGAAACGCTTGACTTAAATGAATGCAATTGGGGAGCGATTTGACTTTGAATTTTTATGTTCAAATCGTCTACGTCTTTATTTTTCGCTGCCAAAATAGCTCGTTGGCTCAACCATACATGGTTTTTGTAATTTGAATCAATATTCAAGAACACTTTCGTGATCAATTCTTCTTCCGACATTGTGAATTGACAAAAATTAGGTGGAAGCAAACGTCAACCGGAATTTTTCCATTGTCAATGTCTAATAATTGCGTGGAAAACACTTCCGCCGTTTCGTCATTTTGTAAAGCGACTCGCATATTCGTTGTTAACTTTAGAGTTTTCACGTATCTTCACAAATTTGATGATTTTTTGATTTAGCAAGCGTTTATTTCATCAGCAGCTGTTGATCTTGGAATGACTGGCAGCGTTTGCCGAAAATCGCCGACCAGCAGAATCATCGTACCTCCAAAGAGGTCCTGATTACTGCGCAAATCTTTCAACGTTCGATCAAGTGCCTCCAAAGATCGTTTGTGCGCCATCGTATGCTCATCCCAAATTATTATTTTGCAATTCTGTAGTATTTTCGCCATTGCTGATTGTTACATTTGGCCGGCTGTTTTGTCTATGTTTCAAATTATTTTGTACGTTATCTCCTACTGAGCGAGTCGAACTCGACTGTATCCGTTGTTCCGGAGTCATAATTGTTCGCGCTTGGAAATTCTTATTCGATTTGCTTCTAAACGGTGTTCACACTCTTCGTTGGTCTCATTGACTTGACGATCATGTAATTCTCTTGTATTGCGGGTATGCCGACCCATATTTCGACGCCTTATTGGTGGCATTTTTCGGAATACACCAAATGGTTTTTAATGACTTGGTTGCAAGTTCAAGCCCTGCACCTTTTCTTATTTTGTTATGAAAATATGTGACAGCCAGATCGCAGAACTGTCAAACTGTGCCTCATCTCACGTAATGAAACGTCAAATTTGACATAAAGATGCTTGTTTCTTATAAAAATACCATCAAAATTTCAGACTTTTCCCGTGGATTTTCCAAAAAATTTTTTCATACAAACCTTGTCCCGATAATTACGAATACAATAAAACAGAAATCAACCAAATCGGTTGAGCCGTTCTCAAGAGATGCTCCGTCATACATGTGGCAATTCATTTTTATTAATATAGATAGATAGATGACGGCGTCGGAGACATTCTCGCGAGGCATGTTGAACTTGAGGCGCTCCACGGCACGCAGACTACCTGGTACAAATTTGAAGTCGTAATAAATTACAAAATTCCCCTAATGTACATGGTTAGAGCTAGTGAAATACATAGGCTATTTTAAAAATATTGATTTTTATGCGATTGACGAGTATTTGAAGTAAAACATTCAATTTTCGGCCAAAGAAACGGCAATCATTTGGTAATAACTTATCAAAAATCGCGATATTCTTATGTTAAAGATATGGTAAAAAATTAGAACGAATAGAATAAAAATTGTTGTAGTTATGCTGCGTGCCGTTTTGAAAAATCGTGTTTCGGAAAAACGCGTTTAAAGTTTTGAAATGTGTTATGGATATGAAGAAATCAAAAATTCGTCTGTTTATAATTTTTTGTCATTAATCTGATATCCCAGGACCCTGACTCTCTTTCCTCAAAGATTGTATGCTACGGTGCGCCTCTTTGGCCGGACCTGTCAAAGATAGCTCAGAGTGCTTGATTCGCTTAGCATCGGCTTCAACACAAACATTGCATAATTGGACGCTAATATCCATCTCCAATACTTTCATGATTCGTAGAATATTTGTCAAACCATCATTAAAATTGCACACCGCAATATCAGTGGTTGTATTTAAGACTTTTTTATATAACAGTTTAATTTAGAACTATGGATTTTGTTGAACAGGGAGACTTTTTCTTACGAAGAAGAAGTATTAAGTATATGTAATTGCTTCTTGGAAGTGAAAGCGTCGCATTTCACTACTTAAGCTGGTTAGTCAGACTGAACACTAATGTCACAATAACGTCTTCAAAACCTCATTACCTCATTCCCAAGCACTTAAACATTCATATGATTCAACCATATAAAATATAAAGTATTGAAGAGTTAATAATGTAAATCTTAACAAAATACAATTAACCAACAAACAACAAATGGCTCTGAGAATTAGAAAGTCCTTAATAAACACTTTGTAACGACCTCTGTTAGTTTATTAGAGGTGTTGCCAATCAAAAAATAAGACCAGGTAGTTGTTTCAGAGATGTCCGACGCGCTTCGGGAAGAGCTCGAAATTTCAAGGGAAAAACTTTCTTCCGAGTAGTGAAGTTTTGCACCATATTCTAGAAGATTCAACGCATCTATTAAGCCAACAAAAAATATATTTTACGAAAAATTTAGTGGTGTTACACCCTAAGGTTTCCAATCGAACACCCAGTAGTGATTCTTTCAAATTTAGGAGCAGGTGAAAATCATTACCGAATATTTAGGCAAACAGGATGTATGTGGAAGCAATTCTCAGCGCAATTCATTTAAAACGTCATTTGTTCTTCGCGCAATTTCCGCGGCTATCTCTTCGAAAGCGCCTGCCACGGTGGGTCAGATAAAAGATTATAATAATATTCTGCGTTAATTGTAGTACCTTTTGATAGACAATCCTCGTCGCAATCCCTAAATACAGTAAGAATTGGTTTTTCAACTTGCTTTAAGTGGAGGCCTTTCTTCTGGTTAGCGCTATTCCTTCGACTGATTTTTGGTCTCAGGATTGAAGTAAGGTATCGATGTTTCATCAGTAGTTATTATCTATTATCAAAATTGGTCCAACAGCATTGGTACACACAGGGCTGAAACTTTGTTTATGCACAAATTTATGTAAAACCTTATTAATCAATTCCTACATTAACATTAATTTCACCTGTAGTTATTCGCCTATCACCTATCAGTAGGTTCACCACGGCAGTAACATTTCTTTCTTTTACCATTTCTGGTGACGTTCTGCAAGCATTACTACCATCGACATATCGATACACTGTTCTTTTAATAGTGTACCTTGCAGATGTTGAATGATTTCTGACGGTTCCATATCCTCTTTCAATTGGAAGAAAATAATAGTTCTTGGTGATGCCTTTGTATCTTACTTACGTAATCTGGAAGTCTTCTACCTTTTGGTGTCGAGATATTTTGGAGTTAGGCGCTCTAGTACTGTTTTCCACATTTCCCTCCACTTCTTCCTATTTTTGGCCATGCTTCCTACATTCTCCCATTTCATTCCTCTTTTCTCTGCCGTCGAGCGTACTTCCTCCATCCACGTCTTTCTCGGTTTATCTCGTTTAAAATATCTGTCTTATTAGCTTATCTTTATATCCTCTTATCACGTATCCGAGCCATCTAAGTTTTGCTTGTTGTATTGTATTTTCGATAGTGTTTATTTTTAGTTTCCCTCTGAATGCTTGGTTTTTAATTTTATCTCTTCTTGCATTTCCCTCTATTTTCCTCAAAAATCTCAATTCTTTACTATTTCTGCTCTTACTTTCTTAGGTACTTCGTTTTTACTTAGAAAATGACTCTTTTATGCTTTTATATAGTCCGCCAGTCTTATTCTCTTAGATCTTTTTCGATTTGTCTTTGCTCTTATATTGTCCAGATGTCTTCCCTTCTTATTCTGTCGAAGGCTTTCTCCAAATCTATGAAGTAGACATGTATTTGGCTTCCTACCTTTATTGCTTTTTCTGATAGTTGTCTAAGAATGAATATCTGGCCTAGTTGTCTTCTTCTCTGTTCTGAAGCCACTCTGTATTCTTCCAGTGTGTTTTTGGATTCATACGTATATTTTTCCAATTGTGTTTTCCAAAGTTATTACAGAGGAATAATTATTCGAGTATCCTTTACTCTTATGTATTTGCATAATAGTGTATATTTGCCATTCTAACGGTGCTTTCGTTTCTGTTCCTGCCTGGTTCATAATATCTAGAAGTTACTATTGTCTTTCCTCATTCATGTTTGTTATCATTTCTACAGCTACTCTGTCGTGATCTCGTACACTTCCAGTTTTCATTTTTTGTACTGCTTCCACCAACTCCAACCTCATTATTGGTTCCATTTGTCGTTGTTCTTCTGTTGGCCGTTGTTCCCTCAATCTTTTTGGGGATCAATTTTACATTTGTTACATATAGTTTGGAATAAAAGATGTATGTACATTTTTTATTAAATTCATTAGCAGCGTTAGTGCTTTCGTGGGGTAAATTTTTATCCCATTACAATTGTTTTGAAAAATAACACATAGTTAAAACAGTGATTTCTTCCTTAATGAAACAAACAACATGTCTCTCCCCAGAATATGCTCTATTCAATAATTCCTTTTTAACAAGAAACGGAATGTATTCAAAGCAGACCCAGAACAAGAATGGTGAAATAGTTATAAAGTTATCGACAAAAATATGAGATGTGGGATAAAAATTTACGAATGTACTTAAGGGTTAACTTTGTCATATAATTTATGAATTCTATTTTTTTTATTTCTCATATATTATTGGATAATTATTTTTATTATAATTTCTAAACTTCAAAACTATTTTTCTTCCTCTAAACCAGGTATGGGCAACCTCCGGCCCGCGGGCCACATGCGGGCCTCGAGTAAGGTTTGTCCGGCCCGCTACTGAATTCTTTCGTTGCATATTAGCACGGCCCGTCTAAACTTAATTCATAATCAATCATAAGGATACTACTAAAATGTATATTTTTCAAGATTACTCACAGCATAAAACTTCTACAAAAAAGGTTGCTCATGCCTGCTCTAAACTCTGGAAAAAATTACTGTTTTGAAATTTCAAATTTGTATCTGTTTGACCCAGAAAAGTGATGGAGAAAAAGTAATGCATTTAATCATTTATGAAAATTAAAGCAACGTCATTTCCGATTATTTATACAGATCAATACGTAATTCATGTGGTTCTGGCTTCCACGTTAATCCAAATCAAGTGCATCGGTCAACACATTAGCTTCCTGTCGACACATATAATTAAATTTGATAGCGTATTAAAATTCATAACGACCTTGTCGTCACATTGTATTAATTTCTACGTCAGTCTATTTTTGGCACATACCATCACTATTAAAATAATTAATTAAGTTAGTAATTAAATTATATATAGTTGATAGACTTACGTTCGTCTTATTAGACGGATTCTTGGAATTTTAGGTGCGTCAATTGAATATATGTACCAGTAACATACATGTTAAAAAATAAGATAAAATTTCTTTTACAAAATTAAAAACACAAAAATTTATTTCACATCATAATTTTGGTTTTTATAAAATTTTTATAGCAACTGATTCGCTTAGTAGTTCACATAAACTGTCATAAAGTTAGTTCCAAATTGCTTTTCACGATCCACCGATCCCAAGAAATTCCAAATTTCCAGCAACCAACCAATCCTAAGCAATTCCAATCATCCTTAATCTGTATTTAAAAGATGGTAATCTTTACCACCAGAAGAATCTATTTCATAAAAAGTGGCGTTACTTTATTTATTGAACAACGTGAGGATTATAACATTATTGGAAGCTATTATTTTTAGCAAACGTGCGAGAATTACTCCAGCTTTAAAATAATCTGTATACATAAAAATGGATCTTGGTTTGTTCGGATGCTTGAAACTTGAAAACGACTGGATCAAATTGGATACTTCCTTCTGCGGGTTTGTTCGTAATTGCTACGCGAAGGATTAGAAAAAACATTGGGCAAAATGAAGATTGCCGGGTCACCTAGTGATAATAATAATAATACTAAGGCAGATATGGACAATACGGTACGAACTTTTACTTAACTGACATCTTCATGGGCTATTAGTGCTATTATAACCTTCAAGTTAATCATGCTTCACCAAATTTCCAGTCAATATTTTCTTTTTAGATTTATAGCCAGTGGTTGAATTGAAATTTCAATATTTTCCATAACAACATGTACAAAGGGTTAGTAGAAATAGCATTACTTTAAAAATCTTACAGCTAATTTATTTATGACATCTTAACCCAAATTTATTTTTATATTATGTTGAAAAGTATTTCGAGGTGAATCTAGTATTATATTTTTGAAGCATGTATAAATAGCATGTACAAATGGTTCAACAGTACAATTAGCATAACTTTAAAAACCTTACAGCCAATTTATTTATTACATCTTAACCCAATTTATTTTTATATTATGTTGAAAAGAATTCCGAGGTGAATTTAGTATTATATTTTTGAAGTATGCATAAATAGCATGTACAAATTGTTCAATAGTAGAATTAGCATTACTTTATAAACCTTACAGCTAATTTATTTATTACATCTTAACCCAATTCATTTCTATATTATGTTGAAAAGTATTTCGAGGTGAATTTAGTTTTAGTATGAAGAATGTATAAATAGTTTCAAGATCTTTCAGGAAAAAACATGTCAATGATAAATAAAACCGGAAATACATTGTAAATCTAAAGATCAAGGATCTTATCACATTTAATACTTATTAATCTCATTATCCATCCATCCTACACTTTTTCAATCGTTTACACTCTCTGTCCCTCATCATTGTATAATTGAATAATATTGTACACACTACCCTTAGGACGATTTAGTCCTTCCAGTTTGTATGTTTGTATTATATAATTTCCCTTCATATTTGGTATTTCGTCCGCTGTATTATTGACTTTCTTAATTTCTTTTAACTCACAATCAGGCGAGTTATCACTCGAAAGCGAGCGGGACTCCTCAAAAACATTGGGAGGACTAAAGTAGTCAATTTAAATCCACTGAATGGGTTGAATAATAAACAAAGTATAACGCATTGCAACAACAAAAATAAAATATGAAAATCGAATCTCGGAAAACTTGTAACATCTAATAACAGAAAAAACGACGGAAATAGAAGCTCAGTGACAATAAATAAAAGAAGGAATAATTAAAGCAACAATTTAAGTACTATGTTGAAAGTAACAGGAAAGGGAAACAACTATTATGATAAGACTACGAAGAAGTTAGGATACACAAGTACTAGAGCCAAATGCAACATTCGAAACATTCCCGGTAGTTTCGGATGTAATCTATTGAAATAATTTATTTCTTTTTGGCAATTAGAATACCAAAAATATTTTACGTATTTGGTTACTAACTACCGTGAATTTAAATAACAACAAATATGCGCAGAATTTTGATGCTGTGTGAACTTGTGAATAATTAATCCGGGTATAGATTCTAGATCTTACGACACCAAACTTTCCGAAAACGAAGGTAATCGAGAATAATTATTATCGTCATTTATGTAAATATGCAAATTTATTGCTATTATGAATAAGATAGGAATGAATTACATCTCCATGCACCGTCAATCCGAATAATAATTAAATTTCTGTATATGTAGTTTGTTCAAGAAGAAGGGAAAGAAATGAAATAAATAAATAGTAAAACAAAAGAAGGAATCACATATTTACTAAAATAAATTTGATTAAAAACTTACTCACGAATTATCGTTGGATATCAGATGGGATATCCGAAGATTTGATAAAGGTGGAAATTTCATTCTCAACTTTTGGATGTGGGTTCACGATTACACGTATCATCTTATAACAATTCCTTTATTTTATACTGGACTAGTCTAGGATGACTATGGCATTGCCTTCATCAACCGAACCAATTCTTATATTTGAAATTATGTTTGAGGGCATCTGGAGCGTTTCTCGCTTCTTTGGTTACGTTAGCTTGGGGAATTTTAACGCTACACGTAACAACCTCATTGTGAATTTAATCAGCAGACTTTTTACAGTTTCAGTCATCAAGTAGTCAATAAATAAAAGAAATAAGATAAAATATAGTATAAAATTAAAATAAATTATTGTATATGGTTTAGTTCGGCGAGGGTAGATTGAGAACTTTCCGGAATCACTGCTTGGGGGTAGCTATTCTATTTCTAAATACTTTATGTCGTTGTGTTGGCGCCTCTTTAATATCAGTCGGTTTTGACAAGCATTTGACAAGTCAACTACCTTTTTATGATTTCAATTATGGTCGAGCGGTCATCAAACTTTTCTCTTTGGAAGGGGAAATCGCAACGGAAATCAAATCAACATTAGATGCCGTTCTTGAGAATTCATCACTTTCATTTTCCATTGTGAGTTTTCGGGTTTCGGAATTCAAGCGTAGCCGTACCTATACAAGTAATGAACGACGTTCAGGACGTCAGAAAACGACAACCACGCCAGAAACTGTGGGAAAAATCCATGACATAGTTTTGGCAGATCACCGAATAAAAGTGCGTGAAATTGAGAAACCCGTGGACATCTCTTATGACCGAGTAGTTCGTATTTTACATAATGAATTGGGTTTAAAAAAGTCCTCTGCATATATGGGTGCCACATTTGCTCAATTCGGAGCAAAACGCATTCGTGCTCGAACCTCAGCCGATTGTTTAGAAGTGTTAATGAGGAATTCAATGGATTTGAAAAAACAATTCGTGACCATGAGATTCATTACTGCACAACAGAAATAAAGATGCAATCAAAACAGTGAATTGCACGCGGTGAATCGGTTCCGAAGAAGACAAGGAGAGAGAGAGAAAGAGATTGCTAGGCCATATTCTGTTTAATAGATGGAATATTCAAAGAATGCTGGTAGATAACCAAAAACTGCGAGTAGGATACAAGAAACAGGAAGAATCACAGAAAATACTAGATACTGGAAACAAATCTGCTTATTTGGGAAATTTCAAAGAAAAAAATGATAATATACTAAACAGTATATAAACTAATTTTAACCAAGAAACCACAACATTGGGATTGACAAGAGGAATGAAAGGTGAAATTTAAGCAATCAAAATTAGGTACACATTTGAGAGCTGCCAAATCCATAACGGGAATAATAGTGTAATAAGGAATGGAAAAGTTCAGAAAAAGTTCAAAGACCTACTATTACAGAATATTTTTCTGTTCTATTGTGTATTTTGTTCTTTAAAGCAACTGAAGTGATGAGAACGTTTGCAAAAAATATAGAGGAAACTAGAATAATTGGACAGAGCTACTATAACTATTAATCTGTTGAAAAAAAAAAATTGGGCCAGGGTCGGAGACAAATGGAAGAGCTGTGTGAACACGCCATGAAGAACTACGTCCTTATACTGAACTCAAAACGATTATAATTGTTATCTCTGTACCAAATTTATTTTTAACAAAACGTATATTACATGCCGCAAAACCTTTGCTACTTCAAAGAGCTCGCCAGTTCTCTCTCAATATATTTAAAAACTATTGCCTTATTATTGATATTTTGATGATTTTAAACTAACTAAATCTGTTTTTGTTCTTCTTCTTTTATCCTTATCCTTTTGCTTCTTCAGATGACGGATTGGCACTCTGGCCCTTTCCCCCTCCTCTGCTCCTATAGTTGATCCATTCTTGACCTTCCTCTTCTTTTCTTCAACGAGGCTCCGATATCCCCTTTGTAATCTTTGCAGCGCTCATTCTGAAAATATGTCCAAACATCAGAAGATTTACTTTAGATATAGCAACGAAATACGCAACCTAAGAGATTTTTGAAGAAGGATCCTATATTTAGGGAACTTGTCATACATAGTCGAGAAACGCTTCCGAGCTTGACCAGATGGTCTAGGATCAGAAAACTTGTAATTTGGCCAACGTTTAGATAGCCAGTAGATGCATTATCCCCCTGAAATATATTTCTTCTATATGCCCAAGGAACAGATTTTTCCGTAATACCTTGGAGATGAAATCATTTTGTTGCAACGTGTGTGCATCCTCCTTAGGAAACAAAGCTGCTGAACATATCAGATCAGACAAGAATTTTTTGTCTTACCGTGTCTAAATATGCTTGTTTTATATTCAATTTGCCTGGTTTCCTCTTTTCTTTCTCTTGTGTTCTTTGTATCTAAGCATTTTCTTCATTCTGCTTTTTCTCCTTAATCTGTTTAGTATTTTTAATGGTTATAGATATTTTTGTCGTTCCACAAGCTATCTTGTGCAGTTTCTCGAAACTGAATGCAATATCTTTCGGAATTTGGTTTTTCAATCAAATAATCATCACCCTTTTCCTTGGACGAAGCTTTGGTTTCAACATGTGCTTTAGGACTTGATCAACACTTGAAGAGTAGCAACGATGAACGTACGATTTCGGTTTTTGAACGTGGAGCACCACTCTTTTTCAAATACGGAACGTTTCTATTGTAGGAGAGCAGAGATTTTTGATGTTGGTTTGGGTTGGGAGACTGAAAACCACTTATCAAGTTTCCTGGTTTCTCCAACAGTTTGAAAGTAACATTAGAATGTTGAATAATGCGCACCAATTTGGCATGCTTGTGCCGTATAGTTTGGTGAGAATTGAAATTCCCTTATCTTGGTAATTTGTCGTTATTAATGATGACCCTTGCATGTTTTCGCGATGCATTTCTATTTCAACAGAATGGTGCTGGTCCATACCAAGCCCGAACTTCTATCCTTGTACAGTACGTGCAGAATATGATTACGAGTAGGCTCACCATAAACTGTAGCCCATTTTCAAAAAAGAAGTTGCTTGTAGAGGACAATTTGAAAAAGAATTCGATCTTCTCTACTTTCCTGGTGCCTTGATGTCTGAATGAATATGTTCAAAAACCAAGTCATCAAACACCTTGTCAATGATTTCCTTTCCAATTTGATATTGTTTGAGTTAGAAATTTTAATGATTCCTTTAGTAATTTGAAAAGATACTCAATTAAAAAAACCTTATTAATCCTTTCTAATGTCATGCAGTAGATATGTTTTCTTACCCACGCTCAATTGTATTGCAAATTTCTTACTCATCCTTAATTTACACGGTTCTAACCTGCTAACCATTCTAATTCATATAGAATAACTCGGAATTGTAATGACAATCCAATGAGAAAAGTATGACTAATCTAATAAGTAAATAAACAGATGTAAACAAGTATTTGAAAACGTAAACAAGCGAAGGTGAATGTTAGAAGAAACGTCGTCACGCCGACCTAAATCTCTTTTGGGAAAGCTGCGTGACATCGAACGAATCGTACTCAACAAGAACTACATATCTTTTTTACAGCAGGCGACTTTCCAGAAACGACAATCACTATACACTAAAAGCGAACGTACATAAATCGACATCTGGGTGTTGCTACTTCCATGCCCGTCTTTCATACCCCGAAGAATAGAAAGGAAATCGTTCGACGGTTGGTACGTGACTTAACACCTGTTGAAGGTATCAAGTAGAAATTAAGTTGTTCGAGATAGCTGTAGAACTATGCAAATGCGTTTTCAGTTACGTCAATAACTTTTCCTATGCTTTTGGATAAATGTATTAATATTATGTAGTTACACGAAAAAGAAATTCGATAACGAAACAGGAGATGTACAATAATAAAAATACGGAAAAATCCAGGAAGAGCGTGAAAATTATAGTGCCTAATAAATAATTTTGTTAGTCCTTCAATTTAGCTGGTTTCGCAGAAATAACACTTTTATTACCTCGAAAATATATGAAAGGCACGAATAAAGGAATTACGTTCGGTCCTCGGGAGAGATATAGTAATTAAAGAGGAACAAAATGGGGAAAGATGTGCACATTTATCTTGATTTATTTCCACTTTGGCGAAACGAATCAAAATTATATAAGTGCAGGTTTCATATTAAAATGACAAAGGCTCATATATCAGATAATTTGGTATGACCTGAAACATAAAAAATAAAGAAAATAAGTGACAACGACGAGCTAGAAATGGAAATGGATAAGAACACACCTCCAGAAAACGGTACAAATCAACAAGATAATCTCTGGATTATAATGTGCAGAAAACACATGGAGAAGAACTACATAATTCCAAATGAAGGAAGAAAATATGGCACGTGACAATTTAAAGAAATCGGCACGAGACAAATGAAAAATAAAAGACAAAACAAAAACTGGTAAAGAGCGCATATATTACAGTGGAGTAACTGTATTACCAATTAAAAATAATTACATATAGCTAATCTGGAGAAACCATCACTACAATATTGTCCTTAACAATAACAGGAAAAAGAAGAAGACGTACAATACACGAGATGATCAAATTATTTTTCCTTCTTATACCCAAAAAGTGAGAAAATTACTGTGGCGGTTGGAAAATGGGAAAAGTTTAGCCAATTACGTAGGAATCGATATTGGGGAGTTTCTTGGGGTCCCTGTATTTTACATTAGTTTTGCATTTTGCAAAATGACCAACTGAAAATGGCGCCCAAGAAATTGACCAAAAATCCGACTTTCCTTTCGTTAATTGTTATGCAGTGAATGTAAAAGATGATAAAGGCATGTTATGGGACGAATCTACTAAATACGTTGAAAACTTGCTGACTTACTTGGATTTTCTAACATGGCGGACCAATATGACGGATCATAAGACTTCCCCCGCTTTATATAGGAAATGGTATTTTGGGGTTTTAAGGGTAGCTTATTGTATTGAGAATTTAGTTAATTTCTTAAACAAAATTCCATCGGCCTAGCTCTTAATTAATGATATTGAAAGCATAGCAAATTATAACAAATTATATTTATAAATTTTGAGAAATATTTAACATACAATCAAGATGATTACCTAGTGTTGTGTGTGTGTGAGTGTAATTTCCTTTATTCGATGATGGTTCTTCCTCTCTTGAATTCCTTCTTCGATGCAGCTCTATTTTCTATGGATTCTTCCCTCTCTTAACTTCTTTTTAGGTGTGCCTCTATTTTCTATGGATTCTTCCCTTTTTAAAATTTTTTCTTCTCCGGTGTGGTGAGGTTCTTTTATTCACTGGTGCTTCCTTTAAAACCCTTTTGGTCCAAAATATATTTTAAACTTTGACTTGTCTCTCTTGTCAGTTTTCTTCGTCGTCAACCAAACAAACTTTTTATTTATTTCGGAAACCAGGACTACACTACAATATTTCTCCGTTGTCCACGAAACGAAAACTTTAATTCAGCATGACTTCAGTTCATCCAAGACATAACGTTGTTATAGAAACCTATATTGTCAATGTCCATGTATCATTGGTTATTTATATCCAGTGGTTATTAGGAATTCTTGTGATGTGAAAGTGTTGAATGTATGTGCCCAATGGTTACAATGCTTTTCTATCTTTTAATGGATGCTTTTTATAATAATTAATAATTTTATTTTTAGTTACATTTTTTTCCCAGTAAATGTCTCTGGCTGGAGTTAAAATAAGAAGCTAACAAACAAAAGGTAGTGTGCGTGGTATCGAAAAAATATAAATAGAACCCAAAAATAAACCGAAGGTCATTTGAACATAAACATCCGTAACCCCAACTTTACTGTGAACTTTGATATATTGAATTGTAATAAATGATAAATTTTCTAATGGTAATTAACCATTCGAGTATTACTATACTACATGATGTATTTTTCGCATTTTCCAATATATAACACTGTTCGCTTAAGGAGTAAATGATTCTGGCCTCGATGAGGGAATACCATGAGTTATAAACCTCTAGTCCAAGTGATCTCTACAATTTTTTTCTTCTTTTTGCTTGAGATATGAGTTTGATAAGTTTCAGATAACCATCTCGGAATTGCAATTTTTAAACATGCAAAACTAACATCAGATTTGTGTTCAACAATACTTGATCGACACCACAAGATACCTGTTCTAATAGAAATCTTTTGATCTGCCATGTTGAAAAATCCAAGTGGACCGGCAATTTTTTCGGCTAATTCCGATATTTATGAAACCAATGCCCCAAATTCACCTCATTGGTCTCCAGTTAGTGAGCGAACGGTCGGAATTTGATCGATTTTTGAACGCCATCTTCAGTCAGCTATTTTATGTGTAGGATACACCCTTGACATTTGAAATATTCGTATCGATTTGCTATACTGCACAACTTGATATATTTTCGACTGTCACCTATGGCTTTGAAATATGGGTTTTAACCAAGGAAAATAACGGACAAGCTAAGAATTCCCCAAAGAACTATTGAGAGGAAAGTGTTAGGAAGGAATATCTTTAACGGATCACAAGACTGAGTGAATAAATTGGAAAGCTAATGTCCAAGATGTCACTGGAAGAATTGATTCACTAAAGTGATAATAAGCAGCTCATACAAGGCATAGTGCAACCTATAGTAGCAAAGCCACCAGATGAAGACCTTAAACCTAGAAAAGTGTAAAACGGTTACAACAATGACGGTATGATGAGATTAAAACGTTTGGATTGCAGATTGGCTTTGGGGTCCCTTGGCTGTCCTTGAGACTCGTTGCCTCCTTATCGGCCATGCTTTTACAAATGGGGTGGTTGATTGCATGCTAAACCGTACTGCTTTTATATAGTGGGAGAATTATGAGCGCGTGGTGGACGTATACAAAGAGTACTAGGGAAGTTTTGTAACACAGCTTTGTTTAGTTAATTTTTTCAAAATAATTTTCACCATATTCAATATATCTCTCCATCCTCCGAAACTAGTCCTTACACCAGGTCTGCCAATTTTCACTAGGGAGTAAGGCACACTCGTCGTCCTAAGTCCTCAGAAGGTCCTCATCACTGGAAAACTGCATCCCTTTCAGCTTCATTTTCACATGTGGGTCTAGCCTGTAAGGGGAGTGCTCAAGAAGTTTCAGTCCTGCAGTGGTCAAATATTCGGTGCTGCCTTTCGCGCGGTGAGCTGGAGCGTTGTCACGAAGGAGGAACTAGATGTTCATTCTTGAATTTAATCGTAGGTTCTTCATAGATTCTATTCAGTGTACCACTTAGCTGTAACTGGCTTTTGTGTATCCAAAACGACACGCTCCACAGTTCCACTCGATCTGAAAAATATATTTTCTTCTTCAATGATCGGGATTTTACGACAGCTACGGGTGCACCCTCATTATCAAAGGCCAAACCTTGTTTTGAATCTTGATCAGAACATCATAATAGTACAAGCAAGTCTCATCACCTGTCACGATGTTGTTCGCCTACTGAGATTGCTCCTTATCAAACATTTTCAGCGTCTCTCAGCACCATGAGACACGTGGTCATCTGCTCTTCAGTTAGACTATGCGGCACTCAGAGACAACAAAGTTTCTTCACGTGCAAATGGTCGTGCAGAATCGAACGAATTGCTGGTGCATTTAGTCCTAAGGTATCCTCAACCTGCTGGTAAGTCATTAGTCAACCGTTTTCCTCCGTAACGGATGTTTGTGGTCTTCCCGCACTCTCCAGCGTCCTCGAGAATGAAATATCCACTTCTGAATTCAAAAGTCATTTCTCCTAAGCAAGCACTTTACACTATCATTGCTAACCAAAAACTAAGCCCACCAACTTGGCGCAGTGGTTACTGCGCAAGTACGAGCAAGTTTCAGCTTGCATCAACAAGCAGACTCCTGTGACACATGGTTGCGCCATATTGCAAAACTTTCCTAGTACCCTTTGGATTAAATGTTTCTATATCAAGGTGACCGCTATTAAGGGTCTTCGGCACCTTTTTCAAGATCGGTTAAACTTTAATCTTTTTTATCGGTTCCAAAACTATTTTGAAAATTGTATATCTGACCTTTAAAAGTAGTGTGTGTAACTAACTAAGAGTTTCTACAGCTTTATTTTTTTTTTTTTCAATAAGTGAAGAAACAGTAAGTTTACCGGCTCGAAATTTTGCATACCGTGTATTCGTTACAATAGCTACGTCTTATCGGTGAGCTCTTTTTGTAAATTCCTTATTTGTTGTTGAATTTAACCTCATTTAAGGAATAGAAAAATGACCATGGGTTCAACGTTATTTTTGGACTTCAAAAAGGCAACGATAACAAAGGAATTTACACAAATGCTCTTTGACAAGTCGTAACTACCGTATCGAATATGTGGTATTCAAAATTTCAATCCTGTAAACCTGTAGGTTCTTCAGTTATTATTGAAAAAAGATTAGACCTACCTGAGCTCGTTAAATTGTAAACATTTAGTATCTTATCGTTATACATACATCTTTTAGAGCTAAAATATACAGCTTTCGAAATAGTTTTCGAATCTACCAAAAACAGTAACTTTGAGCGATCTTGAAATTAAGTACCGAACATTCTTATATATAAGCTTTTTCTGGCGGGCCTTTAGGCCCAGAGCTTTGTTATCCGTTTCCAGTTTTTCCTGTCCATCGCCCTCCTCTTCCAGTTTGTTATTTTCTTGTCCTTTAAGTCTTCTAATACTGCTTCTCGCCATCTTCTTCTTGGTCTGCCTTTCTTCTTCTTGTATCCTGGCGTTTTCCACGTTATCCTCTTAACCGTTCTGTTGTCGTCCATTCTTTCCATATGCCCCAGCCACTGCAACCTTCTTGCTTTGATAATCGCCTCTATCTGTGGGTTTCCAAAGGCTTCATATACTTCTTCGTTGGTTCTTCTCACATAGCCTTCCTCGGTCTTTTTCCCTCCCAATATCCTCCGGAGTACTTTCCTTTCCCATCGCCTCACTATTTCCTTCGTAGTTTGGTTCAAAATCCATGTCTCGCATCCGTATAGTACCGTCGGCCTTACAACAGTTTCATATAGTCTAAATTTGGTGTTTCTCGACAACTGTTTTGCTCTGAGTAAGTAATTCATACTTCCAGCTATTCTATTGGCCTTACTCAATCTCGCCCCGATTTCTTTTTCTTCTTCACATCAGTTTGTTATACGTGCCCCTAAATGCAAGAACTGGTCTATCTCCACGAAAACCATTTATCCAAACTGTGTACATACTTTGAACTCTGTATTCTCTTTTCTAGCTCTTCCCACTTTTATAACCTTACTCTTCTTTTCATTGATTTGTAATCCTAGCTGCCAGGCCTCCTCTATTAATCTTTTTGTTATTTCCTTGAGTTCTTTTTGGTCTCTGGCTATGACAGCTAGGTCATCTGCATATCCTACTATTTGGTGACTCCTGCTCAATAGGTCCCCTTCTCTATTGAGTTTACTCTTTCTTATAACCTTTTCCAGAACTATATTGAAAAGTAACGCCGATAGCGGACTTCCCTGCCAAAGGCCAGTCTTTACGGTGAAGTCTTCCGAATTTCCTCCATTTGTTCTTACATTGTACCTTGTCTCCCTTAGTGTCATTATTATCAGTCTTTGTAGTTTTACGGGTACTTCAAAATCCATAACCTCTATCAATTCGCTCCTTTTCACTGAATCGTATGCTTTCTTAAAATCCACAAATAGAGTCACCGCCGGTGTGTTATATTCACAGCATGTCACCCACACCTCTTTCATTGTGAATAACTGATCCGTTGTCCCTCTACCCTTTCTGAAACCTGCTTGGTACTCTCCTACCTGCGGTTCGGCCAGGACTTCCAAGTTGGTTTTGATTATTGTTGCTAATGTTTTGAATACAACATCCAGCAGGGCTATCCCCCTGTAGTTATTGCAATCCACCCCGTCTCCGCTCTTCAACACTGGTATTATTGTCGCATTTTTCCATCCTTCTGGCTTTTGCTCCTTCCTCCAAACACTTATTATCAAGTCGTAGATCTTCTGCTTTAGTTGTTCACCGGCATACTTAATATGTATTTTCGCTTGTTATCCCGTTTTGTCCTGGACTCTTATTGTTTTTCATGCGCCTTAGTATTTCTTCCATTTCATCCCGGCGTTGGTTCCGCTACTTCCTTATTATCGAATCTGGCATTCTCCCCCCGCTCCAATTCATCCTTCAATAATTCGTTAAAGTAGTCTTTCCATCTCCCCTTATTTTCTCTTCCTCTCCGATTAGCTTTCTTTCCTTATCCCTTATGAAAACGACCGAACATCCTTAAGTGTATCTTATTGGTATGTGAAAGTCTCAGGAGATTTATCTGGTTGTTCAATATACATATGTGATCGTCTTTTAAAAGTGGCCGTTAACACTGTTAACAGAGATTATCTATAAATTCGTCACCCTAGTTAATTATTCGGTAAAATAAATAATCAACAATCAAATTTGTCTTCTTAATTTTCGTTGATTTCCTTTGTTCTTAAAGAGTATGGAATGCTCATCTCCTCAATTATTCAGCAATTCTTGTAACATCTTTCGATCTTTAAACGTTTCTCCATCATCTTCTTCTCTTGACTGTATTCTCTATTGATCTATTTCTTTGTAGTGTTACTTATTTTCTATTAAACGAAAATTTGTA
Organism: Chrysina gloriosa; assembly: GCA_038088585.1. Lineage (NCBI taxonomy): Eukaryota > Metazoa > Arthropoda > Insecta > Coleoptera > Scarabaeidae > Chrysina > Chrysina gloriosa. Next base: position 22,481,139 of record CM076095.1, on the reverse strand, counting down.
GACGGAAAAAATGATAATTTTATTCTGCCGATGTTCTTTTAAAATCTATGTAAGTTTCCTTGTATAACGCAATTATTCACAATGCATATTTATTCATGTCCATACTTAAGTCGAGTGCATACAGCAGAAAGCATCCATTTGTTTTCTGTCAGGACGGCTAATGAAATAGCTAATTAAATTTAAGCATCTATTAGGAGTCGCGCCGACCTTGTCACCACGTTTAATTGCCTCTGTTTCGATTTATTTCTGTCGTAGTACATCATTACTCTATAGGAAACTAAGTTACCCAGAATCATCGGCTTCGTATTTAATACGAAAAGAACATATTAATTAACCACTTTAATTAAAACTAACGAAGAACAGATTAACTAAATGAGTTTTACATGGATAAGATCAATTGCAAGAAGATTTTAATTAAAATGGAAAATGTAGAAAATATTTAAACTATTACGCGTTATACAATTAAGGCAAAGGTCGAGGAACGGAATTTGCAGTGTTTGCAATACAATTAACATTTTTTTAGACTCGAAACGTCACATAATTAAAACTTTTTAAAAATGTGACATCATAATTCGCTAGAAAACTCTAATAATCATAACTATGACGAATTATTGATTTTAGCAATATTTTCGCGACATTGGTAGGAATTTTGTTATTACCAGTAGCTAAGCTACAGCACATTCCAAAATGTTTTATTTACCTTAATAAATTAACACGTTACAGTATAATACCAAGGTTGATATTGTAGTAAACTCACAAAGATGTGTCATTACATTTTATGGGAATAATTAAGTATACATATGCATATGATATACGAGGCATCGTAAAACGTATTTGAATTGTGACGATACAAAATATGGCCTCATTAGATACGTATAATACATATATTGTGTATTATATTGGTGTGATTCATATTGCAGATATTTACAACTGTAATTACCTATACATGGTACGTTAGCATTTTAAAATATTATAGTTATATTCCCAATAATTAGTAGTGTCTATGTTTTTAAAATAGCATGTACGCTACTTTTTATTTGAGTCATCCTAATAATAATATTGTAATACCAAGGACATTTTGAAAACTTTATATGATCAAACTAATCATAACTTCAAAGATTTTGGATTACATTCTATCCGATAAGAGCATCAGGATGGAATCTTCGACATGGTAAGCGATATTGGTCGGACATAGGCCAAGTGTACACCAACCCACCTGCAGTTTGAATCTCGTAGACAAAGTGTACACCAACCAAACCGCTGCGTGCTAATATCAGGTTGTCCGGAAAGTTCGTGCCGATTTTTTAGGAAAATTAAAACGCAGCTCATTTAAATATTGGTATACATTTATTAAATTATATAGGTACCATTCTGTTCCACAACCTTTCTCCATCTTTCAGGCAGCTTGAGAATTCCGCCCTTCCAGAACCTCTCAGGTTTTTCGGCAAAATATTTGTCCAAATGGGTTTTTTGTCTCAACCAAAAAGTTGAAATTTTTTCCATTAAGGGAATTTTGCAATGATCGGAAAAGGTGGAAATCCGGAGGCGCAAGGTCTGGCGAACTTCGGTGGATGGGGTAAAACATCCCAACCAAACTCCAATAATTTTTGCCCAGTTCTCAAAGACACATGAGGTCGCGCCTTGTCCTGATGAAACACAACGCCCTTCCGATTCGCAATTTCTGGACATTTTTGTTCAATTGATGTCTTCAATTTATCTAACTACAGCATCCTCGCCATAAACAGCGCATATCTTATTTGCCGATTGTGTGGCATTTTTGTCCTTTCGGAAAAAGAAAAGCATTAAATGCCTATAATGGACTTTATTTGCCACCATATTATAAGGCGTACAAAACTGATAAAAATTAACGAATCGCAACCAAACTTTTTCCAAATATGGATGACGTTATCTCTTTTAGAATATGCACACGTCATTTGTTTTCAATAATTGTGATATATCCATTCAGGTCTCTCACGCCGCCTACCGAAAATCGGCACAAACTTTCCGGACAATCCAATAGTATAGACCAGTGGGCGGCAAATCGCGGCTCGCGAGCAGCCTGCGGCTCTTTAGCGAAAAAGTGCAAGCTCCATATCTCACAGTCGCTTTTGGCATCAATTTAATTAGTTGTTATAATTTGTGTTGCAGTTTCTATTGTTATAAAATGAAATGTTTTTAGTTGACATGATCACAAAGAAGAAGCGAAGAAGAAGGGAAGGCGGAAACCGTGAATTTAAAGTCGAATGGACCGAATCGTTCGCGTTTATAGAAAACTCCAATGGCCTTGCGACCTGTGTTATTTGCCAAGAAATATTATCACACAACAAGAATTCAAATTTGGAGAGTCAAAAAAATATCAAGTCCTGTATTTAATTATTGGGTGCAATCATGCAGCAATATTAATATTACAAGCTTTATTGTTAGCCAAGAGAAGGCTAAGTGAGGCAAACCGTACACAGACGGTGAATACATTAAAAGTTGTTTTATAAATCCATCCGAAAAGCTATTGCGGGATTTTAAGAACAAGCAAGAAATTCATTAATAAAATTAAAGAGTTATTACTGTTTGCTAAAACTAAAAACCATGAAACAGTCAAAATGTCTTCGAATATGACCAATTAGTAAATCGAAGATCTTAAACTGGTTTCAGCTTTGTTATTAACTGTTGACGAAGCTAGTGACATAAATGATACCACGCAAGTTTCACTGTTGTTCGATTTATTTCGTTTACGGGAACTGAAGAAGGATTTTTGGATTATTACCACTGAAAGATCAAAATCGTGGCGAGGATATTGCAAATGCTGTCATGGAATACATGGAGAAACATTATATTCAGCTCGAGAAAATTGTCTCAATTTCAACCGATGGGGCAAAAAGTATGACAGGAGTAAGAAAAAGCTTTGTTTCTATTTTGAAGGACAAAATAAATCACGAAATACTTACTTTACCATGGCATTATTCATCAAGAAACGCTTTGTTTGCAGACATTTCCAGAAGAAACGTGCAATGTTATGGAATTGGTCATTCAAATTATCAATACAATTGTAGCTAGAGCTCTGTATCATCGCCGAATTAAAGAATTTTTGGATGAAATAGGGAGTGAATACGCAGATCTTTTGCTCCATAATAATGTACATACGTTGGATTTTAAAAACAATTATGGAGTTCGTAATTTGGACGCCTTAATGCTGATTTGGAAAAATTAGAGAAAAATAAATGTGATCTCATTCTACAGCTGAAGCGGTCTGCTTTGAAAGACCTGGAGAACGAAGACATGATAATTTTCAACACCTAGAAGAGTATTCCTAACTCTTATGATCAGTTCAAAAAAGTAGTATTTGCTATTCTTTCACTCGTTGGCTCAACGTATTTATGCGAACAATCATTCTCAAGCATTAACTTCATCAAGACTAAATTTAGCAATCGTCTTACTGATGAGAATCTTGAATCCTGCTTGAAAATAAAAACAACGACATATAAACTAGATTTATCAATACTTTCCAAGAAAATGCAAGGTCCTAGTTCGCATTAAATGCGTGTTTTGTATTTTTGTTAATAAATAAAATTATTATTATTATATCTGGTTGTATTTAATGTCTAGTAGCTAGTTGAAACCGACTTCGAAAAACATGATGGATTTTTAGCTATCAAAAAATTTAATCGCCCTGCTGCTGATTTTTGGCTCTTTTGACTAATGAGTTTACCGGCCACTGGCATAGATGAAGCGTACACCAAGAGAAATACATTAAATGTATTAGACAGATAACCGACAGGTTGACTTGGGTCCCGTACAAGCTTCCTATAAAAAAGATGGATTTACAGAAGTACAGATTTTGAACCAAACCGCAAAACACACATATGCATAATTGGTGCTCCGCGCTTCTTCCCCAAATGAAAAAATTTTCCTTTTTGTCTGTGTACACCACCGTTGTGCATGCGCACCGCTCGGGTGGTGGTGTACACTTTATCTATGGGATTATAGGCAATAGACCATTCTTGCTGTGCACTTGGTACCCGCCGTATTGGTCGCTTCAAATTACCGTATTTTCTTGCTTTCAAATCCGTTTGCCTTTTAAGGTGTTGGATGTAAGATTCTTTACCCATTCAGCCCGAAGCCTTGCTATCCCCAGATAGTTACTTCATCTTTTCTTTAGTTTCTCCTCTTTCTTCTGCCGTATCTCTTCAACTTGGTCCTTTCACCTTTTCCTTGACTTTCATCTTTGTTTTCTCGCTGTTTTTTCCCAGATATTCTTTGCTAATCTCTCTAACCCTATTTTTAATAAGTGGTTGTATTAATTTAATTGGCTTTCCTCTATTTCTTTCTATAGGTAATAGATTTTTGTTTCGTTCCTTATCCTGTCCCATTTGTTCTAGCCGGCGAATCTTCTTAGATATTTCACACTCATCGCATTAATCGTTTTATCCTGTTTTTTTTCTGTTAACCCGATTCTAGCGTAGAATATCATTCGTGTAGTTATTATGTTGCAAACCTTTAATTTGACCTGCACGCTTACTTTGTTCTTCCTTAAGATATTTCTAATACATAAAGCCTGATTTTTTTGCTCCATTTGTTAGCTCAGCGTCGATCCTGCCGTCGTTTGTGAGAAATATTCTCTAACAGTAAGCCAGAAGTTTCCAAATAGTGGTCGGGGATCCCTCAGGGTTCACGACTTATTCCTAGCAATTCCCGACAATCGCCAAAATTCAACAAAGCAAAAAGCGTTAGAATTAACATAATATGAGAAATTTCCAAGGTTGTTGGTTTCCTATCAGCAAAACTTAATGGGAGGATGGAGTGCTAGTTTCTAATACGTGAAAGAAAGCGGTGGGTGAGGGTGCACCTCGAAGAGCCATTTAGGATGTCCTTGACTGACACATCATTGGCTGCCCTAAGTATCCATATGTTATAGTTTTCTCGAAACAAGTTCATTCCTTCCCTTTTGCTCTTACACCAGATAACATTACTTTGCTCTTGGCCATGTTAATTTCAATTTTCAAGTTTCCTTCACTTGCCCCAATTCTCTAATTTTTTAGATTTCATTTTCCATATTTGCAATAAGGACAATATCGTCCGCGTATAATAAGACTATTCATGGTGACTAATCCTAGATTTCTGCATCCTACTATGGTGTTTATCAATTCTGTTCTATTTATTATGTTTTTTATTGTTCTGTGCGTAACTGTTATAAAAAGCAGAGGATTCAAGCTTGTTTGTTCTCATATCAAATACCCTGTCATTTGTACCCTATCTTTTATTGTCCGACAAACACGGTTAGTCATATTGGGTAAACTGTTGTAAATATTGATCTGTCTGTCATATCGAACGTTGCCCTTAAGTCTATGAATGTCCTCTCTTCCCATTAGTTTTCTTACTATGAGATTTCTCAATATGAAAATGTCATTCATTTATCCACCAGCCCTTAATTCTATCTATTCTTCTTCTAGTTTGTTTATATAATTTCCACATATCGTTTCATCTGATTTTTATGTACATTGATTACCAAGTGATTTTCCTAGTCCTTAGGTATCTTTCCAGTATTCCAAATTGTTTGGAACGTTAATACGAGGGAGGTAAAGAAGTCTTTACAAAAACATACGAAACCATATTATTTCGAATTGTTTTATTTTTTATCACATTCTTCTTTTAATTCGATACATTTCACCCAGAGATTTTCCTACATTTCCAAACCATCCAAAAGTAAGATTTCGGAAGGGACTCAAAATAGACCTCTGTTTCAGCAATGACTTCATCGTTCGGCGAATCATTTCTGTAAGTTTGGAAAGAAGTAATAGTAAAATAGTCGAAGGAGCCATACCTGGCAAGTACGGTAGATGCAGTAACAAATCCAACTTCAATTCGTGTATTTTCGTCATTGAAACTTCAGAGGTATGTACTCATATATTGGCTCGATGGAGGAACATTTCTTCTTGCTCAAATGCGAGCAGTTTGCGGGTGTTTGATTTCTTCATTCAACCGGCCCAATAACGACGCATGATATTCTCCATTATATCGTTCATCTTTTTTCTAATGTGCATGTGGATTTAATCACCTTCGTTTTTTTTTGGCGAAGCTGGTTTGCCCGGTGAAGACCATTGTTTTGACGTTTCCTTTGTCTCTGATGAGCGGAAGTAGATCCATGTATCATCAACAGTTACGTATCGATGCAAAATTTCCTTGGGATTGCGACGGAAAAGCGCTAAATCAGCCATTGCATTATTCACAAGATTAAGGTTATTCTCGACTATGAGCAAACGCGGCACCCATCTTACCAATAGTTATGTCATACCCATATTTTCCAGGAAACTTGAAACCACTGAGCCATACAATATGCCGGTGACTTCAACAAGTTCGCGCACTTTAATTCATCAATCGCTCAAAACCAAATCGTGGATTTTGTCGATGATTTATGGCGTGGCAGCCTCAACTGGACGAGATCTGCCATTAACTTCGTCCAACTGGGTTTTGGTGTCTTTCGCTGTTTTGCCTTTCAAATAAAAATGTTTGATCACTGCACTTTTTTAATTTATCGGAAACAACAAAAGTTATTTGCTTCAATTTGACAGTAGTCTATTATGTAACACTTGGTGTTTGTCAGTAACCAACTTAATTCTATTCTAGGAGGTTCAATTTTTAGAATTTCTTGATCTTTCCTCGTAGTAATCACTCTTTCCCTCATTCTCTCATATATTTAATGGTCCCTGGCTATATAAGTTCTTCTATCCCTGTTTTGAGTTTATTCATAGCAGCATCCTCTCGCTTTATGTTTAACATTGTTGATGTTCCACCTCCAAATTCTTGTGCGGTTTCGTGTTAAATTTTTCCTCGTAGAATTCCCTCCATATTTCTACGATTTTTTCCGTTTTCATTTTGAAATGGCTATTCTTATCTTTAATTCCTTTTATTCTTTATATTTGTTCCCTCTAAACGCTATTATTTTTATCCAAAACTTTCTATTATCTGCACGGTAATAATCTTCTATCTCTTTACCAAATGTTTCCCAGGTCTGTTTCGTAGCGGTCCTCACTGCCTCGTTCGTATTGCTTTGTCTCTTTTCTTTGTTTCGTCTATATATTTTTTATTTTTTATTATTTTATTTAGTAGTTTTTTTTAACTAAATCATGTCACCATTTGGTCTTCTTTGTTATTTGTTCATTTTACTTCAGGTATTTCTAGTGCTCTGCAGTCTATCTTTGAAGTTATTTTTCGTTGTTTTCTTGAAGTTATATCTTCTTTCCAATGTCTCTTTATTATTTCCACTCAAGGAGTTTTACAAAATCGTCGTTTGTCCTTTCTTGATATTTCCTTCTAAATTCCATACTTTTTAATTTTGTGTATTGTCACTCGGTTGTATTTCTTTGTTTCTTCTGTTTGTATCCTATTTACTCTCCATTTTGCATAATATGGTCGCATATACATATCTCATCCTTCTGTCCTGATCACTTCAATTTCCGATATTACAATCTCCCATTATTATTGCAAATAAGAATAACTTAACGAGAAGTATACAACTGTAATGCACTGTACAATGAACATCACACATCACACACTGACCGTTTTGGCCGAGGATGGCAACTTAGTTAATTTTATTATACACTAGGGCGAGAAGAAGGGCTGCTAAAGCAATGAATCCAAGAAATATCTGACCAAACAGTGTGCGATAAATGACGAATTTTCAGCGCAAGTTTAAGAAGAAGAAAACTATAATTACTTTTAGCCTTTATGTCAAGGTAAAAGGGTAAAGAACTGCAGGGCAGAATGACTTACAGTCATAATACAATGTTCAATAACTTCCGTAAACCAAATTGATTAAATAAATTATTTACGTGCGCAGTAGAAAGCAAAACACAATCTTTGCAACCTCCAAAATAACTTTTATATATATATGTATATATACATACTACCATATACCAAAATAGCTACATATAGTTATTAATATCGCAAAGCGATCTATCCATTCTATTGTCCGACGAGGAACACCCAAATTTTTGAACAAAATTACGCCTTCGAAAACGCAGAACGCATAAAAAAGCAGCCAACATCCGCTAAGAACTCCAAAGGTAAACTCGTGCGTCATCGAATTGCAATACTCGTGTAACAGATCTAAATTTACTCTTATGTAATGTGTTTTTGCCGGTTATAAGATCGAGTTTGATTACTAACATGACCGCGTGTACCGGCATTTTAACTTTTAGCGTATCGCGTAGACATTACATACACGATACGTCGAGGTATTCAAGATCCTTTTCGTTAATCGGCGCTAAAAATAAACTCTATTTGAGCTTGAGGCTGTTCACTTACCTGTCATCGACGAAACGAGTATGGGCAGACGTTCACACCTTCAAATTAGATTAGATTAGAATCCATACACAAAGTTGTACGTCCATAATGTGGGCTGAAGTAAAAACAACAACAATGAAAATTTTAGGTGCTAGTCCTAATTGTTTGTTTGTCATTCAAACATCTACATTGCTGCTTTATTCCGAACAAATCTTTATGTGTTATTTAGAGCATCGGAATGTATTGAGGGTTACTGGACTCCTCTATCCATTTCATCCACTTGTTCTGGTTTTGGTCAAATTTTTCAATTTCCATTGTCTTCCTAGTTGCTCAATCCTTTGCAACCACATTTTCTTGGACCCATCTCTTCCCTTTTCTGATATTGCTTCTTTCTAGTATATTCTTGACCAGCATGCTTTAAGTACATGTCCATACTAGTTGAGTTGTCTGTTCTTTCATTTTGCTTAAAACTCTCTGTTATCTGCATACTTCCTTCGGTCTAGTTTTGCCTCGCAATCTTCCTAAAACGCGTCATTCCCACTGTTCTTAGTTGCCCATCTTCCTGTTGTCTACGAATGTGAATGAAGTTCTCTAGAAGTAAAAGAAGTAAAAGGTATTCAATATTTCTCATTGCACATTCTAGGAGCATGTACGACACAACTTGATCGATCATGATACTTTTTATGGATATTGCTTCCACCTCACTTTAAAATACTCTAGTATTCATTTGAGACTTTGCTTTTATAGTAAGTAGGAAGTAAAATTAATTACTACTTCACTTAGTTGCACTAATTATATTATAAAAAATTGAGAAGTTACAGTTAGAGGGTTGCACTAGTAAATCGTTAATAACGCGGATTCTGTAAAATATCAATCAAAGTCTGTGTTCTTAGAGGGGTGTTAATTTTGTGGGATTGGCTGATTATTTGTTCTTTGTTGCTATTGGTGGACAGTTCCATACTATATACTAAATATACTAAAATACATAATACTTTCCAATTTACCAGCGAATGTGAGGTGGAAAGTCAGGTATAGTTCGATGATTTTAAACTAATTTCTATTATTCCTGGAAAAGAATGAACAGATATTAAATTCTATCGAGATAAGATCAACAAGACTTGTCTTTTGCTAATTACTCAAGGAAGTCTATTGAGGGGATTCACAACACCTGTTTCTGGATTTACGTTAAATACGATCTTAGGAATCGAGGAAAAGATAATATAACGAATAGTTTGACTTAGTCTAATAAGAAAGCTAAATTTATGTTTTAAACGGTACACAAACAAAATAAAAGGAACTGTTTGGATGGTCATCCAACAGTCTGAAGAAGAGGTGTGTGGATCCAATCGTGGGAGATAGCTAACTACTCGATTGTAAAAATTTCTCACCCTTCCGAGCGTCAATTTAGTCAATTGATGACTGTGTTTTAGAAGGGAGAAAATCTTTAAATATTAGTAGCAGAGTACACAAATTGAAAGCAGCGGTAATTATCCTCAATATATTATTTCGTGCTGCCTAAAGACGAGGTCTATGGTACTGTGGTAATGATCGTGGTGGTGGTTCGCGGCCTATTCCTAGAGTATCCGCGAGAATTGCCAAAACTTAGTAAAAAAGTGTTTTACATTTACTTAGGTAATATAATATGAAAATTAGAAAACGTCTGATTTACTATGCCAAATTCGCAAGGTTATAGGTATCCTATTATGAAATGTGATGGAGGAATGCTATTTTATAATTTCCAATACATTAAAAGAAACCAAGGAGGAGATGAGGGAGGATCTTCCCATCTTAATGAGCCTCTTGGGGTATTCTTGACTGGGAATCACTGACTTAAGGTATAAATTATAAATTCGTCCTTAGATCTAATCTAGATCTTCTACACAACAAACAGGGCAAAAACTGTCTACAGGCTATATTTTTTAACACCCAGGAAACGTGTTTGCTAAACCGGCAAAGATCATCCGCTAGTATTTCGTCGATGTGCTCAAGGGGAGGCGTGTGTCTTCGACAAAGATGTTGTTGTTAATAGTAGTTCCTCTTCTGGTAAACCTTACCGTGGTCCATCAGTTTTCGTTGCTCTTGTACCCCCATTTGTAAACGAGAACAAGACTCCTTGGACCGCAGACTGTAGTTTTCGCCAGACATGCCGTTGTCGCAGGGCCGGGGCAAAAACCAGGGTGTCGTCCAGGTAGGTTTAACTATCTTCCACCTAATCCTTGTCCAGCGGTCAGATTACTATCACTTCTTCTGGAGGAGGTGAATGATCAAAATTCGTGTTGGTTGCTACCTTAAACCCAACGAATCCCAACGAAAATCCAATGCCCGAAAGTGGGGGCTGAAAATGTGTGGTTGAAGATGGTATTAGAACTTGTTAAATAGACATGCCTCAAGAATCGATATTTGTAATCGTTGTTGTTTAGATGTATTACTTATCTAAAAAGTACGATAATATCTATTTTTATGAAAACCTTATTAAAATTTATTAAATTTACTTTATATTTAAACTTTCGAACCAATTTTCAAACATCAACGTTGTTTAGCAATCATAAAATATATATTTTTATAAATGCTCACATTGTGCAATATAGTAAATATGGGTTTTTATGTTATTCAATCTATGGTTTTTTCCTCTGAATGATTCATTTTCATCCTCGTACACATCAGTTTCCGGGTATACTTCCAAGCATCTATTTATAATCACATTGGATTCAATAGCATTTTACTGTAGGTGTTAGAAGTTTACACCTGCATTTAATGTAGAGGTTTCTAAACTTATGGTAGTTGTCTATAATTATGTTATTTCTAGGTAAAAACATCACAATCACAGATCATATCTTCTATTGTTTTTGTTTTATCTGAACTACAGAGCCAAATTCCTCACACCAGCTGATTAAGTAATTTTAATGGATTAAATATATATCGTTTTAATTTGTTGATACAGCTGATATCTCTTCTTCACTTTCATTGGGCAAGGTAGCCAGAAAAATAATCATATCCTTCTGCACTATCCTAATTTATACCTCTGTAGACCTAGTGACTTTTAGTTCAATAAATCTTTTCAGGACATGTGAGGTTTTAGGTCAAGTTCAGGATTTGCTAATACAAATTCGGTTTTTGGAGATATTTCTCAAGAGCATCAAGAGAAGAAATTTCAAAACCCAACGAAGCATAACTACACTAGCTTTAAGTCAACAAAAAACACCAAACTAAATTCAGAGGTGCGGGGAAGTAAAAGTTATATATGGATTGTCTTACTCCGATGCTTGGTGATAACGAAGAATACAAGGTAAAGCGAGAACCAGCCGAAATAATCACAGAAGAAGGATCAGTGAAATGATTTGGACATGTGTTCAAAATACGTAGAAAGGTACATATTAGTTAGGAAGATCTATGAGCTATATGAAACAGGGGAAAGAGAAAGATTTACACCAGGAAAAATCTGGATATAAGTGGTATTAAATAGGTAGAGGTAAGAGCTATTCAGAGACTGAAAATAGCAGTGAAATATATGGAAGGAAAGCTCACGAAGTCAATTCCACTTGATTGAGGATTAGGACGGGTAAGTTACGTTATTCAATCGTCGTAAATAATGATTCCAATGTAAACAAGATTCACCTACAAAGCTACCCCGAAAACCGAAAAACTTCGCTTATAAAATACATTCAAACCGCGACAAGGGAGATTTTTGGCGGTAGGACAGGACAGTAAAAAGGGATGTTGATAAAAACAAGCGCGAACCGCGTTCACCGCCGCCGTATATACGCGAAACGCGTAAAAACAAGTGATATACGAGAGAATTCGGCAATTTTTTCATATACATGGACACCCTACTACTAACACTACACGTAGGAAATTTATGATAGATGTTGCTAGAGTAGAACGTTGTATATCTACATACATACATACATAGTTCCGTTCCTGTTGTTGGGGAAATGTAAATATGTACAAATGAAAACCGCAAATGGATGGTACCAAATTTGTTTATTTTTCAATCTCATTAAGTATGCGACAATCGAGATAATAGGAGATATCGAAATTTGATGTTGACTATTAAAATTAATTATTTGATTAACGGCGCCTTCGGAAGATGTTTTTATTTATTGTTTGTTTGGATTTAATTGTTTATTTTTTTCCAATGCTGCATTCTAATCAAGTTCTATTCAATGCCAATTCTTCGATATTGTATCTTCGATAAAATTATTTAAATATCTTGTTGACTTAAAATGTCATTTTTACATTTTTGAGTATTCAGATGAGCTTTGACCAGATCTAATGTACGTTAGTGCGCTTTAAGTTTACATAATAGTTACTTGTTGATGTATTCGATGAAAATATTTGCGTAATCTTTTGGACTTTGATATTCCAAGTCCAAAAATAGTTTTCTGTTTTCTGTTCATTGTACAGTAGGTATGATGCATGTATATCTAATATTATTTCTATTTCTGATTATTTAAGTCAAATATTACACCATGTTTCATATTTTGATATACAGGATATAATTGTGAAAATGGTTAATTTATGAATACGGTAAAGCTAGTATGGTATAGTTAACGTAATCAGCAAAAACAATGGCAAATCAGGCGAAACGTTTTTGCTTAATTTTAATAAAATTTTTGCCCCATACATTTTTACATTACGGTACTGTGTTCTTCGTAGACGTTTATTTGAGAGGTAAGGGATTTTTTAAAGTCGAAATAAATAGTCGGGCATTCAGTCTGTATTTGGGTATTCTACAATGTAAGCAGATGGTTTCATTGAAATAGCGCCGCCAGTAAATAGGAGTGAATAATGCTTCTCTGTCTCTGTCACTATTACAGAAAAATATACAGATGTTTTAGTTCGCTGTCGTTGCATGAACTTGAGTCATATTTGAAAAGTTTGACGATCTTTTGTTGGTAATGATAAAAATATCGTCTTTCAAAAAGATTTATTTATTGGAAACAATGTAAAGTCAAGAAAACAAAGAAAGTTTCACAAGAAATACCTAACATTAGGCCTTTTTGACAATAATATTTTATGTTATTGCTGTGTAAAAATGTTTAAGGCAAAATGATTAATAAACCGTAGATAACCTGTATGTACTGTACAAGCAGTGTGAAAAACTCGCAAATTTGAAGTAGACCGCTTATTCATTAATTATTTATGCTCACTCGATCAATGATCCGATCATTAGTCGTATTGGAAGCTCGCTATAATTATATAACAGGGGCGGACTCAAAACTGTAATTATAAATATTTTGCGAACGGTACTTTTGGAACCCTACGTTTATTAAGCAAATATTGAATATATTATTATTATTTATTTTATTAATTATCTACCTTTGGACAACTTTTTAACCATTTACACAGTTATATCCCTTATACATAAATTATCACATAAGGTGTATGAATAATATACATTTATCTTTTGGATTACCTCTACTACTTATGTTAGGCCCATCAAAGACAAAAATAAAGAACGTATAATAGCTACTGACGGCAGCGAGTGGATGCCTATCTACTATCTCGGCTGAGGATAGATTCATTTCAGGTGAGATCTTAGTCTCCTCCATTTCCTTTTTCGAATGACCCATACCACCAATCTGACTCTTTTCAATACTGCATTTTTTCATTCCCACACATTGGTCAACCCCTTTGGCAATCGTGGCGCTTCAAATTGCTGAAATGCTTTCAATTTGTTTACCCCAGAAAATGTTATCCAGGAGTGGACAAGAATAATTTGAAAAACAATAGCTACTGCAAAGCAGCAGAAGATTGGGACGTAGGAATTATTGTACCAATATACAGAAAAGGAAATTCAAGAAAGGGCAAAAATTCTAGAGGAATTTCATTAATCGGTGCAGTCGCAAAACTTTATGTCAGAAAGTAGAACAAGAAAAAGTGCAGAGAAAACTCTAGAGAATTCACAATGTAGCTTCAGAGTAAACAGAGGAGTGACAGACGCTAATTTTATAATTACAAATCAGTGAAAATCCGACGCTGAAAGGCATAAGGATTGACGAGAAGAAGAAGAAGAAGAAATCAGTGAAAAAGTGATAAGGGAAAGCAGCAAAGGCTCACTTGTTTCATAGATCTAGAGAAGGGCTTCGATAAAGTAGACAGAGAAGACATATGGAAGATTTTAAAGAAAGCAAGAATCATATAAAAAACAATAGACGGAATAAAATGTCTATATACAAAAAACACCAAATTCTGTCAGAATAAGACACGAAGAATCCTAACGATTTGAAACCACAAAAGGAGTAAGGCAGGGATGCGTACTGAGCCCGCTGTTCTTCACTTCAGTTCTAGATGAGGGTATAAAAGACAGATAAAGCAATAGAAGGTGGTATTTTGGAATATGGAGGAAGTTGGAATATCGGAGATTATATATTCCAATGATATACTGCTAATCGCATAAAACGAAAAGAAATTGAACGAAAATCTGAGAATATACAATGAGAGTATAAATATGAAAACCAACGTAGAAAAAACGAAGACAATGATCATAAGCACGAAGGATGAAAGGCGCAAGATTTATCTGCAGGGAAGACAGAACAAGTTAATAGTTTTAAATACTTGAGGGCAGTGGTGATAAAAGACAGAAGATTGGATAGAGAAATCGTAGTAAGAGCAGGGGCAGCTGGAAGACTATTCAATGGCATTAAAAATACCTTTTTTATAAGTAAAAGAGACACCAAAACCAACAAAAATGCAAATATTTAAACGGCTAGTAACACCAATTTTAACATATGGAGCCAAAGTGTGGAGAACAACAAAGAACTAAATAAGCAACTTACAAAGCATGTAAATGAGGTTTATGAGAAGAATTGAAGATAAGACGAGACTTAACAGAATCAGAAATGACACTACGAGGAAAAACTTGAAAGTTACGCCGATACAACTCGCAGTAAGGGGACGTTGGTTGAGTTGGAGAGGACATGTTTTGAGAATGGAGAAGAACAAGATGGTTAGAAGAGTGTACGAGACCCGAGTACCGAGGAAAAGAAGAAAAGGAAGGCCAAGAAAAACCTGGACAGAAGAAATAAAGACAGCAGCTGAAAAACGATGTATAAAATGGAGCGAAATCCGTGGCAGAACACAAGGAAAAAAGCATAAAACGTCCTGGAAGGGGAAATAGGACGACAGCCAGAGAACTCAACGTCACCGCCTTACACTCGAAAGGGTAAAAGGCTTTAGAATTAGTTAGTTAGTTAGCTACCACGAAACTGTTCCATAACTGCACACCACGAATTACTAATTAATCTAGAACACGTACTTCGTTCTAATTAGTCAAATATTTTCAATTACATCATAGTGAACAACCTTGTTAAAGCCATAATATATGTAGCTGGACGTTTGTATTCCGTTGGCAATTTTAATTTCGAAAGATCCTTTGGATCTAATGGTTCTTTCAGGGTAGAGGCTATTTTGTTTTCAAAAAAGGTATCCCATTGGCGTTCTTAATAATTGGAAATTTTTCATCCATCATAGCTATGGTAACTGCGATCTGAAGTGTATCACAAACTCTGATATACTTTGAATATACCAAAGATGCAAGTTGCGTTTTGATATGAACGTTTTTCGTATTTTCTAGGAAGAAACTGGACGAAGACGAACATCAGACGAGTATGAAGCATCAAGAAACTAAGAGAATATTACGAAAAATATAATAAACGTTCGATTTGGGTCATTCCATGTCAAATCAATCAAAAATAGGCAACCATTTTCTTGACCCCCTCCGATTTCGATGAAATTTGGTGTACTTGTTATACTAATTGAGAAATACCTTAAGATGTATTGAAATAATTAGAAATGTATAATTTGTGTCTCAGTGGCTTTTTTTAATAAAACTGTACGTTTTACTAAACTGTAAGTTTTTACTGAAACTGTACTGTTTTTTATTTTTCAATTATAAAAATTTCACATCAAACACATATCGAATTGTTGTATTTTTGACTCTTTTCCAACCCAGAAAATAACACTTTTCCATTGATCCCACTGTTGTCCCAAGATAAAAATTTCAGGATATGCTCTTTAGGACTTACTCTTTGAGAATCTCCCTTTCAAAAATCGGAGGATATATACCCCCATTTCGCCCACCCTTTGCTACGACTTTTAAATTAGGGAGGTACCCCTCATTTTCTTCAAAAATTTGTTTGGTTATAGTAGTCTTGTAGAGCATATTAAGAGCTTTAAAACAGAAAAAACATTGGGCTCTGTAGCTACAATAGAACCGATGATATTGAATTTTGAAGGTGCAAGAGTGTCGCGACTTGGAGATTTTGGGAGAAATTATTACCCTCCGTATTTTCTTAGGGGGCTAAAAATTTGTATTTGTCAATTTTTCAGTTAGTATAACACCTAAACCAAATTTCATCAAAATCGGAGGGGGTCAAGAAAATTCATGATTGATTTGGCATGGAATGACCCATTTATGGGGTGTTCGCAAATAATCCAAAATATAGGGAGAAATGGGGAACAAGCTAACGTTTGCAAGCGGAGAATAAATGGACCCAGAAAAATAGAACACAATGTGATGTTTCCAAGATTGCCCACTTGTATATCATGTTTCCAAGAAGTAGGGGTAGAAAAGTTGAAATGAACTACTTTGGGAAGTGTTAGCAAGTAAATGCAAAAAGAAAAAGTGAAAATAGGAGAAGTTATCCTGTAAAACAGATACAATGCATCTATCTAATAGTGGTGCTGTTGTTCTTATTAAATAATGGTCTATATATTTGTAAGGATGCAGCAATGACAATCAAATCTGCAGCACAGATTTTTCTCAATTCAGTCTTGTACTAGAACAGAAAAACAAAAGAAATGACATCAGCAGAAGAAGAAGAAGAAGTACTCGATAGGAAACGACAAATTAGAACAAGTTAAAACTTATAGTATCTGAGAGTAATAATAGAGCAAAACGGGAAGCAAAGTATGAAAATCAACAAAAGAATTGAACGTACTTTGAAAATATATCCGTGTCTTCACTAGCAAGAAAGAAATTTCAAGATAAGCCAAAGTAGAATTGTATACGACCATATTCAGAAGTGAAAGATGGACGCATGAAGCATACGAGAAGTCAGAAGAGTAAGCTCCAAGTGATCGAAATCAAGCTTCCAAGAAAATTGTATTAAGTTACCAAACTATACACAATCACCCAATAAAACAATTAAGAAAAAAGCTAACGATACAGTCTTCATTTGTAGAAGACAGTTAAGTTGGTGGGGGTAGCCACAGCAATTAAATGGAAAAATTTCAGGGAGGATAATGTTGGGTGGGAGAGTTAAACAAACTTGGAATGGGATCATAAAGAAGAGGGCCTTGGTACGAAACGCGAGAGTAAAATATAGGTCTTGACAAAACAAAAAGGCGGGCTCACACTCCCATTATCCAATCGAACACCTTTTTATAAAAGTGTATCCGAACTGAGGAATAAAGCAGGAACTCAGGGATAAATCACTACTCAAATCTAGGATCGGATTGGATAATTTCTCTGTACTGAAATAAAGAAGTCTAAAGAAGAAGAATCTTCTGCAATAACTACTCTGAAGGGAAAATATAGGTGTCAAATCAAGAACAAGGACAACTTAGACTGTTATTTTCCAATTAAACGCCATTTTATAACACATTCCAAATAACTCCGAACAGTCTCCCACTTGAAGAACAAGGATTATTAACAGTTTTGGCAGTTAAGTATAATAATAAATAAGAACGCACTCCTTTAATACTGTTTTCTAGAATTTACGTTTTCACTGCATATTACTCATACAGAATTTTTAATACATTCCTGTTTTTCAATATTTCAATAAATTTTGTCTTCTTGACTCCAAACTTAACCACTTTTGTCGCATTCAATAAGGATATCAATTTTATCTTTGAGTGAAAGTCGTTTTCAAACCATACCAAACGAGAATCAAGATTTTTATAGCAGTTTTGGATGCAGAAGGGCAGTTTGTTGGTAGATAAACCAGAAGTAACGGACGAAAGGCGGCGAATCGATGTTAACTTTGTTGTTGTTCTGTTTTTAACAACAAGGACAATTAAGATAGATGGGACATATACAAAGAATAGGGCAAGACGAACTAGTGAAAGAACTGTACGAAGTAAGAGATAGGGGGAAATGAGGAAGAAGAAGACCAAGAAAAATATGGAACGGGGAAGTAACAACAGCAACGGAAATGAGAAGAGTAAAGTGAGAAGATATATCAAGATTGGCGTAGAATAGTAAAAATTGAAAAGAAATATGAAGGAAAGGTCCATGGCTCAAAGATTAAGTAGGGGAGAGTGTTGCACCATGGACCAAATGTACCTCGTACTAAATGCATTATAGCCTATTTACAGAGAAGTTTTCATAATTTGGTATTACACATAGTTACAAGGATTTAAATAGATGTCACCCTATTTTGATTTATTTTCGGATACTTGTAACCGTTTTTCGTTTTTGACGATTTCAATTTTATGCTCAGCAAATGTAAATATTTTTTTGTTTTTCACTGTAGAACAATAAGTTTATATTGCGAGATCCATTGACACCTCTTAGTTTGGTGAGTTTACTATTTATGCCTCTTTGTATCAGTATTATTTGTAATATTACAAACATAACTAAACATTTAAATAAATTGACTTCATCGTAAACATTATGTGTAATGTAACTTGGACCTGTAGAATGTTATACCATGGACTGGTCCAAGGTACATGCACTCACAATTCTTAAGTACAGTATTGTTAACACAAAGTTGATTGATGAGCTTTATTTATTTTATAGAAAATGCCGCGAAGTAAAACGGGCAATAAACATAAACCAAGAGATAAAGACAATTTAAAACTTGCCGTAGAAGATGTTGTTTTGCATCAATATACTATTTGTCAAGCTGCAAAAAATAATAAAATATCAAAGACAACGTTACTTAGGCATTTGAAAATTTATAAAACCTTCAATGATCACACGTTTACCTACAAGTCAAACATTACCTGTAACCCAATATTTTCTGACGAAGAAGAAGATGTTCTCGTTGATTATATAAAAACTGCCGCCAAACTACATAATGGTCTTACAAAAAATGAACTTCAAAAACTGTCTTTTGAATTTGCCAATCAAAAAGATACCGATTTCTTGGATCAAAGAAAAGAAAGCTGGCAAGGAATGGATTCGCGGTTTCCTTTCCAGACATCCAATTGTGTCTTTGCGAAAACCAGAGGCCACTAGTTTGGCGCGCACTACTGCCTTTAATAAGAAAAATGTGGCCCATTTTTTTAGTAATTTGAAAAATTGTTATGATCGCTACAAATTTGATGCCAGCAAAATGTATAACCTTGATGAAACTGGGAACGTAATAGTTCACACTCCCCTAAGATTTTAGCCCCAAAAGGACAAAAACAAGTAGGAAGTGCAACATCAGGCGAAAGAGGTATAAATATAACTATAGTGGCAACAATAAATGCTATTGGCAATCAGGTTCCTCCTATACTAATATTTCCTAGAGTGCACTTCAAAGAGCACATGTTAAAAGGAGCCCCGCTAGAGCAATAGGTGGTGCCAAACCATCTGGTTGGATAAATCAACATTTATCTGTTGCTTGTCTCAAACATTTTATCTCACCTTAAGCGAACTGTAGGTAAGAAAGTACTATTGATTTGTGATAACCATGATTCACATATTTCCCTTCCAGCTATAAAGCTGCCAAAAGAAAATGAAATTGTGTTGCTACCCATGCCACCTCATACATCTCACAAGCTGCAGCCGCTTGACCGTACGGTTTTTGGGTCGTATAAAACATTTTATAACCAGGCGGTAAATCAATGGCTCACAAATAATCTAGGGAAACCTGTCATTATCTACGACATTTTTGAAGTAATAGGAACTGCTCATTCGAGAGCTTTCTCGATCAGTAACATCGTAAAAGGTTTTTGTTGACAGGTATATGGCCTTATAATGAAAACATATTTGACGAGAATGATCCTCGTATGTTACCGATCATCCTCAAGAAAAATACAACCCTCCAGTTGATGATATGGACCACCAGGTTATCATAAATGACAGGAGTGACTCTGAGGAAGTGGCCACAACATCATCTCAGAAATTATGATATACATTTGTATAGCCACATGTAATAAGGCCTTTCCCAAAAGCAGGACCTAGAAGAGAAGTTACTAAAGGTCAAAGGAAAGGAAAAACGAGCATTTTAACGGACACACCAGTAAAAGATGAAATTGAAGGATATAAGTTAACTGAAACTAAAAAGAAGGTAAAGCAAATAAAGAGAACCACAAGTTAAAATAAAAAGTCCGTACAAAAATAATTAGGAAAAAATAGAAGACAGCAGTGACGATGAAAGTTTAAAATTACGGGATTCATTATCTGGTGACCACGATAAGTTTCTTAATAAGGTTAGAAAAGAATAAAAGAAGAGCAGGAAATAGATGACGACGTAATAAAAGAAGAAGAAGATTATGTTTTAGTAGAATTAGCAACCAAGAAGACAAAACGATATTTCGTAGCGAAGATAATTAATTCATTGAACACAGATTATGAGGTAAAACTTTATAAGAGAACTAGCAGATACCCGTCGTGTTTTGAGTTTTTCCGGTAGGTGTGTAAACATAAAGATTTTTCAACGTTCCAACTCTGGAGCAAGCAACATATAATTGGCCGTGCGAAAAACAGGAATTTTCTAAGTTCAAACCAGCAACAGTTACCATCTTGTTCCGTTGCACAATTTCGGTCGGTCTAACAATAAGTTGCGAATGAGCATCAACGGTGAACCAACCTTTAAAGTTAAGATATGTGGTGGCATTCCAGATGGTTCCAAAGAGTTAAGAAACTCTAGTAGAAAGTTGACAGCTTGTTCCTCATCTATAACTGTGTCAATTGATTTGTACGTGACAACTTCACCGGGTAGCTTGAATTAAATATGATGATTTATTTTGTTGACGTCATCATTCTTCGGAGCCAAAATTACTCGTTTTTACTGTCTATGAGATTTTTAATATTTTCTAATTCGATTATTTGACATAGTCGACGCGATTACCACAAATGATAAAACTTTCTGATGACAGTGACAGATCAATCTTTTTGTGTTGACAGTCTGTATTCGGAAAAATTATTGTATGGGAAAAGTCGAAAATCCACTTCATCAATGGACCGAATGTATTTTTAGTCGTCTAAAGTCATCCTCGCGTTATTGCCTTTCTAATGAAACCGGTTTGGGGCACATCGGTTGGATAGTTTCGAAGTCTATAACGGACATAGAAACATTTTTTGTATTTTATATACATATATAGATAGATGGGAGAACTGCATCTAGAAACTTTGTTCCAAGTAGTGACAATCCTTGTTATGTCGATAGAAACGATGTGATAATGCGTCTTGCCCTTCCAAAAACAGTTGGTTTGACAAAAAGGCAAGAAACTCAACTTATCTTTCCGGTAGATTTTAGTCAATATAATGTTTAATAGTTAATGTTACTTTTTAGTTAGTACTTATTCGAACCTATGTTGAATAGAGGGTTTTGTTTTACAAAACTCACTAGTAAATAATAAACATGCAAGTACATTTGTGTATTATTTGACTTATTGGACTAAGGTACACTAGTGCTTGCTCCAAGGTATATGCATGTACTGTACCTTGGACCATTGTGCAATCGTTCTTTTTAATTGATTTTTTGGTAATTAAATAATTGAACTTCTATATTTCAAATGTAAATTGCAAAAGTCAGTTTATTGAGAAAATATCGCTACATTTAATTGAATCCGTTAAGGCTATCAATAATGAGATATTGGGTATATAAAAAATGGTACAACACTCTCCCCTAAATAAAAAAAAATTGTCCTCTCAATAGTGCGCACTGAAGTCGAAAAAATCGGTGATAGCGGAGCACCATCAATACATAATTCACAAAATAAATTAAAGAAAAGAAATGTGGTACCTACCTTACCCTAAATATTATTGGACTGAACACACATTGTATAGTCAAAATCTAAACTTTGCTCAACCCGTCTTTATGAGAATACACGAACAAAGGAGATGTTTCCCCATCGACTTCAACTTTTTCTTAAAAAAGAAGAAACATGAACCGTTTCAATGTGTCGACTAAAAAACAAAACCACAAATATCGAGTGCGTATACAGTGGAATGCGTATACATTCCAAAAGAAAAATACGAAATGACATTTTTGGCAAATGCATATTTTGGCTATAAAGACAATATTAAAATATTCACTTATTTTTGTAAGAAAAAGTGTAGGTAAACGTTATTGTATTTCTCAACGAAGTTATCAGGATGTCCTTGACTTTAATAAGAATGTTGTCATAATAAATTGCAAACATCACCATTTAAAAGCAATTTGTTTTAAAAACATGCGAATTTGAATTTCGACACTAAACAATAACTGCGAATATAAGTTTTTAGTACTTAATGAATTTGCGTTTTTTTCTTAATTAGAAACGCTCACATCATTATTACCGCTTGAATTTCAGGAATTTAAACAATGATCTTCGTTTATGTATAGGAAAATGGCCAGAACAACATTTTATACGAAGAAAATTATCTTTTAATGAAGTGCCAATACACGGGTGTTGTTATTATAATAATTATAATTTATAATAAAAGATTTTTTATCGTTTCGTTGTAATTTTTTCTAAAATTATAGTTTATCGCATCTAAACATCCGTGTTACTAAAAAAGCAACACAATATCACCTCAATCAGGCTACGATAAACAAAATCGTTCAATAAACAAATGAATGAGTAAATCGCGGAATACCCAAAAATCGAGATGGCTTTGGAATGCCGAGTCCGTCGAAGCCGGGCTTGGTGACGTCAACCGATACTATATAAAACAAACGACAAACCCAGGACCAGTCGCAGAATTCTAAGCGCTCTCGATGTACTAAGCGCGGTTGTTTTAATTCGAATTCCTCAAAGATCACACGCTATTCGAAAAGCAAAACGAAGTAAAGTGCGTCTCGCTTGCAATTTGGTTTCGGTTCGGCGATAGGCGATTGTTTTTCCTTTCCGGATCACGGCCTACTCGATTAAGTTTGCGAGCGTTTGAAATAAAATACGCGTCGCCATGGTGAATTATGTTTTTGTTTTTGTGTACACTAGCGTTGTTTTGTTTGGTATCGTTTCACCTTCGGCCATACCGATGTGGGAATATCTCACCGCGGATGAGAAAGTAAGTATGGAAACCACGCTATAAATAGAATAACCGGTATTGGAAGATGCGCTCTTAAACATTTTTCAAATTCCTGTAAATTGCGATCGTTTGCCGCATAGGAATTATAAACAAAAAATCGAATCTTTGATAGCATTTTTCGTATGAAATCTGTTGCAATGTAATAAAAAAGCATGTTGAAATGCATGCACCTGGGGAGAGCACAGGATAAAGTCCAAACGCAAAACTCCTAAAAAGTTAGTACAAAGTACATTTTTTCCTTTAATTTTGATTCCAGATAATGTACTTGTACAACATGTTCCAATCCCAAGTGAAAGATTTCTGTGAAACGAACACTTGTAGGCAACAATTGAAGAATTATGGCTGGAACAAGTTGAAGAATATGTCCGAGGATCATCTGGATAAGATGGATCCGTTTCAAAGAGGTTCCAATGATATAAGTAAGTTGGTCTTTTGATTTTCGAAAACTTCAAATACGTAATTAACAATAAGTTATCATCCTCAGTGGTAAATTATTTAAGAAAACCAAAATATTGATGATTGAGATGAGTCTTTAAAAAAGACCTAATTAGGTGCGTTGATTGGGTAGCTACAAGGTAGCTGTGCAATGACTTACTAAGCAAGCACAAATTCCATGTGTCAATAATCTAATCGTCTCCTCTACCACTTTTAGAACAATTAAACAACAACAAATTGGGAGTTAATAGCTTCGTCAGTGAAAATATAACTACAAATATATATATATATATATATATATATATATATATATATATGTATTGACATATATGTATTTGTATTTTTGTTATTAATAGTAAAAATGTTTGGAATTGTTTTCAGATCAATCAGCATCCGAAAACATTAAAACCAGATTAAAAATGTTTTGATCAATTATACCTATAGTGAAGTCAACACGGAGACACACTATATACCGTGTGTTCCAGATCGAGTGGGAGTGCAGTAACTAACTTTCTTATTATTGAAGATGGACTTTTGATTAAATGGGATATGCTGATTTAAAATCTGTTTGAAAAAATTCAAAATGTCAGACCCGTCAGAAGTTTTTTAAAAGAAGAAAAATAGTCATTTTCTTATACATCAAATATCTTCGTAAGTATAAGAGATACGAAAAAGAGTTTCATATGAAAGTCACCGTTTTCGGTAAGACCAATTTAAAATTCATGTCGAACAAAAATTTATGGTGGCTGTTTTTAAAGTACTCGTACGAACTTCCTTGAGTTAAATGGCCGTCATATTGGATTTTTAGGTTACTGGATATAATTTTTATTCTCTTTTCAACGATGTAACATAATTGAATAAAAATACCAGTAAAATTTACTTTGACATTTTGAACTTCTTCAAACAGATTTTAAATCAGCATATAAAACTGCAAAACATATCCTATTTAACCAAAACTCCATCTTAAATAATAAGAAAGTTATCCATGCAATCCAACTCGATTTGGAACATAAGGTATAATACAGTAATGTTCGCATATAACGAACCTCAAAGAACCGACAAAAACTGTTCATAAGCGAAGTTGGTAAAAATGATAAATATCAGAAGTGCATTCTTTTACTAATGCATACATATGTGTATATACATAAGTATATACATGTTTCAAGTAGGTACTTAATATATTTTGTAATACATATGCATAGATATGTACAGTAACGATAGTTTTTAAGATTCTTATTTCAAAACATTACCTTGTGTTACATTGTTTTATTTTTGTAAAATGAATATCATTAATAAATGTAATTCCACTTCGGCTAGCCAATCGAGTACGCGTTGTGGAGTATTTCGCGACTGAAGGAAATGTCAAACGCTGTCAATATGTCGAAGTGGTTCTGATGTGGTTGGAACTGGTATCAATTCCCTACTCACAAATTCTTCTTCTTCATCTTCCTCCACCTCATCATTATTAATGTGAACTGCAGAAGACACAGAAGCGACAATGGCATCATCATCCATTCGACAGCCAAAATCATTGAAATCGTTTTCATTCTAAGGAAGATTGTCTCGAAGATCGTTATCATTGTCTTCCTGTTGAATTCCCTTCAGCTGTACGACTAGTGGCAGGGCATCGTCTGAATCAAAACTATTCTCAACCTCCAGGAAACCGCCGTGTTGAAAACTATTAAGAATTGTTTGTTTTGATATCATTTGCCATGCCATGTGAAAATATTGATAGGAAAATTTTCTTTTTTTGTTCCTGTTAAATTTGCCACCACAAATTCTTCTTCTTCATCTTCCTCCACCTCATCATTATTAATGTGAACTGCAGAAGACACAGAAGCGACAATGGCATCATCATCCATTCGACAGCCAAAATCATTGAAATCGTTTTCATTCTAAGGAAGATTGTCTCGAAGATCGTTATCATTGTCTTCCTGTTGAATTCCCTTCAGCTGTACGACTAGTGGCAGGGCATCGTCTGAATCAAAACTATTCTCAACCTCCAGGAAACCGCCGTGTTGAAAACTATTAAGAATTGTTTGTTTTGATATCATTTGCCATGCCATGTGAAAATATTGATAGGAAAATTTTCTTTTTTTGTTCCTGTTAAATTTGCCACCACAAACACAGTGATTCTTTGCTTAGAGAGCTTTCCATCTTCACATCTCCGCTTTAAATCGCAATATCCTGTCAGATGTAAGCTTATAGAATAACCCGGTTTCATCTCCATTGAATATGTCTTCATTCTTGAAGTTTTATTCTAATGCTTAGCCACTTATTCTGCAACCAGTCTCTACAACGCAACGTCCATATTAACTGCATTAGATTCTCTAACAATTTTTACACTGTTTATATTATGTCTTCTGTTAAACCTTTCGACCCAACTTCTATTAAATTTAGGTTCTTCATCTTTTAACAGCTTCCTTTCAAGGTCTTCAGCTTCCGATTGCAGCATAGCACCGCCAATGGTTACATTTTTATTTCTTTGCTAAGAAAACAATTTCAAAAGTGCCCGATCAACTTCAGTATTTGTAGGCTTTTTAATTCTTTTTACATTTATGTTTTCACTTTTTTCAAACATTTCCAATATTTTTCTTTATTAATTTATCGTTCGCAATAAGCGGGTTCGTTATAAGCGGATATTACTGCACATTTATATGCCAGTAATTATTAAAATTGTTTCATTAAATTCTCAGTGGGCAAAACAAAAGGGAAAGAAGTGTTACGCGTGATTGTTGCTGAATGAGGAATTGGCCGTTTAAATTTTTATTTGGTGAAAATCGATGTAGTAATGGTCACAACTAATTTATTTAATTGTAAGTTCATTTTGGGTTTCCCTCTTTTTTTTTTTTTTTTTTTTTTTGAAAATTGACAGATCTTCATCTATTTAATAATTTAATTATTTTCACTCATAACTCCTAAGAATAGTTAGATATTTTCAGGTAATAGTGTTCTGCAATTCTAGTTACGGTTTTGTAAAACCTTGTCTTCATCGGGTTTACTCATTTTCTGGAGATATATACGGAAGAGTGTTCGGTGAAAAGAATCTATCTATACCCATAATCCTTCCTGTTGTAACGTGAGCACGTTGTTTCAAATAAATCTTTTCCTTTGCCATAAATCAGAACAGTTGCTTTAAACCCTAAGATCTGTTGCTTTTTCTTCCGATTTTCAAATCATTCCCGGTAACTGATTTTTTTGTAATATCTTCGATTTATTAGGATTCGAAGAACAAGACCCTAGAATCTTTTCTATCGATAATTCCGACTTATAATTTCTTCATGATTAGGTACCCACAATAATGTTACCTCATTGATTTCCACCAGCTAATTGAAGTTACATTTGAGGTATCACCTTCTCGGGTAAAATGGTGTGTCAGATTGTTTCCGGTTGTTTTCTTGATTTCTCTTTTCTAATCTTCCCTGTTTAGAGCCAGTCTACTCATTTCATGCACTTCTTTTGCTCTTGTTCTGCCACTGTCAAACTTGGAAATAAAAGAATTTACCGTCGTCGGTACTTCTTGGCTATCTGAGCAAACATAAATCCGAAAGGCATGTTCTATGTGCAAAATCAAAAATGAGTTTGAGAACTAATAGCTTTTCTCGCGGTAGTCTTCTAAAGAATTTTTGATGTGAAATTGTATGATTTTCACTTGGAAGATGATTGGGGTGTTGTTCATGGATTACAGCGCTGATGATTCTAATTCTTGTAGTTTGTTGTTTGTGTCTTCTTGAAATCTGCTTCAACTGCTTATTTCCACTTTCTTCTCGGGTTTTCCTTTCTTTTTAAGTTTTCCACCGCTTGAAATTCGAAAATTTCTGTTTATGACTCCATAGATTTAGCTTTTTCACGTTTTCAGGAGAAGTTATTTGTTGCTTCTACAAAATGTTTAGAGATTTCTAGAATTTTTTAATTTCTACCAAGATAACATAGTCGGCATAAAAGCGAAACATTAGTGAGTTCTATTGAGGTGGATTTATGTTACAATCTCGAATCTCTTTTAAATTCTTTTCGAAAGCTAAGTTAAATAGTGCTATTAATTGGGAGTTTCGTCGCTGAAATGCTTTCTCTTCATTAAATTTTTTATTTAATTTGGACTTCACTCCGTTCCGTATCCTGCATGGTAAACATCTGTCTATAAAATACAGCAAACCAGTGTTATTAAAACGGAAGTAATTCAAACTTGAAACAATTACTAGTCCTTGTAATTGTATTTTGATTACCAAAAGTGTCTTGGAATAATATATTCTAAGCATAACGGCTCTTAAAACTATAATGATGTGTAGCGTGTGATACTGTCTGAGCTATTTCCATCCTTGATTGGATTTACATAATTTGACGTTTCGACAACTGTTTCGTTATCGTCTGTAAGGTAAGCCTCGAAAACACTGTTCGATACCAAACCCTTTCTTAATTTTGGACTTTATCCTATGCATTTTTATTAATTTATTGTTTGTATTGTGAAATCCTTTGGTTGAGGTGGAGATCGAATCACAACACCACTTTGGAAGGTCACCTTTCATCCTAACAATATCATTGAGTTCAGCATTTACGATAATCTCGGGATGCTCAGTGAAGACTCTTTACCTTTGGAAACATTTTTTCTGTTTTTTTTTTTGAACATCGATATCCATTCTTGTTGAAAATCCATGAAAACTAGACATATTGTTAGGATTGCACTGAACTCGTTTCTAAATCTAACTGGTTGATAATCGTTTATTTAGTAGTTATTTTATTGCAAATTATTTTAGAAGTGGGTTGAGGAACTGAAGAGCAGGTTTATAGACACGTTGTTTTAAAGGTTGGTTGTTGTCTTCTATGTTAAAGATTAACACTAGTATTATTGCAAAATTAAGGGCATGCATTACATATGTAAATATTATGTTCAGTTTCACAATCATTATTTTTGCATTACATACTAAAGTATACACTGCACTTTACATCATAGCCCTAAATATTCAGTAATTAAAAATACGCGATCTACCAAAGTATTGTCTCGATGTAACCATGTAAGTGTTCAAGTGAGAAATTGCTCGTAATTTCTGATTGGTTCTTATTAGTAACCATCACCTTATTAGTTATGGTAACCATCACTTGTATCCCCCTTGGCAATCACTGTCACTAACTCTTGTAATATCGCAGTTTTAATTAGAACACAGAAGCACAATCATTCAATCAATGGGACAGGAGTTATGAATGCCGGTTGAGAAACAGCCACGGTTAAACAGAATGTAGGTTGTCACATACCAATTATCTTCCGTCTGTTATAGTAGCTGTGGTAAACTACCTAAGTTGTCTAGAAATATATTTATTAGACAGGAAAATTTGTTAACTTCTGAAGAAGATGACATCATGATCAGTGAAATGTGTTTGATTAGTACTACGGCAACACCCGGGAGCTATGTTTGTATTAGCCCTTTTTGCTTTCGAATTTGAAAAGCAGATGATAGTGTTGTCAATCAATTACATATTTTAAGCATTTCGTGTCTTGACGATGGTGTATAGATTACACTGATCAACACATATTTTGCTGCCGGACTTTTTTAACTGTTCTTAACTAATTCTGGTGCGCTGAATTAAAAAATACCATCATATTTTCTTTATCAGCTCGTGTTCAAAAGATGTGAACTCGTATTTGTATTTAGCTAGTCTTATTCCTGCATATAAACATTGGTTCTTATGCAACCTATAAAAACGCACAAATAAAAAAGAAATTAAGTTTATTCTATAAAGCAAATATTTACAAATGTTATTACTCAAAATAAATATTTACAGTAGTTGGTAACTAATTTAAAAACTTTCTTTTGGGCGCTTTTCTTGTCTATATCTGAAAGGGTTTGTCTCTCTTAATACTCCCGCAAAAATCAGCCATCATGTCTATGTCCCATCTGCCCTGGTACCTTTCTTCCATTATTCTGATATGCTGGTAGAATCGTTCGCCCTACTCCTCACTAAATTCGCCAAGATTTGCAGGAAATCTCTCTAAATGAATGTGGAGGTAATAGAACTTAATGCTCATGTGGCAACTTAAAATTTGAAAGTTCTTAAGCATATCTTCCACTATTTGTTCGTAATTTTCAGACTTATAATTACCACAAAAATTTTGCGCAACTTTGGACTCAATTTCAGTCATTGATTCTATGAAGTGTGGGTCTTTTATAAGTTGCTTTGTCGGAAGTCCATCAAATATTCTTGCTTTTACCTTTTCATTACTGATTGCAGGGAATTGATTTGCCAAAAATTCAAAATAAAGGCGATTTTGAACTAAAGCTTTCACAAATTGTTTCATTAGCTCTAGTTTAATGTGGAAGGGAGATAAAATTATTTTCTCGTTCTACTAATGCTTCATTAATAACATTGGCTTTTCCCTCTACTAGAGCGTCTCTATTAGGCCAATTTCTTTCTATCCAATGTTGATCTTTTGCTCTAATATCTCAAGGACACAAAAAACAAGCATATTTGTTATATCCATATTGCGTCCTAAAAGGAAATTTACCATTTTAAACTCAACACATATCCACCCATTTGTGGGATAGTTATTTGATTTCAAAAGTAGAGATATTGTTTTATAATCCTCTTTCATGTCTGTGGAATGTCCAATTGGACTACTTCCATATTTGTTTCCCTTGTGTAGAAAGAAGTACTTCAGACTTCTTTTGGAACTATCTATAAAAAGTCGCCAATCAGTTGATGTTTACTCTGATATACCCATTTTTTGTAACAGTCCTTTTATGTCGTTGCAAAATACCAATTGATCTTCCTGAGAATAAAATGCCAGACGATCTTTTTCTCTGTTACGGTAATACGTGATTTTTGTTTCCGGAAAAAGATTTTTTCATTCAGTCTGGAAGCAAGGAACTCCGAAGACTCCTTTGAAAGGTTTATATCTCTAATAAGGTCATTTAATTCTTTCTTCCCTCTTCTGTTGAGTTTCCTTCAAAGTCACTGTTGACATGTTCACAAGACGACATTTCTTCATCATCGTCTGGTAATATATGTAGGTTACTAACTATTGGAACTGGTATTTCTTCTGAATGTGGAGTAGGTCTTCTCGCTGAGTCCAAATTGGGATATGTCCACTTATATCGATTATTCCAATTAATACCCTTTATCTTCACTAGACAAAAGTAACAATCGTCAACATTGTTTCTTGGTTCCCTCCATACCGTTGGAATCCCAAATTTTAAACACTTTCTTTGTCCTTTTGTGCACTAGCGTAGGTTTTCAACACATGATTTGCAGGCAACATGTGGCGCCCAAGTTTTATCTTGATCTCCTAGATGAACACCAAAATAGGCTATGTACGCCTTTTTCACAAACTCACAAATTGGTTTTCTACTCTCTCTTAATATGTATTCGCCACATATGTAGCAAAAAAATCGTCTGGATGATTAACACAACTACGTCTGCTTGTAAAAACCAAGATTTTAATAACACTTTTCGGACAAACAGACTTGCAAAAAAGCTTAAGTTTAAATTGAATCAAGGGTTGACACGTAGATATCTTTATAGTTATTTATACAGATATTGTTGGAATCAAGTAAACCTTAAATACCAATTATACCGCTATTTTCATAAATTCTTTATGACCTAGATTCTTGAAAATTGTTTATTGCATAAACCCATTACAGCCGGTATTCTTGGATACCATTGAGTCTAATTAGGGGAAAGTAAGATGATAAATAAATAGTTTCTTACATAGAAAGATTAGGGAAGTAAAAAACAACTGTAATAAACAACTAGAATTGAAAGAAAGTCTATTCAGAAGGTTTATTGTAGCAATATGAATGAAAATATATGAAATATTTAATTTTTGTCTATCTCAACAACTAGAGCTGATACAAGAAATAGAATGGTATTTTTGGAATCAGAGTCCTTGAAACATTTAAAATCAGCTTTTTCTATGCAGCAAAAATTTTTTGTTGTCGCTCTGAGTATTCCATCAACGTAATCCTCTCGCAATCCCAAAATACAGTGAGCATTACTTTTCCAACCGGCGGAATTGCAAGTGCTGGCTTTTGCCATTCTTTCGGCTGCTTTTTGGTCTCTGGATTGAAGTAAGGTATCCATGTTTCATCCGTAGTTATTAATGCTATTATCTGTTGCGAAATTGGTCACCGAGACGTGCTAAAAGCTCTTGAAATTGGCGTTATGTATCAGATCGGTTGAGTTTCTCTTCGGGACCCAACAGTTTTCGTGTAAAATCTGATGAATCCTTCGTGTATCTATTTCTACACTGACACTAATTTCGCGAATAATTATAGTGACAGAGTGACATAGAAATTGCATCACCAAAAGGGATTGGAATTTCTGAATGAAACTTGGTTGGAATATTCACCTATGTTATAGTAATAAATGATCAAAGTTTGGGAGGAAAATTTTTATTAGTTAAACAAAATTTAATAATTATTGTTAATAATGTGTGGAGCGGGCTTTCTGATTTATACATTCATTTACACGTCGTGCCATTGATTGAATAAGGTGGTTTATTTCGTCTTGGGGTATTGCGTCCCATGCAAGTTGCACCATATGTTTCAAAGCCCCCAAAATCAAAGGAGGCCGCTGCAAATTTTGCAATCCACTACCCATTATGTCCCAAACATATTCAATGGATGAAAGATCTGGAGATCTTGGAGGCCAGAGCAAAAGATTAATCTGGGCCTGTTCAAAGAAGTTCAAGGAAATCCTTGCTACATGAGGACGTGCATTATCCGCTGGAATAATGGATCTTCAAGCTCTTGTATGTATGGCAGAAGATGTGCTTCAACCACCTGCGCAATATATCGTTGTGCTGTCATATTACCTCGAATGAACACCAAGAGAGACTTGCTACCGTCAGTAATCGCACCCCAAACCATAACACCGACGGCGCTGTATATGTGTCTCTCAACTGTAAATTGAAGATTCCGTCGTTTACGCCGTCTTCTTCTGACTCTCTTACGACCATCGTGCATGCCTAAACAAAATCTAGGTTCGTCACTAAAGACAACACCACGCCATTCAACATTCCAATGAGATCTTTCATTGAACCATTGTAACCGTTGCTGACAATGTTCCGCAGTCAAAAGAAGCACAACTTGCGGACGATATGATCTTAACCCAAAACTTCGAATTCAGCGATAAACTGTTCTAAGGGTTACATGGCGTCCTTCTTCACCAAACCATTGGTCACTAATTGCCCGAGTAGAGGAAAATCGATATCTAAATGACAGTTGTCTTAAGCGACGATCTTGACGCTCATTCGTTTTTCTTGAAACACTGGCTCCCCTTTTACGACGTTCCTGACCATGTTCAGACCATGCACGACACACTCGCATTATAGTACACTGGTTTCGATTTACACGGTTAGCAATCTCCCCAAATGAAAAACCAACCAATGCAAACCAATAATTCGACCTCTATCGAATTCGCTTAATTGATGGTAATTGACTCGTTGCCGTACTCTAGGCATCATCATTCAAATGATTTGAAAATTATCAAAGGCCTTCCCAAAATAAAACAAAGCCTGTCAGGAAAACTTCATCTAACCCTTTTATCATCCCACTATGTCCGTACAAACCCCTTACCCTAACATCATTTTCCATTTGGCGGTCTAAATAATGTAAAGGACATCCTCGTGATATTCTAATTTAATATTCAATTAGCCTAATTATAAGCGTATTCAATCGATGTCGCGATTCGTTTGCACCTACCAGCATAGGGGAAACGGAAGCGCAGATATTTCGGCGAGCAATACGCTAAATGTAAAGGTCGTTAAATATTACACCGCGATGTATTTCAAGTACCGAATCTTGGCGAAAACAATATTGAAATTGATTTTTAACAGGTCGTATATGTTACAAGGTCAATGTTGAATTCGTTGACCTAGAGGTTCAATAACAGTTTTTCGATTTTCTCCGCGTAGAAACGACTTTTTCGGTGACGATGATGTGCCGCCTTGACGGGGACGACGATTTATAATTAAATAAATGTCAGTTCGTCGTGCCCTTGTAATGATTTTTAAAACCTAGAAATTATTACCAAATTTGTCGTGATAGTGGGTAATCGATCTTCATTTACAATTGACTTTTGTAGAGTTGAAGGTTGTATATGTCTTCAAAAGGAAAGTTCACGGAATTGTATGTATGTGCTGCAACCTAGATAAAATTTTTATACAATGTCTTTTAGAAATATTTCAATTCAATATCAGAAAATGAAAAAAGACGAGTCAGATATTAAAAATTACCGCAAATCTTGAAATCCTTCGTCTTTCAAAAGTTTTTCGAAATCTATGGGCGCTGAGTATTGGGTTGGGGAAGTTCCCGCCGTTTCTTCTTTATTAAAAAAATTTGAAGTTTTACAACAATTATAACAAAGAATGAATCAACTATGTACTCTCCGTCATTGTTCACGAACTGCTCCCACCTCTCAAACAATTTATTGATGCCGTTTCGCCAAAAATCGCCTGGCCAGGACTCGCAGAAATTGTTGAGCCAGTTTTGTAGGTCCTCGTCGTTGTTGAAGATAATACCCCTCATTTGGTTTGACAGCGAGGGGGAAAAGGTGATAATCAGTTGGTGCAAAATCAGGAGAATGCGATTGGTGCTGCAGAACTTCCCAATCCAGCTCTTGGAGAGCGGCATTAACAATCGTTGCGGTGTGAGATCGCGCGCTGTCGTGCAGCATGACTTGCCCTTGTGTATGAGGTCTTTTCAGTTAAATGGGCTCGTTTACTCGGTGAAGCTGGGCTATATAGAAATCTTTTTCGACAGTCTTCTTCTTCTCCATCATTTTTCAGTGCACTATACCCTCCCCAATTCCACCAAACGCAGATGATAGTCTTCTTGGGATGGAGGCCTTGCTTCACGCTTCGCTTTGGCATGTTTCCTGGAGCCACTTATTCCTTCCTTTGCTTCTTATTGACGTAGATGCACCATTTCTCGTCTCCCGTGACGATTCTATACAAACATCGTTGCTCATGGTCGCGTGTTACTCTGTATCGAGGGAGATGTGAGCCCCCAATTTGGAAGCGATTTTCCTTGTTCTTTTCGGTAAACTCTTGTGGTACCGAGTCTTACTTCAAGTCCCATTGAACGAAGGTGGTTCAAAATTGTCTTTTTGTCGCAGTTCATCTCCTTGGCCAATTTTCGTCTTCCTTCTATAGCACTTAGTTATTTAAAAAGATATTAAGACACGCTTGTGGACCAGGCTAAGTCTTTTAAAATGGTGTATTACGATGAAAAACAATCGCTGAAAAAAACAATAATTGATAAAATAGCGGGAACTTATTCTCCAATCCAATATTTGCTAGTATCTTATTATTATTATGTACACGTGTTTCTCAACTTTTATCTTAGGGTGGACTGGTGACATTACGGATAATTTAAGACAAAAACTAATGTTTACTTTAAAAATCGGAAAATGAACATTACACATGCATAATAGATAAATTTTCAAATCAAACATAATAAAAATTAACAGAATATGCAACGGGGAGATATAATATTTAATGAGATGATCATGTTGCTCATGTTCAATAATAAAATCGATATGAAGTTTGAAATTAGTCAAAGCAAAACCAAGAAACGAATCTACTAATAAACGGTTTCGTGATTTATTTGTTATTGTTGTCATTGCTGATAATCTTGCTTCACATAAATATGTAGGTGCGAATGAAATTAACATTATTATAGGCCTGTCATGTAAGTTTGGATATTATTTTTTCATTTCAATCCAACATTTATTTCAATTCAGTTTTTGAAAATCTTGCTTTTAATGCCAGATCTAAACTCATATCAGTTCCATAAGACGTTCTTGATCTTCGCTGCTAAAATTTATATTATCGCAGTTGAAATCAATGAAGGAATTGATGATCCATAAATTCATCTCTCGTAAGTTTGCCTGTGTAGGAAAATATTCTTTACATCCTTTGTATATATTGTGGCTGGACGCCCCATGGAGGGGCAACGCCGCTTTCTAGGAACTCTCTAAATCCAGCGTTAGGGGCGGATCAGTTTCCATCATCCAATCCTCTCATGGTCACACTCCCTGGCTTATGCCTCTCCATCCCCTCCTGTCCTTTGTCTTGTCTTTCCATTTCCTGATTCCGATTTTGCTCAGGTCCTTTACCACTTCCCTCAACCACCTTGTCCCGGTCTACCTCGCCTTCTGACTCCTCCCGGTTTCCATTCTAATAGTATTTTCATTATCGTGTTTTCCTCCCTCCCTACATGTCCCAGTCATTTTATCCTTTTTTGTTTTATTTTCTTTATGACGTCTTCTTCAATTTCTTTTTCTAACTCATGGTTCACTCTTTGTCTATACTCATTTTCTCCAACCTTAACTGGTCCCATTATTATTCTCAAAATTTTCCTCTCCAGTATTCATCTTTCTTCGTCATTGTGAGTGTTTCGGCCGAGTGCAGTATAACTGATCTTATTATTGTTTTATATATATTCATCTTGACCTTTTTGGATAAACTATTATCTTTTAATTAAGAGTTTTTCATTTGTGTGATACGCTCTGTTAATTGCTATAATCTTTTCTCTAATTTCTTGTACTCTACTTCCCTACTATCACTATCACTATCACTAGATATCATAATGCCCAGGTACTTACATTTTTCGACTTCTTCGAACTTATATTCTGCCACTGTTGTATATTTGTTTTTGTTCATTTGTTTACCAGGGCGCATAATTTTTTATTTTTCTTCATTAATTTCCAACTCCAGCTTCTTTCCTTCACTCACAATTTCCTCCACCATCTTAATCAAAATTTCTCGTCTCTTTGCTATGATCACAATATCATCCGCATACGCTATTATTTGCCCTCCCTTTGTTCTGATTGTTCCTTTATTTATTTTTCTTGTTACGTACTCCAGAGCCAGGTTGAGCAGCATTGTGGCTAGTGCATCGCCCTGTCTAACCCCTTTATTAACCTCAAATTCTTCGGTCTCTCCTCTTGTCGTTTTAATTGTCATCTTATTTTCATTCATTGTCACCTTTGTGAGCCTTCTTAGTTTTGCCGGTACTTTGAGTTCTTTCATCGCTAATATTAGGCTTTCTCTTTTAACGGAATCATAGGCCTGCCGTAAGTCCACAAACAGAAATTCTACATCTATCATATATTCATGCATTCTTTCCATGATCTGTTTTAAATTATGTATAGCGTCTGTTGTTGATCTGCCTTTCACAAATCCTTTGTATAGTAATTGTTAATGTTGACTTATAATTGACTTTAGTATATTAACATTTACTTACTTTAAATACGAATGAAGGACATCATAATTGTTTTCTTTCCTTTTCAGCAACGAAAATTTGATTTTCTTTTTAAAGTATCAATTTTCTTCAATAAGTTAAATATATTCAATACTTCAGATAGAAACAAGAGTAATGGGGAAAACAACCTAGAAGAAATATGTTAACTTCTTTTGACGTTTCTCGAGCTTTCGCAATGATTTATTGCTTCTTCAGAAATAGATCGAACTGTCGAATCAATTGGCAACAGAATTTCGTAATACGGAATAATACGAAATTTTGTTGCCAATTGATTCACAACTTCAGATGTACTCCTGAAGAAACAATAAATTTTGCGAAAGCTCGAGAGCAAACGCTTTTAAGAAATAACGGTTTTGTTGCTTTCCAAAATATACGCCTTTAAGATTTATACACTTTTGCATGCGTTCAAACCAATTCCCGAAACATTTGTCCACTCTGAAGTTTTTTGAAGGCTTTGACAACTTTTTCAGGTGGTGAAAATCGCTGTCCACGCATTTTTTATTTGACATCCGGGAATGGAAACAAATCGTAAGGCAAGAAATCAGGTGAATACGGGTAATGAGACATCTCTTCGAAATAATGAATTGTTTGAGGTGCTGTGTGGGAGCTAGCATTGTCATGATGAAGAATGATGCAACGTTTTGTTTTGTTTTTCCCGATTCTATCGATGACTTCTGTGTTGTAGACCATTCAGCATTAACTGTTCTTCGATTTTCTACGAGAATAGCATCGATGTGTCTAGTACAACTGTAGAGGCAAGCGATTCTTTGCTTGGAAATCCTTCGTGAACGAACAACTTTTGTAAAATTCAGTTCATCTTGGAACACCTAAACTGTGGATTGTTGGTTAATTTTCGGTTCATACGAATATATCCAAGGTTCGTCACCTATTTTTGCAGTTCCTCGGTAGAATTTTTAGACCATTTCCTCTGCGGAATCCATCGGTAACAAATCTTTTTCATAGCTAAATGCTCATGCAAAATCGAATGTATGGCAGTCTTCAGTTCTATCTCACTGTAAGTCATACACCGATCTTTTTCAATCATGTTGCGCACAGTATCCATGTTCTTTGGAATAACAACCGATTTTGGTCGACACGCAATTCATCACTTAAAGACGCACGACGACGACGAAGTTGTGCGAACCAATTGCAAATAGTCTTCTTTCATGGTGCTTCATTAGAAAACTTGAACAGAGCGACTCTATGCATTGTTGTTAAGTTAGGTTTTTACTAAAATCATAAAAAATCATCCAACGAATGAATATCTTCACGTAAAATTTCCATCTTGGACAAATTTTTTTAAACGTTCACTGTAAACAAACTGCTCTGTCAGTTGCTAAGCTGCCATCGTTTTCACAACAATAAATGTCAAATTTTACAAAAATAGTAATGACACATCTGAATAATGTTACTTAGTGGTCAAGCATTTCCATTTCTGTTCTTAATTCAAATAGCCTGGTTAGCACTTTTCCACGCAAAAGTAATCGCACTTCTTGGTGAAGTAAAAGTTGTTAATGTTGCGCACCGACTTCCTTGATATAGCATGGCAAACACTCGTTTATTGAGATCGCTTTTCTTGATGAAGTTAACAATCTTCGCAAGTAAATGTAAAATTGAATTGTTATTTCCCCTACCACACCAAGTCGGATACTTTTAAGCATATACTTCGAAACTTAATTATCATTTTCAGTCAAGAGCACACAAAAGAAGAAAACGTCAAATGTAAGCTTCGGCTAAAACTTCGACGAGCCATTATTTCATAGTTGTCACGGTTGTATATCGTGGAATGGTGAAGTTCATAAGTGATGGTTCGTGATCATCTTCAATGGAAACTTCACAAAAGCTAATTAGAAAATGGAAATACGATCTTTGTAGAGCTAGTTTGATCCAAAGTTTTTATTCAGTTTTCTTCATTGAGGATAACGACATAGTTGCTTAAATCTGGTATCTTTCTTATTTCCATCCAATTGTTATGATTGGTAGGAAATACTAAACGACCGTTTTATAAAATTCTCATTCCTTTGTTTTGGTCAAAAATGTAATCCTGAAAAAATATTGCGGCTGATTAACAGAGTAGTCAACGAGCATGGAATCACAAAGCATACGCTATATAAATGTGCAGATTTATTTTAATCATAGATACGATGTTTTGAGAAAGATCTTTGTGTGCTATTTTAAGAATTTAAGATTCGACAAGCAGGTGCAGTAATTAACAAGTACAGCTTTAGGTGATCGATTTGATGTCTAAAAGAACTACAGTATAGCGTCGATTATCCGAACTGACTTCATTGTAAAAGTAATCAAATCAGGAAATATCGGTTCTGGCCAAGCATCGTTAACACTTAATCCTTTTATACAGAGTATTTCTTGAGAGCGGTACTCTTAGAAGACAGATTCGGTTTTTGGTTGCCTCAGTTTTGGCATTTTATTTACGGATATCATTAAAACCCAAAAGAAAAATATATTTATAAGTGGTGAGACGATTCATGTATAAAAAGCTTAATTCATTCTTAGAAAGAGGTTTCTTTTACTAAGAATTATGTCTATATAATTTGTTCATTAGATTTTTACAAAATCGCTTTCCATTCATACGCTCGGTTACCAATCAAGCCTCTCAGTTTCAAATCATTCATTGCGAAGTGTACATACATTGAATTTTTGGTCACATATTTTAAGTAAAACTCGTCAAATGTCGACAAAAGGAAACGAATAGTGCATTCTTTAAAAGATAAAATGGAAATTACACGTGACTGAAGAAAGGTGAAACGGGTCAGGCTCTAGCTACCAAGTTCGGTGTTGGTAAATCAACGATAACCAGAATAAAAAATAATCCTAATTCAATCACTGGGTATGCCCTTAATTTTGGCAGTGAGGAGGGCAGTTCATATCGTAAGACTATGAAAAAAACCGAAATCCGAAGATGCTGCATTCATTTGATTCTCGCAAAAAGAACAGGCTTCTGGGCCCATTTTATGTGAAAAAGGAGTGGAATTAAACATGACGCTTGGTAGTA
This sequence comes from Chrysina gloriosa, assembly GCA_038088585.1. NCBI lineage: Eukaryota > Metazoa > Arthropoda > Insecta > Coleoptera > Scarabaeidae > Chrysina > Chrysina gloriosa. Next base: position 22,440,983 of record CM076095.1, on the reverse strand, counting down.
ACTCGTCATTCGTCGCAAGTTCTGGGTGGCTGAGAAATTTTAAATTACGGCATGGGATTTAGAAAATCGAGAGCTCATGGTGCAAAATTAAATACTGACGCCGCAGCAGCAGTGTCTTTGTCCTAGAATTAAAAGAGATTTCTTGAACAGAATGAATATGGCATAGATTTAGTCTACAATGCAGACGAAACAGGCCTCTATTGGAAAGCTTTACCATCTAAGTCGCTGGTATCTCGAAGAGAATCCACAGTTCCAGGCAACAAAATCAGCAAGAAGCGTGTCATAGTCATCGTGTGTGTTAATGCAGTTGGGATACACAGAGTTTCACTGCTTTTGACAGAGAATCGAAACAATGCAGACGAAACAGGCTCCTACTGGAAAGCCTTAAAATCTAAGTCGTGGATATTTCGAAGAGAATTCGCAGCTCCAGGCTACAAGATCAGCAAGAAGCGTGTCACCGTTATATTGTGTGGTAATGGCACTGGGACACCTAGAGTTCTATTGCTTTTGATAGGGAAATCGGAAAATCCACGTTGTTTTAAAAATGTGAAAGAAAGCCAAAGAAAAATGTGGATGAACAGCGATTTGTTCCTGAAATGGTTTGAACACAGTAAGTAAAAAGTATTTCAGCAGCTTTGAGGCAAAAAAGGCAACGTGCTACTACTATTGGACAATGTTTCGTCACATGCATCACCTGAATCTTTGAATTAGGTCCATGGTATGTTCGAGGTAAAGTTCTTTCCCCTAATGCAACTTCTTTAATTCGGTCTATGGACCAGAGTGTCATCGAAACATTGGAAAAACTATAGCGAAAACAGTTCATGCGTCGTCTGCTTTTAGGGGATAAAAATGACGAAGAAACAATTATTTCAATGTACAAAAAATCGGTTTAAAGAATGCTGTTATATGTTGGTCCAAGCATGGAATGGGATACAAAACAGTACCTTTGCATAAATCGTGGAATAAGGTACTGAAACCATCTAAAGATGAAATACGAATGAACGAACCCGTTAAAATTGTTGGAGGTGTTGAGCAGCGTTGGTGTTTCTACTGATTGTGATGAAGAGAACGTGAATGAGTGGCTACTTATGGATAATGGTGAATCAGGGTATCAGATGCTGACAGACGACGAAATTTTTCACGATTTATTGCATGACAAGGATCACACAGAGGATGGTGATACAAATGATTATCCAGATGGAAATGATTCAGGACGATCTCATGCTGAAGCCTTTAAGGCACTGGATTTGGCATTTCCGTGATTCGAACGACAAGAAGAATCTAATCACATCCACTTATTTCAGTCCAAAAGAATTAGACACCTAGCTGCCATAAAGAGAAAGTCTTCATTGAAGCAGACTACTATTACAACATTTTTGTGCCAATTTCATCTCAGGTATACAACTTATATGTCTTTTGCGTCGTCTATTCTTTTTCACTATGTACTATAGCTGAAATAACGTGTAAAAACGTGGTTGATTATTTTACACCTTCCTTTTTTTCTTTCATTTTTAGTGAATTTTGATTATTCGAATTTTTGATTATCCGAACCACCTCTGATAACATTATTTTGGATAATCGACGCTCTACTGTATTCTAGTTTCAGTTTCACCAAAAATTTATGATGATGTATGACAGTTCCCTTCTTAACTAGCATCCTTCCTGTATCACATCGATTGATATACTTCCAAATGCTTATTTCGTCAACTAAGTTGTTATCTTCTGTAGAGAAACAAAGGAAAGAAAGTGCTACGCATAGGGTTTGACTAATACTTGCTCTAAACGGTGGACTACCATTTCACAATTGATACTGTGGGGATATGATGAAGTGCGCTGTCTTGAGCAACTATGTATTAGGCAAGTTGTACTTCTTTCTGTTTTCCCCACCGAGGAGGATAATTTTTTCCAAGTTCTCACTCACACAGTATTTAATTTATTTTATACTCGCATTTTATTGTCGTCCTTGCTTTAATCCAATACTTCTATACCTTTTTTCGTTTTATGAAGAGAAATCATTGTATTCTAATAATTGACTGTAAGAAACACGCTTCTCAGTTCCATCGCTCAATATGTGCCTACCTACATATGTATGTATATGGTATATTAGGATTTCAAGGTTGTAGAAGTTACTTATTAAATGCGTTGCATCCACAGCTACCTCGAGCAACGTTTCTACGTTCTTGTAACATTGACATATGACCTCTAAAAACACTACGTGACCTCTTTGCAAGAAACATAAATGGCTATTCATTTAACATCACGTTATTGCTATTACCCATTAACATATTTTCCACACGGCAATTCAAACGACAATTAAAAGATTAAGTATGTGTTTTTTTAATTTCAGTTTGGGAATCGGTAATGGAAGGTCACGAAATGACGAAATCCAATAAGCGAGGTAGGACAACATCTACATTCAAACCGGACGACTTGGAGGAAATCTATTACAACGAACGGGAATCTTCGGATGCTTCCGCCCAAATCGAAAGCACCAATCGCGTCCCTCCGCCTAAAGATTTTGCTAATAGTTACATGATCGAAGTTAATAAACCAAAATATACTATCAACGATGAATTATCGTACACTTCCTCAAATAAAATTCAAGAATCGTCATCCACTACCAAAGGAATCCCCATCATCGACACGTACGGGGAATACCACAGGATACCGTTGACGGGGCCAATGGTCATCAAAGTTCACGTGGATGGAACGCCGGTAAAAGACGATGATCAGGGTATACCACAAGATGAAGACTTAAAACAGTACCAGTTGACCAAAACCGTGTTTCAAAATTTGTAGAGTTTTATTTTCTGGGTTTTTACCAGTAGTGGTTTTGCTAAACGATGAGAGGTCAAAGTAATCCTAGAAGTTGTGGAGATTCTAGATTAGGATACGATTAGGTAGTTAGAGATACGTTTTGAAACCTTTTACCTGTGATAGCCGTTGTACATAAAGAACTTTCATTTTTATTTAAAAAAAAAAAACGTGTGATTTGCGATATTGCTTAATAGCCAGGTGCTTAATTTAAGAATGAATGGACTTTCGATGTGAAATGACCAACAAGAAATTTAAAGAAGTGTCAATACTTTTAACAACTTTTAAGGTAAAATCGGATATAAGTAGTGTTTGCTGATTTCATAACAATTTAAACAATGCTCATATTAAATTTCGAAATAGTAATAAATTAAAGACACTCGTGTAGGAGATTGGAAAGCTATTTCATTGTGAAATTCATCATTACATGTTTTTAAGCGGGTGTGAAGGAAACGGAAAAGTTATTATGCATGGTTGATAAAAGAAAGCAGCTATAGTAAATTTAAAAATCTATTATACAGAAACTCAATTTTCAAAATGAGAAAAAGATTTCATTGTGCATAACAATTAGTGATTTAGATCTTTTACAAAAAGCAATTTATTTCATAAATGAAACGGCAATATACAATCGATCTTTAATGTTTAATTTATTTACATCGTACAAAAGCGTTTGAATGATTTGAAGAGTTATATTTATTAAATGATACCTTTAATAGAAGGGATTGTATACGTCTAATTGTAACTAGTACTTGTAATATTTATATGATAGTTGTGAATTTGAATATTTGTCAGTGTGAATATATTAGTTATTGTTTTTTATTTAATCAATAAATAAGTCTTAAATTAAAATGAGTACGATTACTCTAATTGTATATGTAACAATAATAATACATTGAACACTCGGTTAACGTATACTACCGTCCACATAAGTTCGGACACGTAAGTACATTTACAAAGTTGTGTTGACATTGATCAAGTTGTCCACTCCTGTAGAAGAAATAACTGCAAAAAATGCGTAATACGTGCGTAATGAGAGAATTCATATCGAATACCTTTCATATGTACAAACATCAATGTTCAGACTATATATGTATACACAAAATGTGTATACCAACTTATAGCTGTTGCAAAGCCCTACTGACGAGCGGTATAACCGCGAAACGTACGTCTATGGATGGCAAGAGAAGATCAAAAAATTTTGTAAGTTGATATTAAATTAAATTACAAAATGAAATTCATATAATAATATTATTGTTATTAACACATATGTATAATATACGACAAAAATAAGAATAATTCTCAACATATAATATTAAATTTATTAAATAGTCTTTTCGTCCAAAAAGCCTTCTTTAGCGCGAAGCATGGCACTAACAATTCTAGGCATCCGATCCACCAATTTTTCAAGCACTGTATTTGGCATATTGACCCACTGGTCCTGTATAACCTAAACCTTATTTTATAATGGGTCTTGTCTTGATTCTCCTGAGAGTATAGTTAATGCTTTTGCTAATAAATTTTCTTCTACATACTGTCCTACGACTAATTTTGCTTTAAATGATAAATACTCAAACCATTTACCTTTCACTTTATTGCCTGTTCTGGAGGAGCAAGTAATACGTGTACTGGCAAAATTTCCACAAAAAAGTACTGCTGGTGACGATTCTATTACCAGTTTTTTATTGCACGATGCGAGATTTGCTTTGGGTAAACCTCTAACCCTGATTATCAATATGGCTATTCGTGCCGGTACTTTTCCCACAGTTTGGAAGAGAGCTAGATTAAGTCCTGTCTTTAAACGTGATGATGTTTCATGTGTGGACAACTATAGACCAATAGCAATTTTGTCAATTTTTGCTAAAGTTTTTGAAAGCATTATTTACACTTGTTTGTATACCAATACAAAATCCTACATCTCACCCTACCAACATGGTTTTGTTCGTGGGAGGTCCATGGCTACCAACCTCGTAACAATTTGTCAGTTTCTTAGTGAACAGCTTGATACTCGTGGACAGGTGGATGCTATATATACGGATCTCAGCAGTGCTTTTGATATACTTGACCATCGAATTTTACTTTACAAGTTATCTGCTTTTGGAACGAGTCCTTCCTTGTTGCGTCTTCTAAAATCCTATTTAAACAACAGGTGCCACTATGTATTTTACAATGACTACAAGTCTTTTGAATTTCATCCTACCTCTGGTGTTCCACAGGGGTCTCATTTGGGGCATCTATTGTTTATTCTGTTCATTAATGACTTGTTAATGTCTTTATCTGTTCCCGTTCTCGCCTATGCTGATGACATCAAGATCTATCATTCTATTAAGACATGGGATGATGTGATCCTTTTACAGCAAAATTTAAATATTATTGTTCGTTGGTGTTCAGTAAATAAACTGAAATTAAATATAAAAATGCTGTTCTGTTTCCTACACTAAAAGGTTAACTCCATGGAGTCAACCTATTCCGTCTTAGATTCTGTCCTGCCTAAAGTTCATAGTGGGATGCACCTAGGTGTTTTGTTTGACTCCCGCCTTAGTTTTGCACCTCACATTAACCATATTTAAGACCTTGTTCTTTAGCTTTGTCGTCAGCAGATTGGAATATGCTTCACCAGTTTGGTCTCCCTATTTTCTATATCTTCAATTATTCATTGAAAAGGTGCAACGACGCTTCTTAAAATACGTATCTTTTAAAATGGATGGCATCTATCCTGAGCGCGGTATTGACTATGGTGTACTGCTGAGAAGACATGATGTGGAGTCCTTGGCAAGTCGTCGTGTATCTCAGGACGCTCGATTCTTGTGGAAGATTGTACATGGTGCCATTGATTCCTCGGATCTTCTTTCCTCTATTAATTTCCTTGTTCCCCGGATATCCGCCCGTTCCTCTCCTACTTTTACTTTACCCTTTTCTAGAATCAACTTGCTACTGCATGGCTCTCCGTTTGCATCCATGTACCATTCTGCCGATGCGCTATATAATGACATTTTTTTATGGAATTAATGAATTTATTTAATTGCTTTTTTCCTTCTTTTTCTTTTGTTCTTGTTTTTCTTTTTTTGGATATTGTATAATAATTCAATCAATTCAACTTATTTGTTGTATAACCTTTCTATACTCACGCATACGGTCTGTGAGACCGATTTATATAGTATAGTATACATCTTTCATTTTGACGTGAGTATAGGAAGGATAATATATCTATATGTATGCGTGTAGCTATTGTTAATTTGTCCTGTTATTGGTCTAACCGTTGGACAATAAACACTATTATTATTATTATTATTATTATTATTATAACGTTCCATAATTGTCTCGTGGAGGTAGGACACATCTTTCGAATACTTCTGTCAAGTTCATCCCACAACAGCACAATCGGATTAATGTCAGGAGTTTGTGGTGGCCACGTCATTATTTCAAGAATATTATTTTATTGTTGGTTATATAAGTAATTTTTGCATACCAACTCCGTATTTTGGGGTCGTTGTTCTACATGAATATAAATCTATTACCAATTAAACGCGACCATGAGGGTGTTGCATTTTTATAATATTTTTAAATAATTTGTTTTCTCATAATGCCACCAATTCGCTGCAAGTCTCCTGTCCCAGCGTACGAAAAGCAATGAATAGCCTTTCTGGTCAAAAGCAATTATAGTTAAGGTCAAAGTACCAATTGTATCTTATGCTGAACGTAGAGAAAATTGGTTAAGTTTTAATGGAACCTAACAACGCATGGAAAACTCGATTTGAGGAAGACATGGGAGCAAGAAGTACAAAGTGCATACGAGGCAAGGGGAGAAAAATGGGAGGATATGAGAGCAAGATGCAAGGAGAGAGAAGAGTGGAGACAAATATGGAAGAGGGAACCAGGAAACTCAACTCCACACAACCCGACACTTCACGGTCAAACGGGTTTCAGGATTAAGTAAGTAAGTATCATTACAGAAACCAATTTGAATCATTCGCTGTTATGTTACGGTGTGGTGTTAGTTAGCAAGTTAAAGTTGGTGTTTCAAGGGCAAATGATATGGTAATGTATACGGAGCTTAGTTTCTCTTATCACGATCGCCTATTTCATACCCTGTCAACGACCTTGAAATGCAAACTTGAACTTGCCAAGCTGTACATAATATTCTGGTAAAAAATAAAACATAAAATTGATTATATCCTACTTTAATATCTTGCGGATTAACAATATTTGTCGCGTTATGGTTTAAATAGTATGTGTTAAAATTGTAATATCCAACTGCAACTGGTAAAATTATGTATATTTAAGAAAACACCAATAACATGGATCAACACAAAAAATATGTAATAGACTTCTACAAAATCCTGGCTTAAGAAACAAGATCTCAAATTTCTTACAATTAACTTTAAATGAGAGCATAAAAAGTAACAATATAACCGATCCAATTAGCTATAACTACTATATTTTGATAACAGCATCTGTATTTCGGCGTTGAATCCTTGCTCCTGCAACATTTTTTTCACAACAATTTATATTAAAGATAACTACATCAATATCAGTAAAAATATTGTCACTATTACTTACAATTTCATCCTTACAAACTATTTTCTGTGCCTTCTGCAACCAGGTAATAGCATCTTTATAGTCACCAATTGCAATATGGCATTTTGCTATGAACATACAATTTTCTTTCCATTCGGACTTAGATAAATTATCAGCTTTTAAGAAATGTTGCAAAGCCTCCTGATAAGTTCCTGTTGGTGGTTCACCAAATAAAGCAGCTGCCACTTTCCTCTCATACCTGCAAATAATTTTTAAATATTGCCTTAAAGAAATCCTTAATAGTACCATTTTAGCGCAGCTACTTCAAAAGCAAATCTACCTAATAGATGATGTAAATAGGGATCTGATGGATTTAATTCTATTGCTATGTCTATGTGTTTCTTAAACAAGTGCCCATCTGAAATTCTGTCTTTCAGTGATTGGCAATCACTACGTAATCCAACTAATATGGCATACCACTTATGGATTTCGGCAAGATTGGAATCTAATTTTAAGCCAATTAAGCACATATCTATACCTAAAATAATTGCATATAATGATAAGAAAATGGTGGAAAAACCATTAACACCTTCTTTTATATTTCCCTGTTTATTGAAGCTATTTAAGGTTGTCATTGCTATGCGATAATGAGCTTTAGCCCCTCTCCAAGTAAGATCGGCTCTCATTGGATGTTCATCTATCAGATTTGTTACTATTACTAATGTTTCTTTAATCACCTCCATTCTACCACTATCTAATTTTTTATCGATTTCAAGTAGCATCTAAATAAAAGGATTGTGAAAATAGTCTCAATAAATGAATCTTTTAAATTACTGATTCAAGATGCTTGCCTGTAGTTATTGTGACTTCATCACTACAATCGTAAAACTCCTCTTCAGAGCTGTCGAGGTCCAACGCGCTTCTATAATCTTCAGTGTAAGTGGTTGTAGATATTGTTGAATTGTTTCCCTTTTCCCTTTTCTTGTCTTTTCTCTTCTTCCTAGCAATTTGAACTGTTAAAAATCCATTTATCGTATTGTTGTAAAACCAAGGGACTTACTGCCGGGTCCTCGTGAATTGATTGCATTCGTGTCTCATACGAGTCAGCTGCCTAGACATTCGATCTTCATCCTGAGTCATTACATGCCTCCATCGTTCCTCGCGGTTGTGTTCCACGATCAGAATGGTTCCCGCTGCGATTACTCCTAAAATTGCAATACCAATAGTGGTCCACAAGTGCGCTATCGACATTTTTGTTTTTAAACTTCAAAGGGGTTCGATGCATATAACTTCGTAATTCTTTCTAGATTTTAACGGACATCCCCGTTCCTTTTGATGATAACCAACTTATTATAATGAAATGTTCCTAATAATAAACTGAAATAAAGCTAGATACTCTAGATATATATATATCTAGTGACTACTGAAATTGGTAAACAACACCACCTGTCGGTCTGAGAGAACTGGTTAAAAAATGCACAGAAATATAAATTTCTTACAATATAAAATAATAAATGGTTTTATTTGCTAAAGTGAATGCTTTCGTGTCCAGTCATTCTGTACATTTGGAAAAGAAAGTGAACCGAGAAAGCCAAATTTTGTATATGTTTGGGGGAAGGAGGAGGGGGAGGGGCGAGGGTTCGGTTCCCTGTCGAGATACACAATTGTTGTTTGGTTGTTTTTTGTTCCTCTTTCGACAATCTACAATCTAGGTCCCATAAACTTTTCACCTATTATTGTTAGTTGTTGAGATATCGAACAAAATAGATAAAAATTCGATGCGGTTTGTCGGGCGTTTCTCTTTTTCTTTAATACTTATGGAAAACATGTCTATTATAAAACTTGTAGGAGGTGTTCGTACGAACAATTTGGTGTCTTTGTTTTTTCTTCTAGGGTGATAATTGCATTCTATCGTGCCGCGACATCGGCAAGTGCGTCCACGCGCCGCCATCTTGAAGAAAATGGTAAATTATGGTTTTCCCGATGACTCGGTTCTCTGTCGAGATACAGATTTGTTGGTTGGTTATTTTTGGTTTCTCTTCCGACGATCTACAATTTAAGTCATATAAACCTTTCACCTGTCATTGTTACTTGTTGAGATATATAACAAAATAGATAAAAATTTCCTCAGGGGCTCACTGTTAACAAGTCTAACAAGTGACCTCGGGAATTTAGCGCTCCCGAAGTGTCCGACCTAAAACCCAAACTAAGGCGTGAGGTAACGTGCCGAGAGTTGCGTGGCCGCAGGTGTGTGCGGTATTTACAGTTCCCCTGGGGGCACCAGGCAAAGCCCCCTTGTAATTAGCCTTACCCGATCAAGCGGGACTCTGATCGGGTGGACAGATACTTCCCTAGCTACTGTTCGTAGAGCTACACTATCTGGAATTTCCAAGGGTAAAGTGGAAAACTTGTGAAACAGGGCCAAGGTTACATACAGGCCAAAAGAGCCATAATCAAGGCTAACTTCACTAGGCATGCACAAAGGGGCTACGTTTAGTCTAGACAAGGAAGTTAGGCCTCAATAGACGGCGGAGGGTACTAGACGTAAAGAAAGGACGGATATCCAAAAAGGCGAGATCTGAGGGCAGTACTCCAGCAGGTCTTCCGAAAGGCAAGGAGCCAGAAGGTTTAACCTTCAGGGATACCGCTTTGGAGAGAATCGCGAAGTATGTAACGACTATCCAGCCACCCAGATGGAGCCGGCAAAGCTTAAGGCAGGCCATGACATGAAGAACAAAAGAAACGTACACTTTTGAAAATCGGAAAAAGGAAACTAGTCTCCAACTAGTATGAAGCATAATAACTCCGTTCTCGAAAACATATTTTTCATTCATGCATTCAGCAGTTGCGATACCACCTCATCTTTGTTCAGCATCGGTAAATCGAAATTCATCAGCACATTGGTTTGATACGGAACTCCTATCATGGGTTGAATTATTTAAACGAGAACACGTCGATCCGGAGGTTCTGACATCCACGAGAGAACGATTTCTCATCGCCCTATATGGCGGTGAGAAACACAGCAAAAACATCAATGCTTGTAATAATTGCCTTCTTATCGTAGCCGACGAACAAGAAGTGCCGGAAGCTTTACTTAGTCCCAGGGCAAATGGTTTTTGAAGATTTCCTCTGATCACGTAAAAACATAAGTAGTAATTGTCTGTCCTGACGAGCATTATAGTCACGTGTTTTCTGCCACTTCTTGGTTTGTTTCTATACGAACCTACTCTTGTGTATTTTTTACGCATAATTCGCACAACGTAACGTGAGCATTTCATTCGCTTCGCTATTTTAACCTAACATAAGCCTGTTGACGACAGAATTATAATCCGAGCTCTATCAACCTCACTGAACTCTCGCATACTTTGGCATATTTTCAAACGAAAATACTAAAATCAACTCATCTATAGTTTGAAATTACTGAGTGTACCAAAAATCTCAAAAGTTCTAGAGCGACTGAGGGTTTATACTACAAGAGATCAGTCTATTACTCACTAGCAGGAGTGAAATTGAACAGAGGGTAACGCATATGGTAAGTTGCTTTACTGTAACATAGTCGCTTTTTGATTTTATTTAGATAATAATTTCTTAGACTTCAAATTAGTCATTTTGTAGGGGTGCCTAATACTTATGTACATAGCTGTACATTACACAAATTTCAACTTTGTTTCTGTATCTGATTTGAAATATAGTGATTCTACGTAAATTAGAGGTGCTAAATTCAGGGAAACAAAATATATATCACTATAATACTTATTCATATTACACAAAGAGTAGCAACCAAAATAACAATATCACAAATAAAACATGTAAATAATAGAAGAAAGGATAGCGAAAGACTTAAAAAATCTCAATTATTTAGAAACCTTATATGCTAGCACATTTTTAAAAGTAATTCAGATTTTATCCACAAGAAACAGCACAACTTTTAAATATTGGCAATTATGACTAGTCTGGGTAAACAGCATATAGCTAGATAAGGCTATGAGGAGTCGGCGATGCTGTCGCTACTTATTTCGTAATTATGCGCTATTACTGCTGCGCGCCCAGTCTAATTATGACGTTGTCTGTTATGGCACTTGTTATCATTAAATAGTGTAAATCGGTCTGATGTTGTCACTTCTCCGATTTTCATTATTCAATGATAAGTTGTCATGGATAAGTTATCATCTATATATATAATTTCCTTATTTGTGTATTGTTTTGTTGTCTATCCAGAGCTTTTTGAAGCCCACTGATGGACTAGAAAACTGAAAATTGGCTTGCATATAGTAAAACGCCTAGGCCAAATCCTAACGTAGCCGGATTTTTGATTTTGGCCTGTGGGCGGAGAATTAAGACGAAAAACGGACGTGGCAAAATTCAATTTTTTTACATTTTCGCTTATATTTTTTTCTTTCTGCCTAGCATAAAATTCGGAGGAGTGACAGCGTCAATCCGATAGTATAAACCGGTCTTTGTTCCAACTTACGTGCAAGGCGCGAAATTAAAATTCGGAGAAGTAAGAGCACCAGTCCGGTTTACACTATTTAATGATAACACGTCATCCACTCTTTTATCAAACCTTAATGATGACTCTTTGGGGAATCGCACGCTGCGCTACAAATCTGCCATATAATTTATGTTTTGTTCCGAGGACGTTCGTCGTAGATTTCGTTTGAGAGACTGTATCAACTATACTTTATTTAATCTCTCGCGAGATTCATTATAACGTCGAGTCGTCGCGTGCATCCATCATTTCCACCCAGTGCAACAGCAACACGGCATAAGGAACTGGTAATACACTAGTTTTTAATATTCAGTTGCACGTTTTGGTGGAGGCGTCGGTTGAGCATATTATCAAATCTAGATCTACGAACAGACATCTAGAGAAAAATGTTCTTTACCCCCAAGGAACTCACGTAACTCTATAATTCCGCTAATCGAAACCACATCGCTTGGCTAATGTTCGTGTCGTTAAATGTCGGTTTCCGTATAATTTCGATTGCGTTTATTTCCAATTGTCCTATTCATAGCGTTGTTGTCAGTGTCATTAATTACTTCTTTTTAAATAATAAACGCATACAAAAGAGAGTATTAACAAATTTATAATTTGCGTATAGTTATTTAACGCGGGAGCGTGATTTTGCTCTACGTTCTACCTGAACCGGTATCTAAGTGATATGTCGTATTAAACTCTGCCTTATTTCATTAAGTATGGAGCGAGCGGAGCATTGAAAAGCCTTGGGGCCGGTTTTCTGGCGTTGCGCATAAAAACCACTTCCTTTGCTATGAGTCAAGGTTGAAGCACCAACCGTATCTTATGCTGATCGTAAAGGAAATTGGTTATAATTTAATAAATTGAACTTTCTCTGGAAGTGGAACAATTTGGAGTCATAGACAAGTTCGAGCGAGAGAGGTTTGACTCTAGATAAACTATAGTAATCTTCTCAGGGCGAAAGGCAATAGAAAACCATCCCCTCCACTAATTAATGGTTCGCGACCAAACACACACGGAAAGAAGACATTCATCATTTGAAGCATACGTTGAAGCGCCTGCCTATCTTACAGAACTTAATTATTTGGATAGATAAACATAAATTTGTCGATACTATTAGAAATTGCCACGCTCTTGTAATGCGAAAAAACTCCGGTGGCATAAAGAAGATTTCAGTCATTCATGATTAGAGTTGCTCAATTTCGCCAACACTATTACAACTATCGTACACGACTGTACTAGAATAGCAACATTGCGCTATACGAATACATAATATATAATAGTTTCACTGTATAGTATGAAGCCATTTGTATTCGTATAGCGCAATGTTGCTATTCTAGCACAATTGTTTATGATAGTTGTAGCACTGTTGGCGCATTAAGCAACCCCATACATTATTTCAGAAAGAATTGAATTTGAATCATTGACTACTACAGCTTGCGTGCGCTTTATGTCCCGGTGTTACTACAGCTTGACGATTCAAAGTTTGTGTTTCAAGAGCGAATGGTATCGTTTGTCATGAGCAATTATTTACACTGACGTGGCTAATGTCCTAGATGCCAAGGTCAACAAATACAAAAAAAAGGGCGAATGGTACGGTAGTGTAGCGGAGTTGTTTTTCTTCTCCCGTTCGCATTTAGCTTGCTAAGCTGTATATGGTATTCTTGTACAAAATAAAACATATAAAATTGATTATAACTTACTTTAATATCATGCGGATTAACAATATTTGTCGCGTTATGGTTTAAATAGTACATGTTAAATTTAAATTGTAATATGCCACTGCCACTGCTAAAATTATGTATATTTAAAAACATCAACCAGATCGATCAACATAAAGAAAAACATGTAATAGATAAAACACTTCTATAAAATCCCGGCTTAAAAAACAAGATCTAAAATCCCTTACAATTAACACTATATGCGAGTATAAAATGTAACAATATAACCGATTCAATTAGCTATAACTACCATATTTTGATAACAGCATCTGTATTTCAGTGTCGAATCCTTCCTCCTGCAACATTTTTTTCATAACAATTTATATTAAAGAGAACTACATCAATATTAGTAAAAATATATCGTCACATTACGTACAATTTCGTCCTTACAAACTATTTTCTGTGCCTTTTGCAGCCAGATAATAGCATCTTTATAGTCACCAATTGCAATATGGCATTTTGCTATGAGCATACAATTTTCTTTCCATTCGGACTTAGATAAATTTTCAGCTTTTAAGAAATGTTGCAAAGCGTCCTGATAAGTTCCTGTTGGTGGTTCACCAAATAAAGCAGCCGCTGCTTTCCTCTCATACCTGCAAATAATTTTTTAAATATTGCCTTAAAGAAATGCTAATAGTACCATTTTAGCGCAGCTACTTCGAAAGCAAATCTACCTAATAGATGATGTAACGAGGGATCTGATGGATTTAATTCTATTGCTATGTCTATGTGTCTCTTAAACAAGTGCCCATCTGAAATTCTGTCTTTCAGTGATTGGAAATCACTGCGTGATCCAACTAATATGGCATACCATTTATGGATTTCAGCAAGATTGGAATCTAATTTTAAACCGATTAAGCACATATCTATACCTAAAATAATTGCATACAATAATCGGAAAAGGGCAGTAAAATAATTTACCTTACCTTTTTGATATTTTCCTGCTTATCAAAGCTATCTGAAGTTGTCATTGCTATATGATAATGAGCTTTAGCCCTCCAAGTAAGATCGGCTCTCCGTGGATGTTCATCTATCAGATTTGTTACTATTACTAATGTTTCTTTAATCACTTCCATTTTACCACTATCTAAATTTTTATCAATTTCGGGTAGCACCTAAATAAGAGGATTGTGAAAATAGTCTCAATAAATCAATCTTTTAAATTACTGATTCAACAGCCTTGCCTGTAGTAATTGTGACTTCATCGTCACTTAAATCATAAAATTCCTGTTCGGAGCTGTCATGGTCCAAAGCACTTCCATAATCTTCAGTGGACGTGGTGGTTGTAGATATTATTGAATAATGTCTTTTTTATTTTTCTTACCTTTCCTCTCCTTCCTAGTAGTTTGAACTATTAAAATCAATTTATCATAACGTGGGACTTACAAGGGACTTACTGCTGCGTCGCCCTTAATTGATCTAATTCGAGTCTCATTAGAGACAGCTGCCTAGACATTCGATCTAGATCCTGAGTCATTACATGCCTCCGTCGTTCCTGGCGAAAGTGTTCGATGATGAGGATGCTTGCCGCTCCGATAACACCTAAAATTGTAGCACCGACAATATTCCACGCGTGCGGTGTGGACATTTTTCTGTTTTTAAGCTCAAGAGGGGCCTATATAAGGTCGTAATTATTTCTAGTTTTTAACGGACTTTGGTACATGCTCCGTTATATTCGTCGCTGTTCTACTTCGAAAGTGTGCACATAATTTGGTTTAACATTTTCGAGTTGTTTCGATAAAATTATCGACGATTTTATTAAAAGAATAACGACTCGTTACCGCACTAAATTTCAGAAAACGTACCTAAATATTTAATTGTCACTTGACTCGGATTACTTTGAAATATGTCAGTGCAGCCAATGGTAAATTTAACTCCAAATTCAAAACGTTTTCTAAAAATTTCTTTAAATTAGTTAATGGCTTGAAGGTTCGAATTCTCAGCTTCAAATATAACGGATAGATTTATAAATAATGCCGCAGGTCCCACTTTCTGATAAATTTGGGTTAAAGATTGAGATTTCTTGTATGTACATATGTGGTCAAAAATAACCAGCCGTGAATTATTTTGCGATTTATACTTTACTTCAAAAGTAAGAGGAATAATAATAATAAGTATCTATTTTATAGAAAATATTGCTTATTCTTTAAAAAATTTGAGTAAAACAAATAATAATATACCGTGTGTCCCAGATCGAGTAGGATTGCATGGGTAACATTTTTTTTATTGAAGATGGAGTTTTGGTTAAATGGGATATTTTGCAGCTCTATATACTGAAATCTGTCTGAAAAAGTTCAAAACATCAAATCCATCAGAAGCTATTAAAAAAAAAAACAAAAACTGACATTTTCTTGTAAATCAAAACCCCAAAAATGTCACTGCATTCGTAAAGACCAGTTTAAAAATCATGTCGAACAAAAATTCAAGATGGCTGCTTTTTGAAGTACTCGTATCAACTTTCTTAAGTTAAGTGGCCGCCATATTGGATTTTTAGGTTATTGGATAAAATTCTTTATTCTCTAAGACATCATGACATTAGCTTTTAAATGTATAATTAAGTAGGTACTTAAGCTAAAGTTTTATCTACATTTATTGAAGTGAATTCTTTTTAAGGGACACCAGACCAGCTCGAGCGTAAGCGTAAGCGTTAGATATCTAGAGAGAGTATGAGTATGAGCCAGAGAATGGATACGTTCGTGCTTGCTTCGTCTGAAACAAAAGGAGAGACAGAGCGACTATGATGTGCGAGCGAGAGGCGACGAGCCAGGCGGTTAGTGTTAAACCACAATAGGTGCTGCGTCCACACATACACATAAAAAGGAATAAAAACAGTATACATGAAACCTACGGAAAAGATCGTATACAAGCTAATCATAATGACTTCCGAATCATCCTAATTTAACGTTTAATTAAGAATGAATAAAATAAAATATTATACATAAACACCCGAAAAAGATTTTCTACAACCTAATCCTACTTAATTTCAAATCATCAAAAATATGTGGAACGAGAGTAAGAAATACGACGATAATTACTGGGTATTCACTTCGGACGTGCGTAAATCACACACACCAATTTTTTTGTATTACAAACTTAAAATATTATGGTAAATCATCCAATTACTGAAAGCTATGATATTTCCCATATTTATCAAGTGTTATTAAAATTGCCATTTTGCTGGCCAAACTTATTTATCTAATTTTGCGAAAAGGAAACGGCCAAATATCAAACCGTATAAAAGACTGGACAAGAATATGCAGCGGTATGCAAGTTTGAAAAAGTCTAGGGAAAACTATCAAAACAATTTATTAGTGGAAGATCATAATTACAGCGGTAAGTTAATAAGAATGACCAGCATTTTGAACATTTCATGTGATTATAATGATTAACCTTTTGGTTGTGGATTTATGTTAGCTTGCCTACAATGTAAAAAAGTTGATTTTACTGGTATTTTTTATTCAATCATACGTTGAAAAGAAAATAGAAAATTCTATCCAACAATCTAAAAATCCAATATGGTGGCCACTTAACTTAAGAAGTTGATACTGTGGTTCAAAAGCAGTCATCTTGAATTTTTGTTCGACATTTTCTGAATTGGTTATATAGAGAATAGTGATTTTATGATGAAACTTTTTTTCGTATCTGTTATACTTCCAAAGATATTTGATGTACAAGAAAATGAGAATTTTCTGTTTTTTCTTAAAAACTTCTGATATTTTGAACTTGTTCAAACAGATTTTAAATCAGCAGTTGCAAAACATCCTATTTAACCAAAACTCTATCTTCATTAAGAAAGTTACCCATGCAATCCCATTCGATCTGAGACACACGGTATATTCGCTTAATTTGTCAAATTTTGGTATAACCAACTGCTGCCAACTTAGCAATAAAAAATTTCAGTTTACGTGTGGACACTTTCGATTGCTCACTCTGTACTTTAAACTTACATACATATTTTGAAAATATTCAAGTAAACGGCCTCAGTCATGAAACTCATTATACATGTAAGCAACTACATAGGTTAAAATATCATACAAAATGTTTTGAACAATATCACGAGCTACTATTATAAGGAAGATGGTTTAATATGTAATGATAACTTTTATTGTAACCATAACTGTATTTACCAAAACGAATTTTCAATATGCTTGTAAAGTATTCAAGAATATACATAATATAATATGTAAGATAATCAAATATGTAGAAATACCTGCCACTTTCTTCATTATTCACCTGTGGTTACCATGGGCAATCGGTAATTACTAAATTCAATCATCAGCTGAAGAAAATCATAAATATTAATGAATGTATGGGTAATAGTATACAAAGCTGTACAACAGTTAAACCTAACGAGATGTAATATTTATTGGGATTTGTTGACAAGTTTGACAAGAATTATAATAACGTACATCATCCGTTATGTTTCGATATGTCAGTCGCTTCTTTCGATTTTAAAACAATTCTCAAGGAAATTCGGAAGGGAAATGTGGAAGTTTTACGAAAATTTCACGAAAAATATCCAGAAATCCATTGGAGTTCGTTCCGGTACGAAAAAACCGGTGATACGATCTTGCACGTAACTTCGAGGTTAGGACATATCGATCTCATGAATTATATTTTAAAAATTATCGCCCTAACGCCGTTGACTGCAAAAACAAAGATAACAAAACAGCTTTACACGAGGCAGCTCAATTTGCACAATTCGAAGCTGCCCAATTGCTTATAGAAAATGAGGCCGATGTGAATGCTTTGAAAAAGGCTGATTGGACTCCATTAATGTTAGCCTGCACAAAAATTGAAAACGTCCAATTTGATGAAAATAACTTTAAAATCATCGAGGCACTTCTTCAAAAGGGTGCTGAAGTAAATTATGCAAATAAAGATGGTTGGACAGCTTTACATTTAATAGCTCGAGAAGGTGATGTTAGAATTTTACATCTATTACTGACACATAATTTAGATATAAATAAGATAACTAATAATAAGAGGACTGCTTTACATGTATCAGCTTTGCACTCTCAATTTGATATGACAAAAATTAATTGAATTAGGTTTAGATGTAAATAAAAAGATAGTTGTGGAAACACTCCACTGCACGATAGTATTTTAAGCGAAAATTTAAAAATTGCAAATTTACTGCTAGAAAATAAAGCTGATCTGTCCTGTCGGAATAAATCAGATTTTACTCTACTACATTTAGCTGCTTGTCGAGGGAATGTAGATGTCATGGAATACATAATATCAAGTTTAAAACTCGATGTTAATGGCAGCACATCGAATGGGTTAACACCTTTGCATTGTGCAGCACGTAATCAACAATTAATGGCTTATAATTATTTGCTAAGTAAAGGTGCTGATAAAAATGTAAAAGATCATTTTGATAGGACCGCATCTGACTACTTATGTATAAATTCAGAAAATGAATAAAAACAAATAAATTGCATACTTCTCTTTTATTTTAAATAGTTTTTTTTTTTTGTAAATTATGGTAAATAAGTTCAATATCAGTTCTTAATCCCATTTTTTCCACTCCATGCCATCAGGTGGTTTAACTGGAACCTTATCTCGTTTAATTTCTTCCCAATTTGTACTTAAAACAGTTCCACCACTCTCAATCTGTAATAGTAATAAATATATAGTTTCTATAACTGAAGTATATCAAGAGGCAACCTACATAGCTCTTATTCATAGCCTTTTTAACTTCATCACTTCCTTTACAGTAAATTTCTTGGAAAAGTTGATTTACTGCATCTTTACCTTCTGCTTTCTCTTTGGATTCTTGATTCTTCATATCTTTCTCTATTGCGGACCAGTCTTTTCCTTTTTCGATGTGGGGTAAGGTGGAGGTCCATCAGATATTGTCATTGAAGATGTTTGGGGTATAATTTTTGGGACTTCCTCCTCAGGGTCACCTTCTAATTTATCCCATCGCAATCCTTCCAATTTCTTTAACTTAATTTCAATCTACTCCAGAGAGAAAATATTAATATTCTTTATCTTACAAGATGCAATTTGTCGTACTTACTTTCGAAGGTGTGAGTTTGTAACCACATTGTTCAGGGACTATTTTATGTGCTAAGTGATATTGTACCTCATGCTTGTCTTCACCAACGGTGAGATCGACTTTAAGAGTATTTTCGCTAAAAATAACAATTAGTTTATCTTGCTGCACGTTTTTTGCCAAGACTGTTACAACAACGGTAGCTTCAGTTTGATACCAATCGTGTTTAACAGCCGTTTTGACCTGAAAATATGTTTAAAATGAAAAACGTTCTTGTTAATTTAAAATTGCAGCTTACAGCTTCGGCGGCCTCAGCCATGCCTTTGTTTTGCTAAAATAAAAATGTAATTGCGAGGTTTCAATTTGACAATAATCATTCATACAATGTGAAGTTGTCATTATATTCTCTAAATATAATGAAGTTAGCTGGATAAGTTATGTTTATTTAATTCCCTTTAACCAGCAATTAATTTTAATTTCTCATAAATCTTCCTAAATAAATTGTAAGACGGATCATAAATATTTTTGCTTCAAATCATTTTTATAGATATGAAATACTTTGTTTTTATCATATTCTTTTAATACTAGCACACAGCCTTGGACATATGTTATTGCCCACTTGTAGGGTAGGACATACCCACGATTTTTAGTAATCTAATTATATAGATACTATAACATGTGTAATTATTCATATGATTATCAATTCTGAATAAAACACATTATTTCTGGCATAAGATAATTATTGAAAATGTCGTCTATTTTCGCCAGGCCCGATACAATTTAACAGTTTAATTTTACATAATATATAATTAGAGTTTGTTAACATTCCTCCGAATTTTATTATTCAATAATAAGTTATCATTGAGTAATAAAATTCGGAGGAGTCACAGCATCAGTCCGATTTACACTAGTTAATGATAACATGTCATCCACCTTTTTAATAAACCCTATATATAATACAATACGCCCTTACCTCACACATCTCTTAACGTCCTTCTATTTAACCGCTACTCCGTCTCCGTAACTCTTTCTTTCCTCTTCTCGCTTAAGACCTAAACCCAACCTACTAACCGTTAGGAAAGCGGGAAATTCAAAATCTCAAATGTACTTAAAAGAATGTTATTTAGAATTCCCGGGAAAACTATTAGTCTAGTAGTCTGACACCAATAAATTTTCCTTTTCAATGACATGTTAATATTTATATGAAATAACAGTATCTCTATTAAATTACTACATATTTAAATAATTTATACTTACGATTCAGCTTTGACTTCTATAATTTCAGCGGCGTTGAATCAGTCGTTCCATCAACATAAAAGGGTCGATATTCGATAAATTATCACTTTGTACCTTTATAAATGCATTTTCGACAATTTCAGCCATTCCAAAGTTCCATGTCTAAATCAATATTTCTTTACGAAAACTTATATTTTAATACAACTAGATACAACTGAAGTAATCAAGTAATGCTTATAAATAAATGTAGTGACGTCATTGAATTTATTGGATACACTCTTAAGTTCTCGGATAGTGGTCGGAGACATTCGAATAATTTGAACTTGAATTAAGATTTATAACATATTACCCGCCTACATAAATGTTATTACATAACTAATAGATAATTATATAATTGTTTCAATAAACTTATATTTCGGTGTAAAGCCGAAACCTACGTATACCCTATTGTGCTTACACAAATTGCAGACAATTTCGAAAAAGAAATGAAAGGGTTTCTTGTTTCGTGGAAATTTCATTTTTTGTCTAGTCTTTAAAAATGTCTGCACACAATTCTATAGGAGTGCCGATGACATATAGTCAAGGTTATATTCATGTGAACAGAGGACAATGGGTAAAGGAGCAACAATAATTAGTAGTTTTCTCCCTCCCATAAAATAAATTTAATTTCTACTGGTAGTAGCTTCTTAATCTGAAACCCTTTCCTTTTTTCAGTGTATGGTTACTGACAGTAGGCTTTATTTAAAATTGTTAGAAAATTATTAAATAATTTTCACATTTACAAAGAAATGCAAAGTAACATTATAAAAATTCTGCTGCAACGCAAAGGATGTTTGAGAAAAGGCCGATTTTTAGCTGAGCAACCAGTTCTTCCATTCCGTCCGGTCTCCAGCTTCCTTTCTTATTTTCAACTTCGATTTTTCCTTTTTCCCTTCTATTGTTCTAAATTCTAAAATGAATGAGTCTAGAACTTATTAGAATTTAGTTACAATGTTAATGAAAATACTTTTGCATTTACATTGCATGTGCAAAGTGCTGAAGGACCATACAATCTACATAAACACCGACAATAATGTACTCAAGCAAAAACTGAATAATCCATAAAAAGCATGAAACTAGAATAAACATAACAGAAATGAGGCGTCTAAGAGGAATGGCGAATAAAGCGCAGTGGAACAGAACTAGAAATGAAGAAACAGTAACCAATATTGGACATTTTATTAATCAGAAACAAGTGGTATGAACTATACTCAGAAGAACTCTCGAAAGTATCATAAAGAGAATATCAGAAAAGAGAATCTGTCGAAGAAGAGAAGAGGAAGGCCTCAGAGGAAGTGGATAGATTAAATACAGGATATACGAAGTGGAAGGGGGAGTATAACAGAATCCAAATCTTGGTAAACGTCAGAAAAGAGTGGAGAAACATCCCAATACTTTTCCTCCAGAGGGAGAAGGAGAGAGAGACTTCATATTATGGCTCCTACTACCTACTATGATGAGTGGAGCTCATCCAATAGTATCGACCTTTGAAGTGGTTTAAATGTAATGTATTCCTGTCCTCAATTTGGTGGTAACCCAAGAATCAAAAAGAGTTTGATGCAAGGGCCATGGCAGAAATTGCCACGCACAGTAAGAGGTCTGTCACTTCCATAGAACATTTGCTGCTGAAAGCTAACACCATTTTATTGAAGTGACAATTGAATTTATAACATATTGAAAGGAAACCCATTAAGATTCTTAATTAATTCCTATTAGGACTGATGCAGGCTTTTGATCTTCTCTGACAATAGTTTGCCAGGAGATATTTGACCTCTGCTTCAGTCACACCAAGTTCATTCAGAGTTCTTGCCTAGACTGTTCTCTCTCTAACGACTCTCGGAGGAATTGCTCCTTTAGCTCATAAGAAGGTTCGGGTTCTACGAAAGACGTTGATGACCGCAGCGTTATTAACTTGTCAGCTGTTTCATTGTCTTCGACTCAAGTACGACCTGGTACCTAACAAAGGGATACTTTGTTGTTCTTGCCGAGTGTTAAATTTGTATTATTTTTTTAATAAACGGACGAATTTCTTCAGCCAGCGCATCGAACAGTTTTCTGGATACCTTAAAATCATATGGACCATTGTTCGTCTTTCTATAAGCTCGTGCGCTAACACCAAAGCCAAAGGTATTTGATTTCGGCGAACGAGAGGATGAACCCAAAATTGACGCCTTTGCTTAAGCCCATTAAAGTATCAATAAGCAGCAAGAACTTACCCAACTACACGATATCGGCGCCGGAGGATGAATAACGTGCAACGCAATTCTCACCCAATTATCGCAAGTGTCACGTTGCCTCAGTGGACGAAGGGCCTTAATGTACATACATTTCATATATTTTTCAAGTTATAATAATTAGAGTTGCTCAGTTTGCGCCAAGAGTACTACAACTACGACTGTACTAGAGTAGCAACATTGCGTTGTATTCGTATAGTGCAATGATGCTATTCTAGTACAGTCGTTTATGATAGTTGTAGTACTATTGGCGCAAATTGAGCAACTCTAACAATAATATATTATAAGCCTATTCACGATGTGTTTATAAGAGACAATATTAGCACATAGCCGTAATAAGTAGTAAGTTGACCGTTGCTTCAAAAACTCAATTGTTTTTTGCGTTTTATAAAACTTGATTTAGTTTAATAAAATATTCTGTCGCTTAAAGTTAAATGTTTGATATTCTGTGTGCGACTATGTGCAACACTAAGAAGATACTGATTTGATAGGGCCAGGAATACTACCTTGATCAAAAAGTTCTCGGAATTTATTTAAAAAAAGAAACAATACCAGTTTATTGTTAAAAATCGATATTGTCCCCTTCAAAGTACTCCCCATTGACTGCAACGCATTTATGCCAACGGTTGATCCAGTCCTTGAAACATTTTTTAAACTCGGTGTTACCTACACTCCATTAGGGCCATCTTCGATTTTTCCATTATCTCCTCTCGGCTGCTGAAACGCGTTCCTCTCAGTGGTTTTTTGACTCGATTGAACAGGAAGAAGTCACAGGGGGCCAAATCAGGTGAATTCGGTGGTTGTTGGATGGTATTCGTGTTGTTTTTGGCCAAAAACTCGCGGATAACGATGGCATTGTGCGATGGCGCGTTATCATGGTGCAAGATCCACGAGTTGTTTGCCCACAAATCCTTGCGTTTTTGACGGATTGATTCACGCAAACGCCTTAAAACACCCAAATAATACTCCTTGTTAAGTGATAAGTACCAAGTCCCCGAACGGCCCTCTTCGTTATTTTCAAAGCCATTTGTTTGAAGATTGGCATGGATGTACAGCCAATATTAAACAATTTATTAGTAATATCTTCAGTTTGTTTGCACCTTCGGGTTTGCAGGAAGTTAATTTAAGTTACTTTTTCAAATGGAACAGCTTGTGTATTACTTCTTCTTCTGGTGCAGAATTGAAAAGTTATTTCATTACTAGCGATACACGTGTGATATAGTGTCTGTTATAGGTACGTTTATTATCTTCAATATCTCATATTAAAGGATATTTAGATACACTAGAGCATCAATTATCCGAACTAATGTTGTCAGGGGTGGTTCAGATAATCAACATTCATTAAAACCTGAACGAAAAACAAAGGAAGGTGTAAAATATATAGTAGTAGTATATATAGCACATAGTGGAAAAAATAAACGACACAAAAAACATAAGTTGCATACCTAAGATGAATTTTGCACAAAAAAGTCGTCATACTGCTTCAATGATTGCCTCCTCTTCGTGGCAGTTAGGTGTCTAATTCTTTTCAGCTGCAGCTGTGTGTGATCAGATTCTTCTTGCCGTTCGAACCACCGGAATTCCAAATCCAGTCCCTGAAAAGCCTCAGCATGAGATGGTGCAGAGTCACCTCCATCCTCTGTGTGATCGTTGACATGTCATAATTCGTGAACAATTTCGTCGTTTGTCAGCAGCTGATGCTCTGGATCACCACTATCCACAAATGCACTCATGCACGTTCTCTTCATCACAATCAGTGAAAGTGTCAACGTTACTCAATGCCTCAAACATTTTGGCGGGTTCATTGTCAGGTTCGTCGATTTTTATTTCATCTTTACATTGTTGCAGTAGCTTATTCCACGATTTATGCAAGGTGCTGTTACTCCATTCCATGTGTCGACCAACATATAACAGCACCCCTTTAAATTGATTTTTTGTACATGAAAATAATTGTTTCTTTTTCATTTTTATCCCCTAAGAGCAGACGATGCATGAACTCTATAGTTTCTTCAATGTTTCGATGACCCTCTGGTCCATGGGGTGAATTAAAAAAGTAACATTAGGGGGAATAAACTTTACCTCCAACATATCATTGATCTTATTCAAAGATTCAGGTGATGGATATGACGGAACATTGTCCAATAGAAGTAGTATCTTGACTTCTTTAGCGCAATGCTGATGCATTCTTTTACTTTGGGAATGAAACTGTATTCAAACCATTTTGGAAACAAATGGCTGCTCATCCACGCGTCTTTTCGGTTCGTGTATACTAATGGAACTTTCACATTTTTCATTTTCATTTCACTTTGGTTTTTAATAATAATAATAATAATAATAATAATAATAATAATGACTTTATTGTAACCCTTCGAAAACAGTACAAAAAATGAATAAAACAAAATAAAATAAATAAAATAAAATAAAATAACAGAAGTAAATAAAGTAAAAGTCACAACCCTAAGGCGAAGTTCAGTTAACGCTGCTTTTCAACTTAACCTTAAATAATTAATAATAACGAACAAGGAAAAGAGAAATAATTGCATATAACTAAAATATTCCAATGATGAACCATTATACCTATACAAAAAAACATAATCTAGACGAATACAATCCAAGTAACTAAGTGACAAACAAAAGCTGCCGAACTAATCAGAAGAAAAGGAAATATATACATGATTTTCCTTTCAAAAGCAGTGGAACTCTTTGTGTCCCAGTTGCATTAGTACACATCATGACTGTGGTCGCGCTCCTTGCTGATCTTCTAGCCGGGAGCTACGGATCCTCTTCGAGATATTAACGATTTAGATGCTAAATCTTTCCAATAGAGAGCTGTTTCCTCTGCCTTGTAGATAAAATCCATGTTATATTCATCCTATTCAAGAAATCTCTTTAAATTCTCGGAAAAACAGCTGTTGAGGCGTCAGAATTTAATTTTTCACCAAAATTTTCGGCCACCCAGAACTAGCACCGAATGACGAGTCACCACCAAGCTTCATGTTTAATTCCACTGCTTTTTCACATAAAATGGGCCCAGAAACCCGTTTTTATAAAAACCAAGTGAATGCAGCATCTTCCAATAATTCGGATTTAGGTTTTTCCATAGTTTTACGGTATGAACTGCCCTCCTCACTGTCAAGTTTAAATGCATACCTGGTGATTAAATCAGAATTATTTTTTATTCCCGTTATCGTTGATTCACCAACACTGAACTTGGTAGCTAGTGCTCGACCCTTTTCACCTTTCTCCAGCGGTGTAATAATTTCTATTTTATCTTTTAATGAAGGCACTGCTCGTTTCCTTTTGTCGACATTTTATAAGTTTTACTTCAAATATGTGACCACAAATTCAATGTACACCTCACAATGAACGATTTGAAACTGAGAGTCTTGATTGGTAACCGATCGTATGAATGGAAGGAGAAAAACCTAATGAACAAATTACATAGCATAATTTTTACTAAAAAATATTGCCACAGCCAACACCCCTCCTCCTACGAATTAATTAAGCCTTTTATATGTTAATCGTCTCAGCATTTCACTATACATAATTATTTCTTATAGGAGACTTCAACCTTCCACAATTTGTTGATCCCTCGTCTACATGCGCTAAAGCTAGAGTTTTTCATAATTTTCTTAATTTCTTAGCGCTTCGTCAATATAATAACATTAGAAACAGCGCCACTGGGAATTTGGATTTAGTTCTTTCAAATCTATCTGCGGAAATTGAAGTGGAAGAGGACACATTGCCCTTAGTTCCCATTGATACTTACCATCCGGCTTTGTCTATCTCTTTAAAGTGCATGCAGACTAAAGTACCTCCTAATTTTCCTTCTGCTAGCAGCAATCGCCTTAACTTTACTCAGTTATATAATGATCTTATTACTGTGGACTGGTCCTTTCTCAATTTTTTGATGATGTTGATGTTGCTGTCGACCAGTTTTATGTATTAATTTATGAACTTTGCAAGCGATCTGTACCACAATATACATCATACAAATCGTCATATCCACGGTGGTTCAATTCAACTATAACATCCAATCTGAAACTTAAGGAATACTAGAGGAAACGTATGCGGAGGACAGGATCCTCCTTCTACAGGGAATTTCGAAGACTAAGAAGTATTTGCAAAATCTTAATATCATTATCATACACACAGTACTTGTGTGGGGTCGAGGATTCAATTAAATGCAATCCAAAAGAGCTCTTCAATTTCATTCGAATGAAGAGGGGAGTCACTAGGATTCCGGGTAGCCTGCATTATGGTGAAAATACTCTTGAGTCACCACAAGATACAGTCGACGCCTTTGCCAAGCTTTTCTCTCGTGATCAAGTTTACAACACAACTACTACTATTTCTGATTTTCCGTCCAGCTCCATGGACTTTTCTTTGGTACCTGTAGCTGAGGATGACATTGTAAAAATCATGGCTACACTCTCACAGAAATAGTTACTTAATACGTGATTGTCGGTTTATCCTGGCAAAACCTTTAACAACTATTATCAACTTAGCTATTCGGTCCTCCTTATATATATTAACGATCTTCTTGAATCTTTTACCTGTCGGGGTTTGGCTTATGCTGATGATTTGAAATTTTTCTCTGTGACCTCATCAGGATTGGATATTCAGAAGCTGCAAGAAAATCTTAACACTGTCTTAGACTGGTGCGTCGAAAACAAGCTCAAACTCAATATCGATAAATGTGTGACTATGACATTTACACGAAAGTTGAATTCAGCTCTCTCCCTGTACTTCATCGGCGATCAAGTTTTGGCTAGTAGTTTGGCTTCACCGATCTCGGAGTAACTTTTGACTCCAAACTCAGCTTCTCAGAACACATTAACAACCTGATATCTAAATCCTCCAAACGACTGGGATTTAATATGCGGACTTGGAGGTAATTCAGTGATCCAACTTTACTAAAATCTGTGTTCTATGCCTTTATTGTATGTGGCGTGGAGTATGCCTCCGTCGTTTGGTCACCATCATATATGTATTTCATATCAACTAAGTCTTGAGCGGCTTCAGCGACGTTTTTTGAAATATGTTTGCTTCCGATTTGATGGAGTTTATCCGCCTAGGGGCTGTGATTATCAGAACCTTCTGGAAAGGCACGGTCTACAGTTGCTGACCGCTCGTAGAGAACTCCACGCTGCCCGTTTTATGTGGAGATTGGTGAATGTACAGATTGATGCTCCTTTAATACTGTCTGATGTTGGCTTCCTTATTCCACGACCGGGTCTACGATTTTCTAGTACATTTTCACTTCCAATTCCGAAAACCAATGTACTACGTTACTCTCCCATATTTAGAATGTGCCATGGTGCTGATAAGCGCTATAATGATATTTTCTTTGTAAATCTTTAATAACGTACAAGCCATTTTGATTTTATTTTAAGTTGAATACAAAATTACATATTTGCGCTTAATACCACATATTACTTTTATTTCTCACTTTTTTCTTTTTCTTTTTATCTTTGTTTGTAATAATATATAGATATATACACATATTTAACTATTACCCTTCATGTATAATTTTGTCCTGTAAATGGTTCTTGTTGGGCAATAAAGAATTATTATTATTATTATTATTATTATTATATCTTTGTTTTTAATGATTTCCGCAAATAAGATTCCGAAAATTGACCAACCAACCAAAAACTGAACTGTTCTTCTCGGAATACTGCTCTCAAGAAATATTCTGTAAAGGCATTGGGTGATAACGATGCTCGGTCAAAGGGGACATTTCCAATGATTTTATTATTTTTTTTTTCATGAAATCAATTGGGACAATTGTGCGTTCGGATAATCGACGCTCTACTATATATGTTGATTCATATTTTGTATTGGTAGATGTCAAACTGGATTTCCAAGTTTTTCAAACCCGAATACTTCAAATGATTGATAATACGGAAAGATTTAGAGTTTCCAAATCTAAAATGGTGAAATTTAAGGATTGTTTGTGAGGCAACTTTAGATTACAAACAGAAACTCACGAAAATGGAGATCTTACACAAACGACGAACGTCAGTAACAATACTTTTGATTAAGAATAAATAAAACGAAATGTGCGTATTTTTTGCAAATACATTTATTTATCACAGGTAAAAATATACACATCATAAAATAACTTTCCTTGTAGAAATCGTAACCACAGGAAGATGATATGAAACTGAGTTTCTACAATTCTTTTTCTTCAGTGTTCGTTATCTATAGTTTGTATATTATGTATGTATAATCAATGCTAATCATCCCTAAGCATTACTTATCTACTGTAGAAAATTTGCTTTATATAAAATTTTAACCAACAATTGGAACTATTTTTACGTAACGAACGTTATTATTAATTCTTTTTTTTTTCAGAAAAATTTGTATCATTGAATTAGCCAATACTTACGATATTTATATGCTAACGTATTTAGTCAAATAATTTTATTAATAGTATTAGGAAATGATGCATATTGGTTCAAACTGGATGTTTTTGATGTTAACATTGATATAAGCGTAACTCTCATCAATCTGCTTATCTTACATCTGGTTATTTATAAATTATTGGAATAACATATCTTATTTTAAAAAATGAAACAACATTTATACGAGCATATTAAATAAAATATATAATATATTTCCATTTCTGTTATATAATATGAATATATACAGTTAATTTTTGTAGGCGGATATTTATAAAATATCGCCCTTATAATATTGTAATAGTAGTAGGTAGTATTTGTCTAAAACTGC
Organism: Chrysina gloriosa; assembly: GCA_038088585.1. NCBI lineage: Eukaryota > Metazoa > Arthropoda > Insecta > Coleoptera > Scarabaeidae > Chrysina > Chrysina gloriosa. Next base: position 22,411,208 of record CM076095.1, on the reverse strand, counting down.
GAAAAAACGCAGATATTTTCGTGGCCAAAAAATCAGGTACTTAATAAACAGAATTCGGACTAATATATCCCTTTTGGGGTCACTAAAAGTCGTATTGTGTACATTAAAAAGAACAACTAATCTTCAATAAATACGACACAAAATAAATATTTTCTTTTAATAGTTTACCTAATAACTTCTAGATGTTGCAATTTCGATGGTTGTCATTTATCTCAAACATCGAATTTACCACACCTCGCACTTCTCTTTGGGGTTCATTTTGGTCCCGGACGTGCATTTGAATTCTTCAGAGAATTCTTTCAGGTTCGTCAGTGAACCCATCACTCGGTATTTAGCGGGCGAATGCGGATCTTTAACGATTTCTAAATTGGCGGTTTCCACCATTACGGTAGAACACCATACTTGAGCGAAGGCAAGGAAAAATAATTGTTTATGGGTTAAATCTAGCCCCGGCAAAGGTGGCGGTTCCGATTTCTTTTTGGTATATTCTAAATAAGCGTGGTAAGCTGCCTTAAGGCCACCGTTATCGGCGATATTTTCCCCTAACGTCTGATTTCCGTTCAAATTTTTACCGTTGATTTGGTACATGCCTAAAAAGTAAACTCGTGGTTATAGATGGAAATATGAAAATCTTCAAGATTTACTTACTGTATTGTTCCGTGAAGCATTCGGTTCGATTCTTAAATAGATCTATGGTACTGCTGTTCCACCATTGATGTAAATTTCCATCTTTATCGAATTCCCTACCTTGATCGTCGAAGCCGTGGGTTAATTCGTGTCCCATAACAACTCCCATACCACCGAAATTCAAGCTAGCGGGGTATTTCGAGTCGTAGAAAGGACTTTGTAATATTCCAGCCGGGAAAACCATCTGATTCTTTCCAGGCGTATAGTAAGCATTCACCGTCGATGGAAACATGCCTAGAATAAGAAAATTGATTGCATTTAAAACCATTTCTGTTTCATTTTATGAAAAAAATAACCAAGTTTAACTCATTATTATACGTTAATTTTGAAGTGTAAATCTTAAGGCGATTGTCATCGAGGGATGTAGAAGTGAATATCAAAGCCAGTTGCTTCTCTTCTCACACACGCGCAAAGCTAGCATTTGACTTTTTCGAGTGAAACTAATTTGGTATCGATTTTTAAATTAGACATTGACAAACAGTATGATCTACGCTGCTCAAAAGTATCAAAATTGCTAAATGGTTTAGAAACATGTATTTATTGTTGTAATATCTTTGAACAAATTTAAGTATGTACGCTAGTCGCACTCCCTTGGAACTCTGACATTAAATATCTCGGGGTATTGTTACGTTATTTTGGACCGCACCTGTATTTCGTTAGTTTTGACCGCGCCTGTATAAACTTTTCGTTTCGTAGTTGTACATGCAGCGGCACACTCTTAGTGGTGGCGGACTTTCGAACTAAACACATCTAAACATCTAATTGTTTAATTCCTAGCTGTACTGTATAGTGTATCGTACCACATCGTTTCTCTACACGTTATCGTTCCTTTTTCTCTGTAGTTAATTGTGGTAAATTTAATAATGAATAAAACTGGTAGAGTAAAATCACTTCGACTTCACTATATTTAACACAAAAAAATGTAAAGTTCGTTTCGGCGACACAGTTGCTTCGTCAGACTATACTAACAAATGTCAAAAGTGATTTTACTCCACGAGTTTTATTTATTATTATTGTGGACCTTCACCAAGTAAAAGACAGTTCTATTCAATTTGTGGTGAATTTAGTTGCTTCAGAATTTTGCGTTCTTTATGAGTATTTCGTTATAATAATAAGCTTCGATTTTTAAACACCTTGAAAGTAAAACTGGAAGGATGAAAGAGGTGCGTAGGAGGAATGTTTTCTTTAAAATTTGCAAGCACATGTAAACATTACGAGCCAGATATGGCGAATAACAGGGATCTGGAAGCAATTTCCAGTGCATTCGTTTAAAACATCCATAATCCTTAAAAATAATCTCGCAATCCCAGAATACAGTAAGTAGTACTTCTCCAACCGACGGAACTGCAGGTGCTTCAAGCGGAGACCCTTTTATAGCTTGGGCCACTCTTCCGTGTATTCGTTACGATAGCTAAGACTTGTCATGGAGTTTTCTTGCAAATTCATTTGTTGTCGTTACTTTCTTCAAGTTCAAAAATGATCGTAAGCCCATGGTCATTTTTCTATTCCTTAATTGAGGTTAAATTCAACAACAAACAGAGAATTTACAAAAAGCTCGATGATAAGTCGTAGCTATCGTAAGGAATACACGGTATGCAAAATTTCGAGCCCGTGAACTTAATGGTTCTTCATTTGTGATTGCAAAAAAATTAAAGCTGTATAAGCTCTTAACATTGTAAAAAACTAGTATTTTATCGTTACACACACTACTTTTAAAGGTCAGATATACAATTTTCAAAATAGTTTTGGAACCAATAAAAAAAAATTTAAAAAGTTTAATCGATCTTGAAAAAAGTACCCAACACCTTAAACGTGTCAAGACTTGTATTTGACCAATACTGTGGACCTATAAGATTTATGCAATTGAAATAGAGCAAAATTCAGGACGTTCAAAATATCGCTCGTATTACTTACTCTAAAGTGGTGCCATGGTTGGCAAAAGCCTTTGGTAGTTGAGAAACATAATGATCTATTTGAATTAATAGGTTTGAAGACAATGAATACCAATTGGAAAAAGACCACAGATGTACAGCTCTCGCAATATAAGTTGGCGAAGGGTGGGAGTGAGTTCGCGTAGATAGAGGAGGGATAGATTGCCTATCATTCGTCCTTTCCCTACGGAACTCATATTGATACGACAATGGTAATTCCTATGCACTATCTGAATCAGACAGGTGGGAGGTACGTGTCCTAAATACGTTTACGGCGCATCCCCACCGCTCGCCAACTTATATTGCGAGAGCTATAATTGTAGTAGGATTTGTTTCATTAGAGAAGAGCACATTGCGTCATGAAAATATGCGCGAAATGTGACGTTTCATTGACTTTCGCTAGTCGGTTGCCATGGTAACGTATACAGAACACCAAATTTGGTTCATTGTGCCGCTGACGTAATGTGCTCCTCTCTAAGGAAACAAACCCTACTTGTAGTACTATTGGTGCCAATTGAGCAACTCTAGTGATAGCTGAAGCGCGATGGCAACCAAGAGACACAAATATCAAAAGTGCCGACGCTCTATGAAACTATTACTGATACTGAAAAGTATAGTTCAGTTAAATGTATGATAAAAATAACGGAGCGAAAACGTAAAGAACGAAATTGTGAATAACGATTGTACGTCTATGCCAAATGCTAGTATGATCCTAGTGATATCCTTGTTTATATATCGTGATATGCAAATACATACAGACTCGTATATGAGTTCATGCATAAATGTTGGTGGTGAATCAACCTTGGATTAATTTTTTGCAAACTTTACATCGCGTGCAGTATTTACGGTACAATTACATAAAACCAAATTAATTGCAGTTTTTGACTTTATAATCCACAGTGATGCTTTCAGAAATGATACCAAGACTATAAGAGAGGCGGCAGGATTAAAAAGTTAGTTAACCAACACAAAATTTTGTTTTTTATTAGGTACTTTTAAATTGACTTTTTAACAAACCGAGGTCACCGTTTCAATACTGCAGAATAAATTAACTGACATCAATTTTGCGCGTAATCGTTTGTTAGTTCTTATCCAAACTTTACAATAATCTAGAAATAATGATGGTTATTTTAATGATATATATATATATATATATATATACAGGGTGATCATTTGAAAACTTCCCACCTTGAAGAACTCTTTAATTAATAAAATTATCAAAAATCACTAAAACAGGTCAATGTTATTTTGAAGGGGGACATTTAACCTATTCCAATCAGTTGGGAAACGTTCGTCCTCCCTTTCAGCTACCCCCATCCCAAAATTTTAAATGGCACTACCCCATATGTGATACATCATTTTAAAGGGTATAAAATTCTCAATATTTTAAAGCAAAGAAAATTAAAATCGGCCGAGCCGTTCATGAATTAGAGACAAAAATGTATTAAACCGGAAAATTAACTGACAAACGTTGACGATATCGACAACAATCACCTATTTATGAACACAACACTTATTTAATCTACCTGATTATTTAATATATCTAATTACGTGTCAGATTACGTGTCTTGATAATGCCCATTTTGAGTGGTTGATCAAGCCATCTACCTACGTTTTGCTTTGAAACAAAAGAACGTGCGTCGTACAAGTTCAAAGTGTCAATTGTTGTAGAATTCAGGAATTAAATATCGCCGCTTCAGATAACTTTAGATTCCTTTGATTTGGGGTAGCGTTTGTGCTAATTGTGTCACTAAAATGACATACACTTTAGAAGAGAGAATTGAAATAATTTTCATTTATGGAGCTGAAAGTCAGTGTGCTCGACGAACAGCCAAGGAATTTAATGCAAGACATCCAAATAACCATGTACCCCATCGATACGTTTTAGATTTGGTAGGAAAATTTAAAGAAACTGGATCAGTAGCAAATAAAAAAGGACACAACCTCGAATTGTGAATGAGGACTCTCAAATAGAAATATTAGGACAATTTGCTGCAAATCATACGAGCTCAATTCGGCAAGTGTGCAACATAACTGGTTTTTCGTATGGGTCTGTTCAGAAAGTTTTAAAACTTCATAAATGGCATCCATACAAACTTCAAAATCACCAAGCTCTAAATGAAGATGATTTCGATAGACGACTTCAATTTTGTGAACAAATGACTGTGATGATAAATACCACTCCAAATCTAATTCAAAATATTTGCTTCAGTGACGAATGTACTTTTTTTTGAATGGCTATGTTAATCGTCATAATTGTCGTTATTGGAATGATGAAAACCCGAATCTATTTAGAGAAACGCATACTCAGTGGCCACAAAAATTAATGTGTGGGCTGGTATACTGGGGGACTCGGTCATTGGTCCGTTATTTATTAATGAAAATTTAAATGGTACTATTTATCTCAATATGTTGGAAGATGTCATAGATCCCTTGATTACGGAAGCAATAGAAAATCAAGTAGACGACGAAGGAAACTTAATTTTGGATGAAAATCAAGTTTATTTTCAGCAAGATGGTGCCCCACCACATTTTGTGGTACCAGTTCGAAACTGGTTGAATAACAAGTTTCCAGAGAGGTGGATTGGAAGAAGAGGAGCAGTAGAGTGGCCAGCAAGATCTCCTGACCTTTCCCCCTCGACTTTTTCCTTTGGGGCCACCTTAAATCCGTCGTCTATAAAACTCCCCCAGCCAACGTCGACGAACTGAAACAACGAATAACATCCGAATGCCGATTGATTCCGCGGCGAGTTTTCCGAAAATGTTAGAAGAGAGTTTGAACATAGGCTTTATCATTGCCTAGCAACCAATGGAGCGCAATTCGAGCATCTATTACGATAAATTTAATTGTTTACGTTTTTGAGTTTTAGTTTTAGGTAATTTGTAAACTCTTGTTAATTAATGAAAGTTTATTTTGCATTGTTGTAGTTAATTATTTGCAACTGTTATGTTCATAAATAGGTGATTGTTATCGATATCGTCAACATTTGTCAGTTAATTTTCCGGTTTAATACATTTTTGTCTCTAATTCATGAACGGCTCGGCCGATTTTAATTTTCTTTGCTTTAAAATATTAAGAATTTTATACCCTTTAAAATGATGTATCACATATGGGGTAGTGCCATTTAAAATTTTGGGATGGGGGTAGCTGAAGGGGAGGGTGAACGTTTCCCAACTGATTGGAATAGGTTATTAAATGTCCCCCTTCAAAATAACATTGACCTGTTTTAGTGATTTTTGATAATTTTATTAATTAAAGAGTTCTTCAAGGTGGGAAGTTTTCAAATGATCACCCTGTATGTATGTATATATATATATATATATATATATATATATATACAATAACTTACATTTTGACACAGAACCCAGCCAGAAAAGGCATAGATTGTCCTATAAGTAGACATAGATACAAGCGTATAAACAAATTTTTAAGGATATTTTAGATACGGTAATGGTTCAGATAGACGTAGAATTTCAAGATATACACAAGTTATGTTTCTTCGATTTATTGACTTTTAACAAATTCTTAATATATTAAAAAAATTTCCGCAAAATTTATTAGAAAACCTCTTACCACAATGTCAATTTGTTTTGATGAAATTCAAATAGAAAATGAATGATCTGTATTGTATCATGATCCTCAAATGTTAGGAGAATGTAAAACGCCAACTGAGATGTTAAATTTTATCAATGAAAACAATTTATATGAATGTATGTCGGAACTCAGTTTGTCAATTTCTGCTTCAGTAGAGAGGAGTTTTTCAACACTAAAGAATTAAACATTACAGCCGCAACACTATGGATCAAAATCGATTAAACAGTATATCCTTTATATCAATTGAAAAAGGGCTTCTTAAATTATTAACGTAAAATGATATTTTACGAGCTGATAATTGATTATTTTGATGGTACAATGAATAGGCGAATTCCTCTAATTTATTGAAAAGAGTAAGCAATACGGTTTTCCGTGTTTAAAAAAATATTAGAATATTTATTTTAGTTTTTAACAAACATAGATCTATTTAGTTATTATTATTTATCAATAACTTATTTTTTATTTACCATAGAATTTTATGACTTCCATATTATTTATTATTAGTTTGCTAAGAATTTGTTATTATTTTTAGAGTTTATTTTTACTTTAATAGGAGTTTATTTAAAGTTTTTATTACCTTTTTACTTATCACCTTACACCTTTAATCCACTTCCCTATCGAAGAAAGATTTTACTCTCATCTCTACGTTGTTCTTGCTAGACAATAAATTATATTTTATTTTGATATCTTTTTTATATCAATTTTTATTCTACACTTCCAATAATACAGTAATAAGTATATAAATATAATTTATTGGCCGAGAAGAGCTAGGCTACAGTAGCGTCCCCTGCGCAAAAAGTCACGAGCCGCCACTGGTATGGCGTCGTGAATGGACTCACTGATACGTGGCTATTGCTTTCTTAAGCTACTGTGTGCCATTGTGCAAGTGCAGAATCTAGTTAGCGTCATTAATCAATATCCCGAGAGATAGTCCAAGAGTTATTCGTTTTGTCCCAATAGTATATAGTAACTAGTGCAAGCGCCGATCTCAGAAAAGTTCAAACTTGACTGAGATTTGAACCGGCGACCACCGCATGAAACAGGCGCTCCTTCCACTGAGCTAAGTAGCCATTTTGAATAAGATTAGTAGGAAATGGTATTCCCGATATGAGTCTGTATGATTTATATTCTTTGCATTTCCTTTTCCAGAACTTATTAAGGCCTAGAAAATTGTTATTAAAATAACTGCTCGCCGATGTTATTCCCTTGTACTGTGTATCTTTTATATCCTTTTAATTGCTTTCGAATTATAAAAAACAAATTTCAATCTCTTCTATTCAACTGTACTTACTCCAACTGGTTTTGTTAACAGCTTCGTTGATTTTCTCCAAGTTTTTGATCAAATTGTAATAATTCAATTGGATATTATTCTCGAAATAAGTATCGTTCCTAACCGTTAAATTGCTATAGCGTTCATCTAGCAATTTCGGATTCTGAATAAAATTCGGGTAACCTAAAACAAATTTCTACAATTAATTCTATAATTCGGTACGTATTTCTCATATTTATAACTCCAACCTATCATATCGGAAATCGCGTCCGCTTTTATTTCGGCAGCTTTCCTAGTGTCCGGATCCATCCATTTCAGATTTCGGAAATTCTTCTTAAACGCGTTTCGGACTTCGTTGATCATTTCTTCGGCGTGCGTCTTCGAGTCGCCGTGGAAAACTTCGCGAACGAATATGGCTCCGATCGCAAAACCTACAAAAGATACGAATGGTTATATGATATGTAGCTTACAATTAGAGAAGTGTGAGTCGTTTTTACCAACCTAAAGCATTATTTGTGTCTGTGACGCAGAACCGCCATTGAGGTTCTTCTCCGCCTTCCGCGCCAATTAGTACCTTACGAAGACCTTTGTAAGCATCTCTGAAAGCTTTAGATAAGCAGCCAGTGTACGTTCGTACGGTTTGCCATATTAAATAGTTATTCAGAGTTCTGTAATACAAACAATTGATGTAGATATTGATGAGAAATGCACAGATTTATAAGAATGTCTTAAGATACCAGGTGAGATACGGTTTGAGAATGCTTGCCTCATTGCTAGCGTAATACATGTCATCAGGCTTAATGAAATAATTGTGTGGTAATAACTTTATCTATGTGATCTCGTGTTTAAAATGCTACACCACAGTCTTTGTAAACATTAACAAACTAGAAAAACAGTATATTGTTATAAACTCATTTGCAATCGTTAACTATTCTGGTTGCTTCTTGGATTCTTTTATTGACGACGGTCGAACTAGTTCATTGAGATTTGCATCTGATTACAACGGATTTCCTTGTTAAAGTTAGAGAAGTGGTTCTTATAGATTTCTGTGCGCCCATTACCGGAAAAATGGTGAAAAAGTCAATGACGTAAGAATTTGGAGCAATTCTAATTTTTAATTTAATGTCATTTTTCTATATGAAATGACTTTGGAGGCGATGTATGTCTAGTTAAACTTATAATTATGTAGAAATCTAGAAACACGCGTATAACTGACCTACACGGAGGTTCATTTGTTAGGCAAGTTCTACAGAAGAAGTTGTGCAACGACTGCACTGCAGCCTACATAGCATGTGTCCATATTTATCACGGATGGAATTATGAGTAATTATACAGCTCCACAAAATAATTTTTTTGCTGCATCAAAAGCTGATTTTAAATATTTCAAGAACTCAGATTCCAAAAATACCATTCTGTCTTTTGTATCAGCTCCAGCTGTTGAGATAGACAAAAATTAAATATTTCATATATTTTTATTCATATTGCTACGATAAACCTTCTGAACAGACCTTCTTTGCAATTATAGTTGTTTATTACAGTTGTTTTTTACTTCCCTAATCTTTCTAGGTAAGAAACTATTTAATTATCATCTTAAACTCCTCTAATTACCCCCATTGGTTTTAAAGAATACCAGCTTCAATGTGTTTATCCAATAAATAGTTTTCGAGTATGTACGTCATGAAGGATTTATGAAAATAGCGGTATAATTGGTATTTAAGGTTTACTTGATTCCAATAATATCTGCATAAATAACTATAAAGATATCTATGTGTCAACCCTTTGATTCAGTTTAAACTTAAGCTTTCTTGCAACTGTGTTTGTTCGAGAAGTGTTATTAAAATCATGACTTCTACAAGTAGACATAGTCGTGTTAATCATCCAGACGTTTTTTTGCTATATATGTGGCGAATACATATTAAGAGAGAGTAGAAAACCAATTTGCGAGTTTGTGAAAAAGGCGTACATAGCCTATTTTGGTGTTCATCTAGGAGATCAAGATAAAACTTGGGCGCCACATATTGCCTGCAAATCATGTGTTGAAAACCTACGCTAGTGCACAAAAGGACAAAGAAAGTGTTTCAAATTTGGGCTTCCAATGGTATGGAGGGAATCAAGAAACAATTTTGATGATTGTTACTTTTGTCTAGTGAAGATAAAGGGTATTAATTGGAATAATCGATATAAGTGGACATATCCCAATTTGGACTCAGCGAGAAGACCTACTCCACATTCAGAAGAAATACCAGTTCCAATAGTTAGTAACCTACATATATTACCAGACGATGATGAAGAAATGTCGTCTTGTGAACATGACAACAGTGACTTTGAAGGAAACTCAACAGAAGAGGGAAGAAAGAATTAAATGACCTTATTAAAGATTTAAACCTTTCAAAGGAGTCTTCAGAGTTGCTTGCTTCCAGGCTTAATGAAAAAATCTTCTTTTTCCGGAAACAAAAATCACGTATTACCGTAACAGAGAAAAAGATCCTCTGCCATTTTATTCTCAGGAAGTTTGGTATTTTGCAACGGCATAAAAGGACTGTTACAAAAAATGGGTATATCAGAGTATACATCAACTGATTGGCGACTTTTTATAGATAGTTCCAAAAGAAGTCTGAAGTGTGTCCTTCTACACAAGGGAAACAAATATGGAAGTATTCCAATTGGACATTCCACACAGATGAAAGAGGATTATAAAACAATATCTCTACTTCCGAAATAAAAATAACTATCACACAAATGGGTGGATGATATATGTTGATTTTAAAATGGTAAATTTCCTTTTAGGACGCAATATGGATATAAAAAATATGCTTGTCTTTTGTGTCCTTGAGATATTAGAGCAAAAGATCAACATTGGATAGAAAGAAATTGGACTAACAGGGACGCTCTAGTAGAGGGAAAAGCCAATGTTATTAATGAAGCATTAGTAGAACGAGAAAAATAATTTTATATCCCTTCCACATTAAACTAAAGCTAATGAAACAATTTGTGAAAGCTTTAGATCAAAATCGTCTTTGTTTTGAATACCTGGCAAATCAATTCCCTGCAATCAGTAATGAAAAATTAAAAGCAGAAATATTTAATGGATCTCAGATGAGGCAACTTATAAAAGAACCACACTTCATAGAATCAATGACTGAAATTGAGTACAAACTCCAAAATTTTTGGGGTAATTATAAGTCTGAAAATTACGAACAAATAGTGGAAGATATGCTTAAGAACTTTCAAATTTTAAGTTGCCACATGAGCATTAAGTTCCATTACCTCCACAGTCATTTAGAGAGATTTCCTGCAAATCTTGGCGAATTTAGTGAGGAGTAGGGCGAACGATTCTACCAGCATATGAGAATAATGGAAGAAAGGTACCAGGGCAGATGGGACATAGACATGATGGCTGATTATTGCTGGAGTATTGAAAGAGACAAACCCTTTCAGACATAGACAATAAAAGCGCTCAAAAGAAAGTTTTTAAATTAGTTACCAACTACTGTAAATATTTATTTTGAGTAATAACATTTGTAAATATTTGCTTTATAGAATAAACTTAATTTCTTTTTTATTTGTGCGTTTTTTATAGGTTGTATTGGAACCAATGTTTATATGCAGGAATAAGACTAGCTAAATACAAATACGAGTTCACATCTTTTGAACACGAGCTGATAAAGAAAATATGATGGTATTTTTAATTCAGCGCACCAGAATTAGTTAAGAACAGTTAAAAAAGTCCGGCAGCAAAATATGTGTTGATCAGTGTAATCTATACACCATCGTCAAGAACTATTCAAAATAATTTAAAGAGACGAAATACTTAAAATATGTAATTGATTGACAACACTATCATCTGCTTTTCAAATTCGAAAGCAAAAAGGGCTAATACAAACATAGCTCCCGGGTGTTGCCGTAGTACTAATTAAACACATTTCACTGATCATGCTGTCATCTTCTTCAGAAGTTAACAAATTTTCCTGTCTAATAAATATATTTCTATACAACTTAGGTAGTTTACCACAGCTACTATAACAGACGGAAGATAATTGGTATGTGACAACCTACATTCTGTTCAACCGTGGCTGTTTCTCAACCGGCATCCATAACTTCCGTCCCATTGATTGATTGATTTTGCTTCCATACACAATGTGTTCTAATTAAAACTGCGATATTAATTATAATTAATTACCCCCAAAGATTTTCAAGAATACCGGCTTTAATATGTTTATGCAATAAACAGTTTTCAAGCATGTACGTCATAAAGGATTTATGAAAATAGCGGTACAATTGGTACTTAAAGTTTACTTGATTCCAACAATATCTACATAAATAACTATAAAGGCATACACGTGTCAACCCTTGATTCGGTTTAAACTTAAGTTTTCTTGCAGGTGTGTTTGTCCGCGATGTGTTATTAAAATCACGACTTCTACAAGCAGACGTAGTTGCGTTAATTATCTAGACGTTTTTTGCTACATATGTAGCGAATACAAATTGAGGGAGAGTAGAAAACCAATTTGTGTGTGAAAAACGCATATATCGCCTATTTTGGTGTTCATCTGGGAGATCAAAATAAAACTAGGGCGCCACATGTTGCCTGTAAATCTTGTGTTGAGGAGCTGCGCCAGTGGACAAAAGGACGAAGAAAGTATTGGAAATCTGGCATTCCAATGGTATGGAGGGAACCAAGAAACCAGTTTGACGATTGTTATTTTTGTTTAGTGAATCTAAAGGATATTAATCTGAAGAATTGACATAAGTGGACATATCGCAATTTGGATTCAGCGAGAAGACCTATTCCACATTCAGAAGAAATGCCAGTTCCAATAGTTAGTAACCTACATATATCACCAGAGGATGATGATGAAATGTCTTATTGTGAACATGACAATAGTATAATAGGAAACTCACCATGTCCAGAAAGGTTTACCCAGCAAAAATTAAATGGGGCTTATTAGAGATTTAAACCGTTCAAAGGAGTCTTCGGAGTTGCTTGCTTCTAGACTTAATGAAAAAATCTTTTTTCCGGAAACAAAAATTACGTATTACCGTAACAGAGAAATAGATCTTCTGCCATTTTATTCTCAGGAAGATAGCTTGGTATTTCGCAACGACATAAAAGGACTGTTACAAAAAATGGGTATATCAGAGTACACACCAACTGATTGGCGACTTTTTATACATAGTTCCAAAAGAAGTCTGAAGTGTGTCCTTCTACATACTGGAAATATGGAAGTATTCCAATTGGGCATTCCACAAAGATGAAAGAGGATCATAAAACAATATCTCTACTTCTGAAAAAAATTAACTATTACAAAAATGGGTGGATGATATGTGTTGATCTGAAAACGGTAAACTTGATTTTAGGACAGCAATGTGAATATACAAAATATCCTACTTTTTGTGTCTTTGGGACAGCAGAGTGAAAGATCAACATTGGATAAAAAGGAATTCGCCTAACAGAGTAGAGGGAAAAGCCAATGTTATTAATGAAGCATTAGTAGAACCAGAAAAAATCATATTATCTTGCTTGAACATTAAACTAGGGCTAATGAAACAATTTGTGAAAGCTTTAGATTAAAATGGTCTTTGTTTTCAATACTTGGCAAGTCAGTTCCCTGCAATCAGTAATGAAAAATCAAAAGCAGGAATATTTGAGGGGCCTCAGATAAGGCAACTTATAAAAGACCCACACTTCACAGAATCAATGACTCCAATTGAGTCCAATGCATGATCTTCTTTTGTTAAAATTGTGGAAAATTTTCTTGGTAATTATAAGTCTGAAAATTACGAACAAATAGTGGAAGATATATTTAATAACTTTCAAATTTGGGTTGCCACATGAGCATTAAGGTACATTACCTCCACGGCCATTTAGAGAGATTTCCTGCAAATCTTGGCGACTTTAGTGAGAAGCAAGGCGAACGATTCCAACAGGATATCAGAATAATGGAAAAAAGGTACCGGGGCAGATGGGACATAGACATGATGGCTGATTACTGCTGGAGTATTGAAAGAGGTAAACCCTTCCAGACATACGCAAGAAAAGCGCTCAAAAGAAAGTTCTTAAATTAGTTACCAACTACTGTAAATATTTATTTTGGGTAATAACATTTGTAAATATTTGCTTTATAGAATAAACTTAATTTCTTTTTATTTGTGCGGTTTCTATAGGTTGTATGGGAACCAATATTTGTATGCAAGAATAGAACTAGCTAAATACAAATACGTGTTCACATCTTTTTGAAGACGAGCTGATAGAGAAAATGTGATGGCATTTTTGGATTAAGCGCACCAAAATTACATAGTCAAGAACAGTTAAAAAAGTCCAGCAGTAAAATATGTGTTGACCAGTGTTATTAACGAAAGATTCATTACTGTACACCAAAAATCAAAACAGTGGATTGTACCGGATGAAAAAGGCATTTTCGTATTTTGTAACGAAATATTTTATTTTATATTTATAACAACTTACATTCTTCCATCCTCCGTCTCATTATATTCCTTAATCAATAGACTTAAATTTCCCAAATAATCCGGAGCGTAAACGACCACATGTTCCTTTAATGTGATTTTCTTATTAACCACTTTCATCGCGTTTTCGAAAAACGCCCGCCAATCTATCTGTAAAAGCAGGTGTTAGAGGAAGATTCCGGGTTCGACACGTTAAAATTTGTGGTTGCCTTACAAATCCAGCCAACTCCTGTAGTTCTTTGATGGTCATCAAATTATATAGCGCTTCCTCGTCTCTACGCAACTCGTTAGGAATCGTTATGTTAGCCAATTTGGTTTCGAATTCGAGAACAGCTTTCATTTGGGCTTTCGTCTGATTTTGATCGCCGCCCAGTAAAATACCAACCTAGAAATGAAAACGATGCAGTGCAGTGGAATGGAAAAAATTCTTCTTTCCATTCTATTATTACAGAACTTAGATAGATGTAGTTAAGGAATTTGACAATAGCTACCGTTGTTTATTTGATTTGGAAACCTTCTAACTTACCTTTGTCATATAATCCAAATAAGCGTCGATCACTTTACCATGCTCAGTTTTATTCAAGTAGTGTTGCTTCGTCGGTAATGTTAAGCCACTTTGGTCGATTTGAATCACATGTCTGCTGGAATTCCTATCATCTTCACCAACCGCATACGAAAACAGAGCACCGATGTAATACCTATTTTGTATAATCTGCAAGGTATTTTGCAGCGTCCAGTTCGATGCGCTAAAATTGCTTTTAGATATGTTCCAACCTTCCAGTTTCTCCAATAATTCGAGCATTGGTTTCGCCCCTAAAGATTCTATTGTTTCATTTAAATCCAAACAGGATTCGTAGTATAATTTTGCTTTCTGTTCCGCTTTGGATTTTAAACTGTCGATTGGTTGATCTTTTAAAATTAGAAGGTAGAAGTAAGTATAAATAAAACGAGAGGGTTAGTAGAAGCTTACCTAAAACGTGTTTAATAACTAGCTGATTCTTTTGTTCTAATTTTAGAAAAGTGCTCCACGACGTTTTACCGTCTGGTATAGGATTTTTCTGATCCAACCGTTACATGCGTAAGCGTAGAAGTCATCGCATGGATCTACGTTAGGATCCATTGATTCTAGGATGTTGCTGGCGATGTGAATGCAAGTTTCGTTCAGGCATGGTTGTTGCTTGCCGTATTCAGATGAAATGTGGACAGTCTATATATATATATATATGAAAGTACGAGGAAATGAATACCAGGGCCGAGTAAACGAAAAGTTACAACCAGAATTAAATGGATAACATAAAAAAATGAAGAAGAGTTAGTACGAATTGAAGAAGTAAGAGAATTATAAATATTGGCTAAATTAATGAGATTAACGAAAATGGCAGTGAATCACTCGTGTTTATGAGTAAACTGGGCAAATATGCGGTATTATGAGTCATTTGACAATGTAATATTATGTTACAGAGGACAAAGTACAGATGACGCATCATACCGCATATCTGGTCAGTCTATAAATGAGTACCTATAGAGATCTGGTCAAAAGGGAAAGAACTAAAACATTTATTATTTTGGGTATATTTTGAATAAAAGATAGGAAATAAATAATATTAACGTATAATTACCCTAGCATCTTGAATGCTTCTATCAGCAGAATTTAACAAAATGGCCAAAACGACGACGACAAATAATAAAGTTCCCACAAGAACTAAAAGCGATTTTTCTAACATCGATCTCCGTTTCCACATGCTAGTACCAGTGTGGTACCGGATGTGAGTGGCACTTGTGTTAATACCTGTAACGAAGAAGAATATAAAACTATTCCCTATTCGGTATTGACGATTGGTACGTGTATTTTCACTTTAATGCTTATCCATATTTGTAACTTTTAATGTTCCTATGTGCTAAAATTTTATAATCAACTCGTTTGTACTCACCTTCTGTTAATTGTACGCTTCCAACGCTGTCATCGTCTGTGAAATCTGCGTGTTTGTATCTGGTCATCTGTGGTAAATAAAAATATTCTTTTGTTAGGGACTAAATTAGTTTGACTGAATGAAATTCTATGTTTGAATTGAGTTAAAATATGAGTTAAGCTGCTAAATGTGTATCATCCTATATTTATTCTTTATTTTCGAAGTTTGTTAATTCATTCTTAAATCAATTGAAACACAAACAACTGAAGACGTTTTTTAACGATTTCTTAAACGATCCTAACGTTATAATTGAAAAAGAAAATATGATTATAGGGATAATTTTTATAAATTTTGGGGGATATACGAGGGGTTTCGATAATAAAGGCACCTGTGGCGCATGCGCAAGATTGCCGACATTCACATGGCTGGACATTAGAAAGCGTGTAGTAGGGTTTGTTTCCTTAGAGAAGAACACATTACGTCAGCGACGCAATGAACAAAATTTGGTGTTCTGTATATGTTACCATGGCAACCGACTAGCGAAAGTCAATGAAACATCACATTTCGCGCATATTTTCATGAGGTAATGGGCTCTTCTCTAAGGAAACAAACCCTAGTAGTCTTGAGCGTAGTTTTGTTCACGTCGCAAGCTTCCGGGAAGCAAACAAACATGGCGTGTGTAATCGCAGAGTACTCGAACCATCAACGACGACAGGTTACTGTGAAACCCTCCAGAAATTGTATACAGTCGTCAGAAGGATAAGATCGAGAAGATTAGGCGAAGGAGTTAAACTTTTGCATGATGGCACAAATCAAAGCAAATTATAGTTGTCACAGCGGAATTCGGAGGTCTTGCAATGGTTGGGGTATTTAAATGAAAAATACCTCATGGAAGTACTTCAAAAACAAACGCTCACCGGTATTAATGTTGAGAAGCCAAAAGGGAAATTGAATTGCGAAATTTGATTAAAAAGAAAAAATGAATAGTTCTTTTGAACAAAATACGCAAATTTTGGATATCATTCATTCTGATGTGTGCGGTCCTGTACGCGTAAAATCGCTCGGACGAGCCAGATATTTCGTAAGGCGGCTAACTTTATTAAAAGTCAGGGACTGAGGGTGTGTGGGTGCACTTAAATTAGGAAACAAACAAACGCAATTTAGTGAAGGTATCATTTAGTTTTAAAACCATATTTTTCACATGAGTGACATTTTTTTACTAATTCTCGGTTTTGGTTAAGAATGTCATAAAAGTTTTGACAACTGCCCATATTAAATTTTACAGCAGGTATTGCACGTAACGTTTCAACCATAAGTGACGATTTTTCGTATGTCCATAAAGCATTAATTAATCAAAATACTCGTTTTGTAGGTGCGTAAGTCCCTGGCAAGCAAAGAAGCTACTGCACGATGCCCAGACAATTTTTGAATGGCATTCCACTTTCTTTAAAATTTTCGAATAGTTCCATCCATAGTTCATCGTCCGTTTGCCTTTTTTTTGTGGTGCACTGGTTAGACTTGGAAATATGGAAAATACGGGACATGTGGGACGCATTAAAGGTTTGGCGGGACTGTTTTATTAATTATCACAATGCGGGATGACAACTGCTATTACGGGACGGTTCCGCAGAATCCGGCACGGTTCTAAGTGGTGTGAGGTAGGTTTTTGAATGCTAAAAGCGACGTATTCAATGCATTCAAGGAACACAAAGCTCTAGTTGAAAATTTCAAAAACAAGAAAATCAAATGTCTGCAATCGGACAACTGGGCGAAATATAAGAACATGAAGTTTGATGCATTCGTCGCTGAGCACGGAATTGCACGAAGATTTTCGATATCGTATCACCCCCAACCGAATGGTACAGCAGAACGAAAGAACAGAATATTGCTTGACACTGCAAGACGTCTTCTCCTGCAATACGGGCTAACGACATCATTCGGGGCAGAAGTGGTTTCTACCGTAAACTGCAGCAACTGAAGCCCAAGTTCCAGCCTGAATGGGAAAACTCCCCACGAAGTATGGACCGGTAAGAAACCAATTGTGTCATAATGTCAGGAATTCAGATGCAAAAACGTTTTCTCTAGACACAGAGCCAGGCAAAGAGATATTTGATTCTCGGGGAAAGCCAGCAATGTTTATGGGATGTTTTGAGTCATCAAAAGGGTATACAATGTGGTTGACCGAAGACAGAAAGATCGTGATATCCAAAGACATCAGGTTTATGGATACCCTTCCTTGTGCTCCGACTACCTTTGAAGACTTCATACCTGAGGACCTGTACTTGAATGATGACATTCTAAAAACCCCGTCCGAAGACCGCATATTACAGTTTAAATTGACTCCACTCCAAGCCGATGTCGACGAACAAGATGACGACGTTATCGACAACGAAGTAAATCCGAATACAAATGTACATTGCATTCCACCAGCAAGAGGGTCCGGAAGATCTAGAAAGGTACGCACTGGACTGAGGCGAAGACCTCGACTCCGGTACGAGGAAGTCCAAGAAGAGCAAGCAATCGATGAACTACAATTTGCAGGTTTGGCTGAGATACCACTGAAGCTAGTCTGGTGAAGATGTACACGAATGGCAGCAAGCCATTACTTTGGAGATTAAATCTATCCTAAAGAACGATACATGGCACTCAGTTCAGCGCCCTGCAGACAAGGAAGTAATAGGAAGCCGCTTGGTACTTTGGAACAAGTACAATTTCGAAGGAACGCTAGAAGGAAAAAAAGCTCGATTACTCGCTAGGGACTTCGCACAGCGCCCTGGGATCCATTTCAGCGAAACTTTTGCACCTGTGGCCCGAATGAGCTCCATTCGTTTGCTGATGGCACTTGCAGCCCACAAAAACATGTTCATTCAACATTTGGACATAATCACGGCTTACTTGAATGGGAACATCGAGGAGGAATTGTTCATGGAGCCCCCGAATTGTTAGAGGAATCGCTTGAAACAAAACGGAAAGGACCGATGATTCACTTAAGGAAAAGGCAAGCAATATGTTGAAGGAATTACAACCCGGAAACAAAGTTTGTCTTCCCAAAAGTGGCTTTACGGACTTCGCCAAGCTGAGATTGGACAAATACTTGCAAGAACTTGGAGCAATACCAACAAATGCCGACTCATGTGTGTATTACATAAGAAAGAAAGAAGTGTTCTCTTACATTTTTGTCTATGTTGGTGGCATTTTGATCGTTTCCAAAGACATGAAGTTGACGGAGACAATCAAAAAGAAGTCGGCACGTGAGTTTGAAACAAAAGATCTTGGGCAAATAAAATGTTGTCTGGGAAAAGAATTTTCCTTGAAAGAATACAAAATTTTATTGAAACAGCATGGGTATCACAAAGACGCATTGAAGAGGTTTGGCATGTAGAAATCAAAGCCAGCAAGCACTCCTATTGACGCAAACTCCAAACTAGACAAACCGAAATTCGAAGTAGACCCAGAAGTGCGAAGGTTACCGTATCGAGAGTTGGTGGGATCGCCGTCTCTACCAGACCGAACATCGCATATGCTATCAGCAGTCTTAGCAAGTTCAACGACAATTTTGACAATGAACACTGGACGGCTGCCAAACGCGTCCTAAGATATCTCAAGGGAATGGTGGATTACGGAATAGTTTTCGAACGAAACTCAAAATGCCTGGAAGGCTATGTCGATTACAAAAAGCAAAGGACGGTGGCTTTATCATCGGCAGGAGCAGAATATATGGCTCTAACAAAAGCTTCGAAGGAATCGATCTATTTGAAGGAGTTTCTAGTAGAATTATGATTCGATAATCTGGCCGCAGGGATTATACACAACGACAATTTGGGAGCAAAGATGCTTGCCGAAAATGCTAAAAACCACGCACGCAGCAAGCACATTGACATCCGACATCATTTTGTTCGTAAAGCTGTAAGCGATCAACAAATTATCATTATCCACAGACAACAACGTGGTGGCAGATATGATGACACAAGGACTATCCAAAGAAAAACGTTTGAAGTGTTTGAAGCTGTGCGGGCTGAGAAAACCGCGAGTGAAAGTTTCGTAGGCCTTTCTATCGAGGGGAAATGTTAGATATGCGAAACGAAAGCCCTCGATCACTGTGTGGTGAGGCTATCACGTGCATAAAAATGCATAAAATGCAACACTAACGATCAACGATCTAGTAGTTCGATCTTTCAACGCGATGACATATGTAAACGTGTACAAAAATTTTGCACATATTTGTATTAGAATAAACCAATTACTGTGCCCATCTGCATTCTTAGTGTAATAGCTAAGCCTTCTCTCCACTGTTACCATCAACAAATTTTTGCTGAACGACTGCACTTGAATGAACGGGGGCATTGTCGTGGTGAAACAACATCTTTTCTGAATAATTCCTGGGCGATTTTCGTGAATTGCTGCTTTCAATTTGTCCAAAACTGTTGTGTAATATTGGCCAGTATTAGTTTTGTCTATTTCAAGATAACCAATTAGCTGGATTCCTTTTACGTCTCAAGAAACCGATGCCATCAACTTGCCAGCCGAGTGAATGGTCTTTGCCTTCTTCGAAACCGACGTTTAATCCACTGTTTTGATTGTATTTTTGTTTTTGGTGTGTAGTGATGAATCCAGGTCTCATCTATGGTCACGAATCGTCTCTTGAAATCCGTTGGACTTCTACACAATCGACTGAGGTTCGAGCTCAAGTGCGTTTTTGCCCCGAATTGAGCAAATGCGGTACCCATCTTGCAGAAAGATTTTTTAAACCCAATTCATTATGCAAAATACGAACTATTCCTCCATAAGAGATGTCCACGGCTTCCTCAATTTCTCGCACTTTTATTCGACGATCGGCCAAGACCATGTCATGGACTTTTCCCACATTTTCTGGTGTAGTGGCCGTTTCTGAACTCTGAAATCCAAAAGATTACGGTGGAAAATGAAGGTGATGCATCCTCAAGGACGACATCTAACCTTGATTTGATTTCTCTTGTGGTTTTCCCTTCTAAATAGAAAAATCTGTTGACTGCTCGAAATTCGTTTTGCATCCATAATTGAAAACACTAAAAGTTACTTGACTTAAATGCTTTTCAAAAACAGACTATTTTACAGATCGATTTAACATTTGTGACTGACGGATATGGGACAGTGGAGTTGGAGTTGCCAACAGCAACCCCTAGCAAAGATTTCGTAAACTTGTCAATCTACCCTCGGAAATGTGAGAATATAATTAGCAAGTTTGACCATAATAGAGTGTGAGAAAAGTGAAAGGTTTAGGTATGTGAGAACTGTGCTAGTCTATAAAAACAGTTCTAATTGTAAGACTAATCCGGTCGGTTAGGATGATACATGAATAATGTAATATAATAAGCAAAATACAGACAGAAACTGTAAAAATCCCAAAGAGAATTTTAGGAGAAAAATAAACGGAATTGGGATGCGAAAAAGAAGAAATGCAAGAAGTTGTGTGAATTAGTTAAAAAGACACTCGTCAGCAATGTTCTAAGAAGAAGCAGATCACAAAAACAGTGGAGATAGAAGGAAGTAGCATATTGAGAAGAATGGCACGAAGAGTTATAAAGTTGAATCGAACTTATTAATTCAAATAAGCTAAATAACTTCCCAATAATTTTCTTCAAAATATTTGACTCTAGAATTTCCCACAATATTGTGTTTTTAAATACAAGCACATCTTCATTATAAAGTACGTAGTCATTTATAAATATTTTGAGCTTAACTTCAATAATGTGGGAATTCCAACTTAGTGTATAAAAGGATATGAATTGGGAAATATACTCCGAATTTTAAAAGAATTATCACTTACATATGTAACACTGCAGATATTTCAAACTATATATTTACATAGATATCCGCGAAAGAAGGGGTATTTCAAATTTAGAACGTTAGTTCTGACCAGCTGGGATAACTTAAAGATATTATTCTAAGCAATGTGTATATAAACAAAGCTTCATGTAATATAAACTGTTTTGGAAGAAACAGGAGATAATTTATGTATTCGGAATACGATCAGATACGTAAAAATACGACATCGAGAGAAAAACAAAATTATTATGTACATAATTCAATTTGTAAGAATGTTTATCTGCATTTTTCAAGAAGGTAAGTGCGTGGCGACTTAATTAAGTTGTAAAATATGTAAGTAATGTGAGAAATTAACTTCGCGATATAACGGTTCTTCTAAGAAATATTAGTGTCATTGCAAGTAAATATTTTATTTAGATCAGATAAAAATTAAGATAATTCTTTCGTAACTTTTATTCATAACTAAAAGAAACGGTTGCCAAAACGCTGTTAAACAAATTGATAATTAAGTTAAAGATATTGATACAAAGAGCCATGGGGCTATAGTCAAGCTATTCTGCATTGGATGTACTCAATGATAATGAGGTCAATCATCATGTACCGAGTAGTAACTTGGATGAACGGAATCAAGCTAATTGCAGTGAGAAACAGCCCCACTAAGGCACAAAGACTGGCATGCATTTGCATGACCAAGGCAATGAACAGCGGTAGTGGAGGTCGTGCTGGATCTCACTTTATTACATTTGGTAGTTGAGCGAACAGCAAGAAGCACCCTTATTAGTAGTCTGGGCAAACAGCAGTAACAGCATACAATTTATGTTCATTGTGACTGTATTGCTTGCATGAAATATATGCATATCTATTTTATGTAATGAAATATATTCTTATTATTATGAATTAAGTTACGACAGTATTGCCGACTGCGGACTCTAGTTGGAACGCTGTATGCGAGTGGTTTTGTGTATATGTATGTAGGCTGTCGTAACTTATTTCGTAATGATCATTGTTTGCCCAGACTAATAAGAAGACTAATAAGTTATTAGGATAGTGGCAGTGAGCTAAGGAAAGGACTGAATTTCAAACCGACGAGGGAGCTAGCATCCGTTCTGTTTCATTTCCAAACTTTTTACACTAATACATCACTCGATTAGTTCGTAGGATGACCAAAAAGCAACAACTTTTAGGCAGAATTCGACCTTACTCATTACCATAGTCTCTTTCAAGACTGATATATTCTGTCCAACGCTTCCCTAACATTTCAATACCTTTTTTGTAGTACGATTTATCATGGGCCTTAAAATACCTTTCACTTTTGGCAATAACTTCTTCCTTGGAGCCAAATCTCTTTCTGTGGAGCATTCTTTTCAGGTCTGCAAACAGGTAGTAGTCGCTAGAAGCCAGATCCGGAGAATACGGTGGATTGGGAAGCAATTCAATGTGCAATTTGGTTGTGATGGGCCTGTGACACGGTGCATTGTCTTGGTGAAAGAGCACTTTTTCTTATCATTGCTTTTTGTTTGCAACTTCTTCCTTCAAACGCACCAATAACGCTATATAATATTGAATATTGATGTTTTTTTTTTACCTCAAGGTAATCAATGAAGAAAATACCATGTCCATCTCAAAATACGGAGGCTCAAACCTTACCATCTGACAATTGTGTTTTTGGTCGCTTTGGACGGTTTTCATCTTTTGTTGTCTACTTATCTAACTGCCGATTTGACTCTGGAATGTAGTGATGGACCGATGTTTCATCCATTGTCACATATCACATAAAACAATTCTTTTATTGCGTTGAAATCGCTCCAAACAGCGCGCTGAATCTTTGAGGCGTTGTTGTTTTCGTGAGCAAACTCGGTACCCATTTCGGGCAGAGCTTTCTCATGCTCAAGTGTTTATGAAAAATGGTGGATACACTGCCTTCTAACACCTTTAAGGTGTCAGTTATGTCACACAACCTCAATTTACGATTGGCCAAAACCATTTTGTGGACTTTTTTATGTTCTCTGGAACAACTGCCGAATTTGGCTGATCAAAGCGTACAGCGCCATCGATGTTTGTACAGCCGCGTTTAGAATCAGCAAACTACTTCTGTACCATTTGTTTCGGTGGAGCAAAATCCAAATAAGACTTCTCAAGCGATTGCGTTGCCTGTTTGCCATTGTTTGAAATATTATAAACAGTAACTTGTGAAGTAAACGTCAGGTTGTCATAAAGATTCAACACGTATCGTTTAAAGGTTGGCAAGTCCTAAAAATCATATGCATTTGGCAACAGTGGAGCCATCTATATGTCATACTACGAACTTATTGAGTGATGTGTAGAGTTTGAAAAAAGGTGGATCACGTGTTAATTGATAATGGCACTTTAGTTAACACGTCATCCACTTTTTTAAAAAACTTTAATGATGCGTCACCTACGGATCGAATGACTCGGAAGCACAGTCTTGAGAATAATCTCTCTATACAGTTGAGTGAAAAGGAGGACTAATTGTATGATGGCACACAAATGGGTCTAGGATCACTTGGGTAGAAGTATATGGACTTTGCACCTAATACTCCAAGTCAACTGGAAATTTCCCCAGCGGATTCCAAGCGGAAGTTCATGCTATGCCGACATTAACGTCAGAAGAAACTATAGCAACCCAGAGTTTGTCATTTCTATTGATAGTGCAGCAGCCATTCAGGGAGTGAATTCGCGGCTTATCAATTCAAGGTTGGGATGGAAGGAACGTGGGAAAGCAGATGATCTGAGTAAGTGCAATTAGGTGTCCTAGGGATGGATACCAGGTCGCGTCGGAGTAGGAGGCAATGACGTCGGTGATAAAGTAGTAAAGAAGGAACCATCATCACCATTTGTAGTACTCTCTCGTGGGCTAAGGAGCATTTTCTTCCTCCCGGGATTGAGGGAGGTTAAACATCTTCCCGGGTAGTATAACCGAAGGAGATCTAGAATCCCTACCGTCCTTACTAGAAATCAACTAAAACTCCTAGTACGTGTCTTGTCCGGACATTGTAGACTGAATGGATACCTATGTGGGGTTAGGTATAGTGAATAGCAGTACTTTTAGATTTTGCAAAGAAGCAGCGCAGGCTTTGCAATACAATCTAAAAGACTGCTGCAAATAATAATACGTTGGGAAAAAGAACTCCATAATTTTTTCGGTAGATCACTCTAATGCTATATATCTCGTAAAGTATTGATCAATCAAATTCTGACTTGTGCTCGGTGGAAAAGCGATATTCCGCACTGAACAAATTTCGTCGTGAGGTATAAGGTGCAAAAGATGGAAATTAACAAAGAGAAAATTCGGAATATTTTACAATTTTCCTTTAATAAAGGCCAAAATGCAAGCTAGGCAGCTGAAATTGTGAATGGTGTTTATAGTCTCGATAATGTCACAGCCAATTACACGCACTTTTGGTTTCGTTCATGCTGTTCCGGTATTTTCGATGTTAAAGATGCACCTCGCACAGGTAGGCCTGTCATCGAAGATGTCGATAAAATGATCAAAGTAGACCGGCATGTTAACAATCGTCGCCAAGTAGCTAAACATCGACCACAAAACCATTATGCATAAAGCCGGATCCAAAAAGAAGCTCGATGTTTGGCTGGCATACGAATTGACGCAGAAAAAATGGATGATGAATGGAATTTCCATCTGCGAAGTCTTCGCCAAATGGAACGTAATCGACCCATTTCTTAAACGGATCGTGACTGGGGACGAGAAATGGACCATATACGACAATATTGTGCGAATACTTATTGAGGTTAAAGCACGGCAAAATGGCCCGAACGGTGGCCAAACTAAGACTAACGGCTAGGAAGGTTTCGCTGTGCATTTGATGGAACTGGAAGGTTATCATCTACCATGAGCTGCTTCCATATGCCCAAACACTAAATTCGGTCATCTACTGACAATAATTGTACCGTTTTAAGCTAGCAATTTACCAGAAGCGGCCAGGAGGACAGGTGTTGTGTTTCATCAGGACGACGCCAGGCCACAGACGTCTATACTAACTCTCCAGAAACTCCAGGAGCCTGGTTGGGAAATTTTAATGTATCCACCGGACAGTCGCACCTGGCACCAAGGGATTACCATCTTTCTTTGTCAATACACAACTTCCTTAGTGATAAGAAATTGGCATCAAGAGAAGACTGTGAAAATCACTTAGTAGAGTTTTTCACCAATAGGGACCAGGGCTTCTATGAGAGAGGCATTATGAAGCTACCTTTAAAATGGCAACAAATTATAAAGCAAAAAGGCTGCATATTTGACCCAAATCAGACAATCCGAACGATGTTAAATAAAGTCTGGATATAAACGAAAACCTAATGGATTTCGTTTTCCCCAACCTGAATCAGTGATGGATTCAACGCCTGGGATAGCACCAAGTTGAGGATAATTATAAATAATTCATCACTGAATCCACTCAAGAATTAGAAATTTCTGCGGGCATTCAAACTTAAGAAGACGTTGTAGCTTGAGTGAACCTCAATACAATGGCAGTACATACTCTAAGACGTAATGAGCATCAGCCACCTCACTATATACCAAAACTAATACAGACGGACATAGTGATACAAATAATGATCCACCACTGGTTGGCGATTCCTTTGAAAAAGGGCAAGGAAACGCAAAAGAAATTCCAGTGACGATGCAAAAAGTAATAAAATGCACGAGGATACTCCATTTTAATAATTTGAAGAAAAAGCAGTCTCTTCGTATATGATATTGTATCGATCACAATAAAGAAACAAGATTTCTAGTGGAACCTGAGGGTATGTAACGAAGAGCCAGAAGAAAATAAAATTATGTATCAACTCGGGAAAAGAACAAAACGATGGTAACAACGGAGAGCAAGACAAAAATTAAAGCTAAGTTTGGAAAGTGTGGAGATTGGACCAGAAGATGGAAAAATGGAAGAAGAACTAGGGGAAAAAATGAAACCTACAACCAGACTATATTACCAACTTAACAAAAGCATAACCAACAGAAGAGAACTGCTAACAAATACTAAGATAAGAATACATAAGGTGTTGTATACATACATTGCCACGTTAACATATGGATCGGAACAATGGACACTGACAAAGGAGCAGAGAAAGAAAGTGCAGGCAAAAGGATTGATGAACCTGAGAAGGATAGCGGGAGTAAGACTGCGCGACAAAGAAAGAAATGAGGAAATAAGGAAAAGATTAGGAATAAGATTGACGGAACAAAGAAGAAAGGAAAACGCTTTGCGCTGGTTTGGACACTTAATAAGAATGAACCAGGAAGGTTAACAAGGAGATTGTGGAAGATGGGAAGACTGAGAAAAAAGGGAAGAGGTGGACCATGAAGAAAGTGGAACGATGAAATAGGAAAACATTTAGCCGGGATGAACCGGGAGGAACCAGGCAGCAACACAAGCAAGACACAGGTAGAATTGGAGAAGACGCATAATCGAAACAAGGGCAGTAGAGACACTGACAACGCCGGTAGAAGAGGTCAAGGATTAAGTAAGTAAGAAAAAGCAGATGAAATTAACCAATTCCTAAGAAGTAGATGTCAAATATTTTCCACAATTCATATAGTGTGCTTCCCAGTTAATTACCCTTGCGGGATGCAAATGTGCAGTGACTTGCACTTGTGACTTATAGCCTAGAATTTAATATTACGTTCAGGACAAAAAAGAGATGCAATTTCAATTTAATTTAATCATTCCTAACCAACCGTTGGTCTTTTTCAGTGGTAAAAACACTACTTATTACTCTTTTTGTAATAAGTAAACGACGCAGAAATGAAAAATGACTATTCTCGTTGGTACACAAAAATAGCAATCTGCAATCATTCAAACTATACAAAAGGAATGTTTGTTATAACATCCTTTCTTACAGAAAGGAATTTCATAGCAATAGAAACACGAAATATTCGTTAATTATTTTGAGATGCTTGTTCTGTAGTGAAAAGGTCATAATACAGATTATAAAAATTTGGCTTCCGTCTTAATTTTTTGGGAAGGAGCCAAATAAAATTCTTGTGTAAGTTATTTTAAGACCTAAATTTAAGTCGTATATAAGCTTAGTTTATGCTAAAATTAATTCCAAAATAAATATTATATATTTTCTGGTCGAATCAGACGGATATAAAAATACATTTGAGTATTTTGTTATTTTCCAGGAAAGACTTTTCAAAATTCTACGTAAATAAATTGATTTGCAACGTGCATTTTGAAGCGCCTTAGAACAGTAAATATTATTATTAACATTAAATCTTGTGGGAACAGATAACCCTAACCCTTTGAAGCACGTTCGCACACTTATTAGTGCACGACCTTAGTTTCTTAAACAGCTATTACTCGATTGAATAACTTTCGTTTTGATATATTATCTTAATAGTATGTTTCTAACTACAGTAAAGCGTCGATTATCCGAGCTAATGTGGGGTTGGTTCGGATAATAAAAATTCACTAAAAATGAAAGAAAAAAAGGGAAGGTGTAAAATAATCAACCCCGTTTTAACAAAAAAACATGTTTATTTACCTATACTACGTAGTAGAAAAACTAAGTTAGATAGCTAACATGAATTTGGCACAAAAAAGTAGTAAGACTGGTCTGTTTCAGTGGTGACTTCCTCTTTATGGCAGCTAGGTCTAGGTGTAGGTAATACTTTTGAGGTGCAATAACTGGGTGTGATCGGATTTTTCTCGCTGTTCGAATCACCGGAATACCAAAATCCAGTGCCTCAAAGACCTCAGCATGAGATGTTCCAAAGTCATCTCCATCTGGGTCGCCATTTGTATCGCCATCCTCTGTGTGATCGTTGTTATGTAATAATACGTGAATAAGTTCATCGTCTGTCAACATCTGACATCCTGGATCACCACTATCCACAAGTAGCTACTCATTCACGTTCTGTTCATCACAATCAGTGAAAACACCAACGTTGCTCAAGCGTTCCAACATTTTGGCTTGTTCATTGCCACGTTCGTTGATCTGTATCTCATCTTTAGATGGTTTCAGTAGCTTATTCCATGATTTATGCAAGGTGTTGTTTTTACTCCATTCCATGTTTTGACCAACACATAACAGCACTCCTTTCAATTGATTTTTTATACATAGAAATAATTGTTTCCTTTTCATTTTTATCCTCTAAGAGCAGACGATGCATGAACTGCTTTCGGTATAGTTTTCTCAATGTTTCGATGACCCTCTGCTCCATGGAGTTAATTAAAGAAGTAACCTCAGGAGGGGGAGGGGGAACTTTACCTCCAACATATCATTGATCTTATTCAAAGATTCAGGTGATGGATGTGCAGAGCATTGTCCAATAGAAATAGCACCTTGACTTCTTTAACGCAATACTGCTGCATTCTTTTTCTTTGGGAATGAAACTGTGTTTAAACCATTTTGTAAACAAATGGCTGCTCATGCACGCGTCTTTTTGGCTCGCGTATATTAACAGAACTTTCACATTTTTAAAACAACTTTAGTTTTTGATTTTTCTTTCAATAGCAGTGGAACTCTGTGCGTCTCAGTTGCATTAGTACACACCATGACTATGACACGCTCCTTGCTGATCTTGTAGCCTCTAACTACGGATCCTCTTCGAGATATCAACGAATTAGATGGTAAAGCTTTCCAATAGAGGCCTGTTTTGTCTTCATTGTAGACAAAATCCATGTCATATTCATTCTGTTCAAGAAATCTCTTTAAATTCTCGGAAAAAGAAAGTGCTGCTGTTTCGTCAGCACTTAATTTTTGCACCATGAATCACAAATCGTAATTTGAAATTTTTTAGCCACCCAGAACTTGTGACGAATGACGAGTCACCACCAAGCTTCATGTTTAATTCTATTGCCTTTTCACACAAAATTGGCCCAGAAGCCTGCTTTTGCAAAAATCAACTCAATGCAGCATCTTCCAACAATTTGGATTTAGGCTTTCTCATAGTTTTACTATATGAGTCTTACTGACAAGATTAAGAGCAGCGCTAGTATTTCAATCAGAATTGTTTCTTATTCCTGTTATCGTTAATTTATCAACACCGAACTTGATAGTTAGTTCTTCAGTCGCGAAATAATTTCCATTGTATCTTTTAATAAAAGAACTACTCGTTTCCCTTTTGTCGATGTTTTGCAAGTTTTACTTAAAATCTGTGACCACAAATTCAATGTACATCTCACTATGAATGATTTGAAACTGAGAGCCTTGATTGGTAACCGACCGTATGAATGGAAAGGGATTCAGTGAAAAATCTAGTAAAGGAATATTGACACAGCTAACAAACCTCTTTCTAAGAATGAATTAAGCTTTTCACTACACATATTTTTTTTTGTTTTTAATGATTTCCGTGAAGAATATTTCGAAAATTTCGGTAACCAAAGACTGAACCCGTCTTCCCAGAATACCGTTCTCAAAAAACACTTTGTAATACTTGGCCAGAACCGATATTTCCTATGATTGTTTTTTTCCCCATGAAGTCGGTTCGGATATTTGGATGTTCAGATAATCGACGCTCTACTGTAATAGTAAAAATACGCGCTTTTTGTTTTTGAAGTTACAATAAATCACATCCACGAGTATATGAAATCGACTTTCCACAACATATGCGTCAAATTTATTTATAAGATTATATGAGGTAAAAGTAAGTCAATGAGTGTAAAAAAATATTAAAAAAAATTGGGCAAATAAAAGTTTAGCTTTCCGACCGCTGATCTATTTATCGCAACAGATCTCTCGATATGCACTCGGCATTCGACGTGGTGGCCGTAAAATTAAACATACACTTCATATCCAAATATTCACTTGACCTTGCGTAAGATATGGCTCGAATATTACTAACGTTTACATTCGTTTGTTTAAACATTCAAGTCATTTAACGCGACAGACATCCGGAAACGTACTTAAAAGACCCGAAGTTCGATAATCTCTGCGTTAGATGCAGTGCCCGTGAAATGAAACATACACGTCCCACGGCCAAATTTTACTAGCATTTACATTTTCTTTTAGTCTGAATAGTTCTGGTCTAAATAATATACATTGTCAATTTTTTATAAATCAAAAAATATAAGACGTGCAATTCTATTTTACATGTTATGAAAAAAGCAGATATTCAGGTTTCCAAGTAATTTGGCCAGGGACTGTACTTATCTCGTAATGATATTGCACGGATATTGCCCTCATCGGTTATTGATTGCTTTTTCTGGTTTAATTCTTCATAGGAAATAACAATCATGTGTTTTTGTGTGCATTTGTGGTCATTTACATACTCGTATTAGTTGTACCTAGAGGCACTATGTACATATGCGTGAATACAAGATATTATGTATTGTAATAATAAAAATATATATCAAAGAGACAAAGTCAAATGTTAGTACAGCATGTCCAATGTTATTTAGTTTAGTTGGTTGTTTTTTTTTTAAATATTTTTAAAGGTCTTGAGACCGAAAATATTTATTTTTATAAATTAAATTTCTTCATATCCGGATACAGGCGTAAAATCGATAATAGAGAGGTACTGAAGATACTTGATTCTATTTTTATATCGAACAAACATTTTTCTCGAAGTGGGGTAACATTGGTTAAACACTTTTTCAAAATTAGGAAAGAAAATATAAACTTACCCATCTTTAACGTTAAAAACATTCAAACCTCAAACAGCAAACTGAACAAGGATTAGCCTTACAAAACCACTTTAAGATCTTCATTTCTTAACTTTCACATTTTCAGAAAATCATTGAAATAAAAGGGGGCACACAAAATGACCGATGAAGAACTGGCTGACGCATGCGGTCGTACACAAACTAATTTGAACAATTCCAATTCAATTTATCAGGATTGTTCGCGTTATTAGTGCTGGACGTATAATTGAATTATCACCATGCAGAATAGAATATAATGTCAAGTAAGTTGACAAAGCCAAAATTCACATGACGTATGAATGAATATACACATATAAAGGCGCCACTTACTTCAGTTACTGCTGGTTTCTTGGATATGAAAATGTGTAATTGATTATGACTTCTTTTAATTATGAAAACAGTACGACTTATAAAGGAACAACGTCAGAAGATGCAACTTTGTTATGAATGAATCGACACGAGAAGACAAACATTAAATTAGATCAAATAGGCACTTCCTTTTAATGTCATTAACAATCGCTATATATAGACAGACAAATGAAGTTGTAAAAATTGCTACATTTTTGTTTTTATCCTCTTTATCACTATAGAATTTCAAATCGTTTTTCTCGCTTTCTATGCCCAAGAATATCCAGGTATCAATATATCGGATCTAGCTGTACATGAGGACAAAGCATTTCTAACAAAGGGAAGTTCGCGTGTCACGGTTCAACTATATTGTGTGACGATCCAAAGCTGTCTAGATATCGCCATTATGGATGCGTTCTTAGATTGTGGTTGATGATTGAATAACGAGTGAATGGATATGTCTTGTTCAAATATTGAAATTCGTTCGTTTTGTGTTATTGATGTTGGCGACAATAACGCGTTCTAAATCGTTAAGCGAGATGAGTAAATAAATTCAGTATGGCTGCCCAAATTGATCAATGGTTTTGAATTTACAGGATGGCGCTTGTATACGAGGAACGTTTCGAATATTCTAGGAATTTGGCCCTAGTTTGATTGCGCAAACCTTATAGGTCACGCTATTGGTTAAGGACAAGTCTTGACACGTTACGTAGCCATCTCGCGCAATATTGTTTAGTATACTTCAGCTACTTGATTGATACAGATATATTTCCGTACTGCTGAGTTTGCCATCATGGAAGACGCGACTACGCAACTACATTTCAAATATCTGTAAGATATATTTGCAGAGTATGCAGAATCTAACAGTACAATCTATCGATGGGGCGAAGAAACATATTGGGGTATCACCTGGAATGGGGCTAAGTAGAAGGAGGCAAGGATACAATTTCTGTGACAGATAGAGCTTATCATCAAATAATTGGAGTTCAAATCAGGAACTTACTAAAGCAGAGGGCTCCAAAATTTAAACTGTTCATTTGTTTTGATTTCAGCTGCCAAAATTATATAATGTACTTCTTAGTCCAATGCTAAATTGAAAGATGCGGAATCTTCCGTTGTATCCTCTTCGACGTTTCTCTGGTTGAAATTCCGTATTAAAATATCGGGGTTAAAGGGAAGAACTTGATCAAAGAAGAGTATTCTGAAAAACCTTGGTAAGGATCCGACAGTTCTACATATTTGTTTGATTATTTTGTTGATATGAGGATCCGGCTAACTATTGCCAACGTGCAGGTATCAAATTATTATTATAATTATTTGACTGCTTGGACATTTGAAAACAAATTTTTACAACCTTCCTATTGGAATCATAGAAAAAAGTGGAAAACTCAATGTATTTTTGGTAGTGGCTGTGGCATAAGTGATGGCCATCATGTCATAATCTTTGATCCATTTCTTAAGGCTAAGTGATAAGCATGCAGATATTCTTCGCATTTATACCTGTATGTGCACTCATTTTAACTAGAAATTGAAATGGAAGATGACGACAAGCGTTTCTAACAAATAATACCACACAAGTAATGTTGTGTGCCTGTACAGACAATGACTTTGGAACTTTGTATAATATCGAGTAAAAGGTGATACCGCGCAATGATAGCTGGTACATTTGTACCCCCATGTAGGAGGGCATCTTTTAAAAACTAGGAAAACCATTTATTTTTGGAACAAGCTGTTCTGTTGTTTTTCAAATTATTCGCCTTTAAGATTTATAAACTTTTGCGTGCGTTCAAATCAATTCTAGAAACATTTGTTCCATTCTAAAGTTGTTATCTTAAAAACATGGCGTTTGAAGGCTTCGACGGCTTCTTGAGGTACTGACAATAGCTGTTTACGCTTTTTCGTTTGACATTCGGGAACAGAAAGAAATCGTTAGGCGATAAATATCATAATTCAATGTTTTTCTCCTCCAAATAATCAATTATTTGACATTGGCATCATGCAGAAATGATACGTTTTCAGTTTGTTTTTCCGGATTTCGTAGGTGACTTTTGACAAACAAATTTTTGTATATCATTTAGTATTAACCGTTCTTCGATCATCTAAAGATTGTGACATCTCCAGTACAACCGAAGAAACAAGCGATTATTTTCTTGAAAGTGTCTCCTGGACGAGCAACTTTTGTGGAATTCAATTCATTTTGGAACACTTAAATAGTGGATTGTTGCTCAATTTCCGGTTCATAAGAATATATCCAAGTTTTGTCTCCTGTTACAATGTTGTATACGGATCTTGCAGTTTATCAGTCGAATTTTGCGTGCATTTCTTTGCATCAATTAACACAAGTATTGTTTTTGAACTTGACGGTCAAATTATGAGGAATCCATCGAGAACAGATCTTTCTTATAAGCAAATTCTCATGCAAAATCGAATGTATTATAGCCTTCGATATTTCTAAGAATGCCTCTATCTCTCTTAAGTAGCATGATGATTTCCTTCAATCATGTTGCGCACAGCAAAGATGTTCTTTTTGGAATAACCATCACGCAATTCGTCACTGATGGATGCACGATCACGACGAAATTCTGCGGACTAATTGTAAACAGTCTTTTCTGATGGTGCTTTATTGCCAAAAGTTGAACGAAAGGATTCTATGCATTGTTGTTGAGCTAGGTCCTTAGTAAAATCGTACAAAATCATTCGAAACCTTCACGTAAAATTTCTGTTTTATCACAGAATTGTTTTTTTTTAAACGTTTACTGTAAACAACTTACCCGGTCAATTTGTAAGCTGCCACTGTTTTCACAATATCAACTATCAAATTTTACGAAAATAGTAATAACACATCTCAGTAGCACCACTTACAATTAGTGCTCGTTTGTAAAAACATAAAAGGCGACCCTCGTAACGTAATTGTAGCTCTATTACTTGCTTATGAGACTAATGTTTATTAGACTCGCCCCATCTTGAAACACCCAAACAGCGCAATGGCGGGGTTACTTGCGGGTAAAAGGAATAAAGCAATGATTCATCACTATTTACGATGTTCGAAGTTCTTGAAAAGTTAGGAAGAGAGAGAGAGAGAAATCCTTTTTTCGGTGAATTGTTTAAACCAATTACGTTCCTTGCAAATTGCAGTTCATTCTTTGTAGTATTTCCATTGAGGAGATGAGTTCCCGAAATATGTATTTAGAAGTATTCAATTTGGTATGATAAGCATCTCTTTAAATCGAAGAAATGTTTTCAATTTGGAGGAAAATTCTCAGTAATCAACACATTTCGATGTGGTCGTTACAGGGAAATGTAATGTTGATTGAAAAAATTATGCTATATTGCGAGGAAATTTAGCAAATATTCACTTTGATCTCTCCTTGTTGCATTCGTTTTTCTATGTTGTTCGTGTGTTTGCTAGGTTTGTTTCTGGTGTACCGGTTATCATACATATGGGTAAGAATTCCGTAGAAATATATATTTGGGGATGTTTGTCGCGGTATAGTGCGCTGGCGGGGTGCTGTGAATTTTTCACTGTAGTAATCCTTCTGTATTTCTAGTACTTCTTTATAAATGACTTTGTATCTCAACATCTCTATATTTTCTTCACCCTTCTTCCTTTCATTCTGTTATTCAAAAATTTGCGATTATTGGTTGTTAGTCTTCATTTAATTTACTCCCAAAACTTCTAACTTTGTTTTTAATTCTTAAGTATTCGTTTTCATCTTTCGATTATAGATTAAAATATCACAACAATTTATTTTTTATCATTCAATTATAAGAAAATGTATATATATTTCGTGACCTTTTTATACTTATCTTATATGATAGATCTCTACCACTAATAGGTCAAAACAAGGCTGGTTTGAACGATAGTTATATTTTCAGAACGTTTACAAACGTTTTCGGAACACCTTCTTCAGGGAAAATATAACTAGATAAATATATAAACACACATTTGTTTTTATTTGGGAACTATCAACAAAATAACTAATGACTAGGATTTCTTGATATAGAGGATGTGTAACCAACTTTTATATATATATATATAAATTATAAAAACTAAATTAATGTGTAAACATACATGCAAATTAAGTAAAACCTTATATCAAAAAATCTTTGTCGAAACCTTAACAATTCTGTTCAAGGACTAGGGAAAACCCAAATTTAAAAACCTAGCCAAAGGTTTCCTTCTTAAGAAATGCAAATATCATTTTAACAAATTGCTATATACATTACTTAAATTTTGAATATCGGTCCTGAAATTAATAGTTTTAGTGTCTTTCTGTATATTTATCATTTCATATATTAGTCGTTTTTTATAATTATTCTCTGTTTTTAATATAATTGTGTTTTCAAAATCAAAGTAATGCCCAAGATCTTTGTAATGCTTTGTTACAGCGGTCATTGCACCAAAATCATTATTTAAAGAATACTTATGGCTATACATCCTTTTCTTTAAATATTGTTTCGTCTGACCGATGTAACAACCATCACAGTCTTTACAGTTTATTTTATAAACTACATTACTCTGATTTTGTTTAATTATTTTAAATTTAGTATTAGTAAAAAGAGATCTGTTACTATAATTTGGAATGAAAGTAATGTTTATGTTGTTTTTATTAAATTCACTTAATTTGCATGTATGTTTACACATTAATTTAGTTTTTATAATTTCTATATATATATAAAAGTTGGTTACACATCCTCTATATCAAGAAATCCTAGTCATTAGTTATTTTGTTGATAGTCCCAAATAAAAAACATGTTTGTTTATATATTTATCTAGTTATATTTTCACTGAAGAAGATGTTCCGAAAACGTTTGTAAACGTTCTGAAAATATAACTATCGTTCAAATCAGCCTTGTTTTATTGACCTATTAATGGTAGAGATCTATCATATAAGATTATAACAAAATAGAATCTGATTGACTCTCCATATAACGACCTTATACGTTGGAGAGTCATCCAGATCTTATTTTATTAAGATTTTGGCTCTGATGATGGCAATGATATTTAAGAAGTAAGTAGTGGATAAAATAGCCGCCTTTCAATAACAAAAATGTCAAGGAAATATATAGTATAAATTACAGTTTCTATGTAACCCTATGAAAATTGAAAATGGACAAGTTTTTGTTTCTCAGTCCTTTTAGAAAGCAGTGGTAGCTTCATCCGCGTCTATCAACATGTCACTATTATACATAGCGATTTGCAATTTTATTGATTGTATTTCGTGATTAAAAAGCTTCTTAATTAAATTTAAATGAAATGCAACCAGCTGGTGAGAAGAAGAACTGTTATTACTAGGTGAAGACAGAAAGATATTGAGGAAAATACTAATCTAAAGATTGTTTATTTATTTGTTCATTAAGAACAACAGGAAGGGTACATTTTTCAGAAAATAAGGAAGAAATTAAAAAAACAACGAAACCACTCATAGATAATCAATTTACACATCTTCAAGTACCAACTAAGGCAATTTAATTATGATCTTTAATGGAAAGGTACAAAGAAATAACCCTTCATTTCACTGAATTTCAGATACCACTTAAATATATATGTTGGAAATAGTCTGTGTTTTGAAATACTTAAGTTGGATGTTGATCCAATAGTGGGAGACATGGAGTTTTCTTCACTTGTTTTGAAATATAATAACAAAAGGATCTTCATTATATG
The DNA here is from genome assembly GCA_038088585.1 of Chrysina gloriosa. Lineage (NCBI taxonomy): Eukaryota > Metazoa > Arthropoda > Insecta > Coleoptera > Scarabaeidae > Chrysina > Chrysina gloriosa. The sequence continues at coordinate 22,373,906 of CM076095.1, read as the reverse complement.
TATTTATCGCTGCCCTATTGGAAAGATTGACAATTACATGGATATTATGGACGATGTACATACTTAATTATGTTAGCAATAAGTTTGATTACGTCATTGTTTGTGGCGATTTTAATATTGATTTTGGCTTTAGTACAGACGATTTTAGCTGTACTGACAATTTGTTTTTGGGCTATGGTTTGTGACGCTTTGTCAAGGATCCCACACGGGTATCGAGAACTTCTGAATCATGTATAGACAATGTTTTTAGTAACTTTAATGTTGAAAATACAGAAACTCGAGTAATTGATCCAGGTATCTCGGATCATAGATGTATTTTATTTGGGTTTAGTGTTGCCTGCGGGGAGGGCGTCCAGTATTACTATTGTAGAAATTATTGTGCCCAAAATATGGACCGTTTTATGTCTTTTGTTAAAAATGAGTATTGGGCAGATGTATATAATGCTAAAGATGTCAATAGTAAGTATGAACAGTTTATGGGTATTTTTTATTATTACTTTGATAGCTGCTTTCCCCTACAAAAAATTGCTAAGAACCAGAGCAAAAGGAAAACGTGGATCTCTCCCAAAGTTAGGAAAATGTCTGAATCTTTGAGGAATTTATTCGAAATTTGTAGAGGTAGTGATGATGATAACCTCTGGAATTACTATAGAGAGCGAAAGAAAGAATACAAATTAATGCTCGTGAATTTTAAGAAACGTTATAACAATAATTTGATGTGGTCCTCCGAAAATAAATCTAGGACAGCCTGGAAGATTATATTCTCATAAAAATTCGAAACCCGATACAAACGGTCAGATGGTTCTAAATGTTAATGGCGAGGATATCAGTGAACCTAAAATTGTATCCAAATTATTTAGTCAACATTTTAAAGCTTTATCAACTCTTTCAAACAATTTTAGTTATAATGCTGCAACTGATGCTAGAGCTTTCCCAGTGAACTCTAATAGTCTGTATTTGAGTCCTGTTAGTGGCAATGAAGTTCTTTTAATTATTAAATCTTTAGCCTCAAAACCATCTGCCGGTGTAGATGGTATACCAACGAAAATCATAAAAATCGTTGTTGATCCCATTAGTCACCCAATCGCAGATATTGTCAACTCAATGTTTCTCTCTGGCATTTTTCCTCAAGATTGTCTTTACGCAAAAGTAATTCCTATCTTAAGAAACGGAAGTACTAGAGACATTAATAACTATAGACCTATTTCTCTTTTGCCGGCATTTTCAAAGGTTTTTGAGAAAACCTTGTATAATAGGTTATTAGCTTTTTTCCAGAAAAATAATATAATTGCTGACAATCAGTACGGTTTCTTGCCAAATAAGTGTTGTGAGGATGCAATTCGTGACTCTATAGTTGACATTATGAATCACATCAACTCGAAAAAGCATGTCTGTGGAGTGTATTTTGACCAATCAGAGGTTTTGATTTGATGGACCATAGTGTTGTGTTGGAGCGTTATGGTATTCGGGGATTGCTCTGAATATTTTCCAATCATATTTAGTAGACAGAACATAAAGTGTTTATATAATTAATACAGTTAATAACACGCGAACATTTACATGATCGCGAGATAATAAATAGAGGGGTGCCCCAGGGCTCCATGCTGGGTCCCCTGTTATTCTTAGCTTTCGTAAATGACTTGGCTTATTCGGTGAAAAATTGTTCAGTATATCAGTATGCTGACGACACATCATGTCTCGTGGCTGAAGACTCGTTCGACAATCTCTCGAGAGTAGCCAGTGCAATGGTTAATGACATGTCATACTGGTGTGTGAGAAAGCAATTGCATTTAAATATCCAGAAAACTACTTTTTCTAAATTCTCAGCACGTGATAACAATGAATCAGAGTACATTAAATACAATACAAAATCATTGCCACAGTCTGAAAGCGTAAAATTTCTGGGCGTTTCTTTTGATGGCCGGTTAAGTTGGAAGATACATTTGGACCACTTACTGAAGAAACTTAGCGGTGCTTTTTATGCAATATACTATCTTAGAAATAGTGTAGATATAACAGTATTGAGAATGTTTTACTATGCATACGTACATTCACAAATTAAATATGTACTGATAGCCTGGAGTTCAAGTCCAATGATTAGCAAAGTGTTCATTTCTCAGAAAAAGATACTGCGCTCTATGTTGTTTGTTTCTGGGAGGGCTTCCTGCAGGCAATACTTTAATCAGTTGAATATAATGACCCTACCGTCCATGTACATCTATGAACTAATAAATTATTATTTGAGGAACAAAAACATATTTAAAAAGAATGGGGAAGTCTTAAGTCATATGCTTACCAGAGGAGCAAACGATTTACATGTTCCTATACATAACTTGTCATTGTATGAGAGGGGACCTCTGTATTCAGCGATCAGGGTATATAATGCTTTACCGGGGCATATTAAGAGGGTTGCTAATGGGGATGCTCTCCAGAAAGAAATAAAAACATTTCTAATTGAAAAGAGTTTTTATAGTGTGGATGAATTTTTGGGGAATTGACAAATGTTCATTGTTTTTCCTTCTTTGTGTGTTTGGATCTGTATTTTCTCTTTGACTATGTCTATGTCTCGATGAGATCCTGGACAATAAATATATTATTATTATTATTATTATTATTATATGTTCTTTACAAATTTCAGTTGATTCCTTGTGGTATTTCCATTAAGGATGATTAAATACGAAAGTTGTTTTATTGCCGCTAAGCCTTGTAAAGCAGTGCACAATATATTGACAAAATTCATTTATTTATAACCTTTTAAAGTATTCCCCTTTACAGTTAATGCATTTTCTATGCGTGAAAACAAATCTCCAAATTATTGTTTCCAATCTGCTAGCGTTAGGTTCTTCATTTAGTTTTTAAATACGTTCACCACTTCGTCGGCCAATGCAAAATGTAAATCCCGTTACTTAATAATAATAATAATAATAGTAATAATATTTATTATATTGCCCAAGAGAAAATTCCACGCGACTAATGAAAAACCTAAATTACATAATACATGAAGAGATTTTTTTAGAAATTACACATTAATAAATAAGCATTTAAAAAAACATCGTGAAACACAATATCCAAATTCCTCGGTGAGTGGACCAACTCTCAAAAGCAAGTTCATTCTTGGAGCAGCAGGTGCAACAGTTCTTTTTATTCTCGAGGCAAGGCGTGATGCGCGAAAATTGACTACAGACAGGCAATTCAAGTTCATATAAGACGATGTTCTTCATAAACATTGGATTAATCGTCTGCCTCCTTTCAGCTAGTGATTGAAGTCCATGTCAATGCAAAAGCAGGCCGTAGTTTAAACCACGGTCGGGGTAAGCCTCGTCCATTTTAGAAGAACGGTATTTGAGAAATTTACGCTGAACGTGCTTAATTGCATCGACGTCCGTTACATAAATGGGGTACCATACCATATCTCCATACTCCAACTTGCTGACCACTAATGCAAGGAAGAAAGATTTGAGAAATGGCGTGTTGTTAAAGTCCTGGTTCAAACAATGCAACTCGTGGCTCTAAAAGCAGAAGCAGTGATAAGAGAGATGTGGTCGGAGAAGTAAAGTCTCTCATCAACAGTAATTTCCAGATCCTTAACACAGGTTTTACGCCCAAGAAGAACGTTGTCAATGCAGTAGCTGTAGCAAAATTTATTCGATCTTCTGGTGAATGATACGAAGCAGCACTTATCAACGTTAAGTCTTAATCTGTTCTTCAAACACCAACCATATATGATGATCTACGCCTTGTGCTTCATTGATCATGCAATAAATTTTTAAATCATACGCATAAGCCAAAACTGAACAATTAATGGATGTAATCAAGTCATTTATGAAGATGTTGAATATTAAAGGACCGAAATTAGATCTTTGAGGCACGCTCGAATTTAAAGTAAAAGTCCTTGATTTGTATTCAATATTTTAAATGGAGTCACTTCCATCACGTAGGTACGATTCCATGAATTCCAATAACGATCCACTAAAGCCAAAGGAGCTCAGATTTGTCAGGAAAATGGTATGAACAATGATGTCAATAGCTTGGGTGAAATCCGTATGAATAACATCATGTGTGTATTTCACACAAGTCTTGAGAGAAAGTTGCCAAGCTGGTGATTGGGGACCTTTTGCTTATAAAGGCATGGTGATTAGGTGATAAGAATTAGATAGTAGATTTTCGCCTCAAAACTTTAGCAAAATTTGGCAAAATGGCTATTGGTCTGTAGTTAATATCAGCAATATCATCCTTTTTGTGTATAGGACAAATGCCAGCTATTTTCCATGAATCGGAAAAAGACGGGCGTTTTGAAGGCGAAATTGAAGGTTCTACATAAGGGGTCGGCGAAAACTAAAGCGCAGTTCCGAAGTATAAAACTGGGAATATTGTCAAGGTCAGCTATTAAGCAATTCTTCAACTTTTGAAGATGTTTTAAAACGTTATCGTTAACGATTTTTAAAATAATGAATATCAGAAATGGTATAAACATACCATTCCTGATATTCATACTAACTTACATAAACATGTTTTTCGGCAAGAGAATGTTTGAGAAAACTGAAGCGAAGACACCCACAATGCCCTGGGCATCATCAAATTCTGTATCACCGTCACAAACTCTTCCAGGAATTTTGGAACCACCACGTTTCGACTTCACAAAGCCCCAAAGCGATCTTGGGCCCTCCTGCATGGTATGTTGGATGTTTGTGATATAACAGTTATAAGCTTTGAATATTTAGAGTTTGACGTTTTTATGTAGGCGTTAAAATTGAAGTTTGAAATAACTGATTCCCGTCAACTTTAAAAGCATTTTTTTATAAAAGCAGTAAACCATACCGGATGATTGTGCTTTTACCTTCGAGGCGCAAGCGGAACACAAAGATCCATAATACCGTAGATCTTGCCATATAACGCATTAACTGTGGCATTAACATCGGAGAAGTTATCTAAACAGTTCCAATTAGTGGTTGTGGTAATTACCCCTCTTGAAATTATAACGCTTGTTAGTGTCTGCAGGAAAGGTAATTGGAACGGATTGTGACTGGAGATACATGTCCATGAAAAGGCTAGGATGATGTAAATCCTCTGGAATGAGTGGCAATATATCTGGTTCCAAGTGAAGCATATAGTCAGGGTTGGACAAGATTCAATCCAAGATCTGCTGATTTACATTAACGATAGTATTGTGTTGCGTTTAAAAATTCGATAAAAGATAAAACCAAATTAGATTTGCTGTAATTCTGGACATAGTTGTCACTAAGAAACAGAATGTTAAAGTCGCCGGCAATCAGCACTGGTTTATCGAGCAGGTATATTTCGAACATGTCCAACAACTGCTCCAAAGCAATGTAACTCATATTAGGATATATACCGCGTGTCCCGGATCGGGTGGGATTGCATGGGCAACTTTCTCATTATTGAAGATGGAGTTTTGGTTAAATGGGATATGTTTTGCAGCTTTATGTGCTAATTTAAAATCTGTTAAAAAAGAGTCAAAAACTATCACTTTCCTGTATATCAAATATCTACGTAGGTATAAGAGATACGAATAAAAGGTTTCATATAAAAGTCACTGTTTTCGATAAGACCAATTTAAAATTTATGTCTAACGAAAATTCAAGGTGGCTGCTTTTGAGGCACTCGTATCAACTTCTTTAAGTGAAATGGCCGCCATATTGGATTTTTAGGTTATTGGATAGAGTTTCTTGTTCTCGAAGATATTTGATATACAAGGAAACTACAGTTTTTTTAACAACTTCTGACGGGTTTGCCATTTGAAACTTTTCAAACAGATTTTAAATCAGCATATAAAGCTGAAAGGAAAGGTCGAATTATGGCAAGAAACAAGAAACTTGGTATGAAGACTTCAATAGAGACTCGGCGCAAACTAATTAATTCCACGCCTAATAGAATAGAAAAGTAAGAGAGTAGGAAGTATATAGTGCATATTATATATATATATATATATATATATATATATATATATATATATATATATATAAGCGGTATGCAGACGATTTAGGTCCATAGCCTCACGATTTCTCTCCAATTCTTTCTATTTTTTGTCCTTTCCTTCCAGTTCTGGACTTTTTTCTCTTTTAGGTCTTCCTCCACAGCTTCCATCCAGCGTTTACTAGATCTTACCCGTTTCCTTTTACCCTCTGCTACCCTCTATGCTACATCCTTTACGTCTATTTCTTGGTCCATTCTTCCTAAATGCCCAAGCCACTGCATTATTCTTGCCTTGATAGTGCCTCGTTAAACAGTTCATACAATTCTGCGTTTGTCCTTCGTTCCCATCCTACCTCTGTCTGCTTACCTCCGAAAATTCTTCTCAGAACTTTTCTTTCCCAAATCACTAGCTTTTGTTTTGTTTTGTTCGACATTATCCAAGTTTAACATGCGTAGGTAAGAGTGGGTCTCAAAATAGTTTTGTAGATCCTTATATTTGTTTTCCTTGACACTTAAATCTACTTAAATCACCTTCACATTTATTGCTTTTCGCGATCCTCAAGTCCACCTCTGATTCCTTCTTGGCATTTATTGTTGATCAGTACTCCCAGATACATAAAACCTTCTACTTCTTCAAATTATATCAATGTGCCGTCTGGTATATCTAACTTGAACGTGGTAATAGTTTTACTTCCGCATTCATTTTTTATTTCTATGAACTTCGTCTTTTTGGTGTTGAACTCTAGACCTATTTCTTGCGTCTCCTTCATCAGTTGCTTCGTTATAGCTTCCAGTACATATCGTCCGCATAAGAAGCATTGGTGACTCCTGTTCAATATGGTACCTTTCCTGTTTATATCATTCTTTCTTATTACACTTTCCAATGCCAAGTTAAACAGGGTTGTTGATAGTGGGTCGCCTTGTCGTAGTCCTTGATGTGTTTTAAAGCTGGTGCTTCCTTGTTTCATAATTTTTATTTCGTTCACCTTCGTGTACCTTCTACAGTCATTTTTACTAATTTTATTACTTTGTTTAGGATTTTTAGTTCTATTAGGATGTGAATTAGTTTGGATCTATTTATACTATCATAAGCTCTTTTAAAGTCGACAAACAGCATCTTTGTCGGAATAGTGGATATTAGTTGTATAAAATATTTATTTTAGTTTTATCTATTTAATCATATTAACAAATTACTTGTATCTATTTCAATGACCACATTAATTTTTGACTTTTTTAAAAAATAATATGATCTAAGTTTATAGAAAAATCTTAATTAGTATTTTAGGTTACTTATACCAGAAACTTGAAAAATACGTTTTTTTCATGAAGTTGTAGCCTGTGCCTATTTTACTTACCTAAGCTCAACTCAGCGTTCAAGAAAGAAAAACATTGGTTACTTGTGCAATCAAAAAATAAAATAATCCCGACTATTTATTTTGAAAAAAGTTAAATACGTGTTTCCACAAATAGTTCTTAGATTCACTGAAACCACGAAATTTACATGTTCCACATGAATCTCAACCTGAACGCTACGCAGAGCAGCGTACAGTGACAACAGACCACTGTACAATTGACACTGATTTAACAGTACGGTTGTGTGCGGTGCGCAGTGACAGTTGCGCAGCGATCTGTTATCACTGTACTTTATTCTGCATGCAGTGATTGTTTGTATAATTACATTACTACATATACACAGAACTATCATACTCGCATACACCATCGATTTAGTACTGACGAAATTGGGGAGTTGGCGATGCTGTCGTAACTTATTTCGTAATTGTACGTTGTTACCGCTGTTTACCTAGAGTACTGAGAAACATATCAAATTAGGCTTTTGTAGATATGTCCTTAAAATAATGTCTTGCAAAGAGGTAGCAGGAAATGTTGTCAACCTAGCACTAAAAATACGTGATAAGAAAAAACCAAAAAGCTGACCTTACAGAAACTTTAAAAAGAGACAATTTCGAATACATATTGGCGCGCATTTTATTTTGGTAGCATTTGTACATTTATGTCGTCTGATATTAAAAAACTATTTAATCATTAAATCCGGCTCTATTTTCTCTATTAATTAGTTTAATATCGATGAAAACAAAATACGATTGACCTTGAGGAGAAAATGGTCGCTTATTTGTTGGCAAATTGGGTTGGGTCTGTTGATTCAATTCTACCGAGTGCGCCAAGGTATTTGATTGATTGAAGTAATTTCCTTAAATTTAATTACAAACATTGTATCACAGTATTAAATTACATGGAAAATCATTTAACTAATTATCCTTTTTACAAACGAGACGAGATTTTTGGTTTTCGAGTTTGGAAAAATTTCTAAATTGACAATCGTTTTTTAAGGAAAAATAAAATAATGCAATAAGTTGTATCATTTATTAAATTAAAAATTTAATTTAATTTTGTCAAAATGGATTAAAACCTACAAACATGTTTAGCATATACTCGTCGTCAAATATCGTCACGCGCCAAATTATCCGCCAAATATGAATAAACAAATAAATCATGTAGAAATAAACACCGATCGAAAACAAAAGCCTCAGAAAATCGCGGATGAAAGGCGCAAAGTTAATAGAAACAAGGGACTATCGATTGGAACCGGAAACCGATATAAAAAAATGCGGATTGCGTCGCTACGCGAAGCCCCTTTCGTCGTTTCCTCTTACCTTGACGCTCATCTTTGTTCTTCCTGTCTATCGAGTCAACTGGTACGACGGAAAAGGTATCGAATTTTCGCGATTTTTCACAGCAGCCGCCACATTTGAACACGGCGAACGGAACGCGGTCGTCGAACAGCGACGTTTGACGGTCGAGATTCTAGGACGACGCACTAAAAGTCGACGCCCTGCCGACGGGACGTTGTGCATCGGTGTGCGTATCTCTATACTAGTTTGGCCCGGAGATTGCGAGGAAATTATTGATTTTCCGACGGCGATCGCGGGTTATTTTATGCGAGCGCGCAGCGTACGTTCCATGGTACAAGTGGAAACGTCATCGCGACGACGGTCGGTGGTCTATTTTTTTAGCCGGAACGTCAACGCATTGAACGCAGTGGCGAGGAGATCATTTGTTTCGACGGCGATGGCGACGATGTCGAGACGTGTGGCAATGTTTACTTGCCACGGATAAGCAGTCATCCAAGCAGGACCGCATTGAGGAGTACATTTGTTAATACTCTATTTTTCGTAGTAATCATTCAATAAGTTCCTAGCATGACTAATAAAACAACTACCTTTAGGAAAGATTCAACTTACTTATTAATTTTGTTACTAGCTTCGAAACTCCTGATAAAAATGATAATACTAAGAGAAAAAGTCGGAAACGTGACCGATAAGGAAGTTAATCGTTACCATTCAAATAACCCATTTAGTTGGTGATTAAGATGGAGATCCAGACCGTACTAGCTCAATGAAAACAGCATAGGTTCAAGTTCGAGAATTTATTAGTAACAAGGCGCCACTCTCCAATTATAAACTGGATCGCATCTAAGTTCCCGAAATCAGAGAGACCCTCCAGCTTCTTTAGTAAATGAATCGAGGTTATCCGAATCGTCTACGTCACCAATTCTTTTATTCGGTCGTGAAGCGACTAGCAAAATTACTCGAAAATTCTATTTAAAAGGAACATATAAGAAATAAAAATAGATTGAGGCGAAAATTCAAATAAGTTAGCTTCTTAAATAAGACTTATAGCTATGGACCGGACCGACGGCTCCCCTATTGCGTCACAGAGACGCACGAACAGCACCTGCAGTGGCGATTATTCCGCCGACAAACAGTGCGTTCTTAATAATAAGATAGAGCAGTTGTGCTTTGATTTTCGGGTTATCATTTTTACATCGTTCAGATCCTTGGTTAATACAACTTTCAGTGAATATAATTAATCTATGTGGTTTAGTTTTAGCCAGCTTTGGTGTCTTCTATTACTTTATTTTATTTAATTTTTTTTTTTCAAGGAGACGTCGCTAGATCTCTTTCTTTCTTTCATATTAGGATGATTGTTTTTATTTTATTTGTTGAAAATAGTATTACATATTATTCTTCATTGCCATTTTCCCCTAATTATTATGCGCCCTCACAAACGTCCTTCTCAAGAAATCATGACTACTTGGATTAAGAATCATGACTGCTTTACAATTGTTAATAATACGGAGATTTACTGCAATCTATGTTCGGTTAATTTGAAATGTGTACAAAAAGAAGAATAGATAGATAGATAGTAGATCATCTGAAAATAATTTTTTTAACGATCTTTGCGAAGCACATGTGACTGCAAATATTCCATTTCAAAAGCTTGATAATCCAATTTATAGCCAATTTCTTGCAAAATATACAGGTAAACATATTCCAGATGAATCAACCTTACCAAAAAATGATCTTCCAAAAATATATGCTAAAGTAAAGAATAAAATTCGGGAACATGTGGGAGGCAGGTATTTTTGGATTAGCGCAGATAAGATCATAGATATATTAGGCAGGAGCATGGTTCATGTTATAATAAGTGTCTTGCATGCTGATCAGCCAACTAAACCGTACCCTGATAGCGGCCAAAATAGTTGAACTGGTGAATGTAAATACAATAGCTGATGCCATTAATAGCAGCATTGGTGATATATTCGAAGGTGCTGTGAGCCGAGAAATAGCTTTACTTTTTGTTAGTGATGCTGCCGCGTATATGATAAAAACTAGTAAACTACTAAAAAGTACAATTGAAAATACATATGCTTCATATTATATGCACCGCCCATGCTTTGCAGAGAATTGAAGAATTCGTGAAAGGGCAATTTCAAAACATAAATTAATGAATTACTACCACTAAGAAAATCTTTTGAAAGCGTCAGCAAGAATAACTATCTACAAAGAAAACTATCCTTTACTTGCATTACCCCTGTCACCTATCGTAACTAGATAGGGTAGGTGGTTAGAAGCCTGCTGTTTCTACTCCGAGAATGTGGAAAAAGTTGCAAATGTTGTAAATAGTTTAAATGATGACGGGCAAAATGTAGTTAAATGCAAAACTGCCTTGCGAGACCCATTTTTGCGAAATAATTTAGAATTCATTAAAAAACATTTTGGCGATATACACAAAACCATAGAATATTTCGAAACGCAAACATTTAAATTAGTGGAACCAATGACGACATTAAATAACATTTTAAATGAATTGAAGAATGTTCCTGGTAATTTTGGTGTTTTTCCTTAAGAAAAAAAAAAAAAAAAAGAAAATGATGCAGTTTGTGTTCGAAATCCTGATTTTGTAACTTTAAAAAATCTCTATAGTGAAGATATTGAATGTGATATTAAATACTATATTCACCAATCTCATTTTCAATATACTCCCCTCACTAGCTGCGATGTGGAAAGAAGCTTCTTCATATTTAAAAATATATTAACCAGCACGCATACAAATCTAACAGCAGAAAATTTAAATTACATCTTAATAATCAATGTCAACAAAATCCTGTTTAATATGACATATATAATGCTTTGCAAATGTAATCTGCTTAAAAACATGAATATAAATCCTTCAATATATTCTTTACCCCTTCGTACAATTTCTATCACCCAATACACATCTACGCCACTGAAAAATCGCAGTTTGTTAGCGTACGATTTACGTTGAAGGTTAAATAAACGACCATGCAAGTTATACTGACTGATATGCGTATCCTCACCACCAACGCATACGCATATTAAAGCTGAACGTTTGCAGCTCGGTGATGCCGTTAGATTCATAGATGATTCATAGTCGATAGGGGGCGTCGTCGGGTCGATCCTTACATATAACATTCCCGGTAGCCGTTGGAATTCCAGCGGTCCCACAGCCACCTTACAACTTTAGCAAAACGTAATTAGAAAGATATGTGGAAGTGACAAGTAGATGTGCCTCCCCCCCTTCCTCCAAAATACTAAAAGAATTGAATGTTACGTGGAACAAATATCTTACTAAATTAGCAAAAGTAACAAAACCCCTTTTTTTACTCGAACACAAATCTTCGACTTACTAAATCTAAATTAACTAAATAATTCCACTGGATTTTTCCCAAAAGTCAACGGGATAAAAATAAAATAAAGGCGGGACTTAGCGCAACGTATTTCCGGTTGTCAACTTTCGTAAGGCGTGGAAATCGGTATTGGGACCGAAGCTGTCAAAGATGGCGGGTTTTCTCGCACTCGGTGTAAAAATGTCGGAAAACTAGCCGAACACAGCAAACTGAAGTTCTTCCAACTTCTACGATAGTTCTTAGGTATTCCTAAAATTCTCAGATGTTTTCATATAATCTCTAGCCCTTTACTAGCTTATACTAGTTTCTCTACTAGTTTATACTAGTTCCCTCCAATGGAGGGAAAAGCAAATGCTCAAAGTGGCCGATTAGTTCGAACAACACAGTTGGGGAAGCGTAATTCCCAGGTTCACACAACGATAATGTTAAACTTTCCAGAGTCGAATTCCCGTGTGTATCCCCGACAAATGAGACTTTAAACCAAAAACGGAATAAGTTGTTTAGGATAAACGACCTCTTCGACCGAACGCCAGAAGCCGAATGCTAACATTGCTAACACGCGCATCCAAAGGGCGTTTGGGCGCAAGATGTATCAGAAACTACGAAAACGGGACGCCATCTATACGTCAGAAGTGAAGCGAGAGCCCATAAGTAACAAAACAGAACGCTGTAACAAATGGGCCGCAACTATGTATGTAAAACAAATAAATGAGCGACTTCTTTACAAACCAACAATTTATTTTTTTGCGTAAAAGGGTACATATTCCATAAATAATGAAAAAAGAGTATATATAGTCACGTTTCACATTCCATTTTCTCTACTAGGACCTTGTCTGGCCGTATTGCCAGCTTGATTTAGTGGCATGGTTCCCTGAGTGTGAACACTAGGTATATCAATCCTAATAGATTCTGGTGCTGTAGCTAAGTTCGTAGGAGGGTTTGGGCTTGTATTTATATTACTACGAACTTGAATCACTTGCACATCCTTACATACTGTATTGTAATTTGGTGGTGGGTCACCGGTGTTAACCTGGGTGGTTTTTATTTGTAGACTATTATAAGATGGGGGTTCAATGCTAGTTACTTGTTCTCTTCTAGCTGAAATATGAAACGTAATAATTCATTTTACATATATAAACACCTATTAGGAGTAGGTCAATATGAATTTAAATAAAATAGACCAAATACACGAGATTTAATAAACGAAAACCATGAAAATAATAATATTATAAACAGACTAAAAGAAAAGAATAAGTCATTAACAGACAAGGTAAATAAAATGAGTGCGAAAGTAGAAGTAGTGAAAGAACTAGAAATTAAATTAGAACGATTAGAAAAAGAAAATAGAAAGAATAAAATAATTGTCTAGGGATTAAAAATGGAAAGTAATCAGAAGCATCATAGAATATGGAAATTGTGGCAGAATTTAGAAATGTTCACAAAATTAACGACAAAGTGGTGTCAGGTGTGCTCTTCAATTGGAAGATCATGAAACTAAGATTACCATAATGGGAAATAAAAATAAGTTACGACTCTCGGGAAATAAAAGGATTTATAAATGATGACCTCACTGAAAATTAGAAGAAAATACAGCAAAACATTTGAGAAAGGGCACGAATTGAGATATTAAATAAAAAGAAAGTTAAAGTAGGATACCAGAAAATCATTATAGATGGAAAAAATGAATATGCAACAAAGTTAAAGAACTGTATGAAGAAAATAGCCATGATGTAAACTTAAAATACGTTAGCCAAAAGACTAGATACGAACAACGCGGAAAGGCGAGGATATGGTGAGGATGAGACGAGGGGAAAAGAAATATGGAAAATACGTACTTGGAATGGAGAGAATTAGGAGGAAAGGGATACGAATTGTTAGAAGGGTTCCAAAGAACTGGAATTGAAATTTTAGGAATAGCAGAGGCAAACAAAGAAGGACGATGAGAACTGGAGATGGAACATGGACATATGTTAATTTATAACGGAGTACTACAAGATGAACGGGCAGCAACGGGAGTAGAGTGTATTATTCATAGAAACCTGGTAGAAAACATAAACAAATGGGAGGGAGTTTCGAAAAGAATATTGGTTATACAATTTGATGTATTACATGGAGGTCGTATGAGCGTAATAGTTGTTTATTAGTCCAGTCATTATATACATACATTTGGAAATGAAAAATTCCGAGAAAGCCAAATTTTTATATGTTGTTGGGGGGTGTCAGGAGAGCTTAATTTTGAGTTTTCGACCGTCTCGACCCCGGGTTTCGTCCGACATCTTGAAAAAAGGAGTGAGTTTTTATTTCTGTCATAACTTTTGACTCCTTCGAGATAGAGAATGGTTGTTTGGTACTTCTTTTGTTTCTATTTTGATGTTCTTCAATTTAAGTCCTATGGACTTTTCCCCTACTATTGTTAGTTTCTTAGCTATCGCAAGAAAAGACACAAATTTAGAGGGTTAGATTTTTACTTTTCTCCTCTTCCCGTCATATTTATCGAAAAAATGTTTATCAAACCTTTGGAGCGCATTCGTGCCTACAATTTGATATTTTTGGTTTTCCTCTATCTTCAAAATTAAGAGTTTTAGCGCCCCGCAAAGTTGGCTCTTGTGCATTTACGTTTGTTCCTTGCATTGGTATGCGAGAGGGTCACTTATACGACACTCTCTTTTATTGCTCTTGCTAGACATCCCAGTACGGTCTTATTTTGAACATAAGTCCACATAAGTTTTACCGACTGTACAAAATTTAATTTGGCTTTACGGAAAATGGAATTGCTCCTTCGTTTTAATCGTGACCACAGCAATAGAACATGCAGAGCTGATGTCATCGGTGGAGCTGTTCAAAAGGAAGAATGTGGATCCAAACATTTTGACATCGACGGGAGTAAGATTTCTCATTGGGGGTAAAAAAGGGGAAAAGTCGATCAATTCGTTACGGTACCAGCGCTTCGCGAAATCTATCACGAGCAATGGATTCAATCTATCACTACCCCCACTAAAAACTGAGTAAGGCAGCACGTGTTCCGTACTTACCATCAAGTAGAAAGTTGGCTCGGGCTATACAAAGATCTAGAGGAGTGGAGCTGGAGGAGAACACAACATAGACTGGAACCGATTACAAGCAGAGCCTAGCCCGCGCCAATTGAGCTCCTGAAGCTTTTATCGTGAAAATGTAAACGGAAATGCGAGCTGCCTGCGTATGCTGGAAACCAGCCATCGCCTATTCCACCCTATGCAGTGGAGAAACATGCGACAATGTCGCCAGATTCGATACTCTAAACGACAGTGAATCGGACAATGAGGATGATACTTTTGGAAGACACGTAGTTGAAAATTCTCCACGTCTCCCAGAGTTTCCTGAAGAGGAAGAATATAGACAACCCGGGCCATTGAAAAGGAGGAGAATATGAATATTCTCTTTACTGAAAACTAACAATAATAGAGGAAAAGTCCATATGACTTAAATTGAAGTACATCGAAAGAGAAATAAAAAAGTACCAAACAACAATTCTCTATCTCGAAGGGGTAAAGAGTTATGGCAGAACCAAAAGCTCATTCCGTTTCTCAAGATTTCGGACGAAGCCCGGAGTCGAGACGGTCGAAAATTCAAAATTAAGCTCTCCTGACAGCCCCCAACAATATATACAAAAATTTGGCTTTCTCGGATTTTTTCATTTCTAAAGCCTATTTTTTGATATAATAACTGGACTATATGGCTCAATCGAAAATGATCCTGTAAACATCAAAAACCAATTTTGCAAAGGTAAAATATGTGTAATGGGCGACTTTAACAGTAGAGTGGGTAAAATAGGCTATTTAACAGCAAGTGTAATAGGTGTACATGGAGAAAATAAAAGAAATAATAACGGAATGCGTATGTTAGAGTGCTGTACACTGAGTAATTTAATAATTACGAATACTTTTTATGAGCACCGTGACATACACAAGTACGTACACTAAAGTAGCAAAGAATGGAAGAAAAAAATCGATAATTGACTATGTACTTGTGCAGAGAGAAAACAGAAAAACAGTAACGGACATCAAAGTAAAGAAAGTTGCAGAATTATTTAGCGATCACTATTTGGTTATACTAAAGTTAAACAAGAAGAACAATGAGCTTATTGGGAAAGAAATCGAAGACACAAGAGCAGCTGAAAACGATAATGTAAGGTGATATAAATTGAGAGACAAGGAAATAAAAAATAAATATCAAGAAACTATCAATAGGGCAATATAAAAAATAGGAAATAATTGAGATTAATTGAACACTCAAGACACATGGCAGGTATTCAAAGCAATCATAACAACAGCAGCCAAGGAAGTATGTGGAATAATCAAGACCAGGAGCAATAGAAAACAAACGCATTGGTGGAATGAAAACATCAAAATGGAAGTTAAAGGAAAGAAACAGATATGGCAAGAATATTTAAATAATGGAACAGGACTATGAAGATTATAAACAACAAAGAACGAAAGTTAAAGTAATTATAGTAGAGGTTAAACAAAAATCTTGGGAAAATTTTGGGCAGCAAAGAGCAAATAAAGAAAATTTTACATTATTTTACAAAATGCTTAGAACAATTAGAAAAGGCAAAGAGAAACAAACGATAGCAATTATAACGATAGCAAATATGGCGCA
This sequence comes from Chrysina gloriosa, assembly GCA_038088585.1. Taxonomy (NCBI): domain Eukaryota; kingdom Metazoa; phylum Arthropoda; class Insecta; order Coleoptera; family Scarabaeidae; genus Chrysina; species Chrysina gloriosa. Next base: position 22,357,324 of record CM076095.1, on the reverse strand, counting down.
CTCTTGAAAGAACCCAAACCAACTATGACTAGATGGAAAGAATACTTTTATCAATTACTCAATTCTATTGAAATAGAAGTGGAAAGTGAGAAAGATGAAATGGGAAATGACAAAAAGACCCGGAAAATGGAGAGCTTGCGGTATGATGGAATCATACCTGATATGAATAAACATATGGGAAAGAAGGGCATACATTTATTGCACAATATCTGTAATAAAGCCTAGAAAGAAGGAAAAATGCCACACGATTACTACCTATGCATAAGGGAAATAAAAGTCATTGCTACAAGTACAGGAGGATTACATTATTGGACACTGTAACAAAAGTATACGAAACAGTGATGGAAAAGAGACTCAGAACAGTTGTAGAACCACAACCTAGTAATTCCCAAAATTTAGAAGAGGTTATAGTATACAAGATCAAATATTTACCATGGAACAAATTATAGACAAAATATTGATCCAAGAGAGAAAAATGTATATAGCGTTTTTGGACCTCGAAAACGCGTTTGATAGGGCACGGAGAAATATTATATGGAAGATTTTACAAGAAAGATGAGTCAATAGAAAGCTAATGCAAGCAATTAAAAGTTTATACGCACGTAGCATAAACTATGTTAGAACAGAACCCAAAATATGGAATCCAATGAAGTTGAGATAAAAGAGAGGAATTTTGAGGCCTATTTTCTTTGTAATTTTGATGGACGACATAATTAAACAAAATGCTATAAAAATAAAGAAAGTGGTGGAAGGCTACAAAACTTTACAGGCAGTATATATATCAGAATATGCCTTCGCAGATGATATAGCTATATTTGCTAGCAACGAGAAGAATCTACAAAGTAACATAAATATATGGGAAGAAACACTGGATAATAAGAACTTGACGATAAATATCCGTAAAACTAAAGTATTGGTAATAACAAATAATGAAGACAAGGAAATCCATCTAAGAATAGGTAAAAGAAATAGAGCAAGTTAAACAATTGAAGTACCTACTTGGGAGTAATAATTGACAGCAAAGAAAATCAGAAAAAAGACATTAAACAACGTATAGAGAAAGCTTCCAACGCATATTACAGCATGTGTCAATCAATTGTCAACAGAAGTATCCATGAAGACGAAAATGTTTGTATATAAAACCATCTTCCAACCTATCTTGGTCTTTGACAGTGAAACATGGAGCCTCTCAAACACCATGAAAAGCAGAGTCCAGGCGATGGAAATGATGTATCTACGTTGTGTTAAAGGCGTAAGAAGAAGAGACCAAATTAGAAACAAACAAATAAGAGAAGATTTGACAGTTGTACCGGCTTTGGAAGTAGTGGAAGAACGATAATTAGGATGGTGAGGTCAAATGATGTAAATACATACACTACATGGTGATAGGCCAGTTAGGAAAATATGGGAGGCAAGAACTTTGTATCGGAGACGCAGAAATAGACCAAAGGACACGTGGAACAAAGTGACCACAAAAATACTGCAAAAGAAGAATTTGAGATGGACTGAAGCGAAAGTTATGGCAATGGGCAAAAAAGAATGGCGCAAGTTTGTGCACAACATATAGAGTGCTATCTCGACACCTCGCAGTACAAAGGAAAATGAAGTCTCGAAGTTAGTTGACTAAATGTTCCACAAATGCTCCCTATTGTTTGGATATTTAGTCGGATGTATAAGATATATCTAATTTCATATCTTTTTTGAAAAGTAGTCAAACTATAAATATGTATCTTTAAATAAATAAAGAGAATAAAGTGTACAATTGAATAAGACCTACCGTTTTGACAAGCAACATATCTATCGATAGCAACATTACAAGCTTCTTGTTGAGCCAATAGTCGTCTCAAATTTATAAGCTCGTCCAATTCTTCTCTACGAGGATTGCCGAAATACATCTCCAAACTTCTGGCGTCGTAAGTTATCGGAGATAATCCAGGTGCTGGAGACTGCCTTCGAAATCTAGCTGCGTTTCTGGATCTTCTAGTTACAGTTGATACTTGAGTTGGCCGATTTCTGCATTTGCAAATTTTGCAACCGCCTGTTAAGACGAATAGTAGTCCTATTATCGTTATCCTAAGTAATAAATTTTTGGATGAAATTGTTATAGTTCTTGAGACATTTATGAGAATTTACAATGTCTCAGTGTGTAAATGGCAAATTATTCTTTAAGGAAATACAAATATGCTAGTAGAGTGTACAATTGTACATATACATACTTCAGAATTTAAGTTAATGGAAGAACACATCACTTATAAAATTTGACGAAGGCTCGTTTGCCTCTACTGCTTTAGAGCAAATACTAGTTAAACTATGTGAATACATTTTTCTTCGTCTGAAGATACCTAGGGGACATCAAATTAAAAGCAAAAACATACCAGAAATACCAAATTCTAAAGAGGCTAAAGGTTACTTTTGGGCAGCACCCTTCATCGCAGCATAATTCGTTGTTGAAGCAAGTATAGACGGCTTCCGTTTGAAGTCCTTTAAAATTACAAATATTCAGTTCCATCTGAAAGAAGAAGAGATAAGATAAAAATATAGCGAATCATTCCTATTTACTAAATAAGTTTCTTCCATCTCGTGTTGAAGATGGATTGATTGTCCGCAGTGTATTGATGGTGAAAATGTAGTTTTACATCTTGTCTATTTGGCAGTTAAACGTCAATGTTGTATTATATTGTATAATATAATTAGTATACTTTGATTTCACTGTTCATACAAAAGGGAAATTAATATGAAATATTTTGTTTGGCGTTGTTTTTTTGTTATGAACTTCTATTTTAATTTGATGCAGAAGTTATGCGCCAAATGTATTTATAAAATTACGTGAGGTAAAAGTGAGTAAATCTATCTATCTAAGAAAACGATCGTCTACTCTACTTAAACGTTTACATTCTTCCTGGCGAATTGCTCACATCGCATTCGAGAATAGACTTCGTAATTGGTTGAGACCTAATATCTGTTTGACCGTGTTGAACATATGGACCGAATTTTACTAGCGCTTACATTTCTTTGTCTAAAGAGTAAACATTTGCGTTTTTAACGGGACAGATGTCTCGATAAGCATTTAAAAGACTTCAAGTTCGATGATTAGATGCGTTGATCGTGGAATAAACATATACGTCCTATCGTAATATCCATTTGACCATACTAAAGATACGGACCAAGTTTGACTAGCATTTACATTTTTAGTCTAAATAGTAAACAAAGCTAATTTCAGCGATAATCGATGGGTTCCTTGCCAAACTTCAAAAATTAATATTAATAAATTGTATTTTATTTTGTTCTAGTTTGATCGTAGATTATGGAAAGGGTGGTATAGGTGCTAGTACCTGATCAACATTTTAATGACCACATATCACATTAGGACGTTCAAATGATAACTTACAATTGCAAAAAGTCTGGAGAGCACTAGTTTAAAATTATGAACGATTAAATCGATAAATGTATGATATTCATTTATTACAACCTTTGAATTTAATATTTTGTTTTAACGCTACATTTCTTCAAATTTCGATAGCAACTAATATGTATAAAACTGCATAAGAAAAATTGGAGGGATAAATGACTGACTCTATTTTGCTAAACGTTTTGGGAGCGCTGGTTTACAGCTTCGAAAGGTGAAATCGATAAATGTTATTATAGCTTTCTGAAGATCTTTCGAAAATAAATATGTTTTAATTGTAGGTACATTTTCAAAAAGTTTGAGATATATAGGGAGTCGAAATTTCAATGAGGATAGATCACATTAGGAGGCTTAAATTATAAGTCGCCAATATGTATCTTAATCGGGACCACATTTGTAAAAGGTTTAGAGAGCACTGGGGTAAAATTAAGAAAGATAAAATCGATAGATAAATATTAATTAGTTATTACAACTTTTATATTTAAATATGTTATGGTTTGGAGGTTTATTTTTCGAGAACAACTAATTTAAAACTGTATTAGGACATTTGAAAATATAAACGTTATTGCCCGATTCAACTTTGTTAAAAGTTTGGCGACTGCTGGTGTAAAATTTCGAAGGATGAAATTGATATTTGGCTGTTCATCGTTTATTATGACAATTAATAATAATATTTCTTATAATTTCGATATTTCGATAGTTCTAGAATTGCTAATTGAAACTTGTAAGTTGAAATAAAAATATAAATGTTATTGTCTCAAAAAATTTCAAAACCACTGATACAAAATAATGAAAAAGTGGAAATACAAATGTTATACTCGACTAATATTTCGGATAAAACATCGGTGGATGAAGCACATTATAAAGGTTGTATATTGATTTGCCAATATTTATCTAATTCGGAGTCAATTTGCAAAAAGTTTTAAGACCACTGGTATAGAATATCAGAGAGGGAAAACCCGCCCATTATAAGTTTCTGAACACATTCTGAATTTCAATATTAAAATTTAGAACAATTATCGAATAAATTCGAAACCATCGTTGAAGATTAAATACTGAATCTTACAAGGTGTTACACTTTGATAAACTGGAAAATTGCTGAAATGAAATTGAAATTGTGTAAATTATAAAAATCATACCCTCATACAACTTTCTGAACGGATCTCATGGATATTGACAATTGATAAATATATTTCTTTTTCATTGGTTAACTCTTCCTCTAACCTTAAAATTGATATGTCAATTATAATTGCCATGTGAAATGAAACCGTTAAATAATTATATTTAATATTAGAAGGAACTACAAATTACACGTCTAATTCCTATAAAACATTGTTTAAAAAACTCTGAAAAATGTCTATGTTAGCTGAACCTAAACGAAAGCAACGTTGGTATTTAAATCCACGTGGAAAACTTTGGAATGAAGGTAATACCGTCTTAAAATTATGTTTCTGTAGTTACAACTTAAACGTTTCTAGATAAGAATGGTTTTGGTCAGAAAATGTTGGAAAAAATGGGGTGGAAGGATGGTAAAGGCCTCGGAGCCAATGAAGATGGTGTTACCGAATCATTGAAGGTGAAATACAAGAATGACAGTAAAGGTAAAATTGCGACCAACTAACAATTATTTCGAGTAATATCTGTTTATTTTTCAACACTATAGGTATGGGGTATAAAGATAAAGAGGAATGGACAGCACATGATGATAACTTTTCAAGTTTGCTTCAAAATCTAAATGGGAAAGTTGAAGAGATATCAAGCGATGTGAAAGTCACTTCATTAGAGGATAAAGTCCAAAAATCCAAAGCCCGTATTAATTATCATAAGTTTACAAGGGCAAAAGATGTTAGTCGATATTCAGAGAAGGACTTAGCGAATATATTTGGGAAGAAATCTTTGAAACGAAAAGTAGTTGATGTGGATGAAAATAAAGGGGAGGATGAAACAAATGATTCCAAGAAGGGAAGTGATAATTTGATAAATAAGGGATCCATGTCAGATTATTTTAAAACTAAATTGCTAAAGTTTGAAAAATCAAATAAACGAAAGCTGGGTCAGAATAGCACAGACGAAGTAAAGGAAGAAATGGATACAATTAATAAAACAAATGGAAAAAATAGGCAGGATTCTGATACTTTAGTAAATAAGGGATCGATGGGTGATTATTTTAAGAAGAAGTTCCCAAGTACTGTTATGCCCTTTTTAAGGAATATTGAAGAATCTGAATCGGAAAATGAGAGGGTGGGTTTTGGATTTTCCCAAAATATAGCAGAAGATCAAAAATTGGAAGATAAACGTTATGAGGATAAGAACATGATGCCAAAAGATGATGAGGTTGAAGATAGAGCACAGGATTGCAAAAAAGGAAACGGAAATATACTGAGATGTTTTTTTCATATGGTGAGTCAACCGAGTTCCAAGAGAGTCATAAAAGTGAATCGACTGAAAACTCGATACCTCACAAGAAGAAGAAAAAGAAATCTAAGCGAGATGGAGTGGAAAAAACAGAAATTGAAGTGAATGTTACACAAAGTGAATCATCGAAAAAAGTAAGAAACATTCAACTGATGAACAATTAGAAAAATGCTCAAATAAATTTCAGAATGAAACTTTGCACCATCAAATTCAGGAAAACGAAGAAAGACAATCAAAGAAAAAGCACAAAAATCCAAAAAGAGTGAACGAAATGACGTTGGAGGTATCTCAAATCCAGCTTTCAATGATTTCAACAGTAACTCACCAATTAATTTTTCCTTACAAGCTGAAAATGAGGGAAGTCAGGCCGCAACAGATGTAGATTTCCCAGATTGCTGTGAAATTAAACCTAAAAAGAAAAATAAGAAGAAAAGTGTCGGCATTGATAACCCTGCTTTAAATTTAAGCGATAATTCTGATAAGAAGGGGGAAAGTAGTGGTATTCATAATCCTGCTCTAAATTTAAGTGATAATTCAGATAAGAAAGATGAAAGTATCGATATTGAAAATTCTGCCTTGAATTCGAGTGGTGTCTCAAAAAAGAAGAAAAAGAAAAGCAGGCATGGCGATAATCCTAGTTCCAGCGATATAACTTGTATGGAAATTGAATGTAAAGGTATTGATAATCCTGGTTTAAATTTAAATAGCTCGCATGAAGAAGGAGGAAGTAATCCAGCCCTAAATTTGAATACCATATCGAAAAAGAAAAAGAAAAGCAGCTGCAGTGATAACACAAACTTGGGCGATGATAAGGAAATGGAAAGTAATGGAATTGATAATCCTGCTTTAAATTTGAATAACCCAGCTGAAAAAGGAGATAATAGTGAAATTGATAATCGCGTCCTGAATTTAAGTGGTATCTCAAAAAAGAAAAAGAAAAAGTCCAAATATATTGAGGACCCACATGTGAGCAATGCCTCGGATAAGGAAACAACAACTAGTAGCATGGATAATTCGGTTTTAAATTGTAACGATAACTCATACGAAAAGGGAGAAGATAACGGCACTGATAAACCGGCAGTAAATTTTAGTGGTGTCCCTAAAAAGAAAAAGAAAAAGAAAAATCAAAGTATACTGACGATCCTACTCCAAATTCAAGGAATGCCTCTGATAAAGAAACCGAGACTACTGGCATCGATAATCTTGGTTTAAATCTATGCGACATCTCCGATGGTGATCTAATATTAAACGTCGTTAATACACCTGTCATTTTAAAGAAACCGTCTGTCGAAAAATTCCCATTAAATTCCAATATCACAAAAGTAAAACCCACCAGGAGGAAAAGCGTTCGATTTAGCGACGTCCTACAAGAAAGGATTATACCGAACGATCCTTCGGAAAGAATTAACGAATACATTTCTAATCGTAACGAACTGTTCGATATCAACACGATGATTATCGAGGAAGGTATCAAAGAAGAAATGGAAAAAACGGTGTAAAATACGACGATCATCCGAAGTCACCAGATCTGAATAATTTCACCGATCCCCATGAAATAAACAAGAAGATCGTCGAAGGAAGCATTAAAGAAGAATTAAATCGAGGCCTAAACACGCATATCGGAATTATTAACGAGGGTTTTGATATAAGAAGCGTTGATAAAGTGAACTTTTACGATAACAAATACGATATCAAATCCTCCACTAATAAAGATGTTGGGATTGACAATAAAGCTTTCAACCAATTCAAAAATCAGATCGAGGAAAACGTGGAAAGTATACGTAATACAATTGATAAATATCAAGTAGAAGTAGAAAATAACATAAACGAATCTAAAGAGGTTAGTAGGAATCCTAAAGTGATCGAAGATTGGCTAGTAGGAGATGTTGGTAGTCAAATAAATAGGAATGTTCGAATCGAAGAGGGTACGAAGTTGTGTTTTAAGGAAATGCATTTTAGAACTTCGGTACCTCATTATTTAAAAGGCAATAACATCAGTCGAGCTAAGAGGACTTACCGACATTTAATCCGAGGCGATGTCACAGTAGTTTTTAAAAATTCAAATCTGCATGATATTCAAGGATATGCTGTAAAAGCCAGGAACGTATAACGACGAGGTGATAAGTGTTTTTATTCATTTTATTTATTTACACAAATTGATTGTCAAAATAAATTTTTTTCGTTTATGATGTGACTAACTTTATTTATTTCTTTGAGTGATTTGAATAATTATATTTACATACATACATTTCAATATCCCACGCGACGTCCCGAAAAGTCATTCGTCTGAGTAAACAGCAGTAACAATCAGTGTGGTAGATAAGGGGATGGGGGAGTCGGCGATTATTTATTTCACGCGTTCACAGCATTAGTACTAAATCGATGCTGTATGCGAGTAGTTCTGTGTATATGTAGGATGTCGTCACATTTTTGTAATTGTACGCTTATGTTTGCTTTAAAAATGTCCCGGTGAGGTACGTCGCGAAAACGATCAATGGCAGACACAGTTAAAAACTTTATAGTGAACATGCCGGACTTAATTTATGATGGCCCTAAAATTCAATGTCTAGTTTGTAATATCCCCCTGGTCCAGAAGCCATTGTCAACGTCACATCGAAAGTAAACGGCATTCTTCTGCAAAAAGTGGCATACGAGACCAAGAAAATTTTAAATTTGATTTATGTGTTAATCTTATTTTATGTAATCTATTCTTGCGTTTGCTAGACAAAGAAGCATTTTTCTCCTTCTGGAATAAATACGCGCACTGTAAATTACGTAGTCCGACATCGATACGAAATTTAGTGCTCGTGAACATTTTGAAAAAAAAATGAAATCGGAACTGGAAAATAAAAACTGTGGTTGTGTGTGGACGAAACAACAGATCGTAAAAAACATTCTCTTATTAATGTAATGGTATGCACAATGGAACCATATCAACCGTCATCCTCCGTCTTACTTGCTTCCAAAAAAGTTGTAAATTGTGCTGCCGATGAGATTTTAAAGGTGGTGTTGAACTCATTAAACAAATTTGAAGTTTCAACTAGGCAACTTTTAATGCTTATGACTGATGGTTCCGCAAATATGCTTTCTTTGGGCGGATCTCACACAGTGCTAACGTCTTGCATGTAACGTGTAAAATCCATGATCTAAATCTTGTGGCACAAACGATTCCTACATGTTATCCACTAGTAAATGTATTAACTGTCATTGTCTAGTCATATCAGAAGCAAAGTCAAGTGGTACGCGTTCGATTTATCATGCGGACAATAAATAATATGTGTCCAAAAACTTTGAACATGTGATTGAAAAATAAAGGCGAAGATTTACAAGTTAGAGAAAGGAATATAAACGCGAGTAAAATCCGTGCCATATGCCAAGCACGGTGAAGTGTTGCATTTGATAGGACGTGTTTTGTTTACTTTAATGGCCGCATCTAACAGAGTTCGACGACCACCGCAATTTGTTAAATACCATTCGACGATACATAATTCAATGGTTCCAAAACTATACTTATATTTGCCCAAACAAATTCCAGAAGCTCAGTGTAATCTGAAGCTTTAACGTTGTATATCATCGTTCTCACTCGTCTTGTGAAAGTATGAAAACCATATAAGAAGGAAATCGTATAATTATCAAAAATTATACTACACAAGATTACACCTTTAAATTCTTCCAATTCTTTCTTTTAAAAAGGGACATTTTCAAAGTCGAAATCCTCTGCCAAAATACCTCTGTATAGTGGGAAAATGTTCTACCAACGAGTTTACAAGAAATTAACTTAGGTATGACTTTAAATTATAACAAAAATACAATGATGTGATGGTAGCTGTGCTTAATTAAACAGAAGAGTAGAATACAAATTACTTTGGCTTGGATTATAGTCTATAGTTTCCAGAAGAGTGGAAAAAGTATTAGAGATCTCCTCTAATACTAATAATTTTAAAATGTGAGGAATATGTATATCATGTTTAGAAAACCAAAACGCGTGCTTATCCGCATCCTTCCTGGGCTGAGGAAATTATTTCTGATAAAAGTAGGAATGCTTGCGACTGAGAATGATCTTAAATAAATTAACTCTTATTCTTATTACAACGATTTAAGAAATGTACGAACTAAGCTTCCAAAATTATATGGTAGAGGTAAGAACTAATTTATTTGGATTGTTCTGACAATCGATAAGTTAAAAATTAAGGTTTTAAAGTTACATGCTTAAATCATCCAGCCTTTTTCCAAAAAAAAACAACGATTTATACCCAAAATCTTCACCACACACTGTTCAACCGTAATGGCTGATTACCTCAGAGCTAACACCATCGTCTATACAGATGAGTTGAACAATTGTTCCTTTCTAGTAAGTCTTAAGTCCTCTCTTATTATTACATATCTTCTAATTTTATCATGTTTGTTTTTTTCACTTATTTTTCTGAAGTATTTAATCTTTGCAGTATATGATTTGAAAGTATTAAATGTAAAGGGAATTGCGAGTGAGACTGTTGGTAATTCGAAGGAGATGAGGCTGCAAAATTTCCACACTTGGACGACATAAATTGCAATTGAATTCGTTCACCTATATACGAGATATTATCAAAATCTATCCGAATTGGGTTTATTAAAAAAAAATACAACACTTAACTTATAAGTGTTGTACTTCTCTTTAATAACCCCTCCCTGTCCCTCTTCCCAGGGTACTACTTCGAAAGAGACTAAGCAATATACCTTATTATTTAGTCTCTTTCGACGTAGTCCCCTTCCCATGCTTTTCGAAGCTATTTTTTAAACCGTCCTCGGAAATAGCGAACAGCTGTCTCGTCGAATTCTGTTGTATCTCCTGAATATCCTGAAATCTTCGTCCTTTCAAGTGGTATTTACTTTTGGGAAGATAAAAATGTGAAATGTAATGTTTAGCAAGAAACTGCTGCACAAACTGAGATGAGTGTGCAGGCGTGTTGTCATGATGGATTTTCCACTCGATATTTCCATGCAATGCCAGTCTTTTGCGATGTACTGCGTCCCTCAAACGGAATAAGACTTGACAATAGTACTCTTTATTTATTATTTGAACTGGTGGATCGTATTCATGGTGCACAATTCCCCTACAATCGAAAAACACAGTTAGCAACATTTTGACATTGCTGCGGCTCCGTCGTTTGAGTTTGGGGATTTCCCACTGTAAAAACTAAGCCCTAGTTTCAGGATCATACCCGTAAATCCACCACTCATCACCAGTAATCGTAGTTTTAAAAAGTTTCTGTCGTATTTGGAGCACTCAAGCAAGTCAGAAGCAGATGAAACACGGGCCTGTTTCTGGTCTCATGACATAACCAGACCTAGACGTTTTGTACATCGAGAAAGTAGCAATAGTAGTGGTGCGCTGTTTCGAGCAAGAGATATGACCCCATTCCGTACGAAGTGCCGAGCTCTGGTGATAACATTTTATTTTGTATTAATTGTTTAATATAATCAAAATACGAGGAAGACACATACAGTAACATTTATTAGTAAATTGATAAAATAATTCTAATTAAAACAACACATCTATGCTCTTAAGAAGAAAAATTCCATCAATTTCACTTAAATATATTGGAAAAAGTATAATATTTAACATAAAATAAAGTAACATAAATTTGTCAACAACAAATACTTGATCATTTCTATACGAGCACAGTAAGGAAGTACAAATTTTTCGTTTGGGGTCTATGAAGTATGACGGAATTTTGCAGGAAGAAATGATTACAAATTTCGACAATATCTATAATTTATGGCGGTCAACATAATTTACACATTAACTGTTGCATGGCACGCATGTCAATATCTGGTCATTTCTTAGCCGCTTGTGATTTAGGAAATACAAATATCACAATTAAAATATTGCATATTGTGCATCAACATTTGGCTAATGAGCAGAGTTCGGGTATAAGCAAAGAGAATATTATTCCACTGGCCGCCAGGTGCTTTTGACACATTGATACTGGTGCTACAAAGCTGCGCAGGTTTCATTCGAAATGCCCCTGCTGATGAGTAACTATTATTCAATACTAATTCTACATTTCACAAGATATAAATAATTTTTTATTATGGAAGACGATTTTCTTATATCCATTCCTATATTCATTTATCAACAGTGATAAATGGCAGGAAGACCTTAATATGTATAATGATATAAATGCCACGCATAATAAGATTAATAAGTTACATTTAAACACCTAATAGTTATTATAATTGAATTGCTGTTTTCTTGGGAACGCTTTCTCCTTTTTTTCTTGCTCTTTTTTTGCAGTTTTCCCTGGAATCGCGATCCGACGTTTTTTCTTAATCTGTATAATGGACAACACAAATAAAACATAACCAAAACATAATTTTCTTCCCCTTAATTAATCAATCCATAAGGAATATACTCTCTTTGTGAGTACAAGTCGCTACTTTTATGATCCGGGGAATGACCGTGTAACAATTCCGTCATAAAACTGATGTAAGTAATTGCCAACCTCAACGTTTCGATCCTCGACAATCTTTTTCGTAAGCAAAAGTTGGAACCTATAAAAAAATATATTCATGTTTCAATGATCGTTTGAAAGACTGTACTTCGAAGTACCTTTCTCCTCAATTTGTCGAAAGCTTCATTCAAATTGAACATCCTTCTTCTTTCTCTGATATTGGCTGCTCTTCTTTGGGCCATGGTCGCCACTCGCCGCCGGGTTTTCTTTTGACTTGCGGTAACGTTCGTTTGGGGACCGCTTCTATTTATTCTGTTTGCCACTGGACTACCATATTGTTGACGTGGCCAAACTAAAATGAAACAAAAAAGAAGATCTCTAAGGTTGAACAAAAGGAATAAACAAGAATACAGAGAAAAGAGGAAAGAATTTCAATCAGAGCTTTAAAAAAATAACGGGGCAAGCAAACTTTCAAGATATAAATCAAATGGACCATCCAACAGAACAGGAAGTAATAGACAGCATCCTAGAAATGAAGAACAATAAAAGTCCGGAAGCAAATGATATAAGTGCAGAGATGCTTAAAGCAGCTGGTATGCAATTATGTAAAAAGTGTATGAGCTGACAAAAATCATCTGGGAATTGAAACAAATGCCAATAGAATGGATTCAGGGGTGAATATAACCAGAATGCTATGCAAGAACTATAGAGGTATTGCACTACTGGATACATGTTACAAAGTATTTAGCAGAATACTAAGAAGGAGAATTAACGAGTATGACAGATCAACAATAGACCAAATCTTCGAACTTTAAGAGATTCAGACAAGCTGCTATGTTTATTGAATGGTACTGGACAACTTATTCATAGATTTTAAACAGGTATATGATAGAATAAGCAGAAAAAATGTATCAAACAATATCACAGTTGGACATCCCAAAAAAGCTGGTAAGACTAACGAGAATGACTCTGAAAGGAACGAACAACAAATTGCTGTGGAACGAACAACAATCTGAGAGTTTCCAAGTGAGAAATGGGGTAAGACAAGGCGATCCTATGTCCGCGACTCTGTTTAATTCAGCTTTGGAAGCAGTCGTAAGAAACAGCGGAATAGAAAAGAGAGAAACGATATTTAAGAACAATCATCAATGTCTAGCTTATGCGGATAACTTAGCAATATTGGCCAAATTCAAGAAAGAGCTCAAAAGAATTGTAAGAAAATTAGGAAGTGAATCAAGAAAATTCGGACTAATAATTAATGAGGAGAAAACTAAGTACATGCATTGGGGATGGAAAGATAGGAACAGGATAGAAACCTAAAGATAGCTACCAAGAGCGGTGAAAACTATGAGTTTGAGAGCGATTAGAAGAATTTACATATTTGGGAATACTACTGAAAGGAACGGGCGCGAAGATCAAGAAATCCAAGCGAAAATAGCAAAAGAACATCAAAAGTGTGTGAGTTTAAGAATGCTGATGAAACCGATATACCTATCCAGAAGGACTAAACTACGAATATATCAAACAATATTAAGACCAACGACTACGTAAGCTTCCGAAACCTGGGTGCTTAACAAATCAGAGGAGGACTAATTAGAAAGATGGGAATGTAAAATACTAAGAAGCATTCTTAGAGGGGTGAATACCGAGGAAGACTGGAGAAGGAGAACCAACCAAGAGGTCTACGAATAGTTCAAAGAATCCAGAGTGACAAGATATATAAAGAGGCAACGCTTGAGATGGCTTGGGCACCTAAAGCGAATGGCAAGGAAGAGAACGTCGAAGATGATATTAGGGAAGAGCTCGATTGGGAGGAGACGGAGAGGAAGACCGAGGTCAAGGTGGATGGAGAGAGTGAAGAAGGATATGAAGAGAATGAATAGTGGTGGATGGAGAAATATTGTGAATAGTTTTGTCTGCTAGTGTGGAAATGGAAGACTTTACTAAAGTGTTAGGCCTAAAAGGCCTGTAGTACAATATATTAGGCAACCAGATAGACATAAGGATATATAGGAGGGGAGTAGTAGGAAGGAAAGAAGAGTGTAAAGATATGTAAGTTGTGCGAGTAAATAAATATAATATAAACAGTGGATATAAACGATATAAACAATAAGCCACCACTAGGCCAGCGTACATGCAATTTACATGTAAGATTGAAATGAACAAAAATAGGATTTTGACATAACTTTCTATTAAACTAAATAGCAAATACCAACACCAATTTGATCATCAAAATAATCATAAAGTAAATAACACTGGAGAAGAAAATTTCGTTTCTTGTTTGTTACAAGGATGTCAATAACTGAATCATATAGTATTTTTGATGCAGGTTTCAAATATGTAATTTGCTTTTTTCCATGAAGTATGTTTTTCTTTGTAATTACCATTTTTTGTAAAGATATGTGACAATAATAATAACCATCATATTTAACAAATGTATTAAGGAAGGTATTTTCCCAGAAGTATTAAAACTGGCAAAAGTGATACCGATACACAAGAAAGGTAATAGGGATACACCTGAAAATTATCGACCTATATCTTTATTGCCTGTAGTTTCGAAAGTTTTTGAGAAACTTATTAAAACAAGATTAGTTGATTTCTTCGAGAAAAGAGATATTTTTGCTAGGTTCCAACAGGGATATAGACAAAATAGGTCTACAACACGAGCAATATTGAGTGTCTTAGAAGATATAATAGAAGCTTGTGATAATAATGAGATGGCGGAATTAACATGTTGTGACCTCACAAAGGCTTTCGACACAGTACACCATCCCATACTGTTAAGGAAGCTCGAATATTATGGCATTAGAGGAACGCCATTAAAGCTTCTGACCTCATACTTAACTGGCAGAAATCAGGTCGTATATTGGCAGAGATCTACGTCTGGGAGCAGATCTATTACACAAGGCGTCCCACAAGGCTCCGTATTAGGGCCCATACTTTTTATCACCTACATAAACGATTGAATGCACAACATATCAGCAGATGGAGGATGTTTATACGCAAACGATACTTCGTTTTGATGTGGGGTGCAAATGACGTGCTGGTGAGGGAGGCAACGCAAAGATCGATGGACAGGGCTGTGGAATGGTTTAACAGCAACAAACTGAAAATAAATGAAAGCAAGACACAGTCTATCGTGATACCATCCAAATCATCAGAAACAAACAGCATTAAGTGTCTGGGACTCACGGTAGATAGTAAACTCAATTGGAAAAAGCAGATTGAAGACATGTCGGGGAAATTATCACGAGCTGTATTCGCAATAAGAACTCACAAAAATGTTCTTCTCACGAAATAGCCAAGACTGCTTATTATGCTTTATTTCACAGTTTCGCCACATATGGGATTATTTTCTGGGGGTCTGCTAGTGCCGCGAAAAATATTTTTAAACTTCAAAAGAAAGCTCTTCGCGCATTGTGCAACTTAAAACCAAGGAACAGCCGTAGGGAACATTTCAAAAGAGAAAATGTACTCACCATCCCATCTCAATACATACTTACTTGTATTACGTATGTTATTGACAATAAATATAAGTATCTGCAATGCGCGGATCATCATAACTATAACACCTGCAATAAGATCTCACTGGAAATACCTTATCATAGCCTGGACAGAACCCAGAAATACGTAGACTATTGGGGGACGAAGTTTTACAACAAACTACCAAGCCCATTAAAAGAAGATGTACACTGCATCGCCAAGATAAAAAGAATCTCACTTTGTGAGGCCTTCTATTCACCAGATGAATTTTTTCTATATAACTTTTCATCTTGAGTGATCTTTTATTTTATATACATATATTGTGTGTGCATATATACATATGTACATGCATGTTTTTATTTTATTTATATTTGTATGTTTAATGTTTGTTTGTCTATTACGCGTTTCGTACTAGTCTGTTTTTGTTTGTTTTCTTTTTTTTTGTATATATAAAAATTTGTTTTTTTTTTTGTAATTGACAACTCTTGAAATTCCCGCAGTAGTCAGCCAGTTTTCCTGGGTTCCACTTTTTTGGTAGCCTGTTTCCATTGTGAATATTTCCTGGTGAAAGCGTTCTCTATGTTCATCACCCACAGGTCCAAGATCAGTAGGAAAAAGATCCAGATGAGAATCTCAGAACTAGATCTTTAGTGATATATTACTTACAAGTGCTTTATAGATTTGAAGAAGTTGAGTTATAAGTTTTTGTAGTTGTCTGCCTTATGATTTCCTAGAAAGTTGTGTACAACTTTTGTAAAAGATTTCCATGCAGCAACCTTACAGTTTCAATATTTCAATATCATTCATTGGTTTTCTTATTGCGTAAATTTTTTCAGGTTTTACTAGTGCTGGACTTCTCTCCTACAGTTAATGTTCTTCTGTAACATAATTATTCTTCCTATCTCTACTGTCCCACTTATATAAAAAAACATAATTTAATATACCGAAGTTACCCAAGTAATAGTGCTATCACGTCATTTTTCCACAAATGTTCCTCATACTGAATCATATCCAACCCAAGTTTCATATTTTCATATATTTCCTTCATGTGAGCTGCATCTGGGGGATTGACGCGTATTTATTTCCAACATGAACAAGCACTGCTTTCAAACTACGCTCTGAGAGGTTAACGAAAAGACGCCATTCATCAGGATGGTGGATACATCTTAAAGCTTCTAGTAACAACTCCACATTAGTACAGTAAATTAAGTCTTCCTATTGGGAGAAAAACCTTCAAAATTACACTGAAAACGATTTTAGTAATGCGCTGTAAAAGATTTCATCATGACTCCTGATGTGAGAATTTCTGCTTGATTCTAGGATAAATTTAGATCACGAACGAGGTCATTTAATTCTAGTTGATTGTGGTTTAGTGCTTGTATTTTATAAAAATCTGGGTCTCTCTTTTGGTCATCATCTGATAAATTTACATAACTTTCAACATCAACAGCTTCATATATGTCTAACTCCAATGTTTTTGTTGGTACTGGAATTGCAAGCTGTAGATGGTGAGGCTCTGGTCTTGTAGCATGATGTTTAACAGTATGTCTAGCCTTACCTATTATCGATGATATTTTCGTCATACAAAAATAACAGTCTGTGAAGTGATCTTTTGGTTCTATCCAAATCATTGCAATTGCAAATGTCATGTGACGAGATCCATTTAACCAACCATTCAACAGCCTTACACATAAATTCCAAAAAATATGAGGAGCCCGGAACTTATAATCCTTCTGATTTCTTCATCAGTGGAGTTATATTTTTCCACTAACGATAAGACTTTAATGTTATTTCACCACAAATGTAGCAGAAACTGTTTGAATGGTTAATGGAACTGCGTGGGATTTTTATTAAACAGTTCACTGCAACACACTCACAAACAAGTATTACACAACTTTAACCACTTCGTATACGCACTAGTGTATTGTATTAAAGCTTTAACAGGCCCGATTAGAAGCAGCAATTGACGAGAAAGAAGGTTTTTCTCCCAGACAGTATGGTTTCCGTAAGGGTAGGTCTACAATTCGGGCAACTTAAGACGTTTTCAATACAGCCAAGTGAGACATAATAATGATAAAGCTAGCAGATACAGAAATAACAAAATACCTCACAAATATCATGGATAGCTACCTCAGGCATCGGAGTATAATAATAGACAAGTATGGATGTTACCATGGGAGTACCACAGGGGTCAGTACTTGGACCTATACTATGGAATATATTATACGACAATATAATGAGCCTGAAACTTATAGAGGACGTAACCACCGTAGTGTACGCGGACGATTTGGCAATCATTCTTGAAGGTAGCAGTATAGAAGAGCCGACATATGGGGCAAACGAGTCATTTCGGCAAATAGAATACTGAATCGATGGACATGGACTAAATTTGGCTCCACACAAAACTGAGATAACGATTCTGAAAGGCCCACCGAACGAAAATAGTAAGGCCAAAATATCCGACGCGACGTTGAGAAGTTCTGTAAGCAAAATAAAGTATCTGGAGGTAGTGTTAAAGAAAAATTTGAGATTTGGTAATCCGTTTTCTTGTATGGTGCCCCGGTATAGAAGGATGTCGTGAGGTATAGAAAGTATAGAGAAATGCTGATGTGTGTACAAAGAAACGCCCTTCGACAGTAGCAACCCAGACAATAGCAGGATTACCTCCTATTACCCTGCTTATAGAGGAAAGAGGAAGAGTAAGACTACACAAGAGCACAGTAGGCAGAGCGAGCAAGAAAAGAGGACCGGCTTAGATATGTGGTGAAATGAATGGGATGAACAAATGACAACTGGACAGTGGACAAAGATGTTAATAATACACATAAGACTCTAGGTGGAGTGCAAAAACAGAAAGACCAACTATTACCTCACACAATTCTTGTCGCGGCATGGAAGTTTTGGCAGCTACACACACAGGATGAAAATATCAACAAGTAATGAATACTTTTACTACGGACTAGAAGACACGCCAGAACACACTGTCTTTCTTTATGGAAGATGGAAGAAGGAAAGGATAGAGTTAGATGGTAATATAGGACAGGCAGATAGGGACAGACAACCTGGTCGATATTATAATAAGTAGCGAAGAGGCGTGCGACAAAATTCAGAACTTCATAAATGGAATTATGGCGGCTAAGGCAAAGGATGATCGAAACAGTAATAAGTAGGGATGGAAAGATAGCAAATCCAGGAATTTCCGGCGCTTTCAAGTTGCCGAGATTGGAGGGGCTTTAGTGGGATAGCCAGTGCCTTGCACTATCACCGCATAGATTCAAGCTGCGATGTCCATAAAGCTTCCACCTCCACCTGAAAGGGGAAAAACAGACCTCTTAGGCTCATTGCTAGGGATGCTTCTGGAAAGAGTAATGTAATGCTGGTATGGGGAGCCTCGTTGGACTTACCGGTACGCAGCTACGACTTTGCTAACGTAGCATATACAATTATTCGCTGATTTTGCAGGGAAAAGTAAAATCACAAGCTGGTAGGAAAAGTAGTTGCACCGCTGAATGTTACACACACGAAAGTCCGCACTTGACTGAGGTAGTTGTGGGTAGTTGAGGTTTTTCTTAGCCAGCATGATACATTGTTTATTTTTTCAGTATTACATCGAGCTCTCAAACACCAAATAAAAATTTGCATACGCCGTGCAATGTGTGAGTAGATCAGTTAATTAGATTTAGAAAAGTATGACATGATTGATGACATACGAGGGCGGATTGATATTGAAGCTACCTAAGTAGGAAAAACTTTTTTTTTTCGAAAACCATTTATTTCTCAACATAGTCTCCTTTTAAATACACTTAGTAAGACGATATTCCAACTTTTTATACCATCTGAATAATACGATTTTGAGAACCCTTCAAAATACGCGTTAGTTTCAGTAATTACTTCTTCGTTTGAGATGAATCTTTTTCCTGCGAGCCATTTTTTCAAGTTTGGAAACAGGAAAAAGTCACTAGGAGCTAAATCTGGACTATAAGGTGGATGATCAACCAATTCGAAGTGTATTTCACGTAATTTTAGCATCGTATCTAATGCTGTGTGAACCGGTGCGTTGTCTTGAAGAAAGAGCACTTTTTTTCTTCTTTAAATGTGGTCGTCTTTTCTTGATTGCGTCAATCAATTGATCCAATAATGCACGATAATACTTTCCTGTGATTGTGGATCCTTTTTCAAGGTAATCGATGAGCAATATTCCGTGTGGATCCCAAAATACAGTGGCCATAACCTTGCCAGCCGATTTCACTGTCTTCGCCTTCTTCGGAGCACTTCCACCAGCTTCCACTCATTGTTTCGATTGATTTTTGGTTTCAGGTGTGTAGTGGTGGACCCAAGTTTCATCAACAGTTATTAATCGACGCCAAAAATCAACAGGATTACGTTTTATCATGTCCAAACACCGCTGTGAAGTGGTCTGTCGAACTCGTTTTTGTTCGACACTCGACAAACGCGACACCCATCTTGCCAATAGCTTTTTCATATGCAAATGTTCATGCAAAATGTTGAACACACGTTCATATGATATGTTTACCATTTCAACAATCTCACGTAACTTGACTCGGCGATCATTCATAACGATATCGAGGATTTTCTTGATATTTTCTTCAGTAACCACCTCTTTTGGCCTTCCTGTTGATGGTATTGTTGCAGTGCTTGTTCGGCCGCGTTTAAATTCAGCAATCCAATATTTTACCATGTAATCTGACGGGGCAGACTCACCGTAATGTTTATCGAGCTTTTCTTTTGTCTCTTTCGCCGTTTTCCCTTTCAAATAATAGTGTTTAATCACTGCACGAAATTCACTTTTTCCATTTTTCAAGAAACACAAAAGTTGCTTACTTCAAACGACTACAACAACTAAACTAATAGATGAATTTGGGTGAAATTTTAACAGCTGACGTTTGACCGATCGCAATTTCTAAAAAAAAAAAGTTTTTGTGTTTGTGCTGCCATGTAGCGCTAGGTAGCTTCATTATCAATCCGCCCTCGTATTTGTATTAGTTGGAATCATTTTAATTACTGTGTAAATAATAATAATATTGTACCTGTTTTTCATGGCTATTTATCGACCTTTAACTACTGCAATAAACAAAAAGAATAAATAAATTATAAATAAAATGTTTGTATTGTTTATGAACATGTATTTTCTCGAACATAGGAAAGGCCATTAATTTAGATTTGAGATCGATAAGGAAATTCTGACTTCGTATTCCGAATTAGCACTGGAAAATACATACATATGAGCCAGCAAATATTGACCATCTAACATAATCATTGTTGATCAGTGTAATTTAAAAAGAAATAATTTCAACTAACTGAATATTATTTTTTGTGAAATATCATCTGAAGTCAACTGGAGGCGAATTGTGTTTAAACTTAGTTATTACATTTCGCATAAATTATTCTTATATAAATAACATTTTTTCATAAAATTCTTACACATATACACAGAGTATTGCATTAGCGGTACTGTTACTGGAGCTGAAAAATAAAAGCTTGGTTTCAAAAGGTTGCTCTTACCTAATTCTGAATTGAAAGCTGTTAGTATATCGGGGTAACCACCTAAAGCTGGGTTTTGTCCGCTTAAACAATGGTGAGGATCCCACAGACCTCCGTAGGGAGGTATTTCGCTAGGGTAATTCGGATAATCACCAGCCTGAAAAACGAATATTGATGAGATTGAAGTTAATAACATCTACGTCGTTTATTCCTGTTTTGTGCAATATTAAAATATTTCCGGCGCTATACGTGCCACATTTTATATAAAATCTTTGACGAATTATACGTTTAAAACATATTCTTTACAAATACGAGAATCCTTTTGCTGTTTCGAAGTCGTTTAAACATTGGCAATTCCCAAAACTTTAAAAACTACGCGAAATTTAAAAATTGTACACCAATGTTTAGAAAATCTTTGATTTTCTGACGTTCGCTTAAACACTGACAGTTTCAAAATTACAAAATTTAAGTGAAATTGCTTAAATTACCGTCATGTTTTTTTTCGGTTTTTGTTCTTCAACAAGATATGTACGAAAAAGAAGATATCGTTCTTAGAAAAAAAATTGATATCTTTGGAAGAAGATTTTGTCTGTAATTGGACTAGGAATCTTTACCAAAAAATTAAAAAGGAAAAAGCCCAATACAACTTCAATTCAAGGTATTACAAAGATGAGAAAGGTCAATTAATAAGAGGAATAGGCCATAAACTGGAGAGATGGGTTAGACGTTGTAAATAAGTATTAAATGCATATGAGCAGGAGTTACAGCCGCATTACCAAGAGTCAACCAAAGTAAAGTTGAAGAAATACAGGTGGAATAAGGAATTGTAAATACTCTAAAAATGAAAAGAAAAAGGGAAACGGTATTATGGCTGAATACCTAAATGAAGGCGGTTAAAAGTTGCAAAAAGTAATCACAGGGCCAATGAAGCGTATATAGGCTAAAGAACAGATATCTAAGCAGTGGAAAGTCCAATCAATAAAAAGAAAATGCAAAATAATGTAAAAAGGATAGAGGTATAACACTACAAGATATATAATATAAAAAAGCTCTGGCCACATACAAAGGGTACTAGGAAAGTTTTGCAATACAGCTTTATTTATTTCATTTTTTCAAAATAATTTTCCTCCAAATTTAATACATCTCTCCATCCTCCGAAACCAATTCTTAAACCAGATCTGCCAAGTATACGATAAAATAATCCGATACAACGGTTAGAAATAGAATATTTACATTTCTCATAAAAGATAACACAACTAATTTATAATATCTATTAACGGAAACTAAGATTCAAGTTATGATCGAAGGTCATGTTTCTGATTTTACCATCAATCGAGGGTTACGGTAGAATGATCCTCTGTCGAAGATATTCTTTAACTGATTCGGTGAAAAATTCTCAGAGAAAGCAGAATACACACCAAGGGTACAATTTACCCCGACGAGCACCAGTGCTTTGTATATTCGGATGATTTTGATTTATAAACTATGAGACATGAGGAAGACATGGAAGAAATTTTAAGTAGGTTGGTGGAAAACCCCAGGAAATATGGTTTTACAGAATCCACAAGAATTGAACGTTTGGGCAGGTTTTACCAGGGCTTATATTTTGGCTCCTTATTTTCTCCATGGTTCATTAAATGGGGAGATGTGTTTGGTTCTCCTTAGATTTGAATTAATACCAACTGTAGCGACATTATTTCCAAATAGATTTACCTTAGTTTTAATATCTGACATCAACACGATGGTGCCCTACCACATTATTTACTTGGCGTTAGGAAATACCTACATGAAGTTTTTCCTAATAGATGAGTAGGAATATGTGGTTCAATGTAAAAGTCGGCGATATTGTTTAACATATTCGGATATTGGGTTATAGATTATAATTTTGATTTTTACGCAAATTTCATTTGCAGTATGTCAAACATAGATTTTCAGAAATCCCTAATAATGGCGATATGGCATCGCACATCTGATTTTTGTATTGTGTCAACTGCCGGTGGAGTATACTACAGTGAAAATGGTTCGTAGTAAGATATAATCTATTTTATTAAAGAATTGTATCTAATAAAGTTTATTTCCTGTACATTATTTAGAAACGAATCAAGATGTAAAGGTAAAGTGGCAAATTGGAAAGTTTAATTTTTTAATAGAGGCAGGTGTCTACATTTTTCCAGTTATAAGCATACGAGGGGCGCCTTTTGTGTTATGAGGAACCATCATTTAGTGGCGTTATTGAGATGTATTATTACTATTTTCGTAAAATTTGAAATTAGAAAAGGGCCGAGTAGTTTGTTTACAGTTAACGATTAAAAAAGTAATTTTGTGGAAGCATGAAAATTTCACGTGAAGGTTTTCATTGCATAATTCTTTTTACGATTTTATTAAAGACCTAACTCAACAAGAATGCATAGAATCGCTTCGTTCAACTTTTGATACTGAAGCACCATTAGAAAATTGGT
This sequence comes from Chrysina gloriosa, assembly GCA_038088585.1. Taxonomy (NCBI): domain Eukaryota; kingdom Metazoa; phylum Arthropoda; class Insecta; order Coleoptera; family Scarabaeidae; genus Chrysina; species Chrysina gloriosa. Next base: position 22,333,625 of record CM076095.1, on the reverse strand, counting down.
TTGCAGAATTTCGTCGTGGTCGTGCATTCGTCAGTGATGAATTCCGTAATGATCGACCAAAACTGGTCGCTGTTGAGTAAAATTGGCATGCGACTTACAGTGAGATAGAAACTTTCTTAAGCATATCGAAGGCTGCTATATATGTATTCGATTTTGCATGAGGATTTAGCTGCTCCAGATGGATTCCGCATAATTTGACCGAATCTCCAAAAAAGCCTCGTGTTAATTGATGTAACTAAATGCTCAAAAAACTGCTACAATATCGTAACAATTATTTGAAAGAGAAAAACATCGAATTAATGTTTCATTTCCCGTATTCACTTGATGTATAGCCTAACGATTTCTTTCTTTTCTCTAATGTTAAATAAAAAAATTAATGGTCAGTGATTTTCAGCACCTCAAGAAGCTGTCGAAGCTCTCAGAAAGCATGTTTTTGATATACCAATTTTAGGGAGGACAAACTGTTTCGAGAATTGGTTTCAACGCATGCAAAAGTGTGTGATCTAAAACATTGACACTAAACTTCTCCCTACGCAATTATTTAATTAAATTCTCATTCGGTAATAGACCCTTGTGAAGATGTTTGTCTCGTTGGTAGCGAAACACGTACCGCCGATGTGATATAGTATCACTAAATACACGATAATGCTTGCAAGCACTATCAATCTAAAGCATTGTAACATGGCTATTTAATTTTTGAAATATTTCTTTTGACAATCTCCGAAACACTACGATTCTCAGAATTTCGGAATTCATGGGAAACTTTAAAGATAAACATTAGCTTGTAAGTATATTGCTTCAATTAGCGTTCTATATGTCTTTTGAGTTTTGACATTTTTGCTTTTGAAGATCTCGGAAATACTGGAAGTCACTGGGAATCTCGTAACGCCAAGGTTTAATCGAAATCTATGAAAGGCGTATTAGGCGTTGTTTTGGGTTAATTATCGCTACATCTCCATCCCCTTTGAAACGTTGCTTCTTGCAAGTCTGTGTGAAACCACTGGAAACTTTTAAAATTTAATTTACGAGAAATTTAAGAAAAACACATCAGCTAAATCATCATCAGATCTCTTCCAATTTATGAGATACTTCGTTTTTGAGAATTTTTGATAAATTGGCGGTTTTAAAGATTCCAAAATTTTCCTGAAATTAATAAAAGTACATGATCTTTAACTAATGATAATTACTAATAATAAAATTTTCATTTTATGTAGCCTTTAAATATCAACCTGTCCTTCTTCTTTTTCATTATCTTTATACTCACCACGATGCCCAAATAACTAGGGATCCTCTAATTTCCAAAATTTACACCAAAAATATTTATCTATTAGGTTCTACTTTACCTATTATCGTCAGACATATTTTGTACTTTTCGACTATTATTGAAACACGGCAAACGTCCAGATTCAGCGAATTTCAAGAGATGAGCATTTGCTTCAATTTTACTTGAATTATCATCATACGATACTTATAAATTATAAAACTTTTCCTTTTTAAAATCTCTAAGAAGTCTGTAGGGATGCTTGAAATTCCATTTACACGAAATTTAAAAAACATAGTTTCCCTTAAATTTCGTTAGCCGTCTTAACTTCTGAAATGTTTGCTTTTTAGAAATTTCTGATAAATTGGAAATTTCCAAAATTACACAATTTTAATGGAATGGAAAGAGAAATCTCATTAGCTTGTATGTATTTGTATTATTATTATCACATTGTTGTTAACTGTTGAAATTTTTCCTTTCTTGACAAACCCTAGAACACTGGGGTTCCCAAATTTGTACAAAATTTAGAAAATGTGTATGTATTGGCTTCTGTTGTACCTACCTAAATTGTCGTCGTAATTGCTTCAAGAATAATTGAAACACTGGTGATTTCTGAAGCATTAAAATTTAATTGCAATCCAAGAAATACATAATAGCTCCAGTTTAGCCTCAATTATGGTTTTATGTCTTTTTAGCCCAATCTTAAGACAGCATTTACATAAAATTTAAGAAAAGCGCATTCGATTTTGTTTTAGGCCAATTATCATTATTGCCATTAGTGCCATTAGAAAAGCCAAATTAGACAAAAAGAATATAATAGTTGATGGATTGCAAATAATAGCGTATGCAGACGATGTCACAATAATTGGAAGCACAAGAACAGGAATGACACTAGCCCTGGAACGTCTGGAGAGGGAAGCACGGAAATCAATGAAGCTAAAACAAAATACATGAACATAGGAAGAACTGAGACCAATACGCGAGACTACCTGAGAACACAGAACCACAAATTTAAGAAAGTTTCATCGTTCTACTGCCTAGGTGTAATAATAGACAGGGATGGGAAAGAGAGGGCGAGACAGAGAATTTTAAAAGGACTACAAGCGTTTGGACGAAATACGTCACTACTGAAAAGCAAAACACTAACTAAGAAAACGAAGATGAAGATTTACAAGACTTTAATAATACTGTGAGTGCCCCCGTCAGTGTCTTTAAGCTTCTCCTGTCCAGTTTTAGGGCGAGGTCCGCCTTCCCAGCGTCGTAGCTCAGAAACTTTTTGGAACGTTCCAGCCCACTGGTATCATTCCCGTGTTTTGTTGTGATGGGTACTGTCAATTTCTTTATCTCCCTTTAGGGAAACCTTTATTAAACCCAAAAGATGGGGTAGGTCCAGTAAAATTCCTGTCAGCCCCTTTTTTTGCGTAGCTGTCTGCCATCTCATTTCTTCCGTGCCCCTCATGTCCTGGCACCCAGACCAGAGTAATCTGGTTCTGAGTAGCCAGGCTGTTAAGCATGTGGTGACATTAATATTTTGGTGACACTCGGTATACTAGGTTACAAGTGGTAGAAGTAAAATCATCGCTCGGTTTAGGGTCGCATAACGAAACAAAAAATTGTTCCACTTATGGAACACTGGGCAAAAATGGGTTAAATGGAACCACATTAAGGACCTCAGGCTCGCTTGGCTGCTGGTTTCAGCTTTACCCGTTCCGTTTTGGGAAGTACGATTTGACCGCGACGAAGACAGATTTCGTTCGGTTGTACGTATCTCAAATAGGCACGTGGTTTGCATCATCCCATAAACCATCCGCCCTCTACTCATAACAGTTTTCTTTATCAAATAGAGCCTCAGTTAGGATACCAGGCGCGCCCGTGTCAAGTTTCAGTTTTACCCGGTCCGTTTTGAAAAGAACGGTTTTACCGCGATGAAATGAACACATTGACAGTAATAAGACCGAAATCTAACAATGAAATAGAGGCTCAATTTGAGGGAGAAAATATTATAAGATACATTAAACCTCAACGACTCCAATGGGCAAGCCACATCATGAGAAGGAACCCAACGGATATGATAAGAAGGATAACCTAGTGGATTCCGATATGGCCCAGAGGCGGAGGACGACCAAGGAAGAGATGGAGAGATGCCGTGGAGGAAGACGTAAAAGTGTTGAAGATAACCGATTGGAGATCGAAAGCAAGGGACAGGAAAGAATGGAGGAAAATAACACAGGCCGTCAGGACTCATAGCAAACTTTAAAACACAGAGAACACAAGGATTAGTTCACCTTATCAAATAGAACAAAGACAAAAACGTCATAAGACGTTAGCCCTAGCCCAAAGGGATGAAAGGCTTGATGATGATGATCATTATTGCCAATATTTGAAATCTGTGCAATGTTTGGGTTTTGAGAAATTCTTAAACACAGTATATTTGGAATATTACAATTTATGCCAAATCTAAGAAAACTGCAGTAGCTTCTGGTTAACTTCAATTACTGTTACATATCTTTTCATTATAGTAGCTTTTTACATTTTTAATAAACTCTCACATATTGAGAATCTCCAGAATTGCAGAGTATATGTGCATTACGTTTTGTGTTACTTGAGTTATGGTCCTATGCGATTCCACTTTTGAAGTTTGAGCTTTTTGTTAATTTTTATATCAATCACTTGAAATGGCAAACAGAATTAGGGAAAGAAGAAAGAAATAATCTGTAAGCCATTGGGAGTTCTGAAAATTCGCCAAATTTCATGAAATTTTCTGTCCTATCCAAATTATCATTAAGATTTTCTTTTGACTATTTGAACTTGAAAAACTCGAACATACTGGGAATTTTAAAAAGTTCCTAATATTTGCTTATTTTTCTTTTACCTAATTTATCACGAACTGCCTTTTAACTTCAAACTGCCTTTCGAGAAACTTTGAATCCGGCGTCTGAAATGGCATTAGAATTACCGAAATTTTAACATTCAACATTTTTTTAAAAACCCGCATTGGTAAACTCTTGACCACACAAATATTTAATTAAATCCAGTGACACGTGTTTTGCTAGCAAGGGGCCAAGCAGTCTCAAACCGTATCTTACCGAATGAACCATGATTTCTTAAATTCTATTCGTGCAAATGAAATTTTCTTCCTCTACTACTCCAGGGCATATTCTTCTACCCCAAATTATTCCGAGAAGGGACATCCACGTCATTTCAAAACTCGTGAGCAGGTTCGTCTTCATGCTGATGGCACCTATTTCTTCTTCGGACAATTGTTTTCTCTTTACTAAGCACTCATGCAAAACCCAAACTGCTTCACTTTGTAGTAAATCGAAAAGTACGGACCGACCAATAGGATCATTGTCTTTTGTTTAGATAATTCTCGCGGTGAATTAACACATTTTATCAAATTTAAATTCTCGATTTTAATGTCGTGTCGTGTGTCGTTCATATGCTTCCTAACACTCAATGCATGTATTCTACCATAACGATAATGTTCTTCGAATAGGGGCGTCTAGACTGTCCTATACTGAAATATCTATTGATATTCTTGAAAATTGATCCTTTTCAAAATTTCAAAAACTATTGAAAGTCAAAAAACCTGTATCTGCCCCGGTTTCCCTAAATTATAATAATGGGCATATGCCATTCAACATTTCAAGTTTTCGCATTGTAAGAAACTTGAATCTATCGCCTGAGGGAACAAAAAGGATTACGAAAACGGAAAAAATGGATAATTTCTAAAACATAGCGGATTCCCAAATTCTGAAGATGTAGTTAAAATTAAACGATCGTTGTGTGTTAACCCTCAAAATTTTTACTTTTATTTTTGACAAACTTTGAAACCCCTAGAATTTTGCGTAAATTTCTAAATTTACGCGAAAATTTACATTAATTTGTGTTTCGCCTAAATTATCGTCATGCTTTTTTAATTTTACAAAATCTCTGCAACGCTGATCTCCATAGCTTTTATTTAACATAAATTATTGTTATAGTATATTTTATAGCTATGAAAATTACTTGCTTTTTTAAGACAGTCTCTAATACTGGGGACTCCCCAGAATTACATTGTTGCCCAAAATTGGAGAAATGGGCATTAGGCCCATTTTACCTAAATTGGCGACTTTAAAAGATTTAAACTTCTGCTTTTTGATCATCGTTGACTCCGGTTCTTGAAAGGTCAAGGATGATTAGCGGAAAAAGAAGATGGACGAAATTTGAGAAACTCACCTCAACCAGATATTAAAATTCTCAACAAGTGCATTCATCTCTTTTTCAATATGTAAAGCCATTAAAAATACAGCAATGAAAATTGTGTTTTATTTTTATTTTAATATTTGCTACCTTTAAGCAAAAATAGTAATATCAACATCGTTCAGATAAGCAAGTCTTTTATTATTCCATAAAATAGTCTAGAAAAGGCCATTCGTTTGCTCAATTTTACTTAATTTTAAACATTTCTTCACGAACATTTAAGTGTATCATGCAGACCAAAGCAACATTCAAATTAACAAGCACAGTCTTGTATATTTGCGACGATGTAAATGCGCATAGAGCGATGGATTAGAGTTAAACAATAAGTAAATTTCAGTTTAATTGAATTTTTTTCAGGGTAGTATATCGCCCGTTTTACCAAAAATTCGTCTTTAATGAATATTTTTCATACATTTATCTCCATTGTTTAAAAATTATTCCTTTGTGAGCTTCCATCAACAAACAATTAGATTTCCATTTGTATTCTAGAAGACATGCATGTGATAAGATTTTCATAAATTTGCAAATTCTTACATTGTTCGCGTCCCATGGCCCATGGTCGCTTGAAAAGGACATTTTCATTAGGACTTCCTTTTTTGAAAACCGGCACGTATTAAAAAAACCAAAACGTCAACCACAAATCTATTCCACTTTCAATCTCAATTAGAATTATACACTTGTTCAAAAATCACAGCGATACTGAAATCAAAGATGTGGTATCTTTCTATTCGACAAAAATTAATAATCGGGAACAATATGCTGCGTGTCAAAATATGTGTTCGTGTAAGGGTTGTTGCGGAGGGCATCTCATTCGCTTGCGAAGATATAAGGGTGGATTCTGAATTTGGGGAAGGACCAATAGTAGACAAGAAAGATGTTGCGAATACACCCTCTGGGAAATGGTCTTTTTGAAACTCGGTTGTAAGGGTTGTTATCCTCTAATAGTGTCCGTATTGACTTTTGAGCTACTTGAATTATTAGTTTCCGAAATTTCCCAGCATAACAGGTTCACAAATGTGTGCTGACGATGTATAATGCCTCAAATAAATTGTCTAAATATTTACGGTTATTGTAAAGAAAAAATGAAATGATGCAAAATCTTCTTCTGAATTCATTGGCACTAAAACACACCACGCTTGTTTTCACCCTTACATTGATTGTATATTCGAGACGCATGTTTCGTTGTTAATGTGTCTAGCACCTTCAAATAAACTTCATTGGAATTGAACTAGCGTGCCAATAAGTACTAGGGAAGTATTAACTGCACACAAGATTGTTTTGTAAGTATCGACTTATTTGGCCATTTATCCCGTTGGATGAGTTGAGGATATACGAGAATTAGATTTGTAAGTGTTTTTGCTTAAAGAAACGAAACTTATGTGAAAGACAAGGAATATTCACAAATAAAAAACCTAACCAAGGGTATGCGGAAGAAAAACCATTGGGAATAACAAATCTAATAGATTATAGTGTTAGGAATTATTATATGGGTTTTTATGTATGGGTGCTGGAACTAGACAATCAAAGAAAAGATCATGATTATAGAGCTGCTACTTATTTTATTCCCTCTTTGCTTGATCTTTCCCCTTCTCTTTAACCATTGTCTTCTTGCTTCCATATTTTTTAAAATTAATCAATTAACACTTGCTTTCCTTTGAAGGTGGTAGAACCATTTCAGTTCTGTTTCCTCTATTATTATTATTATTATTATTATTATTATTATTATTATTATTATTATTTAATTAAATCCATATCCAGATATTTAGAATATTTGGCTTTCTCCACATATTTCGAATATTTTAACATTATCGAAATTATTCGACATATTTGCCGTTTGAAAATCGCATTATTTTTATAAAAATATAGTAGACCATTTCTGGGAAATCTATATTGTATGATTACCGATGTCTCGTTAAATATAATAAAATAAATATTACTTAAATAAGGATTAATGCTTTTTTCAAGAAATTTATGTTTCTACATTTTTCTAAAAAATTGTTAATTGCTTTTAAACTTCCAAACGAAATGTCATGTTCAATACCGAAGAGGAAAGATTATTCTGTTACGGTTTCTAAGAATAAAAATCGGAAGTTAAACGAATAAAGGTGAGTTCTGATTAGTTGAAAATAAATAAGTGGGGAGTGCATACGTTTCAGCATTTATCATTTCAAAATTTTCATCATTTACAAACACCGAATAAAGTGAAGTGTTACCGAGTGTTATCCAAAAATGCCAAAAGTGAAAAGCGATTTAGTAGAGTCCTGGATCAAGAAGGATCAAGTATTCAGTGTTATAGAGAAAAATTACCCAATACTCCTTTGCCACCGGAACCAGTAATCATAAGATAGAGAACATGGTTGAAAGTTGCCAGTTGTTATGCAGACAATTTTGTCCCTATTAAAGAACTTATTTTAAGTTTTGAAGAGGAAAATATTAGCGCAATTTCAAAGTGCAAAATAATTCACTGCACTATGAACTTTGCATCATTAAATCAAATTATAATTTTGCTCATAAAGCTATTGTTATTTTTGAAACTGAATCACCCCCTTACAAGAGTTTCTTCATTTGATTGATGAATTTAAGGAAAACCTTTAGAAAGTTCCTGGAAAAATAGGACAATTAATAAAGAAAAAAACTAATGGTATTTAAAAAAATAGCGATTTAAATTTGTTGCAACAAGCAAACCAAATTCTTCGTGGTGATTTTGTTTTTCAACGTACAAATCGCTACTAACGGATAGGAGATATGTATAATTTAACTATTGAAAATATTGAAAAACATCTGATTGTGAATTGTTTTTACAGTAAGGAATGTAATGTTTAATGTAGAAATGTAAGTGATAGGTATCTTTTAATAAAACTTGTTTAAATTTTCTTAGTGTTTGTTTCTTTTCCTTATTATTTCAAAACATATTCGACATTCTGAAAATATTTTTGAAACATATTTTATACATTCTAGACATTTTAGGAATATTTTCAACATATTTTGCTCACATTTAAAACATATATATGTACATATTTTAGTCAAATTTCGAATATATAATCCGATCTCTAGTTATGACACTAAGTCACCCCATATGAAAGATGATTATACAACGCGGATGAGTTAGTTGAAATTTTTACCAAGTTTGATGCTTTATTGTTCTGTATGAGACTCAGTTTGCATCTTGAAGCTTGGCATTTTGGGTTAGTTTTTGCATTCGAATTAAAAATAACATTACCAAAAACTGAAGTCCAATATGTTAAATGGAATTTCACCCGAAAGCCAGCAATAAATTTTGTCGTGACAAATTCAAACCTTACTTTTAGAACCATCTATTAAATGGCAAATTGTTTTCAAGATTCAAAGTTTGGGCAATTTGGGCTCCAACTTACTGGAAGTGCAGTGTAGTAGTAGCAAGTAGCAAACACATAGGCTGTGTAGTTTTTGGAATACTGTTCAATGAAGTTGCCTCCGAAAATTCAGAATGTTACATCTAGGTCATTTTTAGAGGCCAATTTCTCTCATTCTCAATAACACCATTAGAAAGAACAGTTTTTGTTCTACAAAAACTTGTTTGTTTATTCTGGGCCCACCACTTTCAGGGTGTTAAAAGACCATCGAAGATGCACATATATCTCGCAACGCACGTATACTAAAAGCTAGGAATAAGGGCGGGTTTATAATCGAATCGCGGCGCCGGCATTGCCATGCATCTATTTTGCATTTGCGAACTTGCATATATAGTTCATCACGTGACGTTAGTCATACGTGGTCAATTGCTTTGTTTCGAATATATCTCGGTCTGTGTGAACCCATTGTTTGAACACAGTAATGTGCTCAGGGTCATTTTCTTCAAAAATAGTTTGCAAAAATCCATTTAGTTGTTCTTTTCCGGGATAGTTTTTACATTGGCGGAGCATGCAGTCTTTTGCAAAGCAAATTTGGAACGTCAAATTTTCTCTACGCATGTAGCCGACGATCCACAAACTAGTTCTGTGCTGTGTTGGAACGAACCTATTATATTCATAACAGCAGAACCTAAAGTCGTAGCTTCCAGTTCGAAACTTGCTCTACACTGAGCAAACATCACGTGGTGGATATTTGATTTAATGAATTAGAAACCGACACAAAGGAGTTGTTTCATAACTTAATTCTAATCTGGAAGCCCAAATTTGACAAATTAGAGCTACTATTTTGGTAATACGTCTTAAGTGTAGTTTAGTTAGTTACAAGATCTAATAATTTGGCCTGTATGAATGAGTTAAACAATATTTCTTTTTCAAATTTGAATAATAAACAATATGCAATGCCCGTCATTCTATTTCCAAATCTATATTGAAATCTAGATTCAAATCCTTAACCCATATAAACCGACAATTATTTTTGCGAAAAAAATGTGTTTGCTTTAGTGATTCTAATCAATAGCAATCTAAAATACGCTGAAAAAATATTTTTAAAAATATTTAGTAAATAGAGGGCTACTTGGAGTCCGTACCATAGAAGGTACGGTAGGATTATATGCACACAAACAATACAACATTTTCAAATGAGTGGTTTTTTTTTTTTTATTGATGGCTAAACATCAGGACGGATAACAGCAGATTTTTATTTATTTTTTTGTGTGATAAATTAGAAAACATTCTACATCGACACCAATATCACACTTGATGCACCTACAATGTCCTAGTAACTAGGGCATTGTTTATGGCAGTAGCAGTGGTTGCTTAGTAGTATAGTGTTCTTTACCATCCTATCGTGAGTCCGATGTTATAGAAGATGGACGACTAAGGCCAGGCTTTTTCGCGTTGTTTATTTCCCTCAATTATAGCGTTTGCAATACGACGTCGGAAGTTTAATAAATCCATATTGCCACCATTGCGTCTGTAAAACAACCAAGCATTTTGTACCGACATGTCAATGCAGTGGAGAATCAAAGGCATGTACCACCTTTTACCTCGAATGCCCGTTCGAAGGCTGGAAATGTTGGGATCCGATAAGTCTACTCCTCCCAAATTCTTGTTATACTGCTGTATCAAATGAGGTTGAGAAACAAGTATCTTCTTTTTTATTGGCGAGAATAGCGTTCAGTTTTGTGGACAGGATTTACACCAACTGTATTAGAACAGACCGATACCATACTATTATCATGCCACTTGCAAATTATGACATCATCAGATAATCGCAGGAACCTCTTTCTTTAGTTTTTATTTCTTTGTTGGTCAGTAAAGGACATTTTCTAGTCCTATTCTCCCAAATAGTTCCAGTTACACCGAAACCTCTCTCAGTGAGTTCATGGACTAAGGGCAAACTAGTAAAGAACTTGTCTATAAAAAGGTGGTAGCCTGTGCCGTATTCTCATGATGCTAATTTATTAGCATATGTCAGAACCACACTTGCGCCGAGACCGAGGTGGGCATATCGATTATTTGCAAACGTAGACGCCCCTTGATATGGTTCAAACCATGCAATGTAACCAACTGAAGTTGCACCGAACCATAATTTGTAGCCGTACCTAAATAGGTTTACCTCGAATAAACTGCTTGCATCCATGATGGCCAAAATATGGAACCATTGCTTCATCAATGCTATGATTCTCTTTATGTGGACAGTGCTCAAGGAAGTTTGCAGCTAAAAGGTTTAACAAAGTGCGAACTTTGGCAAATTTGTTTAAATTTAAATTATCAGCGGGACGGAATATTGGAATATATGAGGGAAAACCTATCTCTAGACAAGGCAGTAGCAATCAACGAATTTTTTGAATCTGGCGCATTTTCCCAGTACATCCGTCTTCTACTTACTTGAGAGTAGCCACTAACTAGCAATATTCCAACCAAACATTTTATCTCTTCTATCTTGACTTCCGCAGGAAGCAGTTTTCGCCATAAATACTTATTTGCTTCAGTCGTTAGCAGCTCAAATACATTTTCGGAAAAGAATAATGAAAACCACTCTATTGGAGTTCTTTCATGGGAAATATGACAAAGCGGTAGCCAAGTATGGGGCTCTCGTTGTAAATGCTGTTCTTTTTCCACTTATACTTCATAGCACGCTTCTTCGATGGCTCTTGATCTTCGTCCTAATGAGATTCAGACTTCTGTAGTCACACCAAGCTCTGCTGGAGCTCGAAGTAAGTTCGGTGACAAATTATGTATGCTGACAGCATCGACATCACCCGAGTCTGATCATCAATGGCAGTGTCAGGTGGAAGTACAAAAATATCTAAGTCTTTGCCGTGGTTGCTGTAATCATTATCTTCTTCAAGAATTGTGACGATATCGTGCAGCGTAAACGCTCTAAAACACAAAAATCAATATTATGAATTATATAGAAAAAAATTATTTGTTCATATTGCACATGCATAGACCTACTGTACCACATATGGTACACCTATTTCTCGCTAAAATTACATAATCGTCTTTTTTATTGCTAACAACATACGTCGTAGTCATCTCTTTTAAATAATACTCACAAATATTAGAATTCCAAATAAAATAATATAGAACTTACCTTTTAAAACACATTCTAAATATTTTTTCGTTTCTGCGGTAGGATTTCACTCAATTTTCCAAAGAAAAACAGGTTAGAAATTACTTTATAACAACACTTAACTATTATCGTCGCAACCGAAATAAGAAATAATTTATTAATGGTGTGTCGGAATAATTTTTCAAAGTTACTGTGCCACATATGGTACGGTAGGTCTATATTCGTTAAATCCAAGTTCAAGCACAAATAATCCGGACCACTTCATACCAGCAATATATATTGATCAGAATTTTTGCAAATTACGCCAAATAGGTTTTCTCTTCATCTTATTAAACCCTCTTGAAAAAGTGTAAATACGTATTTCGGCATCTCAGTCGCCATTCTTAGTAGACAGCACAAACGAAAGTTGATGATCATGAACTTTGATATTACTTTCATCTGGGAAAGTGATCTAAATATTTCTCATATGCAAAATATTTGATTTTATTTGTTTAATGAAATTTCCAAAAGTTATCAATGAAACACAAAATAGTTAATTCTTTTAACCATTGAAGCAACGCTTACTCTTATTAGTTTATGGCTAACAATCCCTTTCTACTTAATTTTACGCTTCCTTATTTTCAACCAAATATTCACCCTTCCCCAACATCTACGACTCGCGTCAAATAAGAATCTTATTAGTACAAATAAGCGTAAGCAATGCGACATCTGCTTATTAAAATTTACCCCAGTTTGGTGAAATATTGCAGAAGGCAAGAGATTATATAATATCATCATCGTCTGACCCTCTCCGTTAGCCCGCACTTGTTTTGCACACTTGTACAGATCCTATTGTATTTAAATCATTTGGGGTGTCGTATTTCTTAGTTTTCGTTATTAACTTTTGGGGCGGCTCCCTAACCAAAACAAATCATGTTCATTAGCAATTTTAATCGGATTTGTTGGAGTTCAATAAGAGATATTATATACATATACACAATATACCACATTTGATGTGTGAGTTGTATGTAACAGTTGAAGTTTGTAAATCTAAAATAATTTTACAAAAATGCTCCTTTTGAGATGAAAGAAACTACTTTCGAATCCGATATACTTCTATCCGATAATACTTCAAATCTAAAACTGTTAAATAGAATCAGTAGACTGGGGCAGTAAGCATATTATACGCTGTAATGCTTCTAATCCATTCTCAACAGGAAAATAGGATCAATTTGAGTCTGGAATATTTACCGTTTGATTTATCTGGGGGTGAAATTATACAGAGGCATGGGGATTTTTATACCTCGTTTGTGTTATTGTTTTGCAATGAAAAGCTTTTAGATGTATTTACGTAGTTTATTTAAATGTAGATCCACTGAAAGTGCTGTATCGTTTTTCAAAGTATCTTTCACTTTTGCATTCGTTCAAACTAAATTTAACTCATTATAGGCCACCTTAAAACTGCTACAGACACGGTCTGGATCTCATTTTGGAGCATCACGTCGAGATATACTAAAAACAAAAAGAAACAAATCGAATTTGCAAGCAACATTCAAAATAGCACACCCATAAGGCGTTTCGAAAATTGGTAAGCTTTAGCAATTTCCATGAAAATCGGTATTCTGAGGTTTCTTCGATAGCTGATAACGAAGGAACTTTTGCAAGAAGTCTAAAAAAATTGTGTCGATCGTGATGTTTCTAGTACAAAAGAAACTGAAAAATACGCAAATTAACCAGAAGATTTGGGATTTCCGCTAAAGTTTTACTCAACATGAATTTTTCCGGACTTTCGTATATTTAATGACTGAAGCTGCACAAAGTGCGTAGACGTAACTTGTACGGGTTGTCAGACACTTTTTGCATCATACTTAACCTTCCTATACTCGCGCATACGGTCTGTGAGACCGATTGATATAGTATAGTATACGTCTTTCATTTTGACGTGAGTATAGGAAGGTTAATAACTTAAGAAACCGTGAATATAACATAAGCACAAACGTACTGCTACGTACACAGCCACTTGGACCGCTTTCGGGAAGATTTTGGTGATACCAGCGAAGAACAAGATCAAAGATTTTACTAAGATATAAAAACAATGTTGGATCCCTACTGAGGAAGATGGGACACATACATGATGGTGATTACTGCTGGAACTTGCAAAGAAACTGTTCCAATAAAATACGTGTCAACCAACTTTTCGTTAGATTTTTGTTAAACTCCCCTGGTACTATGTACTATTACAAGGGTAAACTGACAAGTTTCCGGAATCACTGCTACGGGGTTGCTATTTTTCCAAATACTTTATATAATTGTGTTTTCAACTTTTTCATATTAATTGACTACAAATTGTACTGCAAATGTTAAATCGATCTGTCAAATAGTTTGGACGTCCGAAAAAGGTTACTACGCCAAAAATCGTTGACAAATCCATGACATGGTTTTGGCAGATCGCCGAATAAAAATGTGTGAAATTGGGGAAGCCGTGGGCATCTCTTATGAACGAGTAATTTGTATTTTACATAATGAATTGGGTTTAAAGAAGCTTTCTGCAAGATGGGTGCCGCATTTGCTCAATTCGGAGCAAAAATGCATTCGAGCACGAACCTCAGCCGATTGTTTGGAAGTTTTTACGACGAATCTAAAAGATTTCAAGAGACGATTCGTGACCAAGGATAGACCTGGATTAATCATTACATACCAGAAACAAAGATACAATCAAAACAGTGGATTGCACGCGGTTAATCGGTTTCGAAGAAGTCAAAGACTATTCACTAGGCTGGAAAGGTGATGGCATCGGCTTGTTGGGACGCAAAAGGAGTTTTGTTAATTTATTATCTTGAAAAAGGCAAAACTGTTACTGGCCATATTACACAACACTTTCTGGCAAATTGAAAACAGTAATTCAGGGAAAATGCCTGGGATTAGTTAAGAAAAAAGTGTTGTTTCAGCACGACAATGTGCCCGCTCATTCAAGTGCAATGGTTCACCAAAAATTGACAGAATTGTTCGAAATCTTTCCGCTTGCGCCGTATTCGCCGAATTTGACTTCGTCGAACTTCCACCTGTTTCAGAAACTCAAAACATTTTTGGGTGGAAAAAGATTTTGGTCGAATGAAGAACTGATAGAGGCTGTAAACGATTATTTCGGGTACCTCAGTTCAGTGCCAACAGTGTTTTGGTGTGTTTCGCACGTTCATTGTGTGATGTTCATTGCGCAGTGTTTTGGTGTTGTGTTCGTTTTGAGCATTAGCCGGATTCGCTAGTGATACTGAATTCCTTAGTTTTCCACTGAGGATGGCAACTTAGTTGCCGAAGTACGTATCTGGATTGTTCAGTAAGGTGCGGTAAAAGTAACTATTTATTTTATATAGTTTGAATTTGTATTATTTTTTTTTCATTATCTAACCGGAAACTTTTCAATCTACCCTCATACTGTAGCATTACTGTTTTTGTCTTCCTGAAGAAAATAAAATGATGGGGTTTTTTCAACATGAAAGTTTTAGCAGATATAGAAGACTGGTTCCCGACACATCTTTCCGCCTCCCACCGTTCGGTAGCAGTACCTGGTGGCGAGGTTTGAAACTAACACAGTGGCGCCACCTGGCGGCAAGGTTTGGTAGTGTCCATTATTCATGTTTTATTTGTGCTGTAATACACATTATATATCAAATAATTTTTAGTGGTTTCCCCCTAACTTGAACTCGACCTAAGTCAAATAATTTGGAACAGCAGATAAGAATTTCGAGTTAGAGACTTAGGTTCGACTGTATTTATTTCATATAAATTGTGCAAATATCATCTTCACATAGTTTACCGACAAACCTTAGTAGTACACACATCTCATTTTTATAAAAATATTTTCTTCTACAACTTCTTTAACTACTATTAAAAAATAAAATATAATACAAAAAACGAATTTATTATGTAATTGTACTTATTACAAATACAAATTTAAATTTATTATATGTAAAGTAAAAAGAAGGTAATAATAATTTAATCCATCCTTGTCTTCAATTCCTTAGTTGTAATCTTATCCTTTTCTCTAGAATCCAAAATAATAAATAAGAAATATTTGATTAAAAACAAACTAACACACTTACATAATATGCACAGTAGCACCCCAACCAGAAAGAGCATCCCTATCAAAAGCATTAATTAGAGCCTGAGATATCGATTCAAACAAATCATCTGGACTTAAATCAGGCTCCCACAGCGACTCACACATACCGTACAATTGCGCTGAGGCGGTACCTCCGACGACAAAATCTTCAGCTTCATTCGGACATCCAATTAAGTCCATGTTACAAACGAATGGTTCACCTGTTTTTGGATCTAGGCCTGCTATTACAGGTTCTACGAAAAATGGCCCAAAACGTTTTTCGTACAGCATGTTTGATACTAAGGAGGCGAATACTTTTGGCGAAACCCGCCTGTTTTCTTTCAATTCGTATAAGTTTTTTCTAAAACCAAACACGATGTTTATTGAAGCCAATCATATTGCTAATGTAAGATTACCTAAAACGTAACTTTTCCATGACTGTTTGTGTATCCGTCGCTAGGCCTGGAAGGCCTACGAATAAGTGGGGTCCCATTTGGAACACTTTCGGGAAATCTAACGAAATCGTTTGAGCTTGAATACCGAAGCGTTTATCGGTTGCAATCGCAACGCAGTTTTTGCCTTTCATGGCCACCATAGCACCACCATTGTAAGCAAGGATCGACTGCAAAAGGGGCAATTATTAGTTCTGTATGAATATTTTAATATATCATATATAGCTTTGTCATCACAAACATAACCCAAAAAATTGCGTTGGACAAAACAGTTTGTAACGATATTTGCAAAGAAACTTACCATTTTGAATGCAAGTTAAAGACTTGTTAACTTGTATTTGATTTTTAGTAAACTGAAAGTATACTTTAAAAGAAAACCAAGCAATGACAATCCACAATCTTCACACTATCCGGCTACAGAAATGACATTTGACATTAATCAACATTAATGTTGTATATAAAAGGATCGGTAATGTAGATCGCTTTACAAATTAACCAAATAATATCGATCAAGTAGACAACATTTAGCAAGATATTTTTGAAAATTTTAATACAAATAAAAAAAACGAAATATTTACATTAAACCAACTTGTTTGAGTTTAGTATTTCTTCTAATTCACTTCGATTCCCTTTTATTTTAGTCGTCTTCTCAGGTGTCAGTCATTTGTGTTTCAATTAACTAAACCTCATCAACAAACGCAGAGGATATTTTCATCTGATTCTACTTAAATATTTACACAACAAATTACGTTATCTTACCTACCTTTTTTAACGTTCATTTAGTTACGTTAAAAATGTCAATTAACGTCTAATCCGTCAAATTTTTAATGTCTCTCTTTGCTTTTTACAATTTGAAATAAATTCTAATAAAACATGGATTTATTAGAACCTGATGATAAACCACTTACCGTGCATGAAGATGTAATAAAATATTTAAAAGAGCAAGATCTACTAGGTGGGGAAGATGAGCATATGCCCCCACTCACCAATTTTACTGAGAACAATATAAAACAGATATTGGAACAGCTTTTGCAGAAATTTGAAAGGAATCAGAAACTTAAGGAGGACTATGAGGAAAGGCTCAAAGCGCATAACCAATACCATTTATTTAATTTGAAAGATATCCTGCCAGATTTTGCCATTGGTGAGTATCGTTTTGCAAAGTGTAAAACTATAGCGTTATTTATGATAACTTTCGTTGATTCTTAGTTATAATGAATTACGAGGGTAGACTGACAAAATAATACGGATTCAAGTTATATTTTATTTTTTAATGGCCTCGAAACTCAACACCCTTGGTTTAACGTTTCTCTAGCTTCCCAATTGCCTCCCAATAGTGACTTCCTTCGAGGTTCCCAAAATAATCGTTTACTGCCTTCTATCAATTTTTCATTCATAAAGATGGGTGAAATTAAGGAAGCCGTGGGCATCTTTTATGAACGACTAGTTCGTATTTTACGTAATCACTTGGGTTTTAAAACACTTTCCGCAAGATGAGTGCCTCATTTCGCTCAATTTGGAGCAAAAACGCATTCCAGTTCGAACCATTCGCTCGACTGGAAAGGTGATGGCATCGGTTTTTGAGGGAATCGAGAAGCTAGAGAAATGTTGGACCAAGCGTGTTGACCTTCGAGGGGATTATATTGAAAAATAAAATATAATTTGAATGTGTATATATATGTACCCTCGTAGTTTACTAGAACATAAAACGCATTAGTACAATCGGTGATCACTATAGTGTTTTAAAAAGGTAAATGACACGTTATCATTAAGTAGTGTAAATCGGAACCTCTGAATTTTATTATTCAATGATAAGTTGTCATTGAATAATAAAATTCTGATGAGTGGAATCGTGAGTCTCACTTATACTACTTAATGATAACACGCCATCCACCTTTTTAACAAACTCTAGTCATCCCACTGAGCGTATTTCTTCGGATTCCAGGTGTAGCTTGTGAAAATTAATACTAAGAAGTAGTTTTATATCGGTCCTCTTCCTCAATTTTAACCTGCAAATCAGTCTCCTATGCTTAACCGAATTCAATTTTTTCTTCTTTATACTATCTTCTTATACCATTAAGCGTTGTAGACGGAAACTGATTAATTGTCTGGGCAAACAGCGGTAACAGCGAACAATTACGAGTCAGTGCTAAATCGAGCGAGTAGTTATGTGTGTATATGTAAGCTGTCGTAACTTATTTCGTAATTACCGATGTTTCCCGCGACTACTGATTAGCATACATCACAAAGAGCATTGCAAAATGCGCCAACAATTTTTAGGAAGCTGATCAAAATTACTCTCTGTTGAAGTTCCTTTTTTTAACATTTAAAGCAAACGATTGTTGTAATTAAAAAAATAACGGTTTAATATTACCAGTTTGCGTGTCATGAGCGAATAATACAGGGTCAATTAAAAGTAACATAAATATTTTATAAAAAAGATGTTTGACATATAGAAGCGACATTAGAAATACATTAATGTGTATAAAACGCGACAAACACAGGCTCTATGTATTACAATTTTGCTATTACAATACTTACTAACGGTATATGTATAATATATACAGATATTGTGATAATAAATATATAATACAGTATCGTACAATACTTATTCTGTAGAAAAAGCTGTCGTACTGAAGGAAAACTATAATATTAGGTAGGGCTAGTATATATATACAACTACAGTAATATCGTGAGCCTTTTCTCTGTTGTAAGCATTTATTGGGATTATCAAATTTCTTCTTATAAAGTACGTTTGATTAAAATGTATTTTAAGATACTACTTTTGCCATAACACCAATCACAATATTATCTACGATTTTGATTTTAATCTAGACGATGAAATGTATGACGCGTTGACTTTCCGGGAAACATTAATTATTCAACTTATGGTCGGAGACAACGAACTCGTACCAGAACCAGTCGGCGGATTATGTTTAGATATCCAACGGGCCGAAGGAAGGCCACCTCCTAAAAGGAAGTGCACTGGCATAGAGACCTGGCTATCTAGAATAATGAAAACAAAAGAAAACACCGATGTTATCCGCGTAGACGAGATTAAAACGGACGATAAGGCAGCAGCTGGTAATTCAAAACTGTCTTCTGTGAACATCTTAAAGGATGCTTGAGTTTCAGCCGGCGACGCTAAAGACGATCCGGGTCTCGAAGACAGTCTCGATGCTCAAGCTGAGCGATGTGTAGACAAATTTCTTGTACATCTTTCCTCGCAATTTGGTTTTGAAGATGGCAATGCTGGATCGTCGATTACTACGTGGGTCGATAGAAATTTGCACACCCTAGAAGAAGCGAGAAAAGAGTGAGTAAGATTGATTTCTCGGATTATTACTAATTACATATGTTTATTTTAGGTTTTTTACACGAAAAATAATCAAACATGTTGAAACTATAGAAAAAGTAATAAGACAAACTTCTTATGACGTAGATGGGAAACTGAGTAAACACGATGACGACAGTAACAAGACGCCTAAAGAAGCTAAGAATAAGCTAATTAAATCGATTAGCGAATTATCGCAGTACAAAGTGAAAAGACAAGAGAGTCAGAAATCGAATGTGGAAGGTAGAAGAAATAGTGTGACTATGAGCGAATCTTCAAAACTGACCGGTAGATCAAGCGCGAAAGGTAGTCAGGCGAGCAGGAAGTCGATTATTAAGTCCCGTAATGGGACAAGTCAACAGATTCAGATGAAATCGGCTGTCCAGGAAAGCGATCGAAGCGATTCAATACATCAAAAATTGCCCGCGATAGGAACGACGCGATTAAGCGCTCAAGTAAATATAACACCACGAATCTCGAAAGTAGATAAAGAATTTTATACTAAAACGAGCGAGAAACGAGTCGACGTAGCAGGTAGTCCGAAAGAAGGCGAAATCAAAGAAGATATAATCGAGGAAATGCAATTAGTACAACAAAGTCTATACGTTGGGCTACTCAAAAAGTATTATTATATTAAGCACTTGAATAATGAAAACGGAAATATCGATGATAGGAAGTTCTACAGCATATTGAAGGCTAAAGATTATATTTCGGAAGGTGCTAACTTTTTGTTGCAGAGATATTTGGCTAAAACCATATATATTGGAACTTTTGAATTATCTACGATGTACATCAATGGTGATATGTGCAGGAATATATATGTAAGTACATTTCTGATTTTACACCATCTTTGTGATCTTGACCCGATCCCAAGGACAAGGTCTCGGAGGAGGTTCTGGAGACAACTTGTCAAGCTCAAACTCATCTAAAGCTACCAGCTATCTAAGCTTTTTGTCTTTTAAACCAACTGCACTGAAGCTCAATGACTTATTATGCCGTTCTAGCCGATGTACTCTCTCAGGTCGGTGTCCTTGATATAACCTACAAACTTGTCAATGACAATCTTCTTTGTCCTTTCTGGCTTTAGGAACCGCGATCTAAAGTGTTTAGTTCTTATACTGCTCGATCCCTGGCACTCACAGAGTACAAGTTGCTAAGTTTCCATTTGCTCATAAAATCTGCAGATAGGATCGTCCACTATTCCTACGATGGGTCTATGTTTTGCTAAGCCGGACGTTATTTGTCAACAGGCTCACTATTTCCCCAATTTGGTTCTTGCTCATTCGCAGCAACTGTTCTATTCTGGTATCTGAAGGTTGCGCAATTAATGAACAGAAGAGACGCGGTTTTTCAGTATATTATATGTTGTTTTTTTAAAAGTTCTTCGTCTCAGTTCTTATTGTCTGATACGGGGTTATACAGGTTTGAGGCCCACAAGCTCTTTCCTTGCCCGTTTCTGTACAAGGACGTTCGCCTTTTCGGTTCTTTTTAAGCTCCAATGTCCCAGCACCTACCATAGATGTACAAGGGTAGATTGAAAAGTTTCCGGAATGACAATGAAAGTTATATTTTATTTTTCAATATAATTCCCTCGAAACTTAACGCACTTGGTCCAACGTTTCTCTAGCTTCTCGATTCCCTTCCGGAAATTACTTTCTTCCAGGTTCCCAAAATAATCGTTTACAGCCTCTATCAGTTCTTCATTCGACCAAAATCTCTTTCCAGCCAGAAATGTTTTGAGTTTCGATAAACAGTCCGACCGAACCAAATCAGGGAAATCAATCTATCAATTTTTGCTGAACAATTGTATTTGAATGACCGGGCGCAATGTCGTAGCGAAACACCTTTTTCTTAACCATTCCCGGGCGTTTTTCCTGAATTGCCGTTTTCAATTTGTCCGAAATTGTTGTGTACTATTAGCCAGTATCAGTTTTGCTTTTTCAAGATAGCCAATTAGCAAAATTACTGTTGCGCCCCAAAAATCCGATGCCATCACCTTTCTAGCCGAGTGAATTGTCTTTAACTTCTTCGAAACCGATTTACTGCGTGCAATCCACTGTTGTGATTGCATTTTCGTTTCTGGTGTGTAGTGATGAATCCAGGTCTCATCCGTGGTCACGAATCGTCTGTTGAAACCCGTTGGATTCCTCGTAAAAGCTTCCAAGCAATCGGCTGAATTTCGAACTCGAATGCGGTTTTGCTCTGAATTGAGCAAATGCGGCACCCGTTTTGCAGAAAGCTTTTTTAAATCCAATTCATTGTGTAAAATATGAACTACTCGTTCACGGCTTCCTCAATTTCACGCAATTTTATTCGGAATCTGCCAAAACCGTGTCATGGATTTTTCCACAATTTCTGGTGTGGTAGTTAATTTCGGATGTCCTGAACGTGGTTCATAACTTGCATGCGTGCAGCTACGCTTGAATTCCGAAACCCAAAAACTCATGGTGGAAAATGAAGGTAATGAATCCGCAAAAACGGCACCTTAACCTTGATTTGATTTCCGTCGCGGTTTTCCCTTCCAAATAGAAAAATTTGATGACCGCTCGAACTTCGTTTTTATCCATAATTGAAAACACAAAAAGGTACTTGAGTTAATTGCTTGTCAAAAGCAGACTATTTGACAGATCGATTTAACATTTGCAGTCCATTGACATGAAAAAGTTGCCAACACAACAACATAAAGAATTTGGAAAAATAACAACGCCCCCTAGTAGCGATTCCGGATACTCATATCTACCCTCGTATAATCCGTACACTTCACACGATTGCTGGTGGATGGTGGAGCTCTGTCGATGTCGGTTTCTGAACAATCAAATACTTGATCCAAGTAGACACCAGATGAAAGCCACATATACCCTTTCATTGCTTCCTCATGCACGCTACGTTTTGACAACCGTTGTCACGTACAACCGTGGTTAGAATTTAGTTTCCGGACACACCTTGTATTATTAGCACTACTACAGTACAGAACTACAACGCTAGTGCTTTCTATTTTTTTAAAATTAGGTTGTTGTTATCTGTTCTCTCTTTCTAGCTTTCGGTGTAGAGATGTATAATTAGGTTCACAAAATATTTCGATTTATTTTGTATCATAGTTTTCTACTACAGGGTGGGGCAGAATGAGCTCCCTGATTTTAAGGGTTTAATTGTAAGAGAACGGTTCGCGATACATAAAAAGGTTTGTATTGGTCAAATACACATATAATGCCCTTTTTCATTATTTTTTGAAAATGATATCGTCCAAGTGGCGGCTTTGGCGAGCAATGTAGATGTTGAGCCTTTCGAAGAAGTTTTCGATCACTCTTCCCATCATATCTTTCGAAAACTTGTAGGGGTGCAGGTGAAGATCAGAGTGTAAAATCCGCAGCAGCATGTTTCCGCGCAGATCGCGTTAGAGAATATTCAATTGACGCTCTTAGTGCGGCGATGTTTTTGGGTGTTCGCAAATTTTTAGATCGCCCAACTGGTTTCATAGGAACTGCAGATTTTGTCGCCCTTACATCACGGATCCATTTCCGAATGGTTTTAGGATCAGGAATTCAGGAGGATTTCGCCGTTTTGGAAGAACGTCTCCAGAACAAAGCCCCATTGCGACCACAACATGATGACTACTGAAAACGGCATTGTTCCCTCCACCTAACGGCACCAGCCTCACTCCTCTATTCGGTTTGAGGACCCTTCGTTTATTTTTGGAACTAGGAAGCTCATTCTGCCTCATCCTGTATAATTAGGTCAGTTAAACAAGAGTGATTGAAATAATAGTTATATTCTCACATTAGAACGTTTACAAACGTTTCCGAAACACCTTCATCAAAAATATTCCTGTATTGCCAATTTGTTTTTACAATGCCGTTATTGAGAATATAACTACTATTTCAATCACTCTTGTTTAATTGACCTAATTGTGGTAAAAAATTATCAAATAAGATAAGTATAATTACATACATTTCAAATACAGTGGGAACTCGCTAATCCGAATTAATTAAAACATCGACGATTCGGATTATAGGAAAATTCGGATTACTGAGTCATCATTAAAATAATTTAAAAATAGCGTTTTAGACTGTTAAACATTTATTGCATCTGTCAAAATAAAAAATAAATATATAAATAGATTTTCAAGAAAAAAAAGTACATTACTACATAATGCATAAGTTGTAATTCAGTATCATAACATGTTAAAGCATCACTAACAACAAAACAGATTGTAAAACATTAAATAATTTAGTTAAAAAAGTTTGTAATTTTTGCTTGTCAACATTTCAATTGCTTAGCTTCCATTGCTCGTTCTCGCATCAGCCTAAGTGTGTGCAGTGTTCCTAATTCGGCTCCATTTCCTTCAGCTCATTTTATACAAGTATTAAAACTGCTGATAGTTTCCTCATGTTTCAGTTTTGGTTAATCTATAACTGTTTCATCATTTGAAACACTATCATCGCTATGTAGAGGTAAAAGGTCGTCATCTCCATCAATCCATTCGTTAAGTTCAGTTTTGTAATGCTGATGATTATCACACGAAATTTATTGCAAAATGTTTCTGATTTCAGTAAGTTCTTGCTGATTGTCTTCAAAAAGTAGCTTTTCCTTCACTGCAGTTAATGGAAGATCATCATCTGAGTCATCTTCAGACGATGTTGCCGCGGAAGCATTAACAGCCGAATAAGAAAATATTTTTTTCCAGCAGTTATTTATTGCATTAATAGTATGTAGCTTCGGCAAGAACAAACCAACGAATACATGACACCGACTGCGACCGATTGTATGATTGCGATTCGGATTACCGGATCCCTAAGCGATTCGGATTACAAGATACCCAATGTTAAAGGGCAATATTTCAATTTTCTTCAGATTACAAGGGAGTTCGGATTTCTGAGGGTTTGGATTAGCGAGTCCTCACTGTAATTTGATTGAAATCCCTCAGCATACATTTTTAAAACAATATTTAATACCGTTTCCCTTTATTCCAGCGCTGTACAGGTCTTGAAAGTCAATTTATAAACGATCGTAGAATCGATGTTTGTAGGATATACAGGACAATTATAGAGGAATGTGGCATCGAACATAATAGCACAACTATATTGACATTACAAGGTCAAATCGTAAGTCAAACATGGGAAGGATCACATTATTCTTTACAGATCAATCCGCTATTGGACATAAATAATTACGAGCTCGTCTCTAACGAGAAAATTCTTCTAAAGCATGCATGGGAGACGGACATGCAATTAATGTCGAAGTATCTCGATGAAAAGGTGCTAACTATTTATATTATTGGATCCCAAAAATTATCATTTGTATATTTCAGGTTGCAAATGAGATAAAGATCAAATCATACATGATCGATCATCCAGAATTTCGCAATATGATCACCGATTATATCCATACCATTTTACTTTTAAAGCCGGAAGACATCGTCGATTTTACGATACGTCACTTTTTAAGTTTCGCCCCGCAATTTTTACCACAGAACGATTATTTTAATTAGGTAACAATGTAAATTTTATGTCATTAAAATATCAACTTACGATGAAATTCGCTATTTTTTCTTGACCGGATAGCAAATGGCGCAGTTCGTTAAATCGTGGTTGTCTGGTAAACATTTCTTATGGAACGAATGCTTGCAGTAATAAACAATTATATCATGCATTCTCGTTAAGTCTAGAAAATAAATTGTTTTTAGCGATATATTGAAGATAAAATTGGATAGCGCGATTTTACCTTGTGATATCACCTGCCTGTGACAAGCACAGCATACCATTTCGTCGGAAATACGGATGCCTTGTTGTTGCCTGGCAACTAAACGGTTGTGTAATTCAAAATAATCAGCGGATAGAATTTTTTGCAACCTTCTTTAATCGCAACCTAAAAAATTCAACATTATCCAGTCTGTTATGTTTGTTTTGAAGATGTTTACTTGTAGACTATAATCACATAGCATCTTGACTAAAGAACTTTTTAAATCAGGAATTTCCTGGCCCAAACTGATTTTATTTATTAAAATAGTAGGATCTATATAATTTCCGATATTTCTCAACAGAAATGTTATACATTCTAGAAATAAATCAAAAACTTTAAATTAAATAAAAATTAAGTGAAAATGCATACCTGGCTTATTGACAGAATGTTGTATTAAATCGTTCCAAAGATCATCGTCATTATGTTCTTGGCAAAATAAAATTGCCTTTTGCATATCTTTCAGCTGGTTCATGATAAGGGCCAAGGCTTCTTTCGTATCACCAATTCTATCTGAGTACGATTAAAGAATTATTACCGTTAAAATTTGTAGAAGTATGTATATGATGGATTACCTAGGAGATGCACCATTTCCGGATAAAATTTAGCCTTGCGACAGATATCTAAAGCTTCTTGTATTGGATAATGATCGGATTTGTTTAGGAAGGGCAGCAACTTGTCCCGATCGTAAATAGCGTACAATTTGACTAGATAACTGTGATATTGTCCTGAGGGATTCTTCCTAACGTACGCATCTAAGTACTTGAAAGAAAAATACATATGTACACGGGATGTTAGAGAACGTTTTGGTTCGTAATCACAAAAACTGTGACGCAGTTCAGCATTAAAATCGGCGAAATATTATTTTAATTTTACGAGGAATGTTTCGAACGTTCTAGGTTCAATTGCGTAAACTTTATAGGTTGTGCTATTGCCCCGAGACAAGTCTTGACACGTTTAGGCAGCCATCCCGTGGAATATTGTTCAGTATATTTCAGTTATTTGACTTATACAGACGTATTTCCGTAGACGACGAAACCGCAAAGAACAATCATTTTCCTTTTATTTAATGAGCGATCAGCGCAGTGGACGGCCGAGTACCTCTGTAAATGAAAGAATCGTTGCTGCCGTGGAGAACCTACTGGATGATGATAGGCGAATTACTATTCCTAAAATTAGTGTTTGCGCAGGAATAGGTACATAGCAGGTTCATGTGATTTTACATAGGTTTCAGCTCGCCGGGTACCAAGGCTGTTAGCACCGGAACAGACCCCCAACAAGTTCGATACATGCCATACATTATGGCGATCAATTGTTAAAATTATTTTTGACCGCATCTGTATGAACGTCTCGTTTCGTAGTTGTACATACTGCGATCCAGTAGGTAGGTCAAAACTTACTTTTAATTTTCATATCGTTTATTATCTAATTAGAGATCATCTTCATTTACGTTGGTAGTTCCCCTTCAGTTTGGACTACCTTTTTCATTTTAAATCTTCCATTTTTTGGTTCGCTATTTTTGCTCATCTTTACGTCTATAAACTTCGACGACATACCTCTATTCGCCCCATTCTATCGCCTCGAGTAATACGGTCTAGTTTATTGGATTCAATTAACAATACCTGTAATTTGCGGTTTAGATTTTTTTAATTATTAGAGTTTTGAGAGGTAATTCGTCGATTTAAAATCGGATCTAGAATCCAAACTAGTTTTGGAACGGGTATTTAGTTGATTATCTCCAGTTTCCTTTTGGGAGATATTATAACCGTTTTTGTTCACCATGATGTGAGATATCCGCCCAACAACTTAGGCTTTTTGTTTACGTTTTCGTTTTCGTTAACGTTATTGTCTCGTTTTCGTTTTATATTGTGAATCTATTCCATTCTACGCCATCTTGCCAACTACCTGATCTGTACGTTATTGTGTTAATGTTCGTCAAAGACAGGCACGGATTATCGCTTGTTGGGACTATACGTCAGGACACTGTCGTAATTGTACGTGATTGCAACCCTTTAATCAAAGTGCATCAGGGGGTCACGACGTCACTGGAGTTAACCTAATTGCAAGCTGTGGATTTACTTCTGCACAAGTGTCAACAATTACTTCGACAAATAAGTACCTCGCAAAGGGCCTCACTCCGCCGGGTTTTTTACTATTCCAATTCAATATAAGATAGGCAACGTAATAAAATCGTTCTATTTTTCTTTGTTGTTGTACCATATTCTGTACCAGCTATCTTGTACAAAAATTCGGACGATGCTGACGCTTGCACACACATACACACACGTTTGCGTCTCTCCTCATCAGATGGCGCTCTTATTATTCGGACTCTAATTTACTTCAAATTCAACTTCAATTATAGAATTTTACCTTTTATTCAAATAAGCATCAATCAACACAGTAGTACTTACGAAATAAGTTACGACAGTCTACATATACATAGAACTACAGTCTGACCAACGCTATTTGCCCCCGGGAAATATGCGAACTACTAGCGCGTTTGTACAACCAGCCAATAAGAATGCAAGTTTCTTTTTTAATTGTACAGTCTCGTCTTGTTGTTTTGGGTTTCGTATTTCATATTCGCTGCTCTAGTCTATTTTCCTTGTTTATTTTACTTATTTTCGAGCAGTGTTTTTTAAAACTATTGCTATACCTTGGGTTATATAAAGTAAGTATTGAACTTGAGTAATATCCAAATGTTCGCTCTGTAAATAACCTCCGATATATTCTGTTACTAACAATAAATAAACTTTTATTTGAGTTTATCTACAGCTATGTTGATAAAGAAATCCAATTGGGATGAAATACTATCTTTGATAGAGAACGTAATAAACTTTTGTCAAAGTGAATCTGGAAAGTAAGCATTTCCTGCTGACCAAGTAATTCATTAAAGTAACTGCTACGACCGATCGATCAGAACGAACTATTATTTGTATTAAAGCACGTGTGCAAGTGACAATTAAACGTGGTCCCCCTTAAAATACTAAAAAGAATTGAATTTTTCGTTCAACAAATATTTAACTAAGTTGTTAACGGTAAGATAGCAAAAGTACTAAATTAATTTAAGTAATTATAGGGAATTTTTCCCAAAAGCTCAACGAGACAAAAATAAAATAAAAAATTAGCGTAACGTGGTTCCGGTTGACAACACTTATAAGGCGTTGTAGTCGCTGTCGAGACGGAAACTGTCAAAGATGGCGGGTCCTTGCACTCGGTGTTGAAATGTCGGGAATCCAGTCGGACACAGCAAATTTAAGACTAAGCGGGCGATATAAAGCTGAGGGTCGGTACTAGGTGAATTGTGACCAACGTCCTTCTAGCCTCTACGATAATTCTTAGATGTTCTTAGATGTTTTTAAATAATCTTAGCTTAATCTAGCATATAATAGATCCTATTAGCACTCTACTAGCACCCTATACTAGCACTCCACTAGCACCCTACAACAGCGTGAAAGAGAAAACGACGGAACCGTGATTAACAAAAAGAAAAACTCGCCTCCAATAGAGGGAAAAGCAAACGCACGACGTGGCCGATAGTTCGAACAGTAAAATTAGGGAAGCGTAACTCCTAAATTCACACAACGATAATATTAAACTTCTCAGAGTCGAATAATTCGCGTGCAGATCATCGACAGGCGAGTTTTTAAAGCGAAAACGGAATGTTCAACCGAACGTCACAAGCAGAATGCCAACAGGTTCACCCAAAAAGGCGCGAGTTGTATCAAAACCTACGGAAGCGGGGCGCCATCTACACATGAGAAGTGGAAGCGAGAGACCCAAAAGTTACAATACAAAAACGCTGTAACAAATTGGCCGTAACAGGATAACGCTCATACGGTCATCAAAACCATTGTGATTTGAATCGCATTGAACTCATCTGAAGCATAGTGAAGTGAAAGGTAACATCCTAAAATGTTTTGTGGCAGGCACAGTGTCACCATACAAAGAAAATTGAAAAAAAATATATTGAAGAAGATAGTTAATTGGATGGCCAATCGGATAATGATTGGGGCTTTTCATCACATAGTGATTAATTACATGTTCTCCTTATTTACACATACTTCAACTAGGGTAGAACTAGTTATATATTGTTATATTATTACTTCTAATATTTGTATTGTGATATTTGATCAAGATGTTATTACTTATCATTATCTAAATTATTCTGATATTAAAATTTTTCTTCTTAAATAAAGCGTTAATAATTATGCAATTATTTATTTCCAGTAAAGGTGGAAAGTTGACTATTTTTTTATAACAAAATATCTTCATTCAATACAAAATATTTGTATGTATAACATTTGAGTGTACTCGATAAAACGCTAGTGTTGCTAGAGGCGCCAGATAATGTTGGTAGCATTTTACTCGCATACATCGTATCAACTAGAGTGGGGAGTTGGCGATGATGTCGTAACTTATGTCGTAATTGTACGTTGTTACCGTTGTTTGAATTTATTTGAATTTAAGTATTTCTCTTTTCTTTAATCTTAAATATTTATGTGTTGATTGATATTTTGATTCGTATGATTCGATTTCGAGTATTTTTTTAATTTAAAACTTTTACGTGTAACTGCCACTGCCACCTTTTCGCCCCATTGATTGAGGCAATAAATAAAAAAATATATCTTTGTGAAACGGTGTATGCTTGTCTGTCCCTCCCCGAAGAGCTTCCCTCCCTCTTCTGCGTTCGAGAGATACCGGGCCGAAACGCAGTGACGTCCGTTACCACCTAAAAATCAAGTTGGGGACCCACTCTCGTCTTCACTGAAATAGCCTTCATGCCAGAAATCCAATAATCGGTTAAAGAAGCAACGCAAGGTTTGTTACGTTTCTCTTTTTCTTTGTTCGGCCACTTTCATTAATTTGTAAAATTAAAAAGACCTATTTTAGTGGCCACTGAAAATTGTGACTGAATACCTTTAATGAAACTGCATAGTTATTGTAGCAAGCTTAGATAACGGTTCTAACAAACTAAACAAACATGCAGGCTTGCCAGTTGAAAGAAATTACTTTTATTCCGAATCATCTTATAATAAAAATTTTGCACATGAAAGTTCAACGCCAAAAATTGCGTACCTATTTTATTGACCACATGTGATCAAGTACCTATCAGTAGGTTGTACTGTTAAAAAATATAAAAATTTACTGGCGCACACCTTCTTATCACATAATTATTTTTTGTTAGCATGATCAGCATCTTCAACGATTGTAATTGATTCTATTAAATTCATCAAATTATTATAACATATCTTACCCTATATAAATGCAGTTCATGATTCTTTAATGTTTCAACAACAACGTCTGGATCGATGTTATTCTTCTCCAGCAGCAAATTAACAGTTTGCTCGTGGTCTAAATTCATCAATTCAATCAACATATCACATATAACGCCGTAGAGTTTGTGTTTTCGAATAAAATCGAAAACATCTTTGTGTTTCATCCTATTTCGGAAAGAAAGTATGTAAATTATTTTCACTTACATCAGTTTATAGTTAATACTTACTTTAAATAAGTCGCTAGGCATTTATCATACTTCTTATCATGTGAATACAAAATGGCTAAGGCTTCAAAATAGATCAACTTATCTGTATCGGTCACAATAATATGTTCCAACACGGCATTGGTTACAGCGTAAATGTTGTAGAGCGATGGTTCCCATTCCTTCACCAAATTGAGGAAACCCTATAAATTTTCAAAATTACTTTCGGAACGATCCTCGTTTTTTGAATTGAAAAAACCTGCGAATCTAGGACTAGATATTCATAAAGCACCATTTCATATATATGCTTATCCAATCGATTTTCAGGTGATTGCGGAATGTACGGACTAACAGCTCTTAACTGATGAACGGAAGCGAATTTGAAGATTTCTTCCTCCCATAGTTTCTTATTTTGTCCAAAGATTTTATAACATAGTTGTCCGGCGCTTTTGTAGTCACCCTTAGCTAGCAAATGGTCTAAGTAAGCTATACCGACGGTTTCTTTAGTGAATAGTTTAACTTCGCTCTTGTTGGCGTCTAATATCACATTGAGGGCATCTTTGAATTTTCTAAAATTTCGAAACAGCACATTTATATATTTTTAATATCAATTTATTATACAGGGCTTGTCCTTTTAGTGTTGAACATAGCATAACGAATTGAAACATCAGATGATAGTCATAACCAGAGACTGGATTATATGTTTTTGCATATCGATAACTATCAACGGTACAACTGAACGGTTTAAGATCTACAAGAATTAGGGTAAATAAAAGCGTTTAACACTAATTTAATTTTATATATTTAGAATATTTTGGCTTTTTCCACATATTTCGAATATTTTAACGTATTTGAAATTATTCGACATATTTTTCCATTTGAAAATGGCGTTATTTTTATAAAAATATAGTAGACGATTTTCTGGGAAATCTACATTGTACGATGTTTCGTTAAATATAATAAAATAAATGTTACTTAAATAGGGATTAATGCTTTTTTCCAAGAAATTTATGTTTCTACATTTTTCCAATAAATTGTTAATTGCTTCTAAACTTCCAACCGAAATATCATGTTCAATACCGAAGCGCAAAGATTATTTTGTTACGGTATCTAAGAATAAAAATCGGTAATTAAACGATCAAAGGTGAGTTCTGATTAGTTGAAAATAATTAGGTACGGAGTGCATATGTTTCAGCATTTATCATTTAATAATGTTCATCATTTACAAACACCGAATAAAATGAAGTGTTACTGAGCGATATCCAAAAATGGCAAAAGTGAAAAACGATTTAGTAGCCTCCTGGATCAAACCGTTCCACAATTACTTTTGAACGAAGAAAAAGTATTCTGCAAAGCGTGCGAAAAAATAGTAAGTTGATAAGTTTACAAAACAATTTTATTCTCCAAAAAATCAGAGTGAACAAGTATTTAATTCAGAATTAAACAAAGCCTTGCTTTCTGCTAATATCCCACTTTATAAGTAGCAAAACCTAAATTTTAAAATGTTTTTCCAAAAACATTGCAAAAATACTGTAGCTGATGAAAGTACTTCAAAGAAGAAAGCCGCCGAGTAAAAATGCGTGAAATCGAGGATGCCGTGGATATCTCTTATGAACGGGTAGTTCCTGTTTTACATAATGAATTGGGTTTAAAAAAGCTGTTTGCAAGATGGGTGCCGCATTTGCTCAATTCGGAGTAACGAACGACGAATTTCAAGAGATGATTCATGACCAAGGATGAGACCTGGGTTCATCATTACACACCAGAAGCAAAAGTGCAATCAAGACAGTTTATTGCACACGGTGAACCGGTCCCGAAGAAGGCAAAAACCATTCACCAAGCTCGAAAGGTCGTTTTTGGGACGCATAAAGAATTTTACTAATTGGTTATCTTGAAAAAGGCAAAACTGGTATTAGCCAATATTATACAACACTTTTGGACAAATTGAAAGCAGCAATTCAGGAAAAACGCCCGGAGACAATGCGCCCATTCATTCAAGTGCTATCGTACAGTAGAAATTGACAGAATTGAATTTTGGCCCCGCCTAACTTCCACCTGTTTCCTAAATTCAAATCATTTCTGGGTGGAAATAAATTTTTGATCGGATGAAGAACTGATAGAGGCTATAAACGATTATTTTGGGAACCTCGAAAGACACTTCCGGGAGGGAATCGAGAAGCTAGATAAACGTTGCACCAAGTGTGTTGAGCTTCAAGGGGATTATATTCGAAAAATAAAATATAACTTGAATCCGTATTATTTTGTTTTCATGGTCATTCCGGAACCTTTTCAATTTACCCTCGTAATACTTTTGACTATCCCAACTGAAGATTGGAATAACTGCTAGAACTCTTAGTTGAAACGGATGCGAATACTTTGAGAAATAATAAAGCAGCTTCAGTTGACCTACTGTTTGTTCCTCACCAAAACGACAGCCCTCGTACCACAACCAGTAGCATTTCTAGTGTTAATGTCAAAACTTAATTCATACTTACTGTTGCTCCATAAGCCACTGAATTCGATCATCGACATCGAATACACTTGCGACAACGATATCTTTCGGCGCGACGATAAAAAATCTATTTTCTTCGATTAGCACATCTAAATGGTAATCATTAACGTTATATTGTTGATAACCACGCAGTGATAAACTGTCTCCATAAATCTCAGTATAATCATTATCTTTGTACTTAACAATGTGCAGCTCCGGATGACGTGATCTCTGATTTTCGTCTAAATCTTTTGGAAAACCTAATAAGATTAATTGGTGATTTAAGGGAGCTATTCCACTAATATAAAATTCAGTTCTGAACGCGGAAACTGAAATGACATTTTAGTAATAAAGATTTTACTTATTTCTATCCATACAAACTTGGATCTACGAGGTATTCGGGTAGTTCACGATTGCCTAATTCATTTGTGCTACGTTTTCTTATAATACAAATTCTCACCATATCTACCCAACCGATCAGAAGTGTTCTATTGTCAGCCCACCTCAAATTGCACTTAAATTTTTGTATTGATATACTGCAACGTTATAAAAAAGTAGTAAAAGAAAAAATCATTAAAAAATGACTTACCCAGGACGGTCTTCCCATTTAATTAAACCTAAGGAACATCTTGCGTTGATATCAAACACTCTAACGCCGATATCGCTTGACCACGCTATGAAATTTTCACCCCAAGCTAAACTCCGCACTAAACCTTCGCTAAGGCATAAGACAGTCGATTTCGAACGACCCAGGAATGCTTTTTCGTGCAGTGTAAGTTTATCATCTCCTACGATTATGATAATACGTATAAAAGGTAACCTTCAGTTTTACAGTTGGGTCATTGGGTCATTCACATCAAAGTGAACCAATTTATAAAATCAATCACATTCGCCCGTGTTTTTGATAAAATGTGGCTCATATATTTCGTAGGATCTCAAATGAAAGTTCTTAACTATAGCTTTATTCGTTCGGGAGTTAAAGGACCTTAATCAGAGGTCACCTTGCATCCGCAGAACAGCAAGTTTGTTAAGGAACTGCAGCTTAATAAAGTTGCCGAGTACTAAGTTTTAAGGATTATTGAATATTGCTTCCTCTTTTTGTGGATTATCAATTTTAAACCAAGTTTGACTTATAACTGCTCTTGACCTATTCGCAAATCGTGTACGTAATGATAAATATAAGGTTGGTGCCACCTAATTAATAATAATAATATATTTACTCAACAATTTTTTACAGTTTATCCCACAATAAAGTAATCATTAATCATCTTCGTCCATTCTCGTTTATCGTCGACATTGTCGGGATGGGACGTTTCGTCGATAATGGTGGTGTACACAAACGACGATGGTGTACACATAAATTTGTCCACCTTCTCGCATTTATATTCTTCATACTTATACGCAGTTACTCCCAATTCCTTTCCCTGTAGTAATATACAGTTGAAAATTTGTAAATTGAATTTATATCTGCCGCTCCAAATTGTTCAAGTGAAAGAAGTTATTAAAAATATCACTCTAGCACTCCAGCCGTTTGAAGAATTCAACTTAGGGAGAAATTCGAGTCATAGGAAGGTCGGCTATAGAAGTTCTACTGCATTTCGTTTTCAGGGTTGATGGGTCTGTATTCTTCGCCTCTTTTTTAAATCTTTTCGTAATTTTCCCTAACTGTTTTCTAGATTTTGCTGGTTATTTGCGAATGTCACGCATTGATGTTTATCATTGTAAATTGTTTTCGGTTTACTTCCCCTTTATTACCGTCTGTAACCTGCTTAATAGACGCAAGTTCAATCCTCCTTTCCAGATTGAGACGGAAAGTATTTAACATCCAATTCCCGCGACGGGAAATCGTTTGTCGAGTCTAATAGAGAAGTAAAATAAATGATAAAGATGCTACAATTATGTAGTTATGAGACTTATTTAACTAAAGCCGAAAAGAGACAAATGAAGCACAGTATTGAATAGTTACAGAATTCATTTATAGGTTTTCCAGTATTTCGTTTACTTTAGAGCTTCTTCTTTTTTATCTCGTCAACGTTTAATATAAACGCTGTCTGCCAAATGTTGTCATGGAAGCTTCAAGAAGATTAAGAATGTCTTTTCTGGAATCCAACACATCCATATGGGTTAGGCCGGAAAAGAATCTAATGGACGCTTGATGGTGGAAAAAGCTTACCAGAACACACGCCTTATCAATCCACTAGAAGTTATCCCTAAATGCAGACTAAATATTTGCCATGTTGAAGGCTACATAGCTAAAGAGAAGACTAACAGTCCTTCTAGCACGAATTTTATTAGTTCTAATAGGATTAAATTAGTGATCTTTCTTAATTCCAGCGACGGTATGTCCTCTGCCCTCTTAAGCAAGTCTGCTTCAATGTCCTGTGTTGCGACAAAGAAAGAGTAGATAGAAGCAATACTTGCATTGTAAAAGTTAAACTAGTTTTTTGGAGTCAAGACTTGATCAGTTAAATTAAAGAATATTGCAAGCTGGCACGCCCAGTTGAGCGTTTTCTGATACAAAGGATATTTGATTTGATTTATTGTTTGGTTGACCTGAAAGTGCTAGACGAGAGGATATTTAAAAGATAAGTACATAGGTCACGAAACATATACATATATACTGATTCTTACAACAATACTCATTCATTCTCACTCGCACTACCTGTGGAGTACCCAAATTTTGTATCCAAACGTTGCCCCGTCTAGCATCGCGCATATATCTTTGTTTCTCTCACATAGCCACCAAATGTTTTTCTGTCAAGATATATAATTCTGATACTGTACCATAACCCTAACGGCTGAACAATAGGATACCCAAGGACAAAAATGTATGCAAAGTTTGATAGTCTTGTGATACACCTCGTACTTTGCTAAACCATAAAAAGGAAGTGATTCTTTGTAATCTTTGAAATGTAGCACACATAATTGCCATTATTGGTTATATCAATGCATAAAGTTTCTATTCTTTTCAAAGCTTTGTTAAGCTGTAGTCTCTTAGTAAACTTGCTGTCCAAAATTGCAAAAGTGATCACTTACAGGCCTCTAATTCCTAAACAAATAAAGATACATCTGATGTTTTCAAATTTTCTTTCAAAATCCTAGGCAATGTGTCAAATTTTATTAAAATTGGAAGATGTTGGGAGGTGGAAATTTAGTTCACTTGACATGAAGTAACCAACTCATCTTACCAGTAATGAATCTTTTATTTGATCCAGACTTATAATAATTTGGATCTAGAGCTATTGTCTTGACTAATCGTCCGATATTAATCAGCTGATTCTCTTTACTATATAAACCATGTATGAATACCTTCCCATCATCAGAACAACTGGCAATATAATCACCCTTTGCATCAATTGATATTTGATTGACAGCTACTGTATGAACCCGCAATTCATTTTCTTTAATGCTATTTCCTTGGTGGTCTAATATATGTATGACGCCCCAATCCGTTCCTAAACAAATAAACTAAAGAAAGCAATCAAAGCAATTCGATAGCTTTGATTTTTTGATACCTTAGGATGTACAGCGATGCATTTCGCTGCGTCGCTCAGTAGTATACTGTGTAAATCATTTGACATACGGACGTACTTTAGTTTCGGTTCATCCTCATCTTCATCGGGACTCCCTAGATCGTTACTGGGGGATTCCTACAAGAAATGGAGAAATTATTTCATTGTTAATGACAGGTGTATAACCTCAAAGTTATAGGTAGTGTATGTTTGATACTTGAGGGAATAAGTACGTTTCTGTTGAGGGTGAATTTCTTGAAACTTACATTTGTACTGGGCTCAGACATCTTTTTCTAATGAATCATCCTATTTTTCAACAAAGCAAGCCCATGGTATCATCTTTGTGATAATCAGGCTGATCAACCTTTAAGTAGCTTTAGTCATAATGACAACTTTTCTTATAAATTATTACGTAATGTAAATATTATTAATTTATTTGAAATATATTAAATTTATTTTGTTTGTATTTAATATTCACTTTGATAATTGAATTCAAAGTTAATTTTAATTTCCGTTTAAGAAATGACCGAAATTTGTCTTTTACAGGTGGCCTCAATGATTTTTGACACTTTAGCGTGGTAATTTGACGTTTTAGATGTATACTGTATACAGCGGTGCTTTAAAATATCTTGTAAAATGTTACTAACCTATTTTAATACAACTCCTTATTCCAAATTTATTTTAATAGATGGTAAGATTTTTATTTAAAATATGCTTGAAATTTATCTTAAACATATTTTCCAGACACCATAGAAGAACGCGCCCTTAATATATTAACATTTCTAATACAATCTCGTTTGAAACTTGCAAATTGTGAAGTGCATTACGGTATATTTGAGGGCTGTTACTCAAGAAAACTGGTAGAGGATGCAATAAGCCACGATTTTACACGCTGTGTAATGCGTTTAAAATCAGACGATCAGCCCACTCTAGAAAATCTTATTTCAAAAATAAATTCCCCTTCAGTTCTTTTTATAGACTCACTCGTACATGTAATATTCTCATATGGTTTTAGGGATGCTTACCGGTTGATCCATAACATAATGAATAATAATAACAGTAAGTAAAACTCCATTAAAATCATATGCATGTAGTTCTTGCGATAGTTTTGCAGGTTGTAACTGTATATCATATGGGAATCCTAGATGATTCTGGATTCTTAAAATATTTCCGGCACTTAGCAACTTTCTTTATATCTTTGGAACCAAAATTTGATTCCAACAGGCCTAGATTAGTGTATGTTTACAAGAAATCTGGTGGAAAGGTTGTTAAACAAATGGAGGAATATTATTTTGAAGAAGAAATGTTAAAAACTGAAGTGGTAAAGAAGTTTGATCCCCTGAAACTCATACAAGAATCAACAGAAATACAACCTGATGAACTAACCACGTTTAAGATCAGTCTTGAAGATAATGAGAAAAAGGCTAGGGAATCAGTTACCTTACCTTATTTACCAAAGTAAGCCTTTCATCATATTTCTATGTATTTGTTTGAACTTTATCAATTGACTCTCAGGGAAACCCAGCCTAGAGCATGCTCATGTAAATTTTCAGTTGGTCCTCAGTAAATTACCTTATCTTGTAATTAGGTGGTGAGCAATCCTCGTATAAAAGCAGCTATTACTGGGACAGAATCCCTGATGCTCATTACATTATGTTTAGGTTGAGAATTGTGCGTTTACTTGTAGTGTAGCATATATAGATGCAAGTGCTAATGAATTAGGGATGGGAATAGCATTTAATTCAGCAGGAGCGAATTAGCATTTTTGACCTAAATATAATGCCATGACTGTCAGGGCTTCTGTCTGGGTAGCAATTATTTTTTAGGCAAGAATTGGCCACCACCTCATTACAAAGTTTATCTTTCAGGCTACCTCCAACATTTTCTAGGTCAAGTAAGAGATAAAATGACAGCTAATATATAAATTTGAATTTTGTGTTTTATTTGATGTACAGAGTGGTGGAGGTAACCCTAAACATAAGTATCTAAATAGCTCATGAAATATGTATACATTATCTAATTACAAAATTAGGTAAGTTACACGCCGGAAAGGTTTGCATGAATGCTCTAGGCGGGGTTTCTCGGAAGCTAAACACAATGCTGTATATAACGTGTGTGTCCCACGACGCTAGCTAGCGTCAGATTAACTTTCTCGTGCCCATACGATCATAATTGAGATCTAGGACGTATTCATGGCCAAACTGACGCAAGGCCTTGAGTCCTGCTTAATTCAATGCAATTTTCGTATCTAATTAATTACCATATGCGCTTGTAGTTGCTACATTGCAATCTGGCGCACAATTTCTGCCCGAAAATTAATTCAATGAGTCGTCAGGGCTCCCCTTCAAGTACTAGTTGTTTATAGTGGAGAATTACCTACCACCTAATTATGAGATCTACGTGGGGCACATCAAGAATTCCATGTTTACATTTATCCATTAATTTTTAAGACAATTAAAAGGTCTGATTTGTTCGCAAAGACTATATTTCATAAGATATAATCTATTGGAATAAATTGATGAACACAAAAGAATGTTACGTTTTATTTATCATATACATATGGTTTAGTCCACATGTTTAATTTTAGGGAGGAGTCTAGTGGTGATAGCAAAATAATTTATCAGTTTGATGACATAGATGATTGGGATGAAGAAGACCCAGATGATGATTTGAATATATGAAATGGCAATTTTACTTTTTATAAAAATTATACAATGTATATTATTTTGTAAATAAATTGTATTTTTTTACTAATAATAATGAAGAAAATGATTCCTTCTCGTAGCAAGGTAGAATTTATTAACCTGCAATGATTTTAGGAACTATAACATCTCCGTTTATATGTGTGCTTATTGGTCTAGCTTTGGATTCTGAGCCAATATAATTTTTCTACTATGAGGGTAGATTGGAAAGTTTCTGGAATGACAATGAAAACAAAATAACGAATTGAAGTTATATCTTATTATTCAATGTAATCCCCTCGAAGGTGAACGCACTTGGTCACGCGTTTCTCTAGCTTCTCGATTCCCTCCCAAAAGTAATTTTGTTCGAGGTTCCCAGAATAATAGCTTACAGCCTCTATCAGATTTTCATTCGACCAAAATCACTTTCCACCCAGAAATGTTTTGAGTTTCGGGAACAAGTAGTAGTCTGACGGAGTCAAATACCGCGGATACTGAAAGATTTCGAACTTCGATTCTGTCAATTTTTGCTGAACGATTACATTTAAATGAGCGGGCGCATTGTCGTGGTTAAACAACAATTTTTTCTTAACCATTGCCTGGCATTTTCCCGGAATTGTCACTTTCAATTTGTCCAAAAGTGTTGTGTAGTATTCGCCAGTAATAGTTTTGCCTTTTTCAAGATAACTAATTAACAAAATTCCTTTTTCGGCTGAAAAAAACGATGTAATTGCCTTTCCAGCCGAGTGAATTGTCTTTGCCTTCTTCGGAACCGATTCACCGCGTTCAATCCACACTTTTGATTGGATTTCTGTTTCTGGTGTGCAGCGATGAATTCAGATTTCATTCATGGTCACGAATCGTCTTTTGAAATCCGGTGGATTCCTCGTAAACACTTCCAAACAGTCGACTGAGGTTCAAGCTCGAATGCGTTTTTGCTCCGAATTGAGCAAATGCGGCACCCATCTTGCAGAAACCTTTTTAAACCCAATTCTTCTTCTTCTCATCAATCCTTATGCCTTTCAGCGTCGGATTAAACTCAATTCATTATGTAAAATATGAACTATCCGTTCATAAGAGATGCCCACGGTTTCCACAATTTTACGCACTTTTATTCAGCAATCTGCAGAAAACCATGGTATGGATTTTTTCCATAGCCGTCCTGAACGTAGCTCATCACTGGTATGTATGCGACCACGCTTGAATTCCGAAACCCAAAACTTACGGTAAAAAATGAAGATGGTGAATCCTCATGATCTAACTTTAATTTGATTTTCGTTGCGGTTTTCCTTTCCAAATAGAAACATATGATGACCGCTTGAACTTCGTTTTTATCTATA
Source organism: Chrysina gloriosa (assembly GCA_038088585.1). Taxonomy (NCBI): domain Eukaryota; kingdom Metazoa; phylum Arthropoda; class Insecta; order Coleoptera; family Scarabaeidae; genus Chrysina; species Chrysina gloriosa. The sequence continues at coordinate 22,292,548 of CM076095.1, read as the reverse complement.
ATTGAAAATATAAAAGGTACTTGACTTAAATGTTTGTCAAAATCAGACTATTTGGCAGATCGGTTTAACATTTGCAGTCAATCGATATGAAAGAGTTGCCAACACAACGACATAAAGCTTTTGGAGAAATAGCAACTTCCTAGCAACGATTCCGGAAACTTGTCAATCTACCCTCGTATATGTTCTTCAAATTTACCTGAAGCGTCTACAAACTCCGAGTTGTGGGTTCGTTCCCTATACTCTTGCCATAATATCCAGGCGTCTTTCGAACTCCAACCTGTGAAAATGAGTACTTTGGATTCATTTTCCTGCGGCAATTGTTAGCCTCATTCATCATTCTTCATTTTTTTAGCCAATGACTTAAATGCAGTAATTCGTGCCAAATTGAACCCAATGATTCTTGCTGGATCGCAAGAGGACCTATTATTATTACAGTTGTTGCACAATTCTTTTGGACTTTAGTGCAGTGTGAAGAAAAAATAATTAACAAGTGCATGCTAACTTAAATATATATTTTTAGTGGACCTATCAAGCAATAAACATTAGTTTATTGTTATTATTATTTACAAATATTGGTCGAAAATCTCTTTGTAAGAAACGTTATCGCATTGTTTTTTCACAGCTTCATACTGTAGGACTTTTTCCTCGTCTAATAGACGAAGCTTTTCCAGATTTTTTAGCAGCCGCCTTTTGTAGATAATTGCTCTGGCCACTTGTATAAATTTATTTAAGACTAAATAACGTCTAAACCAAGGTTCTGTCATGCATATAGTGCCATAATTCATTTCGGGCACCTGAGGGGAGAGGACAAATCCTTAGGAAAACTACAATAATATTATGTTAAATAGTTACACACCTTATTGATTGGTCTTTCAGTTCTTTTGTTCAGTAAACGTCCAGTCAATTTGTATTTTTCATTCCCAAATATGTCTTCCTGTTAGGAATGCACGAAAATCATATTAACATCGATTAATAAATTGAGGTAGTTGATTTTCAGAAGTTTGATAGAGATGATAGGCATCATTAAAAATAAAGTCGGAACGTTTTTGTAAGTTACTATAAATAATGAAAATGAGGAAAAAGAAGAAATAAATGGAAGACTGATGAAAGGAAATAGAAATTTTGGGTGTACTTATTTATCAAAGTCAGTTTAAGAAAAATAAGTAAATATATTATAGGAAAATTTTAAGATGTAATTGTAAAAATCAAGTGCATGGTTAGTAGGAAAGAAGAACAAATAATAAATTAAACAAGCAATGCCAAAACCTAGTTATAAGAATAACTACAAGATCATAGCGGATATAGTCTTTAACCTTCCGAGTACGAGGTGGGGTACAACACACTCCAGCGGTAAAAAATTTTAATAGTTCAAATATAGTTAAAGCAGCCGACTTCGTTTTCTCAGTAGCTGCAAATGCGACATTGCCCTTTCGATAAGTGTAATTTATACAGTCCGTACCATCAAAGCACATGACACGTGCATAAAGTACGCTTAGGTATTACACCCCACCTTGTATTGCGCATGGATAAAAAGTAATGTTTGACTATATTGGTTTTTTTATTCATTCCTTATGTATTTTACGTAGAAAAATAATTTTAGTAATATTTGCAGGTAATAATTTCAGTCTAGGTTAACAGAGTCGCAAATACTATGAGCCCTTTTAGAGGAAGACCTGCAATAATACTTTTGTTTTTTTCTATAAATTGTTCATACGTTATAAAAATATATACTAGAGTCTTATAAATTAAAAATGTCATTCGAACAGTTTTAGTTCTCAAGAAATGACCTGATAGTTTATAAATTGAAGAAAAAATGGATTTTTTGTTTAATAAAAATCCATTCAAATGTATAAATTAATGTGTTTTACTTAAACCTATTTATTATTAGTTACTGAAATAAATTTCATATCAAAACCTCTCATAAAGCGTTAGTTTGATGATTTTATTTAATTTTGTTTTTGGGGTATGACGAAACTCACCTCGTATGGCCTGTGCCATTCAGTCACCTCGTACACAGAAAATAGAATTGGTGGAATGGAATGAGATGGTGCAAAGTGATTTGAGATAGCTGCAGAGTATGTAAAATTAGCAAGGAAAAATCAGGAATAAAGGATAATGGATCACCATCTATTGTCGTCAACCAAATCATCGAATTGAGGGAATATTAGATAATTGTAACATTATTATGCGTACAGATAAGTGTAATTTCAAAGGATAAATCAGGAATATGATCCACGTTACACTATTACCTGGGAGCAGCGTAGCTAAAGAGTTGGAAAAAATTAGATTGATTGTTAAAACAGAACAAGAACGAATTGAGATAGTGGAGAATGACTTGAGATAATTGCTGATGTAAAATTAGAAGCGCAAACAAGAAATAAAGGAAAGTGGAGAATGATAGCCAATGGAACCCTAGAAGTGAACGAATAATCGATGATTGTAGTATCAAGAGACAGACAGAAACATAGCATTTCTAACCGTTAAATCATAGAATATTTTGAGAATCAAATATTGTATCCACGCAAATTGAAGTAAGCGAGGAAGAAATACCTCAGTATGTTATTTGTTGAAAATATTGGTAGTGGAAAGCATGTAGCCCTAGCATAAATGACATGTAGAAACAATTTATACAAAGAGCTATAATCCTGTTACATTTTTGTTTCTAAAAAGCTTTATTATCTCAAGAACAAAAATCTGCTATAAGTACACGTTCTGCAAATATTCACAACGGAAAATTATTAAAATTACAAAAATTAGCTCCTAGTTCTGTATTCGTATCTATTCAACGAAAGGGCTAGCATCTTTACACAAAGATGGGGAAAATCTGGTGGTAAAAGAAAATCATATAGATCTTATCGTGACATTATTCATCGTGCTATAAGTGATAGACTTGCTAGAGTAAAAACAATTAAAAGGCTTTAAACAGAAAAGGCATAGACATTTCGACTATAATTGTGTGGCGTTGATAATACAAATATCGCTTAATGTACCAGGGACCTATTAAGAGGCCACGTTCACAGGCAAAAATGACATCTTTTCGACTCAAGCTTGCAAGAGAATAACAACATTTCACAGGCCAAGATTGGAAAAAAGATGCAGTCATCGCAATTTGTCCGTCAACGTTCTGACGAACGTCTCATAGAGTCCGCGGTCACATCGTCCAGTAAAACCGCTACTGCAGGTAATTGTTTGGAACGAGATTAGCGGAGACGGATCTGGTCCTTAATGTATTGTAGAAAGCACAATGCGCCAAGAGCAATAGATAAATGTTCTAAAAAAACGTCGTATACCGACAGGTCGTTTATTTATGAAGGATAAAGCCATATGTAGTAAAAGTTAAGAGATTCCTAGAAAAGAATCGTATACTTTTTTGAGTTGGTAAAGTAAGGTATAGGCAAGAGAGAAGCCTACGAAGGAACTATTATTAAACAATATAACTGGGAAATCGATGGTAACATAGAAACAACAATCACGGTTTGTATTAATAGTATGTCCCGCAGAATTGATGATGTTATAAAAGGAAACGTGTGATATGGATCCAATATTAAACATTTATTTAATATTGCTGTAAATGTCACACTCCAATATTTTTTTTTATAAAATAAAAAATGTAAGAAATGTGGTTTTTATTTGATTAATTAATTTGGCCAGGGACTGTATTTATGATAAAACTGATGAACTAGTTGGCTCATATATTTGAAAAGCAGTGTTTGGCAAATTTTCAACTTTTTAATTTTTCTCTTAATATCGTAAGTGTCAAGAAGCATCTTCATTCGTCATTCGTTTTCTGAATTGTAGCTACATTTTGAGACAAGTGTTGCGATCTTCTTGGAACCGATGATTAGCTTTAGGTTCTTCTCATTTTAAACATTTATTTTTAAGTACATTGAATAAATTCATGATTTGTCACCGCTCACGATGCTGCAAAGATTTTTTGAACTGCCGCTATTGAACCTACGTAAACTCTGTCTTTTCAGTTAAAAGATGAAGGATTCAATGGGAAACTAGATTTCTCACACCAAATTAATCATGTAAGATCTTTTAGATAGGGGTTTTGGAAATACTTGGCAATGTTTCAATTAAATGTGATATGTCACATTTCGACCCTTTTTGATCAGAAGCGCATAGCTTCGATGTTTTTCTGACTGCTATAAAAACTGCTATCTTTGGTGGATCTCTTGGAAGCATCACTGAAACTGGTGCTTCCATATTGAAATTTGCAATATTAGCTCGTAATTACACTGAGTAACAAAATTAAAATGTTCGTGCTTTCAAGATAAAAACAGTCATCTATTAATGAATTCACTGTGCTGAACACGAATATGATTAAGACAAATCTGAGATGGCTACGGTTTCATCGTCATGTGTACGCATTTTTAAATAAATGAAATATATGTATATACATATATGTAAATATTGCACTACATGTTAATAATACCTTAAACTGCTTCGAACTTTCGTTTTCTTTTGACTTATCGTTTGTGATCCACGGGAGAAGTGTCTCTGACGAGACTTCATTGCGACATTGTCCCAATGAAAACGTTTATCACTGACCCATTCGCTGTTTTCAAGGAAGAAATTCAAGTGGCAGCCAAGATGTGAATCTTTAAGAACATATTGCAATCGAAATCATGAAACAAAGCCAATATGTCCTCGACCAGTTCCTTGTAGTTTTCGGAATTTTCTTTCTCCAGAAAGTTTCCTATCATTTAACAGAACTCATCGCAACTCAGAAATTTTTGTGGGTTGGGATGAGGCATTTGCCCTCTTTAGTTGTGGTTTCATTGAGACAAGCGATTTTTTCACACAAGTATTTGAATACTGGTCCATTTTTAACCGTGGCTTTTGCCAAGATTTTGATAGGGAAGAGTTTGATGTATAAAGAAGAAATGGTGATTTAGTTCATTTCTCCAGGCTTGCCAGATGCCAGTCATTCTTGATATAGTGCAAATCGATTGTTTTGTTGTCTCATAGACAACATTAGTACTTCGTATATCCTTGTTGCAAACCCATCAACAGATACACGTCAGCGCAGATGTGTTAGCCATACTCGCTGCACTCAATCCTCGCCAATAGCAGCTTTAGATTATTGTAAGACTTCTTGTAATGTGTAAAATCTGGTTCCCATTATTCAGTATAATTTGAGACTCAGTTTTCGAGCGTCTATAAACAGCTGGAATTCATGGGGCTCACGTGCATTGCCAAGTTTCTGCAACCAAGAATGAGCAAAGCACAAGGCTTTCCTCCTTTTTTTTTTACAGAAAGATTCGAAGTGTTGATGGCGAATGCGAAATGAAGTCACTAGGCTATTTTCTTCGAAAGGATTTCAGTGTCCAAGCCTCCAGGCCAGTATTTCCATCTTGCTTTTGGACATATCCAAATCCCGAACAAGTTCGTTCAATTCATTCGAAGTAAATTTATGTGACGCAGATGTTTCATCAAAGTACAAAACGTGATCATCCGTAGTTCAACTACATAACAGTTGAGCAAAATTCACAGACGTATGACGATCTTCTTCGTCTGAATTGGAGGCTCTGCAATAAGAAGTCCTTCACCGTGTGCGACAGGACGCAGAGCAAATTGTACGTTAGGGTGTTCAACTGTCCACTTGTTTTTCTCGATGATGCCTCCAGAAACGGGTGATACCATGCGGAAATAACAGTCATCAACGTGATTGGTAGGCTTCGTCCAAATCATGGCTACAGCATTGTCTTTCTTTTGCCATCAAGTCACTGTGAAAGACTTACTGCACGGAGGCGGCAGCAAATTGGAATCCAGTCTTTGTCCTTATTGCATATCTTGCAATTGAAATAAAAACGATACACTTTCATAATTATTGCGCTGATGATATTTTTCTATGCAGCAAATGTCACTTCTTAGCAAGTATAACACAAGTTATTAGCACTATTAACGCAGTCATCAGGCATTGCTACCATTGAATTTATACTGTAACAATCACTTGCGTACTCTACAGCTTCGAAAAGTATGGACAAAACTATTGGTTGATCGTGCGTAATCACCTAATCACTTTACCTCAACAGAAACTTTTTGCTTTCGTGATAGTTCCTATATGATGGACAAAAAATCAATATCTCTGCGACGGGAGCCAATAAACTTGGTAATATTCGTGTTCAGCACATTAAATTCATTCAATTGGATAGTTTCATCTAATAAGCAATTTCATTGTTGACCAGTGTTATCGATTATTATGTTATCGTCACCAAAAACAGAGATCAACACGTCTAAACATTGTTGTTGAGATAACCCTCTCCGAAACTTGTAAGTTATTGCGCGTACTTTTCTCGATTTAATTTCACTTTTTAGGATGATTTGTCAAGTTCCAAAGATCACTGTGACCAAATTATTTGCCGTAGTTTGATAAATCTATGGCTTTAGGGTAACGAAATATTCCTTCACGTTCCTATATCTATATTTATGCATACCGGGTGTCCCATGGCATGACTCCCACAGCTTAAGGATATGTTACTGAATAAATTTCAAAGTTAAAAATGTCTAATGAATATGTGCCTATCGTAAATGAGCCACAAGCATTTGAAGCTTTATACAACCTTATTAATGCAGGTATTGCTGATTTTGTTGTTAATAAAAAGTCGGGGTGGTTGTGATTTATTATTTATTGTTCAGGTTTGATAAAAGAGTGGATGAAGTTTTATCATTAAGTAGCGTAAATCGGTGCTCGTCTCCGCTTACGTGCAAAACGGGACATTAAAATTCGGAGAAGTAAGGGCGTCCGTCCGGTTTACACTACTTACTTACTAATAAAATAATAATAACACGTCATCCACTCTTTTATCAAACATTATTTATTATTCATTATGACAGTAAACGTCAATCAAGTTACTGTAGCGTGTTCTTCTTGAGTAATGGAAATCGACGAGCAGCAGTTGATGAATATCGTCAGCGATTTCCCACTCGTAGACTGCCTCGTAAAACTGTCTGTACCAATGTCTATAGATGTTTAACCCATTAGAACCCGCTGTACTCATTGGGTACAGTTTACCGTACTAAAATGAGGACCGCGGGAACTAATGAGTTAAGAGAAACAGACGAGTTTCTTGCAGCTACTTCTGAACGTCCTGTGCAACAAGAACTGGCTCAGGAAGGTTGACGCTCAACCTTCTACTGCTGTCCGAAGAATATCTAACAAACTTGACGAAGGCTACATGAGAGTACGGAGAACTTTACACAACTTCGGTTTGTACCCGTACCATATCTTACCTGTACAAGATTTAAAACCTGGCGCTTAAGCATCAAGATTAGAATTTAGTTGCTGGTTAGTGAGAAATCGAAAGCTCTGTCGGAAAATATTGTTTAGTGATGAAGGCTTCTTTACCCAAAACGGCATCAATAACACCAGGAATTCACACCGTTGGCTATTTGAAAAAGCACGGCAAACTAGGAAATCCCATTTTCAAGATACATTTTCGATGAATGTTTGGTGCGATATTATTGATGACCGTGTCATTGGTCCATTTATAATCAAAAAACGTCTCACGACGGTTCATTATTAACGTTTCCTGGAAAATGACTTTCCAGCATTACTAGATGACGTTCCTCTTAATGTAAGATGACGAATGTGGATAAGCACGATGGCGCACCTCCACACTTTGGTGGAAAAATAATAGATTTTCTTAATCAAAATTATACGAACCACTGGATTGGAAGAGGTTTACCAGTTGCTTGGCCAGCAAGGTCACTAGACTTAAATCTCCTTAATTATTTTTTATGGAGAAGGCTGAAAAATTTGGTATATGCAGAAAAACCTGAAAACAGAACAACTTGTTGCTAGGATTATGGATGCCGGAGAAACTATTCGAAACGATTCGAACTGATCCTGAGAATGTTAGAATAGCTACCTCTTTAATTCCGACAACAAATTCAATAAAGCGACTTCTTTTTAAATGATTTTCAATTACAACGGTATCTAACGGTATTTTTTGCAACGGTATCTAAAACTTCAAATGCTTGTAGCTCAATTACGATAGAGTTTGTTTGTTACACATTTAAAATTTAAAATTGCTTCAGTAACATACTCTTAAGCTGTGGCAGTCATGTCATAGGACACCTGTATGTATGTACCTGGGTGTTTGCAATTTGAAGTTTTATTTTTTATCAGAAGGTATTTGACGTTTTTCTTAATAGTTGGTTTGGTTTCAATAAACGCGTTTTATTTTTCCCCTAGGTTGAAGAATAATTTTGGTTCTGCAAAAATTTGCATTTTTGTTTTGTGTTTCGTCTTTGCTAAAATAGCCCAACTATTTTGGAGTTCAGTATTACTACTTTTGACTGCTATCTGCTATTAAAATCAAAATATTTTCACAAGTAAGGTCGAATGGGTTTTAACGAACAGGATACTGCACAGTGTAGAAGAAAATTGATCAGATTTCATAAAAGCAAGCGAATTTATATGACCTGTTTCTTTAAATCTATTATAAATCAATCTTTAAAACTATTTACTGTGTTTATTTAAGAAGCATTGCCGTCTTTGAAATGTTATTGCGTACTTTGCCGTTTTCAGAGGATTGAGATGTAGGTGTACATATGTATCTATCCCCTAATTGGAAAGATGTTGTTTAGGCGAACCGAATCATAAATTTAAGGTGATACTTTATATCGGAGTAGCTTGCTAGCGAGGTCGTCGGAACCGAAGAGAAAAAACAATGATGCGAGAAGAGCCCGGAATTGTCTCCGATGGATCTAAAAGATCTAATTGAGGTATTAAGGGAGGACAATGAAATGCTCAAAAATAACTTGAACGATTGGAGGAAAGAAAGTGATGAAAAAGTAGAAAGCTTAGAGAGAGGGAATGGGAAATTATTGCAAGATATCCTACAAGAAATTAAAGAAATGCGAAAGGAGAATAGAGAAGTTCTGGATAAGATGCAAAGAATGGAGGAAAAATTCAAGGAAAAAGAAGATAAATTCGACGAGGACAGAAGAAAATGGGAGGAAGAAAAACGTGAGCTGGAAAAGAGAATCGAGAGAGTAGAGCAGATTGAATGGGAAAGAGAAAGGAAGGAAAGGAAGAATAATATAATAATTAGTGGAGTGTCGGAAGATCTAGAGGTAGATTCAGTGGTAAAAGAAATCATCGCAGGAAAAATAGGTATCTCAGTGGAAGTGGCAGATGGCTTTAGAATAGGGAAAAAGCCGATGGGAAAATAAGGCCTGTACTGCTGAAGATGAGAAATTGGAACGATAAAAGAATGGTTTTGGGAAATAAGAGAAAGTTAGCGGGTGGTAGCATTTTCGTGGATGATGATTTTACTAAAAAGGAACAGGAATTACAATATCGACTAAGAACCATTGCTAAACAGAAGAGGGATGCTGGGAGGCTAGTGAAACTTGGCTACAGGAAAGTAAAAGTGGATGGCGATTGGATGGAATTGGATAATGAAGGGGAACTTAAGAAAATTACAAAATTTCAAGGGTGATCAGTGAACAAAATGAGAGAATCGACTGTTTTAAAATGTGTTTTTGGAACGTTAACGGATTAATGCGGAAATTGGGAGACTGTCATAGTCGAAGCGATTTGTGTGGGTTTTTTGAAAAATTTGAGTTTGTGGATTTGGTGGAATCATGGGTACAGGAAAAGATTGGGATGAATGCAAGCTATTGTAGCCAACTGGTTTTATATCAATGAGCCAGCATGCAGTGAAATTAAAGGCTAAAGGTAGAGCCATGGGTGGAATTATTAGTGGTATAAGGGCAGGCATAACAGAAATAACGACGGAAGGTGAATACTTTGAAGGGGTACAGGAGAGGGTAATTAGGATCAGTGGGGAAACTATGAGAATTTTTACTGTGCACTCAAATGGTCGTGTGAGGGAAATTGCAAAAGGAATTGATGAAAGGCTGGAAAGAAGTGGAAAAGATGGAGAGAAGGTTTTTTTTTTTGGGGGAGGCTGGAATGCGCCAGTGGGGGAATGGAACGGGTTTACAGTCTGTCTACCTGATATGGTAATTTTTGCGAAAAGTATAAATGAAATGAAGGAAATGGTTGCGAGATTGGAAAGATTTGTTGACAGCAGAGCCTTGGACGTAAATGTGGACAAAACCAAATATGTACATGGTGTTTAGCAAGCGTGGGTGGATAAAAAATCAGGGCAGGTGCGAGTGAAAGGGAGTACTGATAGAAAGGGTGAGAATGTTTAAATATTTAGGTTTTGTGTTTAGTTGTAATAATTCTTATAAGGAGTATGTGAGGTATGTGTGTAGAAAGGCGTCAGTTGCAAATAATAGATTGGGGAGAAAATGATATGAATGGTTCTAAGAGAGTTTTAAAGCGAAGATGATTATTTGGGAAGCATGTGTTAAGAATATTTTGTTGTATGGGGCGGAAGTATGGGGTGTGAAAGGAATTGTGGAAGTAGAGAAAATGCAGGTAAAATATATTAAGAAAGCGTTAGGTGTAGAGAAATCCACGCCTAATTATATAGTACTGAATGAAAGCAACAAGTACAAGGTAAAAGTGAGTGCTTGCAAAATTTGAGTGTAAGATTGCATGGAATTGTATGGGAAAGATGGTGAAAGAGGTGATGCCAATGGTAAGTAAGGAGGGAATGGATCGGAGGCAATACACTAAGTGGGGAGAGTGTAGGAAAAGAATGTATGAACGTGTGGGCATGTCTAGTATGGAAGTGGGGCGGTATAAGAGTGAAGGAAGGATGCTTGCTAACTACGTAGAGATGAGAGCCAAAGATGTGGAAATGCAGGAGAGGATGGAAAGGATTGAGAAGTCAGAATACAATAAGAAGTACATGGGTATCTGTTTGTTTGGTATGCTACCAGAGTATTTGAGTAGAGTGAGTGAGATTGGTGAACAGCGTATGATTGCGAGATTTAGGTGTGGGAGTGAGGAACGAGGAGACCGTTATTGGATGAAAGAGGAGGAAAGAAAGAGTGTAGTGTGTGGGGAGGAAGAGGAAGTCGGGATGCATTGGAGGGAATGCAGAGGAATGGTGTGGTCAGAAGCAGAGAGTGAGATTTTGGGCATTTGGCGGTGGTGTCTGAATGAGAAAGGAGGCGTTTGTTAAAAAGAATTTTAAATTACAAAGCGCCTAGCAGCTAGGTGGAATTTTTGGTATTTTTGAGGCTGTTATCTTTATATGGTTTTTTTTTGTTGTTTAATTAGGTTTAGGTTTTTTTTTATTTTGTTCTGTTTTTTATTTCTGTTTGTTTGAATGTCGTATTTAGTTCTGATAAACCTCTGTGACATGATTTACGTGTATATGAAGTATGCCAATAAATGTTCTATACTAGTAGTACTACTAGTAGTACTTTATATTCAATGATTCCTGTAGACATTTAGAAAAGTTAAAGAAGAATTATGCAATACAAACCTCAGCAATTTCTTCTAAAAAATCAAAATTTAGGGTGCTATAGGCATCCTCTAACTTCACTTTGTTATTGAGAAGAGCTAATTTGTTCATTTCATGATATTTCTTACCAGCTTCCAAAAATTGACGTTTCTTAATTTCGTAAATATTTGAATTTTCGTCCCTGTATTTGTTTTTATAACCCAAACATTCATGTTGAAGACGTTTCTTTTCTTCCTTCTTCAAGATTTTCTTATTTATTTCATGAACGGTGTACGGATTTGGACAGGTTTTCGATTTCTTTGACATTTTAATATTGAAAATGACATTTTTGTTAAATGCTTTTATTCATCTTACCCATAAGATATTACAAAAATACGTTAACTAATTTATACATTTGCCCTAAATTATATCTTATCTCCTAATGAAGCAGGTACGTCCCTTATAGTAATTCTATAGGTTTCCAGTTTCCAACGTTTCTGATTATGAATTCCCATATAACGTTAAATATAGAAACGGTTATGATAAACTTCACCGTATGATGTAAAATATTCAACCTGAAAACGTAATCCCATAATTAAACGCTTTGTTACAAAATTCCAAGATAGTTACTTCAGGGTTTTAGCTCTAGCTTTCGGTAATGTCTGGTCCGCATCTTTCAGTAAATATTTACGCACGCCTAACATGTACTTTTGAAAAAATGCCGTCCAATGGACCAAAGTCATGCTGAATGGAAATAGCTCCTTGTCGCTTTGGTTCATCTTGTTCCACATTTTGATCACGTTATCATTCCTGCAATCCCATTCCTTCATCGCAAAATAGGATAGTGCTTCCAGGAATTTATGGATTTTTGAATACAATTTGATCAAACTGTAATAGAAAAATGTTTTAAAACGTATGACAAGAAAATGAAAAGCGGAGAATCATAAAATAATAGCGCTGTGTGATTTAATAAATCAAATGAAAACGCCGTTGATTTTCTTTGGTTTGTTTAATAAGTAAGTACGAGGGAAGTTTCACAAATTCTAGGAACCCTGGCTATAATTTTTTATTTCGACCATTTTTATCAGAATTACAACTTAGATTTTCAATCTAATCTCCATTTAATTGAATACACTTATTTCAACATGAAACTACTCTTTTTTAAACCATTATCAAAGAACTTTTTCCGAGTTTTTGCATTTCACTTACATACAGGAAGTTAGGTAAACATCCGGCAAAAATTCAAGGGGTTATTCCTCGGTATATTCTAAGAATATTTTGTCCTTTGATGATTTTCGAAAAAGCCCATTGTTTCGAAGATACAGGAAGAACAAAATTTGCGACAGTAACAACATTTTATTACAAAAAAGTACATATAAAGTTGCTCAATCTACAATAAATGTTCGAAATTACTTCCTCCAGCCAGGATACAAGCATTCAATCTTCTCATCATTGAGTGTCGAACTCTTTCAAACACACCAGGGTTGTTTCTAATTGAGTTACATGCAGCAATTATCCGATTTTGCAATTTGTCCAAATTCTCCACTGGAGTAGCGTAAATTAATGACTTCAGAGACCTCCATAAGAAATAATTCAGGGGGTTTAAGTCTGGGGATCGAGCAGGCCATGCGTGTGGCCCACCTCGACCAATCCAGTGATCTCCGTATGTTGCTGTTAAGAAATCACGCGCAACGAAACTGAAATGTGATGGTACACCATCGTGCATAAACCACATTAAAATTCTTGTCGCCAATGGTACATCCTCCAGAAACGCGGGCAGTGTTTCTTCCAACAAGTTACGATACATCTCACCAGTAAGTCTTGCTGGTAGAAATACCGGTCCAATTAGATAGTTACCCACAATTCCTACCCAAACATTCAAGGAGAACTGATGTTGAAATTGATTTTCACGTATCTCATGCGGATTTGCATCTGCCCAAACATGGTTGTTATGAATATTCCTTATTGCATTTCTTGAGAAACTGGCCTCATCGGTGAAAAGAATCTGTGTCATGAATTGAGGGATTAGAACTAATGCTTTCAAAAGCCATTGATAGAATGCAATACGTGGACGATAATCAGCAGGTAGTAGTGCCTGAACACGTTGAATATGGTATGGATACAACAAATTATCCTTAACAATTTTCCAAACTGTTCAATGACTTACATTCAATGCAATTTGTCGCGCAGAAGTACTTGGATCTTTCTCCATTATGTCCAGCACATTCTCTTCCAGTTGTACCGTTCTTACAGTCATTAATTTTCCTGGCCCTCCATTTCGTTTCAATGTGCCTGTTTCACGAAGACGGCGATTAATGTTTTCGAAGATTTTTCGATCGGAGATATTTCGGACAGGAAACCGTTTAATGTACAATCGCCTAGCTTGTAATGAATTGCCATCAGCAAGTCCATACATGAAATGTATGTCAGTCATCTCAGCGTTCGTATACATGGTAGAGAGCTTTACAAACTATTAAAGACACGTCAAACAGCCAAACGTCACTCAATGTAAACAACTGCGACCGATACAAGTGATGATCACTGACTTAACGTACTCAAATGAAATCCACTTGTACGTTGGTAGATAAAACAGCCGTTCCAAGTTATCGTCGACAATTTTTTGTACTTGATAAACTCATTGGCGCACGCCATACTTTTATTTACATTAATGATTTCAACAAATATCGAATATGGTTGTCGCAAATTTTATTCACCCCGTATCTTCGAAACAAAGGGGTTTTTCAAAAATCATTAAAGGATAAAATATTCTTAGAATAGGCCGAGGAATAACCCCTTGAATTTTTGCCGCATGTTTACCTAACACCCTGTATAGTAGGTTATATCTCATTTAACGTCTCAAATGGGATACCCGTAGTGGTTCTTTCAAATTTGGGAAGGGGAGGCCGCTTTTGCGAAGCGCATGCCGCAATGGGCCAGATAAAAGATTAGAATAATATTCCGCGTTAATTGTAGTACCATTCGATAGAAATAATCCTCTGGCAATCTCAAAATACAGCATTACCTCTCCAACCCACGGAACTACATGTGTTTTAAGTAGGCTTTTTTCTGGTTTGCGCCTTTCTTTCGATCGATTTTTGGTCTCAGGATTGTAGTCAGGCATTCGTGTTTCGTCCATCATTATTATCCGTTGCCAAAATTGGTTGCCGTAATGCGCTAAAAGTTCTTGAAATTTACGCCATGTGACTTTTAGAGTTTCTGTTTTCGGGGTTGATGAATCGAGTTATAATTTGCAGTGAATTCATTGAGCAGGATGTGATCTGGCGTTGTCCTGCTCGAAGAGTGTGCAATATCTATTCAGTTGTTCATAATATGAATCAACGTTTGTTGCCTTATCTTCAGGTACCGATTTAATGTGTATAACACCTTCCCAATTCCATCAAACGCACAGGAAGAACGTTTTGTTGAAATTCGTACTTTAGGACAGGTTCTGTGGACTGAGCCCGACTTAACTGGTGATTTCATTTGTTAGGATTACGATCATAGATCCATTTTTCATTAGTCCTCACAATTCTTCTGAAGAAACGGTGATACTGAGACTTTTAAAAGCAGTTTATTGCGAACACGCATATGCTGTGTTGTATCTCCTCTTTGGTCAAATGGTCGTGTATTCTCCCACGTCAGTTATCTGATTTACGTAACTTGCTATGGTGACGAGTTATATTATTAACAGTAAATTGTTACGTCTTCTTGAACTGTCTCTTCATCTCCAATTGAAGCTTCAGACCACAAGATCTGCAAGGAGCGTGTAACATCCATCGTGTGTATCAATGCAACTGAGACACACAGAGTTCCACTGCTTTTGATAGGGAAATCGAAAAATCCACGTTGTTTTAAAAATGTGAAAGTTCCGTTAATATACGAGGTACGTCCGAAAGTAAGTTCCATTTCAATTTAACTCCGCTGCAGCGCTGCGATCGCAGTTCCACACATGCGCGGTAGACGCTCTGTATCAAGGAGAAGAAACGTGCCCCATCTTGAGATCGCTGTCAGCCACGTACGCTTTGTTGTGCTTGTTTACAATGTCGGTGTTGATTGAAGATCCCGCCGCTTGTGAAATCAGATCTGTGATTCGTTTTCTGCCTGCTAGGAATGCTAGGAAAGTGAAACCAATTGAAATTTATCGGCAAATTTGCGAAGTTTACGGACAAAATGCGATGAGTGATTCAATGGTGAGAAGATGGGTCCGACAGTTCAATGAAGGACGTAGTGAAGTGCACGATGAAGAACGAAGTGGGTGTCCATCTTTGGTTACAGAAGAGCTGGTTCACGCGATTGATGAAGATCCAGGAAAACCGCAAGTTTATAATCTCACGATCACTAATTCATGAAATTGTTAGCGAAAAACTGAAATTTCGTAAACTTTGCTCACGTTGGGTACCAAAGATCCTTACGGAGCACCACAAAACAAAACGGAAGGGTAGTGCACTTCAATTTTTGACCCGTTATGATGAAGGCGGCGAAGAATTTCTGACACAGATAGTCACAGGAGATGAAACTTTGGTTTCTTACGACACCCCTGAAAGTAAGCGGCAATCAATAGAATGGAGGCACACTTCATCCCCAGCAACGGTTAAGCCGAAACAAATCTTGACACCTCGAAAAATGATGTGCACAGTGTTCTGGGACTGGAAAGGCATCTTACTCATTGATTTCTTACCGCGTGGTCAAACAATCAAAGCAGATGTTTATTGGGAGACACTTAGGAAATTGCGCCGCGCAATACAGAATAAGCGCCGAGGATTGCTGTCAAAAGGTGTTGTTTTTCTTCACGACGCACGACCATATACTGCAAATGTGACGAAAAACCTCCTACAGGGATTTCGCTGGGACGTGTTTGACCATCCTCCGTACAATGTGTCAAACGGGACTTAGTTCTAATAATAATAATACTTTATTTTTATTATCTGTTTTAGGTTGACTTTTGATTGGATTATCTTATTTTATTTTTATTATGTACTAATTCTGGTGTTAATTCCCTCGCTGTAAAATCTCTATAATATCGATTTACGTATGTAATATTTCACTGGGATCTCGTTAGTTAGTAGTAGTAATAATATATTTATTGCCGAAGATTCATAAAAACCCTCAACATAGCGTTATAACCAATTATTTCTTTTGGCTACTAGTTCGCCATATATGAATCTAGTCATAGACATATCTAAAGGATTTGTGACCCGCACCTTCATCAATATTCGCACTTTACGGTCACTGGCAGAGGATGACATGGCTGGTTATCCGTCAAACATCTGTTGGACTTCAGCAGGAGTTGGATTGCTGCCATATTCTCCGCAGCCTCTTGAATTTTATTGTTCAATTTTACAAAAATTAACATTTAATTCTTCTTTAGGTCTCTCATTCCAAAGGATTGATGAAAAACTACACTTTGACTCAAGTGGCAATTGAAGTTGTTTCACGACTTTGTAGTTTAGTAACACTACTAGTTCTCCTACTTGTCTAATGCTGATCTTTATTTATTAGTAATAATAGCAGTTATATTATCCCATAAAATGTTCTTTACTACACACATATTGGTATAACTTTTGAAGATAAGAAATATGTAGATAACATGTGGCAAATCAAAGTTTTATATATTTTTCTTACCTTGGTTTTCTTCCAGTACATACGGCCAAAATATCCAGCACAGTTCCCGGTATAAGGTGATAAAACAATTTTTTAATGTTATAAACCGTACGGTTGTTCGTAGACTCGAAACGTAAAGACCAGATGCTTGTCGATATTGGGTATAGATTAGCCGACAATTTGCTTAACATATGAAATTCAGCCCACGATATCGGGTTTTCATTCGTTGAACCATAATTGTAAATTGGAATAGGATTTGACTCTCTGCAAACAAAAAAGTTACTTCCAGCTCGTTGAGAACAACATTCGCGCTATATGATTTACATATTGGAAAATTTGTTAGCTACATCCCAAGCTGCCACGATCAGACATGCCACGCACGTATCGGCTGGAACCACATTTGCTACGGCCTGGGCATTACAACAAATTGTTCTTATAACACCGGAAGCTGCGCCTACACATATACCCGTGGGACCGTACATGTTATCAATCCATGCTTCCAGAGGTTCCTTGTAAGTAGAAATGACTGAAAGCAGATTTGGTAGATTTACTTCAATGTTCTTGTCAATCACGTCATCTTGTCCACTCACCTATGCTAGGTCTAAAAACGCCTATTGGTAGACCGTATCCATCTTCTTTTATTAGAGTTTCAGCTAACGCCTTTGTAAAGGTATACGTGTTGGGTGATTTTCCTATGATTCTAGAAAAGGATTTTATGTTAAGAAAAAGAAAACAACAATCGTTGGTTTAGTACTTACTTTGGTGTTAGTCGTTCTATGCTCTCGTCGTCCAGTTTACTTAGAATTCCTTCCAAATCTTTCGAATTTACTGTAGTCTCGTAAAAGACTTCGTCAATAGTCCTACTATGGCAATGAGCGTAGACGGTTGACACGTGAATGCAAGCCTACTTAAAATACTTTTCTATCAATCTTCGAACTACAAATCACCGAACATACCTTCAAATTTCGCATTTGCCTGCATAGATTTAAAATAACTTCGACCGCTTTGACATTAATGCTGTAAGCCAAAGTCAACTTTTCCATAAAATTGACGGTAGCAGCCACGTGGAACACTATATTTACGTTATCTATCAATAATTGTCTATCTTCTATGGTTAGTCCTAATCCGGCCAAGGCGCAATCCCCTGGGATTCCCACGATTTTCGATTTGTATTTTGGTACTTCCGTTTTGAGTTTTTGGAACACCTTAAATAGAAAGTATGAAGAACGAAGATATATCGATAAATTCTATTATGCTTGAAATACTTACGGCATCGTCGAAATATTCGTCCAGTCTGGTGTAGACGTTTTTACCTTTCTTAGGTCGTATCAAGAAGTATATGGCTGACACATTAGTCGATCTTAATAGTTTTTCCACGAGGAGTTTACCCAAAAATCCAGTACCACCGGTGATGAAAACCTTTTTCCCCTCATAAAATTTTTGGACTTGAGAATCTGACTGATATGACGTCATATTTGTAGTAATTTCCATGTTCCAATGTAGTATAATATCTGAAATGCAATTTTAGTGAATTAATTCTTAGTATTCTTAATGAAAAGACGTTTGAAAATAAAAACAAATGCGTGGGAAAACCAAACACTATAAAACAATATTTTAAAGAACAAGACGATGCGGTTGTTGTTGTCGGTTTTCTTTAATTTTCTGGGGTTTTTCTCATTTTCATGATTGCTGTAATGTTTTCTATAGGTTTTAGTTCGTATAGAGTACTGACAAATAGACGACATTGTATTCTATGTGACGAAGTCATGTTCCTGATAGAACATTTCGACTAATAAAAGCTAAAGATTAAAGATTAAAGATAAGTATCAAGGAAGTAAAGAAAGCGATAAGGGAGTTAGATTGGGAAAGACACCAGGACAGGATGGGATCACAATAGATATGATAGAAACACTAGCAGAGATAGCCATACAAGAACTTGCGAAGCTGTTGAACAGGATAATGTTAGATAGTGCGCCAAGGGATTGGACAACTGGTATAATAACACCAATTTACAAAAAAGGAGGCACAAAAGACTGTAGCAACTACAGAGGGATAACACTAACTAGTACAGTATCAAAGGTATCTACTAGAATATTAGCAAAACTTATGAGAGATAAACTGGAGCATACTTTAGAGGAGACACAGTTTGGATTTCGACCGCGTAGAGGGGTAAACTATGCAATATTTATAATGAGGCAAATAGGAGAAAAGGCAATAAAAGAAGATAAGGAGGCACATCTCTGCTTTATGGACCAACAGAAAGCTGTTAACAAGGTTAACAGAGAAGATGGATGATACTAAGAAATTGGAAAATACCGGAAGAGGAATACAAAACTTTTATAAAGAACCAACAAATTATGTAAGAACAAAGCAGAGTCCATCTCCTGCTTCGGTGAAATTGTATGAAATTGAAGAAAATTGAGGATAATAACGAGACAAATATTCTGTGATGAGGTTGATCATTTTGCAATTCTGGTATTAGGTCGTTGATCCATCACTTTTCAACGTGAGCTTGTAATTGCTGCTAGGATCATGCTAGATCCACTCTGACAACGTGGCGAAACCTTGAGAATGACCTGAGGTATAAAATATTCCTGTATGAAGAGTACACTGAGATCTGCTTGCTCCGAAATGCATCGAGTGAACTTCGGTTCCATATTTCCATGCATAATTTTCACTGAAGTCAATGCGTATAATCAATTCTCCACACAACGGATCGACAATCAGTTTTTCCACATATTTTTTATGAATCCTTTGATAGTTGTGAGCCATATACTTTTCTCGTTGCGATTGCTTTTTTCTATAGTACAGATTATCTTTTTTCGCTGTTATCTTCACAGAAATAGGATTTTTGTCTTTTCATTAACTCGGCCTTCAGAAAAAGCTTCCCACTTCTCGTAATGCATTTCTTGATTGAGTTGTTTCTGTCTCTTTGCATACACCACAGGTTCTGTGGAGACAATCTTCCGATCATCAACAACAAGCGCAAGTGTGTTGATGTGTAACTTTTGGTGCAATGCAGTATGCTGGACGAAGTTTTGCGAATGTAAAATAATTGATACGAAGATAATTCTTTCGAGTAAATTTAGTATTATCCAGAATATTAGCATTCATGAAACGCTTTGAGATTTGTTGACCATCCACTTTTTTCCAAGCTTTTCTCGAAGGGTTGATTTGTTTGCATTGAAATTTTTTCAAGAACAAACTGGAATTTTGTCTTTTACAATAGGTCGAAGCGTGTTCTGTTTGTGGAATCTCTCTAGATGAATGTATAGGGGCGATCTTGTTTTTCACAAAGACGAATTTGCGATATTTTTTATTATCTTTCCACATTCTACCCAAGTTTTGTTTAGTTTTAAAACTATTTGTTTCAGAGTAAGATTCTTTCTGCAGAATTATCTCGCTGGATATTAATCGTTGTTTTACATCACGTTGTACTACTCGTTCTTTAAGAAATTTTCTGACTGCCGATTTGGGAGAAGCTAAGTTGACAATTATTTATTTGTATCGTCGAAGTTTTTCGTCAATCTATTGTGCAGCTTTCGATTTTGAAATTTCGAAGTTCACTTAAAGTTTTTACATCTTCATCTTATTCTTCTTTGCTTTTTCTGGCCAGCTATATTTTGTGTTGATATAGCATTTCGATACTGTTTTCCAAGAGATTCCTCTTGATTTTGTTCTTTTTCTGTTGGGATCGTGATTTTCGTTTACGTTAATTTTGTCTCTTTCTTCTGCTCCTCTTTTCTCTTTCTGTCAATTGACTCACTGTTTTCATTTTCCGGTTTCATTTCTTTTCTAATATTTGACAGTATTTTCAACGAATACATTCAACGAATCGAAAAATAAATCACAATTTCCTTGAAATAAAAAACCTGCCACGGTTGTGACATTTTGACAATGAATTGCTCATTAAAAAAAAAAACCACTTTCAGTTAAGAGATTTTCCGAACATTTTTGAGTTCATACTAGCGAACTTCATGAAAAATATTTGATGCACGATAAATAACATAATACTTTAGAGATACAAGTGTCACGGTTGTGACACAAGTTTTTGATATATACCGTTTTTTGATATTTGTATAGTTATAAAATAAGCACAAATTACTCTGAGAATATCATTTCAATGCGATAACTTACGACGACGCCTGTTCATAAAAATCGACGTATGTGTGGCGTTAAGCAGTTTGCAATACGGCTGTACCAACACAAAAATTGAAAGTATATTATTATATTCAAAACTCATGGACACTTTGCAAAGGCAAATTACAAATTGAAAACAAAAGTGCAACATCGAACGAACTTCGAATATTGCAGATAAAGTAACGCATTTTACATACAATTAGCTTATTCCCTCTGTTATTGAATATTAAAGTCCTGACGCGATAAAATGTTCTGAAAATTGGCGTTGTGGACTAATGTGGACACGCCACGGTTGTGATATTTGTAGCGCCTTATAAACTTCAAATGTATTAAAAGATTATCTGATCTTTAAATTCATCAAGAACTATAAAATAAACATTATATGAATGTGTTCAATTGTTTGAAAATTGCTTAACTATGTATCAAATCTTCAAAAGACATAAAAATGAGAGCTCGCGGAGAATCGCCCAGATACTTGTGGACGCTATGTGGCAAATTTATTAATAGGTTCTCTAAATAACAACACTCCTGGTATATCCTATTTGATTTCGTGTAAACAAATGGAAAAATGGTAACAATGGTCACGTTTATTAATGAAACTTTCATGAATGTTTTCCTTCCCGACTAATAAAATTGTGCTCATTCTTCCTATGCTGCGTCATACATGGTCAAAGCTGGTCAACAACCTAAAGTTTTATATTCCAAATTAATTCAGCACATATATATATATATATATATATAATATTAGAAATGTATTTTCTGTAATAGCTTACATATTCTTGACATTTTAGGAATATTTTCAACATATTTTGCTCATATTTAAAACATATATATGTATATATTTTAGTCAAATCTCGAACATATAATCCGGTAAGTGCACATATTCTTAAAATGCGTTAAGCTTAAACGATTAGAAAATCACAGTATTCTTTATGCATAGTTATGAGTGACCGCATTCTGAAACACTCCGTGCGCGTTGTATAGAATTTGTGAATTTAACAATTAATATGCCAGACCAGACACTCATAGCGTTTGTTTCTGTGGTTTCATTTCTAGATCCGTGTTTCCGTTATAACCGTTATTGTTAAATGTGGATGACTGTATGATTTGTATTCTCTTTTTCACCTATACCGGTATGTGTCCGGGGAATCCCGATGGTGAATCAGCAATATTTACAAAGTAAAAATTTGAAAATGTGAAATAAATAAGTTCTAGATCCTTTTATATTGAATAACGTCCTAAAATCGATCACCTACGATGTTACTAGATAGAGGTAACCGTTATTGAAACTCAAAATACATATTTATTGAAAAATCGGTGTCAGAAAAGATCTAAGATGTTGACATTTTGTAGTTTACAATCACTCGTTTGTTTCATAGTTCTATCTTTGTAAACATTAATTTCGCATTTTGTTAATATAAGCCAGTCAAATTAGAATTTAAAGTTACATTAATTCCGCACAGCAATTTTTTTGCAATCGTTAAGGGGTCCCTCTGGTAGTCTAAATCTCGTTGTTCAACCGTCTAGAGGGTGTGCGTTAGCCGCCATTTTGATTTTTCCAAAAATGGGTTTCTGGCCAATAACTCGGTTATTTTTGACTTCAGGTGAAAAATGCAAGATAGAAGTGGTAGAAAATCAAATTCTCTACAATTTTGATAATATAATTTTTTTGTAAGATCGATATTTTTCGAGCTATTAACAAAAAGGCATTCTTCCGAAAAAGTCGCATGTATGTATTTTGTTTATTTTTAACTTTAGAGCAAATATGGTCATAAACAAAGTTGTAGAGAATTGAATTCTCTGTAATTTTGATAGTTTTGGAAAAACCTAGCGATTGAACAGCGATAAAATTAATGATTCCTCAGAGACTGTATAGGCACGGGATTCGCGAGTTTTAAATTTCAAGAAAGTGTAGCCCAAAACATTTTGTTCCTGCATGCCTTTAGTGGATGCGACACCACAGCCTCCATATTTAATGTTGGCAAAGTAAAATTTTTCAACACTCTACAAAATAATAAACATTTGTATTCAGGTCTAAAGTTATTTCAAGAACCCGAAGTTGACAGACACACTTTAGCCACAGTTGGGGAACGCTTTTTGATCGCGATATTTGGAGGCGATGAAAAAATTAAATCCCTTGATGAACTCCGATTTAAGTACTTCACAAAATCTGTCATCAAAATCACCTTTAATCTTGCGACATTGCCACCAACTTCAGCAGCCACCGAACAATACGTATACAGGACATACCTGCAGGTTAATACGTGGCTTGAGCAAGAAGAAGATGCCACGAAATGGGGTTGGAAAAAACCAGTCGCGGTTTGGAACCCATACCTATCATGGCTGAACCTGCCCCTCAATCGTTGCTAAAAGCGATTTCCTGCAAATGTAGGAAAAATTGCGGAAAACTTTGCGGATGCCGCAAAGTAAGTCTGAATTCAAGAGCTGCTCGAAGATGATGAGGAAGATGGTGATGATTCCTTTTCCGAGAGTGAAACCGTAGTTATATCATCGAACATTGAGGAAACTGCCTTATAATATGAAATCGACGATGTCGATGTTGCAGGGCCCTCATGCAAAAGAAAGAAGACCTAGTTTTTCTAACAAATAGCATTTTAATAATGTATAGATTGAAGAAACAATCATATTTAAAAAACAAAAAAAAAACAAAAAAATGACGCCCGGATTTTCCCGGTAAGTAAAACTACGTGGATTAGGCCTCTTGGGGATACCACTTAAAAAAACGCGCTTGGAGCTCTACCCCAGCGGTCGTGTGAACCTTAAATATTGTTTCTACAAAAAAATCATACTTATCAAAATTACAGAGAATTCAATTCTCTACAACTTTATTTATGACCATATTTGCTGTAAAGTTGATAATAAACAAAATACAGCGACATTTTCAGAAGGATGCTTTTCTTGTTAATAACTCGAAAAATATCTTACATAATCTTACAAAAAGAAATTGTAGAGAATTTGATTTTCTACAACTTTTGTCTCTTACATTCTTCACCTGAAGTCAAAAATAACCGAGTTATTTGCCAAAAACCCATTTTTAGGCGGTCGAAAATCGAGATTTAGACTACCAGAGGGACCCCTAACGATTGCAAAAGAAAAATTGCTCTTCGGAATTAATGTAATTTCACGTGAAATTTCTGACTAATTTGACTGGGCTAATAGTCTGAAACATCTGAAGCGACTTCTTTGTTGTGGGAACAAAAAATGTTTCTCAATTCTTTTTTCCATAATCTTCAATGAAAGCAGTTTAGGAAAATATCTTTCTAGTTTCATCTTGGCTCTCAGTGTCACTTCCATCATTGACGAATTTTTTGAATGCAGTTCGTAATTGGCAAATCTATTAACACATCATATACAAACTGTCTTAGATTATCAAATGTATGTATTGTGGGAGACATCATCAATTTTTATTGCGCCATGTTAAAATTTACATAAGCATTGGTAAGATGAAATTAACGTTGGTAGATCTCGTTGCAAATAAAACCTTTGTCCAGAAAAAAGAAAATTACATGCACGGATCTAGTTTTATGTCATATGCTACGATACGGTCTTTACGATAATTATGTAAAAAACCTTTTCTGAAACGAAAATAAGAAACGGACAATACCATAAAATTGCATTAAAAGTGTTTTGTGCTTGCATGACAACCACTAACACGTGTAAGTGTTGATAAAAAGAAACTTGTTTTTGATTGTAAATTGAGCATAAGCGTTGTTTTTAATAAAAGGTTTCAAAGAGTCCATTCAGATATAATTCGCTAATTGCTTAATCTTCACAAATAAAGTAAATATTTTAATTCCGAATCACTTGAGAAATTCGAGTGTCAGTCCTGTGTCCTAGAAAGAGGATATCACTGCACCTGCGAAAATGTGCGACGGTTTTAGGCTAAGCTATTTGCACTAGCAGTTTGTGCTGAAGAAATCAGATTGAAGCTGGACAGAGAAGAATAAACTTAATGACTGATAGTCAGACGAATATTAAAGCTCTCATAAAGCCTATCACTACGTCAGAACTGGTAAAATATTACAAAGAAACCTTCAATGAACTAACACGGGACAAAAATTTTGTGTTTCATCTGGATGCCAGGGCGTAAGTACATTAAAAGCAAACTGATTTCCGATAGACTAACTAAGAGAGGTTCAAAAGAAAACTCTTAGGACCAGAACATGTATATGGGTAACAAAAGATTACGCCAGACGGAAAATCTGATTATGGCTGGAAAGAGAACATTCAAAGAAATGGAAAGTAACTTAAAGTCAATTGTATTCAAAGATACTGTTATGTAGGCCAGATGCTAAAATCTCAGCTAACCCAATTAGAAGAAGCAAAAAAGATATTAAGATTATTATTGGTCTAGTAACTGGACACTGCAATACAAGTTATCATAATTTAATAATATAATTTAGCCTGTGTATGTATTGTATGTAGATATGTAGAGATGGTTGTGCACTTTCATGGTAAATTATTCAATGATTCGTGTAATTTTTATATGGAAAGTGCAAAGTGATCACTATTCGTTTCAGGCTGTTCGCTTTTTACTCAATTTGCTACTTTCGATCTAAAAAATGCAAGAAAAAAATTGTTTTAATAATTTAGTAGTTCTATTTAGGTTTTTCGTAAATTCTCCTTCAATTTTGTTCGTTCCCTTTAAAGTTACCGAACACTTGAAAATCCTTTTATGTCGTTTAGAATGATTAACACAATTGTATGTCGAACGTAGTTAACTAAAAGACATGCTTTCAGTGGTACACATGCCAAATACATAAAATCAACTTCTCGTATCATTTCAGCTAATACAGCTTTTTTAAGTACTTGCGCACGTAACACTAACCCATTTACTACGATTACATTTTTTACTCGATGTTTGTAAATATTTTTGTTTTAATTGACCGCCTTCGTAATAGAATTGCTTAGATAAGCAATTACTAATATCGTCTGGGATACATTATTGTCATTATAATATTCTTTTTCATTTTCAACCTTGAAGACTATTTTTGTTTGATTTGGTGTATTACAAAGTTGCAAATATTCATTTTTCTAGTATGCAGTTCCAATTTGTGCTGCGTTTGTTGCAATATAAAAATTCAGCGATGACTTGTTTCTGTAAATAATACGTTCTAATCGGCTAGAATCACAAAATTTCTTGACCTACACTTATCCTTACGTGAAGTTCATAAATACATATACTCGTAGGTAAGTCGAGAATAGCTAATACCGAAGTGAACGCGTACATACATACATTTCCGTATTTTAAATAATTTGTCTACAATTAGCTACTTTAAAAACATAATGACTTAAATATTTTCTTTTTATACAAAAACGAGAAAGCTGGAGAAAGAGGGAGGTCTATTGATCACTGATGGAATTGGCGAGTTATTCGTGTTTTCAAAGTTATACACTTTTATTTAGTCCTTTGAAAATCGCACATTTTACCTACAATATTAATTTGGTAGATATGCTGTAATGCGTACAGAGACGTTGTACGCAATCGATTGCTATTACATTATTAATTTCTTTAAATTAATTTAAGTATGTTTTATAAGTTTTTCATCTATACAGGGTGCCTGGTGATATAACTGTCACAGCTTAAGGATATGTTACTGAAGCAATTTCAAGTTAAAAACGTCTAATGAACATACGTCTAAAACTCTACCATAACCGAACTGCAAGCTTTTGAAGTTTTAGATAGCCCTACTACTGCATAAAGAAAACCTCATTGATAACCGTTTAAAAAACAAGTCGCCTTATTAAATTAGTTGTTCAAAATGTCCACCCAATTGTTGTATACATAGTCCAGCTCTTCTTAGAATTGAAGGATTAGTTCGAATAGTTTCTGCGACATCCATAATCCTAGCAACAAGTTATTTTCTGTTTTCAGGTTTTTCTGCATAAACGAAATTTTTCAGCCTTCTCCATAAAAAGTAAACAAGGGGATTTAGGTCTGATGACCTTGTTGACCAAGAAAGTGCTGTATTTTAATGTAAAACAAAAAAAATTAGCTACATTAACTTAATTGACGTTTAGTGTCGCAATTAATAATAAATGATGAATCAAAGCCACCTCGACTTGTTAACGCATTAACAGTGATGTTTCCTTGAGGCTTTGGCTATCAAATATGATAGCCACAATGTGTTCACATGTCAGGCCATGGCTATCAAAAAATTTTTACTTAGACGCAAATCTTGTAGAAGTTTGATTGCCTCGCGGTGAAAATTAGCAAAATTGATTGGGCAGTCAACGTGTTAATAACTACAAAATCAGCAGCGTCACCTAATACATTGGAAGGGTTATCTGAACCTTCAAATTGTAGCTTGTAGCTCAGTTACGATAGAGTTCTGGACATATGTTCATTAACAGAGACCGTATTATATGCTCTTTTTGCATATCGATAACTATCAGTGGTACAATTGAACGCTTATAAATAATAATATACTTACCTTGCCGTCAATTTTTGTACCAGAATGCGCACTATTCGTGAAACACTCATATCAAGACTTCTTAAAAAATATGAAATTAAACATACTCATGAAACCAGAGGATTCATAAATTGTACATTAGTTCCACCAAAATTGTATTCGACAAAACTACAAAAGAATGTAGTGTATCAATGTATTAAGATATTTAATCACATACCCCTGCAATAAGAAATCTTAATTTTGACAAATATAAATTAACATTAAAAAATTCTTAATAAAAGAAGCACTATACAATGTTGATGATTTTTTCAAAGAATATTATATTGACTGGTTAATGTTGGGAATTATATGTGAGTTATATATCTATATCTATTATATACATTGTAATGGTCTATATATACCATTTTTGATTGTTGTATATATATGTACATGTTTTTATTGATACATTTTAAATTTGTCATTGACATGTTTCCACGCCCTGCACAATGGGATAAAGATATCTATCTATCTTTAATATCTACACCAATTAGGGTTCTTTTCACATAATTCGAATATTTTAACATATTTGAAATTATTGGCTATATTTTTCCGATTGAAAATCGCGTTATTTTTATAAAAATAAGTAGAGGTTTTTCTGGAAAATTTACATTGTACGATTGTTAAATATAAAAAAATAAATATTACTTAAATAGGGATTAATGCTTTTTCCAAGAAATTTATGTTTCTACATTTTTCTAAGAAATTGTTAATTGCTTTTAAACTTCCAAACGAAATATCATGTTCAATCCCGAAGAGCAAAGATTGTTTTGTTACAGTTTCTAAGAATGAAAATCGGAAATTAATCGAATAAAGGTGAGTTCTGATTGGTTAAAAATAATTAGTCAGGAGGTGTATACATTTCAGCATTTATCTTTTAACATTTTCAGCATTAACAAACACCAAATAAAGGGAAGTGTTACCGAGTGTCATCCAAAAATGACAAAAGTGGAAAGCGATTTAGTCGCCTACTGGATCAAGACCGTTCCAGAACTACTTTTGAACGAAGAAAAAGTATTCTGGAAAGCGTGCGGTAAAATATGAAGTTGATACTTTTACAAAACAGTTTAATTTTATTTATTTAATTCAAATTACATGTTTATTTTGCAAATTCTAGTCTGTCTTACGATTGGTACAAAAACATGCTTTGGATTTCTGAATAAAATTAAATTTGAATTAATGAATTTTCATTAATAAACACATTTTCTTTAATTTCAAAATCATTTTCTTATGTTATATCTAAAAGGTGTATACATTTTTTACTATGATTTTCTTCTTTTATAGATTCCATGTGGGAAAAAATCCCAAATTACTCAACATCTCTCGACTAAGCTTCATAAACGAAAGTCAGAAGAAAATTGGACAATCAAAATTAGTGCAAATGTCTGTAGGTCAGTCACTAGCAGGTTCATCTTCTCCAATCTCCAAAAATCAGAGTGAACGACAAGTATTTAATTCGGAATTAAGCAAAGTATTGCTTTCTGCTAATTTCCCAATTTATAAGTTACAAAACCTAAATTTTAAAATGCTTTTGCAAAAACATTGGAGAAATACCGTACCTGACGAAAGTACTTTAAGGAAAAATTATGTTACAAATGTATATAAGGACGTAATGAATGAAATAAAGCAAACTTTAAATAACAGTTTTATATATTTTATAGTAGATGAAACCACAGATACCTGTGGAAGCTATATGGCAAATTTATTAATAAGTTGTTTAAATAACAACAGTCCTAGTAAATCCTATTTGATTTCGTGTAAACAAATTGAAGAAACTAACCATGTAACAGTGGTTAGGTTTATTAATGAAACTTTCATGAACTTTTTCCTTCTCGACATTGCTACAACTAATAAAATTGTGCCAATGCTTCCGGTGCTGCGTCATACATGGTTAAAGCTGGTCAACAACTTAAAGTTTTGTATTCCAATTTAATTCGCGTGACGTGTTTAGCACACGGTTTGAACAGAGTGCCGGACAATATTAGAAATTCATTTCCTATAGTTAATAATTTAATTAGTAATGTAAAGAAAATATTTTTTAAAATCTCGCCTGGGGATTCAGTGTGACAGAGAAAAATTACCTAATACTCCTTTACCACCGGAACCAATAATCACAAGAACATGGGAACATGGTTGAAAGCTGCCAGTTTTTATGCAGAAAATTTTGTCCCTATTGAAGAACTTATTTTAACTTTTGAAGAGGAAGGTATTGGTGAAATTTTAAAGTGCAAATCTATTTTAGAAAATAATTCACTGCACCATGAACTCTGCTGCATTAAATTAAATTATGATTTCGTTCATAAAACCATTGTTATTCTTGAAACTGAATCATGCCCTCTACAAAAGTCTTTTCCTTTTGATTGACGAATTTAAGGAAAAACTTCTGAAAGTTCCTGGAAAAATAGGACAATTAATAAATAAAAAATGTAATGATATTTTAAAAAGAAATAGCGATTTAAATTTGTTGCAACAAGCAAACCAAATTCTCCGTGGCGATTTTGACGTTGAAACCGATTTAAATCCGGAAGTTGTTAATGTTTTAAAATATGTAGCAATCACATCAGTTGATGTCGAATAAAGTTTTTCAAAGTATAAATCGCTACTAACGGATAGGAGACATAATTTAATTATTGAAGATATTGAAAAACATTTGATTGTGAATTGTTTTTACAGTAAGGAATGTAATGTTTAATTTTAGGAATATTTTCAACATATTTTGCTCATATTGAATACATATACCTGTACATATTTTAGTGAAATCTCGAACATATAATCCGGTCTCTATGCATTAAACATTGTTACCTTGAAATTTATTCAGTAACATACTGTGGCTGTGGCAGTCATGTCATGGGACACCCGGTATACGTATATATACCCTGTATAGACAAATCTACGCATGTTTGATAATTATACTTCTAGCGTGCATTTGCTAGAAAAATGACCTGGCAACATTCATTTTACATAGCAGTAGATGTAACAAAGAAACCGATACTGACGGTCAATATTTAATTTGCTTATGCTAATAATTAACATAATAACGTTTAATTTCATCGACTTTTATTTGCTTAACAGTTTCTGTAAACGCAAATTGTCTAATTGTTTTCGCATTGGTCACTGTTAATTTGAGTATTCAATCATCGAAAGGTTTTTTCGTACGGAAACTATTACCGTGCGCATGTTTCTTCGTATCCTATTTGTGCTAAAAGTACATTAGGATGAACCAAACGAAGACGTTCGATTGGAATCAATATTTGTATAAGCAGTTAATGCGTCAATACAAAAACTTTCCTTCGATAGAGTCTACAAATTAAATACATATTACCATTAGGGACGATTCGTTATGTTTTAATTGAATTATGAATATTAAGATGCACGTATGAACAAAATACATACATACATATATGTCTGTACACGATACCGAATCGAAGTCTAGCAAAGCAGCAATACCTTGAAATTTTCGCTGGCTATTAATATTTACTAATGTTATCTGGAAAAAATTTACAAGTATGTACAAAGGGAAATGATTAACGTTAATCTTTCATAAGCTGTGTGGAAACCATTTGAGTCCAATGCTGTCTAGAGAGTTATGTAGATGCTCTATTTTCTCAAGCACGTTTTTTGAAACTAGTTTTGCACCTATCTGATTTACTTGATTATGTTTCAATTCCTTACTTTTTATTCCCAGTTTCGAGTTTTCTTCTTCTAACACTCCTTCCATCGTTTTTATGGTTTGCATTTTTTCCTATCAACCCATATTATTTCTGCTGTTGCATCCATTAATTCTGTCGTCGTTTGTCCTAATTCTTTTTTATTCCTTACTATCAACATGTTATCTGTATTTGCTAGGCATTCAAATTCCACTGTCTTGTGTTAACATAATTTTTACTAATTTTATCAGTTCATTCCGGATTTCTAATTCGTTTAATACAAAATATCCCACGTGACGGGTGCATTCGAAGGTTTCGTTGTTGTATTTTTTATTTCAATTTGAAATTTTGTTGCAGTTACCTACACCTTTTTGTCTTCTAAGCGAAAATATTTTCCTGAAAATATCTCTTCTGCTTATACTGGAAATCGATATCAATTTTGTTACTGACTAAAAGAAGTCGAATCTTATTATCGTTCCCCATATCTACACGTAACGGTATTGCGGTTATTTAACACTATTTCCATATAATTGCCTTTGAAGATATGTCTTTCAGCACCTTAGCGCAGATAAGGTGCCGCAGAACTGTTTAGGTTAAGAATGTACAAATATAGTAAGGAGAAAGTAATCGTCTCACTCCCGTTTGAATCCCTCCATTCCTATGTTCGTTCGTTTAGTTTCTTAGTGCAGCAGAGTTGCCTTGTCGAATTCGGACCCTGATTACCTGATCAAGGTCTTGTCATTTGCCAGCACTAACTTTCGTTTCCAACATTTTTTTTGATGCATCAAAAAAGGCTGATTTTAAATATTTTAAGATTCTGAAAGTACCATTCTGTTTCTTGTATCAGCTTGAGTTGTTGAGATAGACAAGAAATAAATATTTCATATATTTTCATTCCTATTGCTACAATAAACTTTCTGAACAGACCTCTTATTCAATTCTAGTTATTTATTACAGTTGTTTTTTACTTCCCTAATTTTTCCAAGTAAGAAACTATTTATTTATCATCAAAAATTCCCTTAATATCCCCAATGGTTTCCGGGAATACCGGATTTAATCTGTTTATGCAATAAACAGTTTTCAAGAATGTACTTAATAAAGGATTTATGAAAATAGCGGTATATTTGGTATTTAAAGTTTACTTTCCAATAATATTCGCAGAAATAACTATAAAGATATCTACGTGTCAACCCTTTATTCAGTTTAAACTTAAGCTTTCTTGCAAGTGTGTTTGTTCGAGAAGTCTTATTAAAATCATGGCTCCTACAAGTAGACGTAGTTGTGCTAATCATCTAGACGTTTTTTGCTATACATGTATGTGGCGAATACATATTAAGAGAGAGCAGAAAATCAATTTGTGAGTTTGTGAAAAAGGCACACATGGCCTATTTTTGTGTTCATCTAGGAGATCAAGATAAAATTTGGGCACCACATGTTGCCTGCAAATCATGTGTTAAGAACCTCTGCCAGGGGACAAAAGGACAAAGAAAGTGTTTGAAATTTGAGATTCCAATGGTATGGAGGGAACCAAGAAATCAGTTTGAGGATTGTTACTTTTGTCTAGTGAATATAAAGGGTATTAATCGGAATAATCGACATAAGTGAACATATCCTAATTTGGATTCAGCGAGAAGACCTATTCCACATTCATAAAAATACCAGTTCCAATATTTAGTAAGCTACAAACATATAAGAGGATGATGATGAAATGTCTTCTTGTGAACATGACAGTAGTGCCTTTGAAGGGGACTCAACATGTTTAGAAAGGTTTACCCAGGAAGAATTAATCGACCTTATTGGAGATTTAAACCTTTCAAAGGAATCTTCGGAGTTGCTTGCTTCTAGACTAAATGAAAAAAAATCTTTTTCCGGAAACAAAAATTACGTATTATCGTAACAGAGAAAAAGATCTACCATTTTATTCTTAGGAAGATAACTTGATATTTTGCAACGATACAAAAGGACTGCTACAAAAAATGGGCATATCAAAGTATACACCAACTGATTGGCGACTTTTTATAGATAGTTCCAAAAGAAGTGTGAAGAATGTTCTTCTATAATATGGAAGCAAATGTGGAAGTATGCCAATTCCACAAAGATGAAAGAGGATTATAAAACAATATCTCTATTTAAAGAAAAAAACACTAGTACATAACTGGGTGGATGACATGTGTTGACTTAAAAATGGTAAATTTTCTTTAAGGACAGTAATGTATAATAATAATAATAATAATAATAATAATAATAATAATAATAATAGTGTTTATTGTCCAACGGTTAGACCAATAACAGGACAAATTAACAATAGGTACGCACATACATATAGATGTGTTATATAACAAATAAGTCAAACTGATTCAATTATTATACAATATCCAAAAAAAAAAGGAAAAGAAAAGAAGGAAAAAAACAATTAAATAAATTCATTAATTCCATAAAAAATGTCATTATATAGCGCATCGGCCGAATGGTACATGGATGCAAACGGAGAGCCATGCAGTAGCAAGTTGGTCCTAGAAAAGGGTAAAGTAAAAGTAGGAGAGGAACGAGCGGATATCCGGGGAACAAGGTAATTAATAGAAGAAAGAAGATCCGAGGAATCAATGACACCATGTACAATCTTCCACAAGAATCGAGCATCCTGAGCTACACGACGACTTGCCAAGGACGCCACATCATGTCTTCTCAGCAGTACACCATAGTCAATACCGCGCTCAGAATAGATGCCATCCATTTTAAAAGATAAGTATTTTAAGAAGCGTCGTTGCACCTTTTCAATGGATAGTCGGAGATATAGAAAGTAGGGAGACCAAACTGGTGAAGCATATTCCAATTTGCTGACGACAAAGCTAAAAAACAAGGTCCTAAGAAACGATGCATTACTGAAAAATTTGCAGGTTCATAACACAAAACCCAATGTCCTAGATGCAGAAACACAAATACGGTTAATGTGAGGTGCAAAACTAAGGCAGGAGTCAAACAAAACAGCTAGGTCCATCACAGTATGAACTTTAGGAAGGACAGAATCTAGGACAGGAATCTAGGTTCAGTTTATTTACTGAACACCAACGAACAATAATATTTAAATTTTGCTGTAAAATGATCACATCATGTCTTAATAGAATGATAGATCTTGATGTCATCCGCATAGGCGAGAACGGGAACAGATGAAGACATTAACAAGTGATTAATGAAAAGAAAAATAATAGAGGCCCCAAATGAGACCCCTGTGGAACACCAGAAGTAGGATGAAATTCAAAAGACTTGTAGCCGTTGTAAGAGACATAGTGGCACTTGTTGTTTAAATAGGATTTCAGAAGACGCAGCAAGGAAGGACTCATTCCAAAAGCAGATAACTTGTTAAGTAAAATTCGATGGTCAAGTATATCAAAAGCACTGCTGAGATCCGTATATATAGCATCCACCTGTCCACGAGTATCAAGCTGTTCACTAACAAACTGACAAATTGTTACGTGGTTGGTAACCGTGGATCTCCCACCAACAAAGGCATGTTGGTAGGGTGAGATGTAGGATTTTGTATTGGTATATAAACAAGTGTAAATAATGCTTTCAAAAACTTGACAAAATTGCTATTGGTCTATAGTTGTCCACACATGAAACATCATCACGTTTAAAGACAGGACTTGATGTAGCTCTCTTCCAAACTGTGGGAAAAGTACCGGCACGAACACCCATATTGATAATCAGGGCTAGAGGTTTACCCAAAGCAAATCTCGCATCGTGCAATAAAAAACTGGGAATAGAATCGTCACCAGCAGTATTTTTTGTGGAAATTTTGCCAGTACACGTATTACTTCCTCCTCCAGAACAGGCAATAAAGTGAAAGGTAAATGGTGTGAGAATCCATCATTTAAAGTAAAATTAGTCGTAAGACAGTATGTAGAAGAAAATTTATTAGCAAAAGCATTAACTATACTCTCAGGAGAATCAAGACAAGACCCATTATAAAATTAAGTTTTGGGAATACGGGTCTAACTCTGTTTGGAATGGATATATTTAAAAATATGGCACGGATTATCTCTCACAGTATCTTCCACTTGCTTTAAATACTCTGAGTAAACAGAAGCAATATCAGCTTTGCAGATCATTCGAAGTCTTTTAAACTCATTGTAGAAGAAGTAATTATTTGTAGTCTTCCATTTATGATGGTAGTAAACCTTTAACTTAAGGTTGGAGATTATACAACTAGTAAACCAGGCCGGGTATCTTGAGGAAGCTGATGCTGAACAACACTTAGGAACATATTTGTCAAGAATACCATACAGGAAAATGTAAAACTTATCAATAGCAATATTAACATCACTGTGGGACTCCAAGAAAGACCAATCAGCACTCAACAGATCACTATAAAGTTGAAAAAAGTTATTATACGAAGGTTTCACGATTTCGCCGAATAGTGACGTTACTCAAGGAAGTAAAGTTTATCAAATTTTCTGCATGTTCGTTGAAGAAGCACTGCGCAAAAATCCCAAAATTTAAAAAGCCACGTATATTTTTATAAACGAAACTCCAATTTTTCAATTTTCTTGGCAAATTTATGTAGACTTTATTACATTATTGCTAGTACTTAAAAGAGTTTTATTTCAGGTATTCATCGCCAT
Source organism: Chrysina gloriosa (assembly GCA_038088585.1). NCBI lineage: Eukaryota > Metazoa > Arthropoda > Insecta > Coleoptera > Scarabaeidae > Chrysina > Chrysina gloriosa. Next base: position 22,256,747 of record CM076095.1, on the reverse strand, counting down.
ATTCCATAATTCACTACTAATTGCTCGGGTTTAATTAGCGATAGTAAATTATACATTATTTAATTTAATTAGCGTCAATAATTCAAATTTGCTTCTGTCATTTTAGATAGAATTCCACTGAACCTTTCTAGGAAGGCATGATGTTTTTAAATTTGTCATTTTAAGCTAGTTATTTGTACTATTAATGACTGCAAGAATTAAAAATATACTTAAATATTTTTACATAAAAGATACGTAAGTTTAAAGATGATTCTTTGCATAAAATATCGTGGAGTTAAATAAAGAGCATTATCGAGGTGTAAATGTTTACAATTTTAAGCGCAGCTTAAGCCGTAAACAATGTATTGAGGAAACCGATTGAGTGTTCGGTCACAAGCAAGTTCTTTAGCTATCATAGAGCGATGCACAGTGAATCGCCTAGAACAGGGGTCTCCAAACTACGGCCCGCGGGCCAAATCCGGCCCGCCAGTGTCATCAATCCGGCCCGCGACAGCTAATAGCTTATTGTTGTTGTGATAAGTTAAGATAGATAGAAAACACAGAATGATAACTCGGATTTATTTACTTGCCAGGTAAAGCTTAATGACAATACGCAGAAAACTCACTGAAGCAATCAGTATGGCCCCAAGGCTAAAAAGTTTGGAGATCCCTGGACTAGAACAAGCTAGCTGAATGAAAGTCATTAATAGCAATCATTTAATTAATGGTCTGTTGTAAACAAAACCTCTGAGGTCAGAATTTCGGGTAATAGGAGTAACAAGCATTCAACATTGATGAGTCATAAACGGTGTCAGGAAAATCACTAGGTACTTGCAGGAATTTAAATAATTTAGTGTGCATTTGGCACATGGATTATGTGAGCCATAAATTCAATGTTGCTGATAGAATTCCTGATTCATTGAGAGGTATTCACTTAAAAATATCGAGTGCTTCGTCAAAATTTGCCGAAAAATGGATTGAATCAAGTATGACAATGGATCGATTTTTAAGTAAAAATAATAAAGTTGGTTAGAAGGAGCGAACATACAATTTTCAGCGCGCATGCATCAGCCTTATGATTCCTCGTCATCAGAGGGGAATCGACCTCAAGGCTGCCTATAAGAAGGGTGAAGACTCGACTTACAAGATAAAAACGTAGGGTTGAAGGTTTAGTACAATTGGGCAGTGCTAGTGAACCGATTACACCTCGAGAAGTGCCAAATCGTTTGTCGGGTCACAGAAACGATTAGACAAAGTTTTGAATCTTGTGACAAAGGCAAAAAGAAATAGGTAAGTGATATTTGTAGTGGTAGGCAGTTAAACGGAGACGAAGCGTAGATTCTAAGTCACCCTTAGAAGTAGACGAGAAAGTGGTTTTTGAGGGCGGTACAAAAAAGCGTTACCATGATATCAAGTCGAAAAAGTCTTGCTATTCTTCTGGCGAAGATATTTCTGTAACAGTAACGCTCGGAAACAAAATTTCAAGCCATTTTGGACAAAACTATTGAACGGTTAATCGAAGTGCAAAGTGAAGTCATAAGGAATCCTTCATCTCATTCGTCATTCATATTAATTAGTAAATGGGGATGTGACGGGAGCTCTGCCCACAGTACCTATAAACATAAATTTGAGAATATTGATGTTAGTGATAAGTTTTTGTTCATATTTTCATTTGTTCCCATGAGATTGAGTGATGGCCAAGATATTATTTAGTAAAATCGAAGGCCTTCATCGTCACTTTATTGTCGATCAATTAAGTTATTTTTTCAAACGAAGCAAGTGAATTTACTGTCGCAGATACCAACCAAGTTTTGGAAGAAATATCTCAACTTCTTCTAACAACTTGTAGCGTCGCTGATTTTCAAATTTTTGTAAAACATCAACTTTCATCGACCGTGATGGATGGAAAAATATTCAACGTTTTGACTGAGATATATTCTGCAGAAAAATATTGTATCTGTGGTGCCACTTCCAAAATGATGAATGGCAAATTAGAGAATTTAGTCAGTAAGGAAGAACATTACCGATTTGGTATTTCTGCTCCACATGCGTGGATTTGTTGTTTTGAATACCTGTTGCACATTAGCTATCGATTGAATATTAAAAAGTGGCAGCTTAGAGGCTATGATGACAAAGCTAATGTGAAACGACTGTCGGACGATATCAAGCTAAAGTTGAAACAACAAATGAGGCTCATTGTAGACAAATCAAAACCTGGTTATGGGAACACAAATGATAGAAGCAGAGCACCCAGATGCTTTGCGAAGCCAAATTTGAAGAAATTTTGCTCAAAAACCAGATGGTTCTAGCTAGTGCTGCATTCGTAGTATTATAAGCTCGTCGCTGTTCATAAATTCCTCGTAAATAGTACAGAGATAATAAGAAATTGCATTCTGTCAATCGGGCAGGTGTCTAAAGAAACTCAGGAGGCTCGAAATAAAGACTGCTGCAGATTTTCAGAAAACCACTCCAGAAAACAGTCTACTGGATTACATCTTCATTCTTTTCTCCATTTTTTTTTTGCGCTGTGACATTCAAAACTGCATTCAAGTTTATCCTTCTCTTCCCCACCGGTTTTCTGACTTCTATCTAGGTTTTCTTGGGTCGTATGCTTTGTTTCTTGTTGGTGGTTCAGTGTTATACTTTCTACTTTAACTACTCTCATTAACTGTTCCTCTTTTTGTCGAAATGAGGATAATAAGGTCTTTATTAAATGAGACAATGACATAATAATACCCGAACATAATTTTTTAACAGTATAAAAGAGACCAGATGGGTTACACTAAGTGCACATAAACAATTGGATAGAAAGAATGGACAAATCCCAGTTTGGATTTACAAGAGAAAGAAGAATTGCATAGGATTCAGTTTAAATATCTTTCTGTTCTTCTTCAACCTTGCTGGGGGTATTTTTCCTAAGCTTTGAGCTAGTCAAGCGCGGTTACGAATCTAACGTATTTCCACGAATACAAATTTATTGTACATGCTTTTATTAACGTCAGATCCTATAACCAACTCACTTAGAGGAGTGCCCAGAAAGAAAACTGAGCCATTACTCGTACAAGTGCTGAATTTGATTGTCCCTTCTTAAATACTAATACGCCACATACCAAGCAACCCTATTCCACGTGACGTACATGACCATCATATATGACTCGTGTGAATGTTCGAGTGATGACTCATCTGATAATTTTTATTACTTTTCAGGTTATTTGTACAGATAATTTATAATTTAATTTCTGTACACTATAGTTTTAGGTTGCTTTTTGTATAAGAACTTTTCTGATTTTTTCATCGTACTGGCTTGTTCGGAATGTAATTTTGTTCTTTTATGAAATAAGTATTTTATTAAATTATATATTGTCCATTTTGGTTCAGTATCTTTTGCCGTCTTTCTGGCAGTAGCATAAAATTTATGTTCTTTGCTGATAAAAAACTGATCCAGGTGATTTTTGACCTCTTCATTTGAAGTAAAGGTTTTACCGTCTAACAAATTTTGTATAGACCGGAACAAGTAAGAATTAGAAGGTGCCAGATCTGGAGAATATGGTGGGTGTGGCGGTACATCCCATCGAAGCTGTAAAAGCTTTTGGCGAGTTACCAAACTTGTATGAAGTCTCGCATTATCTTGGTGGAACACTACACCTTTCCTACTGATCAATTCTAGCCTTCTTTCTGTTTAAGTAAATCATTAAATTTGCCCAACTGATGATAATACATTTCAGATCTTGATCGTTGCGTTGTCCGGTAGAAGCGCTAGAGAAAACGATTCCCTTGAAATCGCACCAAACAGACGGCATCATCTTAACTATTATCTATAGATGCGCTTCAAAAATGAATAATTTTTCTGACGTTTAAAAAGTAAATCACAGATGTCAATGCGATAGAATAAATTTCTTTCCGTAAGAACATGAGGAACTCATATGTCGAGCTTGGAGATTAAACCTAAGCATTTAAAAATGATCATGAACGGTAGAATTTGATAAATTTAATCTCCCAGCGATCTCACGAGTCGTTATTCGCCAGCTTCCATCAATTAATGCCTTTATTACGTCTTCATCAACTTCAACTGGCATTCCAGACCGTGGTGCAATTGCCGGATCGAAATTTTATAACCCAGTTGTGGCACTGGCGTTTTATCAAAATATGCCGAAACTGCTGCTTTTTTACTTTTCATGATCTATTTGATAGGGCACCAACCAGAAACTACTGCGTAGAATCAATCGAACTTTTTCACAAGCAAGCCTTGCTATATCAGTCAAAATATATAATGACCATGGGGCTTAAGTGTGAAATTGACTGTGAAAACAATTAAGTCCTCTGTTGGAAAAGAACGAAATTACTTTTCGAACTACCCAATATGTATTGTTTTTTTTGGTCCTAGTTTTAAAATATATTCATGTTGTAGAATTAAATTCAATATTTTTTTTCAAAAATAAGGTTTTATTCAAAATTGATCACTAATTATGTATATTCCTCAAGCTTCTTATTTAATGTATATTTACTCAACAATGATAAAAACTACAAAGTATCCTTAATTATGGCTAAAATAATCAAAGCGCAAAATAAAATATTTTGGTCCAGGTAGCTTATTCAAGGCGATGGAACAATGAATTTCAACGTGCTTGAACAATCCTCTGATTCTTAAGCCAAAAACGACCATTACGGAGAAAAATGTTGGTCTTATTCGGAGCCTGATTGAAGACGACCGACATGTAACGAGTATTTAATTCTCAAGATTGGCGTGAAAGCAATTACCACCATTTTACATAAGCATTTTGAAGGTACGTAAGCTTTGTTCCCGTTTGATTCTCCACAATTTAACCCCAGTTCAAAGAGAAGTGCGTGTGAAATATCACAGATTACGATGATTTTGACCACGAGCCGTGTCTCATCTGGTGTACATCATTACATGATTCCAGAAAAAATGTATCAATCGTCTTTTTCTTTGTCTTTCAGAATGCATCGGATCCCAGAAAAGTTATTCGTGAAAAAGCCGAAACAAAAGGATGGTCGCAACACTTCTTTTAATTACTGAACGTGTGTTGTATTGTTAATGCTGATTTGATAGTTTTCTTTGTTTCAATTCCTTCAAAATGTTTGCGAAAAGCGCCCAAGAGGTAGGAATATTTTGCATTTTGATAACGCTCGTTCTTACACTAAATGCCCAAAACATCGAAATGATGAGTAGTCATCATATAATCAATGCATGACGCCCAATTGATTTCCTTTTGTTTCCATGTGTAAAGGATAAGTTACGTGGTTTACGTTTTGCTTCGTCTGAAGAAGAGGTGGACGCATTTGAAAATGAAATAAACAACCTACTGCGGGAAGATTTCAATAAATATTTTGGAGGTTTGTTTTACGAATGCACAAAAGCATTGGTGATAATGGGTAATACTCTGAAGAATTATAAACAATTGTGTTATGTTAATTGTGCAATACTTTTCCCGGCTCAGTGGGAAAAGGGCAGCGATCGTATTTACTTCCTTTATATCAGAGACAGAGATTGTTACCATAATTACAATTTACAATTTTTACTGTAATAATTACTGTTATAATTTATTATTACTTGAAAGGTGTTAATCTGCCTAGAGCGTGCAAGTTACCTAAAATTAAATAACAATTTTTTCTTGTAGTTGAAAATTAGCAATCAATATGTGAAGTGTCAAATACAACACATGTCTATTTTTCATACACTCATATATTCTATATTTGTCGAATAGACAAAACAGGAATGTAACCTCAGATGGATAGATCCCATCAAGGTTAATACTGTTGTATTTGTTCAAATATGTCCATACTTGCACATTACTTAAACATTAAAATTAATAAGTCGACAAGTAAACAAAAAGATTGTTTAGCACTTGACCTTGTATAAAGTATTAGTTTGCATAAGTTTTTCTTTAATTTTTGGGTTAAGAAGGTCTTCGCGAAGGTAATTTAAGAAGTACTTAATAATTGGTGCTCGATTTCTTAATGATGCTTCAACTGTCACAACCTTTATCAAATTAATTATTTGATTCACTTGAACAATACCCTGGACATATCTCATTAGAAAATGTGTTTTGAGAAGAGCAAATGCAATTGTCTGAAAAAATGTGTTTTGCTTCACACGTATCTATTGATTATGAAATTATTTATTACACCATTATTTTGTTTTAATCATTTCTTTGGTCTATCGTACGTGTTTCTATTACTTTAATATTTATGTCATCATCAATTATTACTCATCGTTTAGAAGTCTTCATAAGCTGCAGATAAGTGTTTTCATTTTGGAATTTCCCGCCGGTTGCAGATCCACGTTTCGTATATAAAATTCCTTGATGTTTTTGAACCGTTTTGATTCCTGAAAATAGGACTTGCCAAAATATTTCGTAACATCACAATTAAATTATGTGTATTGTGGCACGTTATCGTGTCAATTTATTTTTGTCTATATTGTTATTATTAGCTTTGTTTAGTGTGTATGGTTGTAAGTTGTTGATTTTTGTTTATGCTTTCTATTTCCGGTAGTTGATTAGTTTGAGTTGTTATTCTTATTGTGTTTTTCCTGTTTGGAAATTAAGCGTTTCTTATTATTATTATGATTAAATGCGTTAGAGCAGTTCAAACATCACAAACCAAGGCAATAATTATAATAGTTAATACCGATAATTTTCATGAAAGCGGGTTGGTAATAAGGAAGAACGAGTGGAATTAGACAAGGAGTTTGAATGAAAATTACCCGGTTAATTTCTAAGCACTCGTGGTATTTAGGGAGAATATTTCTCGAATAAAAAAACAAAATACTCGAAACCAATAGTATGACCTACATTATTCATTTATTGAAACAGTAACGTATAATAACAAATTTCACATTATTATTGAATAGTAAAAACTTCAGTTATGATAATTGTAAACAACGTTTTGATTCTGCGATAACATTGCCACAGGAGAAAGCATATACTGTTGAGGCTCAAGTTCCATTCCTTGTTCTCTCATTTTTTCAATTATTTCTTTTTGATGGTCTTCGTCCATTTGCAAGTAGCTGGATATTGACTTCGCATTTGAATGGCTTGTGATTAATAATAATAATAATAATAATAATAATAATAATAATAATAATAATAATAATAATCTTTATTGTTTTCTGATCACTTACAGGAAGCAGAAGAAAAACGTCATCAAAAAAATGCATAGAATGTAAATACAACATATGTGTGTAAAAAGAAGACACAAAAAATAAAAAACAAAAAAACAATATCTTATTGGTAATAGCTAATAAAATCTTTCACTGAATAGCTGTTAATTTGAAGCAAGCAACTCTTTAATTTTTGTTTAAATTTATGGAGTGGCTGACAGCTCCTCAACTCGATAGGCAATAAGTTATACAATTTGCATCCCATAAATTCACACTTTTCTGAAATGTGGCTGTTTTGTGAGCAGGCGGTAAAATATAGTCAGCATTTCTTGTGTCATAGGCATGACACGTGCTGAAATCAAAAGAGTTACGGTGTTCATGTACATAACACACCATCTCCAGAACATACACATCGTAAACGGTCAGTATACTGTTCCTCCTAAAAGTTCCTCTACACGAGTCAAACCGCCCCAAACCAAACATTGTTCTGATCGCCCTTTTCTGCAGTATAAATACGCGACCCACATCAACACCCATGCCCCAATGAATAATCCCATAACGCATTCTACTAAAGAAATCTGAATAATAAAAAGCTTTGAGTGCATAAATGTCACATGATTTCCTAAGCTGGAAAAGGGCGTAGCAAGACTTGGCAAGCCTAGGACACAGTTGATCCATGTGATTTGATCACTTGAGGTTCTCGTCGACATAAACTCCCAACAGTCTACCATTATCAACCAATTCGACTCTTGAATTACCCAAAACCAGATCACAGACGTTATATTTTTTCTTATTATAAAATAATATACATTGTGTCTTTTCACTGTTGATTATAAGTCTGTTCACTTTCATCACTTATTCCACAAAAAACCGACCCCGCAGTGTCGAGTAGCTTATTAATGGTATTTGATGATACTATTAAGTTGATATCATCCGCATATAAAGTAACATCCGTGATATCATGAAGACAACAAGGAAGATCGTTAATAAAAATTAAGAATAAAGTTGGTCCCAATACAGACCCAATACAGATTTTTGTTAGATTTTCTCCTGAGACTCCATTTCTGGCCAGTTTGGATACAGCAATTGCTATAAGTGAGTGATTTTTTTGGTGATTTTGAAGCCTAATTTGACCATTTGTTTTATTTTGTCCAAGTTGATATCTCATTTACCCCTGCTGCACTATTTTTATACCAATTTCTTCAATGTAGATTTGGAGTTGAAAATAATCGTCTGCTGGTGGCTTTTCCGCTCTTGGCGTTCTAGAAACAGTCTGATTGGACAAAAATTGATATCTGAACCATTCTTTACAACCCATTTTGTATCAGCTAGTTTTCGGCTACCTCCTTTTGCGTGATTTTCGAAAAAAGAGGGTTATATTGGATTGTACTTCTTTTTCGCCGATGTTGTTGGTTTCTTCTTTAAAGAATGTGATTTCTGCTCTTGATTCTTCACAGCCTCTCGAAGCAAGTTCATAAGAGAGTCTACAAGAAGCTTTTTCCTGTAGGCGTTCTGGCGTTTGTTCATCACACGACAAGTTCTTTTAGTTCATGGTAGGTCAAAAAAGTTGCAGATTCTTTACGTTTGTCTTCCATGCCTTGTAACATCTTTCCTTTGGTGTTTCTTGTATCTCGGGCAGCTTCAAATTGAATAAAAGTAAAAAGATGGTGAAACTTCTGGGGATCGCAGAGTTTCACCATCTTTTTTACTTTGTTCGTAACGTTGTACAGCCAGTACTTCCTTAAAGTTTAAATTGAATGTTGTTGTTTGTCCATATTCATTACAATACTTTTCCATTAGTAATTTGGCAGTAACATTCCAACGGACTTTTACTGTATGTTCTTTATTTTCTCATATTAAAGGCCCAATTTTTCAAAATGAATGGGAGTTCGGATACCGGAGTCTCGTTCGAATGTGTACTTTTTCCGGACCAAATAACATAAGCTGTCTCCAGACACTGCCGTCGCCCTTTTTCGTGTTTCTTGGGTTTACTTCTAGTTACATTATCGTCAATTCCTCGTTCAGAGATATCCCCAAATCGATTCATGGCGTTTCGAAAATGTTCTTCTTTTTGTGACTTAGACGTCCCAGTTGCAACAATGTCATGGTAACATGGAATTTCCACTGTAATATTGTTGTATTGTTACAACAATGTATGAGTGAAATATTCAGTGCAATTGAATAACATCGATCAAAACCGTTAATAAAATATAAATTTGTTTTTTAGTCACTGAGTTTCATGTCTTGTTTTGATTACAAAAAGAAAGAATCTCATCCAAAGCACTTGGTAAGTAGATGTTAGGCTAGATTGTTCAGGATGTGCAGAAAGCTAAGGTTCACTTTAAAGAATAAGATTGTTTTTAATTTTTCTTGTCGCGCTAGTTTTCTGGAATATATACTACGTCGTTAAAAATCTTGGAAACTTTCTAAGTAAAATATTTTCGCATTTGTACATGGGAAGTGTGTGTTTGCACGTTAATTATTACGATTTATTGTTCGTTACGGTTTTACACGGTAAATAAACGAATGATAGAATTGTTTACTGCTTATATCACCTACAAATACGTTAACTTTGATGATTGTAATAGTTTTGCGATGGAATTGCAATTTGTAACAGCTATGTAATTTGTAACATATGTTTTGATGCTGGGATTTTTTGAGCTGATATCCATATCATATTTGTCGTGCTGAATTCAAATATGACAATAGTTTTCGCCTACTTGCTCTAATGTTTTAGATGTAACAATATCGTTTAGGTTACTCCATTCTTATTGGGCTTATGGTCCAGGAAAGAAAACGTGAGGGACTGTAAAAGCAGCATATACTGCATTTTCTTGAGCACTCTTAAGATAAAAAACAGTATTGTTACAGTAACAGTGATAAACCTACAATAGCATTACAGAAGATTAAACATAATTAGAGGAAAAGGTAGTTGACAGTTCGGAAGTTTCTTCTGCAGGATATTGTTGAATGAACTTCATTAGAACAGTTTTAGTGTCCGTCATCCTCCCTGATAGTGGTTCTCCGTTACTCATATATCCAGGTGAAATCTTTTACCCTGCTCTTCGCTAGTATAACTCAAATTTTCACGAAAGCGGTCCTAGTGGTTGTGTATGTAATGAACGTTTACGTTCATGTTACATCCAGGGGCTCTGAATCTATTGAGCGTGATGTTTAGTAGCTCAACATATGTAGTCATCAACTTTGTGATATACTCAAATAGTGTTTAACAACCAACACGTTCACGCACTTTGTTCAGGTTTAATCATTGAATGTAAGATGTAGAATAATATAAGATATTTTCTTTCGACACCGTCCAAAATTCCTGTTTTTGACACTAAATCCAGGCATTTCGTCCTATGTACCTAAAATGTGATCGATCATGAGCAGGGACCATACCAAACGGTTTCATCAAGCCCAGCTTTATATGCAGGCATGCTAGGAATTTGGCGAGGTAGCAGTGTTTTAATATTGACTTCAGATTGGATTTTATTCTTTTTCATCTTTAAGCTTTTCTAACCCTTCCTGGGATGTAAAGCGTGTGTGGAGTTGCATTCTTTATGTTGTCTTTCTGCATACTTCCCTCCGTTTCTTCCTATCCAGTATGGCTTATTGTGCTTCCCCCACGATACTTCTCTTTTACTCCATGCACCTCTCACGCTCTCCAGCCACGTCCGTCTGGGCCTTCCTCTTGATTTTTTCTTATTAGTACTGGCTTCAAACGCCTGTTTGACTATTCTTGATTCCGGCATTTCTTTCACGTGTCCATACCATCTCAACTGTGTTTCTTCCATCTTTTCCTCCAATGGTCTCAGCTTCAGATCATCTTTTCTTCTCCTTTTTTGTTTTGTTCACCATTTTTCTCACAAATCTCATTTCTGTACTTGTTATTTTCCTTTTCTGTTTCTCAGTCATGCTCCATGTTTCCGTATCGTATAAAGGTATTAGCACAGCAACTTTTTTAAATACTTGTACTCTAACATTTTTCGGTATCTCTTCTCTTACAGTGTGTTTTGTCGGATTCCTTCCCACTATCATTGCCTTAGTCTTCTCTATATTGATATTCATGTTCATTTCTTTAGATAATTCCTTGTAAGTTTGTATGTTGATATTAAGTGTTTCTTCGTCTTTGCAATTATAAAGCCTCATCTCACACCAGTGCAAAAAGCATCGGGCTCAGAATGTACTCTTGCTTGAGACCTTTTGTTGTCTTAAATATATCTGATTTGCTTAGCTTTGTTCTTACATAATTTGTTGTTTTCTTATATAAGCTTTGTATTCCTCTTACTATTATTTCCGGTATTTTGTGTATTTTATGTCTCCTCTATTAACCTTGTCAAAACCTTTCTGTAGGCCTATAAAGGATGAATCGAATTTTATATGGGGTCAAAGTAAGTCTGCATGCAGGCAACGCCTTTATTAGTTAATGGCGCTGTATCTCCAAAAATGCAGCTGGTACAAAGAAACGGTTTCGATATTTGGAATTTTTACTAAATACAGTCAATATCAGTATACCCCTTGGCCAGTGCAATTAATTGCGCCTAGATATTTGAGGAAAGAACGATTGCTAAAAAACTATAACGAACGAAAGTATAATGTTCACAAGTAGATACTAAATTTCATACGTACGTAATTGGATTAGTTATGTCATTCGCAATGAACCAGTCAAGTAAAAGTTGCAAGAATTATCAAATGCATTAGGCCAAGAGTTCAGAAGGAGAAAAATAGAACAGATCAAAATGGAATTAAATTAAAAAGTAACAAAATCGTTGAAGAATGTACTATACTTCCCTTTTGGGCCATAAATAAAATATTTACTCTTCCAATACAGTTTGATATTCAAATTTTATGACAATCTAATAAAAAGACGTCTTGTAGAAATAATTCAAGATTGGCTTATGTGAATTTGGGCAGCGATATTCTTATCGGACGAAAGTAATATTTAGGTAAATAAATCTAAACGTCATACTTTAAAAATTCTGCAATTTGGTGTTGATGATTTGGTATTGCAAACATAAAAGTGGCGTATTATCAACTCATTATTGATGGTCAAAAGTGGATTTAGAATCGAGAAAGGGAGATTACGTATCAACTATACAGGAAAGCAGAATCGTCAATGGCCTCACCACAAATGATAAATCAGTAATTGTTTACATATTAGTTGACAAAAGAAACTTAATAAAAAATAACGCAAGAGCAAGTCGACGACCAGACAGAAATTGTGAACATTAGTTGTTGATGACCAAAGTAGAAAATTGTTAAAAAATATAGAAAAATCGAAACGGTCAAGGAGTCGAAGTTCTTGAAAGAAATAATTGTAGAGTTGACCTAACCACCATGTTTGTTTTTCTTGCTATTTGCTTCAAATATACTACATATTATATTTGAAGCAAATAACAAGAAAAACAAACACGGTGGAATCAAGAAATGAAACAAACAGTACGATTGAAAGAGAGAAAAAGGAAACATCTCTACATCAAATAGAATCAATCAAATTTAACAACTCTAACACTCAACGATCTAAAGTTACAGAACGCTTGAAGGAAAAGGAAATGAGACGGTCTGATAAAATGTGGCGAGAAAATAAGTTGTAATCGCAAAGATAACACAGCTCAATAAGAAGAAACTTCTTGGATAGCTTTATAACTGATTTTGACTATATTTAGTAAACTGAGTCCAAATATAGAAGACATTTTCTTCTATGAGCTACATTTTGGAGATAGAGCGCCATTAACTTAACATTCATTTAACATTCCTATACTCACGTCAAGTTATGAAACACGTATATACCATATAAGTCGGTCTCACAGACCGTATGCGTGAGTATAGGAAGGTTAATATCCAATCTTGACTCATTATTGCCTCACAATCAGTGTTGAGTTAACCAAATTCGCCAAATTCCCAGGATTCCTGCATTCATCTAAAGCTGATGAAGTACTTTGTGAAGGTTCCTGTTCATGATTGACCATGGTTTACGTATATAGGACGAAGAGCGCCTAGCTTATATACAGGAAAACGTAGAGCTAGAATCTTGGACGATTTCCAAATGATGTCATTCATAAGTGACCTTACCTTCATACATTTAACGACTGAACCTGAGCAAACTGCGTGAGCATCATTGGTGCTGATTGTCAGATACTTTTTGGACAATCAATAACTATGTTAGAGATCTTGGGTGTAACATGAGCCTAAATGTTCATTACTTACATAACCACTAGGACCACTTTTGAGAAAATTTAGGTGATGCCAGCGAAGAGCAAGGTGAAAGATTTCACCAGGATATAAAAAAGAAATGGAAGACCGCTAGCAGGGAAGATGGGCTGCACGCATTACTGTTGGAATTTGCAAAGAGACTCTTCGAACAGATTTTATGCAATAAAGTGCCGCAAAAGATGCGTCAAAAGTGTCAACTAACTTTTCCTTTTTAACTCTGCTGTTAGATTAAGCCCATTTGGTCCAATTTTTTTTGCTGGAGCTGGACGCTCGAGCTAACATAAACACATTAGAGCGCCTAATTAGCCGATAAATGGATGGCAAGTTAAATTATTGACGGTTCATAATGATATTTATAAAGTACATTAAAGAATTCAATCAATTTTCATAAAAAATTGGCATTTGTGTAGTATGAACTAGTTGGTCTCTTAATACAAGATTCGTATATTTTTTGATCTAACAGCAGGGTTAAATCTTCTAAAGTGTTATTGTAATGTTATGTATTGTTGCTGTAACTCAACTTCTCATGTTTTCTTTCCCGAACGATAAGCCCAATTAAGAGTGAAGTAACGTAAATCATACCATTATCAACAAATTAGAATTATTAGACTATGGTCATATTTGAGTTCAGTACACCAAATATAAATAGTATCCGCTCAAAAATACTGGTACCAAAACAAGTGTTGGGCTGTGTAGTCAAAATCTATATGACAAAGATTGCAGAACTATACAAGAAGAATATGAGTTCTCGACGCCGTGGTCTTGATTGATATGCTGTCTGGACTATTTCTTGGATTGATTGAATTCGACCTTTTGGCGACTAATCTGGTGCAGTGTTCAGGATAATCCTGATAAGGGTGTTTGTTGATAAGCTTATTCCCGAAATGTGGGTTCGATATCATCTCCAAATTCTCTTTGCTTTGTTGAACATTCGCAACTTCAAATACGCATTCACGAAACGAGAGTTGGGAGGACACCAAGTCCGAATTTCGTAAATGTGTTTGGAAACAATCCTGATATCCTGACGTTCACAGTAGATTAGCTGTCCAGAAATTGGATTCAATCGCTCCAAGAATCAAGGAAATACTCCAGACAGCATATCAGAAGAAACTAATTCCAAAACCGAGAACCGAAATAAAAAGAATAAAATTAATGATATCATACGAGGAGGAAAATAGAAAAGCTTTTAGACCTCGTCCGCTTTTCCCTCCTCATGTACTTTTTCTTATCTGACCTTAATTTCCAAAAGAAATTACAAAAATGGTTATGATCCCATATTTCGTGAGAATACTAATGTATCGTTTGGAACCTACTTTATATTGCTTAATGTCACATGCTTTATCAATATGAAATGCAGTTAACGTAGCAATGAAGGACGCTTATTGCTAATTTGCATGTAATTATAACGACATTAGGTGGTGTAAATTGCATTTCAATGAACCATCCTCTTCAATTGTATGCGGAGAGAAAAAGAGGGAATTATGTGGTAACTTTTATTTAAATACGCCGATTGTTACATCGAATTGCACGTGGCCGAAGAAAGTATAATAACAAATTGTCATTCTTATCAAGCCATCATAAAACGCTGCGCTGTTGCTGTTTATTAATTTCCATAATAATAAATTCCTAGTAAGTTACAATTAAACATTGTTTTAGGTATTGTTCAGGAATTTATGACTAATTCCTAGAGGACAGTCATAAGCTACGCCAGAAGTTTTATGGAAAGAAAGCTTTTCCATTCCAGATATATGATATTTAGATCACAGTGATTCAGAGGTGTACGTTGTTTAATACAGGCAGCATTACAATTTAATGTAAATCAGAAGGTCCTTTTAGTTACATTTTTATGTCTATTAGAAATATTTTTATTAACTAGTATACATATATTAAATGTTGTTTTTAAAGCTTAATCATTGCTTGTGTTTCTTCGCTTGTTAGAGTTGTAATGGCACCATTAAATTTACAATCAGTATTGCTTAAAGAAGCTCATTACTTCTTAAAGTTACGTCATCGCTATTTGTAATTTTTCTTTCTTTTTCTCTTAACTCATTACCCTTTTATACTATAGTGTCGACTGTAAACACACACCCGTAATAATTATCAGACCTCGGAATTTGACCTAACGCATCTGCTTATCAATCTTCCCAGTATAGGTTTGGAGGATCATTAGTGATAGGGGTGGCGGCGAGCAACTTGCGTTTGACTTTAAATAGCATTCGGCTAAAGCTTAGTCCATTACCAGGCAGCCACTTTGTCTGGTATTGACGGTATTGAAAGAAGAGAGCAGATATAAAGCAAGAAGATGTATATGTTGTATATGTATATATCCGAACGAAGATGGTCGAAGATGAGTAGCATGTCTGATTGCGCCATAAAAGTATGTGATTATCGTAATAACAAATTTATGAACATTGAAACCTTATAATTTGTTATAAGCTTGATTCAAAGCTGAAGGCATAGAAACAAAGAGAAGTTCTAGCAAAAATTATAAGAAGTACTGAAGTGAAGTATGTGTTGGAAATGTAATCATAACTGGAGATATAAACGCAAGGTTAGCAGAGTAACCCACAGCTGCACAAGATTGATATAATGTAATTGGATCATTCGAAGAAGAACAAATGAATATAAATAAGAGAACGTAATTAGAATACATGTTCTATCAAAACAAATGGATCCGTAGTAGAACAAAAAAGGTGTAAAGCGAGGAAATATCACTACACGACTACCAGGGCAGATTTAAAAGTTTGTGGAGTGACAATAGAAACAAAATAGTACGGATTCAAGTTACATTTTATTTCTCAATATAATCCCCTCGAAGCTTAACATACTTGGTCCAACGTTTCTCTAGCTTCTCAATTCCCTCCCTGAAATGACATTCTTCGAGATTCCCAAAATAATCGTTTACAGCCTATATCAGTTCTTCATTTGAACATTTCTTTCCACCCAGAAAGATTTTGAGTTTCGGGAAGAGCTGGAAGTGTGGCGGAATCTTTGCCTTCTTGGGAACCGATTCACAGCGCGCAATCCACCGTTTTGATGGGATTTTTGTCTCTGGTGTATAGTGACGAATTCAGATCTCATCCATGGTCACGAATCGTCTTTTAAAATCTGTTGAATTCTTCTTAAACAATCGGCTGAGGTTCGAGCTCGAATGTGTTTTTGCTCTGAATTGAACAAATGTGGCAATCATCTGAATTCAAGCATCTATGATTACCTGAATTTCTCAAGATATATATAGACAAGAGTATGCTTTGCTGCCTATGGTGCCTCCGGTTTTATAATGCACGTCTCGAGAGCTTTAAATCGTTATGCACTGCTTTTACACGAAATAACCTGGTTTATCCCAGCTGTAATGATCTAATCGAAGGGGCATACATATTGATATGAATAAAAGCCTAGAGAATACAATAGATCGGGTACTCATCACGAATCGACGAAGCCCGCGGATTTATGAAGACGTATGTATAACATAAGTGGAAACCAGATGGTAGAAAAAATAAGGGAGGACCACGAAAGCGCTGGCATAAAGACCTAGGACTATTGGTGTCAGAAAGTAGAAACGGATAACGTGTGGAAGAACAGAATGGAGGAAATCTGTAAAATAAACCAAGACCCATAAAGGATTGTAGAGCAATATAAGAGGAAAAAGAAGATTATGACATCTATAGTCAAATGGTAGAGGCTGTGCCAAAGGATATTCTTAACATATCTTTCCTTGAGGATAAATGCTTTAAAGTCAGTGCAAAATATACAATATGACTCTATATTGGCGGTTTTAATCACCTAAAACCTCTTCGTCCTCACCTTGCTGTTGGGATAATCCTTTTTCTTTTCCTCTTAATTGTGTGGAAATTGGCTAGCACGCTTTAGTTATCGCCTTTTAGAGATCTAACCTTGCTGTTCGTCTTTGAAAGTTGGGCGACCAGTTCGGTTAGAATCTCTGTTAGTTTTGTCGAATTCGCTGTCAATTCGTTGGCGGCTGATGGCGGATTTTCCGGTTTTTCTTCATGACTCTTCAAATTTTTGTTCTTTACTGCTTCGACGAAAGATATTAGGCTTCTGCCCTGTTTCTGGTGTGGTGTCTTATTGAATGGACCTCTATATCCTTGGGACATTCCCGATAGCTGGTGGGCTATGCGTCCCTACATTTGGCGGAAGTCGCGGGCTTGTTGCGCGGTTCTTCACATTCTGCCTTTTTGTATGAACACCACAGGCGACGAATTTTATGGAGCGGTACACCTCGTCTAGACATGTCCGAAGCATTGGCATTGGAAACATCGCCCTAGTCCTGTCTTAGCACGAAAGAACACGTAGACCTGCAAGATCTTCATTACTTACGTAGATGTCCTTGTACTGCCGATCAATGTCTAAGTGTGCGTAAGTGGCATTGAAGTCCTTTTCCGCGATTTCTTCGTCCGAATGATGCGTTCGTCTTCGAAAATTGCAACTGAGACTCCTGATATTACCACCAACTTCTTTTCTGATAGGTAGGCGATTTTTCGCTCAATCAGGAGCCTGATGATGCCATTGAATGACTCCACGGTGTTTTCGATTCTTATCCCGTCACCATCGCCTATCCTATGATGTATGTCAAACTTTCAAGTCTCTCATGATGATAGGCGGAATTTTTTCTGTTTCTTAGCATCCTGTTGGGTCGGGATTGTTGTTGCTGGCGTGGTAGTGGTGGTTTCACTAGGCTGCGATATTTCAACGTCGATCGCAATAATGGTTTTGTTCTTATTTACCTGCGTTTGTCTTTTTCTTACTGATCATCTTGGGTGTGCGGTGTTGTTGTTGATGTTCCCTTCTGTCGGTATCATCCCTGTGAGCTTTTGGACATGCTGCCGGATATGGTATATGGTGTTGGTGACGTTCACGTTAGAATTTCCGCGGCCTTCTTCCTAGTGCCTCGGCTGATTGCTTCGAGTAGGGAGTTAATCTAAAATATCTTGAATGCTGATGCCTTCTAATGCCGCCATCGTCCGAATGGTCTTTATTTTGTTCGGAACCGATTCATCGTGTGCAATGTACTGTTTTCCACGGTCACGAATCGTCTCTTGAAATTCGTTGGATTCCTCGTAAACACTTCCAAAGAATCAACCGAGGTTCGAGCTCAAATGCGTTTATGCTCCAAATTGAGCAAATGCGGCAAACTAATTGTTCAAAACAGATACCAACTGCTTCCTCAATTTCACGCATTTTTATGGTTCATCACTTGAATGCGGGTGGCCACGCTTGAATTCCCAAACCCAAAAACTCAAGATGGAAAATGAAGGTGATGAATCCTCAAGAACGGAAGCTAACTTTGATATAATTTCCGTTACGGTTTTCCCTTTCAAATGGAAGAATTTGATGACTGCTCGAACTTCGTTTTTATCCATAATTGAAAACACAAGATGGTACTTGAGTTAAATATTTGTCAACACCAGACTATTTGATAGGTCGATTTAACATTTGTAAATTAATATGAAAGAGTTGCCAACACAGCGACATACAGTATTCAGAAAAATAGCAACCCCTACCAGCATCCGAAAACTTGTCAATCTACCCTTGTACACAAAATCAGTTTTCAATAAAAGAGTTGTTGTCTTCTCACAATCAGTGTGCTCCAAACAAGATTGCAAAGAACTTGTTGGATCTCTGCCAATGCGAATTATGGATGTTATTAAAGCAGAAGGGCGCTAACTGCGTGCTAGAAATAATTTGATTAATTTTGTTCAAATATTTTGTAATGTCGTATTTCAATAAATCAGTTTTTTATTTTGTGCCTAACTTATTATATATCTGTTTACTAAAGAAATGACCGCAATTAGTGTAATTATGAGATAGATGCGGAATAAATGAATAACTAATTAAACTTGGTACTGGCAGGAGAAATACCAGTAGATATGCAAACAAATCATTAATGCAACTTTAATGTACGAACGTATAATTAATTGTAATTAATATTACATTTATAATGCCTATACTTTACGTATGTATATACCTACTGTATATTAGATGTTTAATTAAATGTACATGTCGCACTATGACTGCAACACTATCATAATTTCAAAATTGTCACTTTTAAGTAAATGAAAATTACTGAAACATATTTTTTATTTGTGCGTAGTTTACTAGAAAGAATGTTTGAAATCCGTTATCGGGAATTTATAAAGATGTGTAACTAGCAATGAGTGATTTAAAGTTCAACAAAGTAGTAATTCTATTAGAATTAAATATAATATTTTCTGATGTAAGATAGGTATATTGTATTCTTGTACATGAATATTTCTTTTTAGTTGTGATTCAAAAAGGAACCAAAATTAGAGAAAAACTTTATATTTCAATAAACAAAATGACGTATTTTTCTTTAACTAGAAAAAGAAGAAAAGTTGTAAAATCTTAGGAGATTTGCGTTTTGAACTGGTCAGTGGAATTTCGCGAAGATCTCCTGTTCAAATTCCGTTTCACAGAAAATACTAACGGGATGTTTCTTTTCGACTTCCGAAATTTTGAATTGGGTCTAGTATGCTTTGTTTCCATTAGAACTGGAAGAAAAGTTTGTTCCTATCTCAGAACTTAATGTTTTTAAATCAAAGACCGCGTATGTATTTCTAGACTTCTTTGCAAGTGCTATTACTGGTATCCATTGGCAAGGAATGTGTATATTGGTGCTTTTCAGCACACGTTTCTTCTTCTTTTCGATCGCGGAATGCATGCTATCACCTTTGTTGTGTGTGTAGGCGGTTATTAGAAATTTATGAGTTATGGATCGAATATCCAACTTACAGGTACGTTGCAGCAATATATTTATTCTTATTTTAGCCGCAACAATTATCATTTTTGAATGAGTATTTTCAGTAATATTCTGTAGATAATTGCAGGTCTCAGCTTTTCCAACACTTTTCTTACTTCCAGCAGTTTCATTCTCTTCGCTATTCCTAGCGGATTTTTCAACTTCCTTGTTTTAATTTCTTATTTAAATATAAGATACACCAATTTTACTAATTTAATAGTCACAGTGGTTAAATTATCACTACTAGAGTCATTATCATCTATCAATTTCGTAAAAAAGACAATTTATCAACAGTACGGACAAAATATCTGCAAATGTTAACAACGTTAAACAAAACGATAAGAAATTAATACCAAACTTTGGAAAATATAACCGTGTTTTCGACGATTGCATTTATTTAGAAACGTGATGGTCTTGTACCACGTAATATTAAAACCTGCGCTTGTGCTATATAAACATTTTATTTTTTTGACCAAAGTAGTACTTCCAAGACTGATTACGATATAATATTTTAAAAATACGATGGTATTTGTAGCTGATCCAAGACGATTCACAAATTGTCCAAACTTTGATTTGGGATAGTATTGCATCCATAGTGCGATGTATTTCATTGAAATATGATTACTAAACTGAAATTTTCTCTTGAATTTTGACCTAAAGTGGCAACGACAACCATAAATATAATAATATGCCTACATGTTTAAAGTTTTATACTATTATTTCTCTTTCGTTTGAATTCTACCACTCCTATTTTCTATATCGTCTTGTATTTGGAGTATGCCCAGTTGGATAATCAATTATTATTTTCATTACAATTCCAGATATTTTAGAAACAACCCTTGTATGGTAAATTGTGTTGAAGAAAGTTACTTTCCGGTTAGATTCCTTCTAAGTGCTGTTAATGAAGTTCAACAGATATTTACAGTATCGTGACTAGTAATGCATTACGTATTTATTCCTATGAACTCAAAAAATACACCAAATCTGCTGCTTGGATGTTTCAAGATGAGAATGTAACAAAAGTTATTTCCACGTTGTGTCGAAGAAGATGGTCGCAAGGTTTGTCTCACGAGCAATACAACATCGAAAAACAAGATAATGGAAAGTGGTATACCGTGGTTTGTTTACCAGAGATAATCGCCGTACTTAAATTATCCCAGAACGACAAATCATCCTCCGCTAGTTCACATCTTCTTCTTCTTCTTAATCTTTTACCCTTTCTACCTTTCGGTGTAGGGGTTCGGAGCCACCGAGCCGTATATGTAGACGCATATACCGTACCGCTCCTGGCCCACCCAGTGGCATTTCCTTCATTTTCGCAGCTTATTAGAGGTCCAGATCCATTTTTCAGGATTTTAAACTGCTACGCTCTGCCGCTACCGGGTCTCGAACGCCGGCCCTTCGCACTTTGAAGCGCGAGTTTTACCACTCAGCCACTGAGGGGTTCTAGTTCACATGCAGCTCCGAAAAATAATTGAGCTCTTGGAGTAACCAAACGTAAGAACGATTAGAACATCGTCTGCATAGTCCCGAGTTAAGTATCATCGATTTCTTTTATGTTCTCTAGGGTCAAGAATGGTAAAAGATTCCAATCCCCGGAAGAAGCAGTGGATAGGCACAAAAATCAATTTCAACTATCGCAATTGGAGGTAGCTGCTTCAACATTTGTTTTTTTTTCTTTCTTAGAATACGCATCATTCAAGACAAGGAAAATGGCCAAATATTAGGTTGGAAAGTTTCCGTCGTTTTATTAATTGTTTGTTTTTACAGCGATCGTTTTGTCATAAGTCCAATCGTAATAGACCATTTTAAAGGGCTCTGCCTCGTCTACAAGCGTGTATTGACATTTCTTTTATAATGAAGTCCTATTGAAGGAGGGCGGCCGTAAAACAAGTCGGTAATTGGTTGAGGAGATGAAGTGCGACGAAAAGAAAACTTTGAACCACCTGCACTCAATTGGGTTTGAAGAAACACTCGAAGTTTGGGTGCCACACGAGCTTACTGAAAAAATCAAGGAAAATCGCCTCAAAATTGCGGCCCAACAGTGAGCAACACGCGGCTACAAGCAACGATTTTTGTGTAGAATCATCACGGGATATGATAAATGGTGCTTCTACGTTAACATGAAGTTAAGGAAGACATGGTTGGCTCCAGGAGGTACGCCAAAGCCAAGAGTAAAGCAAGATCTCCATCCCAAGGAGACTATGATCTGGGTTTGATAGGATTGGAAGGATCTAGTGCACTGGGGAATGCTGTAGAAGAACAAGATGGTCGAAAAGAACTTCACGATAATGGGCGACCTCACACCCAAAGAGCTCGATTGGAAGATTCTGCAGCATTTACCGTATCCTCCTGACCTTACGCTAACGGATTATCACCTTGTCCGCTCCCTGTCAAACCAAATGAGAGGGTGTTATCTTCAACAACGACGAATATTAATAAAACTGGCTCAACAACTTCTTCGAAGCCGGGTAATTTTTGGTGAAATGCCATCAACAAAATGGTCGAGAGGTGAGAACAGGTCGGCAGCAATGACGGAGAATACATAGTTGATTAGTCCTTTTATTATAATTGTAAAACATTAAGTTTTCTAATAAAGAAAAAACGCCGGAAACGTATTCCCCAAGCCAATAATAAGAGAAATTACGTATTGTACTTCAAGATTCTAAGAAATGTGGCTTATTAAAAGGAAAAAGCTTATTTAGTTACTGGCACATTATAAAAATTCAAATCTATATAAGATCATCGCCATTTGTTCTGACCGTGGAGTTGAGTTTATAACCTTCTTCAAACTTTATTTGTTCTTGGATTTAATTGTTCTTTCTTGTAATTCCGTATAATTGTTGCTATTGACTTTTATTTTGAACACTGTTAATTACATTATTTCAATTTGCGTCTTCAAACGCATACATGCAGTTTACATTAGTGGAATTATTTTTCTTAGAAGTACTCGTGCGAAATACTGTGCAGTTTACGCCCAATAATATGTACATATGTATGTTTTGGTGTAATCACATTTAATTATTTATTGTACCACAGAGTACTGCGCAAGAAATTGTAATTTGTTTTTCTTTTAAACTAAGGTTCGCAAGATAACCTTCATTTTATGACACTTTCAAATTAATCGTACGAATTAAGTGCAAGTATTACTTCATGTTCTCAAGAAAATCAATAACATAAATTCTGTGCCTATATTATTATTCGCAAATCAGTCACAAGGTAACTGTTATAAAAAGCAATGGTGGTGATAATGTCGTTATTCGAAAGAATGCAATAATAAGTTATTGGTTTTAGCAAGCATTAACACACTTGTTAAATAGAGGATTTCCCTAAAAAAATCAATTTTGACTGACAGTATATCACATCGGTAAATTCCTC
This sequence comes from Chrysina gloriosa, assembly GCA_038088585.1. Lineage (NCBI taxonomy): Eukaryota > Metazoa > Arthropoda > Insecta > Coleoptera > Scarabaeidae > Chrysina > Chrysina gloriosa. Next base: position 22,233,276 of record CM076095.1, on the reverse strand, counting down.
ATCACATAATTGTTTAATATTAAAATTCGGTGACACGTGTTTCGCTAGTACGAGGCGATCATGATCAAAACCGTAATAAATATTGCGTGTTTGTGCCAACGCCGCCGAGAGACGTAAGAAATGCCTCTTATTTGTAGGCGAATGCTAGTTCTTTTATTGGACTTAATTAGCTTCGAAAACATGCTAAGTGCGGTTTATTTGCATATTTAGAGCATGTCTTATATAACTAAGATGATCGAAGATGATTTTATATGGGCGTCCACTTCTGAAACGTTCATATGTTTTTTGTAAAGTGGACAATCAATATCATTTAAAAGATTCAAAAATTAATTTGCATGGCAAGTAAATATTTAATGATGAAAATCTTTAAACACACGGGAGGTTTCGGATACACATCTCATGAATTCATTACTTCAACAACGATTAGACTTTATACGATAGGTAATCTTAGGAATTAGAAATGTGAAATTCCTTTGGTAGAAACCTTGAATTTGAGTTTTGATTAAACATGACAAAAAGAAAAAATCATGCAATAGAAATGAAATTGAAATGAAATTAAAATGTAGATTCGACTTTTTTCATACCTTCATTTCAGAAAAAAATTGTTCTACGAAGCAGACGTAACAGAGGAAACTTCCGGAAAGAAAATATGAAGCAAAATATTATACAATAGTTTAGGAGAACTTTCAATATTTTTAGTGAACATCTTTCTTATATTTTGCTGCACATATTAGAAAGAAATAATTCTGATTTGGAACGTATTTTCCGATATAAAACAAGCGAAACGTTTAGAGAGAAAAAATCAAGCAAACGAAATTAATAAATAAAATAATTAAAATTTCAGGAATATAGTGCTCTATAAAATGGAAGTATGGCATTACATCGGTAACAGATCTCGCTTTTCTCATTTTTATACGCTCTTTCTGGCGAAAACATAAGCAACAACTACACGGGAGAAATCCCTTTATCGCATATCGATCTTTAGGCGTTGGTGGTTTATTGCATCCAAAATAAGTAAGATATTTGAACCTGTAATTATTAGGGAAACTAAAAGAAAGCATAATGGAATTTAATGCAATTAATGAAAGATTGGCATACTTGAGAATTCAAGCCAAACCTTTAAACATATCAATCCTAAATATATATGCGCCAACGGAAGTATCAGAAAAGGAAGAGAAAGAAAAGTTCTATGAGTGGTTAGAAGACGCAATAGAGAAGATTCCAGAAGAAGACACGTGGCTAATAATGGGAGATTTTAATGCGCAGATAGGAAGAGAAGCGACTAGACAGAAAATAGCGGGTCAATTCACTTTACATGAGAAGACAAATGACAATGGGCAAATACTATGCAACGCAGCAGCAAGTATGGATTTAGTGATCAGTAGTACAAAGTTCAAGCACAAAAAATGGCACAAAGTAACCTGGAAAGCCGCCGGGGCAAGATACATACACGCAAATAGACCACGTCCTAGTAAATAGAAGAATGCAATCCCTCAATAACAGATGTAAGATCATACAGAGGACCCGATGTTGACTCTGATCACTTCATAGTAATAGCAACAATCAGACTGAAAATAAAGAAAAATAGGACAAGCGGACGCCTAAGGTGTAGATGGGATACGTCTAAATTGATTATAGAACAAGTAGGACGTAACTATGAAAAAAGTGTGCAAAACAAAGTAAATCTGGAGGATGAAGATGACATAGAGGCGGAATAGGGCGGAATAAAACATTGTGTCAGCGAAGCAGCAAAAGAAATCCTGGGAGAAGAAAAGAGGAGGACGTCAAATGAGTGGTATTTCTAAACAGCGTACAAAAACGTGATTTTTAAAGTAAACTTTGAACTCTTCTCACGGACAAACGATACATTTTGGTATATATATAAATTGCGTCCATTCTACTTATTTTGACCTCTACAATACGTGGTAGCTCTATGTCCCAGCAATTCTGGGACACGCTGTATATATGTTCTACACATTCCAACAGTCTTAAAACCACATCTGCACCCAAACTAATTTGACGATCATAGTTCTCACTCGAACCAGAATATGGCATACATTTAAAGAAATAACCGCCAGAAGAAGACAAACACCAAATTTTGTACGCAAAACGAATTGGTTTGTTCCGAATATACATTTTGTATGACTGACAAAGTATGGGACCATTTGTTACACCAAATTGTATATATCTTTGTTGGCAATAATTCACTTCACGTGTAATATTTAAACAAAAGAGATCTTTACAACACAGCAAATATCACAAAATTGCTTGTATACATATATTCAAAATATATTTGCATTTACCGTTATCTGGTTTGCTTGCATGTTTGGTTCAGTAAAAACACTTGTTATATTTAGAAAAAAGAAAACAAAGAACAACAATATTGTATCAAAGAAGAATATTCTCCAAATAGCAGCCAATGTTGGCGCTTGCAAACAGTTATATTAACAGCTATAATATGTTATGATTTATTTAGCTTTTTTTTTGGTCATTTGAATTGCTTGCACAAATTCCCTATACTCAGATTTAACATTTTTGAACAATTAATATTTTTGTGTAATTATAAAAATCCTCTGAAAACACGTCCCACTAAATACTCCTTTAGGTAAAATATAAGGTCCATTTCATATTTTTTACTCCTAATTAAAATTTATACTATATATTAAATAATGGAATCATTAAGTTTTAATAAATAAACGTATAACGCTTTGTAATTTGGCGATAAAAACGAGTAAATTTACTGTTCGAACAGCGGCCGAAAATGGGTTAAGTATCTTTTTGTGTTTTAAGTTATGGATAAAAACGAAGTTCGAGCGGTCATCAAATTCTTCTATTTGGAAGGGAAAACCGCAGCAGAAATCAAATCATTAGATACCGTTCTTGAGGATTTACGACCTTCATTTTCCACCATGAGTTTTTGAGTTTCGGAATGCGCGGTCGCACGCATACAAATGAAGAACCGCGCTCATGACGTCCGAGAACGGCTACCACGCCAGAAATTGTGGAAAAAATCCATAACATGGTTTTGGCAGATCGCCGAATAAGAGTGCGTTAAATTGAGGAAGCCGTGGGCATCTCTTAATATGAACGAGTAGTTCGTATTTTACATAATGAATTGGGTTTGAAGAAGCTTTCTGCGAGATGGGTGCCGCATTTGCTCAATTCGGACCAAAAACGTATTCGAGCTCGAATCTCAGACGATTGTTTGGAAGTGTTTACGAGGAATTCAACAGATCTCAAGCGACGATTCGTGACTATGAATGAGACCAGGATTCATCACTACAAACCAGAAACAAAAATGCAATTAAAACAGTGTGTTGAACGCGGTGAATCGGTTTCGAAGAAGGCAAAGACCGTTCACTCGTCTGGAAAGGTCATGGCATCGGTCTTTTTTGGGACGCAATAAAAATTTTGCTAATTGAACATCTTGAAGAAGACAAAACTATTACTGGCCAATATTGCATAACACTTTTGGATAAATTGAAAGCAGCAATTCAGGAAAGTCGCCCGAGAATGTTTAATAAAAAAGTGTTGTTTCACCACGACAATGCGCCCGCTCATTGAACTGTAATCGATTAATCGTTTAAAGGTACCTTTGTAGAACTTCTATTCTTGCGTTTCCGGTACCAGACGTAGTTTGTTTCTTCAATCTCCAACTTGTTTTTATATATTTCCATTTTCTTCTTGAACTCCTCATCAGTGCAGTTGTTTTCGTTTTTATTTCCAATTTATTGCATGTTTTCACTACCTGTCTTTTAAGGAATTCTGTTTGACTGTTATTAGAAATTTAAACCAACTAGGTTAGTTTTGTTGTTTGCATATTTTCTCCGGCTCTTGTAAATATTTCATTTGTACAATTAGTAATTTCTCTTTATCAATGATTTGTGGGTATTTACATTCTTGTGTAACATGTAATTCTTAATACTGCGATATAAAGGATAGCGACTTTCAACAAAACAAACAATGAACCAAGCCTTAGAAGATACAAAGAAATTAAGAAACCTTACTATTACACAATAAAAACATTTAGTTTTAATGAACGAGGAAACTGCGAAATATGTCCTTACATTCTTCTGCATATTTTCTTAGCCGTTGTCGTTCCTTAATTATTATGATTTTCTTTCTGATTGCCATAACAATACCAAAATCTCAAATCTTTCAATAGATCGCTGCACTATACTAGACCATTACAACACAATGATTATCATGTTGGTGTTATTATTTATGATTAAATAGTTTCATCTAATTCTTCGATTTTGTTAAAGAAACGTGTAAATATTATGATTGCAAATCCTTGTGTATCGTTCAGTTATAGATGATGTTTCTCTTCTCAATCCATCGTTTATTTTGCCTCTAGTTTACAATTCAAATCAAATAATCGGATCGACCGCCACGTTGCTTTTACGAGGGTAGATTGAAAAGTTTCCGGAATGACAATGAAAACAAAATAATACGGATTCAATTAATATTTTATTTTTCAATATAATCCCCGCAAAGCTCAACACATTTGGTCCAACGCTTCTCGAGCTTCTCGATTCCATCCCGGAAGTAACTTTCTTCGACGTTCCTAAAATAATCGTTTGCAGCCGTTATCAATTCTCATTTCTTTTCCCCAGAAATGTTTTGGAAGAAGGTGAACATGCGAATACGGCAATTCTGTCAATTATTGCTGAACGATTGCACTTGAATAAACGGGCGCATTGTCGTGGTGAAACAACACTTTTTACTTAACCATTCCCGGGCGTTTTTTTCTGAATTGCAACTTTCAATTTGTTCAAAAGTGTTGTGTAATATTGACCAGTAATAGTTTTGTTTTTTTCAAGATAAACATTAGCGCAAAATTTCCTTGGTATCCCAAAAGCTGATGCCATCACCTTTCCCGCCGAGCGAATGATCTTTGTCTTCTTCGGGACCGATTTCAACTATTTTGATTCAATTCCTGTTTCTGGTGTGTAGTGATGAATCCAGGTCTCATCCAAGGCCACGATCATCTCTTGAAATTCATTGGATTCCTCGTAAACACTTAGAAACCATCGGCCAAGGTTCGGGCTCCAATACACTATTGTTCTGAATTGAGCAAATGCGGCACCCATCTTGCAGAAAGCTTCTTTAAACTTAATTCATTATATGAAATACGAACTACTTGTTTATAAGAGAAGACCACCGCTTCCTCAATTTCACGCACTTTTATTCGGCGATTTGCCAAAACCATGTCATGGACCTTTTCCACAATGTCTGGCGTGGTAGCCGTTTTTGAACGTCCTGAACATGGTTCATGGTTTATATGCGTGCCACCACAGTTGAATTCCGCAACCCAAAAAGTCACGGTGGAAAATGATGGGGATGAATCCTCAAGAACGGCTTCTAACGTTGATTTGCCGTTTGCCGTTTTCTCTTCCAAATACAAAAAATTGATGACCGCTTCAACTTCGTTTTTATCCATAATTGAAAACACAAAAACCTACTTGAGTGAAATGCTTGTCAAAACCAGACTATTTGACAAATCGAGTAAACATTTGCAGTCAATTGATATGAACGAGTTGGAAAAACGGAAATCCCCTAGCAGCGATTCCGTAGATTCGTAGTGTGGTTGTAATTGAATTTTGACTATAACAATAAAGACTAGCAAGAGGGCTGTTTTGTGGAAAGAAGGCTGTTCGTATTTTTCTTTTTAATTAGTAATACGCGTTTTCACTGCGCTAACTGGGCGTGGGGGTGCTGGTTGTTCTACGCTTCCCCCTCCATCCGGAAATGTGGAATTTCTTTTCATTTTTGAAATTATTTATTAAGGTTAATGTCTTTATAAAATTTTTGTGCATGACTACAGTTCAGTTATCTGAACTGTGCTCGAAGACCTCACACAAGGTTCACATACAGCACTAAACAACGGCACGCGCTGTGTAAACATCTGTTTGTAATAATTTAAGTTTGGTTCTTAGATATTCCTATTTGTTTATGGCGGGATAACTGTTATACTCATTATTTTCAATTGGGAAATACCCGTTAGCGGCCAAAACAAACACATTAGGGATTTGTTTGGTTAACGAGGGTTATGTCGGAATAGTGGGTCTCCGCGCTGCTTAGTGCTTCTTAGCAAGTAAATTATACAACATCTGTACATAACACAATGGAAGTGTTATAATGCAACGGCCCTATACGTAGATTATTCTTCGTACTCCTTAGGCTTAGCATTAGAACAATCTTGTGACGTTCCGTATATTCGATATTGTTTTGGAGTAGTAAAAATAATTAAGATTAAAAAAGATGGACAAAAGGAACCCAAATTTTGTCAAAAAGATCAAGAAATAATTTCCAGAAGCTAAACCTAAATCACCGATTTCAATATGCCCAATTCCGTGGATGGAGAACCACCATGGTTTACTTAGGTTTAAAGAAATTTCTGAAATCTTTCGTATCCTACATAGCATCAACAATGTTCACATTCATTTTACCGTTGTTTACAGTCACCTAGTTTAGACTTAGTAAGTGTAATCACATCGCAAGGACACCGAAACCGTTTCATAAGATTTCAGAGATTTTCGGGCAAATATAGATGAATTCAAAAGAGATCGACAAAAAGGTCAAATTTTGTCTAAAAATATCAGGAAATAATTACCAGAAGCTAAATCCATATAACCAATTTCCATATACCGAACTCCTTGGGTGGAGAACTACGATGGTTTACTTAGATTTAAAGAAATTTCTGAAATCTTTCGGGTCCTAAATACCATCAACAATGTTCACATTTATTTTACCATTGTTTACAGTCATCCAGTTTAGACTTAATAAGCACAATCACGTCGCAAAGAAAACGAAGGCGTTTCGCAGGATTTCAGAGATTTTTGGGCAGACATAGACGAATTAAAAAAGATCGACAAAAGCCCAAATTTTGTCTAAATAAATCAAGGAATAATTACCAGAAGCTAAATCTAAATAACTGATTTCAATATGCCCAACTCTGTGGGTGGAGAACCACGATGGTTTACTTAGATTTAAAGAAATTTCTGAAATCTTTCGTATACTACATAGCATCAACAATGTATTTACATTCATTTTACCTTTGTTTTCAGCCGCCTAGTTTAGATTTAGTAACTGCAATCATATTGCACAGACAACGAAGTCGTTTCACAAGATTTCAGAGATTTTCGGGCAAACATTGACGAATTAAAAAAGATGGACAAAGAGAACCCAAATTTCGTCTAAAAATCAAGAAATAATTACCAGAAGCTAAACCTAAACAACTGATTTCAATATGCCCAGCTCCGTGGGTGGAGAACTACAATGATTTATTTATATTTAAAGAAATTTCTGAAAATTCTCATATCGTACATAGCATCAACAATGTTCACATTCATTTTAGCGTTGTTTGCAGTCACCTAGTTTAGACTTTGTAAGTGCAATCACATCGCAAAGACAACGAAGTCGTTTCACAAGATTTCAGAGATTTTCGCGCAAACATAGGCAAAAAGTTTTGCGAAATTTTCCAATCAGCATGCAAAATTCTTAAATCTGTAAATGGATAAATGTAATAATACAATGCGTCGAAGTAAGACTGTGTCCAAAAGAATAAAATAAATCTTGAGGTTTACTCTAGAATGGGTATTGCAGTGCCTTGTCTTGATAAGATTTCCACTCAACTGCAAGATAAATCCGCAATTACAAAATTAGGACGTTTCCTTCTTTCCCTAAGCGCAAAATACGACATTTCTTTTAAAAACTTAAGAGGCACATGAGCTTGAAATGTGCAAGGAACATTAATACAACGACTGCTTTAGAATTTTCTTCGTTGAAAAAGGAATGGAGCCAGGACGAAGCTGTAAAACGTCCTACATCTGCATTAGAAGCTTTAAACGGATATCACCAGCAATTTTCCGAAAATATTATCTCCTTGCTAAAGATTTACTCTATTATGTCTGTCACCACGTGTATTGTACAATGATCTTTGTCGATTTTGAAAAAATTAAACGCTTTTGCGGAACTCGACTGAAGACGATAGATTGAATGGCTTTAGTGGTAATGAGTGTTCATCGTCGATTCGATCTGAACATTGAAAAAGTTATTAATGATTTTGAGGCCAAGAAATCGAGATGCCTTAATTTTATTACAGAGTTCATTCTTATTTACAACTTTTACATCGTTATTTTCTTCGCGAATAGCACGATTAAAAATTGCTGACTAACCTCGAACAGCACGGTTACAAACTGCCCGACCCTCGAATAACACGGAATTCGAATTACGCGAAACCGCGAATATTACTGTTTAAAATTAACTCGATCACACAGTACATATGTGTACATATATGTACATATCGTCGGCTTACAAGGAAAATGAGTTTGTAACAGCGCAATAGTTTGTTCTCTTATTTACTGTGGGCGTGGCGTATATCTAAAGCGACCGTACTGCTGATCCTATTAAAATATTTAAGCTTTAGGAGAGAAAAGAATAAGACATTTTTGTCTTAAAAACCTGGAGGAATTGTTTCAAGAACCTATGTTAACTGAAGCTGACCTAATGGAAATAATTAGTAAGCCCTATGAAGGCACCACTGCAAATGAAGACGCAAAGAATTATTCTGAAACTTCGTCTTCCAATATTTCCGTCACTGATGTTGAATAAGGTTTGGACTTAGCAACGAAGTTAGAGATTGGTCCGTCACTGCCACGTAAAAGAACCTTCCAACAAAACTTGAAAACTTGTTTCGGTCCGTACTTGAAACTTTTGAAAATTACGGAAAACACAAGAAGGCCATTCTCCAAGATCAGCTATGAAAATCATTCCAATGAAGAGGAGTTTCTACGGCCTCGAAGAAAGAGAATTCGTATTTTGGATACTGACGGGAATCAAGAAATTTCCATCGATAAAGATCCTATACCCATTCAAGGAAAAACAAATCAAACTTTGCAGAATGACAGACGTAGTTTAAAAAATATTACACTTATAAAATTTTATCTTTTACATTTTTGAGTGTCACTTTTCTTAATTGAATGAATTTCATGTTATTTTTATACAATTGAAATTAAACTAAAAACTAAAACTACATTCTTCTTTTCAATGTTTTTTTAAATTAATCTTTGGAACCAAATGTACGAATTTGTATGGATCTCGAGTTTCGAATTCATTAGTATCGAATAAGACGTAACCAATTAACCGTGTTATTCGAGGAATGCCTGTACTTTAGTTCATTTACTTTATTCATAAGCTGTTCTTTATGAAGCTATTCAATAAAATAGTTTATCATTACTTCAAGCCCCCTCGAAAAGAAACGTGGCCAGAGCCCTGCCTTATCCTAAAAATTATGGTTTTTTAAATTTTATATCAACACTCAACTCCTGTCGATTATACAATAAGTGATACATCGAATTTTCGAATAGAAGACCGGTAGTTCACACGTCACTTGAATACTTCTATATATCCTGGTTGCCTGATAAGTTAAAATAGCTGTTAGCTTAGCCATGTGTTCCAGGACTAGGATTGTATATAGATTTTACCGCCTTTATCTAGAACCCCTTCAAGAATGTTGAAGGATGTAAGCTATGTAGAAGGAAAAACATATTTTGAAGCTGGTTTTGTTCTTGGCCGTTCCTTTATTTAATTTTCCCTTTTGATCGGTTTAGCGGCCTCGTTTTATCACGGATATTCGTTACAAAATTATTTTACACTTCACACAATCGTCTAAAAGTACAGCAATATTTTTCGAAATGAGTCGGTTTGAAATTATAATTCAATTTTTGCCACAGTCCCTTATTTTTTTTTTAATATGTTATATGATAATTCTCTACCACAATTAGATCAATTAAGCAAGACAAGTTCAAATGATAATTATATTTTCAAAATATGAACTATCATATAAGATAAGTATAAAACAGGTCACGAAAAATATATATATATATATAATTTTTAATTTAATTTAATTAGTAAAAATAATAAACTATTTTCGAGAGCCAAGTCGTAATAAAATAAAATCCGGATGACTTTCTATATACCGATCTAATTAAATTAGGTACGTTATGTGGTACTTGGTACTTGCCCATTAACTTACCTAATTTAATTTGGTTGTTACATGGAGAGTCATTCAGATTTTATTTTATATTTTAACTAGGCATTACTAGGAAATTCAAACAAAGCATCAACAGGGAGTAAAAATGAAAATTCAATAGAAATTGATAAAAAATGTAATAATTAAAATTTTAAATTGGCTATCCTAAGGTAAAACTCAATAATTTCAAAAGAAAAAGGGAAAACATTTTAAAACACATTTTTTGGGGACCAACTTTAAAGCGGAGCATAGTACAACAATTTTAATTAGTCTTGACTCTCCGATTTCGGAAGCACAATATAAGGATACCCCAAAAACCATTTTTTTCAAAATTAAGAAATGATGCTCGCATACTAACAGTCAAATTCGTTTTCAAATTATATCAAGAAATTGAAAGAAAAAGAAAGCAAGAAATAACTTACCTTATGTCTGTTTCGTTTCTCCGACTTTTCAAAATTTTTAGGCGGTAGTTATGATAGCTACAACTGATAAAGTTGAAAACAAAATCACTTTCTTTTTAAAAGAATTTCACCGTAATATCGAAAAGAATACTTAAAATTACAATCACATCATAATTTAGTCTCTTTACGATTTGCCCTTAAATTTTGTCCCCTAGCACACTTCTTCCTCGCCCGATCTTAACTAATTCGATTTGGGGTACGACTCTGGCCTAAATATGCGAGACAGGATTGGAACGTTCGTCCGCGCGCGTTAAGGATCAAGTTCAATACCACCTCACATCGTTAACACCACCAATAGCGCGATACCACACGCGATACTGCCAGCGCTGTAAGAATCGTTGTTTAAAGACCAGCTTGTAGAACAGTTAGTGACGATTTGATTTATGGTATATTACATATTAGAATCGGTAAACGATGAGCGAAAGACGCGCCTAGTTATTGTTTTCGTATACGAAGGTCGCTTTATAAGCAAATATGAAAACACTCTTTATCGTTACGTATTGCACGTATTTGCTAATTATTTGGAGAGAGAATGATAATTTTGTCGGTAATATTTCTTACAAGGGAAGATTCCGAATCCGGAAATTCAAAGAATTATGAAACTTTGGGCAATGTAGATCACATATATGTATATAGGTACTACGCAATTTTTTCTGCGGAAAAACACTGTGAGTGCGGTGAAAAAATAAGAGATACAGAAAAACTTTTGAGACAAAAATTGTTTGTTTGAATGAGCTTTATTAAACAGATAAGAAAAAAAATATATAAGCATTTTAAAATATTTTTTGACAGATAAACATCTTTGGGATTAATAGTAGGCAATAGAGATCGGTTGTATTGTTGGACTTAATTTTAAAAACTAACAAGAAACTAACAATTACATCGTAAATTATTTTGCATTAGTGTTTAGAAATACCAGCATTATCCTATCGATTTTATTATCCGTTAAAATACTTACCAATAATTTTTGTTTATATTTAAATATGGAATGGGTTATTCCGCATGGTGATGAAACTTCTCAAAGAAATGTTTAAATCCACAGGAATTTGTTACACCATGCACATCGTTCGATGTCATGGCTACCACATATGGAACAACGAGGAGGATGCACAAAATATTGTTGTGTAAGAGCAAAAGTTATTGGATTTTCAAATTCATTCGTATCCGCTTTTATACGAAGCCCAAGCAAATAGGTTGTAATATTTTGATGCCCAAAGAAAATTTTCTTACAAAGTTTTTCCATATGCGAAAACCATAAACATCAAGAGGTTGTATCATTGATGTAGTTTTCTTCGGGATCGTTGGTATATGCGCATGTTTGCGGGTTGGCATACTGGTTTATAATGTAGTAGAACAGTACCCGGTCCAAGAGTCCACTAATAAAATGATGTGAGTTCCCACATTTGGCAAATATGCATCGCTTAACCATCGCTGAAGTAGTTGTTTTGTTAACTTTTCCAGATGTAGATGCTGCTAAATGAACATTCCACGGTCGAAACAAAGACTGAGATACACGGGGACCGAAATTACAGTTTTGCTCTTTTAAGACAATGAATAGAGGTGAGAGTAGTTTTCCGGAAGCTGATATTGTTGGTAGTATAGTATAACTATGTGTAGTTACGGATATAGACTGCGCAACTGCCGTAATAGTTTTTGTTACCTGAACAGCTACAGTGCGGTCGGAATGTAGCTCTAGATTAAACACGCTCTCATCGACATTGAATGTACTATCTATCCAGACCAACCCTATATGATCTTTCGGACCATTAACGAAAGCTGAAGCAATTTCCTTCAATTGCTCATTTATTTTTCTTGAAACTATTTTGTAGGCTCTTGCGTTCCAAACGCATTGCCGTTATCCTTTAAAATTCTCTAAATCAATCTCTGTATTAGCTTGTAATGCCCATCGCTGGACATCCAAATCATGAATAATGGCACCTGAATCAATACTATTTACAAATTTATTATATACCAATTGATAAATTTTAAGCAACTCTTCTCGTCGCGTACTACCTCTGTTTATTGCTTCTTCCCACCTAGAAAAATAATCTAATAATACTATAGAATAATACCAGTAGGAACAAATCGATGCTATATCGCAATATTACTTATCATTTACCTGTACAATTGCTGCATAGGTAAAACTTTTGGAAACTGTTGCTGAACGGTATTCAACGCAAGTCGTTTTTTTCCCACTTTTCCAATACGTAACGGCGTTGGTTTTATATTCTAAAGTTACAATACCTCCTTCTTCTGGTGTATACCCTTCTTCTTCAGCTTCTATTGCTTCTAACGCTTCTTCCCTTGTGGGCGCATGTATGTACCTCATCTACAAATTCTAGGGAATGTGGTCTGTGCAATTGGAAAAATTCTAGAGTTGTATCAGTTTCTAGTGAAAACGATGTTTCTCTTTAAGCATCGAGAAGGATATTTTTTACTATGTCGTGCAATTCGATTTTGTTGGTATTCACAAGAGGCCCATCATTATTATTGACAACTTCGAACGTTACTATCAGCAAACGAATTACATTTATAATACTTATGGCGATCATTTTCAACACTACAGGTCTGCTATATAACCTACCAATAACTATTATTAATTTCAAGTTTGACGAGTTGTATATACTACTTGCTTAGCTCATTCAGCCTATTCTGCTTTACAAAAACATGTTTACTATTTACTGGTCTAATGTAGCTTCCTTCGATAACCTCAGCTTTTAGATAAGAAACAATCTAATCTAATGAAAAGAAGACAGTAAACATATTTTTCCTGTCTGCTTGATAAACCTTATCCAAACAAATGATTTTTGTTTTAAAACTTTTTCTCAATTCCCTTGCCATTAGCGAGGTATGCGCATCTGTCGAATGCAAAATTTTCCATTTCCAAATATTTTTGCACCCCTCAGAATGTTTTTCCGCAGAAGAAAAATTGCATACTATATACCTACATGTGATCAAATGTTATCAAAAGTTTCATAATTTTTTGTATTTCCGAGTCCGAAATCTTCCTTCGTTAGTCTCGCTCGGTTTGTTTTCGTAGGTTACCACAATGTTAAGATGAATCCCAATTATACCAGCTCGCAAAGAAATAGCGCCACCTAGAAACCATTGGAAGTCATTGATTAAATTTGATAGAAACTTAACTTGATATATATGTTATTAGTAACATTGCATCGTTCTTCGTGTTGGGTGTGTTAGTTTAATCTAGTTAGACGTCGGCATCGTACAATTTATAATCAAGTGAGAGATTTTGAAAGAAGCCCAGTTATTAAAGTAGGCGAAGATGGTCTTTGAAGATGCCATTGAATTAAGACCACAAGAAGAATTGTTACTCATGATACTCCAATAAAAAAATGTATCATCACAAATTATTTTATTAAAAAACCTTGATATACAGGCTGTCTCATTTCGGAGGGCCAAATTGAAATATCTCTCTTATTATAGAATATATCGGAAATTCGTTTTAATAAAAAATGTCACATTTTTCACGCACTACAATATGGTTAAAACAACATTCCGAACCACAGCCTACTTTTCGAAATATTTTCGAAAAATGTGAAATTGGGGAAAAATTCGAGGCTTTGTAACTTTTTTATTTTTGAAAATACAAAAGACGTTTTGAATGAAAGTTGATGGCAAAACATTGCTCTTTCGAAATATCAAGGAAAAAGTAAAGGTGTAAAGTTAACATTTTCAGCTGTACTCTCTTGAACCGCCCAAAAAAATAGATAGAATCAAGTAGGCCATGCCACTCCTAAATAGCCCCTGAATTGCCTTTATAAAAGATACCATACACAATAAACATATTTTAGTTAAGTCTGTAAATTTTTGCAATTTTATAAAATAAGTATCAGAATATTTGTACTAGTAATCTAAAGAAATCAAGTAGCCATTGAAACAAAGATCTAGCAAAGAATACTCTGGACTCGTTCACTTTAAAGTTATGTAAAAATTGTGACAATGTGACTTGCCAAGCTATTCTTATGTATGTCTTTATTTTATTTACAAAATTCTCTTATGCTGTGGAAAATAAATAATACTCGCAAGGTAAAATGAAAGTTTAATTAGTAACAAACATCAAAATTCGGTAAAAAAATAATTATAACAGATGTTCAAAATGTCCTCCGTGGTTCCTTATATACAGTCGGGCTCTGGAGTAAACACCTTTATTTGCATTTTCGATTATCTGTGGTCTAATTGCTTCACAGGTTTCCCTGATTCTTTGTTTGAGATCGTCAACATTTTGCGGAGTATCTGAATAGACTTTATCTTTAATGTAACCCCATATGAAAAAATCCAATGGGGTAATATCCGGAGACCGAGCTGGCCACAAGATTGATCCATGAGTTCCTATCCACTTTTGGGGATAGTTTTCATTCAAGTAATTTCTACTAATTAAAGCATTATGGGCAAGAGCACCATCTTGTTGAAAATATTTAAAGTTTAACCTATCTTCTAACGGCAATTCTTCGATATATTCAAACAAGTTATTCTCTAGAAAGGTAAGGTATCTTGCTGCAGTTAATTTATAATTATAAAAATAAGGTCCAATTAGTTTGGATCCCAATACACCCAACCAAACATTTACTGAAAACCGTTCCTGAAAAGCTGTTTCTTTATGCCAAGTAGGATTTCTATTGTGCCATTTATAGTGAATGTTTCTATTAAAAAATCTATTATTTGAACAATTAGCTTCATCTGACCACAAAATCTTACTAGAAAAAGATGGATCGTTCCTCTTCTTGTTCAAGATCCATCTACAAAATCGTAAGCGCCTTGGTTTGTCATTTTCTCTTAAATGTTGGACTTTTCTTAATCTGTAACACCTGTATCTATGTTTTTTTAATATTCTTCTTGCACTGTCTTTACGAACGTTACAAAACCTCTCTATTTCTCTTAAAGAGACATCTTGATCGTTATTGGTTTTATTATTAACGTAATTTAAAACTCTGTTTTGTGCTCTTACACTGTCCACAACTTTTTTGCTTCGTACAGCACTTTTTTTAAAAGAACCATAATTTTTAAGATTATGTGCTAATTTTACGAAAGTTCTTTTATTGGGATGCAGTCCATTTGGATATCTACGTTGATATTCCAGCAAAGCTAATCTTGCATTAAAATTACACTGGCTATAAACTACAAACATGTTAAATTTTTCTACATTAGAAAACATTGTTATTAATCAAAGTCAACAGAAAACCCATATAACACAAACACACGAACAAACTAATTTATAATTACTTTACACCAACTTGAACAAAGATAGCTTATCTGACATTTAAGCTACATCTTTGTTTCAATGGCTACTTGATTTCTTTAGATTACTAGTACAAATATTCTGATACTTATTTTATAAAAATGCAAAAATTTACAGACTTAACTAAAATATGTTTATTGTGTATGGCATTTTTTATAAAGGCAATTCAGGGGCTATTTAGGAGTGGCATGGCCTACTTGATTCTATCTATTTTTTTGGGCGGTTCAAGAGAGTACAGCTGAAAATGTTAACTTTACACCACTTTTTCCTTGATATTTCGAAAGAGCAATGTTTTGCCATCAACTTTCATTCAAAACGTTTTTGTATTTTCAAAAATAAAAAAGTTACAAAGCCTCGAATTGTTCCCCAATTTCATATTTTTCGAAAATATTTCGAAAAGTAGGCTGTGGTTCGGAATGTTGTTTTAACCATATTGTAGTGCGTGAAAAATGTGACATTTTTTATTAAAACGAATTTTCGATATATTCTATAATAAGAGAGATATTTCAATTTGGCCCTCCGAAATGAGACAGCCTGTATAATACATTTATATTTACTATCAATATTTCGTATGTCCCCATTTTACTTTGATGAGAGCTGCAATTCTGTTCGGCATACTCTTAATTGCAGTAATGATAACGTGTTGAATTTGATCACAATTTCGCCAAATGTAACCTTCAACACATTCCACTAAATCCTTTCTTCTGATACACTTCTGTGATGCTATAATATTTTTAAATATTTTCCAAACAATTTCAATAGGGTTCATATCTGGAGAATTTCCAAGCCAATCCAATAGTTGTAAATTTACTTAAGTCAAGTGATGTTTCACAGATTTTGCTCTATAGCATGGATCATTATCGTGCATGACCGCTTATGGTCCTTTGCTTCCATCCTAAGTATCAATGTAAGACATTAAGCACTCATGTATGACTTTTTTATATTGGTTTTGATCCATTGTACTCAGAACCAAGTAAAGTGGTCTAGGAGTCTCTGCTGTAATACATTACCATATCATCACGGAAGGGGATATTTCACAGTTCTTGCGGTGCACTCTTCTTTGAAATAATTAGATAGTAATCTTCTCACATCCTAAGCACGTTCTGTTAACACTTTTACTTACCTTGATTCGTCACTGAAAATGAATTATGAAAACGATGGAATATTCAAATTTTGCAACAATTTTAGTAATTACGTAAAAGTGTATTAAATTAATTACTATTGACATTTACCCTTTTAGAATCGTCTACTGTGTAATCTTTATATAGTTTGGCAAATATGTACCGTGCTTTTTTTCATCCTATCAGTCAATTTGGTTTTTTTTTACCGAACAGCTAGACCTTAATCCGATCTCGTACAAATGTCTCCGAACATTTCGTGATGATAGGCTTTAGCCCTTCTCTCACAGGATTCGGTGAATCAACTTAAGTGACATTTGTCTGTTTTCTTTTTCTGTTTTGATAATTAACGCACGAAGAATAGACGTTTTAAATCGTCCACATTCACCCTATTCGTCAGATCTGGCACCAAATAATTGTCATGGGTGTTCGATTTAGAACCCTAAATGAGGTAAAACGTGCCACAAACAGGTGGGGTGCAGAAGTTCTGAAAAATATCTTAGAGAACGATTAAAAAAACGGTTTCCCGTTGCATTCTGTGTGCTCAATTAAATGGAGATCAATTTACCAATTAGACTTTCAGCTAGATTTTCCACGAATATTCTTTCTATTTAAATTATAGCCTAGATCTGAATATACAAATCTGGTATATTACTTTTTGTATAAAATCTTTCTACATTATCTCTCAAACTTGTAAATTCATTTGTCAACATTCTCCGGCGTTATTGTAAATCCGTCATATGCTCTTATTAAATCTAATACAGACATTACCAGTTGTGTATGTGATGTCTAGAATGACTTTTTGGAAAGACACCAGCTGCTGTAGAACTTTCTCTTGCATTCTTTGAAGTTATGTAGTTTCAAAATTTGGTTAGGGAAGAATTTTAAACACCCATTAGAAATAATAGTTTGTACTTTTTTAACCTATTTACTAATAGATTTGCCAAAAATGTACAATATATGTATGCTATTATAGCTATTTTCAACGTTGATTATCGAACCTCTTTTAATGATACGTTTGTGAGTTGTGGTATTTTGACTGTTGCATCTGTCTACTTATTAAAACTTCTTAAATATGTACATACACATCAATAAACATAGATTTCTGTCACGCTGATTTTCATGATTACAATACAAGAACTAAATTCGGTATTAGAACTTGTAGGTAAAATCCCACATTTTCGCAAAACAATCCGATTATTATGGGCTGTAATTATTTTAATAGATTGCCACAAGAGATGAAATCAGTTAATTCTTTAGCGGCTTTTAAGCGTAAGTTGAAACAACTTTTGTTGGTTGGGCGTTGTTTCTATGACCTCCATGAGTTTGAGGAGTCGATGATTATTTTTTAAAGTTTGATTTGTATTTGTGCATATGTATTGTATGGTATTATTGTATTTTCTTGTGTTTGACTTATTTTATCTGTTGTGACAGTGTATGAGTTTAATAAAGTTTATTATGATGACTATTATTATTATTATTATTATTATCACGTTGCAGTATTTATTGAAGTTAGTGCATTTCACCAAAATGTAAACATTAAAATATATAAGTAAATGCTAAATAAAAAACTAACAGTATATCATTTACAAAGAAAAAAATTCGAATCCACAAGCTAGAGATGAAAATCAATAAATAAGAAGAGCTGAAGATTATTGAAGATGAATTCCCTATTAAAAAATTTTCAGCCCCTAACCAACAAAGTTGTTCCAACTCGTACTTAAAAGCCGCTAAAGAATTAGCCGATTTGATCTCCTGTGGCAATCTATTAAAATAATTACAGCCCTAATAATGGGATTTCTTTGATAAAATGTGTGATTTTGCCTACAAGTTCTAGTTGAAATAAGAATAAAGAAACCGTGGTTAAAATAATTTATAAAATAATTAAACATATCCTTGCCAGACCATCCGGAAATAATTCCAGGTACGTATTTCGGCAACTAAGTTGGCATCCTCGGTCAAAAGCTCATTTATTTATTTTATATTTCTGAAATTGCACAATCTTTTAATGAATATTGTTAAATTCTTATTCGTTTTAATTTTTTAGCGTTGAGCAAATGGTGAAATTTTCCTTTTCAACACAAAATGTACCTGCAGCAACAAGGATGATCAGAGATATAAACATTAAGGGCATTACGAGTTTTAAAGAAATACTCGATACAGAAGTTTACTTACCGAATATTTTGGACGCTGAGAAATTAATTGGCTACTTCAACAATTTATTTGCACGACTGTTCAATAGCTGCTTTCCTATAAAAACAGTAACGATCAGAGATTCAAAGCGAAAATCTTATGTATTTAATGAAGAACTGAATGAGATAAAAAATCGACTAGATGCATTGGCATGCGTAGCCAAGATAACAAACAACGCAAAGTATTATAATGAATACCGCCAGCTAAAAAGAGAATACCTGAAAAAAGCAAGCAAGTAAATTCAAAGAAAAAGTAATACAACATTTATAAAACAAGCAAATAATACAACAAAAGCGATATGGAATATCATAAATAGCGAGCTAAAATCTAAGAGGATCTGCATGGACGATGCTTCTTCTTTATCAGCGGATCGTCTAAATAAATATTTTTGCGCAATTGGCGGTCAAATAACTGCAGGCATACAGTCGGCTCTTCTTTCCGACGATGGTTTAGAAAATATTAAGTCGTTCTATTTTAGTCCCATAACTCCGGAAGAAATAGAACGAATATTAAACAATTTGAAGAGTAAGTCTGCCAAAGATGTATACGACTTCTCAACGGAATTATTAAAACAAATAAGTAAACAGCCATCAACACCACTAGCAGATATATTTAACAAATGTATCGAGCAATGCGTATTTCCAAGAGCTCTCAAAGTGGATAGAATCCTGCCCATTTATAAAAGCAATAACAAGAACAACTGCGAAAATTATCGCTCTGTTAGTATTCTGCCGACGATATCTAAAGTATTTGAGCAAGCCATAGCCTCTACGTTAACTGATTAACTTGAATGCAACAAATATTTAACATCACAACAACATGGGTATAGGAACGGCTGCTCAACAAGCAGCAGTATATTGTACATGCTTGAGCATGTACATAATGCATTCGACTCTGGCATGTATGCTGAAATAAATATGCTGGTTTTGACAAAGGCGTTTGACTCTGTCAGTCATGATATCCTATTCAACAAGCTAGAGTATTATGGAGTTAGATGAACATCACTGACTCTATTAAAGTCATACATGACAGACAGAGTACAGCCGAAAGAGTGGAAGGGCGTTCGCTCTAGTCCGATGAACATGGACCATGGAGTACCGCAGGGGTCGATAGTTAGTCCTCTGCTCTTCACTATATAAATAAATGATCTGCAATTGAATACCGGAGTAACTGAAATATGTCTCTATGCGGACGATACGTCTCTTCTAGTGAAGGCAGCGGACCTGTACGTACTCCATCGGATGTAGGAAAGACCAGTGGCCGCGATAGATAAGTGGTTTGCTGCAAATAAATTAAAAGTAAACTTAAATAAGACGCAAAGCCTATTGTTTACGGGTAGAAACATCGCACAATGTCCCACGGTAAAATTCCTCTTCCTTCCTGTAGATTCAAATTTAAATTGGATTCAACATATTAATGGACTCGCAAACAAATTATCCTCCGCATTATTCATTATAAAAAGACTAGTACATATCGCAACTCATGAAGCAGCCAAGGCGGCGTATTTCGCAAATTTACACTTTCTTCTGTGTTATGGGATATTCTTCTGGGAAATGTCGATGGAATCAAATAAAATATTTATTCTACAAAAAGAGCAATCAGATTCCTATGCAATCTTGAATATAGGAAAAGTTGCAATGGCTACTTCAGAAAAGAGAGGATACTTACTTTATCATCAGCATTTGTTCTGGCTGTCGTATGCTATGTACACCAGAATACCGCACATGAATTCGCAACGACATGAGGGTACCTTACCAGAGACTGACAAGCTCACAAAAAGTGGTTGATTACTGGGGATGCAAATTATACAACAAATTGCCTAGTGAATTGAAAGTATTGGTCTATGGTAATTTTAGAAGAAAAGTGAAAGAAATGTTGATGGAAAAAGAGTGGTACAGCATGGAGGAGTTCCTAGTTAATTAATGTATCTATGTTTTGTTAGTCTTTCATTTCTGTCTGTTTGTGATATTCTCCATTTTAACTTTTTATTTATTTATTATTTTTTTATTTTTATTTATTGACTTATTTCTTTTTAAATGTACATGTATTATCGATGTGACAATTGTGGTATATAACTATGATGTGCTACATGATAAAAACTAATTGACAAATTTCTGTAATGGTTTAATTACAAATACATACATATTATTATTATTATTATTATTATTATTATTATTATTATTATTATTATTATTATTGAGTTTTCTTGGGATATTGAGTTTTGTGTATTTACATTTGGTGCTGCGTTTCTTTTATTTTCATTTTATTTCAAAATTTATAAAGATTTGTACCGTCCAATGGAATTTAGTTATATCTATTTTCTCTTCGTATGTACGAGGGATGTTTCTAATGTTCTAGGAATTTGGCTCCAATTCACTTGCATAAATTTTATAGGACACGCTATTATAATATTGTAATATTGCTTAGTATACTTCACCTACTTCGCTTATGCAGACGTATTTCCGTATCGCTGATTTGCATCAAAGACGCGACAAAATCACAAAGATGTCAAGCTATTTTTGCATTTCCTTCACTGAAAATCCACACTTCATTCAGTTAACTTTATAGTTAAATCTGCTTTCATATTTGTGAAATATTTTCTCTATAGAATATCTTTAGTAAGAAATTGGGAAAAAAATTATTTAAATCAAATAAAATCGTTATCAATAAGTTATCATATTAATTTGAATAGCTTCAAATATATATTTCCATAATTAAATTTTTACGTTCAGAACAAAACTTGCGATCGAGAATGAACTATAACTTTTCTACCTCGTATATTTTTCATTGGAAATTAATATTTCGAATTAATTCTCAATGATGACTTTCTTGTGTTTTTTTCGTTTTATTTTAAACTCAAGACCAAATTTATCCTCGTTTGGTCTTGAGAACAACATTATGCCAATCAAATTTCTTATATCCGCTTAAAAGGTGATAAACGCAATTACGTGGGTTTTTACAAAAATACAATTTCTGCATAATTAGCATGTAGCTTAAAATCGAGTTATACTATTTCTCAATAATGTGAAAGTAGTACTTATGGTACAGGTAAATGTACGTGTTTACGGTATTACCTGCAAATTTATGCGTATGTACGCATGTATACCGGAACATTAATAACGATCCTAAAATGTACTTTTAGAACCAGTTTATTTGGCAACGCGGAACTTCCTGGAAATATTTTTAAATTCCATGATCAATTTTTCGAGAAATCGAATTTGCTTCTCGAAATTCTGAATTGCCTTGTATGCACTAGAAAAATTCAATTTAACGACGCGGTTGCGGTAAAGTAGATTGCTTCTGCTTTTAAATTGCAAGGAAGTAATTAAATCACAAATTTAAATGCCAAGATGCCAGGATGCGAAGTAAATATATTTTTCCCCTACATATTCCTTCGATATCATTTACAAAATCTGTTCCATTCAATTTAAATGCAGTTGTTTCCTGTTTCCGCAATAAATATTTTTGAACAAGTATCAGTACTAACCTATTCAATTTAACTGTTCTCTATTAGTTTTGCAGTTATTTATAGTTCACACGGTTAAAATTTGAAAAAGAGAACTAGCATTTTGGCAGATATGATAGTGATTGCAAGGACTGTGATGTATTTACTGACAGTCTATCACATCGGTAAACGCCTCGCCACACAATTATTTATTTAAACATTCGGTGATAAACGGTTTTGATAATGATAGCTTCGTGTTAGCGAAATACGTGCCACGGAATTTTGTTATTAAACAATTGCGTGGTGCGGAGTTTACCGATGTAATATAGTATCATTTTGCCGGAAGTTGATGCAAAGAATTTTGTAGTATGATAATACTCCATCAGTAAAATTACCAATAAAAAGATGTAAATTTTATAGAAAGCATTCTTTAAGAAATAGAAAAGCGTTGTAAACATTTACCACACACATACACTTGAAACATTTCAAAATCTAGGATTCCAAATTACTATAACGACGTGCCGAAAAAAAAGAAAATTTGTTTGTTGGTTTATAAACGACGGAATGGGATGGTCGACGAAAAAAGTCAGATAAAAAGTGATATAAAATACCAGGGTTGAAAAGAAGCAGACCACATAAAAAAGAAGTTGTTGTTTACAAACGACGAACAGACAAAAGAAAAAGAAGTACAATAAAAGGAAAAGACCAAAGAAAAGAAGTGAAGAAAGAATTCAAGAGGGAGGGAGAAGTTAAGGATTAGAAAACAAATTACACTTATACACACTAGGTAATATATTTTGATTGTATTGTTCATTATTTTGTTAATATAATACTAAAATTTTGTAAATATTAATTGTAATAAGTTTGCTTTCTATAATATTAACTAAATTTCATACTACAATATGTTGTGAATCTGTCAACATTTTCCATTGCATTCCTTTTTGATTGTGTAAGTTGACATCGTATAGTGAAAGATTTTCTTATTCACACAGGTCCCCAATCCTGATCCTCATGGATCTAATGAGGAAAGAATATTCCAAGCTTTGTAATAACTTAGACAAAATAGCCCCCGGAAGAATGAGGTTAATAATAGAAAAGCATGTGCCAGTAACATCCATAAGGTTAAATAGCATTATACGAGGGTAAGCTAATAAATAATAATCAAAGTAACTTCCCGATATTTATTTCACTTTTCGAAATCTTCACGCTGTACATTCAGACACTCATCCCATCTCTTTACAAGCCCCTAAAAGCCGGCGGCAAAGAAGTCTTTTGGTTGCTGTCGCAGCCAACGAGTAACCTTTTACCTCATGGCATCATCAGTTTCAAAATGATTGCCACCCAAATGATTTTTAGGGAATCAAAACAGATGAAAATCACTGAGGACTAAGTCGGGACTGTAGGGGGAACGTTCCAAGCGTGCCCAACGAAATGTTTGTAACAGCTCCGACGTTGGTGTTGCTTTGAGATGGCGGGCATTGTCATCCAGAATAATTAGTCCCTTTGTCAGGAGCCCAGGTCGCTTGCGGCAAATGGCCTCTCGGAGTTTCCCAGAGTGATGCAGTACGACGGGGCATTCACAGTATCACCGTATTGTTGCAGTATTTTTGTACTGGGACACTTTGCATGTCCCAAAATACAGTGAACATAATCTTGGAGGCTGGTGGAATTGTCTTGAACTTTTTCTTTTTGAGTTTTGTTTTCAATCCATCGAAGATCGTTTGGATTTGGGTTGAAAGTGGTGAACCCAAAACTCGTCTCCCGTAACAATTCGTGCCATGAAGTCCTCTCAGGGGGCAGACCCAGTCTGTTCAGTTTGTGTCTTTCAGATAACTGGCGGGGCACCCACCGTGCACAAGCTTTACAAAACTGCAGTTGCTGTTCCATGCGGTTTCATGTGAACAGCCTACACCACACCCTACGTCATCAATCGTCACACGTCGGTCATTACAAATGATCTGTTCCACACGATACACTGTGGCTGCAGTTGACACCTTCGCAGGACGACCAGAACGCTCCCCATCTCTGATGCCTTGCCTTTCCTTGTTAAACTTCTGAATCCAATTGAATACAGCTTTCCATGAGAAATGGTTCGCACCATACACTGCATATATTTCTTGCTCTTCTTCTATGGAGAGTCCTTTGGTCCACAAAAAAACTCACAACTGCACGCTGTTCTACACGTGCTACGAGATGACACGCGGCCTATACGCTGCCATCTGCTGACAAAAAATGCGCTCGTAATTGAAAACGATATAAAGTAAACTCACGTTTACGATTTATATATTGACTTGCCTTTGTATATAGAATAGTTACATCTGCAACTTCAACAAACATACCAATAATTTTGGGCGGAGATAAGCAGTAATAGCTAAAACGTGGATTCTAACGACGATCCATGGGTGACCAGGTGAACAGGGGATTGCCTCATTTTTTTCGTATGCCATCCCATACTCTTCAGACCATCAACTTTAAATTTTCTGCTTGAATATGATAAGATAATTTTCACTTTTCATTTGCACTAGCCATGTTAACTGGAACTACAGGAAACATCAAATAAAAACCTACAGTTGCTCACGAAAGTGTACATACACCCTGGTAAATTGATGGTTTGGGGTAAAACAGATATGAAAAAAATGTGGGTGACAAAGAAACTGTTTATTTCAAACAAATGTAAGAAAAAAGAAAGTGGAAGAATTTTTACGATATTATAGGTTTTGTGTTAAAAAATGTGTTAAATACATTGTTTTGAACTCACGAAAGTCTACATACACTTAATAAATTTAAGCACAAAACCTTTGTTAATATTTAGTATTGCCGCCTTTAGCGTCAATAACCGCTGTCAATCGTCGGGGCATAGAATTGACCAGCTTTTGTGTGTATTCAGCAGGTAATTTGCCCCAATCTTACAATTGCTTCTTTTAGCATAACTTTAGTTTTTATTCTTCTTTTACGCAGCTTTCGCTTCAATTCCTCCCACAGTTGCTCGATAGGGTTTAAATCTGGCGACTGGGGCGGAGAATGGAGTTGTTTAGGCACGTTGTACAGTAACCACTCCCTTGCTAACAATGAAGAATGCTTAGGATCGTTGTCCTGTTGAAACACCCATCATGGACCAAGTTGTAGTTGTCGTACACTATCCTTTAGGTGGGTTTTTAAAATATCTACATACTTAAATCGATCCATAATGCCATCTATAAACGCCATATGACCGACCCCAGCCGCCGACATACAGCCCCAAAGAAGAACAGAATCACCACCATGCTTTACAGTCGGTTTCAAATGCCGTTTATCGTATGCTGTACCACTTTTTCTCCAGACGTTACGGCGTCCATCTGACTGAAACAAATTTATTTTGGTCTCATCGGTAAATAGAACCTTCTCCCAAAACGCCAGATCCCGGTGTTCGTGCTTATGTGCAAAATCTAATCTTTTTTTTTCATTGCATTCGCTTATGTAGGGCTTCTTGCGAATGATACGGCTGCGATATCCGTTTTTTCGCAAAACCCTTCGAATACATTCGGCGTGTACTGGTGTTCCAACGTCTGCTGTTACATCTTCTGCTATTTTTATAGCACTTGCTTTAGGTTCCGCTTTGATTTTCTTGACGATAGTCCTTCGCGTTCGGTCTGTTAAATTGCTAGGGCGACCACAACGGGGTTTATCGTCGACCGAACCAGTCATAGCCCAATTGCGCAACACTGTTTGGATAGACGATCTTGGTCTCTTTACAGTTTCGGCTATTTCATTTAGAGATTTAGCTTCTATTCTCAGTTCACTATTAATTCTCGAATTTCGCGCGCAATTTCCTTTCTACTAACACTTTTTCCCGTCATTTTGAAACTGGCAATTTGCAATTAGACACTGACGTACTAAATGTCATGTACGCAATGCCTACTACACGGGTATTCACCTAAATCCACAAACTCATCGTTAAACACCGCCATTAAACGGGATGTATGAAGACTTTCGTGAGATCGCGCTAAACATTTTTCTAAATTATCGCTTTTCTCTAAACACTATAGATGTCAGACAATCCATTTTATACTATTATTTTTTTAATGCATTTTGATTAAGTTTGTGTTATTTGGTCTTTTTTTTTTGTTTATGTTTTCACTTTGGACCATCAATTTACCGAGGTGTATGTAGACTTTCGTGAGCAACTGTATTTCCAAGAGAAGCTTTAGGCACTAACCCTTTTCTTTCCGAATTATGGACCAGCCTTAGAAAAAACTTCCAGTGGGATTATTTTGAGTGAGAAGAGTATTTAAAATAATTCTGTATTAAAGTTGAAGTGATTTCGATTTTCCAGTGGGTGATGGGAAATGGTAGCCACATTGGAGTTTTATGAAACAAATCGAAATATATTGTGTGTTAAAGAATTCCAAACCCCAAAATACAAAAAAATCAAGAATCACCACATAAGTGTCAAAAGTTTTCGGTAATGCCAATAAAATTGTTTGGATATTTAGACGGAAAACTTTCGGCGAATGTTACGTTTTAAATGGGAAAAATTCGACAACTACATATAAGTCGAAACAATAAATGCTAATTTGATAGCCCTGTGGTTACCATAATAAGGAAAGTACTAAATAAAATATACACCTCCTTAACGATATCAAATACCGAGTTCTTCATTACAACCGCTACTATATATCTCAGATACGAGACTAGTTTGACAAGTTCCCGGAATCGCTGCTAGGGGACTGATATTTTTCCAAATACTTTATGTCGTTGTGTTGGCAATTATTTCATATCAATTGGCTGCGAATCTGTTGAATAGTCTGGTTTTGACAAGCATTTCAGTCAAGTACTTCTTTATGTTTTTAATTATGGATAAAAACGAGGTTCGACTGGTCATCAAATTTTCTATTTGGATGAGGAAACGGCAACACAAAATCAAATCAAGGTTAGATGCTGTTCTTGAGGATTCATCACCATTATTTTCCACGGTGAGTTTCTGGATTTCGGAATTCAAGCATAGCCGCACGCATACAAGTGATGAACCGCGCCAGGAATGGTGGAAAGAATCTATGACATGGTTTTGACCGATGGCCAAATAAAAGTGTGTGACATTGAGGAAGCCGTGGGCACCTGTTATGAACGAGGTGTTCGTATTTTACGTAATGAATTGGGTTTGAAAAAGCTTTCTGCAAGATGCTCATTTCGGAGCAAAAACCCATTCGAGCTTGAACCTTGAAATGCAATCAAAACAGTGGATCGCACGCGGTGAATCGGTTCCAAAGAAGGCAAAGACGATTCACTCGACTAGAAAGATAATGGCACCGGTTTTTGGGACGCAAACGGAATTTTGCTAATTGGTTATCTTGAAAAAGGCAAAACTGTTACTGGCCAATATTACACAACACTTTTAGACAAATTGAAAGTAGCAATGCACGAGAAACGTCCAAGAATGGTTAAGAAGAAAGTGTTGTGTCACCACGATAAAGCGCACGCTTGTTTAAGTACATCAGTTCAGCAAAAATTGACAGAATTGAAGTTCAAAACCCTTCCACATCCACTGTATTCGCCTGATTTGGTCCCGTCAGACTTCCATCTATGCTTGAATCTTAAAACATTTGTGGATGGAACGAGATCGAAGAAAGTCATTCCGGGTGGGAATCGGGAAGCTGGGGAAACGTTGGAGCAAGTGTGTTGAGCTTTGAAGGAATTATATTGAAAAATAAGATATAACTTGAATCCGTATTGTTTATTTTCATTGTCATTCCGGAAACTTTTCAATCTACCCTCGGAATTATAGGTCAGAATGACAAATATGAATACGAACAATTGAGAGTAGACTAAAAGTACCTCATCTTGCTCTTGCGGTATGCGCAGGAGCTTAGGACAGTGGCGGGATGGAAATATGCTGAAGACTTGACTGAACTTAGTTTGTAAATTATTACACGTTTTAAAGATATCGACTTTTATGAAACATTTAAAAAAACATATGTTTAGTTAACTTTCTCTACATGCCACCAAAATTGTTTTGGTTGCTAGAGGTCCACCACCTTTGGCTTAGACCTCACCAATTCAATTCTTCCATTTTTTCACCCGGCATTATGGTGTTGGAACTTACGATGATTTTCTTGAAATATTTACTGTAGAGGTTACTTGTTATTGTGTTCTCTTATAGAAGAGGCTCCTTTACAACTGCGATACCATTTATCCCACCTTTTGTACAGCGTAGGCTTTTGTTTCTCTTTTCCTGGCACAGTGATATTCTTGAGATGGGTAAAGCTTGTTTCTTGGCGCATGATAAGCCCGTTCTCGAACCACAGTTTTGTAGGTAATGGAATGCGTTCAATTCTTCAGCATCAATTCAATAACTTTCCATTATGTTCCGGATTATTAGTAATGCATTTATCGGTGCTAATGATGGATACCTTTCTCTTAATTCAACGTGCGCAGCTAATTCGTTAATCCCTTACGACCTAATAATAATTTAAGGTACTTTTGTTTTTCACTTTATCAATTTATATTTATTTTCTGAATTAAAAATGTGATAATTAATGGAATAATTTTTCGATTGCGTAGATGACTTTTTCCGTGTGTTAATCATTATGCTAAAGTTATACTATGCATATAATCATAGTACATTTACAGATAAGCAAGTGTGTGCCTTAAATTGATTGAATAACAACGTCGATACTAATTAAACAAATGTGACCTTAATAGTTACGTCAAAACGCCTTACTGCAAAGCATATAATTATGGCGTTTAAAACTTTTCATTTAAAGACTTTAAAAACTTCAAACCATCATTTAGAATAGAATTTATGCTTTTCAGTGCACAACGGACATATTCCTTGTGGTGAAGTATTTTTAAATGGTTTTATGGGCATGATCGTTTATCTGTTAAACATACATAAAACGATAAAAGGCAATATGCATTTGCAATTTTTGCAATTTCTTCATCTTATTTTTTCCTCTACCTATATATGGATTCTTATTTGTTCGACCTCTATTGATCTCTCAAGGATGAAAGGAATTAACTTTCCGGCTATTCCTTGCCTTGTGTAATCGTTGTCATGGTCCCTTCTCCACAGGTGGTCTAGTTTTACAACTGTGTGCTAATTTATCGTTTTCCATTTTGTTATGTGTTATTTTTTACGGTTATTTTACGTATTAAATTATTCACTTTCATTTTGTACAAAGAAATTTCCTACTATCACAGGAAAGCCGTAATTACTTTTTAAATAGCAAAATTTAATACAGAGAATTTTGGGTACTGCTGTTTATACCTTGAAGTAGGATATTATTTTATAGGGATAAACATTAACCATCTGGCGATCTTATTAAGTGACATATAAATTCAGCTTGTTGTCTTTTCAGTCATTATCGATTTGTATGTCACGCCATGTTTACAGTTTAGAGTCCAGGCATGGGCAACCTTTTTTGTAGAAGTTTTATGCTGTGAGTAATCTTGAAAAATATACATTTTTGTAGTATCCTTATGATTCATTATGAATTAAGTTTAGACGGGCCGTGCTAATATGCAACGAAAGAATTCAGTAGCGGGCCGGACAAACCTTACTCGAGAGGCGCATGTGGCCCGTGGGCCGGAGGTTGCCCATACCTGGTTTAGACAAACAAATGTAAACGTAAAAATCGGGTGATATGTTTAGGGGTCAAGCACATCCTTCAAAGCCAATTTTTCTAACCCATTTCGAATTTGCTAAAGTATTCGCTTAATAATAATTTACTTTATTGTAACAAGAGCAAACAATAAAATAATGGCAAGAATAATAAACAAAATAAAAGCAATGACGGTCTAATACGGGGGCTGTTTTTTTTTTCAACCTCTGATGGTCTATAGAGGAAAGACGGGTGAATATAAAAAATTATTTTATTACCAAATGTAATGTACAATAAAGGTTACTTCTCTATATAATCACCTTGAGGATTGAAGAATTTGTCATATCTGTGAACAAGCCTTGTAATACCCTTTTCATAGAATGTTGCCGCTAATGATTTGAAGTGATTTGTCACGGTTTCTTTGAGCTTCTGATCAGTTTGGAAGCAGTGGCCCCCAAACCACTTCTTCAGTTCAGGAAAAAGGTGGTAGTAACTTGGCGCTAGGTGGGACTATATTGTGGATGTTCGAAGATGTTCCATTGAAATTGCTCAAGGAACCGTTGGTGGGTGAGCAGTGTGAGGACGGGCAACGTCATGGATCAGAACAATTGCAGAAGTCGGTATAACTCTTCTTTTGTTTTGAATAGCTCTCCGTAAGCGTCGCAAAATTTCACAATATGAATCTGCAGTAATGGTTGTCTCCAGTTGCATAAACTCCACACAACACACCTTTCTGGTCCCAAAAGACAGTTGCCATAACCTTACGGTTGTTGAAGGTTTGTTTGAATTTTGTGGGTTTCTTTTGTATGCATCCGTTGTTATGATTGTTGTTTCGTTTCGGGCGTGTCATATTGAACCCATGCCTCAGCACCTGTCACAATGGATTCCAGAAAATCTTCTCCATCAGCATTGTAAGTTTGTCAGTCAACATCTTTGGGATCCAGCGAGCACAAAGTTTTCTGTGGCGCAACTGTTCAGTAGCTATAGAGTGTAGGGAAGATCATAAAATTTTCGGAAATTTAATCGATAAGTGACTTATGATGAATTTTCGATTTTCCTTTACCACTTGGTCAATTTGTTGAACAAGGTCGGCTGTAGTGACAGATTCGCGTCCTTGAGGCCCTTCATCATGCATATCAGTTTGACCATCTTTAAACTTTCGACACCATTCACGAACAACACCATTACTCATAAAACTATGGCTTTGTTGTTTTTGGACAGCTGGTTAAGAGATTGTTTTCACTTTCGGACTGATTTGAAAGCCTTTGGAACTACATAGTTAACTATGCAGATGTAAATCCTTGCCTTCTGGAATTCTCATTGGATACATTTGTGTCGGATTGGTGTCTATAGACTGCGACAAACGAAATCTGAATGTAAATATTATGGTGAAATTTCGATTTTCCTTAACTACTTGGTCAATTTGTTGAATAAGGTCGTCTGTAGCGACAGATTTGCGGCCTTGACGCCCTTCATCATGCATATCAGTTCGGCCATCTTTAAACTTTCGACACCATTCACGAACAACACCATTACTCATAAAGCTATGACTTTGTTGTTGAGCAGCTGCTTAAGAGATTCTTTTCACTTTCGGACTGATTTGAAAGCCATTGGGACTTCATGGTTAACTGTGCAGATGTAAATCCTCATCTTCTGGAGTTCTCGTTAGGTGCATTTGTGTCGGATTGGTGCTTATAGATACAAACGAAATCTGAATCTAAATATTCCAACCCCAACCCTCAGTTTTGAATCGCCAGAACCAGACGTGGTACTGAGACGCTGTAACACCATTATATTATTTTAGTGATCACAGATTGCTTGTTCAAAAGTCGTCTCGAAATCATACACCTTGAGCATGTTATCCCTGATCATCTCCATCAGATCAAGACACATAGTGTCCTAAATATCTAAATGCCCAATAGGATCGCCTGATTTCAACTAAACTAACTGTTATTTTTGGGATGCTCATTGTCTTTTCTCTCATCACGCGGCTGTTCATGGCATCTGCACACAATATTCAGAATTACAGACCTATAGCCATTATAAATAATTTTGCCAAAGTGTTTGAACTGTGTATGTACAAGGCTATCTACCCCCAGATTAAGTCGCGGATTTCTGTTGATCAGCATGGATTCATGGCTAAACGTTCTACGGTTACAAATCTGACTATTATAACGCAATATCTCTCTGATGCGCTAGATAACAATAAACAAGTTGATGTTATCTATACAGATATGACTAAGGCGTTTGATCGAATTAGTCTTGACCTTCTTCTTACCAAACTTGATATAATTGGCTTTTCTCAATCTTTAACCTCCCTTATTAAGTCGTATCTTACCAACCGAAGACATTATGTGGCTTACAAAGGCCATATTTCCAAAGACTTTTCTCCGACATCAGGCGTACCTCAGGGAACTAATCTGGATCCCCTTTTATTTTTACTATTTATAAATGATTTACCTTCCATACTTGATTGCCCGAGCTTACTTTTTGCTGATGACTAAAAATTGTACGCTACTATCAACAACATTGATGACTGTGTATCGCTTCAGAATCAGTTGCATACAGTGTACTCATGGTGTGCAGATAATGGTTTGAGTATGAATGTATCTAAGTGTAGAGTAGTAAGCTTCACGCGGAGACTAAATAATGTTGTATATGATTACCACTTAAATAATACTACTTTTACGCGCAGTGAAACTATGCATGATCTGGGCGTAACTTTTGACTCTCGACTTACATTTAACGATCACATCAATGGGATATCTTCTTCTGCTTTAAAAATACTGGGTTTTATTAAAAGAATTACTCGGAACTTCACATCTACTGATCTGATCTTGCCTTTATATTTCTCCTTCGTGCGCTCTAAGCTGGAATATGCATCCTTGATTTGGTCCCCTTTTTATAAATACTATATAAACTTACTAGAACAAGTCCAAAAACGTTTTCTAAAATATATCTACTTTAAGGATTATTCTATATATCCTGTTCAGAACTTTAGTCACAAATTACTTCTGGACTTGTACGGGATTGAACGTCTTGATGTGCGGCGAACTAATGCCGATCTTAAATTTCTTTTCAATTTACTTCACAATAGTCTGGACACGCCGAAAATATACCAAATTAATTTCATGGTACCTCGTCCAGCTTCTAGATCTACAAGGATGTTTTACTGCAGTAAACCAAATACTAATATTTTAATTAAATCCCCTCTCTATAGGATGTGTGTGAATTACGATAACCTTTCAGATCAATCCATTGATATTCACTTTTCATCATTGGTTTCAATATTAAATATTTGTACTACTAACTTTCGGTATTTGTAGATGATTGCTATGATGATGTGCTTGTGATAGCACCTATGTATTGTTGAAATAGATTTAAATATACATATGTTGTGAAGTACTTGTCCTGTAATTGGATTATAATCTGTTGGGCAAAATATATTATTATTATCCCAGAGAGTTTAGGGAGATTGAAAAGAAAACCACCTTCAAACCTAAACGGGGAGGGTTGGTACGCAGACGTGTTAATGCGATTCATCGAACGTTCCTGTCATAATTCGTGGGGGTCAACCACCATTAACTTTCCGGACTCTGCTCATTAGCTAAGAAACTACATGGAATAAGTGAAGCCTTGTTACTTCTGACAAAACTATTCAATTATTTCAAAAACACTAATCTCGCGGTCCGAGTACATGGAATATAATGGATTGCTCCAAAATACATCAAGAAATTCTTACGAAGTTCGGCACTTTTAAATAATAGTATGTACGCTTTCGCGGTTGTTTTTCTTCAACTTTCGATTTCGTTAAGTATTAACACCGACAAAAACAAAATATTGCAAATATACGAAGGTCTAGTCGTTTGTAGAAAATACCTATTATCAACACATCATACTTGTCATCGATGACTGTATATACTATTTGTTTAATCTATTATTAATAGTTAGAGACACGTTTATGCTTACTGTAAAGGACAATACTGTTTTCGATTTAAACGATTCTGTAGGACGTCATAACAGTGTCTAATAATGGAAAGAATGAGGACTATAATTGAATTATGCCAAACATTCTTTATTTCAATATTTGTGAAAGCGTACAACTTTGTCAGCTTCTAAATTTATCTTATTGTTAATTTTCTTACAAGAGATTGTTAGATACTATACGATTAAATTTTGTCTCTTGTCTCTGGAAAAAGAATAATGTAGTTCAGCAGTCAGATGTGCCATAGTATTTCAACATTGAACACTCAGATTCTCAGATTTATTCCTAAGTACTGATTGTACTTCCGAACAATATCGGGTTTCATTAAATACTTTAGAGCCCCGTTTTACCATCCTGCTCTAGCGATTTCTTTGACACATAATTTAAAAACAGGTACATTCATAAGTTCAGTCATGAGGAACCAAGTTAGAATATGTTATAGATTATTTCTTAGTAAGCAACGAATGGAATGTAATGAATAAACACACAACTACCCCAGTAACGAAAAAGAAAATAATAAGAATAATAAGAGGAAGAAGAAGAAAAATGTAAACACATAAATTAAGCAAAAGAGATAGAACAGAGAACTGACAAAGTGAAGGTCTATACAAGAAAAGTCAGATTTACAGCTGACAATATCCAGGACGAACTTTTAGGTAATGTCGAAGAGAAAATTTGTGAAAATCGGCAATTCACAATCACAGAATTAACTATCTTTTTCCCTGAAATTCCACCTACAGTTTTACATGGCTTAATTTACAGGCGGCAGAGTTCTATGAAGAGGGCATTAATAAACTGGTTCATAACTGTGACAGATGTCTCAATCTTAATGGCAACCATATAGAAAACTAGCTTAAGAAGTAATAGCTTTGAATTGTATATAATAACGTCTTCATGTATTGGTCTTTTCTTTAATAACCAAACGTAACTTACTTTACGAATCGCCCTTGTATACTAGAAATATGAACGAGGATGAACAAGGAAACATATCCTTTTAAAAGGAACAGGATATAATAAATCGGTGGACAGAATATTTCAGGCGTCTACTTAACAAATAATTAGTAAATGAATATGAAAATAAAAAACTCAAAAGCTGAATAACGCTGAGTAATTGCAAAATGGTAGTCGATATACTACGTATATCACGAGAAAAATTGGAAGATGCAATATCGTAAGTAAAAATGGAGAAAACCTGCGGAGAAGACAGTATTACTGGTAAAATGATAAAATGCGGGGGTGTTTCCAAATTTCTAAGAATTTTGGTACAATTTTTTATTTCGTCAATTTTCATCAAAATAACAACGTAGTTTTTCAATATAATCTCCATTTAAACGCACATAACTTATTCCAACGTGAAACTATTTCTTTTAAACCGACCTCAAAGTATTAGATTCTCTGCAATCCACCTGTTTATAGCAAGTTTTATGCTCTCAATTTAAACACCTGATAGTTGTTCTTTCAACTTTGGGAACACATGAAAATCACTAACTAAGAGCCAGATCTAATGAACAAGGTGGACGTAAAAGCAGTTCCCAGCGCAATTTGTTTAAAACATCCTTCGTTCTTCATGCGTTATGGAGTCTTGCACTATCCTGTTGCAATAACGGACGCTTTTACAACCAGGCCGTTTCTGGTAAAGCGCCTGCCTCAATGGGCCAGATAAAATATAGAATAACGTTCTGTGTTAATTGCAGTATCTTTCGGTAGATAATACATAGATATAATCCCCCGAATTTCCAGAATACGTCAATTTGTCGATTGATTTTTGATCTCAGGGTTGAAGTAAGGTATTCATGTTTCATCACCAGTTATTATCGGTTGCCAAAACTTGTCGTGCTAAAATCTTTTGAAGTTGGCGGCATGTTTCTGCCCCGTTGAATTTCTGTTTCAGTCCCACCAGTCTGATACCCAACGGGCTCAAACCTTCTTCACACCAGACGTTCGTCTAAAATCTCCTGAACTTGTCGTGTACATGTTTCTATACCGGGACTAATGTCACGAATACTTATTGGAATATCATTTTTCAGTTGATTCCCCAGGACAGCAACGTTTCTTTCATTTGCATGGGTGCTCAGCCGTCAATTGCGCGGATCGTCTTTTATTGACGTTGTTTCAACTTTGAAACGATCGACTCATCAACAGACCGTATTTTTAGATTCTTCAGATTCTTCGATTTCATCTTGTAAACTTTGACCAATTTCTGATGGTTTCATACCCTTTCTAAATAGAAGGATAATGATAATAGATTTTGTGTGACTTAATCGCGTTTTCCTTGATTGCAAAGTCAACGGTACGAAAATATATTTATATCAGTCAAGTAGCTGAAGTATATTAAACTATAGGTATATTGCACGAGATTGTTGCCTAAACGTGTATTTGACCGATAACGTAACCTATAAGGTTTACGCAATTGAGTTAGAGCCAAATTCCTAGAACATTCTAAACAATATAATAATAATACTAATAATAATAATAGCCTTTATTGTCCAACAGTTACAATTGAACCAATTACAGGACAACATGTTAATAAATAGAAAAAGAAAAGGAAATAGTGTATGCCAACTAAAGTAATAAAAATTCAAGTGAAATGATCAAAATGCTGTTGCATAATAAACTACATTAAATACTTAATATTATAGAGAATAACGTCTAAATAACTCATTGGCGTTCCGAGATAAGTGCGTGATCGGTGCTTTCTTCAGGGTGTTTGTTCTAGCTCTGGGAACCGAAAAACTTCAGAGGAGCGAGTTGATCGTAGCCGAGTCAAAAAACCAATTTTACTTAACAAATGGGGTGAATCAATTTCATTCGCAATCAGTTTTACCAGGAATCTAGCGCTGGAATCCCTCCTCCTATCAGAAAGAGATGGGAAATCATGACGATTTAAAAGGTCGACATAAGATGCGTCACGCTGGGGGTAAATTCGATCAGTCTTGTACGACAGGTATTTTAAAAGTCTCTTCTGTACACGCTCGAGGGTTAGATCGAGGTAAACATAATTCGGATACCACACAAGGGATGCATATTCCAATTTGCTGCGCACGAAGGCACAATAAAGAGATTTCAGCGCAGACAAGTTATAAAAATTTTTACAGGTGCGGAAAATAAAACCCAGAGATTTAAAGGCAGCAGCAGAAACTGCAGCAACATGGAGATTAAATTTTAGTTTAGTGTCAAAGAGAACTCCCAAGTCCTTCACCGCAGACTCCCTAGGAATTGGAAGCCCATTGATATTGTAATTGAAGATGACAGAGACATCGCATCTTGTGTAGGATACAGCACAGCATTTATCGATATTTAATAAAATTTTGTTAGCAGAGCACCAGTTGCTAATAATTGTTAGATTTTCTTGAAGTTGCATAGCATCATTCACATTAGTAATTCGATTGAATATCTTCAGATCATCAGCGTAGGCCAGGGTATTGCAATTTAGTAACGGAAACAAATCATTCAAATAAATGTTAAAAAGCAGAGGACCCAGGTTGGTGCCTTGCACAACCCCGGAGGCAGCAGAAAAGGAGAAGGAATTGTATCCGTTGTAAGAGACATATAAGGTACGTCCTGATAGATAAGACCGCAAAAAATCCAAAGATTGAGTTGTGAAGCCGCAAGCATCAAGTTTCTGTAGTAAAAGATAGTGATCTAGTGCATCAAAGGCTTTAGAAAAGTATGTGTATAAAACATCGACCTGTCCTCTCTCATCAATCGCCTCACTGATGAACTGAGTAATTTCCAACAGATTTGTTATGGTTGATCTGTCCCTAATGAATCCATGTTGATGAGGTGAAAGGTATGGTTTGATTTGATATAGAATTTCGTTATATAGCAAGTGATCAAAAATTTTGGCGAAGTTAAATAAAATACTAACTGGTCTATAATTATTGACGTTAGTGCGAGAACCACTTTTATGCACTGGAGAAATTCTACTAACTTTCCAAACACTAGAGAAAGTACACGTTATGCAAGCTAAATTAAATATAAGGGTAAGAGGTATACACAGGACATCGGCGCAGTCCCATATAAGAAAGCCAGGTAGCCTATCATGGCCAGAACTCATATCTGCTTTTAGACGTTTTATACTGGCAGCGACTTCAGTAGATGTAAAAGAGTTAATACGGAAGTTGTTACATGTGGTAGGAAATGAACAAGAAGAAGGGGTAGAAGGACGATAGACGCTGGAAAAAACCGTAGCAAAAGCGTCAACAATATCTTGTGGGGTACTGATTTCTTGACCATCCAATTCCATGCAAATCGGAATCCTGGAATCGTTCCTCCTTCCACCAATAAACTTCCAAAAGCATTTCGGATCGCGAATAATATTGGATTCAATATTTTCTTGATATTTCCGAAATTTATACCTGACCTCAGACTTAATCAACTTCCGCAGTCTTTCATATTCACGTGAGTGGTACAACGAGACCGATCTCTTATGTTTTCTAAAATGGTACTCCTTCTGCTTAATTAGCTTCTTAATACTTGTATCAAACCACGGTGGAAAAACACGATTGGGTGTAATGAATTTGGGAACCGATATGTCGACAATTTTATATAGTGTATCGTAAAATTCAGACACAGCCATGTTTACATCAGAATAATTCTGCAGAAATTGCCAGTCCACTGCAGCCATATCACTATATAAACTTGATAGATTAGCTTTTTTGAAGTTATAGCGAAGGTTGAAATTAGACGGAAAATGCCCATCCTTATTGTCCTGACAAAGACCACAAGCTATTCCCAAAAGCCGGATGATGTAAATCCTCTGCAACAAGCGGATCATGATCGCGCGAGACAGTGAGGGAACATCCCATGTTCGATAAAATCAAGTCGAGAAGTCTGCCATTCTCATTAGTAACGGTGTTATATTGCTGCAGTGGTAAAGTATTAATATAGTATATAGTATAGTAAATAGTGAAGAAAAAGAACACTCGACAAGATTGCAGAATAGGGATTATAGGGGCAAATTGTCAAGGAAGCGGATAGTAAGCTATGTAGTAACCTCAGAGGCTTAACCCTTCCAAGTACGGCTGACAAAATCTATATCAGAATCTCAAAGACAAACTATGCCAGATTACCGAACTTGTCCTAGAAGAGAGGCCATTTTCGCAAAAATAGTATGCAAAATCAAATGTTCATACTAATAACAAGACAAACTAACGAGAAGGTCAGAAGATTCGGAAAAGTTTATGTTTCGTAATCTACCTAACCATAACTGACCTAACAAAGAACTGTGATAAAATTAAACGAAGCGGTATATGGCAGATACCAAACACAAGTACATGAGGAATGAATAAATGACATAAAGAGCTTATATAATCTGACGAAAAGCTACGTTCGGAGAAAAGATGAGAAGTCAGAAAGTTTTACTGGTCAATTAGTTTGAAACAAAGCAATGTTTTGAACCCAATACTTCTTAATACAATGTTAAATGAAGCAATTCAGAGACGTAGAGGAAACAGAAAAGAATATACAGTACGATTTTGGAAAATGCGAATGATCAATACGACAGAATTATGTAGATGACATAATTATAATTGGAGACTCCGAAATAAATCCACAATATAACATGAATTTGCGAAGGTACACAAGGAAATTGGCATAGAGAAAATAAAAATAATCGTTATTGAGGATGAACATAGAAAAGCTAGTATACGCATAAATTGACAGAAGTTCGAACAGGTGGATAAATTCAGTTATTTGGAACGCATTGTAAACACCAAAGGAAATTTGAAAGATGAGGTAAATCAGAGAACAGCAAAAACAGGTAATTACTTTGATACCCTTAAAACACAGTTTTTTGGAAACAAAGAAGTATTGAAAATAGCAAAAGTAGACGTAATAAGAAAGATAGTAAAATTCATCCTGGTGGACGGGTGCGTGACGTATCACGCTCCCTAGAGCACTACCATAAGGAAATAAAATAAACGTCCTAGAAATGAGGTTTTCTTGGAAGGAAAGCTAAAGAAATCAAGTATATGGGGAACAGCTAAAAATACTGGAACCAACAGATGCAATACAAGGACTAAGACTAAGATTGATAGGACAGGTACAGAAGATGGGTGAGAACAGACTTGCTAGCGTACCTCCCAACTGGGAATATTAGGACAAGCAAAGAGGGAAAGATCAAGGAAAATTTTGGTAAGAAAGAGGTGAAAAAGGTAGTAGGGAAGAAGGGAACAAAGTTAGAAGAAATGAGAAGGATGAGAAAAGAAATTTTGGCTTTAATATTAAGTAAGTACGTGAGAAGATAAGCGTAACTAGCTACCATCTTGGTATCGTTTATTGTTTCTTCTCTGTGTCATGAAGGATCCTACTAAGAGGGTCCATGTTTAATTACCACCTCGCCTGTGTCGACCAATCTACACTACCATAGCAAAGGATCACTAGACGTGTCTAGACAAAAGTATTATTTACGACACAAGACGTCAACCCTAAATGAAATAGCAGCTGTAGTTAAATTTCTGATATGTTTATTTATTATTATCAAACTATTACTTATCGTGCACTGCAAGGAGCTGTTAAGTGTTATCAGGAAACTGGATCAACAATATCAAGAAAATGTTCCGGAAGGTCGAAACTGATCGGTGCGGCTGAAGATTTGCAAGCCGCGATAGTACATTATCTATAAGTACAGTCAAGAGGTGTTTAATAGCAGCCGGCTTAAGAGGTTTAATAGCCATTAGAATACCATTATTAAGGCCTCAAAATCATAAGAAGGGATTAATATGGGCCAGAGAACACGAAAATTGGGATATGTGGAAAAGGGTACTATGGACTGATGAGTCAATGTTCCAAGTTTTTGGAGGAAGTTCTGGTGTTTTTGTTGGAAGAAGAGCAGGTGAAAGAATGATGCAGGAGTGTGTTGTACCAACAATGAAACAAGGTGATGATTCTATCATTGCTTGGGGATGTTTCTTTTTCGATG
Organism: Chrysina gloriosa; assembly: GCA_038088585.1. Classification (NCBI taxonomy): domain Eukaryota; kingdom Metazoa; phylum Arthropoda; class Insecta; order Coleoptera; family Scarabaeidae; genus Chrysina; species Chrysina gloriosa. The sequence goes on along the minus strand of CM076095.1, from coordinate 22,192,282 downwards.
GCATTGAAGATATTTATAAAATTGAGGGAATTTTAAGAAACATTTTAGAAAACAACTCGATGCCACCAGAACTCAGGTTGATCGAAAATCAATTTTATTTACAGCAAGACAATGATCCCAAGCACACGTCCAAAATGTGTAAAGATTATCTTCAACAAAAAGAACAAGAAGGGATCCGTATAGATATGACCCGACTACCCCAATCCCTTGATTTCAATTCAATTGAGTTATTATGGGATTAGTTGGATAGAAATATAACAGAGAGCTGTCCACAGTCGAGAAATCAACTTTGGGAGTAGTTATAAAATGCCTGGAAAAATATGACACAGGATACTTTACTAAAGTTGGTCCCAAGGTTGCCTAAAATTTGTAAAGCAGTTATTAAAAGGAAGGATGGTTATTTTGACGAAAGAAACGTTTAATGAAAACTGTAATTGTTAATATGAAAACTGTTGTAAATATTATCAAATTTCATAAGAACTATATTTTTAAAGTAATAAATACATTTTAATTTGAAAACTTTTTTAATAAAACCACTATTGTTTTCTTTAATGATTCCTCACTTATGAACGGTAGTGTACGTTTAAAAAGGACTCGGCCTAGTCGCTCTAATTTCATTTAATTAGTGAATTTGGCCCAGTACAAGCTGTGAATCGCTTGCAGATATGTAATTCAAAAATAGAGATCAACATTAGCAGTGGCCTTGAGAACATTTTAGCAATAATTAGATAGATCTTTATTTATTATATTTTCTTATGTAATTTTCACTCTTGAGATACCTTGGAAATTTTCATTACTGTTATTCGTTATTGGTCTTCAACCGAGGGCTGAATCTAATTTACATACTAGCTACTATTTGTATTTGCCATGTTTATTTATTTATCTTTTTCTTCGATGGTCACCTATTGTCATTATTGTACGGTTAAATCATTGCAAAATCATTAAACCTTAAACATAACAAATATTTAAAATTACGCGCTTTTTTAAAAGGGCGAAGGGTATAAACTGAATAAAGTATACCCCATGTAATCTAAATATATATGATTGTCATATGTTATGTCAATATTTGCTATTTCTGAAGCGTGTCGATGTTATGAACTAACAAATATGAAAATTCAAGATATTGAGACTTTGATTGAAAATTCCTGAAATCGAAACTAAGAAACAGCAATCATTTACCATTTACCATCGTGAAGGAATATATTGTACTGAGAATTTAGTTAAATTTCTTAAACAAAATTGCACCGGCCTAGCTCTTAATTCATGATATAAAAGCATAAATTATAACAAAAACTAAATTTTTATAAATATTTAACATAAAATCGAGATAATTACCTAGTGTTGTGTGTGTGTGTGTGTGAGTGTAATTTCTCTTTCAATGCTGGTTCTTCTTATATCTCGTCTCTTAACTTTTATTCTCGATGCACCTTTAACTTTTTTCTAATGGTAATTAACCATTCGAGTATTACTATACTACAATATGCTATTATAGAATCAAATACAGAGACTATGTGTCTTTGTGCATCCAGCTGGTTTCAACGATTAAAATTTTTTTGTGAAATATCAAAATGGAAAATATTACAGAATGGTAATAGAACATATTTATTTATTTATTTATAGATAGATAGTTAGATAGATAGTTTATTAATCCTGTAGACTATAATAATAGTATAGGACAAGTCATATTTTGTATGTGATGATTTACGTTGACAATAAATAAAATATTTACATTTAGCTAAGGCTAACATTTATAAACATCACATTTTACATATGCCACACAGTTGACTAAAAAAAAAAAAATTATTAAGAAATTAAATTACATTACATCACATATAATAACCAGAAGAAAACCATCAGCTCAGGTTATCGCTTAAGGACTCAGTCAATGAATAGTAGCACCTCTGTAGTAACAATCTTTTGATATTATATTTAAAAAGATGCTCCGCTCCAGTTCTAAGGGTTTGCGGAAGTCTATTATAGGCTTTTATAGCAAGATAACGCGGAGTCATAGAGGTGAAATGCTCCTTGCAACTCTCTCTATAGCCAAGACCCTTCGTAGCCCGTATTGCACATTTTTGTATTTTAAAGACTCTGTCAAACTCGGGTGACGATCCCCATGCTATAGTTGCATATGACAACACAGAGTGAAACCGACCAAAATATAGGGTTAAGAGTACATTGAAACTAATCTCTGCCTTGAGTCCTCTGAGTACATGACACAAGGGCAACAATTTACCGCATGTGTTATTGATATGTTCTCTCCATCTGCATTTGTAATCGAGTGTGAACCCCAAGAATTTAATAGTATCGACTTGGGCTATACTACTGCCATTATATTTCAATAAAATCGATTCACGTCTATCATAGGTGGTGGTTCTAAACTCTATAAATGCTGTTTTCTTGGAATTTATTATTAGGTCATTTTTTGTGTATAATTCTTAATTGCTTCCAAAGTATATTCGGCAGCTTCTATTAGATCTGATTTTTTGCGGTACTCACTATGAAAGAAGTACCATCGGCAAACATAACACTTTTACTCAGTTTCAGATCATTCACATACAGTACGTACAACAATGGCCCAAGAACACTCCCCTGCGGCACCCCTCTATTCAGTATCAATTTTTTGGAAGATATACCATTCACATACACATAATGCTCCCGACCATTAAGATAGCTTTCGAACCATTCTAATATATTTCCTCGTATCCCGTAAAGATACAACTTGTTAAGTAACATTTCATGATTTACTAAGTCGAAAGCTTTACTAAAGTCCAAGAATATTCCAATACATGAGTTTCTCGCATCCATATCGTTGTACAATAGGTCGAGAAAAGATACTATCGCGGCTGAAGTGCCAAGACCCCTGCGGAAGCCAAGCTGTTGGTCATTCAGTAGATTATTTTTTCTAAAAAATTTAAGAGTCTATTTGCCATTGTTTTTTCAAATACTTTTGAGATCGAGTTTAATAGAGATATTGGTCGATAGTTAGTAATAGATTGCTCGTCACTGTCTTTCCGAACAGGTACAATTTTTGCAGTTTTTAATCTTTTAGGAAACTTACCTCCTATTACGGAGTTATTTATAATTTGCGTTAGTGGGATGACTATTTCATCTACACAAAGTTTCAATATATTTGTACTAATTTGGTCATCACCAGATGAAGTCGAAGAATTTTTTAGTTGAAGGATAAAATTTTTTACTTCACGTTCACAAATAGGTTCAAAGAAGAATGATTTCACGGAAGTAAAGTTATTCACCTGATGTGGTGGTAGAGTTTGTTTAACTGACGGAAGTAAATAGTCTGCAATTTCATTAAAATAACAATTAAAATGTTCCGCAATTTCTGTCGGATCCGTAATATTTTCATTGTTAGTAGTTAGCACAGACATGCCCTTTGGCTCCCGATTTGACTTAGTCGACCCATTTACAATTGACCATGCGGTTTTCGTTTTATTCAATGATTGGTACATAAGTCGATTATTATGCAGTAATTTAGCATTAGCAATTACTTTTCTATATATGCCTTTATATTGTTTATAGTATTCTATATGTTCGATATTGCCATATATTTCATTCTGTACTACAACACTGTGCATAGAATTTGTCAATGTAAATACACTTAAACGCATCCAAATGTGCGTAACACATATGTCAGAAAGTAGGAAAGTACAAATTAACAAATAGTGTATAAAACAAAACAAAATTAAAAAAGAAGAAAAAAACAACAATAGAACGAAACAAGCTCAAAGCACAAAATTTAATAAAAAGGCATAAAAACCGAGATAAAAAATATAGAATTCAGTAGTAGTCCTCAGATGTCGCAGCTAGAGCTCCACTCGAAAGTATTCATCGATACTATATATTGCACTATTTATAAGGTGAGAATGTAGAACACTTTTAAACTGTTTAATATCCAATTGTCTTATTCTGGAAGGTAAGTAGTTAAATACATCTATTATTCTAGAAATTACATTTTTTTAATTTGCGCTTTCGTAATTTGAGGCGGAAGTAAACGTTTTGTTGTGGCACCACGTGTGATATATCCATGTGTTGTTTCCTTGTCTTTGAAAAATTCATAGTTTTCACGTACAAACACTGCGCATTCAAATATATAAATTGCATAGAATGTTAGTATTCGCTTTTCTTTAAACAGAAGTCTGCATGATGCTCCATACCCCAAGCCAAAAACAGATCTTAGACAGGATTTTTGAAGTCTGAACATTCTTTCCGAGTCTACAGAGACGCCCCAGAAGATAATTCCATACTTTATCCTGGAATATATATATATATATATATATATATGCATAGTATGCGCTAATTGTCAATTGTATGTCTTGCTAATTACACGTAATGCATAATTAAAGGAAGAAATTTTTGCAGCCAGTAAATCTATATGTAATTTCCAATTATTTTGAGAATCGACTGTTAGTCCCAAAAACTTCGTCGAACCAATAAAGGTGAGTGCATAATTCCCATGTGGAATCTGTTTTGGCTCTTGTCTAAAATAACTGAAGAGTACAATATTAGTTTTATTTATGTTCAAGGACAGATCGTTTATTTTGAACCAGTTTTGAAATTTATCCAAAGTTATTGTTACGGTTTCCACTACGTTTTCTTTCGCTCTTACTACCACTGAGGTATCATCTGCATATAGCGTAGTTCTGAAGTTGGACACAGTAGGAAGATCATTTACATATATTAAAAAAGTAAAGGTCCCAAAATTGACACTTGCGGAACACCTCTTTCTATCATCTTCCATTCCGAATATGTTCTTCTGTCAGCTTCAGCATCGTACTCTTCAGTTCGCTGAAAGCGATCAGTTAGATAGGACTTGATCAACTTTAGGGAAACTCCTCTAATGCCATAACTATTCAGTTTTTGATATAGAATTGAGTAACTGATGCTATCGAAAGCTCTCGTTAGGTCCATAAAAATGCCAACAGTTTGTTGGCTTTCATTAATGCCCGATAAGATTTCTTCCATAACCTGATAAATGGCTCTGTTTGTGCTTCTTCCCTGTATATATGCATTCTGAGAGTCACTAAACATACCATGCATATTCAGAAAGTCATAAATTCTGTCCGAAATTATCTTTTCGAAGATTTTAGAAATGTTCGATAATATAGATATAGGTCGATAGTTATTAATTAATGACCTATCATCCTTCTTGTGGATTAGTTTTATTGTGGACCTTTTAATTCATTGGGGAAAACTCCAGCTTCCATAACAAGATTTATTAGGTATGTCAAAGAGTACACCAATTGCTCAGAGCAGTTCTTGATCACTTTCATGGAAATCTCGTCGTGTCCCGTAGAGTACGTAGATTTTAGCTTACGAATTATACTAAGTACCTCGGCAGGGGAAGTTGGTGCCATAAATATTGTTTTAGAATTTACAATAACTCCACTTACCTCGGATTGCTCGTTACTCTCAATATGTTTACACACTTCAACTAGATAAGTGTTAATGAGTGAAAGTCGTTCAGTGATTGTCGTAGCAGTGCCAATTTTGATATCATCAATTGGGTTTCTCAAGCAAGCGTTACCTGAGGAAGGCAAGATCTCCTTAACCAATTGCCAGGTTGCCCGTGTTTTATTATCCGCATTAATTATGAAATCAGAATTTGTGTATCGTTTTCGATCATGTATGTCCTGACGAAACTTTCTACGAAATTCATTGTAGTCACTCCTAGTGACTAAACCCTGTAACATATCGTCATACATAATGCGTTTATGCTGACATTTCTGTCTAATGTCATCACTAATCCATCTATTTCTTGGTTTGTTAGTACGTCTTTTAAATTCAATTTTGGGACAACTCAGGTCTATAGTGTCCTTCAGAATATGTAGAAAGTTGTTGTAACAAATATTTGGATCATGTTCCAACGTGATTTTCAACCAATCCACTGATTCAAGCTGCAGCCTTAACTGTAGAAGATTTTCATTGTTCAAATTACATAGTTCAGTTTTAAGATGTGAAGGGCAAGCAGGAGTTGTTATCGGTATAGATATTAATTGGGCCTCATGATCAGACAGTGCCGTTGTTACTACTATGCTTTCATAATTCTGGCAATTAGTTAGTATATTATCAACAGTAGTCGATGATGTAGCTGTTATCCTTGTAGGTTCACTAATAGTAATTTTCAAGTTAAAAGTTCTAACTAAATCGTAGAACATTTTCACTTTGTCACATTCTCTATTTCGAACATTTATATTGAAGTCCCCTGTAACTATTAACCCATATTTCGGTTTTTTTATAGTAATGTACTCCAGTATATCCCCAAAAGCACAAAGAAACTCCCGCAAATTATCCGACGGGGGTCTGTATATATTGAGAATAACCAGTTTCTCATCAATTAGTTCTATAGCAGAATATTCAATAATTAATTCTATACTTTTTGTTTTATGGCATTAATCTCCCTAACTTTGATATTTTCCTTGACAAACAGACAAGAGCCACCATGCCGTCTATTTACTCTATGATAAAATGAAGCCATCTGATAGCCATCGATTATGAAATTTCCACCATTAGACCTGTCAAGCCAGTGTTCAGTCATAAACTTGGAACTGGAGCTAATATTGAAATCTACCAAATTAGAAAGAATATACCGAGCATTGTTTACGAATAATATCAAGAACGTTTCTTGTTAAGGGAGGTGGAGATACTACCGCTTTAAAACATTATGGGGGTTGTCAATCTAATTCGATTACTGGTAGGCTACATAAAAGAGTCGTTGGAAGACAAAAAGGATATTACCAAAACAATTCTTCAGCCCAATGAAGGAGAGGAAGCGCATAATGAAGTCAATGCTAGTATAAGTGGCGTAATTGCAGCAATAATAGAACCCCTTAATTTAAGAAATATGGTTGACTCTGATCTATTAGGTAATGTCGCATATAGTGGCGTTTTTTGAACGCGACTTGTACGTTTAGTTTAGATGTTAATAAATAAATGACCATGAAATTTTTAATTTTATGTGCTTAGGTACATAAAAAAGCAACTTTAGATGCTTAAGCAATAAGATGAAATTTATAACCTGTCAGTTAAGGCAAGTAATATTTCATTTTTATCACGTTTGAAAAAGAAGTAGAAAAAGGAATTGAATTTTTATCAGACACATATTAGATACTAACATAACAATAAAGTGCGAATTTAGGTATATAGGTGAATATGGTTTGTAATGCCTTTTGAAATCGTCTGATAAATAATTTCGAAATCCAACTAACAATAAGTGATCTGGTGCCTTCATTACTTTTCATTGTCTAAGATTCTTTTGAAGTCATCACACTATATAAATTGGTTGACTATTGCTCGACATTCTCTTTTGTTCTTTGTTTTCTCTTCCAAGTTGTAAATATCTAAGTCCTGCATATTCTTTACTACCTCGCTGATCCATCTCGTTTTGGGTCTTCCCTTTCTCCTTCTTCCTCCTATTGTGCTCGACAAGATTATTTTTGGTATTCTAGACTGAGGCATCCTGTTTATGTATCCTAACCATTTGAGTCTTTGTGCTTTAGCTATTGTTACTATATTGGGTTCTCCGTGTAACGCTTCCAGTTGTTTGTTTGTACTCCTTACCCATCGATTATTTTTGATTTTTCAACCGAATATCTTTCGCAGTACTTTTTTCCCACACTAGCAACGTTGTTTCTTCTATTTTCGTTGCTACCCAGTTCTCAGATGCATATGTAACAATGGGTCTTGTTACCGTCGTCTAAGTTCTTAGTTTAGCCCCTCTGGATATGTTTTCACTTCTAAGCAATTTGTTAAGCGCATATATGCAATGGTTCCCTCCCATTATTCTTTAATGATTGTCCTGGTTGCGACATGCCACCTTGGTATTTAAACCTTTCCATGTGCTCAAACTTGTACATTGTCCCAGTCGGTTGTTATTGTTAGATATTGTCCTTGAACAAATTTCTTCTTTCCACATTCCATATATTTCGTTTTTGTTTCATTTATATTTAGTCCTTTTTCCCTTGCTTTTTCTCCAGTCTTTTTGTCATATTCTTCAGTTCATCCTTGCTCGTGGTCAAGATTGTTATATCATCGGCAAAAGCAAGATATTGATGCCTTTTATGATATATCAGCCATGATCAATTTATGTCGGCTTCTTGTATTATCTTCTCTAATATTATATTTAATAACAAGGAAGCTCTACGGATCACCTTGCCTCACCCCTTCTTTCACCTCAAATTTTTCTGTCAATAGGTTCTTTATTTTTACTCTGTTCTCTGTTCTTTATAGTGTTAACTTTATCATCTCGATTAACTTTGGTGAAATTTTCAGATCTTGCTTTATATAGCTCTTTTCTTTTAATTTGGTCGAATGTTTGTTTGAAGTCTATAAGGCCATTGTCGGTTTGTTATATTCGTGACTCTCTGCCTGTATTCCTCTTAGAGTATAAATTTGATCCGTAGTACTTCGTCCTCCCCTCAATCCACATTGGTATTCACCTATTATACTATTAGTTTGCACTGCCATTTTTTCTTAATGTGCGTTGCTAATACTTTGTAAACTAGGTTGAGCAGGGCTATGCCCCTCTAGTTTTGACATTTTGTTTTATCCCCTTTTTTATGGATCGGGTATGGTATTGCTTCGTTCCATACCGTTGGTATTATTTCTAGCTCTCATATGGTCCTTAATAATCTATGGATGATGTTTACCAGCTGTGATCCTCCATACTTGACCATTTCGTTTGTTATGCAGTCGCTTCCTGGAGTCTTGTTGTTTTTTATCTTTCTAATGATTCTTTCTATTTCCGTCAACGTTGGTGATTGTTCCTCTAAGTAGCACTTTGTGATTTGTACTATAGATTCAACTCTCTCGTCCTCAGTTTGATCACATGCATTGGATTCTTCACTTAAAAGTTGGTCGTAGATGTTCTACCAATGTTTCAGTATTTTCTGGTCACGAATTATCATTTTTCTTTGTCATGTAATGTGCAGGCTGTACTTGGTATCCTCTTTTTCGGTCCTTACACCCTGATATAAGTATCTGACCAGGCTGTTTTTGTAATGTTACCCTATGTCTTTCAGTTTATTTTCATAGTAGGTACACTAGGCACCTTCTTCTTTTTCCGTATAACCCTTTTTGCTTATTGCTTTCTGTTTTGAATAATTATTCTCTGCCTCTTTTGTCTTTTGCGTTAACATTTTTTGTCTTAGTTTACTGCATTTCTCCAACTCTGCCTTGCATTCATTATCAAACCATTTATTATGTTTTTTGTTTGTGCTTTTGTTGCTGTTCAACCTTGCCCTTTTTCATAGTGTCCTTAATTACGGTCCACATTTCTTCCACATTGTCACATCCCCCAACTCTTGGCTAATCACATTTGCGTATTCCAATTATTCTTCCATTGTTTCTAGCCTACTTATCGGACTTGATTTTTGCTTATTTCGCTTCTCAGGTATTATCTGTCTCAACTTTATTCCGACCAAAAAATTGGTCTAAATCTATGTCTGGACCTCTGTATGTCTTAATATGTGTAATGCATTTTTCCCGGTCTTTTCAATCAGGACATCATCTCTTTCATTTATTGTCTTACCATCTGGAGATCCCCATGTGTCCTTGTATATATCCTTTTGTTGAAAATAGATACTTCTTGTAATAAGGTTGCTGTCTTTTGCAAAGTCTATTAGCAGATTCCCATTCTCATTTGTTGCCTCATGTAAGTTGTGTTTACTTATCGTGGGCATATATACATACTTCCTAGGTGCCTTTTTTACATTGGCATCATCAACGATGATTGTTAGATCACACCTTGGTATGCTTTCATAATATTGATCCAGCTCCTTGTAGAAATTTTCTTTGTCAATGTCTTTTTCCTTGGTGAGCGCGTGGATGTTAATAAATAAGATTTTTGGATGCTTTCCTTTTAATCTCAGTATGCATAGTCTATTTAATATTGCTTTACAATCGACAATTGAAGACCTTAGCTTCGTGTGTAATATAAATCCAATGCCCAACCTCTTACTATTTCCTCCACTATTAAAGAATATATAGTCTTCCATTTTCTGACTAGCTTGCTCCAACTGCTTTGTTTCTTGTAGCGCCACCAGTTCAAATTTATTCTTTCTGGCTTCGCTTATCAAATGCTTTAATTTTCATTCCTGGTATAATTCTCTAGTGTTCCATGTTGCTATTTTTACTATTTTGTCCTTCTTTTTGCCAAGCCGTCATCTGCACACTGTCCTGATTCGCGCATTTTGTTAGTTTTTGGCCTCTTGCCTTTTGCTTTTTCGAACAGTCCTTTCTCGTTATTCCATTTCCATACTTCGCTTTCTGAGATCAATTGTTTGATGCCTGATCTTTTCTCTCGCTTTTCCCCTTAAGTCTTTCTTCTGTAGCTATGGTTCTAAGTTTTGCCTGTATTTCTCTTACGTACGTACGAAATTTATAAAGTGATAAGGTTATATAATTTGATGCTGTATTATTGTGTTGCATGGGGTTTATTATTATTATTATTATCATTATTGCCAGAGAATGTTGAAATAAAGTTTATCTATGTGGTTGAGAAGCGCTGAGCATTAAGAACAGCTACTGTCTCTAATGCTACATATCCCTATACTGGTGTACGTATACTGCATGACGTGGAAATTGCAACACGGAAGAGGTCTATGTCAATGTCTTGCCATGGCTACTCAGATCTCCTGATCTCCCATCAATTGAACATGTGTGGGATATTGTGGGGAAGAAAACTGAGGAACGAATCCTCCGCAAATACTGGAATCTCCGGCATGAATTTCAGTTTTCTCTGGGCACCATACCCCAAGAGGACATCAACCACCTACTGCAATCAATGCCACGAAGAGTTAAGGAGTGTCAAACTAATAAGGCAGGCCCAACATATTACTAATAAAGAGAAAATTACTTGTGTTAACCTTTGGTCCATTTTCTTTGAAACTTTAATCAATTATTATATTTGAATAGGTAAACGTTTCTGCCCAGGTTGGTCAAAAATTCGCATCCTTGCTTGGTGCAATTTCCATGTCATGTGGTACATGTAGGTGTATACTATGCTAATTAATCTCGAAATTTGAAGAAACGGGATCAGTAACAAATAACAAACGTGCAATACCAGGAATATTTAATGAAGATACGCAGATAGAAGTTTTGGGGCAGTTTTCACGACTCCAAAATTGCCGAATGCTTATATTTTATACATTTTCTTGTACAAGATGCAAATCGTTCCAGAATTGACCAAGGATAATTATGACAGGCGAGTACAATCTTGTGAACAGATGACCGAGAAAGTTTGAACTATCCCAGACTTGAAGAAAAATATTTGTTTCAGCGACGAATGCACATTTTTCGTAAATGCAATGATTATTGAACATAATTTCCGCTAGAGGTCTTCTTGGGGATGTAATTATCGGTCTTCTCCTTATTTAACAGAATTTGAATGGGGAAATCTATTTAGACTTATGCAAAACACGGCAGTACTTCTTGTAAGACAGGAGGTGAAGAACCAACGAGATGTGGATGGAAACGTGATTTTTTTGAATACTGGACATATTTTCAATTGAACGGGGCACCACCTTATTACGTAGCGGCTGTTGGACAATTTCTACACGACAAATTTCCTTACCAATGGATTGTCACAAGTGGTTCCACAGAATCGTGAGCAAGAACGTCAGATTTGATGCCTGCGGATTTATTTTTGGGCATTTGAAATCAATAATTTATAGGACCTCACCGAAATCACTTCAGGATCAACGTAACCGTATCATTCGATTCTGAGGGCTACAGCTCTAAAATGTGAGAACGGAGTTTCAAAATTCGTTACACTGTTGTTTAGAAAGGAACGGTGAATACCTCCAGCAACTTATTAAATAAAGTGTTTTATGTTACCTGTAAAAGTAGTAATAAATCGATAGCTGATGTTTAATAGAATTAAATAGCTCACAGTGATCCCTGCACCTTATTACTAAATCAGTTAATACATAATTGCTTACTTGTATGATATCGATGAAAAGCATTTTTCAAGAGCTTCCCAACGGTGATTGGAGAGGATTTTGAAGTTGTGGGGCGAGGAACCATATTCTTAAGGTCATTTTGATCCTCCCTCCATACTATTGATTATTTTAATATATTTTCTTTAATATAGCTCATTGACAATTTGACACCCGGTATAACTAATTGAGAATGCGTTTTACTCTTTGCATATAGTGACCTTCGACAAGATTTGGATTTTGATAAAGGCGTAGATGTATTAAGATTATGAAATTATCAATATTAGAAAAAGGATGTGATACTTAGAAAAGTAAACTTCCTCAAAGTGATGTGAATTAAATACTTAGCACAATAAATATTTAATATTACTTAGTACATATATAAGTATGTGTATAAATGTGGTAGTTTTCAGAGATAACTGTGTAAATAAAAAATAGCGTGTTCACAGTATCATATTCAACATATGTACTATTGTTTCAATATACAAAAAATTCTAAAAAAATACCATTGTGTACGTAAGTATATGACAACGTGGAAACATTTGCTTCTGTTGTATGATTTTAAAATTAGTTTAATTGCCAAAAACTAAGTAGAAAAAGGAAAATGTTTGAAAACGACATATATACACATGCACTTCTTGTCAATTGGATCAAATATTGGTGAAAATAATTGTATATTATGAGTGTAAAATCTGGAAATGAACTATCTTCGAAGAAGTACATTTACTTCTAGGCCAGAAAGTGTAGCCAATATCCAAATACGGAATCAGCCAACAGATTCAAAAAATAATAGTCGAATGAATTGAGTAGCAAATGTTAAAATCGTATCGTTTATCTTGTGGATATTTGAAAATCCTTAACCAAAATGCATTTTAGAATGTCATTGATAAAAGGGAAATTGGGAATTGGTGGACCGAGACAATATGTGTGAGGCAAGAAATCTTGGAAAATATTTGATGCAAAGTCATGAAGAAGGAGAAAACATAAACAAAAGAAATAGTTATATTTTGACCATTACATCATTGTTAATAGTTAAAGTTGAAACTAAAGTTAGCTGCTTTTAGTTGAATAATGGAGATCCATCGAGAAGTTTCTGGAATGTCTTGCTAAGATTGCTATTTCTCCAAATACTTTATGTCGTTCTGTTGGCAACTCTTTCATATCAATTGACTGCAAATGTTAAATCGATTTGTCAGATAGTCTGGTTTTGACAAGCATTTAAGTCAAGTACCTTCATATGTTTTCAATTACGGATAAAAACGTAGTTCGAGCGGTCATCAAATTTCCCTATTTGAAAGGGAAAACCGTAACGGAAATCAAAACACGGGTAGATGCCATTCTTGAGAATTCATCACTTTCATTTTCCACCGTAAACTTCTGGGTGTTAAAATTCAAGCGTCGTCAGACGCACACAAGCGATGAACCACGTTCCGGACGTCCGAAAACGCCAAAATTGTGGGAAAAATGCATGACATGGTTTTGGTAGACCGCCGAATAAAATAAATACTGTGAGCATCATTTATGAAAAAGTAGTTTGTACTTATTTTACATAATGAATTGGGTTTAAGAAAGCTTTTGTGAAAAATGGGTGTCGCATTTGCTCAATTCGCATCAAAAACGCATTCAAAGCCCGAACTTCGGCCGATTGTTTCAAACTGTTTGCGAGGAATCTAACGGATTTCAAGAAACGATTTGTTATCATGGATGAAATCTGGATTCATCACTACACAACAGAAACAGGAATGCAAGCAATACAGTGGATTTCACTCGTTGAATCGGTCCCGAAGAAGGCAAAAATCATTTACTCGGCTGGAAAGGTGATAACATCGACTTTCTGGGACGCCAAAGAAATTGTGCCTAATTGGTTACCTTGAAAAGAGCAAAACTCGGAGTACAAATACGTTCGAATTGGAACTGGAATTGTCGATTGTTTGAAAGCGCTTCGAGGAATCCAATGCATTTCCAGAGACGATTCGTGACCATGGATAAGACCTGGATTTATCGCCAAACACCAGAAACAAAAATGCAATCAATACAGTGTATTGCACGCGGTGAATTAATTTCGGAGAAAGTAAAGACCATTCACTGGGTTGGAGAGGTGATGGCATCGGTTTTGGGACGCAAAATAAATTTTGCTAATTGGCTCTCTTAAAACAGGCAAAACTGTTATTGGACACTTTTGGACAAATTGAAGGCAACGATTCAAAACAGAAAACGTAAGGGAATGGTTAAGGAAAAGTCTTGTTTCACCACGGAAATGTGCTCATTGAAGTGCAATCCTTCAGCAAACATTGACAGATTTGAAGTTAGAGATCCTTGCACACACGCCGTATTCGCCTGATTTGACCCCGTCAGACTTCCACCTGTTCCCGAAACTCAAAATATTTCTGGTAAAGGATTATTCTGGGAATTTCGAAGAAAGTCATTTCCGGGTGGCAATCGGGAAGCTGGAAAAACGTTGCACGAAGTGTGTTGAGCTTCGATGGGATTATATTGAAAAGCGAAATATTACTTGAATCCGTATTATTTTGTTTTCATTGTGATTCCGGAAAGTTTTCAATCTACCCTCCTATTAAGCCCCCTCACTTGGTTATTAATCCAACATCTTTATATTTAATACATTCTTTCCTCCCATTGAGACATTTGAAACTTTAATTTCACAGATTATTAGATGTTTTAACAGTGTGTGAAAGTGTTCAAGAGGCTTGTTTGGTTAACATCCTATAATAATAATAATAATGACTAAAATGCCCCTAGTTGAGTTACGCCGCTTGTGAGCTTTCGGGGTCTATTTTCTGGGTAGATTATTCCCATCTTATTGGCTTATATCTTGACCATATCTCCCCATACTTTTCTGTTTTCTGTTTTTTTTTTTGGTGCCAGTTGTGAATTCCTGTCCTGCTCAAGTCCGCTTTAACCTTCTGTTTCCATTCAAGTATTGAATTGTAATTGCAGTTGATTTAGCCCTACACGAATTTTGGATGCTGTATTCTCTTCTATTTCCTTCAAAATGTCATAGTTTAGTCTTCTCCTATATTCATTGTTGTCCAATTTAATAGGCCCCAGTAATTGTTTTTCATATCTTTCTTTCTACAATTCTTAAATCTTCATTTTATTTTTTTGGTCATATTTATATATTTTAAATTTAGCATTTTTTCCAAGAATCTTACTTCTTAAGACCTTTTTGTTCACGTTGTACGTTGACATCCTAGGACCACTTATTAAAATAAATTAAAATAATAATAACTAACAGCAATCATCTACCAGTGACGTGAGTTGCAGTTTGTGTCATGAAAGCAAATAAGTCACTACCTAGCAAAGACACTCGTTCCATCATCTGTGGATATTGTCAAGGTTTATCCTTCCAATTATTTGTCATACTTGGACTAGAACGCAATATGTTGGTGGTGCCAGTATGATGAATTTGGAGTGACAAGGATTAAACAGTACTCTTTAGAAATAATAATAATATCAAACTTAAAAGTAGGTTTTAGAGGCGCAATATTTTTATTACCAATGATCTCAAGGAAGGTTGCTGCACAGCATCAGCGTTGTTTTACAGTTTTTCAGTTGTATAAACTGGCTGACTTTGGTTAAGTGGAACATAATTGCTTTGGTTAAGATTTGATTTAGTATTGGTTAGTTTAGCATCAGTTTCGTGTAAATTGTTGTGGTAACGGTAAAGGTTCATTGTATACTGTAAAATACCTGTATACTCTGTATGTGCAATCAATTTTTGTTTGGGTGTTGTAACTTGTATCAGATATTGACTAAGATTACTACTTTCTCGAAAATTCATTAGTCTGTGGGTGCTTATCTTATTTCAGGACTAATTTTTAGGTTCATTATTTATTATGTTTTATTATTTACTATTTATCTTTTTTGTTCAGTATTTCAACCTGAAATAATTATCTTACTTGTATTCATAGGTATTTACAGTTTGTTTTCTCATTCACTACAAAAGAATTTGGTAGAGAGCAAGTAAATAAATATTATTTCGGCAGAAGAAAAAAAATGAAATTTTAGAAAATTTGCAAAAAGTTTTTAACCAGCAATAAGTTCAAACAAAAAATTCAATTGATTAATAATAATAAGAAGAAACGAGATTAGTTTAGATTCAGAAGGAGTTCAAATATTTTTTATTAAACGAACATCTCTGTTTTTACTTGCTCAAATTGTCTCTAAAACGTATAGTGTGTGGCGTCTTAAAATAAATGAATTTCTGATCTTTTGGATATAATTTAGAGTTACATGTGTAATGTGAAATCTTGAAATTATATTTTAATTTCCGTACTTCTTTCGATTTAAAAAGATTCTGGGAATCCAGACATTTGCAATCCAAGAGATTCGAGACTTGCAACTATTGAAGGATCTGAAGGAGTCTATATTCAGGAGACATGAAAGATGCGAGATTTGGGATAGTGGATAGATTTTAGTTTCCAGAAATGTTGGAAAAAATTGCATCCATTGCGCCCTAATTAATTCAGAAAGCAAGAAGTAGCCGAACACTGTTGAAACAAAATCTGTCAAATTCTATTAGACCAGAGGGTTAACCCCCTTTCTTGTTTAAAAACAACAAAATGCAACAACAGCATTGTTTTAAAGGACACCATGTATTCTTATTATTATTTAACTAATGTGAATAATGCGACAAATCCAACATTTCAGGGACAGAGTCGATAGATTCGAGATTCAAAAGTTCGGAGAACTTAGACATTTGAAAAATTTCAGATTTGAGACATTAGAGATTTTAGCCTCTAGAGATTCGATATTTGGTAGGTTTGAAATTAAAAGAATTAGAGGTCTTAGTAGACTTCATTATTAAAAAAATTACATTTCCTCATCTGCCTATACTTAATTGTGAAAGACACTCATAATCTACTCAGAAAGTAAAAAGTAACTAAGCCCTGCTGAAGTTAAATTTGCCCGATTTTGTGAAAAAGCTTCTTGATTCACAAGAAAGATACAAACCGCTCTCATTATATTTATTTTATGTTAATTCAAAATTTAAGAAAATCCAAAGGCTTGAAACGGGAGTGAATCGCTATTCAAAAGTTTCGTGAGTTTCTACAGATTTGAAGGTATTTGACATTCAATAGATCGAAGATAGTATACTTGAGCAATTCGAAACTCGAAGAATTACAGAATGTTCTAGAATTCGTTATTTTTTACACTTTGCACTCCCTTCGTCTTATTTCTATTGGTAAAACAAGAAGAGCAGACATTTGATCATCATTTAGGTCTACTTAAAACTCGTTGCTTACAAATAGAATTCACTAATACGTCACGAATATATAAGCTTTATAAAAGGTAGCAAATGCGGGCTTGTATTACTACAATTAAATTATAGTAACTTATACTCGCATAAATATGCAGGTTACTTACTTTCACCGGAAATTTAATGACATTACAAAAAAAGTGAAAAGTCGTTACTTGTTATGGAAGTAATGTGAACAGCCAGTCTCCAGACCTGTTGTAAAATTGGATCATCAGGTAGGTTTCTATTACACAACCCAACAAAAAATCTTTTGCTACATTAAAAACTGGATATAAAATATTTCAAAAACTCTAATTCCAAAAATACTATTCTATTTCTTGTATCAGCTCTAGTTGTTGCGATAGACAAAAAGGAAATATTTAATATATTTGATTCATATTGCTACAACAAACCTTCTGAACAGACTTTTTTTCAATTCTAGTTGTTTATTACATTTGTATTTCACTTCTCTAATCTTTCTAGGTAAGAAACTAATTATTTATCATCTTAAATTCCCTTAATTACCCCCAATTGTTCCCTAGAATACCGGCTTTAATGTGTTTATGCAATAAACATTTTTCAAAAATGTACATCATAAAGGATTTATGAAAATAGCGGTATAATTGGTATTTAAGGTTTACTTTCCAATAATATCTGCATAAGCAACTATAAAGATATCTACGTGTCAACCCTTGATTCAGTTTGAACTTAAACTTTCTTGCAAGTATGTTTGTTGGAGAAGTGTTATTAAAATCATGACTTCAACAAGCAGGTGTAGTTATGTTAATCATCCAGACGTTTCTTGCGTGGCGAATACATAAGAGAGAGTAGAAAACCAATTTGTGAGTTTGTGAAAAAGGCATACATGACCTATTTTCGTGTTCATCTAGGAGATAAAGATAAAACTTGGGTGTCACATGTTGCCTGCAAATCATGTGTTGAGAAGCCTGCCCCAGTGAACAAAAGTACAAAGAAAGTGTTTGAAATTTGGGATTTCATTGGTTTGGAAGGAACCAAGAAACCACTTTGATGATTGTTACTTTTGTCATAAGGTACATAAGTGAACATATCCAATTTGGATTCAACGAAAAGACCTATTTCGATATCCAGAAGAAATACCATTTCCAATATCTAGTAACCTACATATATTACCAGAGGATGATGATGATGACCTTATTAGAGCTTTAAACCTTTCAAAGGGGTCTCTGGAGTTGCTTGCTTCTAGACTTAATGAAAAAATGTTCTTTTTCCAGAAACAAAAATTAGGTATTACCGTAACAGAAAAAAGTTCTTCTGCCATTTTTTCAGGAAGATAACTTGGTATTTTGCAACGACATAAAAGGACTGTTACAAAAAATGGGTATATCAGAGTACACACCAACTGATTGGCGGCTTTTTATAGATAGTTCCAAAAAAGTCTGAGGTGTGTCCTTCTACACAAGGGAAACAAATATCGAAACATTCCAATTGGGCATCTCACAAAGATGAAAGAGGATTATAAAACAATATCTCTACTTCTGAAAAAGTTAAAAGTATTACACAAATGGGTGAATGATATGTGTTGATCTAAAAATGGTAAATTTCATTTTAAGACAGCAATATGAATATACAAAATATCCGTGTTTTCTGTTTCTTTGGGACAGCAGAGCAAAAGATCAACATTGGATAAAAAAATTGGCTTAACAGAGACGCTCTAATACATGGAAAAATCAATGCTATAATGAAGCATTAGTAGAATGACAAAACTAGTATTATCTCCCTTGAACATTAAACTGGGGTCAATCAAACAATTTGTGAAAGCTTTAGATCAAAATGGTCTTTGTTTTCAATACTTGGCACATCAATTCCCTGCAATCAGTAATGAAAAATTAAAAGCAAGGATATTTGATGGACCTCAGATAAGGCAACTTAAAAAGACAGACACTTCACAAAATCAATGACTGAAATTGAGTCCAATGCATGGTCTTCTTTTGCTAAAGTTGTGCAAAATTTTCTTGGTAATTATAAGTCTGAAAATTACGAACAAGTAGTGAAATATATATTATATATATAATATTTAATAACCTTCAAATTTTGGATTGCCATATAAGCATTAAGGTTCATTACTTCCACAGTCATTTAGAGAGATTTGCTGCAAATTTTGGCGATTTTAGTGAGGAGCAGGACTAACGATTAAACCAGGATATCAGAATAATGGAAGAAAGGTACCAGGGCAGATGGGACACACACATTATGGCTGACTATTGCAAGAGTATTAAGAGAGACAAACTCTTTCAGACATTGACAAGAAAAGCGCTCAAAAAAGTTTTTAAATTTGTTACCAACTACTGTAAATATTTATTTTGAGTAATAACATTTGTAAATATTTCTTTTATAGAATAAACTTATTTTCTTTTTATTTGTGCGTTTTTTATAGGTTGTATTGGAACCGATATCTATATGCAGGAATAAGGCTAGCTAAATACAAATACGTGTTCACATCTTTTGAAGACGAGCTGATAGAGAAAATCTGATGGTATTTTTTGGATTTAGCGCACCAAAATTAGTTGCGAACAGTTAAAAAGAGTCCGGAAGCAAAATACGTGTTGACCAGTGTTATTGATTCTGATAAATTACGGCATTTATTACTAAAAATACCTCTGAATGGGCAATAAGATTATTAGCCATCAATTGAGCTAAGATTTTTGCAAATTTTATATAGATAAATGTCGGAAACGCACTAGGAAGTTGACGTAATCAGGATTTTTCCGCAAAACCGAACGTAATATTTCTGCTGCTTGTTGTATTGTCGAATCCGTCAGTTGATTTAACGTATCTTCGAGTGTCCTTATAAATGTTATTGGTTATTCCAATGACAAGGACGTGTCCAACAGACTCTTAATGTAATAGGAGATAATTGCGTAATGTTGTACAATAAGTTACATACATCTGTTGCAACTTGAGAATGCTTAAACTATTGTTGACTTTCTTTAATCGCGTTCGTATCTTGCGGATTTAAAGTTAAAACTACGTTCCTCACTTTGTTGAAATACTTGCTATAATATAAAACCTACATCAAGCCACGTTTTCCATCTCGTTATAACAGGCTGTGAGGATATAGGAATTTCTGGGCATAACTTGCAAACTTCCTGAATTCGCTTAGAAAGGTAATTTCATGAACTTTTTTGGTATTATTGATTAATGCGTCGACTACAGGATAACGCTGTCTAACAGGTTTGGCTATAAGAATGCCCCTTTTTATTTGCAGCCGTTATTTTACCCAATGTTTTATCTATTAGTTCAGATTTTAAATTTTAGCTACAAGTTGTAGAACATCTAGTAAACGTGTTATACGAAGGAAATTAGGACAACGTGCTTTTATCGCTCTACTGGCGTTTAGCATACATCAAGCTCCATCCGCCACTAACATATGTACTTGTTTGGGTTTCATTGCAAATTTTAGCAGGATGACTATGAAATGGGACGTTGGCGCTTGTGCAGTAACTTCGGTAAGAAAGTGCATTTGTTTTCAATATTCGTACTAAAATATAAAGCAGCTAGAATGGAAAGCGATGTACCGACAACTTATGTATGTACATATATGTTTAACGATGCCGTGCGTACTAGCCACAGATGAGATTGAACCAATTTTAGGCTAACTCCACTAAATACAAGTAATATTTGTTTTGAAGCATATAATCAATTTTATTACAAAGGTAGCTTAAATCATCCATAAAAAGACAAGTGCTATTATTAATTTATATGTAAATGTTGACATTGCTTTGATGGTCACTACCTAGAATCATAGATATTAAGAGATATTAAGAGCGTACGTAATACACAGAGGGAAGCCCCATGAAATACGTAATTCGTATTAATTCTAAGACGTTTACGTTAGCAATGATATGAAACTTTTCAATAACCTTTTTTTCAATCGTAAATACTCTTTTTCCTCTGATAATTGACTCCGTACGTCAAAACTTATGACTTATGACTGTATATTCTATTTCCGTAACAAGTACTTATGTAGTTATGTAAATATTGCAAGAAAAGCTATAAAGCCATGTAAGTGGCACAAATAAGAACATTAAAATGACATAAGGACACAGAATATAGCAATGGAAACCGAATGATGATGAAAATGAAATTTATCCTATTGGAAAGAAGAGAGTCATATTATCTCCATGAATTGCTCGTGAAAATGTATATGTAAATATAAGATTTTCAAGACGAAAAGAAAAATTGCCCTAATCCGCTAAGATATAAAGTCAAAAAATGAAACAGAAAAAAAAGTCGGCACTGCTAACACTAGAACGAATAATTACTAAAACTAGGAGCGCTTATATTAAGGTATATTTAACTTCTTGCAAAAATTTTAAATTCTTAGTAAATGCCAACATGCCTTTAATGAAATCTTTGTAAGTCAACTGATTGTGAGACTGCTCTATTTGATTGTATGGAGCACATTTACAGGGGTTAGATGACAGTAATTTTGTGGTGGGATTTTTTCGATATGGCCCGTGCATTTGATTGTGTGGATGTCCACCTTTTCTTTGCCTGGACTGTATAGTCTCTATGTAATAGATAGTACCTGGTGGACCAAGCCTTGCTCGGAGTTCCCAAGATTTTTTGAATAATTTTGAAACAAATAATAACGGCCTTTATTTTAGTTTTGATATTTAATTTATATGGTATATTTCAAGTATATATAGTAGCACATATATATTAAAAGTTTATAAGGTTAAAAGTATGTGAATTTACATGTTGTTGTTAGTTTTCGTAGATATTTTTCTGTTATTATAATACTACTTTCAGCGCCATCTATGGTTTAGTAGTAAAGTTTTAATTAACATATAACTTCGCTTGGCTGCATGATGTTAAAAAAGTTGCTAACCCACGTTTAGGTCGAAATGGGTGAAAACAGTTTTTCGTCCCCAAAAACTCGCAAATACTAAATTGTAATAAAATCTTGAGAGTAATTTTCGATAACACATTTTATGTACCGCAGAAATAGGTAAAAGCCGGACAAAAAAATTTCTTGGGACCGGGACCATGCTAGATCAATTTTGTGTTCTCGAAAATCCTCAGATATTAAATTGCATAAAAATTGCTAAAATCATTTTCGATAACCAATTTCATATACCACAATACCAGAAATGTGTGTAAACCGGGTCAAAATGGATTTTCCCGGGACCGGGACCATGTTAGATCGATTTCTCGTCCCCGAAGAGCCCCCAGGTACTAAATTTCACCAAAATCGTTAGAGCCGTTTTCGAGAAACTAATTCTATATATATACAAGAATTGCTCGTTTAAATATATTAGATATTACTGTAGATGTTAAGGGTTCAAGATCTCCCGAAGTTAATGTACCGCTTGGAGTTCCGCAGGAATCTGTTTTGGGGCCTCTTTGCTTT
This sequence comes from Chrysina gloriosa, assembly GCA_038088585.1. Classification (NCBI taxonomy): domain Eukaryota; kingdom Metazoa; phylum Arthropoda; class Insecta; order Coleoptera; family Scarabaeidae; genus Chrysina; species Chrysina gloriosa. The sequence continues at coordinate 22,169,676 of CM076095.1, read as the reverse complement.
CTTTTTAACTATAAACGATTTACCGAGGTAGTTTATATGTGGTTACCCCACGGTTTTTGCAGATGATACATCGGTAATAGTATCAGCTAAAAGTACCGAGAATCTCAAATGCTCCACAATAAATACAATTGAGGATAGACATGGTGCAAATTAAATAGATTTGTTTTGAATGAAAGCAAAAGAAAAATTGTGTATTTTCACAAAACGAGGCCCTTCCCAAATTTGCAGATGCCGCTTGCAACAAGGGACAATGTAGGAATACTGGGTGTTATGGTTGACGACAGCTTACCATGGAATGAACAATTAGATTGCGTTTTGTAAAAAGTTAAGCAGCACTCATTATGTAATCTATCAGCTGAAAACCAACTTATCAAGAAAGAAATTAATTGAGATCTATTACGCATTGGCTTACTCAATAACGTCTTATAATGTTATGATATGGGGTGTTGCTGTGGAATAGGAGAGGGTGTTTGTGCCCCAAAAGCGTTTTATTCGCCTAATTTTTAATATACCTTACAGGGGTACCTCTAGAAACGTTTTTGTGGGGCAGGGTATTCTTACCTTTCCTTGCATCATTGTATAGAAGTGCGTAGTTTTTGTTAAACAAAACCTAGACAAATTTGAGAAATATAAGTCATTATACCATTACTCAACAAGAAATGTCTACGGCTTTTCGCTTCCGAGATATAAATTAACATTATATGAAAAATCACCACTTTATATTTGTATAAAATTATATAATAAACTACCTGATATGTACAAGTCCATCTGCTCTATTAATACCTATAAAGGACAGGTTAAAGAGTATCTGACATCACATGCGTTTTATAGCATAACTGAATATTTAAATATGTATTTTTAATGTGTGACTGTTTATGTGGCGTATTAGGCTTCCGCTTAGACTCTGCATTATGCCCCCTTACTGCCGCCGCGCCTTGTTGAGATTGAGTTTCAAATTCTTAAAATTTCGACTGGGTTCAGTGATCATAAATAATTTAATATTTTTTTCCCTCATTTACAAAATATTAAACAATGATTTAATAACATGATTTTCATCAGGTCAAATTATTCTCTTATTGCTATTCTGATTAATCCCAGAATTCTTATATTCTTCATAAATTTCATTTGTCATATTAATATTATCTACATAGAGGATATTTTTCATCATTGATTTCAATCTACTTTTGTATTCTCTATATGTTTTATAATTACACATTTTTGTTGAAAACAAAATTACATTCTTACTAATCTTTCAGGTTCAGAAGATTTTTGAAGAAGGAAGAATTACCATTCAAAGTGCCTTTGAAAATAGGCAATGCTCCTGAGCATCCTGCATTCTCTAGTCACAGAAGACGAAATTGTTCAAATGATTTTCTTAGTACCTAATACGACCTCATTTCTTCAGCCACTTGATAAAGGTATCATTAGATGCTTTAACCTTCCTATACTCACGCCAAAATGAAAGACGTATACTATACTATATAAGTCGGTCTCACAGACCGTATGCGTGAGTATAGGAAGGTTAAAGTCATATATACTCGACAGATTTTCAAAATGTTTTACACGACGATTAAAGATTGTTCCGATATTGGGCTCATGAAATGTTATAACGGTAACGTTAACGATAATGGTATGTTGGAAGGATTTGTGGAATGATATGGTTGGTGATTCGGCACACGCCTCAAATATTGATCCACAGCTCATAGCGAAGTAATATAGCGCAGCACGTAGGTGGAGAAGGATTTAACGATGTGGCCGTAGAATAAGTGAACGATTACATAGTGCAGCGGTATAAGGTGTTGATCAACGAGGAATTGGAAGATCTTGTCAAATCTTCCTCAGAAGAGAGTGACGATGAAGGTGAAAGTCAACAAGAACCGCCATCATAGACACTTGAAAGATTTATCGCAGTATAAACGGCCCAAACATTAGAAAAATAGATAACAGATTAGGACCCAATAATGAAACGTAACATAAAAATTACTCGAATTATAAAAGAAGCCTTGGCACGGCTGCAAGATTTACTTACTGAAACGAAAAGACAAAACCAACAACTTTCAATAACAATGTTCTTTCAAAAAGTTGACAAAATTATAGATGATACTCACCTGACTGCCAAAGACTCAAATGATTAAATATCTAGCACCAGAAGACAAAACGTTTTGTTCTTACAAGGGAAGATCTCGAACACGGAAATTCAAAAAATTATGAAACTTTGGGAACATGTACATACATCACATATAGATATGTACTACACAACCTTTTTTCTGCGGAGAAACACTCTGAGTGGGCGAAAGAAAAAATTGTAAATGGAAAATTTTGCATTCTGCCGATGCGCATAACTCGCTAACGGTAAGAGGTACAGAAAAAGTTTTAAGACAAAAATGGTTTGGTTGAATGAGTTTTATTAAACAGATAAGAAAATAAGGTATAAATATTTGTCCAGGAGTCCAATAACAAAATGGTGTGAGTTCCCACATATGGCAAAAACACATCGGTTAACCATTGCTGAAATACTTAAGTGTGGGTTGCTCAATATCATTGCTGAAATAGTTCTTCTGTTAACTTTCCAGATGTAGATGCTGTTAAATGGACATTCCACGGTCGAAAAAAGATTGTGATACACGCGGACCGAAATTACCATTTTGGTCTTGACAATGAATAGTGGTGAGAGTAGCTTTCCGGAAGCTGATATTATGAAATGAAAAGTGTTTAAAACATAGGAATTTTTTACACCATGCACATCGTTCGATGGCATGACTGCCACATATGACACAACGAGGAGTATGTACAAAATCTTTGGTGAACCTATCCGCTTTTGTACCAAGCGTAAGCGAATAGATTGTAATATTTTGGCGTCGAAAGCTGATTATAATTATGAATAAGAGATTGTAATTTTATAATATTGCGTTCATGTAACACAATATCGCAACCATACAGTAATACAAGGTCAGAAAGTTTTTCCATATTCGAAGACCATACACACCAAGATGCACTGATGCGGTTTTCTTCAGGTTCATTAACATATTCACATGTTTGTTGGATGGTATACTGGTTTGTAATGTAGCAGGACAGTGACCAAAATGCTGTAGGTTCCCACATTTGGTAAATACACATCGGTTAACCATTGCCGAAATAGTTCTTTTCTTAACTTTCCCGATGTAGATGCTGTTAAACGAACATTCCACCGTCGAAACAAAGACTGTGATACACGCGGACCGAAAGTACCATTTTACTCTAGGACAATGATAGAGGTGAGAGTAGTTTTTCGGAAGCTGATATTGTTGGTAGTCTTGTATAACTATATGTAGTTGAGGATATAGACTGCGCAATTGCCGTAACAGTTTTTGTTCCCTTGCACAGCTAAACTGCGGCTGGAATGTAGCTCTAGATTAAACCCGCTCTCATCGGCATTGAATGTATCATCTATCCCAACCTGCCGTATATAATCCTTTACACCATTAACGAAAGTTGAAGCAATTTCCTTCAGTTGCTTCAACTTTCGTACCATACGATCGCCTAATAAATTTATTTATTTTTCTTGGAACTATTTTGTAAGCTCTCTTAAAATTCCAAACCCAGTGCCGTGATGCTTTAAAAGTTTCTAAATCAATGTCTGTGTTAGCTTGCAATGCCCATCGCTGGACGCCTAAATCATGAATAATGGCACCTGAATCAATACTATTTACAAATTCATTATATACGAATTGAGAAATTTTAAGCACCCCACCTGGAAAATAAATCTAATAATACTATAGAATAATTCTAGTAGGAACAAATCGTTGCTATATCACAATATTATTTCACCATTTACCTGTACAATTGCTGTATAGATGAAACTTTGCGAAACTTTTGCTGGACGATATTGAACGCAAGTCGTCTTTTCATCCCACTTTTCCAATACGTAACTACTATAATCTAAAGTTACAACATCCCCTTCTTCTGGTGTACATTCTTCTTTTTCAGCTTCCATTGCTTCTAGCGATTCTTCCCTTGTGGGCGCATATAGCTCGTCTACAAATTCTAGGGAATGTGGTCTGTGCAATTGCAAAAATTCTAGAGTTGTACCAGTTTCCAGTGAAAACGATGTTTCTCTTTGAGCATCGAGAAGGATATTTTTATTATGTCGTGCAATTCGATTTCATTCGCATTATTATTATTGGGAACTTCGTACGTTACCATCAGTAAACGAATTACATTTATAATACTTATGGCGACCATTTTCAACACTACAGGCCAGCTATATAACCCACCAATAACTATTATTAATTTCAAGTTTGATGAGTTACATATACTACTTGCTTATCTCATTCAGCCTATTTTGCTTTACTAGAATATGTTTACTATTTATTGGTCTAATGTAGCTTCCTTCGATAACCTACAACTTTTAGATAAGAAACAATCGAATCTAATGAAAAATGCAGTAAACATTTTTTCCTGTCTGCTTGATAAACCTTATCCAAACAAACAATTTTTATCTTAAAACTTTTTCTCTATCTCTTACCGTTAGCAAGTTATGCGCATAGGTGGAATGCAAAATTTTCCATTTCCCAAAAATTTTTTACCCACTCAGAGTGTTTCCGCAGAACAAGAAAATGCGTAGTACATACCTATACGTGATCTACATGTTCCCAAAGTTTCATATTTTTTTGAATATCCGGGTTAGGGATTTTCCCTTGTTAGTTGGTCCCGCATAATAGGTATTAAAATAAAGTTTCTATTACTATCAATTTTATTTTCATTTATAGTATTATCTAGCTTTATATTTCATATGCCTGTTCGTTACTATCCGCTGAAGACAGCGAAGCCAAATCCCCACGGATACGGGGGTCCTACTGTATAAAATCTATAGCAAATTTATAAATCGATTAATTTTATGTGCACATCCATACATATGGATATTATAAAATCCCAATAATTGATCTCTATATACAAAAATCTATGTTGAAACCTTAACAATTCTGTACAAGGACCATGAAAAACTATCGGAAAGAACCAAGGCCAAGGGTTTCTTCAAACAACAAATTATTATGTACATTACTCCAATTTTGAATATGGGTTCTGAAATTAACTGTTTTACTATCTTTTTATATACACGGTTGGTCCTTCATCATCATGTAAGGACAATGCATTGTAACTCCGCCTTGCGTAATTCTTCAAAAGAAACCAATCAAACCAATTGCTGTTTGTCTCTATCACGTACAGTTTTCTTCTCCTATAAAATCATATTTTTTATGAGAAAAAAAAAACAACATAATTTGCTTGTTTCTACTCAAAATTGCCGTGATTTCCGTTAATACTACAGTGCTATTAGATGAAATACAGACGGAGAATTCCGATATGTGACAAATCCATATATTGGGAAAATCCCCATTTTGGGAGTAATTTATAAATTAGACGAGGGACATATCCACCAGAAATCACCGAATAATCTAAATAAATGAGAGCTTCGAATAGTCTTATTGTTAGTTTAATATATAGCACTTAAATTATAAGTTTGATTTATAGCGATAGGCCCTGTATAGATAACTATTGTACAATTTTTATCCCTTAAAAGCAGACCAGGCATGAACTGTTTTCGGTATAGTTTTTTCAATGATTCGACGACATTTTGATCCATAGATTGAATTAAAGATAAGTATAATTATACTACGGGGAAAAATCTTTATCTCGAACATATGGACCTTATTCAAAGATTCAGGTGATGGATGTGATGCAGCATTTTCCAATAGGGGTAACACCTTGCTTTCTTTATCACAATGCTGCTGAATTTTTACTTCAGGAATGAACTCGCTGTTAATCCACGCATTTTTTGGCTCCTCTATATTAACGGAACTTTCACATTTTTAAAACAACGTGAGCTTTTCAATGTCTTTATCAAAGACAGTAGAACTCTGTGTGTCCCATTTGTATTAGCATCTTGTAGCCTGGAGCTGCGGATTCCCTTCGAGATATCAACGACTTAGATGGTAAAACTTTCCAAATACAGGCCTATTTCGTTTGCATTGTAGATAAAATCCATGTCATATTCATGTTGTTTAAGAAATCTCTTTCAATTCTCTCTGCTGGTGCGTCAGTACCTAGTTTTTCACCATGAATCTCAATTTGCCGAATCCCATGTCGTAATTTGACCAAGCTTGATGTTTAATTCCACTGCTTTTGCCCAAGAGCCCGTCTTTGTAAGAACCAAATAAATGCAGCATCTTTCAACACTTCGGATTTAGGTGTTTTCATAGTTTTGCGATCTGAACTGCCCTCCTCACTGTCAAGATTAAATCAGAATAATTTTTATTCCCCTTATCGTTGATTAACCAACAAAGAACTTGGTACCAAGTGCCTGACTCGTTCAGCTTTTTTCAACTGCGTAGTAATTCCAACTTTATCTTTTAATGAAACCACTAATAGCTTCCTTTTGTCCACCTTTTGCGAGTTTTCCTTAAAATATATAACTACAAATTCAGTGTATACCTCATGATGAATGATTTGAAACTAAGGGCCTTGATTACCAACCGATCATATGAATGGAAAGGGATTCAGTGAAAAATCTAGTGAACAAATTACACAGACGCAATTCTTAGTAAAGAAATATTGACAGAACTAAGAACCCTCTTTCAAACAATTAATTAAGCTTTTTATACGTGAATCATCTCAACACTTCACTATACATATATTTTTCGTTTTTAACGATATCCGTAAATAAAATTCCGAGAGCTGAACCCGTCTTCCCGAATGACCGCTCTCAAAAAATATTCTGTAAGAGCGTTTCCTATGATTTGATTTTTCCCCATGTAGTCAGTTCGGATAATTGAATATTCTGATGTTCCGGGTAATCGACGCTCTACTGTATTACAATATTAGGGCAAATGCTAATGACAATACTGTAAATTACATAAAAGCCTTCGCAATCATTACACGAGCGTTGTTATAATTTTAATTTTTTCTGAGGTTTTTATTTTTGAGGTTGGCTCTACCACTTTTAGGTGAAATAAAAACAGTTTCAATCTAGCAGATTATTATTATTATTATTATTTTATAAGGGTATTTTAAACTGTTTTCATAAAGAACTTATCTTACTTAACTTACTCTTACTAACTTAACTTTTCATAAAAATGCCATTGTAACGTTAACTTAGATTTTTGCAATTTCTTGGTATTAATGGCATTTAGATTATTTACTAATGACCCTAGCGAAAATAAACGATCGTTTAGCTTTCTAAAACTAAAGAATTCCCTTTAAGCCATTATTACTGATTATGACTGTGTTGCTATATTTTCTATTGTCAGAACACGTTACTAGACTTTCATTAAATGAAGTTGAAATATGTAGGTAAAATGTAATAAAAATTGCTAACGACGCTAATACCTAATTTGCTGTTAAAACAATTTGCCTTGAACGGTTGTAAAGGCGGTAAAACATTGACAGTTTTATTTCTAGAGGCCCGCCGTTTTATGTGCAAATTTGCTTAATTTATGGTGCGGTAGAGCTGCTAAACTGCTGCTGAAAACAAATTAGTCGAATTTGCGCTCAAAGCCTTGTATAATTATTGTTTACATGCAATTAGGACATTTTAACATTTTAATGCAGCTTCCTTGCAATTTATTTTTATAACATTTACATACTTAGGTTAAATGCTTGGTGCAATTATTATTTTTATTCGTTTGATTCGCTTCGGTGGTTATGCCTAACTGAAAGGAAACTTACGTATTAATTCTAATGCTTATTTGTTAGTACGAATGTAAGGAGGCGGAGTTAAGTATTTTCTGTGGAATAATTTTGATTTTCGTCTATGCCGTTTTTAGTCTCTTCATTTCTTCACTTTCCATGTTCTTACCTTAAATAACAGGTCTCTTATCCCCATCACCGAGTAGTCATTCTTTAGTCTTTTAAACTTGTTTGGACTTTAAACTCTCCAGCATAAGCTCTCCCCATTTAATTCTCGCTCTGTCTCTCTTCCGTTTTTCCTCAGGTATCTGCCACCCTGTATTCCTAACCTCTCTATTGTTTCCCATACTTTCCAGGTGGGCTACTTATTGTAAACGCTGTGCTTTGATGAAGTCTGCAATACGTGGTCGGTTATACAGTTCAAATATTTTTCTGGAGGTTTTCCGCTCCCATATGTCTATTTGACCTGATTGCTTTTGTTCATCACCCATCCTTCACAACTCTAAGTAAGAGTTAGCCGTAACACCCTCCAGCATAGCCTCTCTTCATTTAATTTTCGGTCTGCCTCCCTTCTGTTTTTCCTCAGGTGTCTTTCACCCTGTAGTTTTAACCACCCCATTGTTCCCCATCCTTTACAGGTGAGCTACCCATTGTAAACGCAGTGCTGTAGTGAAGTCTGCAATACATGGTCCGTTTTCCCATTCATTCTTCGTCTTCCTTCCTCCAAATATTCATCTTAAAATTTTTCTCTCCGATATTTCTAATTTCTTCTGATTGCTTGTGTAGGGTCTGTTTCCTTAGAGAAGAGCACATTACGTCATGAAAATATGCGCGAAATGTGACGTTTCATTGACTTTCGCTAGTCGGTTGCCATGGTAACGTATACAGAACACCAAATTTGGTTCATTGCGCCGCTGACGTAATGTGCTCTTCTCTAAGGAAACAAACCCTACATCAGCCATACGTGGTAAGTGTAAGTAAGAGTTCGTCGTAAAAGTCTTCATATGTATATTCTTACTTTGTCTTTTTTCTGGAAACTTTTTTGAATTCAGAATTCAGTTTAGTCGTCTTCTTCTTTCGCAATTGTAGATACCTTAAATCCTGCTCTTACTTCCCAACTACTCTTACTTCTGATGTATTTACTTTTCCCCGTATTTACTTTTCCCCGTATTGATCTTTTTCTCCTGTTATAAACTTCTAGTGATGTGGTCTAATTATTTTTATTTCTGATTAGCAAAACCACATCGTCAGAATACGCGAGAAACTGGTGAAATAGACTTCTATTAATTTTGGGGTCACTGATTACTTTCTCCAAAACAACATTAAACAACACAGTGGATATTGGATCGTTTGGCCTTACCCCCCTTCTTACCTCAACTAACTAACACTGATTCGTTGGTTCCTATTAACCTTGACTGAACATAAAGTCTTTCTTCGCGTTGCTGTCAACAGTTTTATCAACTTTTCCCGTATGTCAAATTCCTTTAAATCAATTTAGTCGTATTCACCGAGTTCTAAGTCGCTCTAAAATCTATCTCTCTAAAGGACGCGTTGGCACTTATCTAGTACTCACAAAACCCTGTCAAAATTTGTTTCAGTGTGAACGATCGGTTGTTGATCTATTTTTCTCGCGTCAAATATTTTTGCTTGTTAATAACTCACAATCAGACAACCAACAGATCTAGAGGAAAACCAAGAAAAACGTAAGGCACTTTACATCTCTAAACGTCCTTCATTTTCTTTATCTTTTCTTGTTTTTTGGTTGAAATACTTACCATGTTAATAATTTTGTGGAATTGTGGTGTACGTAATGTCCTCTAACTGTTTTGCACGCCCTTTTTTATATACTTCTTTGTTTCTTTTCTTTTTAAGCGCGCTTTGAATACTTTCTCCAATAATAACTCAAAAGATTTAGATACCAAAAAGGACACACGATTATTGTGTTCCCTTTTAGGATTCCTTTCCCTATCAATTATTTGGAATAGTAAGAGACCACGAGGAAATTCGGAAAAAACGTGAGGTCTTTCTATTATTACGAATGAAGGAATTAGAGTTGGATTGTTACTATATTCCCTAAAGGTGTTCATCAGTATTTTTCTTTTCTGATTTCCTTTATGTCATCCTCGATAATTTTGTTTTCCGTTCTTCATATCTCGATGGTGATGAAATGAAATGTGTGATTTCCCTGAGTTTTTTTCGCATCCGTTCTGTTGCTTTTTTATTGTTCTCGTCTCAAATGCTTTTCGTATTAAAAATTCCGAAAACCAGAAGACTAAAATAAGATAAAGCTCTTCTCTCTTTGTTCATTTAGCATTTCCTCCTGTTTCTTCTTAGTTCAAATATACTCCTTACCAAATAACTCAAAATATCTAAAATATCAGGAGGAAAACATACATCCTTTTTGGCATTCTGCTTTGTTTCTTATTTCTTCTCGCTTCTAAGACTTTCGTTACTAATAGTTCCAAAGACCAAGAAACCAAAATAACGAGTGAGTCCTTTGATTTCCTATTGTTCTTCTCTTGTTGCCGTTTCAAATACTAAGTAAATAATTCAAAGAACCAAGACATCAAGAGGAAGAAGTGTTAGAACATATTAGAAAGTCCTGCTCGATATTCTTCTGTTTTTATTTCCATATTACTTCTTTGAACTTTCATTATTAGTCATTCGGAAGATTAAAAGACCAAAGTGGAATCTTCCGATTTCTCTTTACGTCCAGTTTGATATCCCTTTTTTGTCATTTCAAATGCTCTCTTACCTAATTGATTCATATGATGAAGAGACCAGGAGGAGAATAAAGCAAAATGTATTATATCTTTCTTACCTTTTTTATAATCTTTTTCTTATTCTCGGTACAAGTACCTTCATTACTAATAAGTCCGAAGATCAAGCGATCAAGATGACCAAGAAAGAGATTATTAATAATTCGATAGTTCGATAGTTTTGAGGCACAAGACCATAAGAGACAACAGACTTGCCAGTCTTGTGGCTTTTCATTGCGTCCTTATTAGTAATCCTTTTTGTTTATTTCTGTTTTCATTTTAAAAACGTTCCTTAATTTTTTAAATTCTGTCTATTTATTGTAATCTGTTATAACATAACAATAAACATTTCATGCAGACCACCAAGAGATAAGCACAAGAGCAAAGAAAAACATACAATCTCTGAATTTCTCTTTACATTCCATACGATTTCACTCAACTTCCTTGTTGACCCCTTTTTTGTTCTTTCGTCGATTATTTTTTCTACCAGTAATTCAGAGATATGAAACTGGTAACTGGAACAGCTTTATAGATTTTTTCCAATCCATTTCTAGTCATTTTCTTCGTCTATTTTTAGTATCGCTTTATATTTTATATATTATCATATTTTTATTACTGATAATGTTCAGAGGACTAATAGATTAATAGAAAAACCAGGCAATCTCCTGACATCTACCTACACCTTTTTTGATTTTCTCTCTAGTCCTTCCTTTTAGTCGTTTCAAAAGCTTTTCTTCCTAAATAATTTAGATCACCAAGAATTCTTCAGGAAGATCAACGAAGATATGGGGTTCTTACTTCAAACTAGATTTCTCTTGATCTTGGCTATGTTATTAGTTTCGTATCACTTATCATTATTATCAGACAACTATCCGATACAGCTGCGCCACAATTTACTCAATAAGCAACGGCTAGCATAGCTGCACATTTGTACAAAAATGGACTGGAGCGAAGAAAGTTATATCACTTACATAACTCAGAAGCCATCTGGTTTTCGCTTACGATACGAAACCTTCAATAAGAACTCAAAATGGCAGATACGCATACTAAACTTTCAAACATATCGAAGAATTTCCCATAGGTCCCATAGGTATTATAATGGAAGCCCCCAGGACTTCTTGCTGACAACTACAGAACTGACAGGTTCTGACTAAGGTTTAATAAAAGAGTGGATGACGTATATCATTAAGTAGTGTAAACCGAACTGACGCCCTTACTTCTCCGAATTTTAATGTCGTGCCTTGCACATAAGTAAAGACAAAGACCGATTTACACTACTTAATGATAACATATCATCCATTCTTTTATCAAGCCTTAATTATGATAGACTTTATGTTTGTTTGTAACTGTTTTGTGACCAATTGTGTCTAATTGCCATGCGATACATAAACAAATATTACATTTTGTTGTATTTGTCTTCCTTGTTGTACATACACTTACCGACGGTAAGTGTTAACCCATCTTCAAGATATTACAAAAACAAGTTCAATACTAATTATAAAATAAAACTTGATTTTGGACTTATACAAATAACTTTAACAGTTGTAAAAACAATGTATTTGACAACTTGCTGACAAAAATAAACATAGATTAGCTTAAATTCGCGACTGGTTAACATGCCCACCTTTCGCATTTAACAGAGCCCCCTAATCTTGGCATTCTTTCTAACGGTTTCGCCAGTGTCACCGGCTCTATTTTCCTCCACGTATTGTATACTTTCTACAGTTGCACATAATGTACTGTTGGCCATGTTGGAGCAGATTTTCAAACCTGTCGGCCCCTTCCACAAAAGCTGGATCGTATCGAGATCTCGACTTTGGGCGACCATTTCATAACAACAATTTTCCATCCATCCTCTAGTTGCTCTAAATACTCACAGAATATCTTGTCATGTTTTGGATCATTAGCGTGCTAGAACACGATGTTTTCACCGATTGTTCGTGTTTCAAATGAAATGGCATTCCTCTACAAAATCTCCCTATACCCTTCGTTTCTCAGGATACCAGCTATTTTGATCAAATCGCCCATAGAGATATCGCTAAAACACCTCCAAATCATGATTCAAGTGCTCGTTTTCCTTTCGATATACATTTGAAACAAAAGTGGGAAATTTAGACTTGTCGGTCCAAATCATTTTCTTCCAATCTTTCAAGGTCCAGTCTATGTGCTCCCTTGTCCATGCTAATCGTTTTACTTTACTTTCCTACTTACTTGCCTTACTTTTTCTTCTGCCGGTGTTGTTATTTTTGGTCGTCCGGGTCGCTGTTTGTTGGATATATTACCACTTGTTTGATACTTTTTAACATTATAATCCGCGATTCTACAGTTTAATTTCAATAATCCAGAAATTTCTCGGTTACTTTTACCGAAATCGTAGTATACCACTATTTGAGCACGCGTTTCTATCGATAATTCCTTTGGTACCAACATTACTCCAACGTTACTCGCTATTTTACAATATTGCACTAACTCTTCACTATTCACTGCAATACAAAAAGCTTAATTGACACTAAATTTTGCATTATATTGAAATGCGTGTGGCGTTTATTGTCATATTTAATCACGGTCGTGATAAACATTTCCGAGAAACCGCCTTTTATCTAATCCGTCTACCTGAACGTGCCTAGACCGCAAAAGGGTGACCTCCCATATCTTAATTTCAATCAGCTCAATACGTACACATAGGGCATTACAGAGGGATTATACTCTCTCTCGTATTTACAGTTTAATAATACAAATATTTTCATAGCGATAAAATATCGTTTTTGAATAATCTTCAATTATATGGATGGGTAAAAACTTATGGCCGGTAGTGTACAGTTGCTTTTATTTTATCAATCCTTAAGTACTTTCCCAATTCTTATTTCTTCATCTGCTGTTATAATTCCAATGATTTTATAAGTATGTGATAATATTTAGTCTTCTCTCGGTGATGACTGTTAATTTTAAATTTAGCGCTCTGTGGGACATTTGAAGGTTCTTGACAGATGGCGCAATTTCAGAAATTTGAATTGGTTTTATTTGGCTGTTAAATATAAAAATAAACCTGTTTTGTGTTTTCGTCTTCAGGAAATGGCAGAAACAATTTTGAATGGGATTTTACTAGACGAAACACCGGTAGATATTTTATGTAAATGGATATCACAGAAGAATCAACACGTAAATTAGCTAAAATACCTATTACATTGATCATAACCTATACCCCATTTCAGTCAGAAGATTTATTTAAATATTCCCAATTTACTTGTACCACAGGAGATTTTATATCGCATTTCTTAAACTACATACACGAGGATGCTCCGAGGTAACTACATTTCCGATCACGACTAGTAAAATATTCATTTTAAAACATTTTCTAGTTTTGAGATTGAAAGTTCGAATAAGCCCAATTTTGCACCAAAAAACATCTGTAATGCGGATCAAAACAAAAATGAACATAAATTATTATTGAAGAAACGTCCCGCTTTGTTTCCGGAAGTTAAAGATGATCCAAAAATAACTCACTCACAAACATTCCCTGTGATACCAAAGTGTTCGTATGACTACAACAAACCGAATGTAACTGGAGATTTTAAAAGTAGTGGCACTAGCACGCCAAAACTAATGAAAATAAACTCAGATACAGGGTTGGAAAACAGCTATGCCAGTCCAACATCCCCATTGTATTCGCGCAATACCCTTACTACACCTAGGAATCGTTCAGGCTTTAGAAGTAACGAGAAAAGCTTTTGTTTAGGTGACTTTATAGTGCAAAGGAAAAGTTCATCGAAGAAAAAGGTGCAGAGAAGTTTGTGTGAGGTGACAAACATGGAAAACGCTGGTATTGAAAGTAGGAAGTATCGTAGGATAAATCCAACAAATTTGAATGAAAAGCGGTTTAGCGGAGGGTTTAAAGAATCTGAAAATAGTTTTAATTTTAAAAATAATTTTGTTGAGCTTTCGATCGATAATTTAAATGATCAAAGGAATTTACTTGTAGAAGAACGGTTGAAAATTAAAAATAATATGGATGACTTAATAAGAGCGCCTAATATAGTCAAGATACAGACAATTAATAATAAAATGGAAATTACTTCTGTTCCAGAAAAGGTAACATTTACGCAACAACTTGATAATTTGATAAAACTGTATGTTTTCTTACTAAATAACAATTACACCTTAAGTATTGCCAGTGAAATGCATTTTTAATATCATTACTACTATGTAAACAATATTTAAATCACCAATTGGATGATAGTGATACAGATATTCAAATGATACCAGAAAACATTGAGAATCCTAGAGATCTGTTTAAAACTGTGCATAACTGTGTTTATTTTGCTGTGAACGTCCTTCAGTCGCAAACAACAATATTGCAGGCTTTTGATCGCCCCACGTTGAAGTTACTGTGTGAGAACGAAAGGATTAAATTGTTTTCAGAACAGTTCCATTACGCCCTACTCTCGATCTACAACAGTAAATTGGAACAAACTAGAGAGAACATCGGGGTAACGTGCAGCAACGTTTGTTTTATGTCGGATACGGATAACCGGGAAAATTTCGCCACAGACGCCTCGTTCCATGCCTTTAGAAAGCAAAGGGATTTATTTTATGAAATCTTGAGGATTTGGGAGAAAAACCATTTCTTGCCCGAATGGAGCTTCAGTATTGCCCTGACTGGTAAAATCAGGACCCTTTTGAATTTGTACAATGATCCGGTAAATTACAGGCATTTTACGAGATTGTTCAAGATGCAATTGCTGACCACATGTAGGCAAAGCAGTAATGTAAGTTCCAATTGTGTTATTACTAAATTTAAAATTTATTGATACTATTAAAAGCTTAAAGAAAATACATATAACTACAATCAACAAACTAACTAAAATATATTATAAAATCTCAAAACGTTTGCACACAAAATACATGCAAATTGGTTAGATTATAAAAGTCGTATACTAAGGTGGTCCTTAGCATATCTAAAAATGTTTCATATTTCTATAATTCTCACTCCTTGTTTATTTTCTTTTTGAGTAACTTTTAAACAAGTTTGAGAAATTTATTTAATATTGACAGGTGCCACAAGGCGGTTTAAAATTGAATTAAATTTAGTAAATGTTTCATAGTAATTTCTTTTTAATTAAACAAATATTCAGGTATAAGAACAATTGAAAAAGCCTGCAACTGCTGAATTACTAAAATTAATTTTTATTGCAGTAAATTATAATAATAGGTTCTGATCATGGCCAGATAGAAAATAGCCCTGATAGTTTTTTGTAACTTGCAATAGGTGCTGTTTTTCCTCTTCATCGTAGGTTATACTATTGTTTTATTCGTCCATCGTTAATAGCCATCAGGTTTCTAACTGCTGTAAGATTATGTTGATAATTGTGGAGGTAATGTCTGACGAACTTTCTTTGTTGTAGCTTGTGAAATTGTTTCATTTATTTTACAGTAGAAATAAAGCTTCAAGAATGTTAAATCTTGGTGCTAGGTGCTTTGCAGTCTAAAGCCCTCTGCAGGCTCAAGTCTGGTTCCAATCTTACCGGTTCAGTTTTGACTGATGGGTTTACCTGAACTGAGTATTTACACTCAGACATCTGTGGTTGCTAATGTTGCCCAGTACAATTTTAAACAAATATATTTTGTCCAGTTTGATGGAAATGAAAGTAAAACACGACTCGATGACCACGTTGGTTTGTTTACTCTCGGTTACCCGAACGATGTCACGTCTCCCAGTGGAAAACAAATTTACTCGAATTTATTTGCGCTATGCTTGTTCGTAGTTTTTCACACGAATCCTGTTTGCAGGTTCAGTTTTACACGTACATCATGAAACAGAATGGCAAAACTAGATTAAATGACAGGATTATAAAGAATGTTCAACACATGTCCTGCCGTTGGTTCTTATAAGAACCAAGGATGTTGCGCGAATGCCTGTGGCTCCATAAAGACCCCCTCTTTAATTTTGGCTTTATTGAGAAGAGGGAGTTTTATTTTTGTCCGTGGTTTTTACCATGTTTTTGATGGGGTTAAGCTTGATGTGTAAAGAAGATCACGATTTTGTGCAGTTCTACCAATAGTGAGTGCTGTACATTCGTTTGTCTGGGCTTAAAAGATGCTCTCGGGCACCAGTCTTTCTTGATATAGTACAGTAGTATAGACAAAGAAAACAGTAGCACATTGTATATTCTTGTTGTATACAACCTACAAAATGTCAGTATTTCTGCAACGAGAGCCAATCAACTTTTTACAAGGTGATATTCGTGTTCAGCATGAAAATTTATTCAAGGTTGGGTGTTTTTACCTAACAATTTCTTTGTTATCCAGTGTTATTATGGAAGCAGGTTTTAATTAATGCTTCTTTTACGTTCCACTGAGTATGGTGATGTATTTATTATCGCCATATACATCAAGAAATTTTTTTGAATCTCCTAATAAGGGTGTATTTTATATTTGAAACTCACGGGAGTTAGTTGACTGTAGTTTTGTAAATGTAATTGTCGATTTTGTTTTCATACCTAGAATTACTAAAGAAATGACTTCCAGAATTGAACTCTGCCATAATGAAGGTACTTGAAATATAACCAAACATGTTATACCTATTTTGTACAGCAAATTAAAAAAATGTTAGAAAGTTTTTGGTTTCGATTTCGAACTGGTGGTTGAGTGGGAACTAGAAGTTTAATGTTTTTGTTTGTTATCACCATTAGAAGTTCTAAGGTACATATATTTTACAAAGACAAACCAATATTAAGTTTCAAATTCATTTTATTCTATGGTTCTATAGCATTCGATCTCGCATTGACACCATTCCTTGCCCTGAGAGTCTAAATACTTGCACCATATCATTTCGACCTCGTCCAAATTATTGGAACACATTGAGCAGCCAAGATGATAACTAAAGGCCGCCAAGTTCAGACTGTATGCAGGATGTGGGGAAATGTCGATTACCTATCTCGAATTCCTGTATTATTTCCTTGATCTGTCTGATGACTTGCGGTTGGGTGTTGTTTTATTGAAAGAGTACTCGCCTTTAATTGACCAAAGTGAGGTATTTCCAACTTATGATATACGCTCCTTATCGAAAGGGCAGGGAAAGGCACCCTATATATATATATATATATATCAGCACTACAGGCTCTAAAGGCCCGGGGCTTCTTCGAAGCCACCGAGCCGTATACATACGTATACCGTACCGCTCCTGGCCCGCCTAGTGGCATTTCCTTTCCGCAGCATATTGGAGCTAACAGATCCATTTTAGGATTTTAAACTGCTACGCTCCTGCGCGGCCGGGTTTCGAACGCC
This sequence comes from Chrysina gloriosa, assembly GCA_038088585.1. Classification (NCBI taxonomy): domain Eukaryota; kingdom Metazoa; phylum Arthropoda; class Insecta; order Coleoptera; family Scarabaeidae; genus Chrysina; species Chrysina gloriosa. Next base: position 22,151,971 of record CM076095.1, on the reverse strand, counting down.
GGACCTTCTCATTATGAAGCGTGATTTTCACCACTCAGCCACTAGGGCGTTGGGGAAAGACACCGTTATTATTTTTAATGGAACTAGGGTGCTATTTTCATATAAATAAAGCTCAATGAGGCAATTATTGATATATAGTTGTGATGTATTTAGTTCCAGCCATTGCCGAGTTATTTCGCGAAAACCGAAAATCTACTAAGCTTTCAGGGGTAGTTTCACCCTCTCAAAACAAGATTAGGCCGATAAGGAAAATACTTTCGAACATCCTTGGGTGTTGACTACTTGTTCAAAAAGTTTCAAATTTTTTGAATTTTTGGGTTTGGGATGTTTCCTTGTGAGTATATCTTCTGTTCGTAAATAAAAGCAACTTTTGAATTTAACGTGCGTACAACCGCAAGTGGCAATTATGTGAAATTTCATTACGAAACACATTTTAGTAAACAGGTTACAGTTGGTAGTCAATTGAGCAAAGAACTTGCATGAAATTTTGTATTTTGAACAGTATTAATTATACCAAAGGTTGGAATTATTAAAAGAAGCCCATACGAGTGATGGTTTGAGTGGAACAAGGCAAGCCGCGATGACGTAGAAAACGACTCGCTTCCTGTCCGGCCATCACCATCACCTTATCACGATTACGTCACTCAGAAAAAGATTACGGCGCGGCGTTTTAAACCGGTCGTATTGCAGTCCGAGAACTAGCACGTCAGTTGGAAACCGCAATAAGTTAATGTCATGTGATTTTGGTCGAAAAATTGCGCGACGCGCATGCGTTGGTCTCGTCTGTCACCAAAATTAACGAATGATTGGTTGGAGATTCTCAACGTTCTTATTTCAATACCGGCAATGAGATGTATGGTAGATGTACAATTTTGACATGGAAATATTGCAACACTCATCGGAATGGAGGCTAAAAGAAAAACCACACCAAAACATGTCAAAAATCAAAGTTATGTACTGTCTTCCTTCCTTCCTGAGGATCAAACTATTAATAAAGAATTAAATGGATATATGTTTCGTTACCAATGTACTTATCTTTTAAATACCCTCTCCTCTACCACTTTCAGGTCAATCAAACATCAAATCGGGAGTTAATCCGGATATCCTTCATCAGTGAAAATATAACTACATTTGTATACACAAACATTTTTTTATTTGAGCATTATCAACAAAATAACTACGACTAACGCCTAGGATTCCTCGATATATAGGATCTGTAATATTTTACACATATAATATTTTAATGTACAGAAATGCTTACAAGTCAGGTAATTGTACTATTTGTAAGTATTATACTAGTCATTATAAATAATTAAAATAATACATACAAGAAACAATAGAGAAAAACAAAACAAATGGCAAAAGTAAAATCACTATAAAAATAAAATAGGATAAGGATGAAAACCGTGAAAATATTTAAAATAATATAAAATCACTAAAATCATTGTGTAAAAACTCGTCGCAGATGTAAAACGCTTTGCGAACCAAGTACCTTTTCAGCAGATTTTTTAAATTTTTATATGACAGTTTCCTTATCCCAACTGGTAAAACATTATAAATTTTGATGCAAACAAAGTTTGTGCCCTCCCTTATTCAATCGAAACCATTTAGACCCAATTCCTGCACCACCACATTTTATATAATTGTGGAATTTGTCGAGTAATGACCCAAATGCCGCTTAATATACAACAAACATTCAAGAATGTAAGCACAAGGAGCTGTCAAAATATTAAAGGCTTTAAAATGTGGAACGACAGTCGTCCCTATATTTAATCCCAGCCATACCTCCAACGCAACATGGAAAAATCTTACGTGGTAGTGCAGAATGAAAATTGTGTAACAGAAAAGTTTAAAATAAATTTGGACTAGATATTGTGATGATAACGAATCTTTTAGAGATCGGATTAAAAATGTAATTTTTGATAGTTTATTACAAACTATGTCGACTTAAGGTTGCCAAGTTAGAATGCTATCAAGAATAGCGCCCAAAAGGGTAACTGTATTATTGGTAGTATCATTACTAATAACAGAACACTAATGATTAAGGTTTGATAAGAGAGTGGATGACCTGGTATCATTAAGTAGTGTAAATCGGATTGACACTGTCTCTCCTTCGATCTTTATTATTCAGTGATAAGTTATCACTGAGCAATAAAATTCGTAGAAGTGACAGCGGGAGTCCGATTTACACTACTAAATGATAATACGTTATCCACTCTTTTATCAAACCTTACTTAGATTAAGGTTTAATAAAGAGTGGATGACGTGTTATCATTAAGTAGTGTAGTGTAAGTGGAAACAAAGACCAAGTTACACTACTTAATGATAACACGCCATCCACTTTTTATCAAACCTTACTCATGAGCAAAACAGTATCACTAGTCTGGGCAAACTGCGGTAATTACGAAATAAGTTACGACAGCCGACATATAAACATAACTACTCGCATACAGCGTAGTGACTAAACAGGGGAGTCGGCGATGCTGTCGTAACTTTTTCCGCAATTGTATGCTGTTACCGCTGCTTGCCCAGACTAAGGATGGCAGCATGGTAAATCATTCGTATATATCAAAAACAGAATAGGTCTCTGTACTGAACCTTGCGGAACACCATATTTAACCTCAAGATTGCTTGATGTACTGTTAGCATTTTTAACATACTGCTAGCTGCAGGCGAGGAATGACTGAACTAGCGCCATACTATTGCATGGTGCTTCCATTTATCAGTCAAAATGTTACGATTAACGCAGTCAAAAGCTTTAGTGAGGTCATAAAAAATTGCATGAGTATAGTTCTCATTTTCAAAGTTATCCAAAATTTGCGTACTCAGGTCGTTGACAGCAAAGGTTGTAGGTAATTTAGTGCGAAAACCACATTGAGAAGAGAAAAAGTGAAGTAGTGTCGAAGTGACTATTCCACTCACTCTTTAACACAGATGTGAAGAAAATAGGAAGAAAATTGTTAGGATGATCAGAGAAAATTTTGAAAGCTCTCCGAAAATATGCGGTCGCAATACATTGATTGATCAGGTTGGTAAGATCGAGGATAAAGAATTAAGTTTTTTATTGTTTTCAAAATTTTTATATTGATATCATAGACATCTCTGGTTGGAGCATTTTCTTAAATTTTCAACTATGTCTTTTATTGCCAACAAATGACACTTCTCTAAACGTAAAAGATACACTGACGTTACTATTTAAAAGCAAAGAGGATCAATATCGGATGAAGGTAAATTTTTAGCCATCGGAATAGAATTAAACAAAAAATTCTTATATTAAAAGATTTTTGTCCAAACCTTAACAATTCTGTTCAAAGCCTTGGGGAAACCTAAAAGAAAAAGATAACCTAGCTAAAGGTTTCCCCTTCCTATGAAAATTTACCATCTGTGACCTGACCGAACAGAGCTTTGTTTGACTTGCTGAATCGGTTACGGAACCTCATAAACCACCGACTATTACCGGTTTCATGTTACTACACATATTACTTGAACTTTGTACATTGGTACTGAAATTAATAGTTTTAACACCTTTTTATAATCTTGTATATTAATCTTTTTATAATTATTTTCTTTATTAAAATAATTGTGCTTTCAAAATCAAAGCAGTGATCTAAATCTCTGTAATGTTTTTACAACGGTCATTGCACCAAAATCACTATTTAAAAAATACTTATAATTATATCGTACAATCGTTTCTTTAACCTTCCTATACTCACGCCAAAATGAAAGACGTATACTATACTGTATAAGTCGGTCTCACAGACCGTATGCGTGAGTATACGAAGGTTAAATATTGTTTTGTCTGTAGAATACAAATCCTATTTGTATCAAGAAATCCTACTCGGTAGTTATTTTGTTGATAGTGCCAAAATAACAGCAAATGTTTGCTTATGTATATATAGAGGAAAGTACCCAAAACCGGAGTCCTTCCCTCCCTAAAGCGGATCCCCGGTCCCCTGACTCTGCATTCTACTGACCTTTAGCGGGACCAAGTGTAAATAGTAGTTTAGGCTTCTACCATTCTGTATAGGATGGTACGAGTACAGATCTTGCCCGCTTCATTTGTTGTTGTTGTGTTGGTGTGTTGTCTTGACTGTGGAGAAAGTTTTTACATTGTGCTATATTTTTCGTTGTTTCTCCTAGATGTTGGCAGTTAAACATTTCGACCTAAATATATTTTCATGTTTAAAGTCCAAGAGGACAATGTGGAAGATTGATCAAAGAAAGTGGACTCCGTCTAAAATCACTAAAGCTATCGAAGCAGTTCGGAAAGAGATGGTGGTTGGAAGGCCAGAAACAATTTAACGTTCCGAAAATAATACTTATGAGGTTGTCCAACATGAAGTACGATACACTTGAGGAAACAACAAAAACAAAAAGAGGCAGCTCTACAGTTTTGGATAAAGATCTTGAAAAATAACCGGTGCACTGTTGTCTTACTATGGAAGCTACATTTTTTTGGGTTTCCTCGTAATGATTTGCGAAGAATGGCCATACAATTGGCAGAGAAGAATAACCTTCAACATCCTTTCAAAGACGACATTGGGAAAAAGTGTGTTAGTCTTTTCCTTAAACGCCACAAAACCAAACTTTCAGAAAGGAAGCGTATTGGAACATCCTTTAGTAGGACTCCTGGCTTCAGCAAAGAAAACAAATTCTATAACCTTTTGGAACATGTTTATAAGAAAGGTAAATTTACTCCAGACAGAATTTACAACATTGACGAGAGCGGCATGACTGTGGTACAATCTAAAGTACGAAAAGTATTTGACCTTAGGGGCAAAAAACAGATAGCGGCCTTAACATCAGGAGAACGTGGTGCCTTTATAACGATTGTTGCTTGTATGAATGATAGTGATTCATTTGTGCCTCCTTTAGTAATTTTTCCGAAAAAGAAATATGAGTGAACAATTGTAAAAAGGGACTCCAGCAGGAACAATCTCTACAGAACACCCTTCAGGGTGGATCCAAACCAACACCTCCAATCATTGGCTTAGACCCTTCATCGAGTTTGCCCATCCTACAAAGGAAAAAGCCTCTGCTGTTGCTTTTGGATGGCCACTATAGCCACACAAGGAATATTGATCTGATCGACTTGGCAAAAACAAATCATGTCATTGTATTACTGCCACCTCACTCCTCGAACACAAACTACAACCTTTGGACAAAACTTGTATGGATTATTTCAAAGCTTACTACAGCGAGGAAATCAGGCACTGGTCAAGGCAGAATGAACGGCTGTCAGTGCTTCTGATGTAATGGACCTTTTGGTAAAACCTATATTAGATACCAAACAGCTTCAATAGCAATAAATGGATTTAAATTAACTGCTCTGATGCCGAATACATTGAAAAGACAAATAAAAACGAGATTCCTCTTTCTATAAAACTGTGTTAAAGAAACAAATAGCAGGGAATCGGAGCTTTCCAAAGAACAGAGAAGAATGTAATGTGGAGGAACCACAAGTTATTGTAGAGTTTGATCCAAATCAACCACCAACATGTTTGGCAAGTCTGGTTGTTCCTCTGTCATCGACTGCAGTTGGGGATTCTCAAGGTTCCATATCTTCAAAGACGAACCCGTTTGTCATCACTCCCATTCCAAAAATCCAAAAGAGCACCTCGAATAGGGGACAAAAGACCTGCAGTTTTACGGTCATCACATCCATACTTTAGAAAGACCGGTGGATGCTACAAAAGCCGAAGAAGCTTAGAAAGCTTAACAACAAGCACGGAATTATGCTCAAGGACGCAAAAGGAATCGCGACCTGGAATGTGGTTCAGCAGTAGCGTCTTCAAAAAAAAAGGGATAGAGAGCTTGTGAAAAAGCGTTTAAATTTTGAGAAAAATGTGATAGAATCAAGCACCGAAGATGAAATCAGCGTATCCTCTGGAACATCTGAATTGGAGCTTCTCCCGGCAGCGTCCCCATGCAAAGATGATGATGCTTGGTGTATATTTTGTGACAGGAAATTTTCGGAGGATTCTAAAGGGAACCTTTGGTTGATATGCGTTATGTGATCGCTGTGGGCCCACGTGGATTATGCTGGGGCTGAAAAAGACGTGTCGGTACATCTAAGATCCCGAAGTTTCCATTTCGTGGACATCGTTTTGAGATCGTGATAAACATAAAAGAAATTCGTTTCGAATGGGGTGTACTTTAAAAGGAGCAAAATAAATATTGAGGAACAACTAAATTTTCCTGTGTTTTTTTTTATGTTCTGTTTATTTTTCCGCGGTTGAGTTAACAATTACTTGATCCACGAAAGACGAGTACTCTTTTAGCAATACATTCTACGAAAAGATGTAAGGACATAATGTCTTCCTAGAGAAGGTTTTCATCCGGCTGGAATCTCGTAAATGATTTTGCCCGTCTGGTTTGTTCACTTTCATCGAAAATTCCAATTTAGAGGATGAAACGGTTGTCACAGGAATTTTGGAACGGTTCAGTATCTCATACCGTGAGGATGCCGTATTACTGTCTGTGAGATGCTAACAATGAGTTCATAACATAATAAATTCCATACGCGATGTTCTTGCCTCTAAAATCCTTGATTATGGCAGAAGTCATTTTATTACTGGCATTTTAACGTAACCTTGTTCTCTAATTTTTCTTAACTTTTTACTATAATTAGGACGATGTTATTTCCGAAGAGCAAGCTTCAATTTTAGCGTCTCTACCCAACGTCGATACCGAGAAGCTGCAACGTCTAAAGAACAGACTGATAACGAAACAAGAAAACAACAGTCTAAACTCGACTCCTACATTTCCAGCCAATCAGGAATTCTACAAAGACTTCATCGTGGCTTCGGGCTCGCATATATTTTACCAATATCTCAAAGATTCCCTAATTTTGGAAATCACCCAATTAACTAATACCTTTGATGAAGTATTAGAAAACGAAGAGAACGATGACGCCGTCGACGCGGCTACTAGAAATTCTTATTTTACCTCGTTGAAATTCCTCCGCGTTTTAGCCAAATTTCTTGGTTTCTTAGACACGCTCCCGTACAAGATGGATTTTAAACACGTCCCCGATAAAGTGCTAAAAGCAGAAATCAATACTCGGAGGTGGTTTCAACCGCCGTTTGACTTCGAATCGATCATTCTAAATTCACTCAAGCATAGAACGCTAGTAATGACAATTCCGTGGATTTGTAAATATCTCTCGATGTTAGATTACGTGACGATACGCTTGCCTTATTTCGAGAAGATCTTAAATATGCTCTTCTCTATCCATTACTCCGCTCATACCAATTTTCTCTTAATTTATAACAAAATCCTCATTCGATTATCGTTAGGGTGGCTTTTCGAACTTCCGCATTTTCCCAGCGAATTATATTTTAATTGGATCTCAAGTACCTCCGACAAACACACTTCCAACTCGCTTTATTTAAACCTAAACGATCTTTCTATTAAGCAAAACATGTCAAATACCAGCAGTATACAAGGACATCCACTTGACGAGCTCGATATCGTTGATCAAACTATTTTATACACATTTTGCCCTTACTTAGAGGGTTTCCGTAAATTATTGGCAGCTAATTCTTCGAACGTGGGAAACGTGGTTAAACACATAACGCCTTTATCGACTGTCGAAAATGCGGCCGATATTTCAGAGAAAAAGTTGAAGGTAAGTTGACTTCATAATTGATCGCTTCCGTTTCTTTAAGGATATGTTATTCAGTGCCAGCTGGAAGACGCGTTTTTCAACTGTCAACCGGTATCTATAAGGAAAACGGTGGAGTTTATAAGCGAGAGGGTGGCTTCGTCTTGCGTCAAACACATTTGCAATAATATCGTACCTGAATTCAAGAAAACCTCCCTGGAAGATGCTAAAACGAATTTACGCCAGTTCGTATCCAACTATGATTTTGAAAATGACGACGAAGAAAAAGTAGAGGTAACTTGCTTTATGTGAATAGTAGACGTGGCCAGAAAGTACTAACAAGGGAACACCCTTTTTAAATAGTTTTCTTTTATTATTTATCACAAATAAATTTGGTTTTACGTAGAAAACGGTATCAAATAACAAATTTAGACAGCTAAGAGTAGATATATTAAAAAACGGTAATAACATTTCAGTTGTCATTGATTGATGTACATAGATAAGTGTCATTCTAATTATAAAATACTTTGAATTACTAATTATTTCGATAACGTTTGAAAGAAATACGAAATATATCCAAATAGATATGGATTAAGAAGTTAAGTTTTTAATATAGATAGATATCAATAAACAATTAATCTAAATACATTAAGGACTTAAGTACTTAATCCATATCTATCTGAATATATTTCGCATTTCTTTCAAACGTTATCGAAATAATTAGTAATTCAAAGTATTTTATATTTAGACCAACACTTATCTATGTACATCAATCAATGACAACTGAAACTTTATTATCGCTTTTTAATATCTTTGCTTTTAGCTTTCTAAATTTGTTATTCAGCACCGACTTCATTTGTGATTAATTAAAAAAAAAACTTGAAAAAGGGAAGAATTTAATTATTTAATTCCGAGATATTTCCAAAAATTAAAAAATCTTGCAAATTTTTTAAGAGGCTGTATCCCGAAATCTGGGGATTCGGCCGCTAAAAACTGCGTTGTTCTTATAGCAAGGTACTCACTCGGTCTGTACAGTTTCATCGAAATTACAATTTCTCAGTTGCCGGTGTTCCCTTGTCTACTTACAAGGTGCAAGATTCCTAATATTTATGCTTTATTTTTCTCTTATAATGTTTCTGTTTTTTACTCCTACAAAGATTGATGCCGTAGAACCGTATTGCATTTACTACGTCACACAAAGCTCATTAAACCTCAACATCGTGAAATGCCATTTTTCCCTTTGTACTTATACTTGATATAATGATTTAATGGAAAGAATATATCAAGGGTCTCTTGACGAATAACACAGGTAGACATTGAAAAAGTTTTTTAAGAGTAATAGGTGATTCTTAAGCCCTTTCATGCGCTAAAACCGGGAAAAATAGTGAAAAAATCCATCACGTCAGGATTTCCCACAATTTTCATTTTTCCTACTAGTAGGGACTCGCAATGGCTATACCAGCTCCCCACCCATCTAACAGAAAACATTATATGAAAAGCTGTTTTTTTTCAAAACAAATCACCGATTTTTGTTCATGTTGTGTATAAACTCATAAAAAATAAAATTAAAAATAATCACGTAAGGTCAGATATAAGGAAGCTTATGAAAGATGATGATTTTGAAACAAAAATGGAAGAAATAGAACGGGAGGCTTGGAACAGTTTTAAAGATGTTGTCAACAACTTTGTAGGCAACAAAAAAGCGAAAAGTACAAGGATATTGTAAAAAATATGTTCCTGAAATTCGAAGTATTGAGCTGCTCAATGAGCTTGAAAGTACATTTTCTGCATTCCCACCTAGACTTTTTCCCAGAAAATCTTGGAGCAGTTAGTGAAGAACAAGGGCGAAGATTCCATCGGGATATAAAAGAAATGGAAAGACGATATCAGGGTCGATGGAATGTAAATATGATGGCCGACTACTGCTGGTCGCTGCATAGGGAAAAGACGGGAAACCACAGTAGGAAAAGTTCAACAAGAAGCTTTACTCAAAAGAAAAGACGATTTAACGATGAATAAATATAAAATAGATGTAAATATATTTTAAACCATGTACATACATTTTTTATTATAAAATTTTAAAGCAAACTGTTTTAAATGAGAAATGTGCGTTTTAACTGTTTTATTGAAAATTTGACTCCATTTTGTGGAAAATGCTTACGTGATGGGAGAAAACTGAGCTATATGAGCATATTTGGGTTTAGCATGTCAAAAAACATAAGAATCAGTTGGAATGGTTAAAAGTACTTTTAAAAAATTTTAAAATGCAGACCTGTGTAATTAATAAGTGGAGGTGAAAATTTAAAAAAATAATCAAAAGCCGAATAACACTGAGCCATTGCAAATTGATGGTCCTTACATATCAAGAGAAGAATTAGAAGATGCAATATGGTAAATAAAAATGGGGATTACTGGAGAAATGATAAAATACGTTGGATTTTTCCAATGTTCCAGGAATTTGGCTATAATGTTTGATTTCGTCAATTTTCATCAAAATTACAATGTAGTTTTTCAATATAATCTCCTTATTTCAATTGTAAACTAATTATTTTAAACCATTTTCAAAGAACTTTTTCTAAGTCTTCGAAATCCATCTATTTACAGCAAGTTCTACCTCATTTAAGAAATACCCCGTCCTGATTCTTTCAGGGACCAGATGATAATCAATAGAACCCAGATCTGGAGAATAAGGTGGATGTGGAAGCAATTCCTTAGTATATCCTTCGTTTTTGAGTGCAGTATGAGATTGCTGTTGTTGCAATAACGGACGTTTATGCAACTTCCCAGGTCGTTTCTTCCAAAGCGCCTGCCGCAATGGCCCATATAAAAGATTAGAAAAATATTCTGCGTTAGTTGTGGGTACCTCTCGGTAGATAACCCATAAAAATAATCCCATCACGATCCCACAATACAGAACTGCAAGTGCTTTAAGCTGAGCCACTTCTTCCGGTTTACGCTATTCTTTCGACTGATTTGTCGTATGTAACGTGCGAAAAGCTTTTGAAGTTAGCTGGATGTGCCGAATCTGTTGAGTTCCTGTTCCTGTCCCAACAGTTTTGGTATCCAGTGGTCTGAAACCTGTTATAACCTGTTATCAGAGCAAAAGGGGACATAGCTACATATCCGAAGTCATTTTATTATTATTATTTTTTTAATTTGGTAAAAGTCGTCTGTTCAAATATTTCAGAACGTCCTGGAAATATAGTTATTAACCCTGTATTTGTTGTTTGATCAACCCGAAAGTGGTAGAGCGGATATTTAAAAGTTATTAATCAATATGTAACATACAGTAATTACAATGCGGTTCTACGTCATCCAGTATTGCTGTAGAAAACATGTCAACGTTCATTATAACTTATTTTTTTACTTGCAGCAATGTAGAGGGTGATTAAGTTAATCCAGCACTTCTACTGTGATTCTCGTTGGTTCGTTGTGGCTTGTCCTTAATTATAGTTATCAGTAAAGATCACAATCTCCTGGCTCCTGTAGTTTCTTCTGGGGTTTGTTTTGGTACATATTTCGACAGCATAAACTCCCACTTGCAATAAGTTTGGGGTAATTTCCCATTGGTTCGGAATTTTTGGTGCGACGTCCGTATACATCTGCCCCTGTTCCTTCATAGGCCCTAGATACCTCTGTATACCATTTCATTGGTTGTGGTTTCAGGGAGCTTTCAGTGAACTTCTCGCCTCCAATTTATTGTAAGTCTCTGTATTTTGTTGTTAAATCCGTGTTCACATACTGTCTAGTAATATCTGAAGTCAAGTTTCTTGTTAAAGACTCATTGCCACGGTAGCTTATCAATTTCCGCGCTCTTAAAATACAGGTGATTTTACAATGTACAAGTGGATCTTCTTCCTTTTTTACTTCCCATATTTGCATAAATTGTGAGTTGTTCTCTTTTAAAAGTACATTCCCCACTTATCAATTCGAAAGTGTTCGTGATTGCTTTTTGGAGAATAATGGACGATAACTGTAATTACTAAGCTTGCTCGCCTATAGTATCATCGTCAGCAAACTGATGACAGTGATATGACTGGCAAAATTTTTCCGATCACTCATTTATTGCTTGCCATTCTCGTACGGGCTTCCAATGATTTGCCTTTTATGACTAATTCGATCCAAAAGAAGTCCGTTTGTTTTCGCATTTGTTTTTCTGCTGTGTATTATCGTGTTCGTAGGTTGAGGTTTTACTGTGTCTCGTTATCACAATGTCGTAAATGCATCAATGGTTGATTCTATATAAAGTTGACCCTATTTATTTTAGGCTGTGTTGAAAAATAAAATCAACGAACTAGTTGGACCATATTTAAAACAATTACAAGAGATTTGCGCTGCCGAAAGCGAGAAATTAACGAAGGATCGCATAGCCACATCCGTAGACGCCCTGTTAGCTATAGATGAACTAGAGCAGACGAAGAAAACGTGCATCATGATTACGAAGAGACTTTGTATAGAGAGGGTGCAGCAGTGGATAAAATCACACGTTAATATAGGTAAGTCAGCATCATAAGATATGTACAATTTATAGCAACCGAGTCACACACAGTCAAAATTCTAAGTTAGAAGCGACACGTACAGCTTTTGGATTTATACAATTTGTGTTTTAGGACTGTTTAATAAATTTAAAACGTTGCATTTTGATGTGATGAAGATGTTAAGTCACCCCGAGAGAGATTTTAAAGATAAACCAGTATTCCAGCTTCCGTCCGGCGGTCGCAATACGCCGCACAATCCCCATACTTTAAATGCAGTTAAAATAATGGAACTTATTAGGGTATTTGAATAATATTTGTACTTAAACATCTTCTAATCGTCGTATTTCTAGAATCTTACTTTGGATCTGATAGAATGTAAACCAGTACAGGACTCCTACGTAATTGATGTTTTACAATCAATCGAAAAAACCTTTTTGGAAAGATGCGATGTTAACGATCAAATTCTCTCGGTGATAAATCGAATGTTAGTCGACTTAGTCTTACTTTTACGTGAGTTTTTACATTACGGCCATTTCAATTTATAAACTACAACACCTTTCATTATAGTTACACACGACACGGACTGCTTCAACGATAACCTTCAGTTCTTTATAAGTCATTGGAAAACGTTCAGTAAAACGAGCGAGGATCTATTTAAAACTTTAATTTGTTCCAGAAATATTATGTTGATTGCACAATCGAAAGAGTTGTCGAAATCATGGTCGTGTTTATCGAAGTTTATAATCGAAATTTTGGACAAGAAACTGTTGAGTTGTGAATGTTTCGAATCTCAATGCGTCGCCATATATCAACACGAATGGGACAAGGTAATTTTTTTAACAAAGATACGAGGGTAATTCGGAAAAAAACCTCCGTTTGCGCATGTGCAAGAAGTGGGCGGAAATAACGTCATTCTTGTGGCGCTGTGAACAGGTGTTTAGCAGACACAGTAGAGCGTCGATTATCCAAACTAATGTTGTAGGTGGTTCGGATAATCAAAATTTACTAAAACATTAAAGAAAAAAAGGAAGGTGCAAAATTCGGCCAAGTTTCCACATCATTCAGTCTGGTGTGCCTCAGGGATTATTCTTAAATCGCCATCATTTCTCAGTAATTACATTAGGGCGTCAATTATACGAACTAATATTGTCAGGTGTGGTTCGGATAATCGAAAACTCGGATAACAAAAATTCGCTAAAGGAAAGGTGTAAAATAACCGCGTTTTTACAACAACAAAAAAATTATATATACATACAACGTGTCTCAGATAACATTTCCAACATGGGGATCTCGCTTATTGTAAAAAATACAAGTTTGGTTATATTAGACAAATTGTTCCTAAGGACTACTGAAATTATACAATATTCTTCAATTTTCAAATTTCCATGTATTTTAGGATTTATGGTGAAAAAACGAAAAATGTCGAATTTCTTTTTCTTGTAATAACTTTTTTGTTCTAGTAGATATATTATTTCTTTTCACATTTTCTTAATATACTTTTTATGTAGAATTTAAATATCGACATGGATTTTGTTTTGCACTTTTCGTTTTTAGTTTTGATCCCTAATTTATTTTTTTATCGAACGTCAAGTCGGCTTTGAAATAATTGAACGTGTTTTTTCATCCTCTTTACAATGATATATCACATGTACTATCTATTTTGAAAAATATTAAAGAAAATTGAAAAAATATATTTTATTAATTTTATTTTTATTAGTCTAACGAAAAGTAGGCCGTGAAACATGAAAACGTAGTAGTCTAATATCAATTTCATTAGTCCGTAGGAACAATTTGTCTAATTTAACCAAACTTGTATCTTTTACAATAAGCGAGATCTCCATGTTGAAAATGTTATCTGGAACACGTTGTATATATATATTTATGCATCTACAGTACATAGTGGAAAAAATAAACGACACAAAAAATATATAAGATACCTAATATGAATTTGGCACAAAAATGTCGTAATACTGGTCTGATTCAATGATGACTTCTTCTTTATGACAGCTAGGTCTCTAATTCTGTTGAGCTCCAATAACTGGGTGCGATCGAATTCTTCGAATCAAGTGCCTGAAAGCCTTGAGCATGAGACGGTAGTTATTGTGATCGTGATCGTTGTCATGTAATAATTCGTGAACAATTTGGTCTATCATAAGTAGCCACTTATTCACGTTCGCTTCAACACAATCAGTGAAACCACCAACATTGCTCAACGCGACCAACATTTTGGATGGTCTAATTTTCAACCACCATATAACAGCACTCTTAAATGGATTCTATTGTACATAGATATAATTGTTTCTTCGTCATTTTTAACCCTAAAAGCAGACGACGCATGAACTGTTTTAGGTATAGTTTTTTCAATGTTGCGAAGACGCCTTAATCCATAGGTTGAATTAAAGAAGTTACAATTGAGGGAAAAACCCTCGAACATATCATTGACCTTTATTCAAAGATTTAGATGATAGATGTGGCATTGCGGCATTGTCTAATAGGAGTAGCACCTTGTCTTCTTTATCGCAACACTGCCGATTTTTTACTTCAGCAATGAAATTGTGTTCAAGCTTAGAGGCCTGTTTCAGCTGCATTGTAGACAAAATCCATGCCATATTCATTCTGTTCAAGAAATCTGTTTACATTTTCGAAAAAAACTGCTGCTGGGGCGCCAGCACTTAATTTTTACCATGAATATCGATTTTCCGAAGCCCATGTTGTAATTTGAAATTTCTCAGCCACCCAGAACTTGCGATGAACCATGAGTCACCACCAAGCTTCATGTTTAATTCCACTGCTTTTTCACACAAAATAGGGCCAGATATGGGCTGTTCAGAAGCCTATTTTTGCAAAAACCAAGTGAACGCAGCATCTTCCAAGAATTCGGATTTAGATTTTTTTATAGTCTTACGATCTGAACTGCCCTCTTCACTGTCAAGATGAAGTGCATACCTAGTGATTGAATCAAAATTACTTTTTATTCCCGTTATCGTTAATTTACCAACAACGAACTTGGTAGCTAGTGCCTGACCCGCTCACCTTTCTTTAACCGACTAATAATTTCATTTTTATCTTTCAATGAAAGCACTAGTCATTTCCTTTTGCCGACATTTTGCAAGTTTTACTTAAAATATGTGATCACAAATTAAATGTACACCTCACAGTGAATGATTTGAAACTGAGGGCCTTGATTAGTAACCGACCGTATGAATGGAAAGGGATTCAGCGTAAAATGTAATGAACAAATTACACAGACATAATTCTTAGGTACCTAAGTACCTAATATTAACACAGCTGACAAGCCTCTTTCTAAAAACTAATTAAGCTTTTTATACGTGAATCGTCTCAGCACTTCAGTGTACATGATTTTTTTTTTTTTGGTTTTTAATGATTTTCCTAAATAAAATTCCGAAAACAGGCAATCAAAGACTGAACCCGTCTCAGAACCGAGATTTCCTATGATTTGATATTTTCCCAATGAAGCAAGTTCGGGTAATTGAACGTTCGAATAACTGACGTTCGAATAATCGACGCTCTACTGTAGGAATAGGAGTAGAATGACAAAATTGTGCTGCAGTGTGCTCGTCTGCTACATCGGTTCGAAATCAACGCTGTAATTAGATTTTATATGGAAAATCCCGCCAAATGTAAACTACGTTCAATAGTAGGATTTCTGTATGCGAAAAAGGTCTCAGCAAATGTCGGATACTGCTTACTGACCAATGTGATGCTGATTTCCGGTATCGTGTTGGTACACGACAGCGTTTGACCGCACAGCACTAAACGCACCCAAGAATTTTTACAGCAGTTCCGTTGGAGAGTTTTTTATCATTGACAGCCCAGATTTAGCATCGGATGATTACCATCACTTCAGACACATGAAATAGTGGCTTGCGTCCCACCGCTTCGACAATGATAATCCTTTTTGCGATGCTGTTTTCGAGTAGTTTCAATCTGAGGTGGAGGTATTTCAAAACTTGCTAAACATTATGAAAAATGCCTCAATTTGAATGGCGATTTTGTCGAAAAGTACAATTTCTAGGTTTTAAATCAATATAATATATATATATAATATAAATTTGTGTAACTACGAGTGTCCACCATTGATCACCAAATGGGGGTTTTTTTCCAAATTACCCCTCCGAATTATATTGAATTAAAATTAAATTAATTTTTTAGACTACGCTTAAATACCTTTCGACGTGTTTCCAAGACGTCATCGATGGTGTTAATAAAAAGGACCAAACTCCAACAAATTTACGTTGCTCTTAAGCTTCATGTCGTCTTACTGCTCGGAAATGGACTTTTAAACTTTGTAACTTTGTAATTTTATTTAATGCAACAAGCACTTATTTGTATTTAAATTTCTTTTTATTGTTTTAATAATTACAGACCTGTATATAAAATAAGCTGTTTTTTATACGTACATAGTTTATTTATACCGTCTCACTCAATAAATAATACTGTTTATGTGAATTTATTTTTATTTAGAAATTTAACAGCCTTGAGGTTCATCACTGCGATCGCTGCAATGGTATATTCCATCACAGAAATACTCTTTCTTGATGCATTCTCCGTTAGAACAGGGTTCCTCGTCCGATTCACACTCTAGAATTAAAGAATTTTAAACACGTCATACTAAATTAGATTCAGAAGGAAACGTTTACCTCGATGACAGTCATTTTCATCAGATTTGTCCCAGCAGTCTATGATTCCATTACATTTTCTAGTTTTTCGATACAAGAAGTTTCGTTCCCGCAGTGAAAGTAACTGTCCATATCGCATACTGTATAATTAAAAAAACGTTACTAACAAATTGACTTTTATTTTCAATAAAAACACTACTAATGTTTGTATTTATGAGAGAATTCAATTAAGAATTCTCCCATTTTGTACCTAAATACGCATTCGCAGTTATTTGCTTCTACAGAAGTGGACAAGAAAGTTACCGTAGAGTCCTGCAGCAGCCGCAGTCGCGCTTTTCAACAAACCCACCGTGGGAAAATTGCAATTAGAAAACTACTCTCACAATCCGTATACCCGTTCACTGTTTACCCATCGTTTCGAAAACTACATCTCGCAAAGCCGTACTGATGATCGGTAAAACCATGAAACGTGTATACGGATGGTGAGAGTAGTTTCCTAATTGCAATAAAAATACTAGTTTAAGAAAATATATCAGATATCTAAGATTGAGCTTACCACAATCTTTTTCGTCCGCCATATTACTACAATGTACGACACCATCGCAGCGCTGAATCCTTAATATACACATATTTCCGCAGCTGAAACCATCCGGAGGACATCGAAGAATATTCTTGTTTTTGACGCACTGGAAGACGTCAATTCTTGAATGGAGGCGTTTGCAATGTTGCGTATTTAACTCGCATAATCCACCACAACCGGTCGGATCTCTATGGTCGCGGATTTTGGCGCAAATTGGCGTATGAAATTCTTCAGTTTTCAAGCATATTTCTTCGTCCTTCAGGCAATCGCTGCAGAGTAAGGAATTTTGCGTCGTAAAGGAAATTTCTGGCTGCAATTTTGAGAATATGCGTTAGGTTGAACTAATATACCTTGTGGGATTGTGATTTCTTTGTTTTTAATTTTGAAAATAATTAACGCCATTCTAATAAAAATAAAAACCTGATTAAGATCGATGAAGATTGAGAATGGAATTATTTCCAATTCCTCGAAAATGAAGGTTGGAAAGCCTAGCCAGAGGGAAAAAGCTTAAAAAACAGTGAAGATGAAAGTTAGCAATTAGAAACCTTAACAAAAGGAAGAAATCATCAGATCCTGAAACCTGAGGGAGGTACCAGAAAAATTTGAGTTGTGCTCCCTCTAAAAGTTCATTAAGTTTGTGAAATGTCGTAAGTATGTAGTAGTAAGAGTATCATGTTTACCACAAGTTATGTATCAAATTAAAACAGAAGAAAGTTAAAACAAAATTTGTAAGAGCAAATATTTCCTACAAGCACAGGATATCATAAAGAACATTTGGAAACCTCCAGGATGTTTATTATTTAAACGTAGAAATGCAAACGCTAGTAAAATTCGGGTCATATCTGGAGTACGGTGAAGTTGATCTTTTGTCATGAGGTGAATGATGTGTCGAAGAACTTCGAACATGAAGAATAAAGACGAATGTGTACAAGCTGTAGAAAGTAATCTAAACGCTAGTAAAATCCGTTTTGATTATTGCACGATCGGCTAATATGCCTGTATCTAACGCCGAGTTCGACAACTGCCGCGTTTTTTAATTCGGAGTGGACTGAAAGGGTTTAGGCCTCGCAGAGAAACAATTTTTTTCTTTTGGTCAAACACTATTCTATTTTTCGGTATAGCCTCCTTTTAACCCTTTGCACTCCGCTGTTCCCTCTCATGGGACATCGTAATTCTAGCATATCACTCGGATGTCCCCTCTCATGGCACATTAAAGTTTATGAGTGATTACGGGCAATTAAGTTATTTCAGCCCAACTTTCTGAGACATGCATGTTTCCCTGAAGTCTTCTCTTGAAATGCCACAAGAAATCATATACATATATGTGTTTTGACAGGAAAACACCTGATGGCAAGCGTCAAACAGCTTATTATTGTCAAACATGCACAAATAAGCCTGCAATACATATTGGGGAGTGTTTTATGGTTTATCACACTGTACAAAATTATAAAAATAAAATATTGATTTTTTTGAAAATATACATTTCTCGATGTTAACCAATTCATATAAGGTCAATATCATTATAATACGTTACTTGGTTCCAAAACTATACTAAATAATACGAGGATCTGTAAATGCACGTTTCTGCCATAAAGTAGGACTGAGTAGCTGATAGCCAACGTCCAGAATTGTTCGTAGTGCAAAGGGTTAAATTGATACACTTAGTCCAGCGAAGCTCTAACCGCTTTAACCGGTCCAAATAGTAGAAGAAAATATCTGCCCTCCGAGCCAAACTTTGAACTTAGGAAGTAAAAAATAGTCACCCAGGACTAGATCTAGTGAATGTGGAAGGTGGTCAATAAATTCTAATTGACACTCATAAATTTTGTCCGTGGCGATTGTCGAAGTATCAGTTGCTTTGGTGGAACACCACTTTTTGTCGTCAGCTGGTCAAGTAATGATACGTCGTACTCTCTCGCTATGGTCTACGTCTTCTAAGATAGTCGATGAACACAATGTCATGACAGCCCCAAAAAAACAGTCGCTATTATCTTCCCCACCGATGAAACAGTCTTTGCCTTCTTTAGTGCAAGTTCGTACTTTGTAATGTGCCACTTTGACTATTCCTTCGTTTCAGGAGTGTAGTGGTGGATCCAAGTTTCATCAACAATTATGAATCAACACAAGAAATCTTTCTCGTCTCTTTTAAATCACTCCAATAAAGTCTTACAAATGTTCATTCGAACGCGTTTTTTTGATCTAAACTGAGCATTCGAGCCACCTAACGTGAAGCCAATTTTCTTATATACAATTCTTCACCCAATCTATATACATATATAAAATACAAAAAATGTTTCTATGTCCGTTATAGACTTCGAAACTATCCAACCGACGTGCCCCAAACCGGTTTCATTAGTAAGGCAATAACGCGAGGATGACTTTAAACCACTAAAAATGCATTCGGTCCATTCACGAAGTGGATTTTCGACTTTTCCCATACAATAATTTTTCCGAATACAGACTGTCAACACAAAAACATTGATCTGTCACTGTCATCAGAAAGTTTTATCATTTGTGGTTATCGCGTCGACCATGTCAAATAATCGAATTAGAAAATATTAAAAATCTCATAGACAGTAAAAACGAGTAATTTTGGCTCCGAAGAATGATGACGTCAACAAAATAAATCATCAAATTTAATTCAACCTACCCGCTGAAGTTGTCACGTACAAATCAATTGACACAGTTATAGATGAGGAACAAGCTGTCAACTTTCTAATAGAGTTTCTTAACTCTTTGGAACTATCTGGAATGCCACCACATATCTTAACTTTAAAAGTTGGTTCACCGTTGATGCTCATTCGCAACTTATTGTTAGACCCACCGAAATTGTGCAACGGAACAAGTTGGTAAGTGTTGCTGGTTTGAACTTGGTTTTTCGCACGGCGAATTATATGTTGCTTGCTCCAGAGTTGAAACGTCGAAAAATCTTTATGTTTACACACCTACCGAAAAACTCAAAATACGACGGGTATCTGCTAGTATATCATAAAAGCGATCCTTTGATATGTCTACGTCTTTTGTTATTTTTCTTATTTTGATTCGCCGATCATTAAGTACCATTTCATAGATTTTTCACGCCCGTATGACCACGTTTAAATTCAACCGACCATCTTTTCAGGGTGGTAAATTATAGAGCAGAACACATAAACGGTGTCCAAGTCGGGCTTTAATTTGCGCTAGCTAGCAAATGAACAAAGAAATATGCAAGTTGGTCTATTGCGCTGTTGACGTAATATGTAGTTCTGAAAGTGTGACTGTTCTAACTTCCAAGCATATATAGTTGTAGTACTGAAGTCAGAAAGACCAGTGGTGCCATCTTTATATTCATGCTTTTTAGCCCGTCCCATAAAATTACTTTCATTTTTCAGTACACATCAGTTAGCGAGCAAAAGGTCAAATTTTTGTCGATTTTGGAGCACCATATATTTTGCTAAACTTTTCCAACTTTCGAACCGCCATATTGGTCCGCCATTTTGAATTGTGCAAATGTGAATTCTTTCCTCTTGTTTTAAATATATCTCGATGCGGTGCTCCAAATAAGATATTATCCCGGACCGTATCTTTAGCAGTTTTGGTTATGGCCTATAATGAGTTAATGCCTAGGGATCCGTTGATAATCTATAAATTATATAATCATGCAGTGCTCGAAAAAGAACAAGGCAGAACTTTTGATATTTTGATCTTTAAATTAGTTGTTCTTTTACTTTTGGACTAATGCATTTTCTAAAAACAATATAATCTGATAATTCCTCAACTTATGGGCTTTCAACAGTTCTAACAAACATTACAAGAATAAGGATTTACGGCAAATATTTACGATAATGTCATTATTAGTACAAAATGTAATTAATCAAGAAATTAAAGTACTTACCTTAATTTCTGATGAAGCTTCTACAGCGTCCTGGAAGCCTTTATTTTGATTTTCGTTTCCTCCTACGGGTCCACCAATCAATATAAATTTTCGTACGTCTCTTTCGTGTTCATCTTCAACGAATTCAATATTTGGAACTGGTACCGCTTTTTCTATTGTCATATTTGGCAACTCTGTAGATGTGGTACTTTCATTGGACGCCGAGCGAATATATTTAGACTCTGTAAGATAAATGTAGATATAAGCTGTAAATTTGAAATTTGCCTTTTATTACACCTAGAAAGTGGTGGAGATAACCCGAAAGTTGAGTATTATGTAAAATCGAAAAAATTTATATAATATTTTATTTTCCAAGAACGTTGTATATGGTAATAAGCATGAAAGGTGAGTATTGGTAAAATAAAAGCAACGATGTTAATATACTTGATAGTCTTAAGACCTACTGATTCCCTGCTTACCGGAAGAATTGGTTCCACTTTCCGATCTTACAAATTCGTGTTCATTGGCCTAAAATTGGTCTTATTTGACGAAAGCAATGACGATAATAACGAAGATAAATTCAGAGTAGAGAAAAAGTAGGAGTAAATTAAAATTTGAATTTCTCGAGGTGCAATAAATACGAAGCACGTTTCCAAAGTTCTAGGAATATAGCTGTAATTGGCTCATTTCGTGAATGTTCAAAAAATATATAATGTAATATAACCTCCCTTTAATTGAAAACACTATTTTTTTAAATCGTCCTCAAAGAATTTTTGAAGTCTGCAATCCACCTACCTATTATAGCATGCCTACCTCATTTACGTTCTCAAATCGAAGACCCCGTATTGGTTCTTTCAAATTTTGGAACAGATAAAAATTACTATGAGGCAAAAATAATCCTCTCGTAATCTCAGATTACAACAAACGTTACTTTTCCAATCGATGGAACTGCATGTGCTTTAAGCGGAGGTCCTCCTTCTGGTTTGCCTCATTCGTTCGACTGATTTTTGATCTCAGAACTGAAGCAAGATATCTGTATTTCATCAGTAGCTATTATCCGTTACCAAGATTGTTTGTCGTAATGTTATAAAAATTCTTGAAGTTGGTGGTATGTGTCGAACCTGTTGAGTTTATTCCGGTTCCAACAGCCTTCGGTATCCAGTGGACTGAAATCTTGTTCACGCCCAAAGGTTCGTATAAAATCGTATGAACCTGTCGTGTACCCATACCTACATTAATACTAATTACACGAATAGTTATTCGCCTGCCATCTTTCAATAAGATCTCCGCGGCAGCAAGGCGTTTTTATTTAATAATAATAATAATAATAATAAGACAAACAAAAGAACAATTTAAAATAAATTAAAATTGTCACAATTTAAAAATTCGTACTTTAAAGAATAATGCATGTTAACATTGTTAAGTATGGAAGTCGAATGTAGGCTCCGAATGTATACTCAAGCTCTCGATTATAAAGGCTAGACGAAGACTCAACAAAACAGTTACAATGTCGCCAGTGTTCCCTCCGGCAAACTTATGCTTTTGTTAAAGGTCCGGGAATTTAGAGCTCAAAGAAGGAAGAGCCCTAATGTTCTTCAACATGTAAGTTGAACGTAGACCTTGGGCGCCTTGCCAGGGGAAGAAACAAGCTCCAGAAAACTGCGAAAATGTTCGTAGCGTCCCTGGCCGAAGACTTATACCTTTCAGGTTTAAGAATTCTGAGAGAAACATAGATAACTAGGTGGAAGAAACACAATCAGGATTCAAAAAAGGAAGAGGGATATTCGATCAAATATTTATCTTGAGACAATTGAGTGAAAAAGTCATATTTACTAATACACAGTTACATACATGTTTTATATATGTACATACGTGGAAAAAGCGTTCGATCGAATCAGAAGAGAGGATCTTTGGAACATACTAATTGTAAGAAAGAAAGACATAAATCAAAACCTCATAGAAAATGTGCAGGGTCTTTACAAGAAGAATGTGATTTATATAAGAACCAGGAACGAGAAATCTGGATCATTCTCATTAAAACAAGGGTGTATTTTAAGCCCAATGTTATTTAACACGCTAATAGATAAAGTGGTAAAAAATTGCAAAGATAAACTCAAAAAGGTGTACGTGGGAAATTGGAGATTGGAGGCGATAGAAATGTCAGAATTATGCTACATAGATGACACGGTAACTTTCGACAAGAATGGCAAAAAGCTACATCATAACATAAACGTATACGTAGAGGAACTATGAAAATGCAATATGAAAGTAAACATTGATAAAACAAAGACAATGATTATAGGGCCAGGTAACACGCAATACCAACACCATATAAAGATAGATGGCGAAAGAAATGAGCAAATAGACAGAGTTACATACCTGGGAGCCGCCATAAATCGTAAAAGCCACCTTAGATGACGAAATTAATGAAAGAGTAGCTAAAACAGGTCCACTATTCAGTGCTATAAAATTGAAGTTCTTAAATAAGAAATAAATTCCATCAGGAGTCAAGGCTGAAGTAGGCAAGTAAATAATACAACCAATCTTATCTTATAACTGCGAAAGCTAGAGTACAACGGATAGACGAAGAAGTAAATTAACCAGTACAGGGATGGGATTTCTGCAAAAAATACAAGGCAAAACCAGAAGAGACAGGATCGGAAATAAAGTATATAGAGCGAACAACTGAATATCATGCCAATAGAGACAACTATAGAAGAGGAACAACTCAGATACTTGAGACATATACCAAGAATGGATCAAGACAGGCTAGTAAAAAGAATATATGAAGCTAGAGAAAAAAAGGGAAAAAAGAGGTAGGCCCAAAAAGACCTGGTTAAAAGAACAGCAGAAAAAAGAGGAGTGGAAGGGACAGATATCCCAAAATTGGACCAAGATAGAAAACTGTGGACTGCCAAGCCTTACACTGAAAGGTAGATAGGCTCTTGGATGAAGTAAGTGAGTAAGGTTGAAGAATTTGGATCTCTGATAGGTCGAAGTAATTACCGAACGACTCATTTCCATATAATGATAATAATAATAATATACCTTTATTGTACAACAGAGATTTCCATTAAGAAGACAATATTAACAATATAATAATATAGTGCAGTGCTTACAATAATTATACAATATACTATAAGAGGTAATAAACTTAAGACGCAGTAATTAACAATTGATTAGGTGAAGAGGATACAGGGTGTGGAAAGGGTTAGGTCAACTCGGTTATTGCAGAGGTACAAAAACGATCCCGCACAATTCTATTTGCGTTCCTGGCCATGTGGTTGATAGGTGCTTTAACGAAGACATTTGTTCTGGCTTTGGCCACTAAAAACGTATCGTTAGATCTAGTCCCATATTTAGGTACAATAATGTTTACGGCAGAGAGTAAATTCGGAGCATCGATGTTATTGTTTACTAGTTTGATTATGAAGTTTGCACTAGTAATCATTCTACGATCCGAAAGTGATGTGAATTGATGTTCTGACAATAATTCATTATAATCGATACCCATGACCGGATAGTTACCTGTTGATCTGTACGTTAACTATTTTAGGAATCTTCTCTGTACCTTCTCTATAAATATAGTCTGGTAGACATAGTGGGGATACCAAATAATTGAGGCATATTCCAACTTGGGCCGAACTAATGTAGAGTAAAGCTTCTTTAATGTCGCAACATTAACACATTTTCTGCAAGATCGTATTACAAAATTTAGTGTACGCGAAGCAGAGCTGCAGATAGCAGTTATATGATTGGTAAACTGCAGTCGATGATCAAATAAGACTCCTAGATCCTTGATCTGTGTCTGCCTGGGGATGTCAAAATGGTCAAAAGAATAGCAATATATTATTGGATCTTTCTTGGTTGTGTAAGTGACAACCGCGCACTTATTTAAGCTAATGTTAATGTTATTGTTGTTGCACCAGGAGTAAATAGTATCTAAGTCTCTTTGTAGAGCTTCACTATCAGAAGACGAGGATATCTTACTAAAAATCTTTAAGTCATAAGCAAGGACGCGACATCTAAGCAAGGATAGGAGATCATTTATGTAAACATTAAACAGAAGTGGCCCAAGATTTGACCCCTGTGGAATTCCCGAGGAAGCGGTAAAGGTAGTGGAGTAGAAGCCATTATAATAAACGTAGCACGTTCGGTTGTTGAGATATGAAGCCATTAAGTTTATTACAGTTGAAGTAAAGCCAAATGAGCTCAATTTGGACAGTAATATGTTATGGTCCAAGGTATCAAAGGCCTTTGCAAAGTCTGTATATAAAACATTAAACATTAAACATTAAAACTAAATTATCTACTTCTCTTCATTATTAATTTTTTTCGCTTATACCATTAATTGTTAAGGGAGTTGTACACAAGAAAGAATACTTCATTATTTCTTGATCTTTCGTTTCTAGCATTGTAACGCTTAATAATTTAACATGCGTTAATTTTAAACTAGAATTATATAACTTTATCTACGTACACAATTAGCTAATCATTAGCAATGCGTAAGTGCGCTAAAGATTGTTTGTCTTATGTGATAATTACTAAAAATTATAACATTGCATTGTGTAACCGCAAGGCTATTTCAAGCGAAGCAATTCGCATAAATAAATTGCGTTTAAAACAATAATTCCGACGTTTAAACCATCTCTAATAATAATCTAATAATAATAACAATAATGATACAAAACATCACTTACCAATTGAAAAATATATCCCGAAACCGATCGCAATTATTATGCAACAAAACACCCAGATATAAACGATAACTTTCCCGCTGCATTTTTCCTTTTCGTCCTCTTGGTCCTCGTTTATCTTCAGCACCCATTTGTGGCCGAAAATGTTCCTCTTGATGAGGGGATTCCTGTCCAGGTCGTAGCGAAATACCTCCCTGGAGATCGTCGGTATCTCTATATTCCTTTCATTCCTGCTGGGATCGTAGAAGTGGACCTTCGTCAGTTGAACCGTCGAAGGCGGTATCATTACCGGATTCGAATATATCGAGCTATTTTCGGTAACTAATAGAATTCACTACGATCTGCGACGATTTAATATGCGATCGAGTACGTTAATATTTCGAGCAAACAGAATTTGTCGCATTGGATGACGTTGTAGACCGGCGAGCTGTTTGATACAAACAAAATATGTATGTTGTAACGATACAAAATGCGGCACGTGCTACTGAACACATGACTTAGTTTCCCCTTAATAAAGTTGTTGGTGGGTACGAAATTGGGGTGAAGTATAAAGTTATTAAGCGAATAAGGTAGTCTCTGTTATTATGTAATTTCCCATACGATTTTAAATTTGCGTTATTTTTGAAAAATATTAAAAGAACAGCAATTGGTTAGTGTTTAACGAATAGTAATAAGAATATGTCACACTCACGACAATAATAAACCGAACTCTGGAACTGAAGAAAACAATCTTCATAACATGGATATGGACAAAGCGTTTGAGAGAGTGCCACCAAGAAAAGTATGGGAAGAGCTGTAGAAAATGGTAGTAAACAAAAATTAATAAGACTATGCCAAAGTATATGTAGCTAAAAAGAAAATATCCAATAATAATATTCATAACCAAAGACCGAATTATATGTTTTTTGCATATCGATAACTATTAACGGTACAATTGAACGCTTTAAGATCTACACGAATTAGGGTAAATAAACGCGTTTATCACTAATTTAATTTTACATATTTCGAATATTTTGGCTTTTTTCCACATATTTCGAATATTTTAACATATTTGAACATATTATTCGTCATATTTTTCAGTTTGCAAATCGCGTTATTTTTATAAAAATATAGTAGACGATTTTCTGGGAAATTTACATTGTACGATTACCGATGTTTCGTTAAATATAATAAAATAAATATTACTTAAATAGGGATTAATGCTTTTTCCAAGAAATTTATGTTTCTACATTATTCTAAGAAATTGTTAATTGCATTTAAACTTCTAAGCGAAATATCATGTTCAATACCGAAGAGCAAAGATTATTTTGTTACGGTTTCTAAGAATAAAAGTCGGAGATTAAACGAATAAAGGTGAGTTCTGATTGGTTAAAAATAATTACGTTGGGGTGTATACGTTTCAGCATGTATCATTTAAAAATTTTCGTCATTTACAAACAGCGACTAAAGTGAATTGTCACCGAGTATTACCCAAAGATGCTAAAAGTGAAAAGCGATTTAGTAGCCTCCTGCATCAAGACCGTTCCAGAATTACTTTTGAACAAAGAAAAAGTACTCTGCAAAGCTTTGCTTTCTGCTAATATTCCCCTTTATAAGTTTACAAAACCTAAATTTGAAAATGTTTTTGCAAAAGCATTGCAGAAATTCTG
This sequence comes from Chrysina gloriosa, assembly GCA_038088585.1. Taxonomy (NCBI): domain Eukaryota; kingdom Metazoa; phylum Arthropoda; class Insecta; order Coleoptera; family Scarabaeidae; genus Chrysina; species Chrysina gloriosa. The sequence goes on along the minus strand of CM076095.1, from coordinate 22,124,468 downwards.
TACATGACAAAAGTACTTTAACCCTGCTGTTAGATTAAAAATATATATACGAATCTTGTATTAAGAGACCAATTAGTCCATACTACACAAATGCAAATTTTTTATGAAAATCGATTGAATTCTTTAATGTAATTTATAAATATAATTATGAACCGTTAATAATTTAATTTGCCATCCATTTATCGGCTAATTGGGCGCTCTAATGTGTTTATGTTAGCTCGAACGTTGGTTTGTGTTGTATTTGTCGCCATCGCATAACCACATTGTAAAATAAATTCGCTTTGATTTGTATAAAGCTGCAAATATGCTAGATATATCCACTTTGAATGCATACATAGTTTTTTCTGAGATCGATGCTTCATGGGCACTGGCTCATCAAAATTGCAAGAGACCAGATTTGTTACGGAAACTAGCACTTTCTTTGGCTAACGCACATATGATAAAACGGAACCGATTACCTCAACAACAGTTTTCAGCGAAATTATTGACTGATCTACAAATATCATCCTCGAATTTTGCAAGCTCTTCAAATATTACTTCTTCTAAAGCGGGGACAAGAAAGCGGGGAATATGTAGTTGCTGCAAGGCTAAGTCCGATATAAAATGTTACATTTGCGGAAATTTTATTTGCAAAACAAACCGCAAAATATTTTGTTTAGCATGTAATGAAACACACTTTCAATAAAAACATACTTTTATTGTAAATAAGCTTATTATTTTGTATTCTATCAAATTGAAATATTCAGTGGTAATTGTCCGTGATACAAGATAGGTCACTTTTTAATTTTTTCAGTTCAGGCTTAGGTCAGATACTTAAAATTATGGATTTAGGCTTGTTAGGAAAGTAAAACACGTGAGTCGAAAGTTCAAAGCAATATATTACACCGTTAAAAAGTTATTGAGATTACAAAAAATATTTTGGACCAAATGGGCGTAATCAAACAGCAGAGTTAAGGAAAAATTATGTTAGAAATGTATATAAGGACGTAATTAATGAAATCAAGCAATTTGTAACTAACAGCTTTATATATTTTATAGTAGATGAAGCCACAGATGCGTGTGGACGCTATATGGCAAATTTATTAATAGATTGTTTAAATAACAGCACTCCTGGTAAATCCTATTTAATTACGTGTAAACAAATTGAAAAAATTAACCATGTAATAATGGGTAGGTTTACTTCCATGATTTTTTCCTTCCCGATATTGTTCTAAATAATAAAATTGTGCTCATGCTTTCCGATGCTGCGTCATACATGATCAAAGCTGGTCAAAAACTTAGTTTTGTATTCGAATTTAATTCACGTGAGGTGTTTAGCACTCGGTTTAAACAGAGTGGTGGAAAGTAGAAATTTATTTCTTATAGTTAATAGTTTAATTCGTAACGTAAAAAAATATTTTGAAAATCTCCTAGGATGATTCAGTGTTACAGAAAGAAATTACCTAATGCTCCTTTACTACCGGAAGTAATAATCACAAGATGGGGAACATGGTTGAAAGCACCCAGCTTTTATGCAGCATATTTTGTCCCTATTAAAGAACTTGTTTTAAGTTTTGAAGAGCAAAATATTGGTGCAATTTCAAAGTGCAAGTCAATTTTAGAAAACAATTTACTGCACCATGAACTCTACTTCATCAAATCAGCTTATGATTTTGTTCATAAAATTACTGTTATTCTTCAAACTGAATCACTCCCGTTACGAGAGTCTTTGCATTTGATTGATGGATTTAACGGAAAATTTCAGAAAGTTTCTGGAAAAATAGCACAATTAATGAATAAAAAATTTAATGATATTTTAAAGAGATAGCGATTTAAACTTGTTGCAACGAGCCAACCAAATTCTCCGTGTCGATTTTGATGTTGAAACCGATTTAAATCCGGAAGTTGTTAAGAGTCAGAATCTGGAAGATTATGGTGATTAACCGAAAGGAGTGGAAAGCAAAGATAGTTTGAAAAATGGTACAAGAATATGCCGTGTTCTTTCACATCTTTATCAATATCCAGAATTAATTGCCTAGAATGGTATGTGTCCTAACGCAAAGAAAGAAGATTAACATCCAGTACGAGTACGAAGAGCAAAACTTCTAACTTCCTGTTAATTCTTCGTGTCATTGGTTGAGTAATTATCATTTGCTTCTTTTTGTAGAAAACCACGACAAATGCACAATGAAAATAATGCGAATCACTTTTAAAAGAATTTTCAGAGATATAGCGGTGTGCCTTTGTAAAAATGGAATTTGTATGATATGGAAACATCAGTAAGAGTATATGTATTGTACATAGTAAAATATAAGGAGTCACCTTTCGATGAACAAAATGTAGTTGTGTGTTTTTAATGTAGTTAGTGGAAAATGGAATTTGATGGACTTTATAGTTATCTCAACGTAAAACTAACTTTTTAAACCGCCCTCAAAGAATTTTTTCGGCATTTGGGGGGATGTGATCATATTTCAGTAGGTTCTCCACGGCGTCAACGTTTCTTTCATTCACAGAGGTGCTCGGTCGTCCATTGCGCGGATCATCTGCTAATGACGTTCTGCCAGCCTTAAAACCATCGACCTATCGATAGACTGTACTTTTAGATTCTGCAGACCGTTCAAATACAATTTGCAGATGTTGAACGAAAGTTTCACATCCTTTTTAAATAAAAAGAAAATTATAGCTCTTTGTGATTCGATCGCGTCTTCCATGATTGCAAAATCAAAGTTGTGGAAATACGAGGTGTGATCAAAAATATGGTTAATAATTTAACCTCTTTCAAGGCACTCTCCTCGGCTAGCAATGCACTTATCCCAAGGTTGATTCCATGATTCGAAGCATTTCTGGAAGGATTCTTTCGGAATTATCTTTAACTGCTCCGTCGTGGCTCTGTCAATATCGGGAATGATGTCATAACGTTTTCCTGTTACCACGGTTTTTATTTTTGGAACTGCCAGAAGTCGTCGTATGGTGCTGAATGCAGAGAGTAAGGCGGATGTAGACAGATAGAAATCTTCTTTTCGTCTCACTCACGGATCAGAAACGAGGGATAGTCTTGGAACGAACTCTGATCGTACCATGAGCATGACCTCAACGTTCGACTTTGACTTCTTAGGGCAAGGACAGCCACTCGTTTTTTGATTGGGAGCTCTGAATTTTTGTCTCAGGGTTATAGCCATACACCCAACTTTCACCTCCCGTTATCATTTTTGCCATATCCGGATGTGCATCAAGACGATCCCTCAATTCGGTGTGTCCCTGTGTCAAACTGACACACGATATTCCTTCTGTTTGTCAGTTAAAGAGCTGGGAACTAATTTCGCACTAGCCTTATTTGCAAATTATCCGTTCAAATACTTTGCACGGACCCGTACGAGATGTTCAGTTCTTCGAAAAGCTCTCGAATAGTCAATCGCCTGTTTGAACGAACCATTTTTGCCAATATTTACACCTTTTCGTCTATGGTTGAGGTCAAATATGAGGTTCAACTGACTCATTTGCACTTTTAAATCGCTCATACGACTGCTCCACAGTGTTAAGAATCACCACATTATCGCCATACACTAATTTTAACATTTCGTTGCCTTCTTTGACACTTCTTGGCAACTTAAAGCAACACTTAATATTAACGCGTTGTTCGAAATCCATGATGCGCGACAAACATGGTAAACACGACCTCACTTTGGAAGCCGACTGACTCACAACTTGTTCTCACGTGGCACTGACTGTCTCAACAAATCAGTATGTATCAGTCAAGTAGCTGAAGTGTACTAAACAATATTGCACGGGCTGGCTGCCTGAACGTGTGAACACTTGTCTCACACCAATAGTGATTTACGCAATTAACCTTCCTATACTCACGTCAAAATATGAAACACAGACTATACTATATAAGTCGGTCTCACAGACCGTATGCGTAAGTATAGGAAGGTTAAACTAGAACCATAGAAATGCATACGAAACATCCCTTGTATTTGATTCCCCGAAGTCGAGGGGTGTTAATGTCAGAACTGAGTTTTGAGGAATCTTACAGTATTAATAGTTATTAATTATTATTTAATAATTATTCCATATGCTATGAAATTATCATTTTTTGCTTCTCAATAATACTCTGTATATCCACCCCAATAGTACTTTCAATTATTTTTCCATATCTCAATAACAAAAGTTATGAAGACAGATATAATAAAATAAATTTTCAGGATAAGGAAGCTGAAAGTTAGTATGTAGTAGTATAGTATGTATTTGATTGCTTTCAAGTAATGCATATGAGTAGAGGTACAAATAGCGCCGTTTTTAGTCGATCGGGTTGTATTATACCTTACCTTTAAATCGTTAAAGTTCTTGTATTCACTTCACCCTTTCGCAAAGGTTAATTATACCGGGCATGTGTCGAGGTACCATGCAGGGACGTTACCGCAGCGCAGGTGATATTTCAGAATATCATATCAATAATCGGGAATATGTTTGTATTGAAAATGAAATTGAATGCGTTTCAATATATTATTCTAAATTGATTTCGTTCGTTCGGAAATTAAAATGTTGAAAACTTACACATCAAAACTTTTATTGATAAAAACAACAATTGACGATTATTTTGTTTTTAAATTTTCAAAGAAAACAAAATGAATAATATTTTGACCGTCAAAAAATGTCAATAATCGCAATAGGTAAATAAGAGGGCGGTTCTCCTTCCGCTGGACCTAGTAAAACAATATAAAATAGACAAACTGACAAAATTTATATATGACTTTTTAAAGCTGCAGGCCATGCATTTCTGCATCCATGAAAACCAATCTCCAAAATATTTTTCTAAATATTCCCACGCTAGGTTGTTCATTCTTAAATTTGTTTAGTAGATATACCATTAAACGTAAAACGGACTAAATGGACTTGGGCAATTTTCGGGAAAATATTTGAAAATCAAAGGCAAACAATTTATAGTGAACCATGCAGCATTGATAGTACGGTGATCCCGACCTACAGTGCAAACATGAACAGTAATTTCGAAAAATGTAGCGACCATTTTTTTGTTTCTGCTTTCCTCACAATTAACCTTTGCTGGAGCCGATTCATTCTGAAAGACCCAAGCTGCCGCTTGTTGCGTTTTTTCAGGATCATTATTATTATTATTGTGGCTATACACCCCCGAAGGGGTTGAACCTCCTATTCGGATCCCTAGATCATTACAATTTGGGAGATCAGCCACTTCTTCTGATTATATGCTTTCACATAATTTTGTTCATAGTTTTCTGTTTTTCGTCTTTTGTTTCCAATTGATGTGTCCGGTCCTTCGAATATCCTGCTCCACTTCCTTCAGCCATGTACTCTTCGGTCTTCCTCTCCTTCTTCTGTATCCCGGCTTCCACTCTGTCACATCACATATTACTGCTCCTGGACCCGCTCTCCATACATGTCCGAGCCACCTTGCTCTTGATTGCTTAATTTTTCTCACTACATCCATTTCTATTTCTTGTGCCAATTCCTCGTTCGTCCTTCGTCTGTATTCATTCTCGTTTAGTCTAATTGGTCCCAGGATAGTTCTCATTACTTTTCTCTCCACTATTCTTAAGTCCTCCTCATCCTTCTTTGTCATGGACAGCGTTTCTGTGGCATACACTGCTGTATGTCTAATTATTGTTTTATAGATCTTCACTTTGCTGTTTTTGCTTAATTTTTGACTTTTTAATAGCTTTTTATTTGGATAGAAAATCCTGTTTGTTGTGATTATCTTCTCTTTGATGTCTGCTTCACGCTCGCACTTATTGGTGATTGTCACCCCCAGGTATTTGAATCTTTCCACCTCCTCAAAAGTATACCTTCCTATTTGGATTTTCCTGTTTCCGCATTTTCTATCTGGTCTCATTATTTTGGTTTTTTCTTCATTGATTTTCAAACCCATTTTTGCTCCCTCTGTAACTATTTCTTCCAGCACCTCCTTCATTTTACTCCTGTTTTTTGTTATTAATGCAATGTCATCAGCGTACGCAACTATCTGTTCTCCTCTTGTCCTTCATGTCCCCTTCTTTATCCTTCGGAGTACATATTGTAGAGCCAGGTTAAATAGGGTTGCTGACAGTGCGTCTCCTTGCCTTACTCCTTTATTGAAATCAAACTCTTGTGTCTCCCCTTTCAGCGTTAAGATACTCGCTGTTGTTTTTTCCATTGTCATCATTATTAGCCTCCTCAATTTTGCGCCTATACCCAGCTCTTTTAGCGCTCTTTTTAGTTCATTTCTATTAATGCTATCGCAAGCTTGCTGGAAATTTTCAGGATCATAGCTATGTTTTATTACCAGTAATGGCGTTGTACACTAGCTGAAACGAGCTATTGTCAAAGCGATTTAGTATAGATCTGCACCATCTCACACGGGCTTCTTTTTGAACCGGAATCAAATTGTAACGAATCCAACGGGAAGAGAGCTTACGTACCTTCAGATGGTTGTGTAAAATGGTGGTAATTGCTTTCACACTTAACTTCAGCGCTAGTTGAATACTCCTTACAGTAAGACGTCATTCCTTTTCAAGGATATACCGAATAAGACTGAATTTCCGTTTGGTGCTTAAAAGGTCGAAATTTATTATTTAGAGAAAGTCAACCACGACGAATTTCATTGTACCATCGGTTTGTGGTAGCTAAGAAACACGATTTCTCATCAAACACTCGATTTATTTCCTCAGAAGATATATACGACTTGAGCCTGGTTTCCAACTGTAAAAAATAACAACCATAAACATCTGTTAATCCTAATAATTATTCATTGTGGGACAATCTCCTTTACCAAGAAGTGATTTTACTAGGGTCACAACTACTTGCATCAAAACAAGGGGATTGCCAAAAGATGGTTTTTATATCAAAGCAAGCGAGAGATACACCGAATCCATCCTAAAAGCCTGTTATATACTGAAAAATTTCCATGAATGGAAATATTTTTCTACAGCACAAAAATTGTCAAAATTCCTAATGGCTTTTTCAAAAATACGTCAAATCTTGGTTAGTCTTCTATTAGGATGATTTTCAGGATCGGCCTCACTATTTGTGAAGTGTGAAAATTGCTTTATTAGAAGAAACCTTATACAAAACAATGCTTTTAACCAATGCAGATGTATGGTATTTCAGTTCTTTTCACTGTGTTTTGTAACATAACCTATGCTATTATTTCATTTAAAGTAACAGCTCTCCAACTTTAAAGAACTGTAGTAAACTACCTTCTTCCTCAATAACATTGTTTACTTTCAGAATGGCATTTATTGGACACCACCGTCAAGACCTATGAATAACCTCTCGGACTGCTTCCACCACTTTTTTAGATCAATTGAAGATGAACTTGAAATTTACAGGTTTGTATATTTATATGAAAATGATATTAATTACCGTTGTGAAATATAAACTATAAATTTCCATTTTGTGGCTGATTGACCTAAAAAGTAATGGAGATAATTCGAAAGACAAGTATATTTTCTTGGAATTAGATCGACGATAGACTTATAACTAGGCGCCTTCTTGTTGAATTATTAAAATAACGTTGTTTGTAATTGGTGCTTTTTTATACACTCCTTCCAACATTGCAACATTGCTCTATTCGAAATTCTGAAAACCGGCAGAGCTTTTTCAGTATTTCATATCTATTCTATTCACTATATTGTAAAATAGAACCTTCATGGAGTTTTTACATTTCTTCTTGTCTCTTGCCTATGGTACCACTTTCTTCCAATTCTTACCTATGTCTCGCATTTCTTGTGTGCTTGTTGCACTCAATAATGGAATTACTTATCAGACTATTGATACCCCTGTTCTTACTTCAATTGCTCCCTTAATTGACATTATTGTTTGCGAATGCTGCTATTTTTCCTTTGAGTTTATTTTTATGGTCTTGTATATTCCTCCTGATACGAGCGCTGATATCTTTGAATCTTTTTTGAAACACTTCAATTATACGTAATTAATAAACCAATTTTATTGACTGGAGATTTTAATGTTCCTTTTTTACCGGTGAACACAGTACCCTCTCATCAAAAGTAACAGCGTTGGAAAGTTTTTGTAATACGTTCCAACTTGTTCAATTTAATAACGTCTTGAATATTGACAATCATGTATTGGATTTGGTATTTTCCAATTTTCCTGCCACATTGTCCATTGGTCATGAGGTTCACCCGCTTATTTGGGAGGACCTCCGCCATCCGGCACTACGTTTTGACCTTGACTGTCAAGCACTTTGCACTCCTCAGTTTCCTGCCACTACCAAAACTCGCTATAATTTTAGAAATGCAGATTAGGTAAAGCTATATGTTGATATTTATAGAGTCAACTGGACTTTTCTTGATAACTTTACTGACGTTAACCTTGCATTAGAAGAATTTTATAAAACCTTGTACGACTCGTGTGATAAATATGTTCCTAAATTTAACTCTTCCAATTATTCCTATCCGCACTGGTTCAATAAGGAAATAATATCCAACTTAAGATTCAAACAGTAATGGGAAAATGCATCGTGACTTAATACATTTGAATGGTCCTCAAGAAATTGTTAATTCTTTCGCTGATTTCTTCTCAAGTGTATATACTATGCCATCTGACGCACATGTGTATCGGGATGTTTCTGTGGACTTCCGTTCTTTTTGGGTTGGGCCAGACACTACTTCTGCGTTAGAGGAAATCGTGTCTCGTTTTCCAGACAAATTTACCGCGGGTGACGACTTAATACCCAGCTTTCTTATAAAAGACGCATGTCAAGCCCTTGCTGTGCCATTGCAAAAAATTATTAACATAGCCATCTCATCCTCAACCTTTCCTCGACTATGGAAGCGTGGTAGAATCGTCCCTGTCTTTAAAAAAGGCGATAAATTTGACATATGTAATTATCGGCCTATTGTAATCCTCTCAAACTAAAAACTACAAAATTTTTGAACAATATTTGTATCACTGCATATTTTGTAATATTCGTCCGCACATTTCTTCAAATCAGCACGGTTTCCTACCGGGTAGATCGACTGTCACCAACCTTGCGACATTTATTCAAAGTGTTACTGAAGTTATTGATGGTCAAGGATGATGGTCAGGTGGACTGCATATATACTGACTTCTCCCGCGCATTTGACACTATTGATCATGCTATTCTGTTCAAGAAACTGTCTTCATATGGATTTGCAGCCCATCCTTTGAGTCTTATAAAGTCTTATCTGCACAATAGAACGAATTTCGTTTTCTATAACGGTTTCAGTTCCAACATATTTATCTCCACCTCCGGCGTTCCCCAAGGCTCTAATCTTGGTCCCCTACTTTTTATAGTTTTTATAAACGATTTACTTTTGCATTTGCCTTGTTACACTTTGGGTTACGCTGATGACCTAAAAATATACTCAAACATTTCTAATGATAATCATGCCACCTTCCTGCAGGAGTGTATTGATGTTATAGTGGACTGGTCTGTAACAAACCGGTTGCTCTTGAATATTGATAAATGTTTTGCCATGTCCTTCACACGTAAACTGACGCCTATTCGAACTTCATACTCTATAATAATAATAATAATAATAATAATAATAATAATAATAATAATAATAATATTTATTCCTTACATATTGCAACTAGCGTAAAAGACGTCAAAGATAATATAAAATACATACAAAAAGAAATGTACATACATAAAATAAATAGGACAATTGACAATTCAACACATTTTACATATTATAAAATATTCCTGTGTTGTGAATTTAGAGGATTCTATACTTCTAGTCTTTCTACAAAGAAATCATTTACTGTATAGAATACTTTCTCTTTTAAGAGTGTTTTAAGCACATTTTTAAAACTGCGTGTGGGTAGTATCTTTAAATTATATGGTAAGTTGTTATATATTTTTAAACAGTTATACAAGGTACTTTTTGTATTTTAGTCAAGTCTGTTTTGGGCGGTTTAAGATATGAACGTGCAGTACCTCTTGTATTGTAGTTATGTAGCATTTCATATTTTTCAAATAATTCAACGTAATTGATTTTTACAAACATTGCACACTCCAGTATGTAAATTGATGGCAATGTCAGTATATTAAGATTTTTAAACACATTTTTACAAATATCCCGTGGTTTCAGTTTAAAAATTGCTCTTAAACATGCTTTCTGAGCTATAAAAACACTTTGTACATTCACTGCATTACCCCAAAATATCACACCATACTGAAGCCTAGAATGCACGTCCTCATAATATGCACCAATTGCAGCATCCACACCAACCCTCGCTGCTATTACTCTTAAGGCATAGCAACAACTGCTTAGTTTTGCAGATAAATAGTCTATATGATACACCCAGGACAACCGCGCATCCATCCTTAGCCCTAGAAATGTAGTTTTCTCAACACAGGAAAGCACCTCACCATCATGTTGGATAAATAAATTTAGTTCATTAAAAATCATTAACTGTGTTTTGTTAATATTTAATTTTAAATTATGTAGTATGAACCACTCATTCAGTTTTCCTAAACTTGTTTCTAATGCATTCCTTATATTGCCACTTGTTTTCGCACGCACTACTATTGAGGAATCAGCCGCAAACAGAACCATTAACTCATCAATTACCCCAGGTAAGTCATTTACATACAGCAAAAACAGAAGTGGACCAAAAACGGATCCCTGTGGTACCCCATACAAGGCATTCCACCAATCAGATCTGATTGTTGTTCCATCAACGTCATTGGCAAGAATACACTGCTGTCTATCACTCAGAAAGGACTCCACAAAATTCAAAATTACACCACGAAATCCCATTTTGTCCATTTTTGCCAGCAAGACTTTATGATGTACGCTATCAAAGGCTCTACTCAAGTCCATCATAATACTGGCTGTCATTTCTCTGTTATTTAGGCCCGTAACTATATCTTCTAGTAATTGGAATACAGCTCGCATCGTTGATCTTCCTCTTATATAACCATTTTGGCAGTTATTTAAAATATTGTTTTGGTTTATGAATTTCATTATTCTATTACATACAATTTTCTCCAAAATTTTTGATATATTAGATGTAAACGCTATTGGTCTATAGTTGGCGAATTCCGATGTTTCCCCTTTTTATAGACTGGTATCACAACAGTGTACTTCAGCCCGTCTGGAAATTTGCCAGTTGTAAAAGATGTATTTATAATATGAGTCAAAGGTGTCATTATATTCCTAGAGCATTGTAAAGATATGGGTATTTCATCATTTCCTACTGCATTCGTGTTCTTAAGGTTTGCTATAGTACTTCTAACTTCTAAGTCATCCACCAAGTATAGAGGGCATGTTTCTGAGATGTACTGCACATTTTCACTGGGTAATGTATCGTCATTTTTTATGTTATCACACGCATTAATAAAAAAATCATTTATATCATTCAATAAATCATACTTATTATCGTATTTGTCACTGAATTTGTCCAGATTGAAGCGGTCCTTAGTTTTGCCGCCTTGTAATTGTTTTACAATATCCCAAGTTTCTGTTGATTTATTACTTGAATTTTTTATACGTTCTGTAAAGATTTGAAGATATGAATGGTCGTTCTCTTAGTAAAACTTATATGATAAAGGATCTTAGAGTGACATTTGATCCGGCGCTCAACTTCAGTCATCACGTTCAGAATACATGTGTTTCGGCAACTAAAGTTGTTGGCTTTATTATTAGATCGTCGAAGTACTACAACAATATCCATTCACTGAAATCACTATATTTTTCGCTGGTCGTCAGCAAATTGGAATATGGATCCGTTATTTGGTATCCCTATTATAATATTCAAATATCTGCTGTGGAGAAGACACAACGTCGTTTCTTGAAATTCCTTACTTTCAAAACTACTGGAATTTATCCGGAACAAGGGATTGATTACGACATTTTACTGGAACAACATGATGTCCGTTCCTTGGCAAGCCGAAGATCTCTTCATAGTGCCCGTTTCTTGCATAAATTAGTTATTGGTAGGATTGATTGCACAGAGCTGCTTTCACGTGTTAATTTTTATGTGCCGAGGACAACAGCTCGACAATGCCCATCATTCACATACAGTACGCCGAGGACTAACATCAAGTAGAGAGCTCCATTAACGCATATGTCACAGAATGCTGATAGACTTTATGATGACATCTTCATTGGTTCGATTTAATCTTAGATTTTTTTGTTGTTTCATTCTATATTCTTGAAATATCAATTGGTTTACTATATTAATTTACATAAATTTTTATTTTAATATAAAATTTCATAGTTAATTTTCTTTTTTACATACTATATATATGAGTATGACCGATTCAGTTCCGTTTCTGCTCTTTACTTCTAAGCACATAAAGTTCTGGACAGTTCCTTTCCAAGTCATAGGTGGAAATTTTATCTGGCCAAGAGATCTTCAGTTTTCATTTCAGCTGTTTATTGATGAAAATCTGTGTAGACAGGTTCCAGTTCGTTTCTATTTTATAGAAAATGGGGGCAATTCAATTGGCAAAATGTTACAGAAAAGGCGGAAATCACGGAATGAAGCACAAAATGTATCGAATAATAGAAAAGAGTGGTGCAAATTTACATAAAAAGAAATTTTATAATCCATACTTATGGTCAGAAGATTTCATCGTCGGTTAACAGTAATAATTTTACATTGTTAAAAATTCAAATATATATTTGCATTTTACATAATTCCTGTCAGTTTGATTTTATTACTTGACACTGTAACAAGTTGATCAATTACAATATCTACTCGGTGTAAACTAATTTAAAGAAATATAAAATCATAAAAAAATTGATAATTCTACAAAATTGTATCGAAGTACGGAAGGATAATGGACAGTATACTTTTCTTTTGATATAGTTTACACCACTCCTCTGTTGGAATAATAATAATAATAATAATACTTTATTAAGCGCCCAACAAAAACTCCAAGACGGATGCATCAACAAAAAGAGAACACTATACATGAAATACCAAAACACAGTATGCAGTACTAAGGTTTTTACATAAATATATGTATATATATATATATATATTATGTTTGTTCTACACTTGGGAAGCTGGAAAGTTGTACAATGACTGGATCCTGCCCGTGGCACATGAAAGTTGTCTATTTCACTCTATTTTATTGTGTAATAAATTGCTGAGAAAGTTAGCTGCACATTTTTCTCGCGGAGCTCTTAAAGAATCAACTCCATGATCCAGAAGAAGCCCACCATGGTTCATTCCGCGTAAGGGATACACCCCATCACGCTTGTAGATCAGGAACTTAAGAAATCTTCTTTGGATAGATTCAACTTGAAGCTTGTAAGAAGTATACACAGGTGCCAGATAATAGACGCATATTCAAGTTTGCTACGTACAAGTGCAAAAAACAGGTTCCTCATGACATCAAGATTACTAAAATATTTACTTGACCGCATAACAAATCCCAATGTTCTGCTGGAAGACTGGCACAAGCTCATCACATGACTAGTGAAAGTTAACTTTGCGTCAAAAACAACACCCAAATCGGTAATCTCAGAGTCACTACGCAATAGATGATTATCCATGTTGTATGAAAAATTGAGACAGTTTTTCCTCCTAGTAAATCGTTCAACGCTGCATTTTTCAACATTCAATTTAATTTTGTTTTTGTTACACCAACTATTTATTGTATAAAGATTGTCTTGCAGGTGGTTAGCGTCAGCTACGCCATTTATAAGAAGAATAAGATCAATGACATCAATTATAGACTTCTTTCCAATTTCATTGCGTACGGCGGAAATATAAACTGCCAATTTTCTAGTGCGAAGGAGTTCTTTGTATCAAAATAGCATGTAATTTCAAAGAAACCAGCCGAGGGTCCATCCTTTAGTTCTATTTTTTCTCGACGATTGATAAGGTTTACATTTTTGCAAAATTCTCTGAATATTGTTCCAGCAATATTCCTTAAACCGTATTTTAAAAGAAATCAATGTAAATTTCTTGGCCTTTGGAATTGGGGTTTGGAAACGGGATGTTTGGAGAAAATACAAGTGAATTTGCCTGGCACGAATAAATAAAAAATATCACTATGCTAGATTATAGAACTCGAACTCAATGGTCTCTTCTGAAACGAATTTGGAGCCACTGCTAATAATAGAAAATATCCAAATCATTTCATCATCACCATTTTGTAACGTTGTAGCGTTCAATCAAAAAGCTTAAAATTGTTTTTAAAAAGGAACGAGGGATATTACTCTGAATTGGTCCACAAAGGGTAAAAGACTTCACCCTTTTATGGAGGTAATATCTATCACAATTTAATTCTTGGCACAAAGTTTCAGGCTTTGTACTTGTTGGTTCTTTTTGTGAACTTCGTAATAGTCGTTAAACAACAAAAACATTTGGTTTAGTATATCAAATAATTCTGGAAAAACTGAGCGTACCGGAAAAACTGATTAAGTTAGTCCAAGTGACGTTGAGGCGAATCACCAACACGGGAATTATAGAAGGAAGGTTATCGAGGGAATTTTAAGTGGGGAGAGGAGTGAGACACAAGTTGACCATGTAAGTAATAATCAGGAAAAGCGGAATAGAGAGGCAACAATGCATACATTACGTTAACGACATAGAACTTATGGCAAGAAGTAGAAAAGAGTTAAAGAAAATGTTCGAGAATCTAGAAAATAACGCAAACGAGTATGAATTTTATACCATTAAGATAAAACGAAGTACATGGGAGTGAAATGAACATCTATGCAAGACTCGGAACGAATCAGATGGAAAACAGAAAACAAAGATTATAAGTTTCGAGAAGGTGACATAGTTGGAGTATTTAGGACTGGTATCAACAAACACCTGTCAAGAAGAGGCTGAAATAAATAAAAAATTGGCAAGAGGTGGTAGAGTTCCAGGAGCGCTTGCAAGTTGAATGAAATCTAAACACCTATTCAAAAAAACAAAATAACGAATGTATGACCAACAGTGCTATATGGGTGCCAAACATGGATTCTCAAGAAACAACAGGAAATAAAAATTGATGTATGAGAGAAGAAAATCTTGCGGAAGATGTTCGGAGGAGTACACGTGATGATACATGAGATGCAGAAGTTGGGCAAACCGTGAAATTAAGAATTTTATAGAAGACCAAAATTATCGCAGACCGTAAAAATACAAAGATTGCGATGGCTGGGACATATTGCAAGGCTGGCTGAAAACATACATGTTAGGAAGGTATTCACGACTGGAGATGGAAGGAAGAAGCGGACAGGAAGGCCTAAAAGGAAGTGGCTATCGGCTGTAAAGCAAGATCTGATGCAAGTAGGCGTGAAAAAGTGGCAAATAATGAATGAAGAATGTCATAAGGAGATTTGGAGCCAGGGGTTTTATGCCCTGAAGAATGTTACCGAAGTGTTTTCTACTCTCATATTATTGGATGGAATATAACATACCAGCAGTGGCTCTATTTGTGGATTTTAAGAAAGCATACGATTCAGTGAAAAGGAGCGAATTGATAGAGGTTATGGATGATTTTGAAGTACCCGCAAAACTACGAAGACTGATAATAATGACACTAAGGGAGACAAGGTGCAATGTAAGAGCAAAAGGAGGAAATTCGGAAGACTTCACCGTAAAGGTTGGCCTTCGGCAGGGAGATCCGCTATCGGCGTTACTTTTCAATATGGTATTGGAAAAGATTATAAGAAAGAGTAAACTCAATAGAGAAGGGAACATATTGAGCCGGAGTCACCAAGTAGTAGGATATGCAGATGACCTAGCTGTCATAGCCAGAGATCAAAAGAACTCAAGGAAATAACAAAGAGATTGATAGAGGAGGCCTGGCAGCTAGGATTACAAATAAATGAAAAGAAGAGCAAGGTCATGAAAGTGGGAAGAGCTAGAAAAGAGAATACAGAGTTCAAAGTATGTACACACTTAGGAGAAATGGTTTTCGAGGAGGTAGATCAGTTCGTGTATTTAGGGGCACGTATAACAAACAAATGCCCAGAAGAAAAAGAAATCGAGGCGAGATTGAGTAAGGCCAATAGAATAGCTGGAAGTCTGAATTACTTACTGAGAGCAAAACAGTTGTCGAGAAACACACAATTTAGACTATATGAAACTGTTGTAATATTGTTGCTGTTGGATTTTGAACCAAACGACGAAGGAAATAGTAAGGCGATGGGAAAGGAAAGTACTCCGGACGATATTGGGAGGGAAAAAGACCGAGGAAGGCTATGTGAGAAGAACCAACGAAGAACTATATGAAGCCTTTGGAAACCCACAGATAGAGGCAATCATCAAAGCAAGGTTACGGTGGTTGGGGCATATGGAAAGAATGGACGACAACAGAACGGTCAAGAGAATAGCATGGAAAAGGCCCGGATACAAGAAGAAGATGGCGAGAAGCAGTATTGGAAGACTTAAAGGACAAGGAAATAACAAACTGGAGGAGGAAGGCGATGGACAGGAAAAACTGGAAACGGATAACAAAGCTCTGGGCCCAAAGGCCCGTCAGAAAAAGCTTATATATATATTATTTAATGGTTTAGATTTTCACACAAAAGATGCCGATAACTTGAATAAATCAAAATGGGAAAGTGGTGGAAGGATCCGTTCTGAATTTAAAGAAAACGACTTTGTATTATTGTGCAAATTTGTTTATCACAATTTATTTACAAGCAAGTTAGTACATATAACTATGTCAAAAAATTATTTTCCATTTCTCATTATATAAAATAAGAAGTAACACGTTAATCCGCTAAAATATTTGTATCGTTATGTTTATATTATATTATTTATAATATTAGATGCAGCTGCAATAATAATAATAATGACAATAGTAATAGTAGTAATAATAACTAATAGCAATAATAAATATCGATGGTACCAAATATAATCTTCAAATTTACACAGTCGTAGAAGGAAACGAAATTACAATTACAAAACTTAATACGCGTCACATTAACTGCCTTATAGAATACTTTTTATTTATAATAATATTATAATAGTAATATACATTTAAGTTATAATATTTACATCATATTTTTCACTTTTTATTTATCGCAATATGTATATTATGTATAGTTTATATTCATATATGTATAATTTACGCTAAAGTTGCATTTTTTTACGCACGAATCGGAGAAAGACCTGGAAATTACGTGAGAACGATGTGTTTGTCCAATGTAGTAACCCCATCAAGCTGTTAACGAACACCTGCTGAATTGGATACGGAAATAGTATTTTTACTCGCATATGCCTTTCGAAACACTTCAGCTGGTTTTAAATAAAACAATGATTAAAACGATTCCGTCAACAGATACACATTAGAGTGTCTTTTATTATCGTTTTTTTGCTTTTTGTTTTAAAGTTTTCGAAGTACCCGCGCATTTTTTCTATTTTAATTGAATAAAATTCACGTAAAATTTTACACCCCTACGAGCACGCCTTCCCTAAGCGACAGTGCTCTAAAGACAGAACTATGCGTTTTCTCCTATGATCCTAATGTTTTCAGACTTGCAATTTTGTGTTTGTTTATTTTTATGATGCGAAGACATATACTTAATCAATATTATAAGTTCAGAATATTAGTGAATAGAATATTCCCTTTTTAATTTTTTTTTTTTTTTTTTGTAAAATTTGGATTGAGATTTCTACGTTCTCGCACGTATTGCAATAAATATTGCTTCTGTTCTTCTTGCACTGTTAAACATCCATGAAATTGTTGCATGAGGCTAACAGCTCCCTTAGCCTTCAACTGAATCACTTTGGATTTAGTTTCTAAAAAAGATGCACTCCTTTCCCAAATTGATGGGTTTTCAGTGAGAAATTCATTGTTTATTTTTAATCGACAAAATAGATCTTTATTTTTGTATTGTAACACAATCATGCAGTTTTTATCTATACCAAAAGGAAAAGGACATTAATATGATATCATAAAAGTGATTATTTAGAGAAACTTAGCAAATAATGAGCTATTCATTTCTTTTTTCGATGGAACTTTTTTGCATTGTCAAAGTTACTTTCTCCAGTTAAACTAGCCACAACATTCTTTTTGTTTCAGTATCAACCATATCATTAAAAAGAGATAAAATGACGACTTCCTCAGATAAATAATATAGATGCTGGCAAAATTTCTTAAAAGGTGCTTCTGAAATTAACTTGTCTACATTTTCAGACAATCGAGAGCTCAATCAGTTCACGGTAATCACCTCTCACAATTGTTTTTTCTAGCTTGGAAAAATAGAAGCTAACCAAGTTTACAATCTGTGAAAGAAGAAAATGCTGGCTAGCAATGGCCGTACAATTTTGAATATTATTATAATTAATATTTTTCCAGTTAGTTCTCATTTTTTAAAAAGCGATATATCAACGCTTACTGCGACGTGGAGGATTTTGGCTTCAAATTCAGCTTTCAACACCAACGTATTTTATTGGAATTCAATTATGTTTGTTAGTAATTCCTTTGTTTATAAATAGTTTATTGCACAATGATTAAAAAGTTTAGTAAATTTATCCAATAACCTTATAGCTTTTTGTTTTGTTTTGCCTTGTTGTCGTTTCTTTTCTTTTTTCTCTTTTTTTCTTGCTTGGCTGTTTTTAAAATTCCTTATTACATAAAAATGAAACGTTTTTATCGTTTAATTAACTTGTATGATCTTATTTCTTAATCGATTTGCAACAAATTAGGCTCATTCGAAAAATAATTATTTCTAATTTAATTTCCTCATCATAGAAATAAAGAAAAACAGTTGCAGGTCCAAAAACACTGAAACCATATGAAAAAACGCATGGTTCCATCTTTACAGCCCCGTCACTATTAAAACAAAGTATGAAATTATTTATTTTTTCATTCCTTGGCTTTTACTAGCAACAAAGTTTCATTTTTTGAATACCACGCCAAGAAGATGGCGAGCAACTGCTGGTTGGATAATCTATGGATGAATGACGAGCTCGTTTCCACTTCGGTATATATGTTAATAAACAGAATTTTTTCTACTGAGCTTATTCGGCCAAAGTTACAGCCTTATGTGCGATTTCTTTGAATGGAACTATGGGACCGTAATTTTTCGAAGATATGATGGTCATACAATAGACATTATTTACAGATCGCAGCGGGTAAATCATGTGAATTAACGCCGAAAACTGGCGTTCCGCAAGGCTCCGTACTTGGTCCTCTCCTTTATATATTATAAGTTAATGATATACCACTCAGAAAGGTGGTAATGTTTGCAGACTATACAACCATCTTCGTGTACGCCGATAAAGCCGATAACCTTGACGAATATTTGGTCCGAAACAGATTAGCATTAAATAACCAAAAATCAGTCTGGGTACATTTCAACATATCGCACAAAAACAGGGATGTTGGGTATATTTTAATAATACGCAAAAGTCCAGTCACGCAGACCTTTTCCTGAACTACCTCGTCAGTAGAAATGGAGATATTTAGTGGCCCCTACGATCGCTAGACCTGAGCCCTTCTGATTTATTTTTATGAGGATATCTGAAGTCAAAGGTTTTTGAGACTATCCCAGCTTAAAAGGGGCTTAAAAGAGACGATATTCGTGCAATAACACCGGCAATAGTACGGAAACTTAGACAATGTGTACAAAATATTGGTCTCCATTTTCCTGGCGTGATATTCAAAACGTATAACTTTATATCAATTTTCATTTATGCTCTTAGCGTTTGTTGGAATAAATACGAAAATAAATGATCCTTAATACTTATAAATGCCTGTATGATAATCTAACATATTGGGTGAAACACGTACTATACGTAAGTACGATTAAGCATTAGTTAGCAAATGTGACCAGCTCCAGTCAAATAAGTGCTAGAAACACCGTAGGTAGGCTATCCTTGGCTAGCTCAAAGGTGAAAAAGGAAAGAAGTAAGTTCATTTATTCTTAAAGTGAACGAAAATGAACTGTATGATGTTTACCACACAAAATAGAAGTAAACAGCAATAATATGTGCAAATAATGAATTTTAAAGTTTGATTAAGTTTGTGCTAAGCTAATTCACTTACTTACTTAGTCCACAGCCCTCCTACCTTTAAATGCAAGGCTGGAGAGGTTGAGCCTTGCATCTCTGCGTCCATTGTTTCCTGTCCTGTGTTAGTTTCCGTATGTCTTCCAATGAAATCTCTCTTTTCTCTGATTCTTTCCTGATTCCGTCAATCTGTCCGGCTCTTCGTCTTCCCCTTCTATTCTTTCCGCATACTCTATTTTCAAACACTCGTTTAGTTAGTCTCTCTCCCCTTATCCTTCACGTGACCAAACCATCTAAGTTGTCCTTCTATGATTTTCTCGTTTATTGTCTCTATTCGTAGGTTTTGTCTAATTATTTCATCGCTTCTCTTGTCTGTCCTTTTCTTATTTTCAATTTTTTCTCAGAAACCTCATTTCCATGGCGTTTATTCTCGATTTTTGCTTCTCTGACAGTGTCCATGTTTCGCTGCTATATGTGATTGTTGGGTATATTGAAGATGCCTCCTACTCTTCCCATTCTTTCATTTATTTCGCTGTCCAATCTACCGTTTTCCTCTATAACTGCTCCTAGATATTTAAAGCGTTCTACTTATTCAATTTCTTTACCGTTCAATCCCATTTCGTGGTTTTTCTTTGTGTTGGAGGTTATCACAGTTTTTGTTTTTCGAATATTAATCTTTATATTGATCTTTAATAATTGTTCTTCTAATATAGGTTGGAGCGGTATCAAACGTCACTTACGTCTTGGAAGCTAATGAAATTGCTAAGCATGTGGAAATGGATTTGCAAGAGGAAATCTCAAAAGTGGACAAGATCAAGTAAAGTGAAGGTTGCATAAATGCAATTTTTACAGATGAAATATCTATTGGTGCTTAATTTTGTGAGGGTTATGAGTTTTAGGTAAGAGTTAAAAGTGTTTTGGTTCATGGCGAGTCATCACAATAAATTTCACTGAATAGAATCGTATCCGAGTTGCCCCATCTGCAGGTGACTACATTTCAAACAAATAAAAATACATTTAAATATTCGACCCTTCGCTTAGTGTTGACAGAAGTTTCCTTGAAGAGCAAAATTTATCTGCTAAGTAAAGAATGTAGCATAGCACATTAACCTGATATCTTAATAAGCTTCGGGACAAAACCTCAAGACGGCAGAAAATGTTTACATACCAAACCTATTACACGTATTAGTTTACAGCGTAGTGTTAGTTTTCTGCTAACAACTTGGATGAAGCAAAATATTTGCTTGCAATAGTCTTCTTCTTCTTTTCGTAAATCTTTATGCCCATCAGTGTCGGATTACCTCTGAACCTTATGACGATTTAATCAATTTTTCCATAGTGTTCGGTGTGTATTCATTTTTCTCATTTCTTCTTTGGTGTTCCATCGCTTCCCTCCCAATTCGTTTATTCCATCAATCCATTTTTTTTCTTGGTCTTCCCTTTTTTCTTTTATTGTTTCTTTTGGCTTCGATTATTTCCTTTGTTAGACTCTATTGTTTCATTCTTGTTATGTGACCGTACAAATTGAGTTGGCTTCTTTCAATTTTGTTTAATATATCTTCTTATACAGGGTTTGTCACAAATTTTTCACACATTCTCCTTTTCACTCCTATTAAAAGTTAGCAGATGCTCAGGTCAGTCCTTTTATAAGTTATTTTCGGCGAAAGTTTTACCGTCGACCAGACCCTGGCGGTATTGCAAATACTTAATTTCAGGAGCGGTGATTTGCTCTCCTTAACGAGATAACGATATAGTCTTGTTTCGAATCTTTCGTTTAGAAAACCGGATCGGTCATGAGGGGGAGAAATACACTAGGTAGACGTCCCATTTTCGAAAAGGGTGCTAAAAGTTTTAATTGGGTCGGAGATCGTTAAATTAAAAGGAACATGTCGATGTTTTATTTTGGTTCCCCTTTTTGGCATATGATGTTTGACGTTTGAATTTGATGTTTGACAATGGCGTATGATGGTTGACGTTGGCGTTTGACGTTGACCTTGGCTTTTGAGGTTGACAACTGACAACGTTTGAGGTTGACGCTTGGCGACGTTTGAGGTTGGCGTTCCAATTTGACGTTTGACTTTAAAATTGGCGTTTGATGATTGTCGTTAACCTTCCACTTTAATCTTTGCGGTTGACGCTTGAGAATGTTTCATGTTGACGTTTGAGGTTGACATTCGACTTTGACGTTTGATATTTGACGTTGACGTTTGAAGTTCATGTTTGATGTTGATAAATGTTTTTGGAAGATCATATGAGGTAAAATTAAGTCAATTACAAAAACCAAAAATTGATTTACAAGAATGAGCAAATGAAAGTTTTGTTTCAGAAGCACTGAATTATGTATTGTATAATAATAATAGATCTCTGGAAACCTAACTAAAAAACGCGGTTGAACTCAGCGTTATACATATATAGACATATGGGCCGGCCGTGAAGGTAAACAAAATCCGACCTATCTAAATATCCACTTTACCTTGTTTAACATATGGCTCAAATTTTACTAGCGTTTACATTTCTTTCTCCACATTGTAGACATTCGCCTTTACTTTTCACAATCACATGTTCGAAGTTCTCCTACCCATCTGATTTACCATTCGCATGATGAAACAACGCGATCCGCTTGACCTTGCTCCAAGGATGACCCGAATGTTACTAGAGTTTGCATTTCTACCTCTAAATAATAAACATACTAGTTGACCACATACTGTCAGAGGTTCTCCAAATGTTCCTTGTCAAACTTGCAAAACTTAGTAAATTAATTTCGGCGTTCCTGTGATAGTTGGATAAACATTTGTTCTATACAACTGTCCTTTCATTTAGTTTGAACTTTCTTCTTCTTATTCTTCTTCGTCTTAATTTGATATATTAGTTGTGAAAAGTACGGTACCTATAGCTCTAAAATATCAATCTACAGTCGTATTTTTAGATTAACAGATCTTCTTCCAAATCCTTGTTGTGATTCCTCCACATGTAAGTCTAATTCTTTTCTGAACCTTTTGTCGAGAGAGCTCGTAAATCCTTTAGTTGGTATACTTGCTATTGTGATTCCTCTATAGTTGGCACCATGCTTCTATCTCCTTGTTTATACAATGGTATGATTGTGTCTGTATTCGGCTAATTTAATATTTCTTTCCTTGCAATTCTGTTATTTACTATTTAACGAAATGTTTCTCTCGCTTCTTCTCCCATATATTTCAACATTTCCACTGTGATTTCAGCTCCTCCTAGCCATTTTCTATTTTGAGTTTTTCTATGGTTTCCTCAGTTCGTTTATTGTTGTAAATGGTATTTCTTTTCGCGTTTTTTTTTAGGTGAATGCTTTGAAAGTTGACTAAGAAAAGTGCAAATGTTTTGCCATAATTCCTACCAGAGAAAATATAACTGTAAAAAGAATTAGATTAAAAAAAGTTGCATTTCTCATTTTAAAGGGTCACCAACGAAACATTCAAATAGAAGGATACGAAAAAGAAGGAGAATTGTAATAATTTGGGATGAAGAAAAATGTTCGGGGGTTTTACTTAACAAGACCAAATTAATAAAAAGACCTTGTCAGTCCTGTTCAGTGTAGAAGATACATGTACAAATGTGCAAACTTTATTGATATGCAAAGTAGATAAATATAAGTTCCCAAAAAATTTCAGTGAATGGGAATCGTGCATCATTGCATATAACGTAACCGTAACGTTCTAGTTTTTGACTGTCATCCATTTCAATTCCTCAAAATGCGTATTACATTATATCAACGGTTAGGTAACCTATGGAACTAAAATCAGCCCAAGAACGGTGCGCAGAAGGCTTCAATTTGTGGGACTTAAAGTAAGGACTCTTAGAGCTAACTCCGCTCTGAGTAGTAAAATGCCGGCAGCTCGCTTAAATTTTATAAAAGAGCACCAAAACTGAATTCAAAATGACTGGAAGATAGTTTATCTTTACAGACGAGTCAAAAATAAATCCAAACCAGTCCGATGGCGAAGATTTGCATCAAAGTGCGGTTGTAATAAGCTGGCCTTCATAGAAATTTAAATGTTCATAGTGATATCGATATCCTTACGGGCTTTTTGGAACCCTCCTTTGATGCTTTGTTTCTTTAGCTATTGACCTTATTTTCCAAGACGATTCTGCTCCATGCCACAGAGCGATAAGAAATATCTTTTCTTTGAAATTACGACCCTGCCCAAAAAAGTATACATTTCTTCATTCCTGTTTTCGTTAGGTAAAACAACACTTAGGAAAAGAAGGTCTTACATCCTTGAAGTGCCCCAGAAGAACAGTTCAGATTTGAACCCGATAGGGAATTTTTTAACTACTGTCAAGAAGTATGTAAGCAAGAAAGGTGCAAGGAATAAATTGAAAACAGCTATCTGAGATGTTTGGAAAAATAAAATATCAGTTCATTCTTGCCAAGCTCTCATTACCTCAATTCTGGCAAGGGTTGCAATTATTATAATAGCTTGGGGTGGACTAAATATCGTTTAGGGTTCTTTACTGTTTGTAAACTTTATTTTTTGAATTCGTTTTTTTATATGAATACAATTGGCATTGCTCATACGAATCATGGATCCAATGCCATTTTGGAGCTTTTCTTTATAATTTATCATTTTCTAAGCAAATATGAATATGTATTCTGTTCCTTTTGGCATACAGTTAATAAATTTAAAAACTATTATGTTGTTTGTAAGAGTTTCTGCTTCATTCTCGAATATATGCTGGTGGTAATCTGTATCTGACCACTACTGTATATTTGACGGTATCCAAATCCTTCAAGAAAGTAAAAAGAGAAACTAGCCATTTTCATCTAACTCGCCATCGAGTATGTAACTTATTTTCTTGTACGTCAAAAATTGTGAGGTGAAAATCTTGTTTGATGAAAAATGAATGTAATGAGGCTGTTAAACTCAAAGAAACCTATCTCAAGGTTTTCAAATTGAGGATTTTACGGGAATGATAAAAACCTTAAAATCGATTACTGAATTTCTTCAATGGAATGATGATAGGTTGCTACATTGGACAAACTCCTCCTTCATTGTCTTCTTCGTCTTTTTCAGGAAATTTAAAGACTTCCCATCGATAGGCTTCCTCCAGAACATCAAAATGCAATAAAAGAATCACAGAAAACAAAACAATATTTTACAACGTATGTATATCGCATGATTCGTTTGATTTTTCATTTTTATCAATTTTGTTTTTGTTTCGAAATTGTATCGACGAGACAAAAATCAATCGATTAATATAAATAGCTTCGTAGAAATTTTCAAGTGATATGTGGAGAACATACTGAGCTGAAAACAACCGAACGTTCAAAAGCGATCTTCTTTTGTTTCTTCGTTTGTTTATTTCGAAAAAATTGACGTTTTTTTTGACTATACGAATTTGAGGCAACTCATTTTTGAAATAACGAAAAAGAGGTAAAATTAGTAACATTTTGATACTGAATTGCGTTGATAGCCCTAACAACAAGACGCGTTTACAATTTCAATTCACGTTTTCGTCTCATTTCGAACGCTGTGTATAGATAATGAATACGTGAAGTACGTAAAATGCGCTTATTCAATTGTTTCACTTAGAGATCACGCTGTATATACGCAGATATTGGAGATAAGATTTGTTTTATTTTGTTTAGTAGTTAATACCGATACTTTTTCATCCATTAACTATTTTATTTTAATATTATTAATAGTATTTACTTAATTGAATATTATGTAACAATACCTAGTTTCTTTTTTATTAGTATTTATAATATATGTATTTGTATTATGTAATATGGCCGGCAATTTTATTCTTTTTTTTCTAATCTACAGTCTGTCCACGTTAAAAACGGTTACTTCACAATGTTTCGAAAATTGGTTTTCTCATTATTTTGAAATTCAACTATTAGAATACCTATTGTTTGAACGTAGAACGATTGCAGATTAGTTAATAACTAGTGATAAAAATCGTGGAGTTATATGCAAGGAAGTTTGTTTACTCGTGGAAAAATATTACTTTCGTTTATATGTAGTGTACGTATATCAATATACAAAACTTAAAATTAGCGTATAGGTTCTAAAATTAGAGCGTTAGAATTTAATCCGTCCACGATTTTCAAAACGTTTTTACAATGTTTTATAATAGCAATGATATCGACTAGCTTTTATTTTTATATATTTACACATTATTTCTTATCCTCTATTCAAAAACGAAATTCTCCACATAAATCGCGAATTATTAGCAACAAATCATTTCCTCCTTTCTTACAATTCTATGGGGTAATAACTAAATACAGCCATGGCTAAAATTATTTATATCTCAATGTTTATGCTGAATTAAGGACTGGTTTTGATAGCGATTAGCTATTGATAGATGAAAATATAGTCTCTATTTTAAATAGGTATATAAGTTCCCTCAATCATATTTCTTGCTAGAAATACTGAGTGATCATATTAAATTTCCTTTTAATATAATAAATAAATAAAAGAAAAGACAAGTACCAAAACATTGTAGAAGCATTACCTTCTTTTAGCGCGATGTAAAATACTGTCATGAGATATAATCCGTCAAACTGAAATGTTGTCTACTATTTGACTTAAAAAGTAGTGGAGACAACCCGAAAGATAGTATCTAAGTAGGCCACAAAATATACAGTGTTTCCCCGGATTGATTTCACTTTAGGTAAAATTGATCAAAAATGTTAGAATTTCGTTTTAACGTCTTGGAATGTCGCCCTGCTTTGTCTGAGAAGAATTGTAAGCAGATTTTTACTTTTTAAATATCAAGGAAGTTATGACAATTGAAAAAAAAATTTGCCTGATAATATAATAATATAATAATAAGTTTTGGTCAATAATACTGCAAAATTTTGCTCAGAATAGGAAATTATGACTCTACCAAAAATTGACTAAATCAGCATTCGTTTTGTATTCTTCCATTGTATTACAGAAAAACAAGTATTTTGTATAACTTGCCAAAAGAAAAAAATAATGTAAGTTGCTAATAAAATATTTCGTTCAAAAAAAAAAAAATACATAACAATTACTCAATTTGAATTCATCCACGATCGGTACATTTTGTACTTTGCAGCATTGGTTTGGGGGAGCACAAGTTTCATGAGCAATTTCCAATGGTGACAATTTCTATCAATGGACTAAAAACCCTTGTGAAAAAGTTTACAGAAACTGGAAGCGTGCTGAATGTAAAGAAAAAGAAACTAGTTCGTGACATAATAATGCTGCTACACTGTAGGTGAAAGAATCATCACGAATACTCAGCTATCATTGAGAAAGCGGTCTACAGAATCATCAATAAGTAAATCGCAGTTACACAGAATTTTCAAAGAAAATAAGATTCGACCGTTTAAGCCCATGTTGAACCATGAATTGGAAACTGGAGACGATGGCCAATGACTGCTGTTTTTTTCATGGATTGGAAAAAAATTTGGAAGGCACATATTTTTATAAAAGAAATATGTTTTACGGATAAATCAACTTTTGGAACTAATGGCGTTGTGTGTGTCAAAATTGTAGATATTGGTCTCATGATAATCTATATTTTCATATAATAACTAACATTCAACGTTACAAGAAAGTAAATGCATGGTGTGCAATAAGATATGATAAAATTATTGGTCCTTTCTTTTTGGACACTATTTTAAACCAATATTCTTATGTGAATGTGGTCAAAAACTTTTGAAAATTTTTATTTTCAACAAGACGCATGTCTATCATGTTCAACTTGTGTGATTACAAAGTTTTCGAATCAGTCCTTTCATGAAAGGTGAATTGGACAATACCTTGCGATACATAGTGCGCCCGATTTGACGCCTTTAGATTTTTATTTATGGGATTATTTGAAACAAAATGTTTATTCATGCGATCTTCATGATAGCTTTCAATTATTAAAACAAAAATTAGGATCGGCGTAAATAGCATTAACGCAACGACCATAGCAAAAGTATTTGAGGAACTCCCAGTAATTTTTTTCTTTTGGAATAAAATGCTTTATTAGAAACTTACATATATTAATTTCCTTTTTTGACAACTTATGCAGAATACTTATTTTTCTGTAGTTCCAATCCAAGAATATAAAACAAATACTGATTTAGTCAAAGTGATTCGATATTTATGAATTTTAAATAAATTCTAAATAACTTTTTCAATAATATTTTGCCCTACTATTGATCAGAACGGCTTTTTACTTTAACAGAAAATGGTCTCTTCTCAATTGTCATGACTGCCTTTAGTTTTAACAAGTAGAAATGTGTTTGAAATTCTTTTCAGACCAAGCAGGGTGGCATCCCAAACCAATGAAACGAAATTCAAAAATGTTTGATCAATTATATTATATACTTAAACCAATCCAGGATCACACCGTATATACACTTCATTTAGAAGAGAAAAAAGAGGGGGCAAATACCAATATGGCTTAGAACATTGTAGAAGCATCATCTTCTTTTACGACGGTATAGAATACTGGTATAAAACATAATCTTCCACACTGAAATATTGTCTATTTAACTTAAACAGTGGAGGAAACAACTAGAAAGATCTATCTTATCTAAATAGGTCACTATATATATATACACTTCATTTAGAAGCTAACAAATTAGTGTTTATAGTCACAAGTCGTTTGATGTATGTCAAAAAGATCATTCGCATATTTATAATTTGTTTCAAAATTATCAGCCATTTAAGTAAGGAAGCAACTATGGGATTGAAATGTTCGCATTTCAGTCCTCGGCACCTTTGTTAGTGAATTATATACGGTCGGAAACGCCTTCGGAAATTATCAAATTTGATGATGATACTTCATTTTCCTCCTTAGAGAACTAGGGGATTTGGTAAGTTTACAGTTCAGTTTCTCTGATCTTGTTGCAATACTTTTGGCTTTGAGTTTCCAAATACAGCGACGACGGGCGGTGGATGCATTTAAAAATGAAATAAAAAACTTAACCTGCGCGGATTGAAAAAGAAAACGTTTCGAAGATATCTGTGAGAAGTTACCTATAAAATTCATCATATTGTGCATTTCATTAGATTTTTATCAATATTTCGCTCAAAATAATAATACGTGCCAAACAATTGACAAGAAGACCAAATTTTCACAGTGTGTGGTACCAGATATTTCAAGTTTTTGAAGTTTAATCTCCAACACTGTTGGGAACTAATCAACAACACCACATCGCGACCGCTAATATTTTTTGGCAATTCAAATTTGGGCCCATCCATATATCATATGGACGTAGATACATATGTACTTGTTCACAGAAAATTGGATGGATTCCTTAATAGTTCAAAAAAGAAATATTTGCGATTCCGGTGTTATGAATATTATCTATTCCCTATAGCAAAAATGATGATAAATAAGCTTATGACATCAATATTAAAATATCTGCTGTGGCAATTTGATAAAATTTCAAATTTCCATTACGTCCGTGTGTAAAACTGTATTAACAATGACGGTGTCATAAATATTATTGCTGTTCACCATAGTAAGAATAATGGAGAATAAGCGTTTAAAAACAGAAATGAAATCATCTCATCATATTCTTATCATTTGTTTCACACGTATTGTTGCCATTAAATGCCTCTTTAGGTCAATAAAGTGATACTCTGGCAAAATGTATCTCCAGAATTGCTAGACACAGTATGAAGAATTTTATGGATGAAATCTGAGCAACTTCATACCGCTTTGGGGAGCAACGTGCACTGAGTATTAGAAACGGCATTCTTATTATCAGAACTAGAGAGCGGATAGTTTATGGTTTATCAGACGAAAACCAGCACGTCACCCAAATAAAACATCTGAAGTTGGTGCGACGTCTAGAATCAGCCGTTGTTAGCATGTGGGCAACCGTACATGTTTGCATTATTCCACGAATCATTTGCTCACTGTACAAGGTGTAAATTAAGTGATGATTTTAATTTCAGGGGGCTGACTTCTCGTCATATTACATGAGGAAAAGTTCATATAAATAAACCTCCTAAATGTCCTCTAACTTGCTTCTTTTGCTTTTAATTTGCATTTAATTTATGGGCTTGCAGAAGCCCGTCTAATTTATCAAGGACGATATTCTAACAGACAGATTTCATCAGAAAAAAGCATTCATAAGATTACATACCAAACTGTGCGGAACTGCATCTCTAAATAGACACGCTGAAAATTGATACAAACGGTGATACAAAATAAAAATATCAAACTTGGACAAAAGCAGTGGCGTACAAGGATTTCTACAATAAAAATCAAACACATAACCTTCTGCGACGCCACTGGAATTATCATTTCTCTTTGTAATAGACACTCCAAGTTTCATCGAAATCGTTGAATAGATTTTTGAGTAGTTAATAATAATAAGACGATTTTCTATTATATCTTTGACACCTATTTCTCGAAAACAAAGCAAGTGAGGACACATGTTTATATGAACTTTTCTCATGACAAGGAATCGCCCTCTGAAATTAAAGTCATCACAATGGTGATATGATGATTATTAAAGAACTATGTATATCGGATTACGTTTGTCGAAAGTACTGTGACATATGGTGCGGACGTGCAACGAAGAAAGGCCAAACGTCACAGAAATGATGTTGTGGAGAAAGACATGCAGAAGAACAATTATGGACAGAGTACCAAATCCACACATAGGAAACATGGTACAGTTACTCTGTTCTACACAGGATTGAAAACAAACGAACTTTATGGTACGGACACAAAAGTGCGATGAATATAGACAAATCATTATAACAAATGTGGAAATGGTAGGTATTATCAGGAAATAAAAAGAGAAACACATAGGAAGCGTTGGTACGCAGGGATTACGACAGCTCTGAAGAAACGTGGTTTGGATCAAAATACATACAAAAACATGAAGGCATGAATATGAGGATAAAGCAAGTGGCCAGGAGAGTTGTACATCAGCCATAATATACATATATATATATATATATATATATATATATATATATATATATATATATAGATACAAGGAAGGATCAGCAACTAATAATAAAAAGAGTTAGATAATGCTGTACGTCATTGAAACAGTGTATAGCCATGCTACGACGTTGACTTGTGTTCCATCATTCGATTTTTGTGAGCAAAAATGGTAATCGTTGTGAAATTCATCGCCAAATAGTCGAAATGTGTAGCCAAAATACATTATCACGCCCCATGATCCCGGAATGGTGGCAAATATTTAGGGGAGTAACGAGTTTGATTAACAAACCGCGTCATGGACGTCCTTCAATTGAAAACATGACCAACAACGCAAAACGAGTCAATAGGATGATTTTGACTGACCGCTGCGTAAAAGTAAGAGAGATTGCAAGTGTATTAAACATCTATTATGGCAGTGTGTTTGTGATTATTCTCAGTCAGCTTGGTTACAGTAAGATGTGTGCACGTTGTTTGCCTCGTATTTTGACCGACAACCACAAAATCAAGGTTTCGACTACTTCATTTCCTTTTTCCAAAATTTATTCCGGGGAATGTCCACAGTTTTTTGAGGAAATCATTACGGAAGAAAAGGGTTGGGTGCTCTATTACACTCGCGAGACTAAATAGTCTTCGAGTGAATATGGGCACAAGCATTCGTTATAGCCAAAGAAAGTGAAAACAACTCCAAACATTCAAAAGGTTATGTTGATGGTCTGTCTCGATTTCAAAGAAGTTGATTACAGTGAATGTATGCTCCGTGGAACAATTCATCATACTGTGCAGGTAAAGCCATTGAAGATTGAACACCGGGAAGATTTAGTGATGCTGTCGTTCTTTCTTACGACAACGCTACTCCTTATTTAGCTTTTATCACCCAGGAGCCGCTGCAAAATTTCAGATGGGAAGTATGGTCCCATCCGCCTTCCAACCTACAACTAGCATCTTTTGCTCCTCTCAAACGAGGCTTGAGAAGGAATAATGATAAAGTGAAAAGGAAGTCCTTAAATGGGCAAAGGAAATTGGGCGAAATTTCTATGAAAGTGCAGTATAAAAACTAGTCTCAAGGTATGCGACCATATCGAAATTTTTGCGGCATGCACATGAATCGGATTGCATCAGAAACATTTAACAGCTATCTGGTGCTGCGTAGATGCAATCATACTAAGATCTTTGACATCCACCAACTGACTTGGCTCGATCAGGAGACAATGTTTATAAAGTGCAATTTTTACTACAAGCAGCCACCATTTCCCCAACGAATGATCAACGTAACGCAAACCTGTATCTTCACACACGCACATTATTATTGCTTTTTAAATACATTTCATTGAGCAGCAATTCAAATTAGTGTTTCTAGTGCTGGTGTTGCTGATGGATTTGACTGCTTAAAACTTTACAGGAGATATTTCGAAATGTGTACAGCAGATGAAGCCACACAAATTGAATTGGAACGTATACCAACTGTCATCGAAATCAGAACTTTTAAAAAACAATCATTTGAAATTTGCATTGTTTGGTGAGCTGTTATGAAATAACTGCAATTATGTGGCCTTCCATTTGCGTTATATAAAGAAGAAAATGGGTGAAAATTAAAACATAAACAACTAACAAGATTCAATCCTCACTACTTTCATCAAAATATACGACGTCTGTTCACAATGTTAACACCTTCGTTCTGCAAGACTGTCGTATCAGTATTAGAGAATTGTTAGATGAGGTTGCAATAAGCGTTGATTCTGTGAATGCTATTGTGAGTGATGATTTGGGCTTCCGAGGAGTGTCCGCAAAATTCGTGCTGAAGTTGCGGTGGAGCAAAAAGAACTGCATGCAGAAATTGCGTTGGACATGACGGATGTGGCAAACGATGACCCATACTTCATGAAGACTGTCATCCCTGGCGATGACTTGTGGATTTACGCGTATGACCCTGATACAAAGCAATCTTCCCAATGGAAACATCTAACATCTCCGAGGCCAAAGAAAGCACGGTAAATTTGCAGCAGTGAGACTATCGTGGAGTGGTTCATCATGAGTATGCTCCTCAGAGACAGATCTACAAGGAGTACTACCAGCAAATCCTCCGTCGTCTTCGGCGCAAGAGACCTAGTGGACAGCGGGAACTTGACAACTGCATCACGATAACGCATCAGGGCATTCCTCTCATCTGAGTCAGACTTTCTTGACCAAACCTAGCATCCCAGTTGTTCGTCAGTCTCATTATTCTTCCAGCATGGCTCCCTATGATTTCTGGCTGTTTCCCAAGTTGAAAATGCCATTGAAAGAGAAAAGATTTGACACTCAGGAGGACATTATGCAGAATGCAACAAAGCAGCTGAAGCACATTCCAAAAACGGCTTTTCAGAGATGTTTCCATTAGTGCCAATAACGCTGGGATAAGTGTATGGCCTCAAGGAGCGTATTTTAAAGCCGATTAAGCTTTCGTATCTGTTCTATGTTGTCTGGCCAAAGGTCGGATACATTTTGAACAGACCTCGTAGAAGAGACGTAGCAATTACAAAAAACAACAGTCCCCTAAAAATGTTAATGCCGAAATATGTCGTAATGCCGTAAGAAATGTTCGCCAAAATAAGGATAATCATTTGTTTTTTATAGTTTTGGACTAGCTGCTAAGCCTGTCCCTGCCAGGCAGGAAGAAAAGAAAAAGAAAATCTGCTTGGCAGAAAAAAGCAAAAATTTATTTACAAAATCAAGAAGTTCTTTTTTCCAAATACGCGAATTTTATAAACCAAAGAAAAGTACAATACAAATGGACTTAATAATTAATTAACGAAATAGTACAAAAATTCTTTATTCCAAATTTTTTTTTTAAGATTTTTCATTTCAAGATTGTTAGAACTATATGCTAGGCAATTTTCAGCTTCCTATGTCATTAGGGGGCTTTAATATAAGCTAAAATGTTAAAAAATTGAATTTTGCCACGCCCCCTTTTCGTCTTAATTCTCCGCCCACAGGCCAAAAATCAAAAATCCGGCTACGTTAGGACTTGGCCAAAGCGTTTTACTATATGCATGCCAATTTTCAGTTTTCTTGCCCACCAGTGGGCTTCCAAAAGCTCTGGATAGACAAAAAAGAGCGACACACAAATAAGGAAATTATATACATATATAGGATATAAACGAAGATTCCTTCCAAAATAGTAAAATTACTAATTATTGCTTGTACATATCCTGATAAGCAATTATTGTCGATATGAAAAATATAGACTTTCTCTATTTTCTAATAAATGAGAAAACTGACTACATACTTTATTGCTTGAAGGTGTGGCAAATGCAAAAACACAGTAATGTAATGATTAGATACTACTCTTCATGAAGTTTACATTAAAATAATCCTTTATGAAACTACAGATTTTATTTTCCTAATTCCAACATAAATTACTTGAGATTTCTAATAATTTTAACCATAGTTGTATATTAACTTATTTGGTAACAACAACTAATAATGTGAAAACAGAAATTGGACTATATCATCATCGTTACTTTGAGCAAATCTAAGTTTTATATTATACGACAGTGAGTTCATTTTTCTAATTAAAAACGTCGAACGCATCAAATACATATCTTTTTTTTTTAATTTAAAGACAACCACACAGTCTACAACGCGAATTCGGGAAACGGTTCCCCTCATGTACAACGTTGAAGTAAAAATTTTGGTAAAATTCCATTTTCTTTTTTATTTGGAAAAAACGAAGAAGCGTTCGCTTGTATATATTTATGTATATGTATGTATAAATTGTCTTTTTATTTTTTGTAGTAAGAGAGACAAGGTGATACAGTAGCAGCGTTTATATACATAGCGAATAGTACCTTTTTTATATATTTATGTTTATTTGCTCATTATGATTGGGATCATTTTTGTAATCGTAACTGTTCTTACATGGAAAAAATGTACTGTCTTAATGTACGATTGGATGTAGAACTTTCAATTTCTTATTATTGAGGAGTTATATCTGTAGCTGAACCTGAATACTTTACTAGAACGTATTGGCTTTTAATGAGTGTTTGAATTCCTCAAAATTATTGAATTTTAAACGAAAGGAATGAAAGGCTGACTGAAAATATAGTTCACTAATTACCTTTGTCTGTTAAACGAGTTTAATGTTGCTGATGATATAGGTTTTTCGGAATTCTTGTGATTGGCAAATTCATTGTATTAAACTTCTAAAAATTAAAATAAATTAAACTACCATCGAACTTTAATTATACATACTTATATGTTACAAAAGTTTCTATTTTAACGTAGTAATCTTAAGGTTTCTTTTCTTCTTGAACGTTCATCAATATCCCAATTTTTAAACATGACTGTAAATATCAGAAACGAAAAAAAAATAATACAAGAAGCAACTTTGGAAAAGGGATACATAAAAATATTACCCGTATTATGAAGTAAAATTTTTTCAGGGATGAACCAAAAGCACCTACTTCCAGACGATTTCAAGATCGTGAATCGTGACCACCCAATTTTGTAGATAGATAATGAACAATTATCCCTTGAAAAACAACTACGACCCGTACAAAAGCGCTTCACTGACGAGCTCAAATAAGAGTGACACTTGTCCAAAGCTTTCGTCTTTGGTCAATTGAATGGATAGATTTGGATGTAATCTGCACAATTCTTGATCTAGAAGTAATGTAATAACGGACCGTGCTTTCATACACTTCATAACCAGTCATTTGTGTCGTACAAGTTACACTAGCTAATATTTTGCATTCCGATGATATATCCAAAGGATGAATGCAAGAAGGGGATGCTGGAACATATTTTATCTTGGACATAGAGCATACGAGAAATCACTTCATAAAATTGGAAGTTTGCACCTCCCAAGATCCAACCAGAGAAATAAAGTTTTACGTAAAAATTATTTTTGCAGATTTAGTCCTAAGCGTGAGAAGGCAGCTTCTAAAAGGCTTCGACTAGAACGGGTGATTAAGTCACCTCGCATGGGCTTTTTACAAAAATTCGATAATATGTTCTCTGAAATTGTTATTGTGTCCACCTCCTATTAATGTTGGTAATTACATGGGTGATACAAATCCTAATGTCTTCAATTCTGAACAAATCTGCTAATGTTGTGCATGTCCATATCCCCAACAATTTTTAGCTAGAAAAATCTCTGTTATCATATATAATAAACTGTAGCAGTTGATATTTCGCACGATATATTTCAATTATGTTTGAGATGTTTTGAACCAAAAGGTTTCTTCATCAGAAAAACGTTAAAGGGGTGTAATCTTCATATAGAAATCATTGTTGTGCTTCTTACCATATGTATGAGATGACAGTTATCCAAAGGCTTTAGATAGTGTGTACGAATCATAATCATCTCCAACTTTAATGGATCTTTTTGCACAATTGGGATCTTCTCAAAAGTCTTCTACTGATGCTGGCGATTACATTGGCCAACCTGATCGTATTGACTGTAGCTTTAAGCTGGTGTGCTGATATTACCCTTGTGGGAAATGCCACAAAATTTATTCAACTCAGCGTTCTATTGTGACATATACACTTTTTACTCCAACAAGATGCAATGCTTGGTAATCTTATTTATCCAATCTAAAGCAATAAACCGACAATTTTATTAATTTCTTCGGACATAACTGGTTTCCAAGCGTTTATGCTGCATCAACCAACGGATACGTCATTGCCAAAAATGTACTTTTTCATTATTTTGCCCTGTGTAGTTTGTAACAACTGATTTCCCCAAATGTCCAAAGTATACATACGATATATTTTCGCCCGGGTAGTTGCTGCTTAGAATTTTCTCTATAGAACCAAACAGAAAAAGAGATTTTAACGCAAAAGTCATTCTTGCGCTTCTAGTCCCATGGACGACGTGACATTTCCCAAAAATTTGATAAACTGGACAAATTATTTTTTTAGCATTCTTTCTATAGTTACGATCTTTAAAAAAAATGTCCCGAGAAGTTGTTCTTTTTAATTTGATATTTTTCTATTAGTGTTAATGATACATGGATTTTCTAAAGATCTATCTCACTAGAAAAATAGTTAAATAGTCAAGAGCTTGGAGAGAGTTACAATTACAAAGAAAAGTAGAAAAATAAAAATCTAGATCACTCCCACATGACTGACCTACACTGAGGTTTATTAGGCGACCTTCACGGAAAGTTGTGCAAGAATTGCACTGCAGCCTACATTGCATATACCGATAATTATCACGTACATATGTCATCCATGTGAGAGTTATGTAGATTTTTATTTTTCTACTTTTCTTTGTAATCTATCTCCCCGTCCAGGTCTGTCATTTTGCCCTCTACCACGAGATAGATCCGTCGCTCCATACTAACACAAATATCTAATCTTTAGATTGGTTAAAGGATTTGATCTACGATGGGATAGATCTCTTAATAAATAGCAAATTCTTTAGGATTTCAAGGCGATTGAATTGCGAAACAGATATTTAATACTCATATGACATCCGGGCAATGTTTTTTCGATCTGGTCATTTGCAAATCTCGATTTGTTGTCGGTCACTAACGTAGAGATAAATTGTCGGAATTGATACGTGGCCCGACAGATCGTTTTAAAATGCCTTTCATGCGTTCAGTTATT
Source organism: Chrysina gloriosa (assembly GCA_038088585.1). NCBI lineage: Eukaryota > Metazoa > Arthropoda > Insecta > Coleoptera > Scarabaeidae > Chrysina > Chrysina gloriosa. Next base: position 22,087,073 of record CM076095.1, on the reverse strand, counting down.
GATTCATCTGACCTTATAGACTATAATTTTTAACAGATCTACTGTTATTATCTGTTTCTATTGTTCATATTTGCCAGTAAGGGCATGCATTCCCTTCCAGAATCTCTTTTGCTTTCTATTTTCCGTTATTGCTACTGTAACTACAGATATCTTGCATTTGCAGGATATATCCAAAGCATGAACATGACAAAATTTGAGGCGAAAAATTAGCTCTTAATATAAAATCTACAGTTCTAGACATGCGTATGAGGTGACAACTTTCCAAAGATTTTAAATACAACGGCTTTTTCATATTTTACTATGATTTTTCTCTACAAATAAATCGATTTCTACCCGAGAAGCTTTCTTTCCTAACATTTTATTACTAATCAGCATCCCCAAAGAAGTTTTCCAAATAAAGTTTTTGGAAGAAAAACCGGACAACTCTCCAAATGTCGCCAACCCCTCAAAATATGAAATGAAACAAATTTCTATGCGAAAATCATGCTTGCGATTCTGACCTCGTGCACAAGATGGCGATTTTTAAAAGATTCAAATTATCCTTCATTTGAACGCACTTCTTGTTACTTATAAAACCATAATTTTTTCTTTAGAACTCGATTAGAATTCTTTTAAAGAAGTTGGGGATTCAAATTTGATTGATGTGAAAAATGGTATATTCATGAATTATCACAAAAACTTTCATTTCCGATGTATGTCTGGTGTCTCATATTAATTAGGACATCGTGTAGATCAAGTGTACAATTTTTCCAGTTAAGAAAATTAATGGTAAGAATACATGTGCAATTTCAAGTTTTGGAATTTGCATAAAAAGTATTCAATTTCAATCTTGTTTTCTACAATGTATTTGCCATACGACTATAATGCAATAGTGGGGGTTGAAAGGGCGTCTAATAAGACTCATTTTCTGTTTCTATTTTGTTATGGAAAACAAAACACCTTTTGAATTTCTTTGTTATTTGACTTAATAACAATTAGGAGAAAAATCGCATATAGTGAACTACATTTAAAAAAAAAACGTATTCAAAAAAGGCAAGTGCTTCGACATTCTTATCTAAATTTCAACTCTTCTGAACATCCTCAAGTCCAACTTGATCTAAATTCAAAAATACCGCTTATATGGGCGAGAAATCGTCAACATTCATAGCAAATTCTCCCGCCGTTGAGGTCGACCAATGACAGACGAGAATAACATCCCCACTCCTCGTCTTCATTAATGTAGATAACCTACACCGCTTTTTCAATTATAAAACAACGACTTCCGTTTCCGTTTCGCCGTCGTTTCCCTCAATATTATGCTATCGAGCTCCCTGACATGGTGGTGATGCAGGTTTTTTCGCAGGAATCGGTATTTTCCGAGCTGGATCGGACAGCTTTCGGTGTGGAGGGCGTGGCTTCGATCGTTTCCGTGTTGTTATTGGTCGACGCTCTGCGGGCAACTTCACGTGTAGCAGTGCGCACGTCAAAGACGCTGCATTCGCTTTCAAGGTCGCTACCTTCCAGCTGGAGGACGTTCAGCTGAAAAACAAGCGATTGAGGATTATTGAAAATTGATAATTGTGACGATGAGGTATTACGATGAATATTGCTCTTAGTAAGCCAGCTATGGAATTAAAAATTAATTGCATTTAAATAATACGTATGGTATGAGGATTCTTCGAATGAATTATGGTCGTCGATGTGTCAATTTTTATGGTACTTGTTTTTAAGAGAAACGTTTGTGGTAATCTGCAGTTTTGCCCACAATCGTGCTAGTCATCTTCAATATCCCTTTTGGCATAGATGATGATAATTATCTAAATAATGAACTTAAAATTATGGTAGAGGCAACTAACTGCCACCCAAAACGTTTGCAAACATTTTTCTTTCGGCAACAATAAAATCACTTAAAAAGATCTAAATGACTCTGTCTAAACCGACCTACTAAACAAGGTAGGTACGTTTGTTAGCTTGCTCTCCAAGAAAGCTGTTATTATTATTATTATTATTATAGATTAGCAAAAAAGGATGATGGGAACAACAAAAACAGCCGACCACAGGAAAACCCCCGAAAAATGAAGAAATAGCTGGAGCTCAATCTCAAGCGAAGTTCCATGAGACTTAGTATATTAAATAGGACTTAGTCTTAATAATAATAATAATAAGAAGAAAGTAGTGCAAGTTGATTTAAAAATAGTAGACCGGCGCCTCCGCCAATATGTGCATTGTCTAAAGTAATTTATAAAAATCAACAGTAAATAAGAAATGATACAAATTAATAGCACATCACATTGCTGCTGTCGATGCTTCACTATGGTGACTACTTCTTTAAATCTTATGTCTTGTTACAGCCCAAATTTACAAACTAATCGCTATTCTCGCTCAAGCATGTTATTAACGCTCGATTTCTTTCTTCTAGATAAAATTTTTGGAAAAGCCAACGTAAGGACAGACATAAGAATAATAAGATCCATCCAATAGGATAACAACAGGTGAAGTAACTAAAGCTTGTGCCTAACTAAAAAATCGAAAAGAAAACCGGGTCCAGGAAATATACCATCATACCAATCATGCGAACATCTAAGAAGAATATTCCAGTTCTGTATAAATGGAGCAGACACCCCATAAGAATGGAATGAAGCATAGCTATCAACCATATACGAAAAAGGAGATCAGAACAGCCACAGTGAGTAGAATATATGGTAAAATTGTGAAGAATGAGATTGAAAACGAATATAAGGAAATTGACACGGAGGAACAAGCAGGTTTCAGACCCGGGAGATCTACGTTAGATCATTTATTTATAATTACTAAACCAAGAGGTTCATCTCCTATATTGTTACGGTCAATTGTTACAGTGTCCTGTAATTGTTATTTTTGGCCCCTCGCTTCAACTTTTGCCGTAGATGGCGCCCCGCTTTCGCAAGTTTCTGATACAGCTTGCGCCTGTTAGATGCGCGTATGGAGATTCGTTTTGTAACGTTGAGATGAACAGGTCGTTCCGTGAATAGGTTATTCCGTTTTCGCTTTTAAGTCTCGTTTGTCGAGGATACACACGAAAATTCGATTCTGGGAAGTGTAGTAGTACGTTGTGTGAATCTGGAAGTTTCGATTTCCCCAACTTTGCTGTTCGAACTAATCGTCCGCGTTGAGCATTTGCTTTCCCCTCATTTGGAGGTGAGTCTTTCTTTTGATAATTACGATGTCGTTATTATTTTCTTTCACGTTGTTGTAGGCAACTAGTGTAGGTTGGTATAGCTACTATATCCTAGTGTAGGACTAATAGAGAACTAAGATTTATTTTTGAGAACATCTGAGAATTATTGTAGAAGCTAGAAGCCGACTTAGTCTTCAGTTTGCTGTGTCCCGCTGGATTCCCGACTTTTTACATCAAGTGCAAGAAAATATTCTTGTTTTAATTACGTTCGGCTAAAGCTGTACGGTGGCTGTAAAGCCTCTGAAATTCCAACGGTTACCAGGAGTGTGTAAATCTTAGATAAGAAGCTAGCTTAATCGAATTTAACTTGATCGTTACACCTCAAGTACCAAAAAAGTGCTGCTAAACGTCATTCCCTCGCCTCAACACATTTTTTTATTTTTTTCATGTTATTTTTAAATAGAGTGTTCAAGTAGTTTTGCTGGTCGCTTCACGACAGGATAAAGATCCAGAAAGTAAACGGTTCGGATAATTTCGTAAAACTTACTAAACAAGCTGGAAAGTCTCTTTGACTCCAGACACTTAAATGTGATCCAGTTCTATAATTGGAGAATGGCGCCTTGTTACTAAATTCTCGAACTTGAACGTACGCCGTTTCCATTGAACTAGTATGGCCTGAATCTCCATCTTTATCACCAACGAGGAGGGTTATTCAAACTGACTAATACATATATAATACCATCATAAAAAGTATAATCACATATATCTGTGAAATATGACCAATTAACAATGACAACGAAACGAATGTTAGAATCTTCGGAGATGGACTTCTGGAGCAGAGCCGCGAGAACGCTTGAAAGGGTGACAAATAAACAAATCAGAGACATTATACAAGTAACGCATGCAGTAATGGACGAGATAGAAAATAGACAACCCATATGGTATGGACATGTGCAAAGAATGCCTGAGACTCGGATTCCAAAACTAGTTATAAACTGGAAACCCGCAGGAAGAAGAAGACCTGGAAGACCAAGAGGAATTTGGCAGGAAGGCATCGACGAGATAATGGAGGAAAGGAACTTGGGAGACGAAATGTTGAGGGACTGGCAAACATGGAGATCTGGCATCGGACGACGTGTTACGTTATAAACCGATTGGAATATAAGATAAGGTTTTAACTTGAAGGAAAAAATAATTCTATGGCTTTTCATGTCAAAGTTCAGTTGCAAACAGTTTAAATTGCTTCTGTTTTTATTGTTGTTGACAGTGTCCTATTAGTTTGACCGAGATTTCATTACCTTTCATTTATAAGAAATTCCGTGTGCAGTTGTTCGTGGCTACATTTTATTGGCTCGATGGAGATCCTGTCAATTGGATTAAAAGCCATTACGACATTGTTCCGTATCCAAATTGTTGAGGTTTAGTAGTTCCTCTAGCTTTGTAATTATATAAATAGTAAGCATTCGTTCAGGGAATATGATAATATTCAGTAAACTTCTTTAATCAAAATGCGATATAACTCTCTAGCAGATGGGATATCGCATGAAGTGGTAAGGATAACAATATAAAGAGTCCGATGTTCTTCGTCAATTTGTATTGTATATCATCTATGTAGTGAAAGTTAATTATTCGCGGTATGTTCCTTTGCATTAAGAGCGAAAGAATAACGGACATAGCGATGATCATTGACGTATAATAGTAAGGAAGATATCTATCCTGCGTATATGTAAAATCTCGCATCATGGCTTTGGAATATACAGTTTTGATCAAAAGTAATGCAAGAAATCATATATAGCGCGGTGATTAAACAGGAACATCAATCGTTTGTTGATTATTTTTGTTATCGCGTGTCCCATTAGTTCAACAGGAATCGCTCTATTAGCTTTTATTACTCGTTTCTAAGATTCTTATTTATCATTCTTATTTTCAATTTACAATTAAACATGAACATAACGTATATCTATATTTTCAGCGTCGATGGAAATTCTGAAGATGTTCATATGATTGCGGACAAAATAACAGATTCTGAAGTCAAAAGGCATTCCTTTATAAATATGTAACTCGTAATTATTCTCATTATTTTCTAAATAAAAATGTTAACTAAATAAACTCTATTGCATTTCATTCGGATTCCTCATTACGAAGCAAGATACATTTAAAAGAAGCAACTTTCGCATTTATTACTGACGTAAAGCAATCACTTTTCGAAAAATTTAATTCAACTTTCCCTTCTATAGTGATTTTTATGACCAATTCGGGTAACTTTCGTTTCATTTTAAAAGCTTATCACCTCAACAAAATGTGTAAAAATAGGTATAGTAGAAAATAATATATCTTATGTGGATTTCTGTGCAGCCTTATAAAGTTTTTCACTCTAAATATGGACTTACGTCAGTTATAGGTCTTGTTTGAGGCCTATTCTCACGTTATTACTGCAAATGTTAAAAAATACGGACTTAAAATGGAATATGATGTAAAATTAGTAGGTAGATCGAATTTCAAGCATAAAGATCATCGAACATTAAAGCATTAGATGTTATTGGATGATCACAATCGAGTTTAGCGGCATCTAACGCATGCTCGCACGATCACATTTAGGCGAATGTTTAACAAATCAAATTCTCCAATGTTGAAAATTGTGAAAAAACTACCTGTCTAGTATTTAGGTGGTAGAGTTCGCTGGAGTCTGATCCGCAGCTAGAACTCTCACTCAGCTCTGTAGTGAACTTTCTCTGGGCCCTAGGGCTCGGTGGAGGACGCCTAGTACAGACCTGCGCTTGAATATGCTCGCATACCCTCCTAAATCGGCGGATATTTCCTGGAACGCCCACCAAATGCGCTAAAATTTACTAAATTAAGTTTCCAACAAGGCGAAAGTTACCTGACAGTAGGGTAAACGTGATCGCATAAAGGGGATCCTTGGAGTTCTCCCCGGTTTGCTTTGTTATAGTTGAGATATCGACCTGAAACCGGACCTGCCGTTGGAACATCGCTGGTCCGGTAGTTGTCCGTTTGTATTCCACCCTGAACGACATGGGACTGGATACGGAGTGACTCAGCTCGGCTATCTGAAAAGCGAAAGCAACGTATCTTTTCAATAAAATAGCCGGTAAAAGATTTTACTAACCGATAAAAAAGCATGAATCAAATCCGCCTTCACGGTCGCCAAGGGTTTACCCTTCACCAGGATCGTAAACGTTTCGTCCTTTTCGGTCGTCATTAGGCTACCGAACCACGATTTCTTCGTCAGTTCGGGGGAAGATTCCGGCGTTAAATGTACTTCTTCCGAAGAAGCTGTAAAATATTGGAAAGGACATCCATCAATGCGGAAGGTCTCGTAGGAAGAAACTTACTCTGTAATTTTCGCCTGTGGAAACGAGGAGATCCTAGAAAACTGTTCTTGATAGTCGTGAGCCTAGACCGCCAGTGGTGGCCTGTCGTGCTCGAATGGGGTGAACCGGGCGGCGTCATTGGTGTCAAAATCGTAGGACCTATCAGTGAAATAAAAATCAATAATAGTAAATTGTTGATTTAATCGAAAATTCATTTAAACATCACATTAATTGGGTTTTAGATTAATTCCTAACTAGTTGTATTAAGTTTTGTATTTATTTTTTAATCGGATTCAATCCAACTATCGAATTTAGAGGGAGACTGAATGGTTTCCCAGAAAGTATCAGCTTGGAGTCCGTGAAGAAAGAACGCAAACGGTGAAAATATTACGAATCCACTTCCTGTTCGCAGCCGAGAATCGTTTAGTCATTCAACCTGAATACTATCTATGTTAATTTTGAGTCTATTCCTATATTCAAGATCAAGAAGTACTGAAAAGATGCTTCCATAGGAAGAGAACTAAATAGATCACCGAAATGATCCTGATGCCACGATGAATCAACAAATTATCTCCAACTACGCGAGCAAAAATACTAAAGTCAGATTCTCAGCAGGCACTCAAAATAAAGGGATGATCTGACGATACATCAAACTCACAGCGGTTATCTCAGAGAAATTGTGTTTCCTATGTCTTATGAACCACCATGGTTTAAACCACTGTGCTAATAGGTGTAAGTAAGATACGATCTAGATACTTACAATCTTGCTTCGTCATCACTAGAACGGTAAGGTTTTTGGAAATCGATGATAGAAGATGGTAAAATTAAGTAAAAAATTTAACGTAACAAATATAAAACCACATTTAAAAAAACAAGAAGACAAAGACTTCGCACTAATCACGTCTCCCCTTTCGCTTGATAACAATGAGGAAGAAACAGATAAACTAGCCGTAGTGTGTAGACAATTTTTAGACAATGTTTGTGAAGTGTGAAGTATTCAACTTATTGTAAGATAAACATAGACTTTGTAAATACGTTAATAATTCTGGATTTTCTAATTTGAAACCTGACTGACTTCAAAAAGTCTAAAATCATTAAAAGAAATTTTGTAAAACGTTGAAAATCAGTCTGAATTTGGTGATAAGCAACACCCACTCTAGCTTCCATGAAGATAATAGCATATTAGTTCCTACATCCAATAGAGGCTGGAAATAGGCAATAGCAAATTCATCTTGAGATCCCTCCCACGCAGTGAGCTACCTACTTATTTTACCTAACCGTCTATTGCGTGTTGAAACATCAGATTTTCCTAGGTGTAATAACTAGAGTTTGTTCCAAAGGTGGATGACCTCTTATCATTAAGTAGTGTAAATCGATCCTACGCTGTCACTCCTCCGAATTTTATTATTCAATGATAAGTTGTCATTGAATAATAAAGTTCGGCGAAGTGACAGCGTCAGGTCGATTTACACTACTTAATGATTACACGTCATCCACATTTTTAACAAACTCTAGTAATAACCGCCATTCTGATACATAATCTGTTGCCGTGTTCGAAATACCGGACTAAAATTCATTGATTTTGAACTTTCTGTAAATAACTTCCTAATAATTTAAATCAAATTTGACTAGCTTTAAAAAGTACAGAAGTATTGAGAAGGTTAAAATCAGCACAAATTTAGGCAATAATCTGCCATTACTGGAACTTCATTCCAAACTACAACTTAGTCAATGGAAATTTTTCAGAATAATTTCGACAACGGTTTGTACTTGAAAGGAAATACTTACCTATGTATTTACGTTTATCTTGAAATACAAAATATATTTGTTTCATTATTCTACCTTATCATATCTAACCTACAATGAATTGCAAGAAACCTTAGTGTACAAAGCAATGAAGAGGCTAATGGTCTGATAAAACGAGATGAGAGATAAAAGAGGACTTGCGTGGTAACAATCTTTCATTGAAGATGACAGCTTATATGTATGTCGAGTTACTGATCTAAAAACCTAGATCTGTCTATAGAATTTATTATCAAACCCATAAAGCTGAATTTCAACATTAGAAACGTCGAAAATCATTGCTTACATAAATGTGCTCAAATCAGCAAACGCTGGAAATGCACAAAGATACAATAAACTTTATTATTCAATACTGGCAACAGATTTTATCCACACGATTTGTTGTAAAAGGAAGAAGATATCACCGCATATTCGTTGAGTACTAGGGAATGAGTAAACTGAAATATGAATATGTCAGGTCTTGATTTCCCGTCATCAAAATGGTCACTTATCTTGAATATAGTATACTGATGAAAAAGCATGATTAGGCTTTGAGTTTTTAAGTACTAAGCTATAATGAGGAAACCGCATTCTCAAAACTAAAAGAAGAACATTAGAAAGAACATCAATCACATCCCGCCATTGTTAACGAAAATAGTGACCATTGTAACGAAGATAGGACCAATAAATTGATCACGTTGTTTGAAATACTTTCATCAACTATAGGACGTGGAACATCCAACGTTGCAGTAGCCAGTTTTCAAACTAGCACTAAGAGGAATATTTGCTACTAAATTTATGTCATGTACTTGTAAATGCGCTCCCGATTGGTTTGGAATTGAGATTTAACCTATAATTAACTTGAAACTAAAAATCTCAGGAAAGCACGATAATGACGGATTTTTCTATAGATGAATAGGTACCATTACAGTCCATGAAGGATCATTAGGTTCTGTTTAGCGTTGATTATCGGTTTTTCAGGCCAAGCTTTAATTCGATAGTATGGCCAACAGCTACACTTAAACCGCCCATTATTACCCCAGATACTCATTTTCACAGGCCGAGTGTACCTGGATGTGTTTCGATTTGCATGTGTAGGAGTATTGTTGGCAAAACCTGACAAAACTGCAACGAAAACTCATGAAATGATGAAAAGAGCGTTCGGTGAAGATGAATCGCTACGTGATGACGACTGGTTCAAAACTTTTTAAGAAAAGGCGGTAACCGCTGGACCGCTGGACCGCTGGACGGGAGAAGTAATCATTCGTAAACGGCTGAAAAAGATGAATGTATGAAGTCTGTGCGTTCTCTACTAACCAAGGATCTTCTTCTGATACTTTATGCGATAACGGAATTGTTCAACATCGATAAAGATAGTGTTTTTTCCATCATTCAAGAGCATCTGAACTGTTTTGTCCTGCATTTTTTAATCCAGGAAAAGAGACATGAATGTGAATATTGTCGTGATCTTATCGAAACAACAGATAATGATCCAGATTTCTAAGTAACGATTATTCCTGGCAACGAGACATGGCATTTCATGTACGACACGCAAACGAAGAGATAGTTATCTACATGGATAGTCCATAATGTACCGATATTAACAATAATTTGCCAATAAAAATCAAGATTCAAGGTGTACTCATCTCATTTTTGATTTTTCAAACTTGATTCATCATGAAATTCTATCACATAACCAAATCGTTAATTCAATACTTTATTTAGGAGTTTTCAGATGCACTCTGAATTGAATGAGGTATGTTAATTTATATAATTTTGATTTTTTTGCAAACAAGTAAATTAATTTATTTTGCTTGCACAAAAACTAAATCGCAGTATACGAAACAAAAAATGTAAATAGACGTACTTCAATGTTTACTGTCCCAGTTTAATATTGTTGATGAAAAGGTGTAATTCTCACCAATTAAGTTTAATTGTTAAAAATATTTGCATAATTGTTTCTCGTTCCATTAGATATTTTTCTGTTGCATTTAATATTGTTTATTATGGGACTTTTAAATCGTGATAATGCAGTAAAAGCCCCGACTTTGCTTTATGATGGAACAAGTCAACAATATGTATCAACTCTTATCGGAGTTAATCAACTATCTCTCGTATTTTTAGGGGCCTTCGGGAAACTGGTGATGTAAGAAGAAGACCAGGGCATGAAAGAAAACGAACAACTTCGATGAGAGATGATCGATTTTTGATATTAAATGTCTTGCGTGATCGCACTTTCACTACAATAAATCGGAACATGTTTGATGCAACCCGAGGTATACAAGTTAGCAAGAGAATAGTAGGAAGATGAAGTCAATATTCATGTCTGACGCACTTGCTGGGTGTTCTATTCTATTGCAGCATTATCAAATAGTTCGGTTAGATCTCTATCGTCGTTATGCAAATTGAGGAATTGATGATTAATGATTGGCGGAAGGTACTTTTCATTGATGAATTCAGGCTTAATATACAAAGTGCAAATGACTGTCAGAGAGTTAAGAGGCCACCTTCTTTAAATGGTTCCACTCATCACTAGAATTGCTCAATTTTCGTCAATAGTACTACAACAAACTGAAACAATTGATGGCTGCATACTGTCCATTGAAACTGAATGTATCGTATGAAGCCATCTGTATTTGTATAGCGCAATGTTACTAATCTAGTACAGTCGTTTCAGATAGTTGTAGTACTATTGGTGCAAATTGAACAACTCTACTAATCACTCTTGGCAGGCCTGCTTTAAACGATCCAAGGTACATATACGAAAGTCTTCTAGATCATATGTGTATAGTACGATTCGCAATTTTCTTCTAATACATCATAACCCCTGACTCCATATAGCCCATGGCATCATTAATACATTTCTTAATTAGGTTGGTATTTGCTGTCTGGTATAATGTTGGCAGAATAAAAAAACAAGTTCCTTGTAGAACAAAACCTACTCTTTCTAATGGTGTTATTGAATATGAAATTGGGAATAAAGCATTGAGGGAAATTGGCCTCTAAAAATGACCTAGATTTAATATTCTGAATTTTCGAGGGCAACTTTATTGAACAGTATTCCGAAAACTACAAAGGCTATTGCTTTACTAATTTTATACTGCATTATGAGCAAGGTTAGGCTCACGCTGCCAAATCCCAAAAATATATTAGGCCCTGGTCTTTGGCAATGTCATTTTTTAATATTCTACAAAAAACTGACCCAGAATACCACACCTCAACAAACAAACTGTTTTCAATGCAGAAAAATAAAGCATCGAAGTTAAGGAAAAGTTCGGTTAATTCATCCGCATTGCTTAACGACTTTTCAAAAGGGGGCCCTAGTACCGCAGCTATATGACATATGAAGCTAAAATTAAGAAGGATGAAACGGGAGACCCTTGATAACTAGATATGGAATGACCCTATTCTGAATGCCAGAAATGAAATGAAAATATAGCATATCATGGCTGGATCAACCTTAGTTTCCAGAAGATTTCTTTCCAACGTTAAATGGATGGATTTAAAGTTTTCCTTTTTTATCAGGAGTAGGTGTTGATCCTGGGAAGAAAGGGAGAGGAAGGAATAATTTTATCTGATACCTGACATTATCTAAATTATAGATGGGTAACCTCCGGCCCGCGGGCCACATGCGGCCTCGAGTAAGATTTGCCCGGCCCGCTACTGAATTCTTTCGTTGCATATTAGCACGGCCCGTCTAAACTTAATTCATAATGAATCATAAGGATACCACAAAAATGTATATTTTTCAAGATTACTCGCAGCATAAAACTTCTACAAAAAAGGTTGTACTGTTGCGTATAATTACCACAATCATCAGAAATCCAATCTCTCTAATAAAAGTGGAAAAACAACCGGCGCATTGCAGTGACAAACCAATTTTGGATGTAATCATGGCTGATGATTTTGGGCTGAGCTTTTCCACATTAAAATTAATTTCTAAATTACATTCCGAATTCACACGAGTAATAATTGCAATCGTTTTACAAGCAACAAATGTTTCGCTCGAATATAAGAAATACAAGCTTCTGTCACTTTACAACGAGAACATTTTAATTCAATCGATCTTAAATCCAATATCAGCAATTCGATTCAATTTCAAGCAGAATTGGTGTACCGATCAAAATTTTGTGGTATATCTCACTTATCTTATCCTATCTAAGCAGAATTATCTAAACCAGTGATTCCCAACCAGTTTCCCTTAAGGAAATGCGTCCCACAGATGCTTATATGACAATAACGAAAAAGTTGAGAAAAATTGATTTAAATTCAACTTCGACTCACCTGCTACTAAGTTTGTGGTGTCATTATCTGGCGAGGTTAACGTGGACAGAATATTAGTACCTGTTGTCCCGCCGCTACTGTTAGCTCTATGATGGGTGGGTGTTGCCGGAGGTGGTGTTACCGTTACGTGCGTATTCGAGGACACGTGTGTTGAGCTCCGATGCGTATGATGGCTAGGAGGTCGTGGATTCACCGGCGATGCTAAACCTACTGTACAAGAAACAAAATGAAAATATACCATCTTCCAAAATAAATTGGTTTACCGTGAGTATTAGTGGGCGTCGTGTTATTGAAGAGGACAGGACTAGAAGCACCAGATGACCTCGTCGGCGAGTGAATGCTTAGGCTACTATGTGTACTACCCGTGGATGGACTCCTTCTCGTATGGGGTCTTCTGGAAACGTACGGGTATCTTAAGAAAGTTATCTGGTTTAGAATACATTCAACCGAAATTGTTCCTACCCTTACCACACTAATTTTAAGAAATGCAAACATCTGCAATCTTTGACAGTCATATTGTCACCTTTATAAAGAAATGTCTCAAATCGACAAATTTAGAAAAAAATATAAACTACAAATCATTGTATTATCTATACTTAAAATTTTACTTTATTCTTTGATGGTTTCTCACTGAAGATAGCACCATACTCTTTTGACCTCAATTTTGTTACAATCTGCCCGGTTCACAGAAGCATTAAGCAAGAAGTATTAAGTAAGAAGCATTAAGAAGTAAGCATTAAGTAATACGAGGTACGTCCAGAAAGTAAGTTCCGTTTCAATTTAACTCCGCTGTAGCGCTGCGATCGCAGTTCCGCACATGCGCGATAGACGCTCTGTATCAAGAAGAAGAAACGTGCGCCATTTTGAGATCGCCGTCAGCCACGTACGCTTTGTTGTGCTTGTTTACAATGTCGGTGTTGATTGAAAATCCCGCCGCTTGTGAAATCAGATCTGTGATTCGTTTTCTGAATGCTAGGAAAGTGAAACCAATTGAAATTTATCGGCAAATTTGCGAAGTTTACGGACAAAATGCGATGAGTGATTCAATGGTGAGAAGATGGGTCCGACAGTTCAATGAAGGACGTAGTGAAGTGCACGATGAAGAACGAAGTGGGCGTCCATCTTTGGTTACAGAAGAACTGGTTCACGCGATTGATTACAAGATCCAGGAAAACCACAAGTTTACGATTAGTGGTCTCGCTATGGAATTTCCCCAAATCTCACGATCACTAATTCATGAAATTGTTAGCGAAAAACTGAAATTTCGTAAACTTTGCTCACGTTGGGTACCAAAGATCGAAAAATGATGTGCACAGTGTTCTGGGACTGGAAAGGCATCTTACTCATTGATTTCTTACCGCGTGGTCAAACAATCAAAGCAGATGTTTATTGCGAGACACTTAGGAAATTGCGCCGCGCAATACAGAATAAGCGCCGAGGATTGCTGTCAAAAGGTGTTGTTTTTCTTCCCGACAACGCACGACCACACACTGCAAATGTGACGAAAAACCTACGTACAGGGATTTGGCTAGGACGTGTTTGACCATCCTCCGTACAGCCCTGACCTCGCTCCTAGCGACTTTTATCTGTTCTTACATCTCAAGTCTTTCCTTGGCGGTCAACACTTCAACAATGACGAAGAGCTCAAAGAAAATGTTTCCAACTGGTTGAAGACACAGGCGGCAAACTTCTATGAAGAACGTATACAAAAACTTGTGCCACGCTATGACAAATGCCTGCAAAATTTCGGCAGTTATGTGGAAAAGTAGTTTAAGAGTTATAGAATTTTGTGCAATAAATAATTTTTCTGTATCTGTACACAATTTAATTTTATTACCAAACGGAACTTACTTTCTGGACGTACCTCGTATTTATATTGCTATTGACATGCTGCGAACATATTCATTGATATTGCCGCCTTTATATTAGTCTATTTGACTATTTTGACATTGGGAAATAACATGTAGCACTTTGGTTTTATTGGACAAGATCACTGGGCACTTTACGTTATAATCTACAGCAGTCTACAAGCAGGTGAAGCATCAAATTCCTTGGGAGATGATTTAGATGCACTCTTAGTCTTTGGACATGAATATAGATATTCGAATTGACCGCTGTTCCCCATAATTCAATCCCATATGTCCAAATAGGTTTCAATACTGTTTTACATAGCAGTAATTTATTTTGGGTGGTCACTTAGAACCTCCTACCTGTTAACCAATATAAATTTTGTAGGTATTTCCTTTTGGAAATATATGTTTTTCCAAGTCAGTCTTTTATCTAGATGGATTCCAAGATTCGTCAGTTCTTCTTTTAGTGGTATTTGGTTATTGTTGAGTCTGGCAGGTGAACAGGTTCCTCTACGGGTTGCAAATGTTACATGCACCGATTTTAACTGATTTGATTTTATTCTCCACTTCTTTAACCAGTTTTCAACTTGGTGCATATTATTTTGCAAAAGTTCTGATGCGTTGATTGGACTTGTATTTGGAAGATCGCCGTATCATTAGCAAATGTGGCTGTTGTTGTACCAAGTCTTGTTAGTAGATCAGCGGTATAAATCAAATAAAGGATAGGTGCCAGTACACTTCTCTGAAGTACTCCTGATTGAATGGGCTGGATGTCTGTAATATCATTTGCCTGTTTGAAAGGTATGATTTTAGTAATGGATAACAGTTTATTGGTAAGCTATTTATATCAAAGACTTGTCCTATGTCTAAGAATATCGCAGAACAATATCTAGCTGCTTCGAGATCCTGATGAATTCGGTTCACGATTCTATGTAGTTATTGAATAGTAGAATGTTGCCTAAATTCAAATTGGTGTGATGGTATTATTTTACTTTCTTCTACCATAGGTGACACCCTCGTTATGAGTAGCTGTTCAAACAGTTTAGAGAGGACTGGCAACAGGTTAATCGGCCGGTATGATGTAACATTTTCAGGTTCTCTATCTGGTTTTAATAGGAGTTTCAATTTCCACTGTGAGGGGAAGTGACCAAGTTTCATGACTGCATTAAATAATTGGGTTAAGTAAGTATATGCGTTTTCAGGCAGCCTTTGTAATATTAAGGCTCTGACGAGCTTTTTACTGGTGGTTCAAGTTGATATTGTTCTTTGAAAGCCTGATTTATTTTTGTTTCTACCTCAATTGGTTCAGTTGTATCGTTGGGAGTAAATACATTTCTTAACCGATTTGCTAATATTTCAGCCTTTTCTTTTGGAGTTTTGGGCCATCCTCCTTGTTCTTTTCTAAGAGGTGGTATACAATATTGAGGTCGTTTCAATTTTCTTGTAGCCTTTCAGAGAGAATAATTGGTACTTCTGTTACATCTAACTGTTTCAGATATTCACTAAAGCTATGATTTTTTCGGCTGCTATCGTAGTTTTTAATTCTTTTACGGCATTGTTTAACTGTGTTTTCATTTTTGGTGATCTAGTTGTTTGCTGGCCGGATTATTTTCTCACATATAGATATTGTGGATGGGCTCCACTTTTACTTCATTAGTGTTGGTTGGTGTTGGATCCCAAACAGGTTGCAACTGAGTTTCAGTGTTCAACAGCATGTTCAATCTGTTCGCCAGTCTTTAAATGAATTTTTAGTTGCAATGTGTTTTCTAGCAGATATTTAAAGCAGGTCCAGTTTGCTTTTCTATTAGTCACATGGTCTTCCTAAAGATACCATTTTTTTATTTAAGGTTATAATAACTGTGAGTAATCAGAAGACAGCTCACAACATGATTCTGCATACATCTAGTTTTTGTTTATGCCAAGTCACGAGTTTTGAGGAACCATATGTTTCTATTCGTGTATGTGGGCCAATACGTTGGCTATCTCGTTAATACTACTTCCAATCTCTCATTGGCAATTGCTTTGCATAGTTTTCGTCCTGTGGTTGGCTCTAATCTAGAACCTTAGCTCTGATGCTTGGCGTTGTAGTCTCCGCCATAGATAAATTGATCGCCCAATTCTTGTAAAAACCGCTTAAAGTCGTCCTCTTTTATCGTATGTTTTGAAGGACACTGTGCTGTAGAGAAGGTTATGGAGCCTGTCCAATCTTCCACGACAACATTAGTAGCTTTTAAACATTCTTTTTCGAAGCAAGTACTTAAGTGTGCTTATTTGGCTTTTAATAGTGATTCTTTTTGTGAAATGTGTTTCTGATATTAGTATTATATTAATTCTATGACTAACCAGAAATATGCCAAGTACGTGCTTCTATTGTGCTAGGCGGTTGGTATTCAAGATTAATTTTTAAGTTGTCAATCATTATGCCATTTTTGAGACGACGGTTATTAAGAGATTGAGCATGATACTCAATCAGCTCTTTCATCATTTATTTTAATTCTTGTATATCATTTTCAGCTGTAATTACTTGATTAGATTGCTGGTTATTATTTAATATTTGACTATAAGCAGCACCTGGTATTGCGTAATTTTGAGATATATTTCTTACTTCTTGTTTTGACCGACTCTGTTCCGTATTCTTCTTCCTTCTGCAGCTGTTTGTATACGGTGCATCTCCTGTAGTTGGCAGGGTGGTTATTATTACATAGGACACATTTGGCACTCTCTGACCTGGGTTTTCTAGGACATTCTATGGTTGTGTTGACTCGTTGTCGTAGGCAGAAGTTTTTGCGTGTCCACACCTTTGACATCTCGTACATTGAACTGAATTCCTTGTAGGTCTTGGTGGTTCAAACTTTACTTTTACAGTCAATAATTGATCCAGATCATAGACATCTTTATTGTTAGAGTTTGTTTTAAGATCCATAAAGAATAGGGGTAGGGGATCTCTTGTATTTCTTTTTCGAATATTTATGATTTGTTCCACCGTTTGTCCATGACTTTCTAGTTCAGCTTTTATTTCCTCCAGATTTGTTGTTGGGTGCAGGTGTCTTAAGACAACTGTAAATGCTTTATCTTCTTTCTTGCGGTATGTGAGGTATTCCGTTCTGATAAACTGATCGTAAATTTCTATTGGTTTGACAAGTGCTTTAACTTGATCTTCGCTTAAAAACCTAATTGTGTGATTTTGTTTAGCTATATTGCTCAATATTTGGTCTATTGGTTGTATGTTTTCACACCAGCGATAAATATTGGTGGAGGTTTTGGTTTGTTCTTACTTTCTTGCGTTTCTTCATCATTAGTTTCTGATTTATCGTTATTCAAAGAGTTAAATCTCTTTGACGTTGGAATATTAAGCCAATAGCTGTCGATTTTCGTCTGTATTGGTCTATTTCGGTGGCCATCTGGCTGCTTCTAGCACGTTTTCTATTTTCAACTATTTTCCATTCTTTCCTTTGTATTCCTGATGAATATGTTAGTGGCGGAAAATTTTGAACATAGCCTTGTTGAAAATCTACAGGTTGCATTTGTTGAGCAGTATATAATTGAGGGTTGGGGTATTGGTTGCATTATTTGAGGGACCTTATGCGGTCGGTATTGTCCTAGTTGTGTACCTTGAGCGTTCTGGTCGTATTGTTTTTTTGACTGACTTCTGGCGATTCCAAAACCGGTAAGTTAAATTCGCTCACCATTAAAGTTCATTTCTTTTATTTGATAACAAAATTGTGTAATTTAGGTTTCATGACCAATTTGAAATTATCATTGTATATTTCTGATATTTCTATCACTTAAATATTAAGTTATTTATCACGATTTTACCCTTTTTGTATGGCAAAGAACCGCACCGAGCAAATGGAAAATACGTCCGCATAGTTCAATCAAAGAGACACCTTTTCCCAAATTCACTTTTTGGTGTGTTCAAAACAGCGACAAGCACATAGAGAACACGTCCGCAGAAGCTGGCATCAATATGCAGACTAGCAACATACTTGGCGGAATATATATTTACAGTTATTCACATTATTATGGTAAGGGTAAGAAATATATACCTAGTTAAAAAAGCTTTCAAAATAACGTACTTGTAATGAGATCTTCTCGGGGTTAACGGTGATCCTTCGCTGATCTGCCCGAATTGCAGGGTATTTTGGCCGTTCACCCTGCACGTGTCGATTCGTTTCCTTGGAGGATCGCAAGAGTCCGTTCGGATCCTCAATAACGAATCGCCGTCGTCTTCGAAGGCGGGTCTCCGTCGTTTACGATCGAGCAGGAGGAAATATATTACCTTCTCGGTGTTATGGCTTTAAAAAGAGAGTTGAAAGAAACTCAAAACTGAAACGACTTGAAATTATAGAAAGGAAGATAGGGATCGGGATGGGTGGAAATAAAATGGGTATGAAAATGATGGCGAAAAGAACGTCGAATGTGAAATAGAAACAAAAACCAAAGGTTTATAAGAAAGGATTAATTAGGCACAAGCAGAGAGAGAAGTCAAAGAGAGAAAATTAGACTTACTTTGGACTTAGAAGATGCTGGATTAGTTTCTCTCTCTCCTTGAAGCAACCTAAACTGCAAATCGCCTGCAGGACGTCGGGGTCTACAGCATCAATTGAAGGTAACACGTGGGTTTGGACTACTTCCATCATTGGTAACTCCAACTCTAGTTCGCCCTTACCTCCGGCTGTGACCCAAGGATGTTTGTTGATTTCGGATAACTGAAAGCAAGAAATCATCTAAATGAATGTGAGGACGAATTCGTTCGTAAATACAATAGTTAAGCATCTCATAAACCTAAAAGACCAATTTTAAAAGGAATTTTTTTTTCTTCTTTATTATCAAGATTGAGTGATGTTCTACAAGTAATCTTACCGTCAGTCGCTTTTCCGGATTGACTTCGATCATCCCTCTAAGCAGACTTTGGCAGTCGGGAGGAACAAAATGCGGTATATGAAAAACGCCTCTTTTCACCTTTTCAAGTAGCTGCCTGAGGTTGTCGTCGTCGAAAGGAAGGGCACCCACTAGTAGCGCGTATAGTATAACACCACACGACCAAACGTCTGCTTTCCTTCCATCGTACTTTTCTCCCTGTTAATTAAACGATAGTGCTAACACTAGATTACATCGATATACCTTCTCAACACACAATTGCTTATTATTTCCGATACAAATCTTTCGCTAAGAATGGGACTAACATCTTCAAAAATTGTATGGTGAAGCGTTTTAACGAGGTGATCTAATGTCAGTAATACTACACCGCAGTTTTTAGCAATTTTTATCTTTCGTGGTCAATATAATGCTGGATGACTTTATAAGTGGTCCACCCACAATTGAGGAATATTCGTTGTTACTTACTGCTATATAGGTACCTAGACTCCTAGTATTGACAAAAAAATATATGAAGGTAATAAAAATTTCTAAAATTATATTCAACGCCTTCAGGTATACCAGCTAATATGGGTACAAAAAGAAGCAATCCACCGGAATAATAGACTATTTAACCAAACACTCCAAGAGCAACTTTCTCTGGTGCATTATACGAGGCGCCATTGAAGAAGTATCCATTCAATTAAATACACTTCGACATCTTCCGTACCCCAGGACAATGGGAAACCACCTCAATTATTTCTTCGATGAGAACCACAACAATCGGAGCCTCAAACAACTAGTAATGGATATGCACATAAAGAAGGACAGTAATGTAGTTTACATATGCTTTATTATATCCTGGAAATCGATGAACTAAAATAAAAAGGGAAGGAAGCAATCGAACTAACAGAAATATGTCTAACAACATTCTAAAAATGGGACTAGAAATGAAAATACATACAGGGTGATTCAGGAGGAAAGGTAAAGATTTTGGTGGGTGTATAGTATAGACAAATGCGAACGAAAAATGTGCTATTAACATGTGTTATTGGTTACAGAGATACGGGTCATTAACTCATTAACATGTGTCTAATTTTTATTGGTTACAATAAATCCCTCACAGCAGGAAAAAGTCAAAGGCACAAACAAAAGTAGACGCAAAAGACTAAGTTGAAAGAATATTTTCAAAAATGCCACCTCCGACTTAAATGCACTTTCTAATTCTTTTAACTGTACTACGTGTAGCTCTTCTGAGGTCGTCTTGGCGTTCTTTTATGAGGGCAGCACAATTCATAATTCGAACGATCAATTCGTCTCTTGCGTTTACTTTATCTTTGTAAACTTCGTCTTTCAACCATCCCCACAGGCAGAAAACTAAAGGGGTAAGGTCCGGGGACTTCGGTGGCCAAGCCACGGAACCATTTCTGCCGATCCATCTTCCGGGTAATGTTACGTTTAAATGCTGTGTCACCAGACGACTAAAATGAGCAGGGGCTCCGTCATGCTGAAAGAACATACTCATCCTTGTAGCCAAAGGAACATCCTCCAATAATGGTGGAAGGTCGTTTTCAAGAAACTCTAGATAACGGGGCCCTGTAAGACGATGCGGTAGGATAACAGGCCCAAAGAGATGATTGTCAATCATACCACACCACACATTTACGGAGAAGCGTTCTTGAAAATGTGTTTCCACAAAGGCATGTGGGTTTTCGTCGGACCACCGATGTGAGTTTCTAGTGTTATTGATACTGTCACGAGTGAAAGTGGCTTCGTCCGTAAACAGTATTAATGGGATTACTCGGCGATTTGCAATTAGCCAACGACAAAATTCCAAACGTCTACCTTCATCTCCTTCTCGAAGGTGTTGCATCCGTTGTAAATGAAAAGGATGCAAGCCTTGCTCTCGTAACATCCGCCATACTCTTGTTTGTGGAACACCGATACGTGTAGCAATTCGGCGTGTGCTTGTTGAAGGACTACGTTCTACCTTCATCTCCTTCTCGAAGGTGTTGCATCCGTTGTAAATGAAAAGGATGCAAGCCTTGCTCTCGTAACGTCCGCCATACTCTTGTTTGTGGAACACCGATACGTGTAGCAATTCGGCGTGTGCTTGTTGAAGGACTACGTTCTACCAACCGCATAATGTCTTCAACTTCATTCACATTTTGTTCATTTACACGGTCAGATGCAAAATGACTGCTTGGTCTCGCGCAGTGTAGTGAAAACACGACCGAACACTCTTGAATCGGGTAGTCTGCGGTTGGGAAATCGTCTACCGTATTCTCTAGCAGCAGCAGCAGCATTACCGTTACAAAAACTGTACGCAAATACCATATCGGCGTACTCACCATTGGTAAAGATGTGCGGCATGCTTAATTAGTTTGTCGCTTAAACGATACACGTTTATCACACTTACAAAATTCAATGTCAACACAAGCACAACCTACTACCTACAACTTCAAAACAAAACTGACAATCGATAACCATAGCAACTACGAGAATACCAAAATGAAATTAGATACAATAACCAATAAAAATTAGACACATGTTAATGAGTTAATGACCCGTATCTCTGTAACTAATAAATATAAGACACATGTTAATAGGACATTTTTGGTTCGCATTTGTCTCTACTATCACCCACCAAAATCTTTACCTTTGTATGTAAAGAAAATCAATTGCTTTCGATTAAATATATATAAATTAAAAACGAGAATTAACATCGAAAATGAGATGATCCACACATCTCTTGGACGTTACTGTATTTGTTCTACTAGTCAGCAGACGTTGGTGCTAACACAACGTAATGATACCTGGCCTGCAGCAGCAAACATTAATTTCATCTGAGGTCTAAATTCCAGTTGGGAGTCAAAGTGTGTGCCCAGATCTGGAAATTCAGTTTTCTTAGACCAGGATTTATTATCAAATTTTGAGCGTGTATAACTAAAAACGCAGCATTTCCAAGTTGTATGGTAGGCAAAGAAAAGTGTTCAAGTTAGAAATTTCAGTCAAATAGGTATCAAGATCACCTGCGAAGAAGAAAACAAGACAAGTTCTTTAGGAAATCATTAATAGAAAGGAAGTACTGAAGGACACTCAAATTAAAGCGGTGGGGCATACCACAAATTAACCATTATCGAGAATACACTAAATTCAATTACTCACGTATGCCTGCATAGTTACTAGAGCAGATGGGGCAAATCTAAAAGTAGATAGTTTAGTTTCATCCAAAAAGGGAAAAAGTGTATAGATATCATTAACTTATGCGCGCCCATCAAACACCCAAAAGTCCTATTCAAGCTGGTAACTCTTGATCCGGGAGTTATCCAATTAAGAAATTTAAAGAAAGTATACCTTAATACAAGTATATACTCAAATAAAAATTACAAGTCAAAAATTATATGGTAACAATGAAGGATTAAAATAGGTGGATAGACAATAATTGAAATTGAATCTTACATTACGATTGAACTATCCACTTTTAAATGTTCACAACAAAAAATAATAACCTTTTTAGTCAAACAGTCTTATAATTACAGAGAAGATAACAAGAGTATCGTGAACTATTTAGTTTATACAACCAGTACGAAAACAATTCGAAAACATGTAACAATAGAGAGAAGGCTTTAATTGAGCACTAAACAATGAATTTTGCTAGTGTAGATACGATTAGAACGATGCCAAGAAACAGTGTGCGTCAACGATAAGAAGATACGTACAGAAAAACTAAAAAGAAAATCAGTTCAAGAAAGAATATATATGCGACACAATTACAGAGACTATTGCAAGCAGAACATGAAGATGGACATGATGACTTGTAATAGCGATAAAAAATACTTAGTAAGTAGTAAGTAGTAGTAGTAGAAGGCCTAAATTATAGGAGAAGAGAATGTAATGCCTGGTCAGAAACCCTTAACAATCCGTTTCATTCTCTTGATGTGTGTTAATGTATACTCGTATACTATTGGAAGAATCCAGAAGCTTCCAGGGAATGCAAAATGCAATAATAATAATAATAATAATAATAATAATAATAATAATCTTTATTTCCCAACAGGCTTTAAAGCCCAAAACAGGGTTAAGAAAAATACATTTGTGTGTATATACAATACATACCTAATAAAATAAATAAGCATTCAATATTAATAAAATATGTGTATATATATATATAAAAGAAGAAAAAAGAAAAACCAAAAATACATATCGCTCTCAGTTGAAGATCATGCTGTCCCCACAAACACGTCTCCCAATCCATTAGCTACACGAGAAAGCGTGTACGCGGGTGCCCTTCTCATTATATTTGTTCTTGCAAATGGAACCAAAAACATACCATTATATCAAGAGTTAATACGCGATACTAGAAATAACATCGAGTTGAGGATGTGCGGGCAGTCAATATTGTTATTTAGTATGAATAAATCTTTCACAGATAGCATCTCTTCTAATATTAAGTGACAGCAGACCATGACGCAGTAAAAGATCATTCTGCGGTAAGCCTCTCTCGGGATAAAAACCATCCATTTTGAAGGACAGAAACTTCAAAAATCTACGGTGGATGCGCTCCAATGCCAAGCAATCACATGCATAAGGAGGGTACCAGATGAGTACAGCATATTCAAGCTTACTTAAAACATAGGCGGAGTATAACGATTTCAAAAGCTTCACATCCCTGAAATACCTTGAAACTCGCATAATGAAACCCAACGACTTACATGCAGCTGTACATATATTTGAAATGTGGGATTTAAAGGTAAAAGAAGAATCAAAAGTGACTCCAAGATCCTTGCACTCGGTTTTCCTAGTCAAAATCTGGCCGTTAATGTAATAAGAATTGTGTGTGGCTGACGAGCGTGTGAACGTAACTACACAACATTTATCAACATTTAGCTTGAGTCCTGAACGGTCACACCATGCAACTATCAGATTTAGATTCTGCTGAAGTTTCGCAATAGCAACATTGTCGGTAATCTCAGAGAAAATCTTGATATCGTCCGCATATCCAAGGACACGGCAGTCAAGCTGGACAAGTAAATCGTTAATAAAAAGTATGAACAGCAAAGGGCCCAAATTGGAACCCTGTGGGACGCCAGAAGTGAGCGTGAAATCATTGGAACAAAATCCATTGTAGCACACATAACATATTCTCACGCAGAGGTAGGATCTAATGAGGGCTACAGCAGAAGGCACAAAGCCAAAGGAACTCAGTTTAGACAAAAGTATCACATGATCAATATGGTCGAAAGCCTTCGAAAGATCTGTGTATATCACATCCACCCGTCCACGTCTGTCAACAACTTCAGTCACATATTGAGATAGTACAGCCAAATTAGTGACTGTAGACCTGCCAGAAAGGAACCCATGCTGATTGACCGATATAAAGGGGTATATGCTAGTGTATAGAACCAGTTAAGCGTTATGTACAGGTTCAACAATAACACTTGAATCATTCACCTTTTTTCCTTCAATGGATGAACAAGATCTTTGATCTTGCAGTGAAAAACCTTCCAGAACAGAATCTAATACTCGGCCTTGCTCATTATTAATAATACTCGTGCTCATCCTCCAGGCCTTGAGAACAACTTACTGGAGAAATCAGAGTTCTTTAAGACTTCAACGCTGCTCAACTACCGTAACCCATTGATCAGAAGGCAATTTCAAATTTCAGAAACTTTTACATCAAAGAATTATTTCATGCTTCCAGATCACCAAAGACACTAAATCTTACTCTTTAAAAGTTCTGCAAAAATCCTTTCAACATAGTAAACTGTTTCAAGATCATCGTTAAAGCCTGGAATTGGGTCACTAAGAGAAAGCTCAATTCCGCGTAGAAGAAACTGTGGTCTGGTCTTGCACATCACTTTGATGACAAATTATCGATTAAGTCGTGAAAATGATGAAGAATAGGGACGACATTGAACACAAAATGGATGACAGAGTATCGCCAGTAGCTCTCGTGGAAGATCTGATGGTTAACAGGGAAAACGGCTTAGGGATTCCTTACTTCAAATGAGATTGGGGGATACGTTAAATGAGTGAAAAAGTGTAAAATTTTGTGGAGAAGCGTCACGGAAATAAAGCATTCACATCTCCACAAAATCACTTTTCCCTTTTTTCCCCCTGTTTCACCATCAGCATGCTAGCCATCCTTGGCTTTGGCGAATAATTGGAATTAGGCGTGAAAGATGATAAAATTCTTTTTTCCTGTTTAGAAAAATATGAAGCAGATTAAAGGAAACGGAAAGGAAAGTAGTGCTGAAGATGAAGGAGTAGTGAAAACAGAAGTGAGGAGAAACCTAAGAAATATTACTTCAAAGAAAAATTGCAGGAAATACCAACGGAAGGTAGAGGGTGTAGACCTAACACGAAATAATCAAGATGTAAAGGAAATAACGCAAATGGGATTAGACGAGATAATAATCCAATAAGAATAAGGAAAACTAAGGAGGTGATGATGGGAGAACTCTAGACATCCTTTCCTCCATTTTACCATTTCAAAGTAGTATACAATAAAAGTAAAATCCCAAAGAATTATTAACATTGTTGTTGCGTTGTACTGCGTTGTATTTGCTCGCATTATAAGGAAAAGTATTAATTCGAATGTAAAAGTGACAATAGAAAGTTGAAAGGAAGAAACCAAGGGGAAGGCCGATAAGATATGTCGACCTAATAACTAACAATCAGATAAGTATGGGTAGCCCTAGACATTAATGCATCAAAGCAACGAGAAACAGGGAGAATGGAAACGATAGATAGAAGAGCTATTAAGTACATAACTTAACACAAAAAACAACAAGATTCTCATGATGATAGGAACAAGCATCGCACACAGAAAAAAGAAGTGATATGGAATGTGATAATGATAGAACAAATAATTTGTCGGGAGTAATGCACAAAATTTAGACAAGAATATTGAAAGGGAAATTAGAGACAATATGGAAAACCATTTATTATTGGTGGAAAAACAAGACAGATATGGAAAATGAAGATAACGTTAACCTCGAATGTGGATTCGAGAAAACACGATAGAAGGATCTATACAATGGATTAAACACTGTATGTGGCGTGTTTAGAAAAAAAAATAATAATACTGGACGATACTAAAGTTCCACAAAAACTTTATAAAATAAAATGGTATACAATACCACAGATTTTTTGTTCAAATCAATTTGACAGCACAGTCTGAGAAACCCTAACAAAGAAATCATTTATACAACAATAAAAATTTCATCTTTGATACTTTTTAACCGTCCAAATTGCTTTCTCTATCGAAATTATTTATCTCCCAAGGAAGGTATTACTGTCACAAACTCGTGTGTCGGAAGCTCGAAGGAAATTGGCAAAAAGTAAAGGAAAACCCAACACCTAAGTAAATATTTTTTATTTAGACAAGTTCCGAAGCGCCTCTTCCACAATTCGTTTTCCTCTATTTCCCAAATAAACCGAGAGGTGCCTATAGATAAAAAGAAACGAGAGGGACGCGCGTATAAGCCGACGCGGAGCGATAACGTTTGCCGTTTGGAAGAGAAATCGTTTTTTTCAGAACGCCAGCCCGTCCGGAAGGAGAGAATGAAAAAGGCGGGAAGACACGGTGGGCATTGTTTCGCAAATTTTCCAATTTGCATACGAATGGGTTATTGAGATGATATGTGATCATAACTGACAGAAAAAGTGAAGTCAAGGTAATTTTAAATTTCTTTATTTTTTAAACTCGAACCAAAACGAATAGTTTTTTAATATTTATTTTACGTTTAAATAGTACATGTTTGAGAATTGTTGCAATGTCATACTTCTTTCCATAAAAAAACAAAACCGATATTTAGACCACTATGACTTGTAAAGCAGAAACTTCAAAAAATGATATACAATAAATTTAATGCGTTCCTTGTTTAAAATATGAGAAATCATCTAAGCCAGACTACGGTGAATTTGGACAAAGAGCTATCTCTAATAAATCGTTATAACTGGCAAGAATTTATAACTGAAATCAAGGTTCCACTGCGTTTAGTTCAGAATATAACAAAATAAATTAAAACCACAAAGTTTATATATTGAATGAAACATAAAAATGTTAAACTCGCAATGCAGAATAATGCTGCTACCAACCTTCCCGAGCGTATTTTTAGAATTAATGCCTTGCATATTTGAAAGTATTAATGAAGCAACAACCTTGCTTTGGGGAAACTAGGACACCACGGCAAAGACATGGCAATCAATTTTTCAAGATATGGAATAATCGCCAGCTGAAGTTTCTAAAAGTAAATCACTCAAAATGTATCAATTTTTACTCAAGAAAAAGAAAATAAAAGTACTAAAATAAAGTTGGACAAAGCACGACAGAAGTAAATCTATACTATACGAGGATAGATTGAAAAATTTCCGGAATGACAATGAAAATTGAAGTTATATTTTATTTTTCAATATAATCCCCTCAAAGTTCAACACACTTGATGCAACGTTTCTCTAGCTTTTCGATTCCCTCACGGAGCTGACATTCTTCGAGGTTTCCAAAATAGTCGTTTACAGCCTCTATCAGTTCCTCATTCGAACAAAATCTCTTTACGCTCAGAAATGCTTTGATTTTGAGGCGAATACGGTGGATCCGGAAGGATTTCGAACTTCATTTCTGTCAATTTTTGCTGAACAATTGCACTTGAACGAGCGGGGGCATTGTCGTGGTGGAACACTACTTTTTCTTAACCATTCTCGGGCGTCTTTTCCAAATTGCTGCTTTTAATTTGACCAAAAATTGACCGGTAACACTTTTGCCTTTTTCAAGAGAACCAATGAGCAAAATTCCTTCTGCGTCCCAAAACACCGATGCTTTCCAGCCGTGTGAATGGTCTTTGTCTTCTTCGGAACCAATTCACCGCGTGCAATCTACTGGTTTGATTGCATTTTTGTTTCTGATGTATTGTGGTGAATCCAGGACTCATCCATGGTCACAAATTGTCTCTTAAAATCTGTTGGATTCCTCGTGAACACTTCCAAAAATCGATTACGATTGAAACCTAGTTGAAATATTAACTTTTTCCAATGTCCGATTTACGTTAAAAGTCACTTCAAAACGCCATTCTGACGACAAATCCGTCAAGAGGGGGTCAAAATACGTGTATTAAGTCGGATTTGGACGAAACCGAGCGGAAATACTTTTCCCAATGTCCGATTTACGTTAAAAATCACTTCAGAACGCTGTTCTGATAGAACTACAATTCTGGCCATGTTTGCAAATCGATTACACTTGAATCAGCGGACGCATTGCCGTGGTGAAACAGCACTCTTTTCTTAACCATTTCCAGGCACTTGCTGCTTTCAATTTGTCCAAAAGTGTTGTTTAATATTGGCTAGTAGCAATTTTACCTTTTTCAAGATAACCAATTAGCAAAATTCCTTTAGCGTTCCAAAAGCAATGGCATCACCTTTCCGGCTGAGTGAATGGTCTTTGCTTTCTTCGGAAGCAATTCACCGCATGCAATCCACTGTTTTCACCGCATTTTTGTTTCTGGTGTTTAGTGATGAATCCATGTGTCATCCATGGTCAGAAATCGTTGAATTCCTCGTAAACACTTGCAAATAATCGGCTGAGGTTCGAGCTTGAATGCGTTTTTGCTTCGAGTTGAGCAAATGCGGCACCTATCTTGTAGAAAACTTTTCAAACCCAATTAATTAGGTAAAATAAGAACTACTCGTTCATAATACGTACAACTTCCCCAATTTGACGCACTTTTATTCGGTGATCTGCCAAAATCATGTCATAGATTTTTTCCACAATTTCTGGCGTGGTAGCCGTTTCCGGACGTCCTGAACGTACCTCATCACTTATCTGCGTGTGGCCACGCTCAAATTTCCAAACCCAAAAACTCACGGAGAAGAATGGTGATGATGAATCCTCATGAACGGCATCTAACCTTGATTTGATTTCCGTTACGATTTTCCCTTATAAATAAAAAATTTGATGACCGCTCAAACTTCGTTTTTATGCATAATTAAAAACACAAAAAGTACGTGACTTAAATGTTTGTCAAAACCAGACTATTTGACAGATTGATTTAACATTTGCACTCAATTGATAGAAAGAGTTGGCAACGCAACGACATAAAGAATTTGGAAAAAGCAATACCCTCGCAGCGATTCCGCCTCTCGCCTCGTACAACAAAGAAAACAAAAGCCTTGCAGCTTCCTCCGAAATTATCTTAATCAATCTATGAATTAGTGGAAATCTATCTGATAAGGGAGATTTCGTCAAAATCGGTTCAATGCCATATGTAACTTACAATTAACCACACGTAATCGTGGGTAGCGCCGTGAAATATTTGTGCTGTCGATGTCTCGCTTTCTACTGTAGTTGTAACAGGGAATTTGTGTTATGTGTTTCGCTGTTTGTAAACTTAGCGATATTTCCATAGTTGGAGTATAGAAGAAATTGGATGTACTGAATTTTTTGAATGTGGAGCTGTACAGTAATTATGTAAATACATGTCTTATCCATGTAAACAGTGCGAAACATAGACAAAAGGAAGAAGATAGTTTACCTCATTCGAAGTTTCTATAGAATTTAATTTTGTCGTTAAGTGTGTGTAATATTGCACAACATGTAGTTAACAACGAATATTTTAGAGTGTTTTGGAAGACAAACCAAAACGTCACACGATATCACCTACCGCGCATGAGAGAAAATGGTAGAAATAAATTTAAAAATCTGAACTAACAGATGAAGCATCGTGATTCACAATTGACGAAGCAACGGCTGGGAACAAAATGAAGCGTGCTTATAGCCGACAAATTATAAAAGGAATTAACCAGGGACGTAGCAATTATAACATAAACGACAAAAATCAGTTTTAACCATTTATATTGATGAATTTATAAAATCGTTATAATTAACCATTTTATAAGATATATATTATTTTGGTTATCGTAACCAATTAAAGTGTGAAATATTTTTTGGTTATAAGTAACAATTATATCAACCAAAAAAATTTTTGGTTTCAGATAACCATTATATCAACCAAAAAGATTTTTGGTTAGAAATGACCATTACAAAAAAATTTTTTTTTGTTATCAGGGATGAAATTGATAATGAGAAATTAATTCATACAGTTTTAGTGGGAATATTTCTCTCATTTAAAATGTTGAATAGGGATTTCTAAATCCATTAAAATCGTTACTAAAATTGCAATTGACTGTATGTAACCTTTATTAGGTTTTATGTAATGATTTTAAAATATAAAAAATATACACCGCCTTCAGCTATGTTTAATTTGCTACTACCGCCACAGATTTGTTGTGTTATCTTGTTCATGTGTTGTTGTTGCATTAAATTTATGGCTCATTTGTTGTTCTGTTTGTTAAAATTTTTGGCCACAGATTTGTTGTGTTATCTTGTTCATGTGTTGTTGTTGCATTAAATTTATGGCTCATTTGTTGTTCTGTTTGTTAAGATTTTTGTTTTTTTATTTTGTGTGGATTTTTGATATTTTTTGGTATATTTTGTTTTTTCATAGCTTTTTTATGTTCATTCACTTAAAAAAATTTTTTTCATCTCTGATAACCAAAAAAGAATTTTTTTGTAATGGTTATTTCTAACCAAAAAATCTTTTTGGTTGATATAATGGTTATTTGAAACCAAAAATTATTTTGGGTGAGATACTTGTTAGTGATAACCAAAAAAATATATTTCTCACTTTAATTGGTTACGATAACCAAAATAATATATTTGCAATGATAATGGTTAAAAATTCCCAATATTAAATAAAATGAATTTTCTTGTAACCTTTTTATCTGATATAAAAAATAACAATTATATTTGGTCTCTGGAATTAACAAAGAAGAAAGTATTACACAAAATTTTGGAAAAAATGTGCAGAGATGAAAGGAATCGATTCTAGGACCCACAGCTGTGTGGTATAGAGGTATTTGAAACTAAAAGTCTATCTAATCAGTTACCAAAATCTCAAGAAACTGATAAAGCCAAATGACGCAAAAAGAGAAAAAGAAAGTCTTCGACCCTGAAATCTCTTAACTGTTGTAATTGTAGCTAATGTAATTGTTCGAAATCAGAAGTTTATTTCTTCGGAACCAAAATATAAATGAAGTGATTAGACTAAATAGTGTCAAAGAAACAGAAGAAGTTATTGCAGAACACATGTAAAATGTTAATTTTAAAGAATTTTGCAAATACGTATGTTAGCGACGGATAGATTTTGATATATGTCAGTAGGGCACTAAAACCACGTTTTTCTAATCTCCTCCACATAACACGTTTACTACATGCTGTGAATCTTTTAGCCAAAATTTAACACCTAAACTAACAAATAAAGCATTGTGATTTACAATAGATGAAACAACGGCTGCAAATAAAACGGAGCGTGCATGTAGCCGAAACTGTTGAACACTGTTAGCCTGTAGTTGCATTAATCAATGAAACAGAAAAAGTTTTTTCTGAAATGTCCTGAGTGAATTCGGGAATTTTACAAGTTATGTCCGCGAATTTTTACTTTTTAAAAATCAAAGTCGTCATGACAGTTGGGAAAGAAACATTTTCTCTCAAAGTAAAGCGCCATTGCGGTCAGTAATACGGCTAGATATTATTGAGAAAAGTTGTTCAGAATACGAAATTATGACTCTATGCAAAATGTCACACATATTTAATCACTATGACTAGATCAGTATTTGTTTTCTATTGTTGTATTATCATATAACTACAAAAAAAAGTATCTGTATAAGTTATCATTAAAAAATTAATATTAGTTTTTGATAAAGCATTTTATTAAAAGAAAATGAGAATGCACAACAATTACTCAATTTGAATCTCTACACGATCGGCACATTTTTCCACCCTAACTCAAAATTCCTCAACTACTTTTAGTATAGTTGCTTTCATAAAGATCACATGAACAAACCTCTTGTTTCAAATAGCCAGATAAATAAAAATCTAAAGGGGTCACATCAGGTGATATCTCTGGCCAATGTATTGGACCATATCATCCAATCCACCTTTCGTAAAAGGGTTGATTCAAAAAATTTGTAATTAGTTTACGTTTATTTTATTAATAATAATTTACTTCTTTACGCATTATGCGAATGTTAGTTAATTAAATAAAAAAATTTAAATGTACCGATGGTCCAGGAATTCAAATTGAATAATTGTAATGCCCCTTTTTTTAATAAAGTACTTTATTAAAATCTTATATTATATTATCTTATATTATTTTTTTGACAACTAATACAGAATATTTGTTTTTCTGTAGTTACAATGCAAGAATACAAAACAAATACTGATTTATCCGAAGTAATCCGATATTTGTGAAATTTTGCATAGAGTCATAATTTTATATTCTAAACAACTTTTTCAATAACATTTTGCCGTATTATTGTTCGGAATAGAACTTTACTTTGGCAGAACATGTTCTTGAAATTTTTAAGCCAATCAAGGTGGCATTCCAAAACATTAAAACGAGATTCAAAAATGATTGATCAGTCATATCGATCGTGAAGTTAATCCAAGGACATACTGTTTATTTCTAAATTAACTTTTTAAATAGTCAACGCAGACAATTCATAGTTTCTAGTTTAGTTCAAATACATTTTAACTAATTAATACAATGATAGAAACAACGTTCATAATTATTACTACATAATAATAGTTCGTACCCTTATAACTTCAGGACAGGCGTAATGGGGGACCCACAGCTCGTTTCCAACATAGAACCCATCGGTTGCAAGGAGGCCATACCAAAATCGGCGACTTTGATGTTGTTTTTTTCATCAAGTAGCAGATTCTCGGGTTTTAGATCCCTATGGCTGTAAGAACGTAATTATCGTTAGTACCACATTATCAAGTAACCAAAATAACAAATACAATTCGCAAGAAAAAGTTTGTTATGTATCAAAACATAAACGCGTAAATAACAAAAGTTCTAATTATATTTTCAAGTTTCTATTTATGGTTATGTCTACCAAATGTAAAACGAGATAACGCCGTCTTTTACGTGCATTAGATACCCAGCCGCAATGCCGACAACTTATTAAGTGAATGTGGTTTCTTGTCACTTGCATCGTGTCTTCAACGGTTAAATTGAGGCGCCTCCGCCAACAATTTCTGCGGAATATGTCAAACATATCGCGACGTACAATTTACCAGCCAGTGAACTCCCGCTTCTATATCTTCGTCTGGAATGTAGGGCGATGTATTTCGCCGATAACAGGCCTTGTGAGCAGCAGTTTACAAAGACACGTGAAGTTCTATTGAAAAATGTTTTAGGCATTTCTACGGAGAGAAATAATACTCTCTCAAAAGACGTTCTCGTTGGTGACGATTTCGTACTAGGTATTTGTGGTATAAATATAGATAATGACTGGAGAGTTTTAATGGCGATTGTACAATGTCGAAGTTTCTTAATTATAGATTATTTGAAAGGCGATGCCTACTTGGCGTTATTCTTGATGACATCTTTCTTGTATTAAAATCGAATTCAAATAATATTCTCCTAATAATAGCTAATTTTAGCTAAGCATCCTTACTTTCTGATATCAGAATTTATAACAATACATCTTTTCACAAGCGACAGCACAAACTACATTCAAATTAGGATGGGTAACATATCAATGAATTTTATCCCAATTTAAAAAAGGAGAAGAAGAATTTTCAAACACTCATATTAAGGTAGAACATAATGTTTTTACATTTTTAGAAATTTCAAATTTTGAATAGTTTTGTGAAAAACATAACCAGTAATTACATCCAGATCTAGATGGAGAAAATAACAGTCATAACAATAAAATAACTATAGAAATCAGAAAATAATAATGCATTTCATCAAAAAGTGGAAAATCGTATTAAGAACAAATTGGATGGTTGTCAGAGAAAGCATCTCCAAAGTTTTAAAAGAACTCATAAGACGTAAGAAAGTTCTAAATTAAAATTATTTGATTTCCGAAAAAGGTGAAGGATTAATATGATGGCATACAAAATCTACAAACATTGAGAATCCAAACTGATGATCAAATAAATGAATTGCCGATGAAATTATCTACACAAATTCCTTTTTATTTTCTTAGGATAGAAGGTACGCCATCTGGAGCTTTAGTTTAGAAATGTTTAATAACTGACAATTCTCAGGCGATCGGCTTCACTAAGCACAATTTGAAAACGTCAATTCCGTAAAATTTGAACCATGAATAAGTTTACACCGAAAGGACACGCTTTACATTGAAAATAATAGCTCAGTTGTGTTAACTCAGCGTGCATATCGTCAAAAATATCATGGTCGTTCTGTCCGTCTTCCGACAACACAATTCGTCATTTGGTCTCGAATTTTATTGAGTACGGGTGTGTAGAAAATCTCTAAGAACACGTTAGACAGCGTCCTCGTTGGTCCAATGAAGCTGTTGAAGCAGTTTAAGAGAGTGTTGCCGAAAATCCAAATGTTTGATATCGCCGCCGATCTCATCAATTACACACCACTTTAAAGTGGATTTTGAAGCAAGACCTTCACATGTTTCCATACAAAGTGCAATTGACTCAAAGATTATTGGAAACACACAAGCCGCGTCGCTTAACTCACGCGATTGGCGTCGTTTGAATGATTGAAACTGAGCCGGATTTTTGGGAGGGAATTCTAATGACTAATGAGGCTCATTTCACCCTCTCTCACGGGGTAAACAAATAAGATTGTCGCTTTTGGGAAACCGATAATCCTCACATAATTCATGAAACACCATTGCACGATGAGACAGTGGCCGTTTGGGCCGGTATTTGCTCCAAAACCATCGTCAGACGGTCGATGGCAATCGGTATTGATGGGTGTTGACGCACTTTGTGTGTCCAAGTCTGGATTCAACAAGACAGGGCGCCATGCCACACTACGTACCGAGAATGAAGTTTTTGAAGCAAAACTTTCCTAAACGTGTGGTGTCGAAAAACGGTGACATGGCCTGGCCTTCAAGATCTCCAGATTTGTCTCCTCCAAACTTCTTCCTATGGAACTGTTTAAAAAGCAAAGTCCATTCCAACAAGTCGAAGACTCTAGTTGAGCTCAAAAACAACATTCGAACCGAAATGGTCGTAATA
This sequence comes from Chrysina gloriosa, assembly GCA_038088585.1. Lineage (NCBI taxonomy): Eukaryota > Metazoa > Arthropoda > Insecta > Coleoptera > Scarabaeidae > Chrysina > Chrysina gloriosa. The sequence goes on along the minus strand of CM076095.1, from coordinate 22,051,760 downwards.
CCACCTGAGATGCTGGCCAATGTTATGCAAAATACTAGAAAATGAGCCCAAATTTGTATCAATGATAAAGGCGCCCACTTAGTCGATATTGTGTTCAAGAAATAGCTCACATAAATTGTGAAGCTATTAAGCATTTCTCCACCGAACCTCCAAGTGGTGCACCTTGTACATATACAGCTTTAAATCTAAGCTCTTTTATTACTTTATACGAAAGTATTTGGAACTTCAGCTATGCTTAACTAAAACCCAAAATCTAAAACAACTGATGACCAAAATTGGAAGCAAATTGTGCAACATTAAATTGAATTGAAGAAAATATGTATTTACATAGTTTAGACATAAATCTACCTACTAAAAATATTTGCTATTGTGGCAAGTATTTGAAATGAAAGGTCTAACTAATCAAACCTGAAAATGAAAGTGACACGCACAAATGGAACAAAACTATAAAAAGAATTATCAAAGAACGCATAAACAAAGTATTCGCAGAAATTTGCAAAATAATATAGAAGAAAAGAGAATTACTCATAGGCCCAATACATCCTAGCTGCTTCATATAGAGCTATTTGAAACGAAAAGTCAACTAATCAGTTACCAATATCTCAAGAAACTGATGAAGTCAAAATGACGCAAAATTAAAGGAATCACTAACGAATGCATGGAAACAGAGAAAAGCAAAGTGTTTGACTCTCAAATCCCTTAACTGTTGTAGTTGTAGCCAATGTAGTTATTCGAAATCAGAAGTTTATTTGTTCGAACCCAAAATATAAAGGAAGTGGCTAGACTAAATGGTGGCAAAGAAACAGAAGAAGTTATTGAAGAACACATATAAAATGTTTTCAAATTTCGCCAGAAAATCAATAAGCAAAGAAGAAGTTCCTGGTCATCATATTCCTTGTTCGCTGTGGACGTTGGACGTGAAACCAGAAAACTACTTAAACAAAAATTCTGCAGGAACCAGTTAGGCCAAGTAACTTTTAAAAAACGAAAGTAATAGTAGACTAAGTAGGGGCGTTTTGGATCAAGATACCATACAAAATAACATAGCGCCCTAAAAATGCTATTCGAGCGCGTTGCTTCACGTCAGCACCTCGAAAACCGATCTGTTTTCTTGCCTGGCTTGTGTGGCTTGTGTGACTTAATCACAATCGCGGATTTTAACGACGAAAACTTTGGCGGCGAGTGCCCAGACGATGGAGTCATGTAGTCGATAGACTCGTTGATAGTCGCTATCCTAACGACGATGACGATAAAAACTGCGGTTTCAGGGCGTTAGCAAAAACAGTTATATTCAATTAAGCGCCAATACCATTAGCAACGTTCGAATCAATGGTAGCGACAACGAGTAAGAAATCATCAAGTCATTATGAAGGAATGGCTGATTGATTGAGGAAGGCTGATAACTGGAATTTATTAAAAAGCTTATATGATAGAGATCTACCACTAATAGGTCAATAAAACAAGGCTGGTTTGAGCGTTCTGAAAATATAACTATCGCTCAAACCAGCCTTGTTTTATTGACCTATTAGTGGTAGATCTCTATCATATAAGATAAGTATAAAAAGGTCACGAAATATATATATATATACATTTAATTTATTAAAAAGGTGGATGATGTATTATCATTAAGTAGTGTGAATCGGACTGACGCTGTCACTCCGCCGAATTTTATTACTCAATGGTAAGTAGTCGTTAATCAGTTATTGAATAATAAAATTCGGAAGAGTGGCAGTGTCAGTCCGATTTACACTACTTAATGATAACACATCCATCCACCTTTTTAACAAACTCAACTTAAACTTAACCTAAAACCACCGATAATGATAAGCAAATTTTTGGAAAAACCTTGTGAGGTATTCCATGAAGTGATAAGCACTTAACCAAAAAAGGAACAAGACTACCTTAACGTATTAAGCAAGTTAGGTAACAAATTCATAGTTGATGGTGACTATAACGATAAAAATAGTATCTGGGACTCGCAGCTCGCGACCTTAGAACTAAGATGTACATATCAGTCAACAGAGAAACCAACCTATTGGCCATCGAACCATAATAAAATACCGGATCTTCTGGACTTTTTCATATTAAAAAGTATTTCTTCAAATTATGTGCATATAGAAGAAAACTTTGACTTGGCCCCAGATCATTTACCAGTTATCCTCACACTTAGCCAGAAAGTCATCAGAAAAGAAGCAAATCGCGCCCTAACTCATAGAAAAACTAACTAGCGAGGATTTCACAAAGACCTGAATAATATGATCCAACTAAACGTGTCGCTAAAAACAAAAGAACAGTTAAACAATGAAGTAGTAAGATTGGTTGCAGAAATACAACAAACTGCGTGGAAAAATACACCAACAATCACAAGAAAGACGGCTGGCAACAACTATCCCATCGAAATTAGAAATATGATTGCAGAAAAAGAAGATTAAGGAAAAAGTGGCAGGCCACAAGGGCTCCACAAGATAAAGACAGACTCAATAGAACGACCCAAAGATTACAAAGGGAAATTCTAGAACACAAAAAGGAATGCTATAAGTAAATACTTACAAGATCTGTCGAATTACAAAGAAACCGAATACTCCTTGTGGAAAATAACTAGAAAGCTAAAAAACATACACATATTGCCCACCCATTAAAACTGGGAACGCCACTTGGGCAAGAGATAACCAGCAAAAGGCGGACACCTTCGCTACTCATTTGGCAAATATTTACCAATCACAGGAAAATAATGCTGTACTGGAAGAGACTGATCAAAACATAGAAAACTTAGAAATTAAGTTGGTCACCCCAAAAGAAGTCGCCAAGGAAATTAAGAAAAACCTAAACCCTAAAAAAGCGCCGGGCTATGACTTTATAACAGGAGAGATATTAAAAAAACTACCTAGAGAAGCTATAATCAAGATAAGTTACATTATAAACCGGGAAAACCTGTAAATTTGGCTTCCTCATATAGGCCCAACTCACTTTTACCTGTCTTATCCAAACTGTTTGAAAAGCTGCTGCTGAATAGGATCAAACCTATCGTTGAAAAGAAGGAGCTGATCCCAACAACCAGTTCGGATTTCGAAATAAACATTTGACGATTGACCAAGTTCATAGGATAACCGACTACATTGAGAAAGCTTACGAAGAAAAGCAAATGTGCTCGGCAGTATTTGTTGACGTGGCGCAGACCTTCGACACTGTCTGACATGCTGGACTCATGCAGAAATTACAAAAAATGGTGCCGAAACAATATGCGGAAATCCTCAGATCTTACTTAACTGCAAGAATGTTTAAAGTAAAGCAAAATGACGTATATTCTCAAATGAAAGAAATTACAGCGGGAGTACCGCAAGGCAACGTTTTGGGCCCTGTACTATATTTACTATATACACTAGCGATACGCCACAGGAACCCAACAGCAAAATAGCTACATTTGCGGACGATACGGTCATCTTAGTCGTCGGAAATAATTATTTAGAAACTAAAAAGAAACTACAAGAATCCTGCAATAAAACAAACCAGTGGATGGAAAAGGGGAAAATCAGAGTTAATGAAGCCAAATCGGTACACGCTGACTTCACACACCTAAAAAGCAAATATTCTGAAATAACTATAAATAACAAAGTTATCCCTTATTGCAACTCTGCCAAATATTTGAGTATGAACTTAGATGCACGACTCAAATGGAAGGGGCACATAAAAAAGAAATGAAGAGAACTTGATTTCAGATTTTAAAAATGTATTGGCTTCTAGCAAGAAAATCTAAGCTGTCAATATACAACAAAGTGCTATTATATAAGCAAGTCCTAAAACCTGTTTGAACCTGTGGCATATCACTGTGGGGGTGTGTAGCCAAAAGTAATATAGCTATAATACAAAAATTTCAAAATAAAGTACTGAGATGGGTGGTTAATGCACCCTGGTTCTACAGAAATGAAGATCTGCACAGAGACCCGAACATGTCGACTATCAAAGAAGAGGCAAAAAGATTCGCAGAGAAGCACGAAGCCAGATTTCACTTTCACGTTAACGAAGAGCCCCTCCAGCACCTAGACAATGCAACAGTTAAAAGAAGACTTCAAAGAAAAGACCCTATTAACTGGTGTAGTAGTGTAGTGTAGTGGCAGCTACATCAGTGATAAATATAATCATCAACGTGTTTAGAACTATCTCCGAGCTAACTAAGACGTACCACTGGGGACACCTTAGATAAGTACTTAATTATAAGATGTAAGAGAATAAAATTGTAAGATAGTCAGTCATCACTAGTAACAATAAAATTGATTAGAGAAAAAAATCTTCTAACTGTTTCCAATGCAGATAATTAAAGTTAGAAACGTATCCGGTCAGATTCAAAACCATAAAAGAATTTTTATATTTATTGAAAAGTCGCAGACAAAAACAAAGATTACTTCACAAACGAAACAAATATCCTGGAATCCAAGACGAATTTTAGTGACCAACTACAAGGAAAGAAATAGTGTATTCAACTGAGAGTAGCACCAGAAGTTGTACCAAGATGAAGAATAACAAAGGAAGTGGGCACTTATAGGAAACGCTCTAAAGTTCTCCCCAACCACCGCAAGAATTCTTGTACCTGTACAAACTATTCCTCTCAGCGTACTTGCAGGTATCTGAATCGATCTAGTAGGACTAGTAACCACTGAATTATGTCTGCCAAAGGATAAAAGAATCAACAAAATACTTTATAATGCAGATATTTCTAAACTGGGGATATTCGACGGACACGTGATTCAGCAGGAAGTAGAATTTCCTACCTTGGCACAAATATAACGTGAAAGTTTAGGATGCAGTGCAACAGCAAATTGCCAAGCTCGATGAAGTGATGGTTTGGAGAAATAAACATATTAAACGAAAAACAAAATTTAGAATATACAAAACAACCATCGGGAAGATGAAGGCGTTTGCTGAAAACTACAAATATATGGGAAGAAAAGTTGTTGGACGAAGAAGACGACAATCGTTTAAAATAGAAAACATCAACGAATAAGCACATAGCCGCAGGTTGGAATGGAATGAACAGCATTGCCAAATGCTTGTAAAGATCTCAAGGGATAAATCTCCAGAAAGCAGAAGAAGTACAAGCCCTGCAAGAAATAATGGAGCGACAAGCTGGGGCAAAGAATCCTAAGAAGGAACAGTCTTTACGACTCTAACATAGAAGAAGACTGCACTCCAAATCTAGACAAACTAACTTGTCCATGTGATTAAAAAGAAAATGGAACCAATTACTGAAAGACGTATATAAAAAGTTTTAAAACCAATTCATCAACGGACAAAGAAATTAAAATTTGTTAAACAATAATAATAATAATATTAAGTAAATTAATCGTTGGTAGGATAAAGGTGGACGAATCCAAAGAAGTATTACAACATTACAACAAATTTATACCACCTGAACAAAATCGAACGAGATCTCTTTAACGCGTAATTTTCACTGTATTTCTAAACGACCAATAAAAATCCAAGACATCAAAAGAGCGTGGAAAAGATTTCGTCGAATATTGCTTTCTACATACTGGAAATCGATATTACCACCCCCATATCCTTTATTGTTAGATGTCGTTTAACGCAGTGGAATCTCCCGACATATTTACTTATATCTTAGCACCCTCTATTTTAATATCGGCTCTTCGCCGTAGAATCCCGCTCGTACACCCCATATTTTTGTTGCGCGCCCGCCTTTATAGTCGCTGCGAATTTCTGAAGGGACGTGAAATATATTTCTGCGCTGATATAGGCGGAGGTGTAGTACGCGAGGCACATACATAGATATCGTGTAGTATCTCTGTCGGTTTGTTGTGTATAAAGACACGCGTCAGGGCTTTGTTAAGTTCTCTTCGAGCCTTGTTGGAAGCCGTTGTAGTGAGTTCATTCACTCGCGAAACAAAGTCTTCCTCCGCGCTTTACGGAAGAAAGACGCGGAAAGAGGATTCGTTATCGTTATTAATTTATTGCTGACGTATGTGCCCATTCTTTTAAGTTATTTCCCCTGCTGAAACCGTGTTGAAATAACGTCAAATTAGATAAATACATTTATCACAAAGATTGAGGATAATTGAGCACATATAAAGAAATAAGACATTTTATTTGAGAAAGTCATTTAATTTGATTCTCTGTATACAAGAAGATCAAATATCAAAAACAGAATCATTTTGAGTTGGAAGTTTTAAGAAAAAGGTAGCAGAAAATTTACTGGTTTCTGGTTTATTGCTGGTTAATCCAAACTTGCACCTTCTAGTCTCATTTCAAATGAAAACGGTGATCTCTCAAAATATATCTCTATAAATTCAAATCCAGTGACTATGGTGGGCAAGGAAGCATATTAATTTCTTCTTTTATGAAAGTCCGAAACGTTTAAGCAACGGGGGATTATAATGATATGGTACATAAGCATAAATTCTGGACCAATAATGCTTGCATGGGGATGGACAATATATCTTCAATACTATTGTAATACTTAGCGCATGCGATAATGTGTATCATGTTCTAACAATTTCCAAGCACGAACTTTTGCATCACAACTCAATTGCGTTCTTGTAAATTGAAATTTAGATTGGTGCTGGGCAAGCAAGAATGTTGATATTTCCTTCATTCCATGATATTTCGAAATGTTTAGGCAATGTGTTGTGTTGCATAAAAAGTAATTTTAGATTAATAATTCTCCTACGAGAAAGAATACTAGATGGACAACACAGCAATAAGCAACTACGTATGTTTGAAATTCACTCAAGTCATTAAAAACCAGTTTTCCCAAATACTAACATTACCGTAAGATGTTTTGTGGAGTAAGGCATTACCAACCTAAAGAGTATCTAAGCACGAACCGCTTTGCAATGCAATCCCAACGTATCCCCAAAAGTTGGAATGCTGAAATTAAGTAAGGTAGAACTGTGATATTATGCTGCATATGAACAATTGTGTTTGCGAGTCTCTCAAACCGATCAAAAGTAGCGTAAGGTATTTCAAGAGCTAACAAATTTATATAAAAGAAATAAAATTACCCTTACCAAACCTTTCAGAAATAATTTCAGGTATATATATATATATATATATATATGTATATACGTCAACTCTACAGGCCTTGAAAGCCCCTGGCTTCCAGATCAGGGTTATTTTTTCCACTCTCTTCGGTCTTGTGCCCTGTCACTCCAGTTCTTTATTCCGATCTTTTCCAAATCTCTTTTTACCACCTCCAACCATCTCCTTCTTGGGCGTCCTATTCTCTTCTTCTTACCTTCCCCAGCCTCCAGTACTCTCTGCACGAGTCTCTGTTTTGGCATTCGCATGATGTGTCCAACCCATCTTAATCTTTGAGTCCGAATCTTATTTGCAATACTTGGTTTTCTGAACATATTCATTACCTCAGCATTTGTTCTTCTCCATTTGCTCTCAGTTGTTTTGACTCCCCCAAATATCTTTCTCGGAACTTTTCTTTCCCAAGCTTCCAGTTTGTTCTTTTCTTACTCGGTCATTACCCATGTTTCGTCTTATTCTTATTATGGATACATTCCCTGGTTTTAGAAAAGTTGTTAGGGACCCCAGTGCTCTACTTCCCTTTAAAATTCTTTTATCTATTTCTGTTTCTTCTTGAGCCTTGCTTGTTACTGTTACTTCAAAGTATGTAAATTCCTCCACTTTTTGAATGTTGTATTCCCTTTATCCTTCTTTTGTCACCTCTGTATACATTTCCATATATTTTGCTTTTCTTTCGTTCACCCTCAATCCATACTTCCTTGCTTCTTCCTCGAAATGTTGAAATGCTTTTTCTAACTTCCTCCTAGATCTAGTTATCTGGTTATCTAGTTAGAATCTGCTTTTTATGATGAATTTAACCTCCGCTGATGATTGCTTCTAAAACCAACTTAAATAAATCGGTCGACAGCGGGTCACCTTGTGTTAGTTCTCTTTTAATTACGAACTGGTCTGAGAGATTATCCTCAAATGTAATTCCATTACTCGTGTTTGTTAAGGGCTATGCTTCGTAAAGTTTACTGCGAATTTTCGAATCATACACCTGTTTAAAGTCAATGAAAAGGATACGCGGACCCAGATTTTGTTCGTAGCTGTTATTTTGTATCATTTTTAGTGTATCTGAACTATGGTGGACCTTCCTGACCTAAATCTCCCTTGACATTCTCCTAGTACTTGAGTCTCAAATCCCTTCAGTCTTCTACGTACGATCCTTGCCAGGATCTTGTAGACTACAACCAGTAATGCAATCCCTTTGTAATTTTCAGAGTGGGTTTGATTTCCTTTTTAGTACAGGGTATACAATAGTCTCATTCCAACACTTTGGCATTTCCTTTTCTCGCCATATTTTAAACATCAGGTGATGTAGCCTTTCAATAAGGTTTTCTCCCCATTTTTCAAAATTTCTGCTGTGATCTCATTCTCCCGGCACACTTATTATTTTTCAATTCTCTTATTATTTCGCTTACTTCTTGGTTGGATATTCAATTATTTATTCATCGTCATTTCCTGGTTTAACGGGTGTTTCTTCTTCTTCCGCTTGCTGTTGACCTTCCCCTTCCTCATTCAACAACTCCCCGAAATATTCCGCCCACCTATACATTTTTTGGCAAATAAGTTCCCATCCTCTGTGGAAAGCTGGGAATTAAGTATTACCAACGATATCCGGCTAACGTACAAGACCTCCAACGAGTACTGTACAACTGTAAAGCACTGCACAATGAATATCACACACTGAATACCTGTCCGAACCACACCAAAATACTGCTGACAGTCTGTGTATTTTGTTTTGATGTGTTTTGCGCAGGTGTTTAGTGTGTGATGTTCATTGTGCAGTACTTTAGAGTTGTATATTGCTCGTTGCGTGGTCTTCGTCTTGGGCGTTAGACGGATATCGCAGATGATACTTCATTCCCCCAGTTTTCCACTAAGGATGGCACTAAATACGTATGTGGAATTATTTCTGGAAGGTGTAGGAAGGGTAATGTTATTTCTTTTATATATTATTTTAGCCAGAGCCTCGTTATTATTATTAGGTAAGAAATTATTCGAAGGAAACACATGTTCTAAACTGTAACCGTTTCTCCAGCTCCAGTTTCTTCTTCTTTCTGGGTTCCGTAAACTGGGGAAAAGTTTAGTAATAGCGTGTAGTTGAACATAAGGCAAAGAAATGTTTCTGTAACTTATAATTATTATACCACACATTTGCCCCAAAATATACAGCACTAAGACCAATCCGACGCTGTGAAGTATAACGCTTACAACAAAGAAGAAGAAGAAGAAGAAAAAGAAGAAGAAAAAGAAGAAGAAAAAGAAGAAGAAAAATTAATCTATTTTAATCTCCTATAAAGAGATAACCCAGAAACTGTCATTGTTACTCATATTTAATTGACCGGTATGGCAAGTTGCGCGGGCTCCTGAAATGTCAGAACCTCAAATCCTGAAGAAATAGCCTCATCACCGTGTTCCTGTAGCATTCCTTCGTAGTGATAAGAGGATGCCATCTTTTGGGGAAGATGTATCTATATACATATTCCACGCGTTCATGTGATTACACGTACAAAATCTGATGGTCTAATGCCACGTTAATATGTATCTGAAGGCTAGTGATCTACTCTAGTTCATACTCCTGATGAAGTTACCAAACGGTGACGAAATATAGAGGTTGAACAAATGGGACTTTTATTTCACGGACCGACCACCCCAATAGAGTTTTTCGCTCGATTTTATATATTCGACTCTAAACAGTACGGTCGAAATACATTTTTACTATATACACATATATATCTATATATTTTTAAATAACAATGGAAAACATCAAAATAAAATTGATCAATAATGTTTGACAATAATTACAAGTCACTAAAACATCTCTCAACTACTTGTTTAACTTCATCAATTTCGCTGACCATGAATCCTTATCAATCCAAACAACACATTCAACCAGATGTCAAATTTAAAAATCTAAATTCACTTACCAGATCGAGTGACTATGGCAGAAATCTAAAGCTGATATTATTTGTCTGAAAAATCTCCGAGCTTCTTTAGGCGTTAATCTTCCTTTCTTGACTAAGTAATCGAATAATTCTCCCCCAGATACATGTTCCAAAACTAAATACCTAAAGAAAAGCGAACACGTTTTAATAATTACATCATAAAAAATATAAATTTTAGATTAAATATATTCTTTAATACAAATATTTCTTTTTTGATCGGTAATACCATTTAACATTAATTTCCTAAAATTTACGTAAGCTCCAGAAGCACAAATTTTACTTTCCTTAACATTGTAGCATTTTTTTAAATTAATGCTGTAATTTACTGGAACAGTAGTTGTTAAGTTGTTTAGTTTCGAGTTTATAGTACAAGACTTAAAGTTGCAAACCAATTTAGCGTTTGTCTGTTTCATTGGTATCATACAGTTCATGCGGGTTTTAGGTCATTTTGGACCATTGAGTTGGGACATCTTTGTAACATGTGAGCACATTCCTAAAATCAATTTTTATTTTGGATTTAAGAAAACCACGTGTTCGAGATTCCCATTCCCATCATTGTGATTTTCTCCACCTTTTTATGAGCGTGCTTTACAGCACCATTTCGCTATTTTTCAGGGACTAACTAATACACGGATCTACTAACAAGTTAATTTCGGATTAAGTAATTGTAAGGGATTACCTTAGTTTTATGGCGAATCTATATCTTATGGCGAGTTTTCTACCTGCTCAATTTGCAATTTTCAGAAGTATTTAAGCCAGTTTGATTATGAAGCAATCTAAATACGAACGTAGGATAAATTTTTATTTAGAATTTCACTATTTAACAGTAAGATTTTTTAAGGTAAAGCACTGGATGGTTTCTATTTGATTTACTAAATTAAAGTGTTTGACTAGCACTTGTGCTCTGTTCAATTTCCGAATGAAAAGTCCAGTGCCCAAATATTGTGAGCCATAAATGAGGACTGAAAAAGAAAATGAAAATCAAGTACGATGGGAGGAAGTGATGACAATTGCAGACGACAGAATACGTTACTGAATTCTTGTCCTTCCTGACCTATGTATTTAGCTTATTTCTTTCTGCTTTTGTACTTTTTTTCAAGTGTTCTTTGATATCCGAACAAGATCCTGTATGTCTAGTACTTAACCAATCAAGTTTCCCGTTGTATCCTATCCATTTTGACTTTCCCCTTTTAGTAGTGATTTTCACTCGCCCTGCTTTTGTGATCTCTTACAAGCTTCGGTTTGTCATTATTTCTGACGGGTAAATTTGTTTGTAAAGTTGTAAACGTTATATTTATGACTTTTCTCAGTAAATGTTTGTAATTTTTTTTAATGTTTTCTACGCTTACTGTCCACGTTTCCGCATTATACACTAATTTGTTTAGAATAATCGTAGTTTCGTTTTTCCCAAGATGTTCTTCGATTTCTAAACTCTTCCCGAGACGTTAAAGCAATGCTTTTGAGTTTGTGCTATTCTTCTTATGATATTATTTCTTGCCCATCCATTTAAGTAAACTAGCTCCCCTCCCTCCGGTAACAGAGCTCTTCATTCTTTCTATTTCTTTGTTCGAAAATTTCATCATAATAATAATCAGTAAATGACAGCACAGAGTATAAAAATGGGAGAACAAATAAAAGGATGTGCTGGTTGCAAAACTTACTTTTGCGTTGAACAAAAAACGATTTACAAGACAAAATCAGCGGGACAAAATACGCCAATTGCCACTAATGAGCAGGAACCAATTGTGAAGGCAGTGAGCATGATCATAGGACACTGTCAGCTTAACAAACACATCCACTCCATAGAAATAATGGAAAATTCTATAATGATGGCGTTGCTAGGCAGATGATTTATAGGCACCTTGTTGTGTTTGATCTTCATCATACTTCCGTACACAATCGTCTTGAGTTTGAATGAAGAGCAAGTCAAAAATTACCAATGTACAAAACATCAAACCATTGTTCCACAGTCGGGCTTTAACTGTATTCAACTTCACAAGTTCGAACATTCACAATCACTTTATTTGCTGATTGAACAAGAATTTTAATATCAAATTCCTCTTCTTGCCCCTCCATTTAAGTTAGGCGGAAGTAACGAGTACAACGTAACTTGCAAACTTCAGGAGTAACAACGTGTTAGACTCTCGGGGAGGTCAAGGTGAAAAGACCTTTATTGCTGCTGCAATAAACGATATTAGTAAAATTTGGGTCTTTTCACCTTGACCTCGCCGAGAGTCTAACACGTTGTTACTCCTGAAGTTCCTCCACTTAAATTAATTATGCTCCCCTCTCTATGTTCCGGTACCAGTTCTCTCCAGTTCTTCAACCTTTCCTATTTCGTTTTTTTTTTCAAATGTCATTGTTATAATAAGAATGAGTAAATGACAGCACGAAAGATGAAAAGTGGGTAGGTAGATTACAGGAAGTGCTGGTTGCGAAACTTGCTTTCCCGTTGAGCAAAGAAAGACAAATTCAGCAGGATTTCTTGAAATTTCTTTATATCATATTTCCTAGAAATCTTAGCAGAAATCAGATCAATTGAAGGTGGTAACCAAGATATCTATTTTTAGTTCAAAAGCAACAGGTAACCTCTTATAAGTCGGCCTTTGCTCTCTCATAATCATAAGAAAAAATTGGGGATGAAGCTGCCATACACTGTTAAAAAATAGAATAGATTGGTCGAATAGCCACTGACAAAAAGAAAGATTACTCAATTGACAACTTTATGGAAGTTCAATGATCGACTTTAAGGAGAAGGAGGCGCGGATATAATGAATTTCGACTGGCAGGACAAAGAATGTATAAGTAACGTTTGATTTCTTCCAGGTCCTCTGGTGAAGATAGCATAGTAGTTGAAATACGCATTTGGAAGTATCCAAATCGGTTGTAGATGATTTTACTTCACAGAGTGGAGAAAAACGCGAAGATCAACTGTCTCAAATTCGGAAATTTGCTCTGAAAAGCAAGCATTAGCTAAAATTGACACGTAAAACTTCTGTCTTTCGTGAATTTCCAACTCAGGACAACAACTTGGTTGCCAAAACACGTTTTTCGGGATAATTAAAGAAGTGTAGTTAAAGCTCGTCCTAAACCACACATTATTCTAGTTTTATTGGTGCAATTCCTTAATTATCGAAATAAATAAAGCATTAAAACTCTAATAAGAGGCCAAAAGCAGTGATGCCCTCACAAATGCTCTGAAACTAATGCGATTAGGAAAAAGAGAGACATATATATTATATTTATCTCCCTCTTTTTCTTTCATATTGTACTTTAAAAAGTCGATAAAAGTAAGTTGATAAAGAAAATACCACTACAAATTTCAAAAGTCCAAAAACTTCGTTATGAAGTCACCAAAACGCGTAAAAAAATTAGATCAAATAAAAATTTATACAGCTTTAAGCTTTTAAAGTTAAAAGAAAACGAGACATTTTATTTTATAAAACGTCCGCCGTGGTAGTTGGCTCTGTCTGCAGACTCGCACGTCCCCGCAGGCAGGGTTGTTTTCCCGCGACTTAACTTTAATATTTTAAAAGGGAGTCATCAAAGCGACAAGAACCGTTTGTCTCTTGTCTAGTGCATAAGATCTCCATAGCATGCGTCTTTTAGAGTAAACCGTAGCGACTGCATTTACGAGGGAAAAAGATGAAACATTCTAAAGGAAAACGACTGCAGGTTTAAAGGATGCACCGTTACGCAAAACCTCCGCTCGATTTAAAGTTCAAGTTAGAGGGAACAATCGCGTTCTCTCCTCCGAGTTTGCTGTAGGCGGTTATAAAATAACATAGTAAGGATTCCATTCATCGTTTTAATTGAGAAAACGAAGTTAAAAGCTATCCGAAATAAAACAAGAAGCGGTTTTCCCGCAGTAACTTACAGGTACTTCTTGTTTTCGTAAACGTCTGAGAGGCCCAGGACGTGGGGGTGGTCTATGAGTTTCATGATTGCAATCTCCCGTTCGACCTGAAAATTGCAAGAAAAAGCGGTTGTAAATATAGACGAGAAATTTACGAGGAAATTTGAGAGCGGTTTCTTAAAAACCGCAACTCTGTTAATTAATTAATTAAAAACTTGGAGCTAAATCTCTGCTTTACATAAATACGTTCGCGTTAGAGTTTAAAGCCAAAAGCACTCGAATGACGAACAGTAATTATTCCGTTGCCTAATTCCGGGTTCCCGGACGATAATCCCGGAACAATCCACCGTTTTCGTCATCGCCAAGCGCTCGGATATAGCAGCCAGTCGTTAAGTTGAACGCCAAGCTGAATAACAGGAGAGAAAGTAGGTCTGAATATCTTGAGAAGGGTTAGTTTACACAAATTCTGTGATAGGAGAAATGAGGTTAGTTAGTGTAGAATCATTTTCATATTCGGGGAGTTGAAAGAAAATTAAAACACTGCCATTGTTGTATTTTTCCAATTTTTATCTTAATTAAAAGATTGTTTTTACTTAAAAATATTTGAATGCTTTAACGGCCACGGTCAGTGGTAATAACGAAATGTCGTTCTTGAAATCGGATCGCGTTAAATGAAAACAAAGAAATGTTCTCATTGCGTTAATTACAAGATACATAAGCTCCTGATGGTCTCTGTACTAAATTACTTCAGGAAAATGATCCGAAACCATTTTCAAAACACAACAAGAAATGAGGAAAATACCGTAATCAAGGCAGACCTACCTTCATTAAGACGCTTTCGCTCAATTTCTCCCTGTTGATAATTTTGATGGCCACCTTCTTACCGGTAACACAGTGAACACCCAATTTGACTAAACCTGAAAAAAAAAAAGAAAACATTGTAACAATGATAATACAGAAAATTACAACTTTTTATATTGTGAATCTAAATGAGATCTAGATTGGCAATATCATTTTGTCAACTACTTTAACCTAAAGACGCTTGGTGATATATTTATAACTCGAATTATCCAGATTTGACAATTATAGGATGGGCCGCTCGGCAACATGTGCCTTCCAATTACTTCGACCTTCACGAAAGATTTTGTATACCCTAATCATTCAATAAGTTCGTAGGCTGACTAATAAAACAGCAACTTTTAGGCAAAAGTCGAATTTATTCATTAACATAGTCTCCTTCTTTCCAACGCTTCCCTAACATTTCGATGCCTTTTTTGTAAAACGATTTATCTTTTGCCTCCAAATATCCTCCATTTTCCGCAATCACTTCTTCATTGGAGCCAAATTTCTTTCCCTGGAGCATACTTTTTAGGTGTGCAAATATATAGTAGTCGTTGCGAGCCAGACCCGGATGGATACGGTGGATGGGGAAGCAATCTAAAGTGCAATTCATGCAATTTTGCCATTGTTGGGATGGACTTGCGACACGGTGCATTTGTCTTGGTAAAAGAGCACCTTTTTCTTCATTTGGGGTCGTTTTTCGCAAGCTTTTCCTTGAGAAGCATCAATAACGCCATCTAATATTCATTATTCATGGTTCTTCCTTTCTCAAGGTAATCGAGGAATAAAGTATCGTGCGTATCCCAAAATACGGAGGGCAAAATCTTATCAGCTGACATTTGCGTTTTTGGGCGCTCTGGATGGTTTTCATCCTTTGCTGTCGACTCGGTTGAGTACCAATTTGACTTTGGAGTGTCGTGATGGATCCATGTCACATACCACACGAAAAATTATTTCTATTGCCCTGAAACAGCCCCAAACAGCGGTGTAAATCATCGACGCATTGTTATTTTTTGATCAACTGTGAGCAAACGCTGTACCCATCTCGCACCGAGCTTTCTCGTGCTCAAATATTCATGGAAAATGGTGAATACACGGTCTTCTGATATCTTTAAAATGTGAGGTAACTCACGTAACTTCATTTACGATCTGCTAACACCATTTTGTGGACTTTTTTATGTTTTCTGGAAGAATTGCCGAATTTGGGGGACCAAAGCGTTGAGCATTTGTTATTTGTAGAGCGGCGTTTAAAATCAGCAAACTCTCGATAGAGCAGAATTCGAATAACACTTTACTTGATTGTATTTTTTCCATTAAAAAGCAATGCTTTATCAACATACGAAATTCAGATTTTTCCATTGATTTGAGAATTAAACGAACTTATTGAGGAATGTATTATATTTAGCCCTGAATTTCTGAATTTTTGGCTATAAGGCTTCAAGTTTAGGTTATTGCCCACTGTGACCAGCTCTATTGTAGCTTTTCCTAAACATGTCATCCTTGAACGAAACATGCTTATACATTTGCATAGTATGTGCCCCTAGATTTCTGTTGCGCAATTGCAAAATCTACATGTATCCTCTGCGGACTATCCTGTAATCTGGAGATGGTATCTCAAGTGACGCTGACTACTAAGGAAACCTATGACTATCCTCAAATCTTCGTTCTGTGGTTCGATGAATTTCACATGCAACTAACGCAATATAGAAGCATACAGTTGGGAGACACTGTATGCTCCTACATTGCGTTAGTTACCTTGGTAACTTCAAGATGACCAACTCTAACCTCCAAAAGCTCATGTTCCTCGGCCACCACATCGTCAATATGTCTTAAACTCGGTTAAACGTAGAAGTGTACAGCTTGGTGGTTCCTTGAGTAGTATGTGTGATGAACAAGATTTTATTTTCAATTTTGTTTTAATAATATGTAAATTAAATTAAATTTTTACTCATTTCAATCTGTTTAACATATTGCCTTACAATGTGATCTTAACATTCTTTTGTTCAGTTGCTGACAAGCTGTTTTCTCAGCTCTCATGTAAGTCATTTTCTGTGATTAGTGCTGCTGTTACTAATGATTATTATTGTTCTTAGGGAAAACTCCGCGATGAAAGATTAAATCAATTAGAAAGCTTAGAGTGACCAAAAGAGAGTCTTTTATTTCAACTAATCCTTGGCTGCAATCCTCATTAATTCTTATCCTATTAAATATTTTCAGCATATTTTACTTTTTTATTGTCGTAAAGGAAAGAAAGCTACTGAGGCTTACAAAGCGATGTCTGAAGTTTATGGTGTTGATTGCATAACAGAGCGCACGTATCAGAATTGGTTTAAAATATTCCGCTCTTGAGATTTTTCACTCAAAGATGACCAACGTTCAGGTCGACCTACTGAAGTTGATGACCAAATCAAATCCTTAGTTAATGAGAATCGTCATATAACTATTCGAGAGATTCCAGAGAGGTTAAATGTATTGCACATGACAGTTGAAAATCATTTAAAATGTCTTGAATTCGCTAGGAAGCTCGATATTTGGATTCCGCATGGTGTAAGCGTGATGAACCAACACAAACCAAATCTAAAGCGGAATCAAGAAAGGATCATGCTGTCAATTTGGTGGGACTAGGAAGATGTGTATTTTGAGCTACTTCCAAGAAACTAGGCGATCAATTCGGAAATTTACTGTCAACAACTAATGAAACTGGACGAAGCAGCCAAAGAAAAACAGCCAGGATTTGCAAACCGCCAGGGAATTGTGTTCCGTCATGATAATGCAAGGCCTAACACATCTTTAGTAACTCATGGAAAATTATTGGAGCTTGCTTGGGAATTGATTTCGCACCCACCATACAGTCCTGACCTAGAACAATCTAATTACCATTTATATGAATGGTAAAACTTTCACAAATGATGTTGACCCTAAATCGCACTTGGTTTAGCTTTTTAAAGATCAGGACCTAAATTTCTATGAGCACACGATCATAAACCTGCAAGAAAGATGGCAAATACAAATTGAAGTTTATTCTTTGTATAAAAACGCGAGATTGATTTCATACTATAAAACCGAAACTATTTTCTTGCCAACCCAATATATATTTTTTTATTTAATTAAAAGATGTCCTGATTTAGTAACACTTTCTAAAATCTACGACCATAATACGAAAACTACATACATCGCTACCAATCCAAGTTCCAAATTTTACACAGCAAACCTACCACATACCACCTATCCTCTACTATTTAATACAACTCGCACATTAAGGATGGTTAAGTCTCACTAATTCCATCTTTCATGTTTGAAAAATGATAGATTTATTCGGATTAAGTTCAATTCTATTTCAACTATTAGGAAAAGATAGAAAAAATTATTACAAATATTGATAAAAAATAACTGCTGTTCCCTGCACATCACAAAAGAATGCAATCTTGCGACCTAGCTACAAAATATCAGAAACAAAATAGGGAAATGGATTAGACAATTCCGACGCGACGTTTCAAAGAGAGAAAGAATTTAGAAGAAACGAAGCAAATAGCAATGAACTGATAATTCTAGAAGAAATGGATAAAGACGTGAAAGTCAGCAGAAACAGCATAAAAGAAGGAATGAAACAACTAGTCATGGACCGAAACATCTGGAAGAAATAAACTAAATCTTGAACTTAAACAAAAGAAAAAAAAAACCGTGCGAAATTTATAAACTTTAACGAGAAATCAGTTCCATTCCACGATTTAGATCTTGCCCATTCGGATAGACTTATTATTAGCACCTCAAAGCATCGGATACGAGAAACTCGGCGCAGCATAAATCCGGAGTACGGACAAATGATGTCGTGGATAGATTTCATGGCAGACGTCGAAAAGATTCTAAAATGAAGACACCAATTACCGATGATAACAACAAACATCTAAACGGGTCAACAATGAAATAATCAACTAATTAAGGATACCTAAAGAAGAAATATTACATACGACGGTGATTGGTTTAAATGAAGGAACAAAGGTAACGGCAAAAATTAAGAATAGAATAAGATGAAAATGCAACGAAAAGAATATGCAAATTTATTGCTGGAACTACATTACTACTATCAATTTACAAGAGCTCTAAAAATATTTCTCCCAATCTCTTCTTATCATTGGTTTAATATCTGGTTTCCTCCCATATTATTTTCCTTATTTATTTCATTTCCAGTTTTTCGCAATCTCTCAAGTTTGTTTTTGTTACCTAACATCCCCGTGTATTGAACTTCAAATGTAACTTTGTCTCCGTTAGATTCAGCAGCATTCAGGATTGAGGATAAACGTGAAACAAATACATATTTAACACTTCGTCCGAGGAAAAGTAATCAATCAGAAATAATTTTTCCTAATCCTAATGCCATCGCTAACACCGAATTCATTATATCCTCCCAGAATTTTCACAAAATTACTTGAATCACAATAATTTCGGAACGATTTAACTTTTTCGTGTTGGATATACAAAGTAAAATATTCAAAGTTCGATTTACAAATTTAACGGCATTCCGCCAGCAAACATCCGATTTCTCTTCCTACGTCTCTCCTCGAATTTTCTAACATCATTTCGAAGTCACATATCGATTTGGGACACTCCAACTCGCTCACAGTGCTTCGTAATTGCTTTGGGAATTCTAAAATCTTCGTTCGAACGATGGCGATAGATAAAAAAAGGGACGGATGTAGGACGATTCGGGGCACCATCTTCATCCGGTGTACGAACGTTTAAACTACTCAACGCCGGGTTTTTATTGGAATTAATTTCAAGTTTGAGGGCGCTCAGTTTGTTTAATGTAAAGAAAAAATCGGATTAGATTTGGAGATTGCTTTAATTTGGTTGTGGATTACAGATGAAGAGGGGTAGATTTTGAGTATTTATTTTGCTTTTTACTATGAACTCGTTAACGTTGAGATTATTGTTACTTTTAATCTGATTTCAAATGTAAAATATGAGGAAACTGTCAGTAATTGGACCTTATTACAGAAATTGTGGATTTTATGCTCTTTATGCTTTGATATTTTTGTCTGGCACCCCCACGGTTTACTTTTCCCAAAGAATTTTATATTTATGCATGTAATAGATAAAAAATAATACGTCAGTACTCTTGCAATAGAAAGTGTCTATTTAGTTAGAACAGGTGTCTAATAAGGTAAGCCTCCACGACCAGAGTCAGCAATGAGACTACTTATCAGCAAATAGGGTCATTCAGCATCTCTTCATTGCGCCAGGCTTTACTCCAATGCAATTTGAAACACCGCAACTCATTGCACCGTATTTCACGACATTACACTTCAACCTATCATAAGTTACAAATAACTGTGTTTTGTAGTATAGCATGGCAAAGCATTGTAGTAAAGTGTAGAGCGATGAAATACTGAATAGTAGGGTTTTTTGTTTCCTTTTAGTCCTGAAGAAGCTACTTACAAAAGTGACGAAACGTCGCACATACGGGTATTTGTTCAATCTAGCTGGCCAAAATTGTTTTTTTTTTTGCGCAATTTTAGTAAAACTTAAAACTAAATGTAAAAGAGAGCTTTCCACCGTATAGGTAAATGAAGAAATTATGTACAATTTAACTACACAAACAATTTAACGGGACTTTGAACTTTTTGAGTAAATTCAAATCAGCAATAACACTCACTGAAAATTACAGAGGTTTAAAAGCGTATAACTTTTTATTAGAATAGTCTTTTTAATAATTCTTTCTGGATTCTAAAATATCAGATAATTAGCTTCATGCCGGATATACTAAAAAGAACTACTATAGCAAAAGTTAAGGTAGTCTGAAGGTATCCTCTCATTAGAGTGAAATTTAAAAAATTAATTTTGTTGAATCTAGTATTCGTTATAGTATAACGTCAGATTTCGTCATAATTTTCAGCACAATTATAACTTGGAAGCCATGAGTAGCGAAAAGTCGAAAAATTTGGTGCGGAAAAGTGCGGATGTGTGTTGTAGAGGTACTTCGAATTTTGTTCATCTAATTAAAAAAGAGATTATCGTAAATAGTGTTCTTAAAGGAAAATATTTTAATTGTAGGTTCAAAATGTGTCTCGGAGGTTAGAATTGTGACCCGAAAATATTTGTTTAATCGAATGCAGAGCTTCGATCTGTCATCTTTAGAGTATAAATTAAATTTTTGAAAGATCAACTCATATCGGATGAAAACTATACAGAAGACCAAATTAAGAGTTTAAAAGAAAATTTTGCAAATTTTAAATCAAATATTCAGCGAAAATGGTCAAAAGCTCATAGGAAAGAAGATGTTTTTCTCAAAAATAATCATTCATGGCTTGAAGGAACGTTTGAGATACCTGCTACACCACTGCTTCGGCCTGGAAGACCATTTAAATTATTTAAAGAATCAAGTGAGAGAACTAAGAGGCGGAAAACTGAAGAAGTACGGTATACTGTAGAAAAGGATATAATTATGCATGCTGCGCAGGTGGAATTGCGGAAAGCTGGAAAACGTGATGCTTCCCAAATACTCAAAGAAGTCATTAATAGTCCAACACGTGCAACTAAGTACAAAAAGGCTTTTGTAAAGCAAAGACCGAAAAAACTGATCCACTAACGCCAATACAAGCGTTGTCAATGTTCGTAGATGCTGATTTATGGTAAGTCGTCGGCAGTACGAAATAGTGAGAAGTACTAACAAAAGTTTTTTCCGTGTTATAGTTTATTACAAAAAGCGTAACAAGAATGCTATCCACCCCCGAATCATGCAGAGTAACAAGTACATGTACGGAAACTGATTTACAGCGTTTGATAGACCACACAGTTAAACGCTTATCCATGTTCCTAGAAGATGTTATAATAACAGTAAAATAACAAGAAAGAAACTGTTTGAAGCTTATTTCAAAATGGGGTTGTGATGGGTCACATCAATCTCAGTTTAAACAATAATTTTCAAATGGTGTCGACTCGGATGCAAACATATTCCAAAGTTGTTTCGTCCCTTTCCAATTAGTTTCTGGTAGTGAAGGCAAAAACCCATTATGGCAAAATCCAACACCATCTTCACCTCGATTTTGCCGTCCTATAAGATTTCGTTTTGTTAAAGAAAATACTGATGTTACCGAAGAAGAAATTACCTTTATAAAAATTCTGCGATGTCACTAAACCCCACAGGAATTAATTTAAATGGAAACAAGTTCTCAGTCAGTCATGTCTTCATCATGACAATGGTAGATGGCAAAGTATGCAACGCTGCCACTGGCACAAAATCCACCAGCTGGTGCTACATATGTGGTGCAACATCTAAGGACTTCAATAAAATTGATATTCGAAAAGAAATTAGTTCTGAAGCTATCGATTTTAGCCTTTCAGTTTTACACGCCAGAATTAGACTTTTTGAAAGCATTCTCCATCTGGCTTACAAGTTGCCAGTGAAAAATATAGAGAGCGGAAGACTGAAGCAGAGAAAAACATTGAACTGGAGAAAAAGCTCGAAATTCAGAGAAGATTTCGTGAAGAAACTGGTTTATTAGTAGACATACCAAAAGCACATCTTGGCAATACTAATGATGGTAACACCAGCAGCAGGTTTTCTCAAGACCCGAAATTAGCTTCTGACATAATAGGAATTAGTTACAACTTAATATCTCGAATAAAAGTCATTCTTGAGACGATTTCAAGCGGACATTTCATTGATCCAGTTAAATACGACGAATATGCATTAGATACTGCACGCTTATATGTTGATTTGTACCCGTGGCATCCAATGACTCCAACAATGCATAAAATATTAATTCATTGTGCGGTTATCATAAAGAACGCATTATTGCCCATTGGCCAGCTTTCAGAGGAGGCCGCAGAAGCACGAAATAAACATTTCAGGCTATATCGCCAAGACTTTGCACGAAAATTTTCTAGGGAAGATTGCAACAAAGACATTTTTAACAGGCTTCTTTTAACGTCTGACCCTCTTATAAGTAGCATGAGGAACATAAAAAGAAGAATACTAAACTCCTTTTTGCCTGAAACAATTGCTCTGCTCATGCCAGCGAACCCCAATGTTCGTGACGAATCTTCAGAGAGCGACGAAGATGAAAATTAGTTTTTAAAAATATATTTTGCGTTTTTTTAATAAACTGTATTAATAAATTTAATAAACGTATTTTTTCTTTAAATTGTTTCCTTTAGAATAGTTATGTAGCATAAAATAATTTTGGCCGCTTAGATAATTCAAATACCCGTATGTGCGTCGAGTTACATTTTATTGTGCGCATTTATTCGTATTTTATTTCAGTCATATAATGACACGGTTAAACAGTAGAAACAGCTTGATTATAGAGTGTCTAATGTGAAATGATAAAGTACATTCTAAAGAATTAGTATTAGCCAAAGCTCTTGGATGACGCTTTCCTTTCTTTATTTTTTCAACAGTGAAAATAAAAGTTAGTTGTCTAAATACATATTTCGATGTATCCAAATCGGTTTGGTAAAATCGCGTCCAAACCGAGGATCCAATGCCAACCAAGCAAACATTGGCATATATAACATTGGCATCTGATGTTGGAAAGGATTTAAAGGCACTTCTTATTAAAGCCGCGCCCAGGCCGAGGTTCCGAAGCAAACCACGGCACATGTGGTCAAAAATTCGAAAGCGTTGGAATTGGTGTGTACGATGTGACTACCATGGCCAAACTATATCCAAGGTTGGCGTCGGCGTTCGGTTGCCTTTGTTACTTGAGCAGTCCATCAACGGAACATTCTACGAACGTTCTCGTAATTCATTCCTTCAGTGAAAAACATTCTAATAACATAACAATGACATGTATTATATTAAATTCATTTATTCCTTTAATTGACCTAATAGTGGTAGAGAACAACTAAAAGATAAAAACTAAAAGATACAACAGAGCTTTCCCACAAATTACTAGAAAATGATATGCGGAATTTGTCCATCACAAAATGAAATTAGCACGCATTAGCTTCTTGCATAATATATTTCAGAAGGTTTAGAGAAGAAATCAAAATGGAAACAGATATTTACATTAATAAATTAGAAGAAATCGGAAGCAAAATATAGCAGAAAGAAACATGATTAAAACTGCTTGAACATGTGCAAAGAATCCAACCAAAGAAAAGAAAACAAGTGATACAATCTATAAGAGATGGGAAAAACAGTGGGTAAATCTCGAAAGAATCAATGAAGGTAAAAGAGAATGAACAAACTAAAAAATTAGTGAAAATGAAGGTACTGCCCATCTCCGACGGCCTACAGTCTTTAGAAGAGGTTTGAAAACACGAGGCTTTAAGAGAAGACTAACATGGAGTAAAGAGAAGTCGAATTAAGGCCTCGAACATAAAGGCTGAGAAGCCTGGATAAGGATAGAAACAGCCCCAAAAACAGTAACAATATGGGATGCGCCTTTTCCTGAAGTCTTTTTTCTAATCTGTTTGGGAATTCGGAAAAAGATGTGCCCTGATATTGTTAAGTATGAAGGTCGGACATAGTGCTCAGATTACATACATATTTCTAAACTCTCGAAGATAAAGACTAATGAACTGAACCAAAGAGAGGTGAAAACCGCCATAAACAATCGCAACCTGGACAGTGGCCCTCCCCATGAACCAACTTTTAGTCTTTGACAAGGATCAGGATATTTGCGGCTTAATTGAAAGTGTGGCCTACTGTTAGTAAACAAGGAGATCCAACGTAGACCTCGAATGTATATGTATTTAAGCTCTCGTAGAGTTGCAAAGTTACATTTACACTCTATATGATCCTAAGTCTTATAAAATAATAAACTGGTTCAACAATGGACACAAAGAAAAGTCTACATTCGCAGGAAGAACATATTAAACCAAAAATACGGCTAATCAAATTAGCTGTCAAGAGTGATATGATACAGTTTTCTTATCGACCTCGGTATAGTACTACTGTAAGAAGGGGGAGCTATTAACTGTTGTAAGCTTTATAGAATGCATGGGATTTTCTAGCTTTGCTTTGTTCGTAAGTCAAATATCTGGGAAAAACTTGGGGACATAATTATGTCTTACATATATTGCAAGGAATATACATCTTTGAAATCAAGGTATCATGAATATATGAGGGATGTTACCTCCCCACTGAGCCTCTCTGATGTGGCACGATATGTTTCAAAACAAACTCTATTTGTCATTTTAAGCTAGTTATTGATATCTTTAATGAATGTGGCAGTTGACAGAAGCTCACATATTTTTAAAATAAATATAGTTGAAAGCGATCTTTTGCATAAGAAATCATAGAATTGAACATACACAACAGTTTGATTCTTTACCATTTCAAACGTACCTTAAGCCGTAAACGATGTTTTGAAGAAATCGATTGAGTGGTTGGTGACAAATCATGTTCCTTAGCTACCATAAAGTAAAAGTCTCTGTTACCGTATTCAAAGGCGCTCCTGACAGTCACCAGAATCGAAGAAGCGCACAAGCTCTAATAAACAGGCTGTGACCGAATGGAAGAGAGGGTGTAATTTGGTGGGTATTTATACCAAGGAACTCAAGAACTCTATCTTTGACATAAAGAAGATACCTTAAGCTCCCTTAGTAGCTTCCAATACAAAGTATTGTGAAGATCGATGTAAAAAGAAAGAAAAGAATATAGGATTTTTAAAAAGGTGGTACAATAATTTTCAACGTAGTTGATTTATCGAAAATAACAGTTTTCGAGATTCTAAAGCCAAAATGGTCATTATCGAAAAAGTGTAGATCTTTGAAAATAAGTCGGCTCCAAAATGGTTTTTGGCGAAAACAGCCGAGACACAAAGATAATGGCCACATTTTCGGAGTTACTAGATATGTTTCCATTGCATTACTGGAGGCTCCACGTACTGCTAATGCTGTATGGTTCACTTCTGTTTGTTTGCCTGTAGTTCTCCAAAATATTCGCGTAAGTGGCTCAAGAAGTAGAATCAATTAACTTGCATTTTGATAACGCTTGGACTCACACTACTGCTCAAGCGGTTAACTAGTTGAATACTCGAATCAGTGACCCAATACGATATAGTCCAAACCTGACACTCAAGGATTTGTTTTTGTTTTCGTGTGTAAAGAATCACTTACATACAAGGTTTACGTCTTACTTCGACTGAAAGGGCGGTGGACGCATTTAAAAGTTAAACATTCTATCGTAGGAAGATTGGAAAAAAATATTTCGGAGATAGGTTTTCACGGATGTAAAAATACAGTGTAAGGAAGAGTACTTTGAGAAATTATACATAAATGTGTTTTATCAGTACAGTAGCGCGTCGACTATCTGAACGCCAGTTATTCGAATGTTCAATTATCCGAACTGGCTTTATGGGAAAAAATCAAATAATCGGTAATGTCGTTTCTGGCCGAGCATAGTTAGCACTCAATGCTTTTACAGAGTATTTTTAAGCGCAGTATCCGGGAAGACGGGTTCAAACTTTGGTTGCCTCAGTTTATTGAATTTCATTTACGGAAATCACTAGAAACAAAAAAAATGATGTTTAGTGAAAAAGCTTAATTAATTCTTAGAAAGAGGGTTGTTGGTAGGGTGTCCTTTTTAAGAGGACAGTCATTTTATTTGCTTCAGCATCCTTTTTTAAAACCTGTCCTTTTTGTCCTTTTTCGCTACTTAGCTTAAGTGGTTCAGAATTGCCGAGTATCCGTCTTCTACTAAGTGACTAATGCTGAAATCCATCGAAACAATATCGTATTAAGATATTCGAAAATCTGCAGAGTTTCTAATACCAGAAATTTCTGTGAAAGATTCTTTATTTGATGAAACTAGCCTTCTAATTTCAATGCTGAAAGATTCAAAAGAAAGTTTTCACGATTTACCGGTTGATAGAAAATGGGCTTTTCTGTATCAAAACGAATCGTTTTGGGATTTGAAGAAATTGGTATACGCAATCTTTGCCATCTCAACGTCGAATGCTGCTGTTGAGCGAATTTTTTCATTGTGCCAAAAATGGACTGATGACAGAAATTGTCTTAGAATTGAAACTGTTAAAAGTATAGTGCAGGTCAAGTTCAATTATTCGTTAACATGCTCTGAAATGTACGATTATTTGTTGGAAAACGATAACTTACTTAGACAAATTCAATCGAGCAATAAGTATGTTCATTGACCCGATCGAATTGGTCTTGTATTAATTTAGTTGTGTACGATTTCAGTAAACGTTTGTCAATTTAGACTTTTTGAAATTTAGACTTAAAAATGTCCTCTTTTTCTGATAGAAAGTATGTAGGAACCCTAAGAATTATGTCTGTGAATTTGTTCATTAGATTTTTCACTGAATCCCTTTCCATCCATTTCCATTACCAATCAAGGCTCTTAGTTTCAAATCATTCATTGTGAGGTGTACATTGAATTTGTGGTCATATATTTTAAGTAAAACTTGCAAAATGTCGAGAAAAGGGAAACGAGTAGTGTTGTCATTAAAAGATAAAATGGAAATTATTACGCGGCTAAAGAATGGTGAAACGGGACAGGCACTAACTACCAAGTTCGGTGTTGGTAAACGACGGGGGCCCGAGCAGTCCACATCTGGGCTCATTTTGTGTGAAAAAGCAGTGGAAATAAATATGAAGATTGGTGCTGACTCGTCATTCGTCGCAAGTTCTGCGTGGCTGAAAAATTTCAAATTACGACATAGGATTCTGCAAATCGAGATTTATGGTTAAAAATTAAGTGCCGACGCCTCAGCAGCAATTTCTTTCTTCGAGATTTTAAAAGATTTCTTGAACAGAATGAATATGACATTGATTTTGTATACAATGCAGAGAAAACAGGCCGCTAATGGATGTACCATATAAGTCTAAGTGATATCTCGAAGAGAATCCACAGCTCCAGACTGCAAGATCAGCAAGGAGCGTGTGACAAGTGTGACAAGTGTGACGTTTATGGTGTGTGCCAATGCAACTAGGACACACAGAGTTCCACCGTTTTTGATAGGAAAATCGGAAAACCCACGTTGTTTTAAAAATGTGAAAGTTTCGAGCCAAGAAACGGATGGATGAACATCGATTTGTTTAAGAAATTGTTTAACACAATTCCATTCCTGAAGTAAAAAAATCAGCAGGATTGCGGTATAGAAGGCAAGGTGCTACTCCTATTGGACAATGCTCCGTCACATCCATCACCCGAATCTTTCAGTAAGATCAATGATATGTTTGAGGTAAAGTTTTTCCCGCTAACCTAACTTCTTTAATTTAACATATGGATCAGAGCGTCATCGAAATATTGAAAAACCTATAACGAAAACAGTTCATGGGTCATCTGCTGGGAAAAAGTGACGAAGAAATAATTATTTCTATGTGCAAAAAACAATCGATTTAAAAGAGTGCTATTACAAATATTAATAGCATTCGAACCCAATTAGTAGAGTGGTGTCGGATGAATAGGCTAATCATAAACCTGGATAAGACGATGGTGGTTCAGCTTACCCAGCGAAAGCCAGTTACGACAACTAGCAATTTGCCTCTTTTGAAATCGACTAAACTCTTGGGTTTAGTAGTGGACGCAAAACTTATCTTTGAGGGAGCACATCGATGGCGTATGTAAAAAATGTAATAAAGTTTACTTTGCTGTTTTGCGACTGAAAACGTGTCTAGACAGTGCGGTTCTGCTGAATGTGTACTACGCTATGGCGTATTCTACGATTGCCTACAATGTCCTAATTTGGGGTCGTGGATTGGACTATAACCGTGTATTGGTAGCCCAAAAGAGGTTATTGTGTTTGATATATAACTGTGGACCTCGTGAGTCGTGCAGACCACTTTTTGTTGACAACGACATATTGACTTTTCCATCGATTTATATATACGAGGCTGCCTTATATGTCAAAAACAATATTAAAAATTTTGAAACACCGTCACATGAATATTATACTCCTCTCACAAATTTATTATATTTCGCAAAGCATAATAGAGCCTTGTACGAAAAGTCACCAATTTATTCCTGCACTAAGATATTCAATAATTTGCCAAATGAACTTCAAAAAATAGAAAATATCAAGAAATTTAAAGTTGGATTAAAACAATTCCTACTGGCCAAGTGTTACTATTCTTTCCATGAGTATCTAGACGAAAGATTTTGAAATTGACATTGTTCTTTTTGTATTATCTTATTAATTTGTATTGTAATTCATTGTTCTATTTCTAAATGACGTAACCCATAGCCGATGGGCTCAAATAAATTATTATTACTACTAGCTGACCCGGCGAACGTCCTACCTCCTTAGAATTAATAAATGTTGTCTTAAGTTATTACCTGAGTTTTATTAACTTGTTTATATTAAGATAAAATTAATTAAGTTAAATAAAAGTTCAGACAAGAGCAAATTCACGCGGGAGTAAATCATTTACTTTATTGAATGTAAATCAAATGATTCGCGTATCGTTGTAGCACAACTTTCTGTTAAACTATTTGCTGAATGAATTGCACTCGCGTCGATTATCTTCATTGAAGCACCTTGTGATATACTGTATTTTGCGACTTTATCTGTTGTCGGAGCGTTTAATTGTCGTTTGTGTGTTGCAGCGGGGCGTTTATTTGCTCTCATCACGATTTTATAGTCATCACTTGGCATGCGATCCAACGCAGTTTTGAGCAACCGAATCAATTCATGATATTCAGGAAGTATTTGCTGCAAATCTTGAAGAATTTCTCTTCTTGTTGGGTTATTGATCGTTTGACGCCGATCAAGTTGGTCCTCCATATTGGCCATGAAGCAAATTTGTAACATTTTATGCTGTGCGTCTTCAACCGATTGTAATAATCCAATTCTATGGTGAATTTGATCTTGTATCTGTATAGTCGAAAGGGAAGTGATAATTAGTGATCTATGATTACCAAAAATAAAGGTTACTCTCTTATTAACAAACATTACCTTGAATGTAGGACTGAATCCGCGTTCTTCAATAATATTTGCTCCAAATGAAGTCATTTGGAAACATGCGTTGTACCTTTAAGCGTTCGAAAGAAAATGTCGTGATTCTTGAGCTTCGCCACGAAGCAATGAATGCAATGGCTTAGGTGGAGTAGGCAACAATGGCAATTTAATCTTTCCACTGGGACAGCACAATCCAGGCGTTTCTCCAGCGAACTTCAACGCACCGGAATGGGCGCAAATAACCTGCATAGGGCCAATACTAACGAAAGGGTGCGAGCTGTAGTCAATTGTGGAGTCGTATTGAAACGCTCCTCGATTCAAATGAACACTTGAAACCTTTCTCCTTGCGGCTCGACGTTGTTGATCTCTGTGTTTTGCTCGACGATATCTCATTGCCAAGCGAGCCGTTTCACGTATGGCCTCTCTTTCTTCTTGTGTTTGTGAAGTACGAAGTCGGGCCGTACTAATACAGCGCCCTTCTCTCGTGCGTTTTCTTCTTCATCTGCAGTGGATTGATTCGCATTATTCCACAGTCTATTTGTATTACGACTTCGTTGTGAAAGATTCGATCTTCTCGCTCACGCCATTGTAAATAAGACTGTGATGGATATTGCTGACTTTGCTTCTATTATGACATAACAATTATTCATGCGCGCACAATCACAAATGTCATAACCATAATTATCAATGCGCGCACCATGACAGCTGTCATAACGGAAAATTAAATTGCCGTTTTTAGTATTTTCCATTACTTATTATTTATGTTTATTACCGTTTAAACCTTCCCTGAACTTCCACAAATATTTCAAGATCAAAATTAGCCAAATCGGTCCAGCCATTCTCAAGTTTTAGCGAGACAAACGAACACCAATTGATTTATATATATATATATATATATATATATATATATATATATAGATTATTATTATTATTATCATCTTAGTCGAAGCATGAAATGGAGTAAAAAACAGCACCTTGCATAAACCGTGGAATAAGCTACTGAAACCATCTAAAGTTTAAAAACAAATCGACGAAACTGACAATAAACCTACCAAAATGTTAGAAGCATTGAGCAACGTTGCTGTTTTCACTAATCGTGATAAAGAGAACGTGAATGAGTGGCTACTCTAACAGTCTCCGTTGCTTTTAACGGATAGTGGTGATCCAGGGTATCAGATGCTGACAGACGACGAAACTGTTCATGAATTATTACATGACAACGATCACACACACAGGATGGTGATAAAAGTGACGAACTAGCTGGAGATGACTCAGGACCATCTCATGCTGAGGCCTTTCATGCACTGGATTTGGCATTCCGGTGATTCGAACGGCAAAAGAATTCGATTACAGCCAGTTATTGCAACTCAGAGGATTAGAGACCTAGCTGCCATAAGGAGGAAGCCATCATTGAAGCAAACTAGTATTACGACCTTTTTGTGCCAAATTCTTCTGTTTCTCATGTTGTTTATTTTTTTCCACTATGTGCTGTAGTTAAATAAAAATGTTATTTTTGTAAAAACGTGGTTGATTATTTTACACCTTCCTCTTTTTCTTTTATTTTTTAGCGAATTCATATTATCCGAATTTGTTATTATCCGAACCAACACTAACAATACTAGTGCGGGCAATCGGCGCTTTACTGTGTGTTGTTTATTGCTTTACTAGGCTCAGCAGAAAAAGTACAGCTTCTTATAAGTCGATGGACAACAAAAAACTCTTTTCAGATCATCGCAAACGATCCATTTAAAATCTACAACCTACAAAACCGAAAGGAGGAAATTATAATATTCACCTTAAAAAATTAATGAAACCCAAACCTAGGATTTCAAAAACATTTTGAACCCCAATATAACAAGGAGCTATAATTGCCAATTTTTATTTTTAATTTTATGCCAGATTATTGCTGGTTAAAATATACTTAAAAAAACTAAATACAGTATTCCGGAAGTAATATTTTCCAAGGGCCGTTTGACACGATAAGTCCCCAAAGAAAGTTTTATGCACAAAGTACTAAACTTCCTAATGAATGGAGCCATAATAATAAGTCGAACAGCTTACGTTTTATAACTCCTTTTATATCCTGAATGGGGTATTAAAAGAGTGATAAAAGTAAGCTTCGTGATATCTTATTTAACTACCTCGAATTCCTTATATCGACATATTCGGGATTTGTTCCCCGATTAAAGAATACTTAACAGAACTTACTGCGTCATGTAACAATCACAGCAACACAAAAAAGGAATTAAAATTTCATTTTTATTTTCTTACCTGTTTGGCCTTTCCCCAGAGTTTTCTCCAAACGATACGGTCCGACGTATTGGTGAATTTCCGGCGAGGGATTCGGCGTGTCCTTCTGCATTTTGCCCTTGTTGTTTTCTGAATGAGTACGGTGGCGTATCACATGTCACGACAATTCACTATTTTCGATTAACTTATATCGCTGTCCCGATTCGTCTTTACGCCTAATCTCCATGTTCGGGCGTCATTTTGTCGATTTTAAACGAATTTTCTTCATGCTACTGGGGAAATTTGACGAAACGATTAAAATGGGAAGGAGACGTTTACCTATCTTTCTTCTTTAGGTTCAAGATGATTTAAGGGTGGAAAGGATATTGGAATTTGATGATCGGAAAGTTGCGAAACCGATAAGTTTGATTTATTACTTCTTTTACTAAGAATTTATGAGAAATTCTAGGATTTGAGGTAAGAAAAATTTATTTTTTAAGACGTAGAGATTTCATAAAATATGTTAACCATTGTACATACATTTGGAATCTTATTCTTTACAGCTTCATGTTTAAAGAGAAATATATTTTAAAAGGTAATGAAAATGAGTAATTATTCTGAAATCGAAACTGTATAACTTATGAAAGCTGTCAATGCTCAAGAGTCGTTTCTTCGATCTCAAAGAACTTTTCCTCATGCCATTACGCAAATTTAGCAAAAATTCTGGTTCAGAAAGGATTTCTTTAAAATGATTTCAAGTTGTGATCAACGGAGAATTTCGAAACCAATTAAGTTTATTTCTCTTTTTACCGAAAACTTAAGAAACACACTGCGATATAGTGTATAATACTACTTTTCGTACAACATTTATAAAAAATACTAACTTGAAATAAAAGATATTTTCAAGATTAACAAAATAAAATAAATAAAAGTTACTCTTACAATACTTTTCGGGTATTATTCCAGATACGTATTTCGGCAACTAAGTTGCCATCTTCGCCAAGGAATATCACGCACTGAACACCGCACAACAACTTAAAAGCACTGAAGAACGAACAGTATTTTTGGTGAACTGCGTCCAAATGTTCAATGTGTGATGTTCATTATTCGTTCGGAGCGCGGTGTTCGTTGCAGGCGTGAACCAGCAATCACCCAATTTTCCAATGAGGATGGCAATTTACGTATCGGGAATTATTTTGGAAAGATATGGTAAGAATAATTTTTATGTATTTTATACCAGGTGTACAAGTATGAAACGCGGATTTGGAACAAATGGCACACCAATGCAGTTGCAGCGCTAGTTTGTTGTGTCATCAACAAGTGTCAGATGGGCACGAGTGATAAATTGGAAAATTGTGTGCATAGTGTTATGTTGTTGTGTTCAATATGTCGAAATTTGTACTGAACAAAGAGAATTCCCGGACCGCATTAATTTCTTGTCTTCATTTGAAGACAACTGCTGCTAAATCGTACCGATGACTTCGAGAAGCTTACGGCGAACATGCTCCATCGCAAGATACATGTGAACGATGGTTTCGGCGTTTCAAAAGTGGTGACTTCGATGTTGCAGACAAGGAACATGAAAACCGCCAAAAAATACGAAGATATAAAATGGCAAGCATTGTTGGATGAAGATGATTCGCAAACTCAAAAACAACTCGCCGAGTAATTGAGCGTTAGTCAACAAGCCGTTTCCAATAGGCTACGAGAGATGGTAAAAATTCAGAAGACCGGTAGATGGGTAACACATGAGTTGAACGACAGGCAAATGGAAAGGCATAAAAACATATGTGGCATTTTGCAAAAATCATCATCGAAACGCTTTGGCAGAAAGACGACGCTTTGTGTTTGGTGGGACCAGAAGGGCGTGGTCTATTATGAGCTGTTGAAACCTGGGGAAACGATTAATAATAAACGTTACCAACAACAATTGGCCGATTTGAACCGTTCGCTGCTTGAAAGAAGGCCAGAATACCGATAGAGGCAACACAAAGTCATTTTCCTCCATGACAATGCTCTAGCACATACGGCAAAACCGTTTCGCGACACGTTGGAAGCACTGACCAAGAAATTCTACCCCATGCGGCTTACTCACCAGACTTGGCTCCTTCCGATTACCACTTGTTTGCATCGATGGGTAACGCACTTGCTGAGGAGCGGTTTGGTTCGTACGAAGATGTGAAGAAAATGCCTCGATGAATGGTTCACAGCAAAAGGGGGAGATGTTTACTGGCGTGGTATTCACAAATTGCCCAAAATATGGGAAAAATTTATACTAAGCGATGGAGCATACTTTGAATAAAGCACTTTCTATCATTCTTCCGAATTTAACTTGTTTTTTTAGAAAAAATCCGCATTTCATAGTTGTACACCTGGTATGTCGTGATATACTTAAATACTTATCTTTTGAATTACCTTCGCCAATTTCTAGGTCAATCAAAGACAAATTTGACATATACAGCTTACATATTTTAAGTTAGAGTTCCGAACTGTATTTGTGCATGCGTGCCTTGATATGTTTGTACGAAGTGATAAGTGAAATACGACTGAAGATGTCCCCTTTCAAACGCATCTTCTTGGATATACTATGTTTCAGGTGTCGGACAAGCTAATTGAGACAAAAGTGTCTTAATTAGTCGAACGGTCATCCGACCATATGTATCGTACAAAAGAGACCTTGTCGTGAGTCTTTATGCCTATACCTGTAACATCGAAATGTATTAAATCAACGCTGTACATGAATTTCTGCAAGAATGCAGCCCTCAGGCCAGGGTCACCATAACCTCAACCCCTATTATTAACATCGTAAGATGAATAGTCAGTGACTTTATACGAGAAGAATTTCCATAGTGTCATTCTCCATACTCGGTCTCCAGTAATAACACGTGCTTTACGGAAATAAGACCACATCGTTTGTGAATTACAAAATACTCCAGAAACAGCAGAATCAAACACGCGCTCTACGCCGCGTGTTCTGACTTGCTAAATTGATAATCAAACGAGATTTGTATTGGTCTTCGACCATAAGTTCTGGCATCAGCCATGCATAAATTTCCTTCCTCATCCATGCCCTTGATCAGGATCGACTTTCAATTACTACTCATGATTAAGTTGCCGCTTTCATCGCCATAGCACTTTGCATATTTTCACATTAGGTAATTCACACGCTTAATTGGTAAGCTTAATAGAGCTGCAGCTCTAACAGCGGCTATAATACAAGCAGCTTCGCATATATGCACTGTATTGTTGTCCATACCGGCGCACGGTTTGATACATAAACCACCACTATCAAACGTTATACCTTTCCCGAACAACAACATAGGTTTATATGTAAGATAAATAAAATTACCCTTACCACACCTTTCGGAAATAATTCCAGATACGTATTTCGGCAACTAAGTTGCCATCCTCAGTGGAAAACTGGCGGAATTAAGAATCACCAACGATATCCGGTTAACGTCCAAAACGGACACCAAGCAACGAGCACTGTACAATTCTAAAGCACTGCACAATGAATATCACACACTGAACGCCCGCAGTTTTCCACTGAGGATGGCAACTTAGTTACCGAAATACATTTCTCGAATTATTTCCGAAAGGTGTGGTAAAGGTAATTTAATTTATTTTATATGTTATTGTAACCACAGTCTCCTTATTCTCATTAGCATAGGTTTTTAATCTATTGGACCTCGACAGTAACTGATTTCTAAAAAATTAGTGGTTTACAAGAACCTCGAGCAACGCCTGTAAATGCTTGAATTTTCATAGACCAGTCTCTCGATCGTGGACTTTGACTTTAATGACGCAAGAGCAAAACTCGATTACGATTTCTTGCGCAAAATGCACCATTGTGTTTGACCCAATGGTCATTGGCCGACTTATCACCAAGGTCCAAGGTCGATATGTGTAGCCACTGGTCCCGCATCTTTGCACGAAAATAGACACAGTTCAGATCTCTTGGTTCGAATATAAGCTGTTAATTTCAAATATATTTGACCTAGAAAATGGTGGAGGTTATCCGAAAGGTAAGATATAAATATTTTGTGTATGATCTTAACGATTCCAAATTTGTAATCTTATTCTCCAAAACTTATAATTAAAGTTTGATAAAAGAGTGGATAACGTGTTATTACTAAGTAGTGTAAACCGGTCTTTGCGTCCACTTACGTGCAAGGCGCGACATAAAATTCGGAGAAGTAAGGTCCGGTTTACACTACTTAATGATAACACGTCATCTACTCCTTTATCAAACCTTACTTTCTTACTTATAATATATTTTACGTATTTGAAGTAATGTATTTTTGATTTTTAGATGTTAAAGACTATAAAACGAAAGAACAGAAAGACAAGGATAGTTACTTAGACGATTAACTATTAAAAAAAGAGCTCTAACAAGAAAGGAAAAGTTAATGAAACTGATGGAAACGATCGAAATCTCAATGAATACGTTTTAACGCAAATAAAAAAATAACAAAGAGGAATAAGAGAGTAAGAACAAGATAAGAAAAGGGAATCAAGAGGCTGGTAAACTAAGGAAAGCAAGTCAAGAAATTAAAATGAAGATGGAGTATAAGGAAGCAAGGTATTATAGGGATTAAGAATAAATACAGAGTTACTAAAGAATTAAATGGAAATAATTTATTTGACTAAAATAGAAGTATAGATGACAATTGATGACTTATCCAAAGCTGATGACATTTTTACTAGACGTCCCTGTATTTATTTTATATTTGCAAGTCTCTGCAATAAAGGAAACGAACTGTCCAAATCTGAATACAAAAACATAAACATTAAGAATAATTGCAACGATGTAAAAGGTATAGTATATAAAGTATTATTAATGGCAACATGGAGTGCCAGGGGAACTTAGGGGGAATACTTCTATGAGTTATTGAACAGAAATTATAGTCATGGGAAAGATTTTAACTATGAGAAGGAAAAAATTCCTCAAGGAAATAAAAGAAATTTATAGAAACATAAAAAACAATGAAGTCGTAGATTTGACAATAGAACAGTAGAAATGTTCGTGGGAAAAACCAAGAAATAGTGCAATAGTTTACAGCAAAAATATGAACGAAAAACAGCCGTGCTTAGAGAATGGATCGAGACAATAATTTGTTCCCTATTTAAGAAAGAAGAATAGAATACATTTTAAAAAATACAGAAAAATTGATTTCCTTAACACCGTCTAAAAAGTAGCAACGATTGCTTTCAAAAATAAAGTCGCCAAATGCATAAGTGCTTTGGAATATATCAAAGTGGATTTAAACAAACGTAGAAACGTGATAATCCAAATCCTCAAGAGAAGTCCAAGATAAGGTCATTAAATAGAAACTCACATATAGGTACGTAATTTTATTATAATATATTATATATATAGGGCATTATTTGGAATATGAAGGGATAAAGTAGATCAAAACACGCTTCGATTCCCTAAGAAATAGAAGAAACAATCAAATATTTGCTGAGATATTTTATTTTCATTTCGTGCAATTTCGAAAAGATGTAACGTATATATTTGCAATTTTCTTTGGGTTTCCATTCTTTCAGAAGTTGAGAGAGGTGAAATACATTGAGAAACGAGTTGCACTTTTTCACGTCCACAAGAAGAACGACACGCAAAGGAAAAGATAGGAAATAAAAGGAAATTCAGCGCAAAACGAAATAAAAGAAGATGAAGATATAACACGAAACATTCCATTCATTCTGTATTTTTTAAACCAAAAAGCAAGTATAACAATGAAGAATAAAGATGGAACAGAAGAAGTAACAATAAAAGGAATCGAAGGTGGAGGAAATAGGTGAAGGAAGGCGAATGATAATATTTAACAAAAAAAGAAAAGAATACAAGCAACGAATTAAAGATAAAAGTGGAAGACGATAATGGTAGAAATTAATGAAAATTCCGCAATATAAATGAGTATAACACAACAAAGGAAGAGATTGTATTTCTTCTGTGACGATTTTGCCAAGAATGAAGAATCTAACATCTACATTTTTACAATTTTTGTTCAACTTTCGTTCGTTTTTAATCTAAAAGGATGAAGTCGAAGTGAATTATAAGATTATTGCCCTAATGGAAATAACACTTAATCATACAGAAAATACAAAGATTACCAAGGTAATAGAAAGAACGTCAGGTAATGTCGATGTAAGTACAGGAGGCTCACTATTATCGATATTATTTACTATCGGATTCAAGAAAGTAATGAGAGAATCCAATATAAGCAGGGGTAGTTTGGTGTGCTACAGAAAACATCAATGTTCAGCTTTCGCAAAGAATATAGGAATGTTTACGAGAAGTGGAGAGCAGCTAAAGAAGCTAGTAGAAAAGATAA
This sequence comes from Chrysina gloriosa, assembly GCA_038088585.1. Classification (NCBI taxonomy): domain Eukaryota; kingdom Metazoa; phylum Arthropoda; class Insecta; order Coleoptera; family Scarabaeidae; genus Chrysina; species Chrysina gloriosa. The sequence goes on along the minus strand of CM076095.1, from coordinate 22,013,653 downwards.
TAATGGCAGATGATCGAACGAGATTACAGTTGAAGGAAATCGAAGCAGAACACGTGGGATGGGACAAAATAGACAACTAATAGTACAGTTAATGGAAGGAAATATAAGTTTGAAGAACTAGAAAATATCAGATACGTTAGCACTATATTCTTAAGAGAACAAGGAACAGAAAAAACAGTACAAGCAAAAGTATGCCCTAAAAAATAGAATAAATAGCAATAACTTACTAGGAAGCTAGGGAACTAGAAAACAAAACGAATGATTCTTTTCAAAAGTAAAACCGGAATAATAAGAAAAACAGACCAGAAACGCTGGAAATATGGGAAGAAAGATGGGAAAGACAAACAAATATACAATTAATTATTACATGGAAAAGAGTAACGAGTATCGTGAAAACAAAAACAAGAAAGAGAAGGAAATTGGCAGGAAAGGCAAAAGGAGTTTTATGCCATTCTGGCCCAAGGCTAGTTATATCTAGGAACAGTTCGAATTTTCTAAGAATTTGGTTCTAGTTGTTCTAATTGTGTAAATCTTATAGTTCACACTTTTGGGTTAAAGACAAGTCTTGACCCATTCACGTAATCAACTCGTGCAATATTGTTCAGTATTCTTCAGCTACTTGACTGATAAGAATAAGAATAATACTAATAAATCATAAATCATGAATAATAATAAATAATAATAATAATAATGATTTTAATAGTAATTAGTTATGTAGTTTAATTTTAAAAATGAAAAAAGTCCATCACATGCTCTTCATTCTTTGCACATACCTAGATATCCCTTTAGATATGCCTTGTTAATTTTTTCTAAAGCGTCTACTCATTGCTAAGGGCGTAAATCAATTAAATTTTAAGAAATTGTGGGATATTGTCAAGAAACAGATTGTATAATAGTTATATATATATAGCCTCAGATATACGTTTTTCACAAGATCTTTCATGATGTGTAATCCCTTTTAAATAATTTCCTTTTTAAAGAAGTCATCATAAATTTGGGAATGGTTCTGTACAGATTGCATTACATAATTCACCCAAAACGCGACTAAAGGTGTTGCCCAGCATTACTATCGAAACCTGACATAGCCAAAACTATTAATTAATTGTCCGCCCAATTTATGGACCGATAAATATGGAATTGGGACATCGTTTAAGTAAAATGTAAATAATAATAATAATAATGATAATAATAATAAAGAAATAAATAAATGGTAGATAGAGGAAGTATTTTCAAGGAGAGCCATATAATTCAAACAAAAAGAAGAAGGGGGACTCACAACAGTAAAATTTAGTCAAAATTATCGATTAGTTTAATAGTAAGTGATAACAACGATAATTATAATAATTTTAATTAAACCAATAAGCAGTAATAACGTAAATAACTCAAATGGAGTGTGAATCTTTACAAGGTAATTTATCTTTCTAATCTCCATTTTATTTAGATTTAGAAAAATCATAAGTTAAAATTTAACAGAACGTGTTTTAGATAATCTATTCTCTTTATATTAGGTATTTGGGTTAGGTAATAAATTGGAACTTGTAGAAAATATTTCTGGAAAATGTACATTCCAAAAGAAGATAATAATAAGGTAAGAATAATGAGTAATATATGCAGCATTGCAATTTTATCGTGTACAGGGATCTGTAATGTTAGAAAATTTAATAGAAAAACGAACGAAATGACCTACAAATTTCAAATTTAGATCAAACATATGTGCTTGTAATTTCAACGTTATTACTTATAGTAAAAGTGCTTATTTCTAAATCTAAAAACAAATTAAATTAGACGAATAATTACAGCAGCAACTTATTAGGTTGTAACCTGAATGCAAATTTTTCAGTTTTCTTATCTGTTTTTAAGTTAAAAGGTGGTGCATGTCGAACGTATGATACAACTCTATATTTCTCTATTTATAAAGCCAAGGTTGCCCCAATTATTGAAAACTACCAGGCAATAAATAATAACGAATATCTACAAGAAAAGAAAAAAACAAATGACTTAATCATTCCTGAAATTTTTTTGGCAATTTCCTTTCCAAACAATATTTAAATTTTCCCAATATTTTGCGTTATTTAGCATGTTAATCAATAAGGAAAATGCGAAAACCAATAATATAGGGCTCCCCGACGGAAATTCCTAAAATATTCTGAGGGATACAGATGAAATGAATTAGTTCTAATACGGCCTAATTAGGGCATTGCATGCTTTAGTTGCCAAATTAACGAATTAAATTAGTGAATGGGATATGTCAAAAGGGGAAAAAATTGTAAACCTGCTTAATATTTAAAAGTATTTCCGGCACTGGTAAGTCACCTATGGTAGAAATCGGTGCGATTTTCGCCGTAAAACCGGCGAATAACACATCGGAACACTGCGGTGCTTAAATTCCGTTTTTCGAGCGTTAATTTGCGATTTTTTCGGGTCACTGGCACTGCTCGCACATTGCAAAGACGGTAATTTTTCCCGACATACCACCACCTATGTACCGCACACGGTATTAGACGACATTCCGAATTACAAGGGTGGCGAAAATCAATATTTTAAGTCACATACCCTCGACGGGTGAAATTCCCTAAATATTTCGCCGAGGGACCGTATAGGGAGTGTTTTATTTTTCCGCATACGATTATTTTTTACAAAAACAAAACTAAGTATAGAGGCTAGATTTCATAATACAACATTGATTTAAAATCATTGAAAAAATATTAATCAAAAAAAAATACAAATCTTTGGACTTTGCTTTTGTAAAAAATATACCTTTTTATATGAATTTAATGAAATTTGACAGAAGTTGACGAATTGGAGGGTTTTTAACTTTCTTCAACCTATTCCAGAGATCAAATTAATTGTAAATATACGGACTTTTAAAATTCCCGCTTCACGTAACCACCCCTTTCTAAAATTACGTCTAAACACTCTTAATTTCAGATTTACTTCTGCAATAGGTTTCTATTAACGGGAAAAGCTATAATTAGTTTATTAGGTTTCTAAGTGTCTTCTTCGCGGCGAATAAATACACAATACTCATCATTCGAGTTGGCCAAACGCGACGAATATATGAGCGTTACAAAGGGAGCAACTGTATGCAACTTGTATTACTAATATTATAGTATGATAACTTCTACTTACATAAATATGTAAGTTATTTACCTTGTACGAGTCTATAATTGGGAACCACAGTAACCATGACGATAACAGGGAGAAACTTATAGGCTTTGCAATGGAAATGCAAATGGCCATAAGAAATACGCAATTGAAGCAAAAGGACGTCCATAAGGGAACGTGGATATCACCAAACATGAAGACAGTGAATCAGATCGACCATATTAAGGTGGAAAATAGGTTAATGACGTTCAAACGGAAAGTGGAAAGCATGAGAGGGACAGACTGCGACTAAGACCATTACCTGGTCGGAATTACTTGCAAAGAGAAACTGGATAACAAAAGGCGAGTTACGAATAAAATAAGCCAAAATGACCAACGAAAAAATATCAATCAGCTTTTCTAAATGGGTGTATCAGGAAGAAGTATGAAAATAAAGTATGCGAGGAGTTGCAGTTACGAAGCCAGGAAACAAATATCGAAGAATCATGGGATCTAATAAAACAAGTAATAACAAAGGCGAATAAAAGTGTACTCGCCCAGAAAAAGACAATTGCGCAAATTAAAGAGTGGTTCGATGTTGAATGTCAAAAAATAGCGGAAAAGATAGGAGAGGCAAGACACAGGATACTATCCTAACAATACGGAAGCAATCGGGAAACGTATCGTGGAGTGAGGGGAATTATGAAGGGAACCTGTAGAAAAATGGAGATAAACTACAAGAAATCGAAGACAACTTTCAGAAGAAAGAAATAAGTGCATTCTACCAGCAAACAAAAAATTCTGGGAGGGGGGTATCAAGGTCCGAGTGTGTACATCAAAAATGAAGAGGGTTTACTAATTGGTGAATCAGAGGCAATGATGGAAAGCTGGAAGAACTATTTTGACAAGCTAGCTAATAGTGAAAGGGAAGTGGGGGAGGGCAGAATGCAACCCAGAGTATGGTAGGAGATGTGAATAGAGCAGAAATGCCATCAAAAGCAGAAGTTATTGCTACCATTGCAAAATTAAAGAATAACAACAACCCAGGAGGGTCACAAATAATATCCGAAATGCTGAAAGCTGGAGGAAAACGACACGCACAAATATATGAATTGATTAAAAAAATTTGGGAGGAAGAGCAAATGCCGGAGGATTAGGTAAAGCGCAGTTGTGTCCATTATACAAAAAAGTAGATAGGTCTCAATGAGAAAATTATAGAGGGATCGTGCCCTTAGAAACATGTTATAAGGTACTAGCAGAAATAATAAGAAGTAAATGAGTATTCAAAAAACGCTCTGGGGGAGTACTAAGCAAGCTTTCTAAACAGAAGATCGGTCTGTAACGTTTGAATTTCCTTTAGCCCAAAAATTAGGTCTGTCCTAATTTTTGTGGTAAAGAGAATTCAAACAACTTGTTATGAATATGAGACTATCCTATATGCGATCTTTGTTGACTTCAAGCAAACGACCAAAGAAACGGCAATTAAATGTATATAGCCTTGAGGGAGCTGGCAGTACCGAACAAAGTGATGACGCTTATAAAAATAACGCTGGATCGATTAACAAACGAAATACTACGGAAAGGAAGTAAATCTGATGAATTTGAAATTAAACAAGGAGTCAGGCAAGGGGGATCCTTTGTTAACTGCACTATTGAATATGGTTTTGGACATAATTGTAAGAAGGAGTGGATTAAAACTATTTAGTAATGAACATCAGTGCCTGGTTTTTGCACACGCTTTAACGATAATAGCGAAATCAAAGAGGTTGCAAAAGACTATAAAGAGGTTAGTGAGCGATGCAGGGGAATTGGGTTTGAAGATAAATGAGAATAAAACGAAATATATCATCATGGGGGATATACAGCAAAACGGCGAGGAACATATAATAATACAAATATGTACAAGAAGGCCACACTTAGTTACAAATTAGGGTGTGAGAATAAATTAAAAAGGAGGCAAAGAACAGGAGATAAGAGCGAGGTTAGTAAAAGGTACCCAAAAATATGGCACACTTCGATATATGATGAAATCTACAACATTGTCAAGGAAAGTTAAACAAAGAAGTTATACGACGGTGATCAGGCCTACCGCAACGTATGATTGTGAAGCATGGGTCTTGAACAAGACCAAAGAGGATTTGCTAGAACGGTGGGAAAGGAAAATGCTGAGGGTCATTTACGGGGGCAAAAACAAAAAGGATGCTTGGAGAAGAAGAACCAACAAAGAACTGGAATTGTTATTTAAAGGACTCAAAATTACAGCGGTTGTAAAATCACGAGATTAAGATGGTTGGGATACGTGAAAACACTCTGAAAGGAAAGAATGCCCAAAATGGTATTTTGCAGAAAATCGATTGGGAAGAGAAGAAAAAGTCAACCAGGGAAAAGATGGAGCGAGGACGCGATCGAAGATCTACGAAGTTTGCACATTACGAATTGAAGGAGATAATTAAGAGACAGAGGAAAATGGAGAAACGTGATTGAAAAGTGTAAATAAGGGTTGTGAAAGTGAAAAGACTATCTCCGACATAGATTTCCATGGCCTGCAGAGCGATTAAATATAATATTTACCTTCATCAGAGGGTAAATAATTTTCTTAATTTCCTCTGCTATTGCTGGAAATTGCAGATATTTCTTTGTGAAGACTAACCCTAAGAAGCACCGTATATCGATGTCAAAGTTGCGAAGAGGGGATGAAATGTTTCAGGCTTAACACGGAAAATTATGACAGATTTGTCTACTTTCGTAGTAGAGGCTGTTCCAGTTCTAACGTTCCTCCTTTGCAAGCGCTTTCGTCCAAAGTCTGCAAAATAGACGTTCGTCGTTGCGGATACTTCGGAACTGGACAGAACCGAACTGAACCGTACTTTTCCCAGTTTTGGTGGGTGAATAAGGCACCTTCGGCACCACTTCAAACTTCAGTTCTTCAATTTTGACCATCATCATGACAGTCACATGACTGGGAACCTTGTTCCATTGAAAAAGGACTTTCTTTTTCGACAAACCTAGTCGTTCTTCCTTGATTTTGTAGTTCCAGAAACCTAGCATAATATTCGATGTTAATCTGCGCTTTCTTTCGTAGATAATCTTTCCCGTAAGTAGGATACTCTTCACTCTTTTTGTGTTGGCTGTTAACTGTTTTAATTGATCTTTGGTCTTGAGAGTATAATGGTTGATCCTGGATTCATCTACAGTAACAAATCGCCGCAGAGACCCGTAGCTGTACACGCAGCGAGCCAAACACTGTTCCAACATTAACATACGTTGCATTTTTTGACAGAGTTAAGCTATCAATTTGTACATACTTATGACCCATTCTTTCTTTCGATACGTCGGCAATCTGAACTATGTTCGTCAATTTCAATCGGCGGTCATTCATAATGCTTTTGTGGGATTTTCAAACGACTTCTTCAATTGTGAAGGAATTTGATCTTCTACAAACGTTTGGCATCTGGAATAAGAAGATCAACTTTCTGTGGTGGCGCTCAATTTTTCCTATACTTGGAAAATCATAAAACCTTATCGGTCGTAGAATAAAAACAACTTAAAGCAGCTCTCTCAAACACATTAGGAATAAAAAAAAGCAAAGGGCAGGTCGGTGTGAATCTGGTATGATACGGTGAAAAAAGTCTCCAATCCAACCTAAAAGAATAGAATGGAGCAGATTAAAAAGAAATTTTAACGAAACCAATACCATCACGGAGCTAAAACTGGCTGAGAATTTGACATACCCTCCCCGTAACGCCAGCTCACATCCCCAAAGATCTAACGACATTGGATTGTAAATCTTTACGGAATATGCGGGACTCTATCTCAAGTGACCTGACCTTCCTTAGCTACTCGCAATAAAGTACTTACATACATTAGAAGATACCTGTTTTAAGGGAATATATGCACTAAGAGTGTTAAGCATGAAGACTGCGACAGTATGGCAAATATTCCTTACCATTGTCAAGCATAGAAGTCAAGAAGGTCTCGAGCTTTCGTCAAAGCCTTCGAGCACGAAGGCCAATGAAGCCTAGCTAGGGGCAGTAAATAGTGCAGTATCTCGCCCCAATAATCTCCAGCCCTTCCTAAAGGTATGGAAACTTTAAGCGAAAATGTGTCTTAATGTTGTTAAGCATGAGGGTTAAATGTAGCCTTTAAACGGGTGTCCAAGTTCTCGAGCATAAAAGCTGAGAAGCCTAGCTAGAGGAAGGAATAGGCCCCAACAAAATGACAATGTACGCAGTGCTCACCCTCAGTGACGTACAATCTTTACTAGGGACCCGCGAACTCGGGCTTTTGAGGGATATACCTTAACGTTATTAAGCATACGTCCTAGTCCTCGAGCATAAAGGCTTAGAAACCTAACTAGAGGAAGAAATAGTTTTCAGGAAGAAGTAAGAATGTGGGCAGGGCCCCTTCGTGAAGAATGCATGGATGCATGGAAGTCAAATGTTTGTCTAAACCCTCGAGGATAGAGACTAAGGCACTTATATAGGGGCAGGCAGAGACTGCTATACACAGTGGCCCTCCCCGAAGATTTATAGGCTTTGGTGGAGGTTAAACGGTCTAGCCATACCGAGTAACAAACTTCAAAAAGTATGAAAACATTGATAGAGTCTCTCCCCAAAGACTTATAATTTTCAGGTTTAACAATTCGCAACTGATCATAGAGCAGTTACATTGCAAAAGATCTAAGAGATCGAAACATTGCCCAACGACCAATTTCAAACCTACAGTCTGCAATACTATCAAACATGATTCTGAATATATATCGAATAATGCAACTATTATCTAATTGGACAATGAATTTTGGTTGGAGTATGTTCTCTTTTAGTTGTAGAAAATGAAAATCTTATAATGTAGTTTCTTATTGTTTCTGTTACTTCTACATATGTAGTCCTTCAATGGTAGCAGGCATTACTATCTAAATTGATTAAGAACATCATTTTTACACAACAGTTTTCAAAGGTAATGGGGTTGGCTTTTGTGAAATTCTTGTCACAGTCAAATAACTGAATTTAAAAAATGTTAAGTCGGAAAATTACAGTTTACTGCAGAACAATCCAAAATACTATTCAATTAAAGTGATTTAAATAAAGAACACTCGAAAATTTGAATTTGGAAACTCTGTAACATTGACCAAAACTTACCTATTTCTAATATAAACATCCGCTTTATTGTTAAGAAGTCCGTCCAAGTATACAACCAACATTACCACTAATAATAGATAAGTTATCTGAAAACAATATCAATTGAGGGCCTAGATAATAGAATCTGATTGAGAGCATCTTCACAGTTATTACCAAGGCAAGTGCTACGTGTATCGAGCACATTGCTTATTTTCGGTGCAGCAAGCCAAGTGTGACCTGACATATTTTAGACAAAAAAAAACGCTACGTGAATTGAAAGTTTAAAATTAATTAAGGCGGAAGAAAATAATGAGAAGTAGATAGCTACGAAAGCCTACATATGTATATATTTACAAAAATAGAGAGAGAATTATGAATGCAGATGGAGGACGTATTCCAAATTCCAAATTGTGCCAGCTATTAAATTAAATTTAGATTTGTGTAGGATCATTCAAATCTATGCTAGAATTGATATAAATACACGCTCCCCTTAATAGGAGTTCAGTGTCAACAGTGTTTGGTGTTTCGAACGTTCCATGTGTGATGTTCATTGTGCAGTGCTTTAGTGTTGTACAGTGTTCGTCGTGTAGTATTCGTCTTGGGCATTAGACGGATTCGCTAATGATGCCAAATGCCTGTTTTTCACTGAGGATGGCAACTTAGTTGCCGAAGTACGTATCTGGATTTTTTCCTAAAGGTGTAGTAAGGGTTATTTAATTTATTTTATAAACCAATATTACATCGACCAAATACAAGCGCTAATTGTAAGTCTATGAATATCTTAGTGTTGCTACCTTTATATGGGAGACCGGCTAATTTGCTAAAGCTTGTTTCGAATGCAGATCTGACAATCGTAGTGAATCTAAACTCCTGGTTGGAAGAGCATTGGCAGTAATTCATTTATTCGAAAATTAGAAAATCAACAGTTTACATAAAAGGAAAATACTTGAAAAGCAGAGATAAAACAGAAGAAAATTTTAGAGCAAAATCCATCCTCACATGTCGTCTGCCCAAAATTACAAATAGTATATTCTGTTAATGAGTTTCTACGCGACGTATTAAAGAAAGATAAGTATGTAATGAACATTTCGACTACCTAACGATACTCCACGTACACAGACAATGCCGGTCTGTGAATTACATATTGTTCATATGTTCTATCAATGATAACATTTCTTGTTACAAACAACTGAAAGCCTCTTTAAATGAATGAATTTTCAAAAAAACCTAGTGTACTTTAGTGCGATGTATCAGATGTAAAAACTACAAAACTCTTTTTAAAATTAAACGTACCCTAGAAAGTCAACATATAACCCATAAATATACTAAGCCAGACTGAAAAGTTTCCGGATTGGCAATGAAAACAAAATAATATGGATTCAAGTTACATTTAATTTTTTAATATAATCTCATCGAAGCTCAACACACTTGGTCCAACGTTTGTCTACGTTCTACATTCTCTTCCGGAAGTGGCTTTCTTCGAACTTCGCGGAAGTTCCCAAAATAATAGTTTACAGCCTCTATCACTTCTTCATTCGACCAAAATCTCTTTCCACCCAGAAATGTTTTGGGTTTCGGGAACATGTAGAAATTTGACAGAGCCAAATCAGACGAACACTGTCAATTTTTGGTGAACGATTGCACTTGAATAAGCGGGTGCATTGTCGTGGTGAAACAACACTTTTTTCTTGACGATCCCCGGGCGCTTTTACTGCTTTCAATTTGTCCAAAAGTATTGTGTAATATTGGCCAGTAACAGTTCAAGATAACCGATTACCATCACCTTTCCAGCCGAGTGAATGGTCTTTCTCTACAACCAGTTCACAGCGTGCAATCCACCGTTTTGATTACATTTTTGTTTCTGACGTGTAGTGATGTATACAGGTCTCACCCATGGTCGCGAATCACTACTATACTTCACACATCACAATTAGTAAAGTAAGCCCTTTAGAACAACTGTTGGACGAAGACTGCATATGACGCTTTGATAGTTTTTCAATATAATCTCGATTTAGTTAGTTCACTTTTTTAATCCATCGAACACTCCGTAGTGCTTCTTTCAACTTTGGGAATTGATGAAAATCACTAGGATCAGGCAAATAGAGTGGATGCGGAAGCAATTCCCAGCCCAATTCGTTCAAAACATCCATCTTGTCCTGTTGCAATAATAATAATAATAATTACCTCACAATCGCAGAATACGGTGAGCATCCAACCGACGGAACTGTACATGTTTTAGGCGAGACTTTTCTTCTGGTTTGCGCCATTTTTTCGACTGACTTTGGATCTGAAGATTGAAATAAGGTAGCCATGTTTTATCATTAGTTATTATCCATTGGCAAAATATGTCGCAGTAACGTGCTAGAAGCTCTTGAAGTTGGCATGTTTCGGACGTCTTGAACTTCTGTTTCGGCCCCAATAACCTTGGTACCCAGCGGGCTGAGACCATGTTCACGCCCAAACATTCGTGTAAAATCTCATGAAACTGTCGTGTGTCTATTCCTACACTAGCATTAATTCCACCAATAATTATTTGTCTATCATCTTTCAGTAGATTCTACATGGCAACATTTCTTTGATTTACAAAGGTGCTCGGCCGTCCATTACGCGGATCATTTCTTACTAACATTCTACCAGCTTTAAAACGATAGATAGACTCTACTTTTATATTCTACACTCTCCGAATGTACCTTGCAGACCTTGTTGACCGATTTCTAAAGGTTTCACATCCACTTTAAATAAGAGGAAAATCAGAGTTATGGAAATACGTTTGTATCAATCTAGTAGCTGAAGTATACTAAACAATATTGCACGGGTGGGCTGCGTAAACATGTCAAGACTTGTCTGAATTCCTAGTGCATTAGAAATATCCCTTGTTCCTAAGTTCATTCCATATGACAGATTTCTCTATTGTTCCCAGTTCCACATGTGGCGTTGTGTAAATCATAGGCTTTCTTCGTTATTACATATAAATCAAAGTCGTTGTCAACATTTCTAGAAGAATCGCAATGAAATTATAGTTCTATAATAGTCTTCTTATTATACCTCCAATATGCTGCGAAAAGTAAGGAAATGCCACTAGGGGGCCAGAAGCGGTACGGTATATGTATACATACGGCTCGGTATATAATAGTCATACTAACACAAATCAATTGTAAAAAATATATATTTTATCAGTACTTTACATAATTTCTTTAATTTGACTGTTAACCAAACGGCGGAAAACAGTACAAATTTTATTATTTTAACAACATACACTTAAGCTACTATAAATACTAAGATCCATTACTTCTTTATGCCTTTAGCAGCCATACATAATCGAGCCAATAAACCAGACATTTGCAATAACGTTGTAAGTCCATCAGCAATAAACTCGTGAGTAGTTCCAATTTCCTGCAAATAACACACGGAAATATTTACTTATTAAACTTACCTTTTTGGGTACTCACCTTTATAAAAGCTAATTTCAACGGCTCGTCCATATCCATATTTTTGCATACTTTAAAAATATTTTTTATTATATCTTCAGCTGCATAACCCAACGTCCACAGGTGATCGATTACCTGTAAAATATCAATTAATTAGTAGAAAATCATAACATAATTACTGCATATACTTTGTAGGCTTTACGAATATCGCCTTCAATACAATTCTTTAGCATATCCTTAATTAATAAGGGGTGAGGTTCGTCGCAAACTTTAAATACATTTCCGGAATTAACAACACCAAATCCATTATGAGTGGATTGCAGATTATTTAAAGCTTGTCGCATATCACCCTGAGCTGTAAAAACAATCGCTTCGAGACCATCTTCTGTATAGTTTATCTTTAAATATAACATTTGTATTACTTTGCCTCGAAGTATCAGAATATGCTTACGATTTCTTTCTGACATATTTGGATGATCCTCGCTAGAATTTGAGCGTCACTCAATCGCGAATACCTCAAAACGGCACATCTGGATTGTATAGGATCGATCACTTTCTCACTGTAATTACAGGCTAAAGCAAATCTAGTCGTGTTACTGTAAATCTCCATCGTTCTCCTTAAAGCTTGTTGAGCACCATCCGTCATGCTAAATATAATTATTAAATAAGAAGATCAACAACAATTTATATAACTAACAGCAGCAAGTCACAGAATGACTTCTATCCGTGCGTCCTACTATTTACTTTGTATTTTTATCATGAAAAACTGCGATACCCATTATCACACAAAGGTTAGACGCATCGCCATCATCAATTTCTGCCCTTTCTTATTTCCAAAAAATGATATAGAATTACAAACCTGTCGACCTCATCCAAAATGATTATTTTATGTCTACCGGGAGGTAATGTTACTTTCTGTTGAGCGAACATCTTGACTTTATTTCGGACTACATCAATGCCTCTGTCATTTGATGCGTTTAGTTCCAACACAGCATCTTTAAAGGACGTACCTAGGAGTATTCTAGCTAAACATAGAATCGTGGTTGTCTTTCCAACACCAGGAGGACCCTATAATGTTATAACTGATATAGCAGCTTGACAACAATTAGGGAAACATTTACAGCAATAATTATATTGGGTAAGTTGCCTTGTTTCGAAAAAACTGATAACTTTTTTACAGTGTCTTCGTTCCCGACGATTTCATCGAATCTTTGAGGACGATACTTTTCTATCCTGCATCAGAAAATGTTTGTTTAATTATTATTTATATTTATATCTATAATGGTAGAGCTAATTCAAAGATAAATAAGAAGTCGACAATAAACTCCCGAAAAACTGACAGAGTCCCATAAACCAGAAAGTAATCAGAGACAGTTTTTGTTACAGGCAAGCAAACGTAAAAGAGACCTGCAAGTAGCCTTCATGTGATGCTTAAACCTTATGCAAATAAGAATAAATGTAAAAAGACTCCCAAACAAATTCGTCCAAATTCGTCCTTCCCCCAACGATAAAGCCCAGACACTTTCTTCTAAACGGATCTACAGCATACCCTGTTCTTGTGGTCTCAAAAAAGACTTGCGTCAACGTATTACACAGGTCCGGACCTACAATGACCTAAGTTCCAGCTGAATATCACCTAATTCTCCCTGACTTGCCGCCTTACAGAGCACTAAGTCATATGGCATTAGTGCCTCACCAATAGATATTTTCCTCTTTCCCCGAGACTTTTGCAACAGCCTTTGTAACAGAACATTTCCACAAATTGAGAGTTGACACCTACCACCTACCGGTGTTGCCAGTGTCGAGGAAAACTAAGAGTTTAGAAATGTTACAGAACAAACTTCTAAAACTTCTGTAAATTGGATATATTTCGTAATGACAGTTCACTCAATTTATTTATGAGGAGGCACCTACTGTTATTAAAATGGTAAAAAGTAAAGATGGCAAGAGACATTATTTTGAATATTTTAAGAGAAACTCATTATCAGTTATCAAAAAAAGACTGGAAAACTTCACCGGACATCTGAGGATTCTTAACAGTATACATTAGTATGTCGTCAAGAAATCACATTCTTGAACCACACGAGTGTTATAATGCCATTTAATTTAATTAAAGGTGAAAATCTTCAATGTTGTGATAAGGTGTGGCAATAGGTTCGTTCCAACACAGCACAAAGTCAGTTTATCGATGGTCGGGTACAAACAACAGCGGCTTGTGATACCGTATATTCGGAGCTGCAGCGAGGATAGCATTAGTTCGTATATAGTCATATATCTCCGGCTTTTACCAACATACAATTGCCGTCGCTACACGAGCATATACGAACTAATGTTATCTTCGCAGCAGCTCTGAATATGCAAGCCGCCGCTTCACAGAACAAATTTGGCGCCAAATGGTGCATGGTTTTGTGGTGTGTTGGAAAGAACCTAATAACTAGTGAGCGGATGATTTATAAAATATCGCAAGTCTACACTATTTCCCAGACGAAATGTCTGATCATTTGTTCGCCGTTTATATTCAATCCTTGACCGGCTAATTGTTCCAGTGTTGATTATAAACCCCTAGCAAACGATCAGACACTTCGTCTGGACGACAATGAACATCTGCGTCATCTCATAGATATTCCGCTCTCTAGTGATAACTAGACCGGCGGAGTGGTAATAAGATAACCATCCCTACCACTAATAAGCCGTCCACTTTCATACATATACGGCGATCATTGATATGAAGGCGGGTTAATACAATTCATCCAGCACTTGCGACATACATTGTTAACGTAATTGGTTTGAGGCTATCTTTCCGGGGTCTAGTGATAACACTACCAGCATTTGGTTTACTGACAGATTTAAACGAAGTAGGTTGAAGTAGGAGCAAGTGTACTCAAGTTTCCGTTGGTGATACACCAGCTATCTTTCAAGTACAGATCTGCGCATTCAAAAATAAATCAATAAGAAATTGCGAAAATTTCTCGGACAATCAGATTGTATTTAAGGTCCTCACATAAGTTGAAAGCTATCTAAGAATACAACAGGAAACAAGTGGTTAGCAATAATGTGACATTAGTTTGGCTCTACACCGCTCGGCTTTCCACCACGCCGGCTCTGCAGTCGAAGTGGTCGAACGGTTTGACAGAGAGATCGACGGTCTAGGTTCAAAACTCAGGTGTTCCGGTCCGGCGAGGGCTCACTCGTTCGCTATAAAAATTAAGTACCCGTCTTCGTTGTGAACAAGGTGAAATAAGGTGGTTCCTTCCACACAGAATGCCATTAAACTTCGATGCACTGGGTCAGAAAGACCACACACTTAAAGCAAGAAAAAAAAATAACGCAGTTGTCTAATGCCTGATGCGTAATACGTCATCACGTATCATTCCAGAATAAATTGCTACGCAGCAACGGGGTTTGAAAGTTGATACGCGGTCCTCGACGAATTATTTTGTAGGCCATGTTCTCTCGTGGGGTGTTAGCGCCCCACCATTATTAGTTTCGGTGTCAGGGAATGTGAAGGTCAAACAAGACGAAATCGCAAATGCATTGCTTGTTTTTAATAGACTTGAATTTATTGTCTTGTGTGATAGATACTGTAAACAAAGGGCGAATAATGTTTGCTGGAAGAAACTCATCTGGACTAAGACAATAGGCTTTATTGCTTTCTTTCTTGATTAAGCCAAATAGTTTATCAAGATGCACAAAAAAAATGTAAAACTAATTATAGACCTTTTTACTGGTAACCATCGTTGACATTATTTTATGAATATGACACAAACTGATATTAGAAGTCTCAAATTTTATGATAATGCATTTAAAATGTGGAGTATAGCTTAGGCTAATTTGTACCCCTGTTTCAGTTGCAGTTCAAATATTTTGAACAGATGCTTGTTGAGTTTGTTAAAGTAAAGAGTTCCCCTCATAGATAGCTTATAGATTTTATTAAACCCCATGGTATTTTGGGTATGCACATAAACATGGGCTTGTATCATCAGACATTCCTGATCCAATAGATTGATAGACAACCTATTCATAATCTATAATCTACAAGTAGAATCCAGAAGAGACTCGCTGTCAGTGTGTGTGCATGTATGATTGCAAAACTTTTGCAAGCACATAAGGCTACTCTGATTCAAAACTAAATCCTGTACGGATAAAGTTAGGTGGAAAACAGACCTACCTGTACAAAAACCTATACGAAAACAAAATATTGAATTATTAAATACCAAATTAATAAACCGAAACCGGTTCTAAATAAGATGGAAATACATGTTCTTACATATTAATCTTACCAAGGCAAATTGCATGTTTTTGAAGTTGATTTCTCTTTTGTTTGAGTTGAGGGACCTGGCTCTGATGGTATTTCAACAACTTCCGTCGCTTCCATTTTGTTATTAATATTTATTGTATTGTTAGTGTTTTTTAAACGCTAACCGCTCGTTCCCACCAAAACATTCAAAATTTGAGGTTATATTATTGAATGATACTGGTGGATACGTTCTGAAATGAAACTACCGCTAACGCTACATATTTTTATACAGGGTTCATCACTTTCTGTTTAGTTATGGCAGAGAAATTTTGTAGTCAATTCAAGGCGTAGTAAGCATGAAAGACGTTCAATCCTATTTGTGAGAAGTCCTTCCTCTCCCATGAATGCTTCCGATCTGAGTATGTAAACCTGACATAAACCTTGCACATACCTGTGTGCAATAGTCCACGCTTAATGTTGCTCCTTCGCTTAGCGTTTTTCGATATTACACCGTCGGTATAAATATACCATTTCCCATTTTAAAATAAGTGTGGTTTCGGTAGAACGTCGTCTAAGCTACAACACTTCATTACGTTCGCTATAAAAGAACGTGTTTTGCTTTTAACGTGTTGAATTTTAAGACCCTACCCCAACGTTATGCGAGGGCTGCAAAAGATTATAAAAACCTTTTTAGGTTTTCAGTCTATTACTCAATTTTCATTAATAAATTGAAACAATTTTATTGAAAAATTGCCTTGTAATTAATATGTTTCGGAACGTACTTCTTCTACCTATTGTGATTGGTTGAGACTGATCGATAAAACTCGGAAACATTTCGGAAAGGTACGATTTGAAAATGTTGGCCCCCTTTCCAACGAAACGTGTCCCGAAGCTAATAAACAATCATATAGTGTGAAATGGAATTTATCGATATGATTCAGTAGTTCGGTAGCTAGGGGCAGATTTAGGTGACATTTGATTATGTGCGATAAATTTGCTTTCCCCATATAGATATCGTTCGCATCGAGCAATGGTGAGTCTTACAGTTGAAGGACTCTGCAACCCTCTTCCAGCAAATTTTCTTATTTTATAATATCGGACCAATTTGATTAAGGTTGACCTGACCATTGATACTTTTCCGTATTTAATTTGGAACCGTATTATCTCGTTAGCGGTTCTAGCGTTCGTCTCATTAAGTGTTGTTCCCGAGTTTCGATTGCGTCTATCTCTAGTTTTTGCTTCTCAAAACGATGTTTTCAGTTTCATTTACTACTTCCTTTTAAGCAATACACATATACGAAAACAAATGTTGATAACAATATTATTATTTATGCAAATAGTTGTCTTTACACATGAGCGCGTTCTTACTTTACATTGTGCTTGAGCAGGCTACCGTACTGAACTATTTCCTCAGTAATTCGTTAAATGCATAGCTGAGGTGGCTCATAAAATCTATAATTACACTGTGCTAGTCGAAAAGTTCAACATTGATGGGTCCTGGGGTAGAAGACACAATTCGAGTACGTTGAATCGGGATATTTACGAGTAAAAATTATACAAAAAAACCCAAGAAAAACTTTTTCTATACATTTCAAGCATTCATTCATCAGATATCGTTTCAGTTCGACAAAATTTCGCCGTTTCATGAAATACTGTTTATTTTTTCTAATTAGTAGGTTGCAGAAAGTATAGAAAAATATATAATAAGTCTATTTGTTCCAAAAAATTGTGCATTTTCCACATAAAAATATTTTTATGTCAAACATCTTATATTTTTGATGCTTCTTCTTGCAAATTCCAACAAATATTTGCTAAAATAGCATCTAACTTTTCCCGCTATACCAATGTTCGAGTCTTGCCGTCACTTAGGAGAAATTTCGTTGAACTGAAACGCTATCTGATGGGTAAAAGGTCGAAATGTACAGAAAAACGTGTTTCTTGGGTCTTTTTTGTACAATCTTTACTCGTAAATATCTCGAAAAATAAGGTCAACTTTGCAAAACGATCGACAGCGTTGGATTCAGCGTACTCGAATTGTGTCTTCTATCCAGGACCAATGTTGAACTTTTCGACTAGCACAGTGTAATTATAGATTTTATACACCACCTCAGCTATGCATTTAACGAATTACTGAGGAATAGTTCAATACGGCAGACCTATCGTTGTTGAAAAAAATAAGTTCCCGATTCGAGCACCGTATTATTATTCGGTGGTTATACCGTGACAACAGATCGATGCGGCACCGTCCTTGATAAACGGAAAATAAGCCTGATCGATCCGCTCTCTAGTTATAACTGTACCTTGCCTTGTTTCGTTTCTGCAAACATGAAATATGGTTGTAGGTATTAAAGCTTATAGCTGGGTACACAGCGTCTATTGTCGCTAGTAGAAGGAGCATATTGCACAGAACTACTGAAGCCAACATAGTCAATAATAATAATTAACAATTAAGAGACGTGGTGATATATCTATATGTAATAGCACTACTACATATGCAAATAAGTATAGTTTTAAGTAGATGTAGGAACCATAGAAATAAGTTACTGAACAGCACTTTTTCAAATACTAATTTACTATCAATTAAAAAGGGTGTTGATGATAATCAAAATTCATTTTATAATGATGGGTAAACGATCAACTGCAGCGCGGACTAACTTACGGCGCGCCAATGCCTTTTGAATAGCTGCAACACCCGATTTTTTGCCAAATTTGTAAGATCGACATTTTCTAATATTTTTACGTATAAACTATTCATAAATGAATAGCATTTATAATCAAATCACTCACGATTTGCGATAGACACGTACGAGGAAACTCGAAAGAAACCCTGCGTTTGCGCATGTACGATAATTTCTCCATACATTTGTTTTGGTCCTGCGGTGTCTTGCCGAGTAGGTGCGGTTTTTATTCTTCGCAAAACTTTAATCATCTAATATTTAAATTTCACGCATCATCATATTTGCATTATGTCACTAGTTTCCGTAGTATAGTATCAGTAATTAGAATTTTAATTGAATCAAGGGTGGAAATAACTAAAATTGCTGCTTAACTTTCTTTTATTATTATAAACTATATAATCGTATAAAAAAGAACGTATTGAACGACTTTTCAAAAAAAAAGATGTAATTCAAAAAGAGAACACAATAAAACTCATTCTAACGTGACTTTACGATATCGATTTAAATCGGGCAAAAATAAAGAAAAACGGGAAGTACAAAAATATAAATATCAATCAGCATCGGGAAGTTAAATACGTACCGGTAATCCTTATAATCAATTGTTTAATTAATAAATAAAGGATAAAATTAATAATAGCAATCAACAATGGCGAATTAACTCATTAAAAACAAATGGGAAGAGGGCCGTAATTATTATTTCTTGTATCATTCTTTTGTAAAATTGTTAAAACTACTCTTTGTATAGTACATTTATACAAAAGGAAATTAATTATGTATCGCGAATACGGCGTTCGACTAATTCAAAGAGGGCGTGACGTTGTTACACCAGTTGATTTCGATGTTTGGCCATTTTGTCTGCAGACACGTTAGCATGGGGTTAGATTCACATATCGACTTCAAATCGGATTCTAATAAAATTGCCGAGCCTATATGGTATTGTACCTGAAATTGTAAAATAAATGCAATTATCTGGTTTATCGACATCCTAATAAAGTTCTATCGATTACTCCACACCACTAACAAGGGAACATCAGCAACCCAGACTCCCCAAGATTGAAATTTTGTGGATTTGTAGAGGGGTTCGATGCAAGATTATTGCACTTATTCTTATCGACAGAATACCCTATTTGTGGAGTGGAGAGCGCCCTAATGAAAATACCTGAAATTTGTGCAAATATCTCGAAAACCGCTCATTTGCGCTACCTAAAAATTAAAAAAAAAATTGAAAAGAGTTGTGCTGGGAGTAGTTTGTCTATTGAAATTGATAAATTCTAAAATGACGATTTTGCTATCATTTTTACTATCTCCAATAGTTTTTGAGATATTTGCACAAATTTCAAGGGATAATATTTTCATTAGAGCGCCTTCCATTCAACAAATGGGAAATTCTGCCGATAAGAATAAGTGCAATTGCATTGAACCCTCTACAAATCCACAACATTTCAATTTTTTGGTGAGTCTGCGTTCCCGGTGTTTCCTTGTTAGACACATCATTTTCTAAGGAAATAAATATTGAAAAAATATTGAAGTACCTGTCCATTAACATTGCTATGAGCTAAGCCATTATAATGTACTAATTGGAACATATCCGGTGTCGAAGATTCTTCCTTGGGGAAGAATTCGTCCATAAAGGCATTAAGGAGGATTATTCCCAAGTTCTCTGAATCTAACTTCCGTCGCATTATATCGACACTAAAATAAAAATTGAAGTTGTAACAAATTGAACATTTTCATTCTCAAAAACGTACTATTCAGCATCGCTTACAAGATCTAAATCCTTTAAAACATCTTGCAAACTATCGGCGTTAATGAAATTATTTCCATCCCTATCATAATTTTTAAATATTCTTCGAGCTTGTTCGCTCTTCGTTTCAGGACTTACTAATTTTGTTTCCTCACTGAAAAGTACTGAAATAAAATTATATTTTATTATTCTCCTTAATACGGTCGTAGGAAAGGAATATAGGTGGCACTACAGTGGAGCAATGGGTCTGAACTGTTGCTACAGCTTGGTGTGCCCATCATGCTCAATACTGATACAAGGCGTTAGAAGATAAAGAAAATGAAAATAATATACCTGTTAAATGCGTCTCGGAACCTAAAACCCAAATTGGATGTACAGGATTCTTATAAAATGATCCTACAGTTAAATATCGCAGATGCTCCATGGATGTTATAAAACCAATTTGGCTTTGCTTGTCTAATCCCTTCAGTTCTACCAAAACATTTAATTAATTTGATATTATTGATATAATTTCATGCTTACTTAAGCCTCCAACATCCTGTTCATAATCCCAAACGTAAGTCACAGCTTTTCCCGTTATCATAAGATTTATAAGGCTCTGGCTTCCATAACCATACGTTTCATCTATTAAAGGCTCTGATGTATCACACTCTAACTTAACTTGTTCTATGCCCTGCATGTCACTTTATTAATAACACAAAAAGATACATTAACAAACTTACTTTTGTTGCGATCACTGAATACAAGAATAGTAATATACCAAAATGATCTTTGAGTAACTTTATATTTTCCGTATAATACCTTTCAACTTCGGTTAAGCTTGCCAATATCTGTATTCGCAGACACTCATGAAATTTATTTGGATCAACAATGGAATTTAGTTCGGTATCAGAGGCCCCATTAACATTTGAGTTATTACCACTACAGTTCAATTTGGAGTCTAAATACACTAGATAATACTTTCGTTCACTACATTGTCTTAAAATATCACATAATGCATTTATTAAAATCTGATTCTGCTTTTCATCCGTTATCTGTAAATGGCATGTCAGATATGTTTTTTTAAGGTATTTATACTTACAGAATCCCTAAAACTTAAATTCCCATGTTCTTGCAATAACCGCTTGAGAATAAAGGCTTGAACTGGTGCTATGATCGAACAAGGTCCACCTTCTAGTTGTTCTAAGGCGCTCCGTTCAAATTGGCTAAAGTAAAAACCTAAAATGCAACGCAATTCATTAAGAAAGGTTGGAAAGAGTACGTATCGGATTATATATTCGACACATACTTCATTGGTAGTGTAAGATCTCAAAAAAATTAGCCTACCCTGGGACCACCGTTTGAATATGTCCAATTTTATTTCGTTACCCCACAACAAATGTTTGATACTGAGCAGTTCTTGCTCTGCTTTCGCCGTATCCGCCATGGCTGGAAGAACGAAACGTAAAATTGCACAAATTCGGGCGAGAATCTCGGAATCCCCGTGTTCTAGGTTATGACATTTGACGTTTCGGCCGTAGAAAAAAGGGTTTTAGAAAAATTGGGGTAACATGCTAACCAACATTATAAAATCAAATATCGTTTAATAAGTTAGTCGGTCAATCCATACAGAAACGGATTGTAATAGATTTATTTCAATTTTAAATATGAATCACTTTTTCTAATGCGTAATTTCTTTTTAAAGCCTGCCAAACGCTAACAATGTTATAACTCGCCCTCTTCTTCCATTCATCTTTTGTTTTCTCATTTTTCGTTTCTTGTTTTATTTTTCTCTTTCGTTTTGTTTGCCTTTTTGCTTCTTTGTGTGCTTTCCGAATATTGGGTCCACTTATTTCTAATTACGAGCTTTCTTTTGATTCCTTGTTCTGATTCACCTTATTAATATAACTATTTGTTTTGATTAAGGTTTCGAAGTTTTCAATTCCTCGTTTTCAGCTACTTTCGTTTCAAATGACAATCTTCCTTTTTTGCAATTTTGTATCACTACTTTTTCAGTTATTTCTATTTCTCACCCTTTTCTTTCTTGTAATGATTTACCTATTTCTTTCCGATAATAATCCTCTTATTTTTCGTCTTTTATTCCGCGTAACATTCGTTTTTAACGTGTTTTTGAGGTAAAATCGCCTTAATTTTTTTCCTTTCTTCTTTCGCTTCTTCTTCCTCTCTCATTATTATATACATACCTCTTGTTGGTATTGCATTAGTTGATCATATCTTTCTTATATAAATTTTTCTAGTCATTTTTATTTCTTAACAATTTTTAGACATTTAACTTTAAGAATTCGATGGATAATTTCAGTTCCCCTCCTTCTTTTCCTTCTTTTTTTCCCTTTATCATGTTTACATTTTTACATGAACTTTTTGAGTTTACTTCTAGTTTTTGCCAGATATTTTGGTTTCATTTGATGATTTACTCAATTTTTTCCCACTACTTATTCTAAGCATTTCGAGATTCTGCTCTGTTTCTCTTTTTCAGTCGTCTCATTTCGAGCAATTTTTGTCTTTAGAGATTTCAGTAGTGATTTAAATTCTTCTTTTTTCTTATACTCTCACTTTTTTTAACATTAAATTAAGGAATTGATGTCTTTGTATAAGCATGTATGTATGTATAACCGTCTTTGTACGGCAATGGTTTAAAATTATCACAAAGTTCAAGGTGATAAGCTGGGAATAGGCATTTGCGTGTTTAAAACAATTTCTAATAGGGTCTTACTTGCTAAAATGGTAAATAGATATATATCGATACAGTTGTGTATGATAATATTATCACATCTACATATGCAGTTGTGTCAGCGGTACCAAACAGTTTTTCTTTTTTTTTTCAGCCAAATCAATGACAATTTTGAAATTATTTGTTGAAATCAAGATTCGACGTTAATAGACAGGGAGTATATGGATATTGTACGTAGGGACAATCTAGAGATGCCCCCAAAGTAGTCTACATTGAACCCTACGATAAAAATATGTTGATAAATGTTTGTAGTTTAATTTATTTGGGACCAAATCCACGGGTTTCAGTCCTTCAAGGGGTATTACACCCCATAATCGCATTTCCATTCGGCGTTCGGGGTCTTTGGCAAGTTGTAAGAAATTCAGGGAACTATCGCAATTAACGCCAATAATCGAAATTTAAAGCGCCGATTTAGAAAATAACCTCCCCGTTTAATTCGGGATTTTCCAAATTTCCTTTTCGATTAACGACATTTGTGAAACTCTTTGTATGAGCCCTTTTTCAATTCTTTCTATTTCTGAGCTTTGATTTCCTATGTTGATTTATCTCGTTTAAACCCTTTCTGAACATCGAACTGGGAAATCTGTACTTCTTTCTGTTAAGTATTTCTTCTGCCAAGATTTTATGATTTTATGTATATTTCTTTCTTGCTATTCTTTAGTATATAATATATATACTAATTCTAAACTGACATATTCATATACTATTTGCCTAGTAATTTTTACTCTTCTTCTTTCGCCAGATTTAAGATTTCTAATTTTCATGGAATCACATTTTCCTGTTTCTTCTACTTTTTATACGTTTTTTTGTTGTCGTAATTTTCTATAATGATTCACTTCGTGTACACCTTAGAACCGGTTTTACAATTTACAACCCTGAATAAAGCACCTGTTAGCTCATAGGATCGTTCCAACACAGCACAAAACCAGTTTGCGGATAGTCTGGTGCGCAGAGCAAATTTTGCGTTCAAAATTTACCCATGTACCCGACGATTCAAAAATTGGGTTTGTAATGTGTTGGAACGCACCCCATGTGTATTAGGAATAACTTCTTTGTGAAAATGTTGTTCCCACTATTGTAAAGGATTGTAAAACCGGCATTGTCTGTTCCTAAAACATGTGTGTCTGTTTTGTTCCTCTTCTTTAGTCTTCTTATTTCGAGTAAAATCTATTCTTAGGGATTTGGCTGGTTATTCATATTCTCCTTTATCTTTTTAAATTTTTCATTTTCCTAAACCTAGGAGTATTTATGCATTTTCACACAATTACGTTCTATCTCGCCCAGATTGTATATTTCTTTTACTTCGTTTCCATCCCATTAATGATAATCTCCTCTTTTCGCTCTTTCATTTCGAATCACGTTCGTTTCATAAAGTTTTGATCGGTGATTTAAATGATTAATCATTCACACTTCCTTTTCTAATTTTCTCTCCTTTCTTTTTCATGTTTCTAGTCTTTTATTTGTTACCAATTTCTTTATTTGTTCTGGTAGTGTACGTCGTCTCTCCGTAATAGCATTATTTTTGTCGCCGCGTGTCTTTCTGGGCTTTCCTTTGTGCTACTTATTCAGTGTTGTCATGTATGTATAGTGATATTTGTTATTTGAGGTTGAGCTGGTAATTTGGAACCTTTTTCTTGTTTCTTCTTTCTTGCCTAGTTCTTGTGCCCTTAAGTCCATTTTTCCATCTTTATTTCTGGTCAAATCTTTTATTTCCTGTGGTGATTTATCAAACTTCTTCTCTATAATAAAACTCTTTTCTGAGACTTTCTTTTCTCCGATTATTTTCTGTTTTAATTCTGGGTTATACCTATTATATACATATGTATATACGGAAAGAAAAACACAATTTTGAGGAATTTGAAGATGATATTAGACAGGCAAAAACACTGTGCTCGTACTACATTTGAAGCTCTTATTTAATAATTGTTTACATTTATTTGTATTCCTTTGGTCAATGCAATTTCACCTTCAAATTTCTTTAAATTATATATTTTTTATATATTCAACGTTCTGCGGTTCTTTTTTGTCTCTTTTTGGTTGCAATTTTTTATATCCCTTACTTTTTTTGTCATAAAGCCTCGTGTCTCGATTCAGATCCACCCGTTCTATTTTAAAATGAACGATTTTACCGGAACTGAGTGAACCACAGAGTAAGAGTTATTATGGTAAATAATTGACCATGCGTAGTTTTCAATGTACGGTACCTACAAGTTTTAACAAACTCATTTCGTTGAGTTGTACGCACGATTTGTAACGATTTTGAAATCGTTCCCATTTAGACTATTTCCTTAATGTTTATAATACACTCTCGCTGATGGTGATAATCACAAACAATCCTCAACACGATATATGTTTATTTAATAAAAGGAAATCAAAGGTAACTGTTTTTTAGGTCTGAGTTAATAGTAAGGTCCTTTTAGCTCGACTTGCTCAGCATTCATGTAGGCACCATTATTATGCGTCTTTGTACGGCAATGGTTTAAAATTATCGCAAAGTTCAAGGTGATCAGCTGGGAATAGGCGTTTGCGTGTTTAAAACAATTTCTAATAGGGTCTTAGTTGCTAAAATGGTAAATAGATATATATCGATACAGCTGTGTATGATAATATTACCACATCTATGCAGTTGTGTCAGCGGTACCAAACATTTTTCTTTTTTTTTTCGGCCAAATCAATGACAATTTTGAAATTATTTGTTGAAATCAAGATTCGACGTTAATAGACAGGGAGTATATGGACTTGACTTACTACCGGTAACAATAAGAAACAATGTAAGGTATAAAATTAATTAAAACAAAAAAATTGTATTATTTTTTTATTGCTCACATACTCTATTTTACGTATACGGGAAATGTAAAGAACATTTTTAAGAACTAAGACACACATTGCAATAACAATGAAAATATGTATTTAACCTTCCTATACTCACGTATACGGTCTGTGAGACCGACTTATATATTATAGTATACGTGTTTCATATTTGGCGTGAGTATAGGAAGGTTAATGTGAACACTGTGATCGATCGGCTGCATCCACCAACGAAGGAATGTCCACCTCCAGTTCAGTTGTAGACAATCTCATGAGATGAAGTAAAAGGAAGAATCGATAAAGTTGCTTGTGGTGTGGTTTTTTTAATGAATTTCATGGAGGAAAGCACACTCTCACATGTATATGTGCTTCCAAACATTGATGTCATTTTCAACCCGAAATCTAGCTAGTTTGGGAATCTCTCCTTAGATAGTAATATCTTATATGATAGATCTCTACCACTAATAGGTCAATAAAACAAGGCTGGTTTCAACGATAGTTATATTTCTTAGATAGTAATTTGAAAAAATGTCAGCTTGAAGATCTCACAACTAAAGTTGTAGGTAAGGTGATTGATCTCCAATGATAGCTTCAATAGGGTTATTATAAAGTAGTACATTGCTTTTGAGACTTTCAATTTTCTTAAATCTTGTATAGAATTCATCAATAACTTGTTGAATTTGTGAACTGCAGCTTGAAAACTCAATATTTTCCTCAGTAAGGTCCCTATCTTTGAACTGGTCTGCTATTTGCAGACAGCTAAGGAAATTTGTCAAGTTTTTGGTTTTTAAAGCATGGTTGAACACTTTCACCTCATTCTGAAATCCATTTATTATTCCAATCAAGTCTGAAACCGTCTGTTTTTTCCTTGAAGACAAGCTCCAACTGTTAAGGTGATTAGTCAAATCTGTAACAAAAGCTAACTGCCTTAAAAATTCTTGATCTTGAAACATAACTTCCAGTTTAATTGTGTCAAATGGAACATATTTATTGAGGAATGCAGGGATTTCATTTCTTATGGCAAAAATTGTTCCATGCACTTTCTTGCACTCAGCCACCATTAACAAGTCTCCATACTCAGCCTCTGTTCCTCGTAAAAACTGCTTAAGTTTTCATGTGTAAGAGTGCTAGGTTACCACCTCTAATCAGATTTATAATCTTAATCCCGTATTGAAAACTTAATGTTGATCGATTTTCCAGATAAAACTCCCTGGTATATAATACAATGAATTGTAGGACAAGTAACTTCGTTCTCCTCAAGCAACTTCACCAATCCAGGCTTTTGACCTGTTATTGATCTGTGGCAATGGCTGAACACTTATTAAAGCCTCCAATTGTGTCAACTATTTCCTTAAGAGCCTGATACATGTCTTTTCCTTTTGTTGTTCCCTAAACAGGGCGAACATCAAATAGTTCCTCTTTACTGGAGAAATCTTCAAAGGAAGTACATGCAAATATTAAGAGCTGACTAACATGTGTTTGATCAGCGCGTTCATCCAGACACAGTGAGAAATATGAGCTTTCTTTTTAACTAGGCTAAGCAACGATTTTTCTACTTGCTCACCCATTTATATAGTTTGGTGTGAAAGTGGAACTGATTCGAATTTCTCTGCCATTTTAGATTCTTCAAAAGCTTTTGCCATTATAATGGCACACTTTTTAATTAAACTGCCATTAGTGAAAGGCCGTTCTGCCCTTGCCAGCTCAAGTGATACGGCATAAGATGCATACAAATAATGCGTGTGAGAGTAATATTTAGACTGGACAAATGTGCGGTATGATTAGTCATCTGTCTTTTGTACTCTGTAATATAATATTACATTGTGAAAAGGACGGCTGACTCATCATACCGCATATTTGGCCAGTCTAGTAATATTTCACTAACCATACCAGTTTGTTGTTTAAGCTTTTTCTTCAAATCTACAACTACCGCACGCTGATTTTCATCTGTATACGTAGCATACTTGTTTTCATGCATTGTTGAGTAATGTCTTCTCACATTGTATTATTTAGGCATTGAAACAATAAACAATTCAACTTTCCATTATTGTTAGCAATCAAGTAATCACTCTCCCAGCTTTTTTGTAATTCCTGGTTTTACCTTTTAGTGATTCTCCACTCATTCTTGTATCGAGTTCAAGAAATTGAGACGAAGAAGGTGGTAACAGGCAATGATTCACTACAATATTAAAGACACAATCAAAATTGGCACCGCAGGGCGCTAGTTGGACAACCCTGGTATATAGTGACCATTATGCCAGTGGTACTAAACACTTTTTCTATTTCCTTTACGACTAAATTAATACCAATTTTGAAATAATTCGTTTAAGTAAGCGAGACTGGACGTTAATACATAAGGGAACTATATATATTTTGTATGGAAAGAGACAACGTGTAAGTATAAGATAGAGGTGCTCCAAAAGGGGTTGGTATGGTAAAGTAAGATTAAAAGGTTTATGGTATATGGTATATTCAATTAATGGGGCCTAAATTCATGTGTTCCAGGGTAGCCTTATAACGTAGTGATCTTCTGAGGGTTAATGCACCCTATAATCATATCCCCAACCCACGCTCGGTGGCTTCACATGCTGTAAGCTATTCGCGGAATCGTCGCAACTAACGCCACTAATCCTAGCGATTTGTGACGATTTTGAAGGTAACTCCCTCGAGTTAATTGGGGATTTTTCCAATTTCCTTTCGCTAAACGATTATTGTGAAAATTTTGGGCGCCGCTGGTTCGCCAATATGTCGTCGCTATTCGTCTTTAGTGCTTGTCTTCGGGAATTTTTCGATCTCGAAAAGTGTGTAAATTACGGCGATTCAAGGCTGTAATTGTGCGCATAACTGAGTAATAACCGATTTAAAAACGTTAGAGTAAATTTGGAAGTGTTTCGAATCGAATATTTCGAGATAAAGAAAGTGGCGTAAGTTAGGTGAGTGTACGAACCCCGTGTTGTAAGTGCGAATTTGAAGATCAAAATTTTGGTTTTGCCTACACTTCGAAACGTGAATAAAAGATAAATCGTTCGTACGTTAACATAAATCGGTTTGGGAAGTGATTATTTAAACGTAAATATCGTCATAAATCGCTTTTGCTTACGTAAAAACATCAATTTTGTGGAACTTGTTGGAGTAAAGTATGACCAACGTAACGCTACGAATAGTTTGTTAAGAATCCATAATTCGAAAATTTCGTCGTTTTTTAAAGAGTTTTTCGAGATAAAGGAGGCTCTCGTAATGATTGCAGGTATATTTAAACAATACTTCAAAATACGCGTACGAATAACTTAGAATTAGTCGCCATAATTAAAAAAATTATACCAAAAAAACATCAACATACATACCCAACATCATACACTGTAATGATTACTAGAATTAAGAAGATGAATGCCGATTTTCAAACGCTGATCACATCGAGGTATCCGAACGAATTCAAAAAGAAGGTGATCCTATATGCAGAAAGGCACAGTAACAGTGAGGCTGAGAGGGTATTCGGGATAGCTGAGTCCAACATCAGACGGTGGAGGAAACTGAAGTCCCTCATTTTCTCAAAACATTTTGTTTCAGACAACAATCGAAAGTCGCGTTTAACTAGAAAAGTGGAACAGAATCACGACGATTTTATTCACGAAATCGAAAAGTTAGATAATATGATGGAAAGTTCGAAGAAATGGGGTTCGAAAGGTTAGACTCGAGTATCACCTAAACGAAGTAGACATCAAATTAATTTGTATATGTATATTTTCAGATGCTCTACCAAGATTAAATTCCATCACTTCACCACCCACTTTATCACCGGTTTTATCACAGTCAACTAAAGATGATAAGGAAGATTCTGATACAGAAGAAGTATGTTTACGTTGGAATAGCCACCATAGCAATATGAAACTAACATTCCCAACATTATTGCAAAAGGAGCAGTATGTTGATGTGACTTTAACAGCAGAAGGAAAAAGTGTAAAGTGTCACAGGGTAAAATCCGTTGTTTTTTCTAGATGTGGCAACTAATAATACAACTTACTTACAGCTTGTTTTATCTTCCTGTAGTTCTTATTTTGACGAAATACTTGCTGGAATTTCTCCAACGCAACACCCAGTAATATTTTTGACTGGAGTTTCATTCTGTATTCTAAAGTGTTTGATGGACTTTATGTATGCTGGTGAGCTACATATTGAACAACATAAATTGGAAAATTTGCTAAAGGTTGCTGAAATGTTACAGGTAAATTCAGATATTAATTAATCACTGGCCTTGAGGGCCTAGGGCATGTAAATTGAAATATCTTCTTCTTCTTAATCATATTCCTCTATCTACCTTTCGGTGTAAGGCTAAATTGAAATATACGGTGTAATAAATAAAATGACAATAGAATTTTTCTAAGGAAAATCTTTAGTTATTGGTTCAATCATACATGTATCAAATAAACTAAATTAGAAAGCGTGTTGAATTTGTGGTAAGTTCACTTCGCACATCCACCATAATATTGAAATGCTCTTTTAGGTGGGGTACACTTAGTCTGTGAAAATAAATATAGGTTCCCACTTGCAGGGGATTAGTTTCCTTGAGTAATATTATGAGGCCAAAGCATAGTGCCAACAAAACTATCTTCGTTTTAATTTGATAGGCGCAAAAATCAATAATTTTATTATTTTCATTAGCCCATTAAATTCCTACTGTTGACAACTATGAGGGATGTTTCAAAAGTTCTAGGATTTTGGTTATAATTATTTTATTTTGCCAATTTTCATTAAAATAGCAATGTAGTTTTTCAATACAATCTCCATTTAACTGAATACACTTATCACAATGTGAAGCTAATGTTTTTAATCCGTCCTCAAAGAACTTCCTTGGAATCTCTGCAAACCATTTGTTTTTAGCCTCATTTAAGGTCTCGAATCGAACACTGCATAGTGGTTCCTTCAGATTTGGGAACACAAGAAAATAAGTGGGAGCCAGATCTGGCGAATAGGGTGGACGTGGAAAGAATAGGGTGTACCCAAGTTTGAACTTTACATCGAAGTATATGTTTATTGTAAAAATTTTATAAACAGGTGTCTTATTTGTTATATAATAATATTTTTTAGGCAAGCAATATATTATATCTTAATTAAAATTCAAATTATTCGAATGTCCCCGACAAACACCCGAGACCATACGAGTGCGTCCGGCGAGTTGAGCGATATCACTAGATTTATTTAAAAGCATTAGTTCATTGTCAGTTGCATTTAGTCATATTAAAAACACACTTTTTGTAAAGAAATATTTATGTGGAATGGTTTAATATGGGCTTCAGTTTTCAATTCTAGCTTTTGCTGAAGAGTTATCTGCTGTCCAATACTTCTAGTTTGATCTTCTTGGTAAAAACTACCATCCTTGTTTTGTGGATTAGCAGACATTTCTTCTTTGAGGCACCATCTTTCCACAGTTCGCAATGCATTCCACATGATGCTTGCAACTGCCCCAGATATCCTTGTGTCCATATTCCTTGATCATCTAATAATTTGATAAGCTTGTGCACTACTTTCCGTAGCGGTGGCGATAGTACTCCACCACGACGATACGCTCCTGTCCTCATAATGATGGTTTTATTTTCCATTTGGGCTTGGACTATTCTACTCTGACGCATACAATTCATCTATTTATCTATGTAGTATTGTTTATGTTCCGATCCTGTAAAAACCGGATAATTGAGAACGTCGAGGTATTGTCAAAAATTGTCCAAAAATACTGCAAGGGCGTATTCCTTTTGGTCAACCTTCTTTCGAGTCCTCCGACAGAAACTTAAAATTGATCTTCAGTCTGCAATGTCACCATACGTTTGGATTGTTAAAATGACATTCCCTTCCCGGTTCTTCTTTTCTGGCAGATTTAATTGAAAGCTGTAGATGCATTCTTGCTGCTTCAGTAAGTGAACGCTCCGAAAACTTGATGCGACGCCCTTGGTTTTTATTGTAATGCCTAATACTTTGATAACTTCCATAATACTTAGTAAGCTGTCGTTATAAATACGAAGGTAGATTGAAAAGTTTCCGGGATGACAATGAAACCAAAATAATACGGATTCAGGTTATACTTTATATTTCAATATAATTCCCTCGAAGCTCCACACACTTGGTCTAACGTTTCTGTAGCTTCTCCCTCCCGGAAGTGACTTTCTTCGAGGTTCCCAAAATAATCGTTTACGGCCTCTACTAACTTCAATTCTATCAATTTTTGCTGAATGAGCGATTGGATTACCATGGTGAAACCACACTTTTTTTTTTAACGATTCCTGGGCGTTTTTCTTGAATTGTTACTTTCAATTTGCCCAAAGATGTGTAATATTTGCTACTAGCAGTTTTGTCTTTTTCCAGATAACTAATTAGCAAAATTCCTTTTTCGTACCCAAAAAAGAACAATGCCATCACCTTTCCAGCTGAGTGAATGGTCTTTGCCTTCTTCAGAATCCACTGTTTTGATTCCATTTTTATTTCTGATGTGTAGTGATGAATCTCAGGTATCATCCATAGTCACAAATCGTCTCTTGAAATCCATTGAATTTCTCGTAAACACTTCCATACAGTCGGCTGAGGTTCAAACTCGAATTGAGCAAATGCGGCACCTATTTTGTAGAAAGCTTTTTTAAAACTGATTTCATCATGTAAAAATATATATATTTTTATATGTTTATTATTATTACAGATTAAAGGTCTTACGGGAAAGACAGCTTCACAACAAGAAGAACAAAAGGTAGTTTCACCTCCACCTCCACCGATGGTACCAATTAAAGGTGAAAAATCAACCGCAGAACCTAGAGCGCCAACACCGAAAAGAGAAGTAGCAACACCCCCGACAACAGCAATAACAACAACTAATACTAAATCTCCAGTTAAGAAAGCTGTTTCACCTGTTGTTGTAGCAAGGATAGATCCTTTGTCGTTGTTAGAGCCTACGTTTTTCGAAGAAAATCCCGTACCGCTAAGATTTAAGGAACCGACTTCCAAGAAGGTGACCAAGAAAGTGAAAAAACGGAGATCGGAGCATGAACTTGTAAGTTCATTTTGATGTTAACACATCTAAAGACTTTCAGTTTTAATTAGTTTATGTTATAATATTAATTGTTTAAATGGCCTTAACATCTATTTACCAAGCTATTGTAGTAGTCCGTGGCTGTATCCTATCAACTTCATTTGGTAATATACGGTTGACGATCTCATCGGAGAAAAATTATTCCGGAATTTATTACATTAGAATATCTTATATGATAGATCTCTACCACTAATAGGTCAATAAAACAAGGCTGGTTTGAACGATAGTTATATTTTCAGAACGTTTACAAACGTTTTCGGAACACCTTCGTCAGTGAAAATATAACTAGATAAATATATAAAGGAAACTTTTGTTTTTTATTTGGGACTATCAACAAAATAACTAATGACTAGGATTTCTTGATATAGAGGATGTGTAACCAACTTTTATATATATATATAAATTATAAAAACTAAATTAATGTGTAAACATACATGCAAATTAAGTAAAACCTTATATCAAAAAATCTTTGTCGAAACCTTAACAATTCTGTTCAAGGACTAGGGAAAACCAAATTTAAAAACCTAGCCAAAGGTTTCCTTCTTAAGAAATGCAAATGTCATTTTAACAAATTGCTATATACATTACTTAAATTTTGAATATCGGTCCTGAAATTAATAGTTTTAGTGTCTTTCTGTATATTTATCATTTCATATATTAGTCTTTTTTTTATAATTATTCTCTGTTTTTAATATAATTGTGTTTTCAAAATCAAAGTAATGCCCAAGATCTTTGTAATGCTTTGTTACAGCGGTCATTGCACCGAAATCATTATTTAAAGAATACTTATGGCTATACAACCTTTTCTTTAAATATTGTTTCGTCCGACCGATGTAACAACCATCACAGTCTTTACAGTTTATTTTATAAGCGAAAAATAAAAAAGAGTTTAATAAAAACAGCATAAACATTACTTTCATTCCAAATTATAGTAACAGATCTCTTTTTACTAATACTAAATCTAAAATAATTAAACAAAATCAAAGTAATGTAGTTTATAAAATAAACTGTAAAGACTGTGATGGTTGTTACATCGGTCAGACGAAACAATATTTAAAGAAAAGGTTGTATAGCCATAAGTATTCTTTAAATAATGATTTCGGTGCAATGACCGCTGTAACAAAGCATTACAAAGATCACCTATTCCTCAGATCCGACTACTAGTTATTTCATATGTTCCCAAATTTATGAGACTTACTATGCTACTTACTATAAATAGGTGAATTTTACAGACTGTGAGAGCTCTTTCAGGGCGGTTTAAAACCAAAAATAGCTTCACGTTGGGATAAATGTATTCAATGAAATTGAGATTATATTGGAAAACTACATTATACGAAGCCGATTCGATTCGTAAAGTAAGTTCTATTTAGTTATAAAAAGAAACACCAATACATGAGGAGGTTCTCATTATATATACAACTTGAAGTTACTAGTTTCGGCTATTTTTGTCATAGCGATGAACCAGTTCTTTTACGCCCTCTTCATAGAACTCTGCGGCTTGTGAATTAAGCCAGTGTAACACTGTCCTGCAGTTCTTCATCGTTCTCATACCGTTGTGTTCTGTGATTGTGAATCGCCAATTTTCACGAATTTTCTCTTCGACATTACCCAAAAGTTTGCCCATCATAACAGTTCAGTTCTTCATCATAGACATAAGTTCGTCCTTCTCGAAACATACGGCACCATCTTCTAACCACACTGTCACTCATGACATTTTTACCATAAACAGAACAAACTTTACGATGAATCTCAGCAGCCATTTAACACAACCAAAATAGCATTAAATAATGTCCGGACGATTCTTTCACTAGCACTGCCAGACTCACATTAAACGAGACTATACCGCAGCGCTGCGATCGCGCCGATATCGCCACTCCTTGGCTCATTAGGCGGAAACGGAACTTACTTTACCAATCGTCCTCGTAATTTTGATGAGAATTGACGAAATAAAAAAGAATTATAGCCAAATTCCTAAAATTTGTTGGGATGTTGGGAGATTACAATGTTTTTTTTTCTTTTCATTTTAGTCACCTCCTCCATTGTTGTATCGGAAAGGCACGAAATCGAGACCTCATGTGAAAATACCTAGTCATTACCAAAATGACTTTCAAGGCTTAGGGGGTAATCTACTAAGGGAGAAAGTGGCTAATACAGAAGTACCTGATATATCTAATATCAAAATAGAATCTCTCATAATTGAAACGACGGATTTAGATAATTTTGATAAACGAAAATACAATAAAGAAATGATGGAGAGAATGAAAGCTAAAAGGCAAATGCCAGAACTATTCCCGGAAATTCAAGAAGAGAACAAATTAAAAGAAAATTTCCCTACAGCAACACAAAATCCTTCAAATTCTTGTTAGACGAAATAAAAGAGGAACAAATCGATGTAAGTGATACGGAATTGAATGATCCGAGTGATCAGAACAGTACGATATAACACGCTGTTTCGTGAACTGCATTTACTTTCCTAACTCTTGATAAAAACCGAATCTGGCTGTGTTACCTTCCATGTGTTATGTTCCCATTTTCGATGTTGTTCAGGTTTAATCATCGTGTATATAACGTTTCACACTTCAATACATGAAGACGTAGGTTAATTTTGGATTAGATATCTATTTAAGTGTTTCTTTACAACTCGTTCATCCACAAGAATGTTAGAGTACTCATTTTAGTTTGTAGTAAGGGTAATAAATAAAACGTTCAAGAAATTTGATTGAAATTATTTTAAGCCGATAACCAAATTACAAGCTTATAATTTCATTCCAACATTTATTTAATTTTTTTATAGACATTGATAGTACACATATCAATATTGTCATTCAGACTTACAGATTCTTTTTCTTATATTATTGGAAAATCTAAAAACTAGAAATCAGTGCGACAGAAGAAACGACGATTTAGTTCTACATAGTACCGCTTCGTTGTCATAATTTCTTGGTTTTTCTCTTTTGTATTTCAGATAAATACATTAGGGTGACAGAGTGAAATAGACACCTAGCAAAAACACGCAATTTCCTAATTTTATGAATTCTAGGAAAACGGACAGTTATCTGCGTGTATTATACTGAGTGCAAATATATTCACAAGGTTTAGTAGTGTTGCAACCATGCCATGATGACAAAGTCGCACAGATATAGATGATTTTACCCATGGGCGTATCGAAGGTCACAGCGAACACAGGGATGCTCCGCCACGCAAAATAATCGAATTCTTAGGAATTCCCTTATCAACAATTAACCGCGTTATTACGCAATTTAAACGCAATAATCAGAGGACAATTTTATTGAGGTCTGACCTTCTTGGTCCATCTGAGAGAACTAAAAGAGCGCTCGCTCGTGAGGTGCTAAAGGATCCGCGAAAAGTACCGCAGAAACATTTCAAAGAAGCAAGCGCACTATCCAGCAGTATACCTCTCCTTACACCGTTTCAAAAAGGTGACGAATGGTTTGTGCAACAGACGTGCAAGCAGAGCCGGACAACTTTAGGCGATCAATAATTTTTCTGATGAGAGTCGATATTGCCAATTTAGTGATAGTGATTGCACAAGGGTAGGGAGACGTTCGTCATAACAACCGGGCAACAAATTTCTTCACCAGACAGTGAAATACGAGTGGATTAGTATAATGATATGGGGGACAATATGGAATGGCGGGAGATCGCAGCTGGTCATGTGCGAATGAAACATTAATGCGGAAAAATACGTTGATATTTTAGCAGAGGGGCTCTTGCCACTTTTCACTGTTGTCAAAATAAAACATTACTTTTACGGAAAATGGTGCACCCTGCCACAAAACGCGAACCACAACCACGTAGAAAGAAGCTGATATGAATCCTACTGAAACCAAGTGGCACATAGTTCAGCAAAACATGGCAAAAAGAGCCCGAAAGCCTAGCAATAAAATATAACTAATGGCGGTTGTTACAGAAGAGTGAAACAATGTACCGCAAGAAACCGTTAACCCCTTGCACTATTTTCACGAGTCTGACTCGTGATGAAAATTTTAGGCCAAACTTGAATATCACGGGTCAGGCTCGTTGTTCAATTTCACGGCAAACGTGGATATCACGAGTCAGGCTCGTAATCGACATTTCGGGCCAAACATGAATATCACGAGCCGTGCTCGTGGTCTTAATCTCGGGCCACCAGGAACGCCTGAATGAGGTCTTATCTCTTCTTTCCTTTTCTTGAATGATTGGGTATTTTATCTTGTATCTTGTTGTCTTTTGAATTTTACAAGAGCACCACCGCGTGAAGTCAACACGAGCACGCCTATCTCGCACTCATTGTCAGTCGTAAGAATGGTCGTAAGATGTGTTCAAAGTTCCGACACTCAGTCTTCGCCGCTTCGACTCTTTTCGGGACCACTCAGGCGCCCGAGTTTGGCACGGCTGATTGTGAATTTCGGCGTAGTACAAGGGGTTAATAATGTAATTGATACCATGTTCCGACAAGTGCAAGCACTGCTCACAAATAAAGGTTGTTCAACTAAGTATTGAAAACATATATAATTTTATAGTGTATATAATCATAAAAGCATGAAATTTGTTTTTTAGATTTTATACCTGTCATTTTACTCTGGCACCCTAGTGCACTCTGAATTGTATTAAAGAATTTGTATATAAAATGGCTGCGTGTATATACAAATTAATAAATATGTCTTAGAAAATATATACCAGGATTTACATGAATGTAGTTGAGTTTACGCCCAAGCGAGGAACTTCAGGACCAGACCTTGTATTAACTGTACTAAACAATTTGGGAATTAAGGAGGGAGGTTGTTACGGGTTCAATGGGTATTAATTTATAGTGTATTCAAGTGGAATTTTAGTTGCACCATTTCTGTACCCAGACTAGTTTGAAAGATATTTCAATTAAATCCTTCACACTTTCCTCTGTTAGTATTTACCAGATCATCGATATACACCATCGCTTGTAAATAAGCGCGAGCAATTCGTCAACTAAAAATGGTCATAATAGGAAAGATGTCAAGTCACTTTTTTCGTCTAGAAAATTTTTGGCACTGACTAAACAGAAAATGATGATTCCAGTACAAGATGGCGGATACGATTGAAATTCGTTTAGTTGTTGATACTCTATACCAGGAATGTACAAATTTGTTAAGATCGAGGGCCACGTAGAATCACTTTGACTTATGGGAGTGTAGCAAAGAAGAAAACAAACAATCGCATTAGCGTCGTTTACTGGTTTTCGACAGTTCAAAAAATCAATTGCAATCGCGAAACATCCGTCAAATTTGACAAAGGTATTGAACATTTAGTAATGACAATTTTGACAGGTTAAAAAATAAATTATAGTCAATGAATGATAATCTAAACTAATCGTAATGCGGTTCAAAATTGGCAAATAAAGTCGACACGATAAACGAAAGAAAAATTTGATATTGTTTAACATGAATTGAAAGCTTTGACATTTAATCAGTTTGACATATTGCAGATTTTGACGCTTGATATCTTATTGCAGTAAATTTTATAACTACGTTCATCCAAGCGTTTGAGAGCTCGTTTTTGAGCATAGATTTCATAACCTCAAATTTGACTGTTTTTTAAAATTTGACATTTGTCAGTTTTATATAGTGTATTTGACATACTTTGCAAATCGAATTTTCGCTTTGTCGATGCAATTTTAACAAAATTAGCATTAATAAAATTAATCATAGCCGATTGGTGCGGCGATTTTAACAATTTTATCGATCGCATTTGACACTAATTTAGTAAGTTTTACAATTATATCGGTCTAAACGGGATGAATTTAATCAATTTTGACCGCTATATTAAATTTGACGTAACATTTTTGACATGTTTGGCAAATCGAGTTTTCAGTTATTTCAGTTGTTTGTTTATTTGATTTTGACAATTAAAAAAAAATGTAAACAAGAAACTCGAAATAAATGACATTTTGGGAAAGTTCTTGACAATTTCGTTGTGATACTGCGGATTTTGTTTCAGTGGACAGTTGACAGTTCTATTGATTTGAACAGACGAATTTCATTTATTTGATAATTTCAATTGTACACACTGTATTTTTCTCGTGCTTCTCTTGTTATGCCCGATTTTACTAGCTTTTTTGCCAAATAAAAAGCGTTCGACCCGTACCTCAATTGTTTCTGTCGCGATCTGTGCGCCCCTATGTTATACGGTTTCTAGTCATACCACGTGTGAACAACCCGAGTGGGTATCTTCTGTATTTACAAATATACAAATTATATTTTTTGCAGTTATCACTAAGAAATTACAAGTGCGGACGAGAAATTGAAAATTGAAGAATGTTTGTATTGTACACAGTCACTTAGCGGATTGGTTCATGAGCAGAGAAGCAAGTTTTCAGATGGCAAGGCATATATAAAACTCTATGCATAAAGATGCGTGATTTCAGCAATTTACTAGAGATAATTATCCTCCTAACTCAGGGGTGCCCTAATTTATTCATAACGCGCCTCCTTTCTAAAGCGCCGGGAAGGGGAAGGGGGAGGGACACTTTGAAAACTGTCCGCTGTCCTAACTAGTAAAAATGTACTTAACTTGAGCGTATCCATATCCGCTTTCGCACCGACTTATTGGACAAGGTTGTTTACTTCGTCGAGAGAAACGTATTATATTTCCGTGGCGGTCCGTTTAAATTCGTTTCTTTTAATATACATTACATCACATACGTTGCGTTGTGTAAATTGGGTGATCCAGATTCAAGGATTTTCTAATTCTACCTCCACGCTCCATTCCTAACGTAAACGGATTATACTAAGCAGATCGCATTAAAAATATTTGTTTAGAAAGTGTCAGGCAGATATCCAACGACAAAAAAGCAAATATACAAGCACTTTGTGAATGTTTTATGCGTGAAATTTTACGATTAGAAATGCATCTATAGGCTCTGTGTGTGACTTGGGTAAAAAGAATTCGTGAAAATAGAGGCATGTCTAGTCGAAGAAATGGTAACGGTAAGTTAAAAGGAATTAAATCCACAACAGTAAAATGTAAAAGAATCCAAACAGATACAAGAAGAAATAAGAATTCTCAGATACGGCCAACTAGGATGTTTATTATTTAGACGTAGAAATGTAAACGCTGGTAAAAATCGGGCCATATGTTTAGCAAGTTCAAGTGGATCGTGTTTGTTTTAGTTCTTTCGGCTCCTTCTGAATTCGATTGAAAGTTGGCTCATGCGAGCGATAAATCATGACATTGCCGCGAAGAAAATCGAACGTGTGTGTGAAAAAAGGCCAATGTTTAGAATTCAATCAAAAGAAATGTAAACGCTAGTAAAATTAGGTCCATATGTTAAGCAAGGTCAAATGGATACTTGAATAGGATGTGTATGTCTACTTTTACGCATAGCTCGTTAAAACGTATCTGACGCTGCGTTCGACGGCGTTCAATTACGTATCGACAAGCCTATTAGGATACAATAGTTTACTGCTTCCAAAACAATACTTTTCTCAGTCCATTTTTTTACTTTTACTTCATATAATCTAACTAAATATAATGCGTTAGTTATGAAAAACCCTGTATTTATTATATTTTGTTTTGTGCAATATTTTTGGTTTTTTTAAAACATGACATGATCCCATTCCCACGTTATGAAGAACAGCAGGGAAACCTGAGACCAACTGCAAGTTCTATCCGTTTCTTTTCAATTGTTTCAACTCAGACAGATTTTACCAATAACCTAGGGTGTTTTAACTCAGTAAAGGAAGCCGTCCAATTCTCTAATATTAAAAACAAAATAAAAAGAATGATATGCTTGAAAGCATTGATTTTGCAGACAAAATAGAAATACGGGTTCGACACATTTCAACTGATAGAAGTGTAACAAAAAAATATTTTCGCACAATTTCCTTGTTTTTTGTTTGCTTCCCTTCGAAATTATCAGGTCTCAAATTCAGGTAACTAGAAAATAAATTGTTTTAGATTTGAAGTAAATTAAGGCTATTTTAAGCGGAAATTTGAAAATAACTCGAATTGTTTCGTTTACCTTTGAAATTTTTGTATGCTTTTATGAATAACAAGTAATCCAGTGCTATAAATTTACACGACCAAAACTTGTCACTTATACATCTCCACCCTTTTCAAAAAATCCTGGAATACATTTTCTGTTTCGGCTTTGGGATTATTGTGTTTTTGTGATTATATAAAATATATTTAAGTGATCTCACTGTAACCATAGTACACTTACTTGATTTTCATCAATATCTTTAGGAAACTATAATATATGTGTATATATCCTTAAATATAGTATTCAAAGCTATTAAAATAAATATTCTTGTTTGTAAAATCTTAGATTCGAATACAAACTATTCTGACTCTGTAAATTCTCAATATCAATAATTTAAAAACATTTGCAAACTTCCAAGTCTATTATCTGTAAAGCAATTTAAGAAATAACCGAGGTAACTTTTCCTGATCATTTTCAGGAACACCGACTTACATACTATACATTAGCTTCAACATCCTATTACAATACATATAAATAAATTAACAAATACAATATCACCGTCGCGAATCTCACTTTAACAAAATAAATAGAACCTACATTATAAAAATTCGACAACGATAAAACTAGTTGAAAGTATACAAGAGATTACGATCGTAGAAGTGGTGGACTGAATTTATATGCCTCAGAACCTTCCCTTCGATGAGATGTCTCGCATAGTTGATTGCTTCTATTCGGTCCCTCGCTAACCCCACTTCGATCAGCCAATCGACAAATTTTGTGCCGGAGAAAACTTTTTGTAGATTTTAATTCGCCATCTGTAACATTGAAATCGTATAAAATATTTTTTATTTACCAAATACAGTGAAGTAGCGTAAATGTGCAGACGCGCGGTGAATTAAAAAAGATGAACTGTAATGGTTTGCATTGAGATCTTTTCTTGAAGGATCTATCGATGCATAGTATTAGCGACATATTGAAGAATCAACATACATGTATAAACGCAGAAAGAATGGTACATGAATAAAATAGTTCTTATCCTTGTCACACCGATTTGAATATTCCCAAATACGTATTTCGGCAACTAAGTTGTAATCCTCAATGAAGAAAACATAAAAGGGAACTAGCAGCACTTTTAAACTTCACCATTACATACGTTTTTTTTTTCCTTTCTTCGCGCGTATCTCGATTTCTGTCGTTACACTTGTCGCTATTAATTGTCTTTTTCCGTGGCGTCTTGTATGCGATCGACATCCCTACGCTATCGATTTCCATCCTCACGGATAGAGGGAACGTTTATGCCTGTTTTGGAACGAAATTTCTATACGTTTTCCGATTGACGTATTATTCGCGGGCGGGTGTAAGACCTTGGTGCAGTACACATGTTTTGCCCCGCGAAGTGTTTTCCTCTGAAGATTATCGTTTTAAATCCTGGCACATTTGTGGATATTGTGGAAAAATACTTCTCATTTCTGTTGCCTCATTTTGGGATTGGATCGTCGAACCAGTGAATAGTGCTGATTGAGAATCGGAGGAGCTGATTAATTCAGAAGCAGTTGGAATACGTATTACATTCGTAGCCATTTTGTGTTTTATCTCGTTCTAACGGTAAGAGGTTCACTTTATCCTTTTTTGGTGATCGTATTCTTAGGATTTTCTGTTCCTTTAGGGGTTTTAGTCCTGGCTGTTTTAATATCGGGATGGCGTAGTTTGATACCGTTGTAGTCTTAGACTATTGCACTATTGGACCGAATCTTGGTTTGGAGTCATTTGGAGTCATCTTCTTAGACAACGCTGTCATCTGGTTGACGAATCTGATCTACTGCCGTTCGACTGGATGTATTCCGCCATTCTATCCCACCTGGCCGACTGCTGGTGTCCTATTTGCCACCTCACCGCATAGCTCCGAGGGAATACTGAACTAAGTCGCAACCTTTTGACAAATTTTGCCTTATAATTCGCGTATTTTTTTTATTATTGAAAACGTGTTAAGCATTTACTCATCACTGAATTCGTAAATTAGCGAAGTATTTATAAATTCCGAGTAAATATTTAGTTATCGGGAGAGGTTCTCGCATGCCTCCCTTATCGAACATTTTATTTAAGTAGATTTGTTGAAACCACTGTAAACGATAGCGTTGGCCAAAGCACACGTAAATGTATAGCGATTTGAAGAATTACGCCTGAGAATATTGCTTTTCAATAATTATTAAAGACTTGTTAACTCTCATGGTTCGCTTGTTCTTTTTTCCGATGATTGTTTTCTTTAATGCCACAAACCATTTTTCACCCGGGTTACTTGAATAATTTCGTGGATTCCTGTTTATCCAGGGCTTGACCGGGTAAGTGTGAAACAGGTGGTGCCTTTAATATACAGCTCTTTGGATTTATTTAACCCACTGCCTCGCCGACTAGCTGGCTGGCACCCTGAGTGATAGCAAACCTCCTTCCTGGGGCGAAATCGGTAAGCTTTCTGTTGTGGTTTAAAAAATTAAGATTTCTCACTTTCGAAATTCAGTTCAGTCTTTAGTAATTAGGTACGGTGGTGCTAATACGCGACGTAACAATACAGCTTATCGCTAGAAGAGCACACTTCATTAGTTATGGAGTGTCGCCTAACGAATGCATTTTTCTGAAACGAGTAATTCTCGGGGATATGGAGGTAGCCGACCTTTCCCTACCCCTTGTGGCATGATATTTATTACTTAGACCGAGGAACCTGATAGTCGTATTGCGATAGTCTAAAGGAAGTATTTGTTAGCCAAATCTTCCGTCTGTTCCTGAATGCGCAGGAATGGATCTTTTACATCGTCTTTTTTCCGATAATTTTATCCGTAGCTATTATATTGGCATCGCAGCCTTGCAAAATACTATTCAGAATATGTAGGTGTTCGAACATATCAGCAAGGTAAGTATGTAAGTTCTCATACTTCGATCTTGTAAGTACCCAAATACGTTAAAGTTGTACTTTTAAACGGAAATGTCTTTTCAGGATGTTACCCCTAGAAAGTCATCTTAGTTCTGTGCGATAAAGATTTACAGATAAAGAACCCATATCTTCACAAATCTTTCAAAAATCACTTGGCTCCCTCTTTGCCTTTTTAAAGCTTTCAAGTGACCTAGTAGGCTTCGCAGGGTAGTAATTTTTCCTTACAGTCCCAAATTCTAACGCCTATAGGGCATATCTTCTTTGAAAACAGCATCTTTATCGATGTAAGAGTACTCACATCGATAAAGTTTTAGGACCAGCTAGAGAAAGCCAGGTGGCAGAATCCTGAATGTTCAGAAAAGGCTTATAGAATCGAAGGGCGCCAGGATTCCGGAGATATAGACTGCGGTTGTAGGAAGTTTGTGTCAAGCTCTTAGCCTGCTCTAGCTGCCTTATCCCGAAGACGAGGGCGCACAAATTAATAGACTTCAACTTTTATCCATGGTGTTTTTTGCTTGTACAAGGGATGTTTCCATAGTCCTAGCATTTTAGTTATAATTTTTTCTTTCGCCAATTTTCATCAAAATTGCAGTGTAGTTTTTCAATATGATCTCCATTTAACGGAATACAATTATTTCAACGTGAAACAATTTTTTCAAAAACTGTCCTCAAAGACATTTTTCTATCTCATTTAAGGTCCCAATCGAACACCCCGTACTGGTTTTTTCAAATTTACGAACATTTGAAAATTACTAAGAGCCAGATAAAATATCCTTCGTTCTTTGTACAGTGTTGCAAAAACGAATACTTATGCAACCTTCCAGGCCGTTTCTTCCGAAGGGCCGGACGAAAGATTAGAACATTCTGCGTTCATTGTTGTACGTCTCGATAGACAATCTATGAATATGAAGTAGAGGTAAATTTCCGCAGCATCCCGCAGGTAGTAAAATATTTTATAAATTCGAAATTACAAAAACCAACTGTAGTGTATGCACATTTATG
The DNA here is from genome assembly GCA_038088585.1 of Chrysina gloriosa. Taxonomy (NCBI): domain Eukaryota; kingdom Metazoa; phylum Arthropoda; class Insecta; order Coleoptera; family Scarabaeidae; genus Chrysina; species Chrysina gloriosa. The sequence continues at coordinate 21,968,872 of CM076095.1, read as the reverse complement.
CACCTCACCATCTATATTCGAATACTTTTGTAGTGTATATGTATAGAATTATACATAGCAAGTGTGTATAAAGACAGTTATTAGGATTGGAATGTTAACAAATGGTGCAACCTAATTGTATTAGTGCAGTTGAAGGCGATTAATTTTAGTTAGAATGGTGATTACGGAACAGCTGTATCGGCTTAACTTTCGTGTAAAGAAGGATTATAGAATTAGACGATGTATTATAAAAAAGTATTTCGAAATGATGCTTTATTACTAAAGTTTGGCGGTCGTCGTTTTTGCCTCCCACTATCAAACTGCGCGTTCTCGCTTACTAACGTTACAAGCAATCTGAAGTCGCATCGCTCTCGCAGTAATAGAATTAGAAGGGCGATTTGTAAAGCAAGTTCCGTTTCCGACTAGTAAGCAGAGGATCTAGTAAGAGAGGCGCGATCGCAGCGCTGCGGTGTAGTCTGGTTCAATGTGAGTCTGGCAGCGTTAGTGAGAGGATCGTTCGAACATTCTTTCGTGCTATTTTGGTCGTTTAAAGTGGTTATGTAATTGAAAATGTCGCTGACTGTGAACTGCATGCTGTTATCCGATTTCTATATGCAAAGAACATGAAGGCTGCTGAGATTCATCGTGAACTTTGTTCTGTTTATGGTAAAAATCTCATGAGTGACAGCGTGGTTAGAAAATGGTGCCGTATGTTTCGAGAAGGACGATGTCCATAATGAAGGACGGAGTGGCGGACCAACTGTTGTGACGGACGAACTTTTGGGTAATGTCGAAGAGAAAATTCGTGAAAATCAGCGATTTACAATCACCGAACTGAGTGTCTTTTTCCTCATATTCCCAACGGTTTGAGAGCGATAAAGAGCTGCAGGACAGGTTTACAGCATGGCTTAATTCACAGGCACTAGAGTTCTATGAAAAGGGCATTAGAAAACTGGTTCATCGCTATGACAATTATCTCAATCTTAATGGCAACTATGTAAAAATGGCTGAAAGTAGTAGTTTTAAGTTGTATATATAATGAAAAGCTCGTCATGTATTGGTGTTTTTTTTTAAATAACCAAACGGAACTTACTTTACAAACCACCCTCATAGATTCGCTAACAGTAGTGGGGTCAAATTTGGAACGTTTCAACGATAAGTGCGCCTAACTCTAGTTATTAATGAAAGTGTAATTATAACAATTAGCTAGATATTTTTTTGCAATGACATCGTGGGTATTAACTTCAAATAAGCAGAACACTTACATTATCGTTTAAAACTGACTCGAATTGTCTTGACGACATTCTTGAGCTCGCGTGGGAGTTACCTGTGACTTAAATATGTATTCTCCGCCACTGGTTGCTGCGTAAGTTAAAATAAATAAAGGCGATATAAACATGGATTGAATTAGAATCTATATTTATGCGTAGTTTCACTTTCACTAGAACCAAATGTGCATAATTTTTTGAGCAATTTTGTCGTTCTCCTCGCCACAACCACACTTATACAACCCGGGATTAATAAGTGTTACAATTTTGACGTGTTAAACGTGTAATGTAACGAAAAATACAGAACAAAATTGTTTATAATACCGAGAAAGTTCCCCTATGGCTGCAATAAATGAAACGTTACATATATTTCAATGCAAAAGCAATTTTTGGTAAAAATTTAATAGGCGCATGCAAATATATTCTAGACATCGTTCCAACATAGGTAATTCAAAAAATCTAAAGTCAAAAGAATGCTTTTTTACCTTTTATCTTGTGCGATATCCTCCTTGCATTTCTGCAAGTGATGGGTGACAAATTGATCACAAATGTGCTTGGTTTCCGCGCTTAATTCATCCCAACTAGGTAACATCAGCGTGTTTGCTCCATACCACATTTTCCTCCAATATTTAAGTAGAGGTAACACGATCTCTTTAGTGTTTGTGCCAAAAACTGCGAAAACCATAATACTTTGCCCGAAATTTAATGTAGCGTCCAAGAATGAGAGTTCTATGTAAATTCCCGACATTTGTTCCATTACTAATGTCCAGATGCAAAGTGCAAGTCCCTATAAAACAAACAACAGCAAAAATTAATGCAAGTAAAACTATGTATGCCGGTAGGATGATTGACTACTGAACTCGGATAAACAACTATCTATATACACTACCGTCCATATTAGTTTGGGCACTTAAAATTAAATTAAATTAAATTTTGTAAAGTAATGTTAATGACTGTACTAGATCACAAAGAACAAATACTTTCAGAATTTCTGAGTAATAACATCATCAAATTATAATTAAGATTTGCCACCTTTTAATGGCACTTGTGGAACAAATTTATGAACCCTTTATTATGTTTATTTCGGAGGTAGAAGGATGAGTATGACTAATAAATAAGCTTAAGAAGTTTACATTACTCTGTCCTAACAGTACTACATTTTATAATCAATATTTTTGTTGCTCGACAAACGTGCTTGTGCATGTATCGATAGTAAGTGTGTATTGAAGCAACCAGTTTTATTCAATGTGGCTAAAATGCCGAACAGAAAGTCAACAAAGCAAGGAAAACGAGCTATTATAATTGCTTTTCACCAGGAAAGTTATTCATTGCGCGAGATTGCGGAGATGACGCATGTGAACAAGTCAACAGTAAGTGATCATTAGGAAATATCAATGTACGTCAAGGCTGTTTGCGAATAACAACAAAAGCAGACGATGAGCGCATAAAATTGTTAGGCATACGAGAGAGAAGGCTGACAGCACCCGAAGTTGCTGCAGAAATGAATCGCGACCGTGAAAAGAAAGCCAATATCTGTCACCACGGATGCCTAGAATTGTTACTGCCATTCTTCGTGCAAAAGGTTTTTTCTTTCGACGAAAATAACATTTAATAAATTTAATATTATATTTTAAGAATTATTCTTATTTTTGTCGTATGTTATAAATATGTGTTAATAACAATAATATATAAATTTCATTTTGTAGTTTAATTTAATGTGAATATTCTAAAATTTTGTTAATTTACTTAAGTGTTTGAACTAATATGGACGGTAGTGTATATCGCATTCATATACAGCGAAGAAAAACTCATCGCACATATGTTCATACTTTGGCGAGATTGACACGGCTGCGAAAGAAAAGGATAAAATAGGCGTGCGCGCCTAGTTCATCCAATTCTATATAAAAACACTTAATCACATAGATCGCTGACTAGATAGACCGGCACGTATTAAACATGAATAGTCAACGGAAAACTTGTAGCCAACGCAAATAAAAAAATATTTTTGGTCTACTAGTTATGACAAAATGCTAGACATTCGGGAAAGTTAATACTTCCTCAGACCTAATAGTCTGGTCCAGAGGAAAACATTACTAAAAGGTATAAATAGATCGAATAATTTGACCGAAAATTCAACATTTCTCTCATTATACCAAGACGTAAGGTATTAAGGAATACTTAACTTACCACGAACATAGAGCATAGTAGCAGAATTAACAAAACTATATGTCGTAGTATTTGGGGATCGTGCATTTCCGGCTCTTCCTCAATTAATTCTACGTCATCATCGATTTGTTCTTCGTATTTCTGGAGTATATCTTGGCATTCGTTCCGTTTTGGTCCGGAACATCCGAATTTAGTGGAACATAATCCGCTTTCATCATCGTCGTCCAAGCTACAAAATAAACTTTTAAAATCAATACCGAATAGTGTTAGTTAGTGTTAGTGAAGATTTTCGTCATACTTATCATTTGCGTCTTGCGCGATTTCTTTTTCGGCGATAAACTCCTTGCGACGTCTTCTATATCGATAACGGGACTATCTTCACAGCAACCTTCGTTGATCGTCGGTAAATTCCCGCATTTCTCTTTAGTCTTGCAAGGTGTACCGCCTTTAGCAAGCCCGCTGCAACTTGCAACTGGGGGCGAACTTTGCGCGGATACTGCATCACCATTTTCTTGAGGATTCTCAAACGTGGACGCAACATCGTTGGCAAGATTTAAGTATCTTTCGTAACGTTTGCGATATCTTTGATGCAAAATGAGGCAACCAACTGTAACTATAAGAACAAACAATTCAATGAGCTAAAATGTTACATCTTTTGTTTTTTTCAGCATTCTTTGTAAGAATTTATATCACTTCATTGCAAGTTCATAAAGTCCGAGGGTAGACGAACAAGTTTCCGGGATCGCTGCTAAAGGGTTGCTATTTTTCTAAATATTTTATGTCGTTGTGTTGGCAACTCATTCATATCAATTGACCGCAAATGTGAAATCGATATGTCAAATAGCCTGGTTTTGACAAGCATTTAAGTCAAATACTTTTTTGTGTTTTCAATTATGGATAAAAACTAGAGATGGGACATTCGAATCCGCGAATCCTCGAATCCATCGAATCCTGAAAAAGATTCGAGATTCGAAAACTCGAATCTTCGCACGATTTTCGTAATTCGAATCTTTCGAATCCAAAAAAATAATAATAATAATGATGACTCATGTAATCACGACACATATGAATCACTGACTAGAAAGATCTCGGCGATTCTCTTCGGTTCTCGTTCTTTCAGCCACAAAGTATTTATAAGCTGGCATGCTTTCCTAATGTTTGTGGTATTTTAATAAATAAATATCTTTATTCCTGAGACCAGAAAAGGTATGGAACATGTCAAATACAGACAGCAAATAATATAACTAATCTAATTACAAAAATTATGAAAACTTATTAACTTATGTACATTTAGTTCTAATAACTAGCTAAGACTATATCATGTTAAGTCAGTTCAGTCAAGTTTTATATTTTAAACACCATATATGCTACACTAATACCATCTATCGCTCTTTATGTGATTCTAATTAACATCCTGCGCTCTCTCGTAAATTCTAGCAACTATCTCGTCTTGAATAGTCTCGTCGGTTCTGGATGACTGAGCTCTAGTACTGGATTATTCTCGAAACTCTTGATATATGATATATAAAGGTGCGTGGTGCGAGTAAACTTCAGATCGCAACGACCACTTTATAGTGCAGTACTGTTCAGTCTGTGACGTTTGAGAGTGGATATGCGTGGTTTATACGATATATAAGGTAAGTTACTTATTTTCATTTATACTGTATTGATATATAATTTTTTTTTGCACATATTAAGTTATATTGCATTGCATCCGGTGTTAGTTGGAAATCAAATTGGGATGTTATATAAATGTAATTGTTAAGTATAAGAATTTAAAAAAATAAATAACTTGTTAATTGTTGTCAAAGGCCATTTCAGATGTCTGTCAACTGCATTATTAATTAATTATTCACGGCATAGTAATTTTGTAATATTTATTGCAGTTTTATTATTACTGTTGCATACCGTATTTTCGCGCAATTATTACAGCTAATAATAAAATTACAAGGATTTTAGGATTTTAACATGAAAACTTAATTTTTTTTTTCTTTTTCAGGGAGTTCTGAAGTTGCACAACTGTCACTGTTACATTATATTTGTTGCATTCAATAGCAACCTATGAAATGGCTTTGTGTCCTCAGGCAACTTCTGATATTTGGAACTATTTCCAAATTTCAGAAAATGAAAACTATGCAAATTGCAATCTGTGCTCTGAAAAAAATATCTAGAGGGAAAAAGTCGCACACTACTTCAGCTATGTGGAAACATTTGAAAACCAGGCATTTATCCAAATATCAAGAACTGAAAGGTACAAGTTCATCAAACTCATTACTAATTCCAACTTCACCCTTAAGCCCTTTGACTGTCAATGTTGATTCTTCATTTGAAGAAAATAATCCAGATGATATAACTACTTTTGGGAGTCCTGTGTCAATTAGTTCAACTCCTAGTCCAGGTTCAAAAATTTGTTCTTATGGCGAACAAAGGTCTTTGAAACAATGCGCAGTGAAACGCAAAGCAGAACCTTTCAACCAACCTACTCTGAAAATTTTTTTAATAAAATGCAAAGTTTTAAGCCTGGGGACAAAAGAGGCAAAACAATTACCAGATTGGTTGCTGAAATGATATGTACAGATAATCAACCACTGTCCATAGTGGAAGATAAGGGGTTTAAAAATTGATTAACCATCTTGAACCAAGATATGTCATCCCATGTAGGAAACATTTTTCTGAAAAGGTAATTCCAGATATGTATGAAGAAGAAAAAATGAAAGTCGAGGAACTTTTAAAAATACTGAATACATTGGAGTCACAACAGATATGTGGACATCAACATCATCTGATGACTACCTAAGCCTGACAGTGCACTTTGTAGATGAAAACTTTGAGTACCATCATTTGTGCTTAGAATGTATTCCTTTTTTAGAGGTTTCACATACAGCATCTGCTATAGAAACTTTCATTAGCAACATAATAAAAGAATGGCATCTTACAGAAAAAGTTGTATGCTTCATGAGAGACAATGGTCCTAGTATGGTTGCAGCTTTAGAGCGTAGCATCTTCACCCACTTGCCTTGCCTAGCCCATACGTTTCAGTTAGTTATAAAAGATGGTTTACTGAATAAGAATGAAATTAAGGAAATAATGATATCCTGTCGGAATATTGTGGGACATTACAAACACTCTTCTAAAGCGACAAAAATGTTAAAAACTGCTCAAGCTAAGTTAGGTCTTAAAGGTCGTCGTTTAATACAAGACGAGCCGACTAGATGGAACTCTCAGCTTCACATGCTCAATCGACTTGTGGAACAAAAAGCAAGCCATTTTATTGTCTGCTTCTGACTTGAATATTCAGATAGACCTTTGTCCTCGACAGTGGAAACTTATTGAAGATATTATACGAATATTAGAAGTGTTTGATAAAGCTACATTTGTGGCCAGCTCAAGTAAAGTGACAATTTCAGAAATAATTCCTTTAGTGAATAGCACCATTCGTGCTCTAGAAAATTTCAAACCAAAATTAGGTTCAGTACAGGGTTTCCGAAATGATTTGCTTGCGTCACTAAAAGGCGCTACCATTCTGTTGAGACAGAGAAATTGTATACTATTGGTACTTTACTGGATCCCCGATTCAAAGGGAATGTATTTTTGAATAAAGAAAACGTTGAGCAAGCTAAATTGACACTGGCTAATGAAATTTCATCCATCTATATGCAAACAAATGGTGATCTGCAGTCATCAGAGAAAACTCAAGCAAATGCCACAGATATATCTTTAACTGAACAAGGTCATAGTATGTGGAGTTACTATTCTCAGTTGATGACCCCAGCTACCTGCAGTGATGTGGATTACAGTTCATCTCCTGAAGAAGAAATAAATGCCTATTTAGCAGAACCACTGCTCCCACCAACTGCAGACATCTTTAAATACTGGAAGGGCAACACAAAATACCAAAATTTGATGAAACTAGCAAAAAAATTCTTAATTACACCACCATCAACAGTGATTTCAGAAAATCTATTCAGCACATCAGGCATCATAGTGGATAAAAACGTAGTCGGTTGGATCCAGAGCGAGTTCGAAAGCTGGTTTTCTTAAATAAAAATCTGAATTAAAATTCTCACTTATTTCTTTTAGGTTGAGTGCTTTCTTTTATATACTAAAATATGTGTTTAGATTTTCATGTGCAATATTTGCTGTTTATCTATGTTAGCTCTCCCTTATTCTCATTCACAAAAGTTTCTGAAAAGATATGGGTACTGTTATTGATATATTAATTTCCATATGCTAAGGAAATTAAATATAAATAAAAACTTGTTGCATAATCATCAAGATTTTAACATAATTTATCTTTCAATATTGTGTAATTTGTTTTTTTTTTAATTTCATTTGTAATATAAATATGTTCAAAAAAAAAATCTTTTTAATAAATATTTTTAAAAACTGTATCGTTTTTAATTAAAGTAGCTTTAAAATTTTCCTGTAAAATTGTTTTTCCTCTCTGTCCTTTCTTATTATTGTAATTATATGATGGATTCGAGAGATTCGAGATTCGAAGGATTCGAGAGATTCGAGAATCCTTTAGGATTCGGATTCGGATTCGAGAAAATTTGGATTCGTCCCATCTCTAATAAAAACGAAGCTCGAGCGGTCATCAAATTTTTCTATTTGAAAGCGGAAAACGCAATGGAAATTAAATCAAGGTTATATGCCGTTCTTCAGCTATCACCACCTTCATTTTCCACCGTGAGTTTTTGGGTTTCGGAATTCAAGCGTGGTCGCACGCATACAAGTGAGTGATGAACCACGTTCGGAACGTCCAAAAACGGCTACCACGCCAGAAATTGTGGAAAAAATCCATGAGATGGTTTTGGCAGATCGCAGAATAAACGTGCGTGAAATTAAGGAAGCCCTGGAAATCTCTTATGAACGAGTAGTTGGTATTTTACTTAATGAATTGGAATTTCTGCACGATGGATGCCACATTTGCTCAATTCGGAGCAAAAACGCATTTGAGGTCAAATCTCATCCGATTATCTGGAGGTGTTTGAGAGGAATCCAACGGATTTCAAGACGATTCAAGACTATGGATGAGACCTGCATTCATCACTACACACCAGAAACAAAGATTCAATCAAAACCACTGTAATCCACTGATTGCTCGCGATGAATCGGTTCCGCTGGAAAGGTGATAGTATCGGTTTTTTGGAACGCAAAAGCAATGTTGCTAATTGGTTATCTTGAAAAAGACGACACTGTTACTGATCAATGTTACACAATACTTTTGGACAAATTGAAACCAGCAATTCAGGAAAAACGCCTGGAAATGGTTAAGAAAAGAGTGTTGTTTCACCACGATAAACAACGTTCAACAAAAAAGTTATCGAAACTCAAAACATTTCTGAGTGGAAAGAGATTTTGATCGAATAAAGAACTGACAGAAGCTGTAAACGATTATTTTGATAACCTCGAAGAAAGTCACTTCCGGGAGGGAATCGAGCAGCTAGAGAAACGGTAGACTTCGAGTGGATTATACTGAAAAATAAAATATAACTTGAATCCGTACTATTTTGTTTTCAATGTCATTTCGAAAACTTTTCAATTGACCCTCATATCTACCCTAGAACTGTTGAAGTTAAGTCCTTAGAGTTGTCAGTGCTTTTATTATGCACCACTTCCTTTCAACCACTTATCAATGGATTGTGTTATCAAGACAGGAGAGCTGAAATTGTAACTAGCCTGAGCAAGCGATTTGCTATCGAATAACTTCAATTAAATTTGTACGTTTCCAAATATTTATTGTATTGTACAGTGGTACTATAATAAATATTTTGAAACCTACAAAGTCGTTTGACTTAAGCTATTTCTTATGGAGTTTCAACAAGTGGTTCCCGCATCAATTAATCATTATTTCAACGCCCAATCTAGCAGTTATGAAGTCAGGTAAGACGCTAAAGCCTATATTTTCCAATTAAGTGGAAGGTAAATCGCAGTAGAGAACCTACCTCATCAATCTCCATACCTTTACAGAGCCACCACTTGTTTGTAAATTTTACAAGCAGATGGCATTTTACAATGAAACATACTAAAGTCGCTAGATATATAAAGTACCGCAATTATCCGCCATTTTGGGACAAACATTTTCAGCAACTTTAAAACGCAAACGAAGCAATATATGACTAATTCTCTAATAATTTGTTCTTCGGCATGAAATGAATAATGCAGAGATATTGGAATTATGGATGAAAATTTTCTGAGTAGCATGTAATGTGTCTTCCAATCAAATTCAACCAGTTTTGCTTTCTAACGGCATTTGTCTCACCACTTGGTAAACGAAATAAACGGAATCCTTTTTGCAACACTGTTAGTGCAATTCTTTGCACAACACCCTGGCATTTTTAAAGCTTAATCACGGAGATTAAAAAGTGTTGAGATAATTTTAAGGAAGTTAGTACCTACTAGAAAATAGTGTTTGATATTTAAGAAAAAACTAATTAAAACACGAAATAATACTATAGAACTGAGCAGAACTTAATTAAAGAATCATAAATCTCAACCATACAAATGTGAAACAAACTCATCAAATCAAATTTCCTGCACAAACCAAAATAACCCGTTACGTTATTTTTTACCGCGCCTAACTAATTTCTGGTTTGGTTATATTTCATTAGTTAATTTATGCATAATTAATTTAAGATCATATTCATTTACTTTGATAGTTCTCCGATTTTGGTTGCTTTTTGATTTTAAATCTTCCGTTTTGGTCTTATTGTTTTTGCTCGACTCCGAGTCTATAAAACACCTCGCAGAGGCATGATCCGCCCATTTTGTCACTCGTATTTAGTTGAATTAGTAGTAAACGGTTTGGTTCGCTGGATTCATTTTAAGGATATCTCTAAAATTGAATTTTGGAGATTATTGGAGTTGGAGAGGTAATCCGCCTAAATATTATTCGCATTTGGAATCCCGACGAATTTTGGTGCGGTTTTTTTGGTTTATTATCCGCCGTTTCCTTGTTGTAAGTTTTAACCGTCTTCTTCGCCACGTGCTGCGAGTTGAAATCATTTAAAGCCGTCCAACAACTTAGGCTTTTTTCTTTTCCTGTCGTTCGCTTTTTCCTCTTTTCTTATCTTTTTTGTATATTTGCTCCGAATTTATTCAATAAAATTTTGACGATGACGTACACGTTATCTGCCTGTGGAAGACCAAATTACGGAGTTGTCCGTTCTATGTAAGGTGCGATCATACGGGGACGTGAATGTTGGAAACTTGGCTGCCAAGACCAAGACAGATAAGTTTATATAAGTCTTCCATCACAATTGAACACAGACAAGAAGCCTCACTCCGTTGTTTTTTTGTTTTCTTTTACCGTCCATTCTTTTATCACTCCAATTGTAAGAAGCTTAACATAAAATTTTATATTTCTGTTATATTACTTATTTCCCCCTTTATCTTTAGTTATAAATTTATTATACAAATTTCAAGCGTCGCGTCGTTGGAGGATCATCGAGGTCAATGCGCAGTTTGGTGCTAAACGATAGTGAAACAATTCTACCAACTTTGTCATCTGAGCGTAGGAGCTACTAGAATTACTTGTTGAGTTCTGATGCCACTGATCTAATGTCTGATGTAATTACTTACGTGTGCTTGCAAATCATTTCAGTCGGAGTTGACAGCTTAACAGTGGCATGGTTGCGATTTAAACCAAATCATACTGGAATTGATATGTGTGTGTGTTACTTAAGACACGGAACGTCCAACAAAAACGCCGCCGCCTTTGAAGTATTCAGTCAAAATTAATAAATAAAATTTGTTTCTTCTTTTTAGATGTTTACTCTTCGATTACTATTTAGGAACTGAATTGATTCGCTGAAGTGGACCGGTATTATACTAGCTGCCCCACCTACTTAGAATTTTCGCGAAACTTCGACAATGTCCGATAGTATCCTATATAAGTCTACTAGAAAGTTCCATACTTTTTTGGAATATTCTATGTGCTTCGAGAACGTTCCATATTTTTCTAAAAAGTTCTACAAGCTACGGGAACGATCTAGTGTAGATGTTCTACAAAGTTATTATTATTATAAATTAGCAAACTTCAGGAGTAACAACGTGTTAGATGCTTGGGAAGGTCAAGGTGAAAAGACCTAAATTTTGCTATATAGTTTATTGCTGCCACAGAATTGTCGCCCTCAGATTAAGGGCATCTTCAATGTAGGCAACCGTGATATTAATATCGCATCACGGTTGCCTACACTGAGGATGCCCTTAATCTGAGAGCGAAAATTCTGTAGCAGCAATAAACGATATAGCAAAATTTAGGTCCTTTCACCTTAACCTCCCCGAGAGTCTAACACGTTGTTACTCCTGAAATTTGCAAGTTACGTTTTACTCCTTACTTCTGCCTGAATTATAAATTAGCTTCGAAGCCGTTTCAAAATTGTTATTTTAGAATATTCCAGATTGCTATGTCTGTTCTCACTCACAGGAGTGCCTCGCGGAGCTCTTGGAAAACCCCTGATTTAGGGCATTTAGTCTATATAAACGTACTTAAAGATTTTTTCTCTCCAAACGATGAAAAGAGATGAGAAACGACAACAAATAAACGATGATTAGCGACAAGAAAACTCGAAAAAAAAAAAAACACGTGAAGGCACGAGAGAAGATGAAAGGAGAGGGAAACTGAACACGAAAAGACAAGAGGGGATAAAAACAGTAAAAGACGGTAAGAGACATGGAACGCAAGTAACAAGTCACCACACAAGAGAAAAGACAAACAATTTTCACAAACATTAACACGTTCAGTGCCATGTCCATCCATATCAGTAGACGTGGCATAAGTAACAAATTATCTACTTATGCCTGAACTGAACGTGCTAAGGATAAACAAAACTATCAGAAAAAAGTTTTACAGTAAAGCCGGTTTACTTAAAAGAAAAGTATTTATATCTTAAAACTTACCAATAAAACACAAGACGAGCAGAGAAACAGCGACAACGGCTTGAAAGACACCATAAGCAAAATTGGGATTCTTCTCTTCGTATGGTAACGAATCAGATCTACCATATAATAATAATAGTATCGATATCAGTAGGGGTAACCTAAAAAATAATCAATAAATTTAAACAACTATAATCCAGGTAAGCTGCTAATTTCTCATTACCCCCAACCGAAACAAAATAATACTGGAACAAGTTTCAAAACAAAACACAAACTTCTACACTGTAGAAACAATAGCACTATCGCCAGAATAGCTGTCCACAATCTGCTGCTATAAACACCCAAACTGAATATAGAGAACTGCACGTAGCCGGCCCAGCCGTCTTTATTTTCGAGGCTGTTCCATAAAATAGCACCGGTGCAGGCTAAAATCTAAAACATCAAAAGAAATTGCGAATATATAAAATAACACGATAACTTTCTAATTTACCTGAGAAATTATTAGGCAAGATGTGATCTTATGCGGCACCCTGTTGATCCTTTTCGTTAAAATATATAGTAACAAAACCCACACTGACGCTACCAGCCCTATCACGCTCAGGTCGAAAGTGAAATTATTTAATTGTTTGATGTATTCTGACGCGTCCGTGTTTGTTAGTGTGATCATTTTTGCCGAGACAAACATCAGAGGGGCGCTGATGAAAGTGCAAGCCACCATAGCGCTAGCAATCTAATCAAATAAACGATGCTGAACATTTACCAATTGTGTATAGAATGAAATTCTTACTAGATCTACATCCAGACTGTACTGGGTGGCGAATACAAACACTGTCGGAGCTGCGGGAAAGGTTCCATATAAGAAACCGTAAGTGCTTAAATCTGTAGTTTCACTCTCGTTGATGCCAGCATGGACAAGATTAATCACTTCCCTAGTCACCAGAGGTAAGCACAATCTGAAAACGGAACAATGATTAATTTTGCAGGCCCATACGAGAAATTAAAGAATTTACAATTTCACTATAATTAGTATACCAGGAATTATCAAGGTAGCACCTCTTAATTTATGTACTTTTCCCACCATTCTTAATCCTAACAAGAACAACGCCGATGCTGAGAATGCTGAACCTAAAGCCTAATATTAACATAAAAAATTAGTTATCTTCAATGGTTAAGACTATCTTAAGAAGGTTACCTTTAAAATTTCGCTTAAATAAACAGGAACTCCATTCTTAAATATAAAATTGCCCAGAATACCCAGCAACGTCATCAAAATTATAGGATTGAGAAAAATACTTTTGGCAACTGATATTATCAGCTTGCAGCGTTTCTGATTTAACGACCCACTGCCACCTTCAATACTGTTAACGCTCATCGGCGAAAGATTCGTATTAGTTCTGCGTTTTCCCGATTTCCATCAGAATGAAGCTTAACGGATTTAAGATGGCTAAACTGATCGGGGCCATCAAGTAGAGGTAAGACGCGTATTCTGGATGCGTACTTTTGTATAAAGCCACAACTAGAGATAAAGATTAGTAGTATTAATATGCATACATAAAAGTGTTAAGCAAAATCTGATTAAATGCAACGTAGCAATACAAAAACTATATTAGTCGACGAATCCATGTTTAAAGTTCCGAGTTTAAATAAAAGTACCTGGTGGACCGAGCCTTGCTCGGAGTTCCCAATATTTTTTGAATAATCTTGAACCAAATAATAACGCCCTTTATTTTAGTTTTGATATTTAATTTATATTGTATATTTGAAATATATATAGTAGCACATATATATTAAAAGAGTATAAGGTTAAAAGTATGTGAATTTACATGTTGTTGTTATTTTTTTATTAACATACTACTTTCAGCGCCATCTATGGTTTAGTAGTGAAGTTTTAATTACTTATAATTCCGCTTGTGGCTTGGCTACATGATGTTAAAAAAGTTGCTAACCCACGTTTAGGCCAAAATTGGTGAAAACCTTGACTAAACGGGTTGAATCGGGACCGGGACAATGCTAAATCGGTTTTTCGTCCCCAAAAACTCGCAGATACTAAATTGTAACAAAATCTTAGGAGTAATTTTCGATAACACATTTTATGTACCGCAAGAATAGGTAAAAGCGGGATAAAAGAAATTCTTGGGACCGGGACCATGCTAGATCAATTTTGTGTTCTCGAATATCCCCAGATACTAAATTGCATAAAAATTGCTAAAGTCATTTTCGATAACCAATTTCATATACCGCAATACCAGAAATGTGTGTAAACCGGATCAAAATTGATTTTCCCAGGACCGGGACCATGCTAGATCGATTTCTCGTCCCAGAAAACCTCCAGGTACTAAATTTCATCAAAATCGTTAGAACAGTTTTCGAGAAATCAATTCTACAAGAATTGCTCGTTTAAATATATTATAGATTTGCGATTCTCGTTTGCTTTTCAAGTTTTGTGTATATTGACGCTTCATGAACTTACAGGATGCGTTTTGTTATATCTGGAAGTTAGTATGTAATAGAAGTAACAATAAGTGAAACAAGACATATTGTGTCACAAGCTGAGGGATTAGTTTTCAGAAATAAATAATTAATAAAAAATAAACACGTGATCCACATATCTGTGTACCCAGTAATCACTTGATAATGATTGCAAGAACTCTGATATATTATTACCAAACTTATTCTATTATTTCTGGAACACATATTTCGTTAGTAACGGAACTAGCACGAATCGTACCGAATGGAAAGTGGTAACACACAGTTTGAAGATGTTAGCTTCATTGTCAGCGCAACTCATGTCCCGAAAAAAAAAGGTGTGTGTGATTTACGCACGTGCGAAGTGAATATCCAATAATTGTCCTATTTCTTACTTGGAGGTCATCGCGTTTTCGTTCCACGTCTTTTTTGATGATTTGAAAATCAGTAGGATTAGGTTGTAAAAAATCTTTTTCGGATGTTTTATGCATATTGTTTTATTTTATTCGTTTTTATACGTTAAATTAGGTTGTATAAAATGTTTTTCGGAAGTTTCGCCTCTCGTTCGCACATCATACTCTCTCTATCTCTCCTTCTCAAGCACGCCACGCATCCCTTCTGCTAACCGCCCGACTCTGCTGCTTCCCGCTCGCACATCATACTCTCTGTTTTCTTTGTCCTTCACACGAAATAAATTTAACGCTCTTACGCTTACGTTAACGTTTACGCTTACGCTTGAGCCGGTCCGGTGTCCCTTAAGAAGTATTCAGTTCAATAAGCTATGAGGAATTTCACTGGTGTGATCTAAATCATAAACTAAGTAAATATGTAGTTACCACTACAACTAGGACATTATCTTGTATATTATCAATTCCTTCTGTCGACTTTTGTTTTATCTTGTGGGGCTAGTGTTTAGTTTAAAACGCGTCTCAATCTACGATCTTGCGCGATCATGTGTTTGATTTCTTTTGGGTAGGTATGCAGCTTCTTGAATCGCTGTGATGAATAAGCGAAAAAATATGAAGGTGCATTGACTCTGGCCTGAAAGAGGTGGTGTGCTCCAGAGGAGCCTCTCCCCCCCTCCCCTCCCCGAACTAACCTGGTAAGTACAGAAGACGCCATCTCAAGTTTCGGTGTAGAAATGCTTAATAACTTTAAGAAAAATAATAGGTTTCGTAATGTCGCGAGTTTTTATTTGGTTTGGTCCATCGCAAATTAATGCGAGCTATTTTTTGAACACAATATCGATTAAGTGGCCGCCTTTATTGTTGACGCAAAGTTGGGCTCTTTTTCTGGTATTTTGCATAACATTGACCAGCGTTTCGGGTGTGGTCTCGGGTGATATCGCCACTGTTTCGACTAAAATGTTGCTTTTGACTTCATCTAGAGCAGTGGTTCCCAAAGTAGTTCCTGCGAACCCCTAGAGGTCCTTGTAACTGCTGAGAGGGTCTGTGGCAAATTAAAATTGATTTGGGGGTGCGTGGACAACGTTGGGAGGTCCGCGAAGGGTTTAATATAAAGTCAAATAATTGTATACATAATATTTTTCTTGAAAAATAAATAGTTAAGTAAAAAAATGCGTACCTATACAATATGTTATTTTAATTATATCTTACATTTGGATCCTTTTTTACAGATAACATTATGAGTGGCCGAAGAAAAATACAGACAATATAGTGTTGAATATTGAAAATACGGGAGAGATTATTTGTTCTACTTTGTTTGGAAAATGATGAAGATTACAATCGTTTACTACTTAACACGGAAGTTCTTTGGTTATCTGAAAGTGCATGTTTGGATCGATTTTATGCACTCTTTGATTCAGTGTTGGAATTCCTGGAAAGTAAAGATAATGATTTGCGGCCCAATTTAAGTGATTTAAAAAATTACATAGCTTATATCACGGATTTATTTTCCAAATTTAACGAAACCAATTTGAAACTACAAGGTGATCAATTAAATTTAATCAAAACTAAAAGTATAATATCTGCGTTTGTTGCAAAACTTCTTCTATACAAAGAAAACTTGGGGAGAGGAGAATGCTCTCAGTTTCCAAATCTTTCAAAATTGCAAAACCAAGATGAAGATTTGCTTGCTTCTGGTCAACACTTAACGGCTCTTCATTCCGATCTCAGCCAAAGATTTGAAGATATTCTTCCATACTAATACAGGAGCAAATTGTTGAATTATCAACAAATGAGGAGCTGAGACAAATGTTTCAATAAGGATATCATAAATTCTGGTTACAAATATATATATATGTTTTATATCCTGCATTATGGGTAACTATACAGAAGCTGTTGATTGCTTTCCCGTCTTCTTATTTAGTAGAACGTGGATTTAATGTATTTATCAGCCTCATCACGAAAAAAGGAACCGACTGGATATTAGTGCTCGTGGAGACTTAAGAATGTTACTCACAAACATAAAGCCGAACATAAACGATCTCATATCATCCCATCAGGTTCATCCATCTCATTGAACAAAATAAATGTGTTTTTGTGTGTTTTAGAACAAAAGTTATAATTTCAATAAATACTACTTTAAATACCAAAACGGTTTACTTATATTTTATTTTTACGTTACCTTTTACCATTCAAAACATCAAAGTTAAATTTGTAATCTTTTATTGTGCAGTTATGTAGAGTTATTTCATTTGGGGGTGCATGGTCAGGTTTTTGCTATAAGAAGGGGTCCATGGGCATAATAAGTTTGGGAACCACTGATCTAGAGCCTACGGCTTATTGGAATAAACTTTGCTTTTTAAACAGCACCACAGGAAAACATCCGGAGAAAAAATCTCGAGATCTTGGAGGTCAGTCCATATAACCGTTTTTCGACACCATACGTTCCGGAAATTTTTGCTTAAAAAGTTCATTCTTTGCCCAGCAGTCTGCCAACAACTAAGTATTGTTGAGTGCCAATTAACATGTCCCTACTACCAATAACTATGATTTTGAATACTTTTAGTTTAGTATTTTTTAAAACTAATTATTCCAAAGCATAAGATTGATTAGTTTGCACAGTAAAAATACTCAGTGCTTCCTGAATGCAATCATGTTTTCTAATTTGTTTTAGACGCAATTATAAATTGGCAGTGAAACGGTCAATAAATGCATGCATCATTGTATACGTTATGCTATGCCTACATTCGAAAAATAACAATGATTAATAAAAAAAAGGAAATAAAATTTCTTCCCGATGAAAACCATCGGAACATAACTTCCTCCTTTCTTCAGATAATTTATCAAACTCGATGTAAACAATTAATACTTAGAGATATAATTTAATTGCTTTGACACGGCTTATTGACCTATTACGAATGTTGTATCGCTTTTCCACAGCTGCTACATTTTTAATGTTATTGTTATGAATCCTATCCTCCCAATCACTTACATATATAATATTATAGAGATGTTATGTCATATTACTTAATCTCAAAACGCATTTTTAACAAATCATTTTCAATGATAAAATGCACAAACTATGTTCACTTCTTCAATATTAATTATTATCTCAGAATCAGAAATAGAATCAAATAGCAGTCTTTATAGTAACGAAAGAGAAAAGTTTTTTTTTTTAATTAAAAAAAGTAGCAAAATTGGTGGTTTAAAATAAAGGTTGCTATAGATTCTATGTAGCAAGGAATCTTTGTTTTCAGTTATTGTTACTAGCCACTAAAATATAAACAATTCTTTTATATTATCCTTTGTTTTATCCTCTGTTCCCCAAAAGTACGTATTAGTTAAGGAAAGAATCTCATGCACATATGTACATACAGGACTCTTCACAATGTAAGCGTCAAAATCTATTTACGAGATTATATGGGGTAAAAGTAAAAATTAATTAAACAAGAATGAGCAAGTAAAAGTCTTGTTTTGGGTCCACTGACTTATTTATCGCAACAGATCACCCGATACATACTCGATGTTCGAAGCGGTGGACGTGAAATTTAACACACACGTCCTATCCAAATATACACTTTACCTTGCTTCACCTATGGGCCGAATTTTACTAGCGTTAGATTTCTTTATCTGCACAATAAACATTCGCCTCTTTTTTTTTCTTTATCTGCATTTCGAAATTATTTCCTTTCGAAACTTCAAAAATTCAAGGATATATAACATTCAAATGTACAAAATATTGAACGCGAATCAACATACAGACACCATGATAAAGAAGTCAGTTTTCCAGCATTAAACATTTGCTACGTTGAAAACATTTAAAAACACCATACTTTAGACTACTCTCAGGCAACCCAAAAGTACTACCAATTCTTCAAATATATTTGCGTGCCACATGATCAAATATCAGATTGCACTGTTGCCTGCACTGTCTTAATCAAAATTTTAATCATTTTACTTGAATTTCGTTCATAACCTCTGAATATGACACTTTTTGGTAAGTTTTAGGGTGATACCAACCGATGGGTTATGTAATCATCCTTACAGGAATCACTTGGCTCACAAAAAATCTTGTATGCAGTGTATATTACAACGATTTAACAGTGTTTAAAATTAATGGTACTTCTAAGTACCACCGGCCAACAATGGATTAAACAGAACAGAGTATACATATGAATGTTTTTCAAATATTTACTGTTAAATTGATACAGTGTTTTAATCGATCTAATACTAAAAGGGCAAAATTAAAAGATAAGTGTTTGTAACAAATACAACCAAAAAGAGTACTCACCTATTGGATATCCGATAGCAAAATCATTACTCTGCGTACAAAATATAGCGAATATTCCAGCTCGGCCTAAGTTGACCGGTCTTCCGACTAGTAAGGTAACGATTATCACAGCAAAAAATACTATACTCTTAGCGATCAGTATCGACAATAGAAACAGCCAGTTCACCGAGGATAAATCCAGTTCGGCTAAAGACATGAATATTAAGGAAGGTAATGCAAATGTCCCAACGAACGTATTTATTCCTTTCGCTTCGGTTTCGGAGATTAGATTGATGCGGCCAGCGAAGTAGCTACGAAATTAATTTCATTTTAAAATTTCTTTGTTAATCTTCAAGTGATGTTGTGGAGAGCTAGCACATCTCAATTATATTTAAAATCAATTATCGCATTTGGACAGTTCTTTTGTAAAAGAATAAATCTCGTATATGTATGTATATAATCTACATTATGCACAAAACTACTCTCACGTAGTTTGTACACAGGGAACTAGGAAAATTTTGTAATGGGCAATTTCTGCGTTTTACCGCTTTGCATGAATTATGTCGCAGGTATTGAAGTATCACAAAATGTTGCAGTGGAAGAAATACGAGTGGTGAGAGGCACAATTTTGTAGTGCGGATTAATAGTGGCTCAACGCTCCAAAACAATGCCCCCAGCGCATGGAGATGACTAGTGTTGCTCACTGTCGCCAACGAGCAGTGGCGGCGTTCGATACAACCTTCAGTATAACTGCGAGTCACAATGAGATCTATAGTGTATACATGTACGCTGCCGTAAATACTATTTCGTAGTCCTAGGTTTGTTTTAAAAATGTTGACTACGTCGAAAACGACCAATGTTTTATTTCATGGGGAAACTTTTATGCGCCTGCCATTGGCTATTGGCACAAATTGAGCAACTCTAGAGAATACACATCACTAATCTGGACGCGTAGCGGTAACAGAGCACAATGCCGAAACAAGTTACAACAGCCTACATATACACAGAACTACTCGCATACCGCATCGATTCAGTACTGACTAGATAGAGGATGTCGTAACTTAGTACGCTGTTACCGCTGTTTGTCCCGACTACACATCACTGTAATATATTTAGGTGATTTCGAGAGATCAATATGACCATCTTCACAGGTCAATGAAGAGAATGTTGTTGCTGTACGAAAACCAGTGAAGAAAGACCAACATGTGTCATATCACCAATTAGAGGAACCTCTTCCCCTATCTACGCATATAATTCACATCATTCTATATATATACACAATAGAGTGAGGAAGGTTTGTTGTTTGTGGGGACCACACTCCTTGGCAGAGGAGCAGATAGTACATACTTCGTGGTATAAAAAATGCAAATTTAAGTAACATATTTCCCTATATGAATAGCATAACCGGTTTTATTATTTTGATGCTCAACCAAGTCCCAGAATAAAAATTAATGTTTGAAGACGCAGATGTACATATCTTCCGTCACACATTCGTACCCAGTATTTGACTGCAATAGATCCCAAACTTCTGTATCACCTTTATATATATAGAAGTACGAGAAATAGACACCCTTATCACCGTATAAATAGAATGAGAACAGGAACAAACTACATCAGAATCAATCATGTATACCTGCAAGAGAGTATCCGAAAATTAGATCGAGCTAGATTTAAAATAACCGTCCTTACGATTCTGTGGTTTGGAGTTCCTTATACCATAGAGGAGTACCTCAACGATCCGAAATATTCAACACAAGAGTGCCCTGTTTGTCGTTTTGTTTGAAATTGTCCAACGTCTTTTACACTTTATGTTCTAATTCTATTTATTCATTTTCTATAAATTTTAAACTTTCTTCTATTTTCCTTTACTTGAGCAAAATCAATTATAATTTTATATGTATATATATATATATTTCGTGACCTTTTTATACTTATCTTATATGATAGATCTCTACCACTAATAGGTCAATAAAACAAGGCTGGTTTGAACGATAGTTATATTTTCAGAACGTTTACAAACGTTTTCGGAATACCTTCTTCAGTGAAAATATAACTAGATAAATATATAAACAAACATTTGTTTTTTATTTGGGAACTATCAACAAAATGACTAATGACTAGGATTTCTTGATATAGAGGATGTGTAACCAGCTTTTATATATATATAAATTATAAAAACTAAATTAATGTGTAAACATACATGCAAATTAAGTAAAACCTTATATCAAAAAATCTTTGTCGAAACCTTAACAATTCTGTTCAAGGACTAGGGAAAACCCAAATTTAAAAACCTAGCCAAAGGTTTCCTTCTTAAGAAATGCAAATGTCATTTTAACAAATTGCTATATACATTACTTAAATTTTGAATATCGGTTCTGAAATTAATAGTTTTAGTGTCTTTTTGTATATTTATCATTTCATATATTAGTCTTTTTTTATAATTATTCTCTGTTTTTAATATAATTGTGTTTTCAAAATCAAAGTAATGCCCAAGATCTTTGTAATGCTTTGTTACAGCGGTCATTGCACCAAAATCATTATTTAAAGAATACTTATGGCTATACAACCTTTTCTTTAAATATTGTTTCGTCTGACCGATGTAACAACCATCACAGTCCCTACAGTTTATTTTATAAACTACATTACTTTGATTTTGTTTAATTATTTTAGATTTAGTATTAGTAAAAAGAGATCTGTTACTATAATTTGGAATGAAAGTAATGTTTATGTTGTTTTTGTTAAACTCTTTTTTTTATTTTTTCGCTTAAACCTTTTTTATAAGGAATAGCGTTATAAGATTTATTGTTATTATTTTTAATTCCTCTATTGTATAATTTGTTAATTCTATTTTTTATTATTTTTCATAAAAACTATTTGGATAATTATTTTTATCTAAGATTTCTTTAACTTTGTTTAAATTCTTTTCCCTAAATTCAGGATTAGCTAATCTAACCGCTTGATCAACTAAACCGGTAACTACATTAATTTTATGTAATTTTGATGTTTCTGAAAAATAATTTAAATGTCTTCCTGTATTGGTAGACTTTATATGCCAATTTGTTTTTACAATGCCGTTATTATGCATGACTGTCACGTTCAGGAAACTCAATGAGTTATTAGATTCTCTCTCATATGTAAATTTTAATCTATTATGATAACTATTACATGAATCTAATATCTCATCAATACTATCCTTTCTTACGGAACAAAAACAGTCATCCACATAACGTCTGTAAAAACTTACACTAGCCTCTACTAATTCTTCATTCGATTAAAATCTCTTTCTCCCCAGAAACGTTTTGAGTTTCTGGAGCTGGTGGAAGTCCGACGGAGCCAAATCAGGTGAAACGGAAGGATTTCGAACTTCAATTTTATCAATTTTTGCTGAACGATTGCACTTGAATGACACTCTCTTTTTCGACACTCTTTTCCGACACTTCGGACACCTTTCCCGAACTGCTGCTTTCAATTTGTCCAAAAGTGTAATATAGGCTAATAAGAGTTTTGCCTTTTTAAGACAACTAATTAGCAGAATTCTTTTTGCGTTTTAAAATCCGATGCCATCACCTTCCCAGCCGAGTGAATGGTCTTTGCCTTTTCCGGAACCGATTCAGCGCGTCCAATCCACTGTTTCGAACAATCGGCGGAGATTCGAGCTCGAATATGTTTTTGCTCCGAAATGAGCAAATGCGGCACCCATATTGCAGCTTTTTAAACCCAATTCATTATGTAAAAGAAGAATTACTCGTTCATTAGAAATGCTAAATGTTTCCTAAATTTCACGCGCTTTAATTCGACGATCTGCCAAAACCATTTCGTGGATTTTTCCACAATATCTGGCGTGCTAGCCGTTTTCGGACGTCCTCAACATAGTTCATCAACTGTATGTGTGCGGCCATGCTTGAATCCCGAAACGCAAAAATTCACGGTGGGAAATGAAGGTGATGAATCCTCAACCACGGCATCTAATCCTGATTTGATTTTCGTTGCGGTTTTCCCTTCCAAATAGAAAAATTTAGCGACCGCTCTTTCCACCAAAGAAGACTTGGTCAAAAGGAATGTGAATGGTACAGAACAACTGTAGAAGTTGGATAATGAATGTGGGGAGCTGCCAAGAAACACATCGAAAAATTGGTTTGATGATGAGTGGTTTCAGATGTAGAGGAGAAAATCACTTTCAAATAATTAAATAAATTAGCCATATTAGAAAAGTTTCCTAATCCCCTTTATAGAATGAATTCACATATTTTTGCATGCTATCAATTAAATTGGCTGTCACATTCTGTTGCCAGGTCAAATTTGTTTAAAAATTGATATCACCCATAATTTGATGATTTTTTTGAAGTTTTTTTTATTTATCTCTTGTATAATTCTAGAAGTATTCAATTAGGTTTAGGACTTTATGCTGGCTAAGAAACTTCCTACTATTCCAATGCTTGCCCTCCAGCATTGTCTCCTCGCAGAGCAATATCTTCAAAATTTAGAAATCTTTTGGGGTACTATCTCAATAACAGAATGTTTAGAACTCATGCAAAACTTCATTTTCTTCTATTTTTTATGTTTATAATATTGCATTTGCAGTGCTATATTCAATTAAAATAGTGTATATAACAAAAATAAAATAAAATAATTTGAGGTACTTTGATGTCCTATAATATATGTACTTTAAAGCCAAATATCATCACAACACCAAATTATGTTCCATGCAATTTAATTAAACTCAATATTTACCCGCATATTATAATAACGAAGCATTGTGTTAGAGCTGGATATAAATTATCGATAGCAGCACCAGAGTTTTCCATTTTAAGGATTCTCACACCGATTTCTCCTTAACTTTGCTACACAGATTAGAAACGGTCC
Organism: Chrysina gloriosa; assembly: GCA_038088585.1. Lineage (NCBI taxonomy): Eukaryota > Metazoa > Arthropoda > Insecta > Coleoptera > Scarabaeidae > Chrysina > Chrysina gloriosa. The sequence goes on along the minus strand of CM076095.1, from coordinate 21,944,573 downwards.
ATTTGTCCTAATTTAAATACGTATATCGTATACTTTCTAAAACAAAAGAGAATCGGCATAGATTTTTGTAAGTCATTCTATGGTTTTACAGTATACTTACAATATCAAAACAAATGAATAAATCAAACAAGTGCAAGGTTAAATTACCTTTGTTATTCATTTCGGCGTATATTTGTTTTAACGTCCACTTCTATATTCATTATCTGAAATACGTGACATCTTATCTAATATTAGTTAATCTAACAAATTGGCAATTCATTTTTTTCGGTCTGGATCAGAACAATGACGTTGTCAGCTGACTTTGACGTAATGATCAAGGGCATAGTGATTTTTCTCTTCGGTTATAGAAACCGTAGCTATTGCACTGTAGATGGCGCACATAAAGAATAGAATACCTTAGTTCATGATATAAATATAAAAGGTATATGCATAGTGATTCATGATGCCGAAAATCGTAATCTTATACGTATTGAACGGTTCAGTGCGTTCAGTTCAACCACTTTCCGTTATGCGAACATCAAACTAGCATTTACGTGCATATATTGGAAATGAAGCATTTGCGTTCTATAACGAACCGCCAGGAGAGCAAGTAGATCTACCACACGTACCAAGCAGAATAGTCTGCAATTTCGTATTAAATTGTGCTATGTCAGCATTGGTTCAAGTGGTGTTTTAAGTTTGTTCTAATAAATTATGACTAATTTTTTGTAATAATGGGTGGTTGTTGTTTATTAGGCGTATAATACAAATAAAATGGAACAGATTACAAAACGTTACTAGCGACAAAAGATGATACAGTGCAGTTCTAAAAATACTTTTACAGTGGTACCAACTGACTTGTTTTATTAGAGTCAACTTGCACTAAAATCTATACCCCCTTTAGTAACACAAAGTCTGCATTCACTTTAGTCCTAGTCCTTCAACTCTTCGAATCTGGGTCTTGGGAGTGCTTTCGTCAGGATGTCGGCCACTTGACGTGCACTTCCTATGTATTTCACCTCTGCTTCTTACGCCGTTGCACCTAATGTCTATTTGTTTGGTTCTCTGGTGTAAAACAGCAATCTTTGTCAGGTTAATACAGCTCTGATTGTCTTCAAAGGTCTCTACAGCTTGGCCCATCTTCAGTCTTATCTCCTGCAAAACTCTCTTAATCCATAATAACTCAGTGCATGCTTCGCTTAACGCTACGTATTCCGCTTTTGTGGAGGCAAATGTAACTGAGCATTCTTTCTTTGATACCCACACGATAAATACCTAGATAATAAATTTCTTATCCTGTTTTGTCCGAGCCCCAATCAGCCTTTTCACTTATGTTTCTGTTGTACCTATAAGAGCTTATAGTCCAAAATTTCTTTCAGATATTCTCTTTAGGTAAGTCCAGGTTTCGGAGTTAGCTTTATGTTGGAACCGAGGCAAATATGTTACCACATAGCATATATTTAGTCTCGAACATATAGCAAACATCCTATCAACTGTCTGTGAATAGTTTCGAGCTTTTGTCTTCGGTTTCAGTCATAATATTCAGTGTATTGGTGTTTCGACACCAATATTGATTGATTTACAGTCTACCATTCCAAATTACTGTAGAATACCAACTAAGTACTTCCTTTTGAGAAATTTCCAGTATTCCCACATTCTTTCTTCTGAGTTCTCTGAAGGTCTAGGAAGTATTTCAATTTGCCCATATCTTGTATCTCGAAATGTATCTGGAATTGATTACTTCTTCATGTCTGCATATTTATTATAATGTCAACCACAACTACCAACAAAAATATTAAATCCCCAATATTGTTTTCCTTTATACCATATACGAACAATGATCTGAATTTGATCTTCTAAATTTATTTTGTATCAATAAATTATTTATTCTTTCATATCAACATCTTGGTGATTGCTTTACTTTATATATTGCTTTGTTTAACTTACAAACCATATTGGGGTTTTCAAAGCTTCTTTTTTTCATATATACGGTTTCTTGTAAAATTCAATTTAGGAATGCAGTTCAGACATCCATCTGATGGAAGAAATACTTACGTTTTTCCAACAGCCAATAGCAATCTTAGTGTCTTCATTTTCGCAACTGGATCACATGTTGTTTTCATAGCCCTTTATCTTGCTCCAAACCACGGGCAATTAATCTAGTTTTATATTTCAGAATATTACCAATTTCATTGCGTTTTAGCTTGAACAACCATCTACAACTAATGATTTTGGCATCTTCTGGCCTTTTTACTAGGGTCCAAGTATTATTTCTTATAAATGATTCCATCTCACTTTCGATAGCTTCTTTCCAATGGTTGCTAGCAGGTTTTCTCTGCGTTCTTTGTAAGGTCTGTGACAGGTCTTCTACATATGATTCTACATTCAGGATAAAATATGTTGTATCACAGTCTTCTAGATATCCTCCTTCTTATGCCCCACTCGGTCGCATTTGTAACATTTAAATAGGAATTTAGCTGTAAATGCAACTGCTTTAGCATCACTTTTCTTTATCTTATCTCCATTTCTTCTTTTAATTTCTTCTTCTAGAAGCCTATTCTTCACGAAATCCAATGTTAATTGACTATCTGGTATAGTTTTTAATTCACGAATTGCTTGGTCATCCGACGCCATAAACAGGCAGAAGGATAATGTGAAAGACGGAGAATTGCTTCGTTTTTAACAAGTGATTTTCTATATTGTCGTTTTCTTCAACTTTCACTGATAACAGTTTCTTCTTTTAATAATAGTTGACTGCCTATACCTTTTCTTTCAAATATATTTTCTAAGGTATTCCATATTTAGATATTCTAAGTGACTGTCAGTTATCCGTCATATAATTACACTTGTTTCTCTTTCACTACTCTTTGCTTAAGCAGCTTCTGTGTCATTTTCTTTTGGTTTTATGTCATTCCAGGCGTTGTATTGTAAATGTTGTTTCTGTCCTCTAAGCATTCATTTAGATCTTTTTTTTAATAACGTCTCAGTTCTAAGCTTCCAATTACTAAAGTTGTTTCCGTGGAATTTCAAAACTTTCTATATCTAGGGACATTCTTTTCTTTCTATTTTATTAGACTGTGTTCGTTACTTTCACGAACACCAATCTCTGCTACCACGTAGTAATTCGTGAACGCAGACGATGTTGTATAGTTTATTAAACGTTTAAAACAAATAAAATAAAATGTACTAATTGCTAATAGCTTTCTTCTTTTTTTCTTCATCATTTAGAAAACGGAACATTCTTAAGCCCTTTTCAAGGGAATAATTTGTAAAAAACAAACTTAAAATACTTCTTGAACCAACACTGACGTATAGCTGACGTTGGAGCACAATTCAGCACAAAACGGCGAATTATTGTAATGGGGCACGTCATCGAAATGCGCATGAATATACCTTGCATGCTTGTACCATGGTTTAAGTTTAGAACTTTAGAACAATTTTCATCAAAATCCATGACTTTCTAAATATTCAAGATTATCCTACAATGTTTTAGAATTCTAGATTATTCTGGATACAGTCTGTTACTAAATTGTTGAAGATTCTAGGATCCTTTAGCTCTATCCTTCTTGGTACGGCGGATGCTTCACACCGCGAGAATTACTGATGGTAGAAAACACAGAATAGGCAGGTGCAAGGCGTGTCGGCAGCTTTGATGTTCATGTGTCGATTTGAATGTCCTCGAAATAGCTCAGAAGTTAGCTAACGCCATTTTGAAAATACGAAATGTGTACATGTATTCGTATTAATTGAAAAATATTAGTGTTTTGTATATGTTAAAAGAATAGAATTTGCTAACAAGTTAAATCAGTGATCCACAACAATAACCGTATATTTTAATTTTAATATATACATTAATAAACATTAATGAAGCTAGCCAAATATAACACTTTCGTCGTATTTAAAACATGGTTCCCGGCCATGCGCATACAAAATTGACCACAAGATTTTCTAACTTTGCGCTTCTGTCTATTCTGTGGTAGAAACAGTAGAATTAAAAACCACAACACGCTTCCGGCGAGGAATTCTGAATTAGATTTTCATCCCTGTTCGATGTTGGTACGTCTGAGGTGTTCCTCTAGAATGTTTAAAATGCGAGGGATCCTCAGTCGGAGTGATAGGCGACCCGGATCCAGATCTTCCAACTCCTTGACCAGGGGATGCAAGGACAGAAGAGATCAGAAGAGATATAAGCGACAGGATGTGTTGGCATCTTTGATGTTCGTATGGTCGATTTCAATGACCTTCAAATAACTCGGAAGTTAGCTAACACCATTTGGAAAATACAAAAAATGCGCATTTGTTCCTATTAATTGAAGAAGTTGAATCAACGAAACACAACAATAGTTGTATATGTATTTTAATTCTAATATGCACACACCATCCCAGAATCATAACATTAATGAACTAGCCAAATGTAGATACTGTCGTCGTATTTAAAACATGGTTGCTGGTCATGCGCATGCAAAATTTACCATAGGAATTTCTAACTTTGTCGTTTCTGTCTATTCTCTGGTAACATTGGGAATTCTAGATGCCTTCGTTGCGTATATACTAAGGGGCGTCAGCTATCATCCGAAGAGTCCTATTCTGCAACCTGGCAAGGGTGACGACATGGTGGCAATGTAAATGTAGTGAGATGTCGTCATAGATAACCTAACCACAGAATAGACACAAGCGACAACGTTAAAAAATCTTGTCGTAAATCTGTATGCGCATGCGCCTAGCCGGCAACCATGTTTTAAATACGACGACAGTGTTATATTTGGCTAACTTCATTAATGTTATTATTCTGGGATGGTGTGTGCATATTAAAATTAAAATATACGATTATTGTTGTGTATCACCAATTTAACTTTTTAGCAAATACTATTCTTTTAACATACTAAAAACTATAATATTTTTCAACGAATACGAACAAATGTGTACTTTTCGTATTTTCAAAATGGCGTTAGCTGTTTCGAGGACATTCAAACGACAACATCAAAGCTGCCGACACGCCTTCGTTGTTGTATACTGCACCTAACTAAAGTTAAGTTTTCTATGGATGTCGAGCAGACTAGAGCGGTATAATAGATATATTTACAAGCATTTCCAGCTAGCACTGTGTAGTTACAGGATTCTGTTATATTTGCAATGGTTTAGACATTGGCTAGAAGGTAGCGCCGGAGACATTTGTGAAATGTATAGATTATAGAACCATTTTTCTCTTAATCATGTTAATGCTCATTTCGACGTCTTGAGTGATCAGCGGTAAAAACAAAATATTATCTGTACCCATAAACTATTACTGGATAGTTTACTATAACTCCTGTAGTTATCATGCTGGTTCTTGAAAGTTGTTTCGATGAGAGTTGTACCTTAGCAAAGAGATACCTCTGTCAGACTAAATTCGAAATTCATCTAATTATATTCAATCAACCATCACCATATTTATAAACAACTTTATTATCGCATCAATTATACTCCCAATACGATCTATCAAATTACCTAATTTTTCCCTGTTAATTCTTAGATCTAATGATTCCTTCAGCCTTCTTATGGGCGGCCTATTACAAAGGATTTTAATGTCCTCGGCGTCCATACATAATAAAAATTCCACTAATGACAATCAAAAATGATGGAATTCTCGTTCGTCGTCGGCTCCGGAGAGTTTGTCGGTGCCTAGCAGGCGGGTTTCGTGGTGCGTTTCATTTGTTTTAGCGGCGATCGGTAGACTCTCGGTGGGTGGTAGTCTCTCAAATTCTCCGTTTTCCTCTACGTCGTCTTCGTCGTTCGGCTTTTGTTTTAACTTAAATACGACCGCTTTTCGGGATGTTTTAGGCTGATAATAAATCGAACGTATTGTATCAATAGGAAAATATATCGTAGGTTTCGTTTCTTTTTTCCTTTTTCTATGGTTTCAGCACTGAATGTACTTAAAGAAGTATGTAGATCGTTAAAAATTTATGGACTTTAGTAATGTGATGCTACCCAAGAAATTTCGAAGTTATATGCTGAAAGAAAATTTAGTTGAGTGCATATTTTTTGAAATAAAAGTCATTGTTACAATGGTTCTGATGTTTTAAGTTTGTAATGTTAGCAATTATCATTTCAACTTTTCAGCATATTTGGACTAGAGCATTATATATCAGTGGTGCCTGATAGACACGCTTGGAGTGAGGGGTTGGGTATTTAATTATTGCGAATTTTATCCTGTGGGAAGTAAATAGTACAAATATAAAATAGGTAACAGTCACTGCTTTCTCTAACCTTTGATTAAAAGATGGTAGCTAATAAATTTTGTTTAATGAGCATGTGTACTTTTTAATAAAAGCACTAATAAATAGTAATAAACTCCATCAGTATTACAAACACTAGATGGCGACGAGGTAAATTGGTTAATTGGATGAAACTGGTCTATTATTGTGGTATAATATGTCTATAAAATAGGAAAACAAGCATGGAAGCAATATTACGAGGGTAGATTGAAAAGCTTCCGGAATGACAATGAAAACAAAATAATATCGATTCAAGTTATATATTTTCAAATTTTCCCTCGAAGCTCAACACACTTGATCCAATGTTCTCCAGCTTCTCAATTTCCTCTCGGAAATGATCTTCTTCGAGGTTTCCAAAATAATTGTTAACAGTCTCTATCAGTTCTTCATTTCACCCAGAAATGTTTTGAACTTCGAGATCAGGTGGAAGCCTGACGGAGGCAAAGCGGGTGAATACGGCGGCCGCTGAAGGATTTCGAACTTCAATTCTATGAATTTTTGCTGCACGATTGGACTTGAATAGGAGGAGGCACTGTCGTAGCGTACAAAACCTTTTCTTAACCATTCCCGGCCGTTTTCCCTGAATTGCTGTTTTCAATTTATCCAAAAGTGTTGTGTAATATTGACTAGTAAGATTTTTGCTTTTCTCAAGGTACCTAATTAGGAAGATTCCCTTTGCGTCCAAAAAAAACAATGCCATTACCTTTTCAGCCGAGTGAATAGTCTTTGTTTTCTTCGGAATCGATTCACCGTGTGCAATTCACTGTTTTGATTGCATTTTTCTTTCGGGTGTGTACTGATAAGTCCAGATCTCATCCATAATTACTAATTGTCTCTTGAAACCCGTTGGATTCCTCGTAAACACTTCCAAACAATGGACTGAGGTTCGAGCTCCAATGCATTTGTGCTCTGAATTGAGCAAATGCGGCACCCATCTAGTAGATAGCTTTCATAAACCCAATTTATTCTATTCGGCGATCTGCCAAAGCCATGTCATGGTGAAAAACTCACGGTGGAAAATAACTGCGACGAATTCGGTCGAACTTCGTTTTTATTCATTAACACAAAAGATCTTGACTTAAATGCTTGTTAAAATCAGACCATTTGATAGAACGATTTAAGATTTGCAGTCAATTGATATGAAGGAGTGGCCAACATAACGACATAAAGTATTTGGAAAAGTAGCAACCCGCAGCGGCGATTCCGGGTACTTCTCAATCTACCCTCGTAGTATATTCTGGCAATATTGGCGAAAACTGGAAGAAGTTTCGTCAAGCTATTGAAATACCCGTGCTAGCTACGGGTAAAAATAATACATCATCAAATATTAAAATGGCAATATTGTTGAACATAATTGGAGGAAATGGTATTGAAATATATATTTTAAAACTAAATGAAGATGATAGAAAAGACTTCGATGGGGTTTAAAAAAAAGTGGAAACGATAGATCAATATGTGGAAGCTTTGTCAAATTTAGTAAAAACATGTGAATATGAGAATAAAGTAGAGGAAATGATAAAAGATAGAATAGTATTAGGCGTGCTAGATACTGACCTACAAGGGAAACTATTAAATGGACAAGATTTAAATGTGAATAAAGCAATGGATATTTGTAAGTACAATGATATACAATAAGCTACTAAAGATGTAGGTGTGAACAATTACAAAGTAAAACTAGAAACTATAAGCAAACACCAAACATCACACCATGAAAAAAGTTCAACAGGGAAAGGCACATGAAGACATGCAAAAGAAGACATCGTGCAGTAAATATACGAATGATGGGGTTAACGAGAAAATTAGGAATTTACAAGGATTATCATGATCGGGGAAGTAAAACAAAAAGGGAATTTGCGTCAGGGAACAATGTAATACTTAGGAAAGAGAAGACATGGCAACCAGCTAAAATACTTAGTAAATGTGAAAAACCTAGATCTTAGATAGTCAAAGACTCTAACAACAAAGATTTAAGCAGCTACTTTCAGCTATTTTTCTACATAGTTTCCATTAAGATTGAGACATTTATCATTGCGATGAACCAGTTTTTAATGCCCTCTTCATATAACTCTGCCGCCTGTGAATTATTTAAGTTTTACAGTGGAGTTTCAGTGGTCATTGTGGTCTCTCTACAGAAGGAAGTGACCAGGATTTGCTGCAGGATTTGATTGGGGCATCTTTAAGGACTCAGAGCACTATCAAGGAATACATTGAATATTATAGTATAGTAATACTCAAATGGTTAATTACCATTAGAAAATTTATCATTTAGTACAGTTCAATATATTAAAATTCACAGTTAATGTTGGGGTTATGGATGTCTATGTTCAAATGACATTCGGTTTATTTTTGGATTCTATTTATACTTTTTCGATTCCACGCACACCACCTTTTAAGCATTTTATTATCCTACGGGTGTTAGCTTCTTATTTTAAGTCCAGCTAGAGACGTTTAATGGGAAAAATGTAACTAGAAATAAACTTATTAATTATTATAAAAAGCATCAATTAAGGGATAGAAAACCATTGTAAACATTGAGACACATACATTCAACACTTTCAGATCACAAGAATTCCTAATAATCACTGGATATAAAAAACCAAGGATACGTGGGCATCAACAATATAGATCTCTATAACAACGTCATGCCATGATGAAGTGTTTTCCATGGTAAATATTATACAGCTAGTTATCTGAACAACGGAGAAATAATATAGTGTATTCCTGGTTTTCGAAAAAAATGAAAAGTTGTTTGGTTGACGACAAAGAAAATTGACCAGATAGATAAGTCAAGAAAAAGTTAAAAATATATTTGGACCAAAGGCGTTGTAAAGGAAGTACCAGTGAATAAAAGAACCTCACCATACCGGAGAAGAAAGAATTTTAAAAAAGGAAGAATCCATAGAAAATAGAGCTGCACGGAAGAAGGAATTTAAGAGAGGAGACATAGGAAGAACCATCATCGAATAAAAGAAATTACACTCACACACACGCAACATTAGGTAATTATCTTTATTTTATGTTAAATATTTCTCAAAATTTATAAATTTAATTTGTAATAATTTATGCTTTTTATATCGAAATTAAGAGCTAGGCTGGTTGCATACATTGTTTGGTCATGGGCTTTGCAAACAGATTTGAAGATCCGGTACAATTTTTGGTTAATTATCTTCTATAGTAGTTCTGTATGTCCTAGTTAGTACGTAACATTTAATTGTTTTTGGAATAACCCTAAACGTAGTTGCGTCTTCATTTTCGACCTAAACTAAATTGTTTCCTAATGAAATATTTAATTAGTTTCGACATCTTTCCCCCAAAAATAACAGTCCTCTTGTCGTCTCCTTCTCAGGCGCCAACCAACGAGGCAAAATTGTTCATCTCAATAATACATCGATGAGAAAATTCAAGCGATGTAAAAATGAAAAATGAGCGTCAGAAACAAAGGACGATCGAGAATTATTTACGTAACGGGGTGGGTCGACCGCATCGCACAACGGTCAGCTTCCCACATTTTATTAATTTTCGCCACAGAAATAATTACTCACCTCGTGTCCCGGGAGGAAATTAAAATGTGGCGCCCCCGTTTAGTCCCGTCCTCGTCTGTCCTAGGGAGGCCAAAAAGGAGGAAAAGTGAAATAAATAAATAAACGAGGCGTCCGTGGAAAAAATTAACCCATCTCCGTCGAAAAGGAGAGCTTCGGTTTTCGGTCTGTACCTGTTGTTTGTCGTCCGCTATACGGTGGTCTCGGGCGGCGACGACCGTTTGATTCGAAAAACAAAAACGCAGCGGGACCCCGTCACAAATATGGCGGATCGTTGACAGCTGATTCCCGCCCCGTTAATAATTTAAGGTTAGGATACATGTCAAACTACCTACACACACATTTATACGAGCCACAATATCCTATGTATTCTATTAAAAACGAAAATGAAGGGGGTGTGGGAGGGAAAAAGGGAGGAAAAGCAAATATATAACACGGGTCACAAATAAAAGAAGGATAAAGCGAAGGGATTGAGAGAACAAATAATCGTAAATTTTCCACATTGTGGTCAACGCGAAAAATTTTTTTCTGCTTTTTATTACTTTTATTGATATTAACTACATATAACTTAATTTTGAATTATCTCAACGGCGATCTAGGGTGATGCTTTAGTTGGACAATTGCTAGGGTAATATTATTTCGCATATGCTCGCATATCGGTGGTCGATATACGAGCACATACGAACTAATGTTATCCTCGTAATAACTTCGTCAAAACGTCATCACCAACAGTCTGTGAATTGCTTCGATAGTACAATTCAGGTACAAATTATATATTGTTTTTGTACCCAAGAATGCCTTATTACAAGGTTTACAAGTTTACAACAAGAAGTGTACAGTCACCACTAGAGTTTGTTAAAAAGGTACAGGATGGCAGAAGCGCAGCGATAGCGGCGTGGCTACGAGTAATTTTCTTCAACTTCTTCAACTCGTAGTCGATTTCGACGGTACCGCGAGAAAGTTCAAAGCGACAGTACGTTGCACGTTGCATGCTAAATAAGGATGCGGAGAAGGTGGGGGCGCCCAAAAGGGTGTAACATTTCCTTTGAAAGTAAATAAATATCTCGGCCCCCTCAGGTTTTTCCCTGGATTAGAATATACAAGTCAAACAATATGCAGTAGCACAATTTATATATGATTTTATTTTTATGTGAAGTGTGTGCAACTTCCCGCATCATCTAGTACCTAATGAACACTTTCTTCTATTTTGGGCTGAGTCCGTTCCCACATGTTAATTGCCAACGTCTATGCAATTACGATACAATTTGCCACGTGTTCAAGGTAAAGTAAAGGAATGTATAAAGGACGAGTTGAGAAATAAGAAAATCTGCCTATGTGTGGATGAAACAATTGAAGCTCAGAAAAACAGCGTCATTCATGTTGTAGCGCGTCCTTTAAAACGTGATGGTTACCAGCTGTATTGTTGTTATCCAGTTAAAGGATTTAGAAAATTGATGCAGAAACCGTTGTAACAAGATAAAAGATTCGTTAAGAGAATTTTCTATCATAGCAGCTCAAGTCATAATGTTCGTTACTGACAGTACCGGAACAATGCTGAAAGTTGCTAGGATGTTGAGAATATGCTTTCCTACTCTTCTTTACATATCATGCCTCATACACGCATGTCACTTCGTAGCAGAAACCATTCGAAAAAGTATTCCATGGTGGATAAGTTAATAGCATTTGCCAAAAAAGTATTCATCAAATTTCCCAAACACATCCTTGTATTCAAGCAATTGTGTTCGAAATTGCCAGTACCACCTCAGCCTGTAATAACGCGATGGGGAATATGGCTTCAGGCAGTATTTTACTATCAGAAATATTTTTCACAAGTGAAAAATGTCATTTTGGAAATTTATTCAAATGATTCTGCAGCAGTTAGAGATAGTCAGCAATTTCTCCCAATTTGGACGTTCAACAACAAATAAATGAAATATCCAACTATTCCGAAGTTGCACAAGATATTGACCATTTAGAAAGCAGTCACTTATCTACACCCGACGAAATGTATAAACAATTTACAAGCCGCTCTAGAAAACTTGACGAATACTATAGGAGTCGTTGCTCAAAAATTTTGTGCAATTTTAACGAAAAATCACAATTTACAAAGGTTCGGTCCATAACTGAAAATCAGGAGTGCAAAGATGAGGAAAAGGAATATCTGACATTTGCAAATCTTATTTCACGGGATGTCGAATGATCATTTTCGAAGTATACGACAACGTATTCGCAACACCGTGTACGGCAGAATGAATCGAGAATGGAAGCGTTGCTGATGTTGCAATTCTACGCAGTGTACCAGGGCGGTTACTTATTGCCGCATTGGACCTAAAGACGACAGTAAAAGGTAACAATATTATTTTTCACTAATATTGTATATTACGTACCTAGTTTAATGCGGTGCGCCACTGCCGATACCACCTTTTTACCAAACTCTGGTTATAACTTAATTTTGAATTGCGTCAACGGCGGTCCATGATGACTATTAAGGTAATCTTATATGATAGATCTCTACCACTAATAGGTCAATAAAACAAGGCTGGTTTGAACGATAGTTATATTTTCAGAACGTTTACAAACGTTTTCGGAACACCTTCGTCAGTGAAAATATAACTAGATAAATATATAAAGAAACTTTTGTTTTTTATTTGGGACTATCAACAAAATAACTAATGACTAGGATTTCTTGATATAGAGGATGTGTAACCAACTTTTATATATATATAAATTATAAAAACTAAATTAATGTGTAAACATACATGCAAATTAAGTAAAACCTTATATCAAAAAATCTTTGTCGAAACCTTAACAATTCTGTTCAAGGACTAGGGAAAACCAAATTTAAAAACCTACCCAAAGGTTTCCTTCTTAAGAAATGCAAATGTCATTTTAACAAATTGCTATATACATTACTTAAATTTTGAATATCGGTCCTGAAATTAATAGTTTTAGTGTCTTTTGTATATTTATCATTTCATATATTAGTCTTTTTTATAATTATTCTCTGTTTTTAATATAATTGTGTTTTCAAAATCAAAGTAATGCCCAAGATCTTTGTAATGCTTTGTTACAGCGGTCATTGCACCAAAATCATTATTTAAAGAATACTTATGGCTATACAACCTTTTCTTTAAATATTGTTTCGTCTGACCGATGTAACAACCATCACAGTCTTTACAGTTTATTTTATAAACTACATTACTTTGATTTTGTTTAATTATTTTAGATTTAGTATTAGTAAAAGAGATCTGTTACTATAATTTGGAATGAAAGTAATGTTTATGCTGTTTTTATTAAACTCTTTTTTTATTTTTCGCTTAAACCTTTTTATAAGGAATAGCGTTATAAGATTTATTGTTATTATTTTTAATTCCTCTATTATATAATTTGTTAATTCTAGTTTTTATTATTTTTTCATAAAAACTATTTGGATAATTATTTTTATCTAAGATTTCTTTAACTTTGTTTAAATTCTTTTCCCTAAATTCAGGATTAGCTAATCTAACCGCTTGATCAACTAAACCGGTAACTACATTAATTTTATGTAATTTTGATGTTTCTGAAAAATAATTTAAATGTCTTCCTGTATTGGTAGATTTTATATGCCAATTTGTTTTTACAATGCCGTTATTATGCATGACTGTCACGTTCAGGAAACTCAATGAGTTATTAGATTCCCTTTCATATGTAAATTTTAATCTATTATGATAACTGTTAAATGAATCTAATATCTCATCAATACTATCCTTTCTTACGGAACAAAAACAGTCATCCACATAACGTCTGTAAAAACTTACACTAGAATTTAGTTTTGCCAAACAAGTTTGCTCTAGGTCCTCCATTACCAGGTTTGCGATAACTGCTGATGATGGAGAACCCATTGCAGTACCGAAAATTTGTTTATGAATTTTATTTTGATATGTAAAATAAGTAGAATTTAAACAAAGTTTCGAAGCTGCAATGAATTCCTCCTTTGGAAGATCTGTAAAATCTTTTATGGAATTCCATTTTTCATCTAAAATTTTTAGTGCTAAATCCACAGGAATATTATTTTTATTAAAAATTATGAGGAAAACTTAGAACCTAACTTACGACATAAGTTGGTTAACATTTTGACAAATTACAAAAATAAAGAAAACAATAAAAATAATAATAGTAACAATAATATCTTACAAAAAGCTTTTAATGAAACAAAAAATTTTTGAAATCTACTAAAGATATTATAATAACTAAATCAGATAAAGGAGAAAAAACCATAATTATGAATAAGATTGATTACGAAGCCAAAATGAATTTCTTATTGGAAGACAATCAAACTTATTCGGTATTATTATCAGACCCAACAAATAAGCACTAAAATTTTAGATAAAAATGGAATTCCATAAAAGATTTTACAGATCTTCCAAAGGAGGAATTCATTGCAGCTTCGAAACTTTGTTTAAATTCTACTTATTTTACATATCAAAATAAAATTCATAAACAAATTTTCGGTACTGCAATGGGTTCTCCATCATCAGCAGTTATCGCAAACCTGGTAATGGAGGACCTAGAGCAAACTTGTTTGGCAAAACTAAATTCTAGTGTAAGTTTTTACAGACGTTATGTGGATGACTGTTTTTGTTCCGTAAGAAAGGATAGTATTGATGAGATATTAGATTCATTTAACAGTTATCATAATAGATTAAAATTTACATATGAAAGGGAATCTAATAACTCATTGAGTTTCCTGAACGTGACAGTCATGCATAATAACGGCATTGTAAAAACAAATTGGCATATAAAGTCTACCAATACAGGAAGACATTTAAATTATTTTTCAGAAACATCAAAATTACATAAAATTAATGTAGTTACCGGTTTAGTTGATCAAGCGGTTAGATTAGCTAATCCTGAATTTAGGGAAAAGAATTTAAACAAAGTTAAAGAAATCTTAGATAAAAATAATTATCCAAATAGTTTTTATGAAAAAATAATAAAAAATAGAATTAACAAATTATACAATAGAGGAATTAAAAATAATAACAATAAATCTTATAACGCTATTCCTTATAAAAAAGGTTTAAGCGAAAAAATAAAAAAGAGTTTAATAAAAACAGCATAAACATTACTTTCATTCCAAATTATAGTAACAGATCTCTTTTTACTAATACTAAATCTAAAATAATTAAACAAAATCAAAGTAATGTAGTTTATAAAATAAACTGTAGGGACTGTGATGGTTGTTACATCGGTCAGACGAAACAATATTTAAAGAAAAGGTTGTATAGCCATAAGTATTCTTTAAATAATGATTTCGGTGCAATGACCGCTGTAACAAAGCATTACAAAGATCTTGGGCATTACTTTGATTTTGAAAATACAATTATATTAAAAACAGAGAATAATTATAAAAAAGACTAATATATGAAATGATAAATATACAAAAAGACACTAAAACTATTAATTTCAGGACCGATATTCAAAATTTAAGTAATGTATATAGCAATTTGTTAAAATGACATTTGCATTTCTTAAGAAGGAAACCTTTGGCTAGGTTTTTAAATTTGGTTTTCCCTAGTCCTTGAACAGAATTGTTAAGGTTTCGACAAAGATTTTTTGATATAAGGTTTTACTTAATTTGCATGTATGTTTACACATTAATTTAGTTTTTATAATTTATATATATATAAAAGTTGGTTACACATCCTCTATATCAAGAAATCCTAGTCATTAGTTATTTTGTTGATAGTCCCAAATAAAAACAAAAGTTTGTTTATATATTTATCTAGTTATATTTTCACTGACGAAGGTGTTCCGAAAACGTTTGTAAACGTTCTGAAAATATAACTATCGTTCAAACCAGTCTTGTTTTATTGACCTATTAGTGGTAGAGATCTATCATATAAGATAAGTATAAAAGGTCACGAAATATATATATATATATACATTTTATTAAGGTAATATTAGTTAGTGTAAGCTCTCGCATGTAGGCGGTTGATATGCGATTTAAATAGCGTTGAAGACTAGAAAACGAAGCTACCAGTTATATCAAAAAACTATGAACTTGGAGATGTGTACAATACCGATGAAATCGGACTTTCTCATTTAGTAATCTCCAATAAAACCTTTGCGTTCAAATAGGATAATTGTGCTGATTAAAAGACACCAAAACAACAAAGATTGACAATTTCATTTTAAGCAAAACTTAACAGCCACAAAGAAAATACATAAATTTTATAGAAAAAACAGAAAGTATTAAAAGAGCTTATACGAGGGTAGATTGAAAAGTTTATGGAATGACAATGAAAACAAATAATACGAATTCAAGTTATATTTTATTTTTAGTACAATCTCCTGGAAGGTCAACCAAATTGGGCCAACGTTTCTTTAGCTTCTCGATTCCCTCCCGGAAGTAACTTTCTTACAGGTTTCCAAAATAACAGTCTACAGCCTCTATCAGTTTTTCATTCGTCCAAAATCTCTTTCCACCCAGAAATGTTTTGAGTTACGGGGACAGGTGGAAGTCCGACGGAGCCAAATCAAGCGAATACGGCGATTTATAACTTCAACTCTGTCAATTTTTGCTGAACGACTGCACTTGAATGAGCAACCGCATTGTCGTGGTGAAACACTTTCTTCTCAACCATTCCCCGACGTTTCTCCCGAATTACTGCCTTCAATTGATCCAAGAATGTTGTGTAGTATTGGCGTGTAACAATTTTGCCTTTTTAAGATAACCAATTAGCAAAATTCCTTTTACATCCCAAAAAACCTATGCCATCAGCTTTCCAGTCAAGTGAATAGTCTTCGTCGAAACCGACTCACCGCGTGCAGTATACTGTTTTGATGGAATTTTTGTTTCTGGTGTGTAGTGATGAATTCAGGTCTCATCTATGGTCACCAATCGTCTCTTAAAATCCGTCGGGTTCCTTGTAAAGGCTTTCAAATAATCGGCTGAAGTTCGAGTTTGAATGCGTTTCTGCTTGGATTTGAGCAAATGCGGCACCCATTTTGCTGAAAGCTTTTTAAACCCAATTTTTATGCAAAATACTAACTACTGGTTCACAAGAGATGTCCACGCCTTCCTCAATTTCACGTATTTTTATTCGACGATCTGCCAAAACCATCTCATGTGCTTTTGCACAATTTCCGGCGTGGTGGCCATTTTTGGACGCCCTGACCATGGTTCATCATTTGTATGCGTGCGGCAGGGCTGGAATTCCGAAACCCAAGAACTCATGAAGAACAAAGGAGGTGATTACTCTTCAAGAATGGTTTCTTACCTTGATTTGATTTTTGTTGCGGTTTTCCCTTCGAAATAGAAAAATTTGATGACCGCTTAAACTCGATTCCGGGAACTTCAATCTACCCTGCTAATTAGGTAGTTTAATAATCGTAACCTATAAAACAACTACTATCCGGATAGAAGCCCCAACGGCCATTGAATTATATTTAGGTTGGGAATTGTGGCTCAAAGTATAATCTAGCAAGTATATATATATATATATATATATATATATATAATTTTCTTTGAGGTTGTAAAGTTACTTCCGGGAGGGATGCTGTGATCTATTTAGATACATAATTATCTTAAGGGTTGTCTCCACTACTTTCTAGGTCAAATAAAAGACAAACTTTCATTTTACAAATTAATGATATTTCATAACGGTAATTAAGTTGTTTTTGTAAAACCTTTATCAGTGAAATATGATGCTGAAAAACGAAGAAAGATAAATTAATAACAATAGTAATACTATGAACTACAGATGGGTGGAAAGGGATTTTGGAAGAATAAAGAACTGATTGAGGCTGTAAATGATTATCTTTGGGAACCACGAAAAAAATAACTTCTGGCAGGGAATCGAGAAGCTAGAGAAACGTTGCACCAGGTTTTGTTTTCATTGTCATTCCGGAAGCTTTTCAATCTACCCTCGTACAACATTAGGTGATTTACTGGAGACATACCGAAAATTCCATGTTCACCTGGATAGTGTTCTGTGGGAAGGTTGCTAGGAATTTTTCGGGCAGTTGCTGTTTAACTTGGAGGCTGGGAGAGACTCGTTCGAGGCCTTGTCTTGAACCATTATTTGATACCGATACTCTCTTGAACAGACCCATATTTCGCGAAGAAACTGGCAGTCTGGACAGCGAAATTAAGCAATAATAATGATATGATAATAGTGTTTATTGTCCAACGGTTAAACCAATAACAGGACAAATTAACAATAGACACACACATACATATACATATACTATACAACAAACAAGTTAAACTGACTAAATTACAAAATCCAAGAAAAAAGTAAATAAGTAAATTCGTTAATTCTATTAAAAAATATATCATTGTACAGCGCATCAGCAGAGTAGGTCATAGATGCGAACAGAGAGCGATGCAGCAGCAAGTTGGTCCTGGAAAAAGGTAAAGTAAAAGTAGGAGAGGAACGAGCGGATATCCGGGGAACGATGAAATTGATAGAGGAAAGTAAATCAGAGGAATCAACGAGGCCATGTACGATTTTCCACAAAAATCGAGCTTCCTGGGCTTCACGACGACTTGCCAATGACTTCACATCATGTTCTCTTAGTAGAACTCCATAGTCAATGCCGCGTTCAGGATATACGCCATCTATTTTAAAAGATAATTATTATTATTATTACAATCGAATCCCCTTCTACCGCTAGGTGTCGGGGTTTGCTCTAATATGTATGAATTTTTTCCAAGCTGTTCTGTTTCTTGATAGTAATTTTGCTTCTTCTCTTGATTTGCCTCTGGGCCGCAGTATTTTACACATCGTTTGGTTCCAGGTCATCCTTGATCTTCCTTTTCTCCTCTTTATCTATATTTTTGCTTCATATATTTGTTTGACCTGTCTCTCTTTGGGCATTCGCTGTAACTGTCCCCACCAGCTCAGCTGTCGTTGTTCGATGGATTCTGTTATTGGTTGTACCTTTAGTTCTTCTCTGATCTGTGTGTTACGAATTCTATCTAGTCTGGTTATTCCTTTTATTCTTCTTAGGTACTTCATTTCCACAGCTTGTATTTTACTTCTATGGTTGTTTGTAAGGTTCCATGATTCCCATCCGTATGTTAAGATCGGTCGGTATATGGTGTTAAAAACTTTTATTTTTGTCTGATCCGAGATTTCTGTTTTGTTAATAAATTTTTTATTCATTGCATAATATATTTTTATTGTTTTTCCTATTCTTTCGTTGATTTCGGCATCCTGTTTTCCTGTCCACTCCAGTGTAACTCCTAGGTATTTAAATTCTCTTACTTGTTCTATTCTGTTGTTATCTATTACTATCTGAGTATGAATATTCTGGTCTCCTATTATCAGTATTTTCGTTTTATCTATGTTCATTTTCATACCTTCCTCCTCCGTTATTTCTTTCCATATATTCAAGTTTCTTTGTAATTGTTCCTCGTTTCCTGCTATCAGCACTACATCGTCTGCAAATGTTGCCGCCGCTATCTCCACTCTTTCTAGGTTTTTATGTCCGACTATCATTCTATTGGTTCTTCGGTTGCATTTCTTAATGGTTGTGTCCATGTGTACATTGAATAATGTGGGCCTGAGGCTTCCTCCTTGTCTTAGTCCTGTGTCTGTTTTGAATCCTTCGGACTTCATGTTTGCTTTTATTACGTAGTTCGTATTCGTTCTGTACATGTTTTGTATAATTCTTATTATTTTACTGTCTACTCCTCTATCTTTCAGTCCCTTCCATATTCTGTTTCTAGGGACTGTGTCGAACGGCTTTTCCATGTCGATGAAGGCTAAAAATAGGTTTTTATCTTGTAGGTGTCTTTTCTCTATCAGTTGTTTGATTGTAAAGATATGATCTTGGGTGCTTCCTCCTGGTCTAAATCCGCTTTGTGATTCATCTAGTTGAGGTTCTAGTATTGCTATTAGTTTGTTGTTTATAATTTGTTCGTAAATTTTGGTAATAGTGTTTAGTAAGGTTATTCCTCTGTAATTGGAGCAGTTTTCTTTGTCTCCTTTTTTATATATTGGTATAATTAGTGCTGCTCCCCATTTTTCAGGTATTTTTTCTTCTTTCCATGATTTGTTTAGTATTTCTAGTAGTACTTTCACACCTGTCTCTCCTAAGCTTTTTATCATTTCTGTTGTGATCTTGTATTCTCCCGGCGCTTTTCCATTCTTTAGTGTATTAATTGTATTTTTCAGCTCTCCTATCTCTATTCCTTCCATTTCCTCTTCATTTCTCTGTTCTTCAAGCCCTCTTGTGCTCTCTTCATCAGTTTGTAGTCCGTGTCGTAATAATTCTTGGAAGTATTCTTTCCATCACCCCATTATATCCTTTTCCTTTGTTAGTATTTCTTGTTGTTTGTTTTTTATGTATATCTCTGTTATCGGTTTCTCATTTCTCCATGATTTTAGGATTCTATAAAAGAGTTTTTGGTTGCTGGAGCTATTCTTTTCCATTATTTTTCCGAATTCTGTCCATGACCTTTCTTTTGCCTCTTTCACTAGTGTTTTAACTCTGTTTCTTTGTTTTTTACTACTTCTTGTTGTTCTGTTGTTTGTTTTGTTAGATATTTTTTCCATTCGATTTTTTTCTTTCTAATTTCTTCCTGTATTTCAGCGTTCCACCATGCTGTTTGTCTTTTCTTATTGTTTGTTCTGGGGTTCCGCATATCTCAGTTGCTGCTTTTAAAATTATGTCTTTGAATATGTTCCATCCTTGTTTGGCATTTATCCTCTTTATCTCTCCTAGTTTATGTTTCAATTTTAAAAGATAAATATTTTAAAAACCGTCGTTGCGTTTGGAATGGATATATTTAAAAATATAGCTCAGATTATCCCTTACAGTATCTTCCACTTGCTTTAAATACTCTGAGTAAGCAGCAGCAATATCAGCTTTGCAGATTATTTGAAGTTAAACTCGTTATAGAAGAAGTAATTATTATTATTAAGCAATGATGATGAATCCTGATATAAGGTGCTCCTATTGATATCGACCGCGAAACCCTACGGGTTTACTTCGTGCTTGGTATGATTAGCCTGTCTGCCGTTAAACTTAATGTTATGTTCAGTACCCTAAGTGCTAAATCGGGAATAAAAACCACCTCATTCTATGCATTACTTTGGAATCGATTCTACTTTTATTTGATCGCAGTAACTGAATATCTTCTATCTGTATTCTTTTATTACGTAAATATAATACATTGTTCACATTTGGTCTTCAAATATTAATCACATTATTTACCATTCCCCGGTCTTTTATAATCTGGATCACAATACCAATTTCGTTTATAACTCATAGTAGATAACGCTGAACGCTTTGTCTCCGTTCCACCTATCAGATGTCATAAAGCAGGAACGAAGCATCTTATATTAATTTTATGTAGATGAGATTGTCCGGTAAGCGAGAGATTCGTAAAGATTTTTCTCCCACTTACGGTGGCATACATGCTTCTTTGGGCGGTAGATACGTGGAATAACGCTGTGGATCGTGGATTGTGGCAAATAGGGTTATTTATCATGAAATTTTAGAATTATGATTTGCTTGGAGTTATACACTGAGGATTTGAGTGAACTTTTTAAGATATGTCTTTTGCATTTACCATTTCCTTTAAAAATTTGAGAAAAAATGGACGGCTTTAATTGTGTTACATTTGTTGTTTATTTAAAGGTGTGCCATACAATCGAATCTTCGCTTCTTTTCACTCATGATTAGTCGTTTGTCGTAATTATTGGTTTACACAGGACACAAGTTTCTAATTTCACTTAAAGTACACGAATCGAGGTGAAGTTTGCGTATGTTATTCAAAGAAATTCCCTAGATTAGCTAAATTCATAATTTATTTATTTCGGTCATAGTTCACACTTTTAAAGTAGTTTTGATTGAAAATGGATCGTTATTTTTAAAAACCAAGGATAAACAACATCGCGTAGACGATAGAAATTCGTTAACCAAGGTTTCACCAGCGCAGCAACGTGTAGCGTCCAATTCACCGTTCGTCGGAATTTGAAACATCCGAGAGGGTCCTGGCGCCACTAGTCCACCTAAAAAAGAAAGAACGTAATAATAATATCGGTCCTCCAAGTCCGGCAATATATACAGCCCGTTTATGCGAAACATAATTCATTTTTCGGGATCCTCTTAGCATATTATATCGCCTTCCTTGTCTCTCCGACTTTTTTATTTCTCTTCGAAAGATTCTCTATAGGTTCTTATTTATTTTATTGCGTAATTCAGCGTTGTGTATTTTCGTTTTTCTCTTATTGTTATTGCATAATAAATTTGATCCTTCACCAAAAGGACATGCTTACTTAATCGAGCTACAGTTTGAGTATATTGGAAATTACGTGTAATGGCGAGGAAGCAAGGCGATGAGGGGGAACAGGGACCATGAGCAGGTGATGATTTTTCAAGTTAATGTTAGTTCACCCGAAAGATCACTGTAATCTAGAAAGGTGCCTACCTACCACACGGCTACCCCGTAACTAAATTATTTGTTTTAGATGAGTGTTGGCCCTACAGTAGAAGCAGCTTGTTAGACAGAAAATTACATCGAAGGGTCGCAGCTATTTGGGCATAGAAAAATTACATATTTACACATGCCTTTTACGATTTTCTTTTTGGTATATACAGTCTGGTCGTAGAGAATTTATTCATTTTAGTTTTCAGCTGATTTTATTAAAACATAAGTCAATTTTTGCATCGTCGCAGTGAAATAGGATACCTCTACGATTTTGCAACATATTCTAAATTACATTATTTTGTTTGATTAGTTGGTGTTGGTATTTTTTACATCAGTACATGGAGGACGAATTGATTTTAGAGAGACAGTCTATATATCTTTTCGAGAAACCACGCCTGGGTACAATTCATGTAATTTTCGGCGTATCTCCAGTAAATTACCCAATGTTGTAATTATATGGTGGGAAATTCTCGCCTAAAAACAACTACAACCCAGACAGAAACTCCGACGGTCACTGCACTATATTTTGATTGTGAGTTGTGCGCTATGTACAACTATTATACAACCACAATAGTTAATGTAATTAAAAGAGGACTAAGACAAGGTGATCCGCTGTCGACCGATTTATTTAACTTGGTTTTAGAAGCAATCATCATAGGAGGTAGAATTCAAAGAAACAGACTTATCTTCCATCGTAAAAAGCAATGCGTCGCATACGCAGATGACGTCGCCCTTTTAACTAGATCTAGGAGGGAGTTAGAAAGAGCATTTCAACATTTCGAGGAAGAAGCAAGGAAGTATAGATTGAGGGTGAACGAAAGAAAAAATTATATGTTAATGCATGCAGAGGTGACAAAAGAAATTACAATTGTCAGATTTAAAGCAAGACAAAAGGAATACAACATCCAAAAAGTGAAAAAAATTGCATACCTTGGAGTGACAAGCAAGGCTCAAGAAGGAACGGAAATAGATAAAAGAACTTTAAAGGGAAGCAGAGCACTGGGGTCCCTAACAACAATTCTAAAATCAAAGAATGTGTCAAGAACTGCAAAGCTGTGAGCGTATGAAACGGTAATAAGACCTGCTGTACTATATGCGAGCGAAACATGAGTAATAACTAAGCAAGACGAGAACAAACTCGAAGCTTGGGAAAGGAAAGTCCTGAGAAAGATATTTGGGGGAGCCAAAAGAGCTGAGGGCGAATGGAGGAGAAGACCAAATGCTGAGGTAATGAATATGTTCAGAAAACCAAGTATTGCAAACAAGATTCGAGCTCAAAGATTAAGATGGGTGGGACACATCATTCAAATGCCAAAACAGACACCCGTGAAGAGGCTACTGGAGGCTGCGGAAGGTGGGAAGAAGAGAAGAGGACGTTCAAGAAGGAGATGGTTGTAGGTGGTGAAATGAGATTTGGAAGAGATCGGAAAGGACTGAAGGGACAGGGCACAAAATCGAAGAGAGTGGAAAAATAACTCTGAATCTAGAAGCTAGGGGCCTTCAAGGCCTGTAGCGCTGACGTAAATATATATACAAACAAATTAATATATAAATAAGATATATATACGAGGGATATTTTAAATGTTCTCCTAGAAAACTGCTTCCACACCATCCGACTTGCCAGGTCTGCTTCCTAATTGACGAACCTTACTAATAAGTATTGTGAATAATACCGTAGGGACAACCGCTGCTGTGCGCTGATTTGGTGTGGAATACACGTAAACGCAGGTCAAATAGTCAGCCTCAGTAATAGTAAACGTAAATAACCGCTTGAGAAGAAAGATTCGCTTGCTTTATGACCTTAATTTGACTTAGTTTGGATTAAATAAGTTAAACAAGAGACAATTTTTTAATTTTTAGCTTATATAAATGATACTAGGAAAGTTTTGCAATGTAGCTTTATTTATTTAATTTCTTCAAAATAATTTTCACCACATGCAATACATCTCTCCATCTCGGAAACTATTCCTTAAAGCAGATCTGCCAAGTTTCAGTAGGCAGTAAGCACACTCGTTGTATCAAGCCTTAAGAATGTCTTCATAAGTGGAAAACCGCATCTCTTTCAGCTTCATTTTGATATGCGGGAACAGTGCAAAGTCGCAGGGAGCAATGTCTGGACTGTAAGGAAACTGCTCAAGAAGTTTCAATCTTGTAGTAGCCGCTGTAGGCTTTCGCACAGTGAGCTCGAGCGTTGTCATGATAAAGGAATCGGGTGTTCATTGTTGAATTTGGTCGTAGGTTCTTCATGGATTCGATGACTTTAGGCAGGCACTGTTCAGTGTACCAAGTAGCTGTGACTGTATTCTGTGTATCCAAAACGACACGTTCCACAATTCCACTCAATTTCAAAAACACAGTTATCATTTCCTTCTTTACTGATCAGGATTTTCTGAGAGTTACGGGTGTATCCTCATCACTCAAAACCCAAACTTTGTTTTGAGTCTTGATCGGCACATCATAATAGTACAGCCAAGTCTCATCACCTGATGTTCACATACCGAGACTGTCCCTCATCAAACATTTTCAGTGTTGTCCGGCACCCTGTTACACGTCGTGTCGTTTGCTCTTCAGTGAGACAATGCGGCACTCAGAAACAACAAAGTTTCTTCACGTGGTAAGTCACTCGCCTACCTTCATCAAGCATTTTCCTCACAGCAATAACGTTTCCCTCCGTAATTGACGCTCGTGGCCTTCCCGCTCTCTTAGCGTCCTCCAGAGTGAAATGTACCTTTCTGACTTCTTTGTAGTACCTGAATATAGTCGTATAATGTGGACAAACACTACCTAGTATAACAGCTATTTCTTCTAAGCACTGGTCTACGTTTAAACCACGCGTGAAATTATACTGCAAAACTGCCCGTATCTCATTTCGTGCCACGATGCCACAGCAGCACCTTACACTATCACTGCTAACGAATAACTGAGTCCACTAACTAGACGCAGCGGTTACTGTGCAAGTATGAACATGTCTCAGCATGCCCCAACAAGCGGACTTCAGCGACAGATGGTTGCGACATATTGCAAAACTTTTCTAATGCTCTTTGTATTTAATAACGATGTTTTATACCGTTCTCGTAAAAACTTAATTTTATTAGCAAGAATGTTACCATTTGGAAGCAGATCGGCTGGAATGGCGCGTGTAAGATTGTTCAAAGGAGTTACGACTTTTGATGCTAATTGTAGATTTGGAAGAAATCGCAATGGGAATTATGATAGTAAAAAACTACAAATTTTCTGTTATCTCAAACATATTCTGAAGGTGACAATCTTCGAGAATCACCTTGAATGCATCCAAGCTGTAGATATGTATATGGACAATATCACAAGCACATAATAACAGGGTTAACGGCTAGTTTGTTTTACGGATTCGGAACGTATTATTAGCCAGTTGAGTTAGTGTTTTGTTTTTTCTACGTTCCTCGCTTGCTTTTTTCCTGTTTTTCGATCGTTTTTTGTTAATGGTTTTCGTATGAGCATATAATGATTATATTCATCTGTCCCAAATTACACGTTTGACATGTAATACGTCTAATAGAGGTGCTGTTAGAGTCTCTAGCTTTTTTGTTCCCATTTTTTCCTAGGTCTATTAGAGCCACGTCGACTGTTAGGGACTTTATTAATGACAACAGCTGTCATCGAAATTACCGGCGCGAAATTGGCGAAGTAATCGATTTTGGTCTGTTCTCCTTTTTTCTTCTTCTTTGGCGGTTTTCAGAGAAATATCTAAATTATTTACGTAAGTAGCAACGTATAGAACTATAGAAACAAATGCGAAACGGCACAAATAGTAACTATGACAAAAGAAGCAATAAAAGACAAAAAGCGAACCAGCAAAAGTAAAGAAACAAAAAAGGAGAAACGAAAGACGAAAAAGAGTTTCGTCGTGAGTAGGATAGTTATGATAATAGGACAGAGGGCGGGCCGGTGGTTAAAACAAATGCCAGACGGCGCCAGCGTCGCTCGCTAAGATAAATGATCGGTCCACGGCCTGCTACATATTTTCGGCGTTATTTATCGTTGTCTTACAACGGGGAATTCTGTTCTCTTTCCCCGGTATTCTGTCTTAATTTTTGGAATTCGATGTTCGGACACGATGATCGGAGATCGCCCGGCCCTTTGTCCCTTTTTTCTGGTCCAATTTTTATGAAATACGGGCATCCAGGGGATATCCAACACTTTCTACATAAATTTGGGCAATGCTTCTTTGTAGTGTTGAATAGTCGCGCGTTTCTGTCTTATTTTAAAATATTGGAATATACATTTATAGTGAGAGGTTTTCTTTTTAACTGGATTCGGTTGCATAGTTTAACAGTGCTAGATTGCTAATTATTAAATCGAAGCAGACAAAGAATTGATTGTTGTTGGGTATTTCGGAAAACAATTTTTATTGCTTTACTGCTGATAAAAAACTATATTTATAATCAAACCTTGTTTACTCCAAAACTTTATTTTAATTTATAATGAAATAGAATGTCCTGAAGATGCTTTGGCAAAAGGTAAGAATTGACCATGAGTTTCAATTGGTGAAGCGTACATATTGTATTCAATAGAATTTTTACATTTCAGCATCCTCGCCATGATAGTCTTGCAACTAAATGGAGGAAGACAACTCTGGAGCATTTCTCGATGTACTAGTGAAACCCAAGGTTAAAGCAATGAATTGAGTTATGGAGTGCAACGTAAAAGGACGCTTACTGACCGATATTTCTACAATTCGTCGCATCAATAAACGTCTACGCATAGCCAAAAACCGTAGAGATTCAACATGTTAAGAAAGTACTACAGCAAAACGTGTTTAAAAAACAAATATAATCCAAAAAATTTACGAAAAAGTCCCTCAAACTCTAGGATCTCCCATGCGTCGTCGGGGTTGCAGATCGATTAACGGAAACCCAAAAAGAACATCCAAGTTTGTTGTAATATACGAGGGCGATTCGTAAAATAAGTTCCATTTGGTTATTATAAAAACGCTAATACATGAAGAGGTTTGTTTTATATACAACTTAAAGCTCCTATATATATATATATATATATATATATATATATATATACGTCAGCGCTACAGTTCAGTTACATTCAGTTATTTTTTTCCACTCTTTTCGATCTTGTGCCCTGTCCCTCCAATCCTTTATTCCGATCTTTTCCAAATCTCTTTTTACCACCTCCAACCACCTCCTTGTTGGGCGTCCTCTTCCCTTCTTCCCACCTTCCCCAGCCTCCAGTACCCTCTTCACGAGTCTCTGTTTTGGCATTCGAATGATGTGTCCTACCCATCTTAACCTGTGAGCTCGAATCTTGTTTGCAATACTTGGTTTTCTGAACATATTCATCACCTCAGCATTTGCTCTTCTCCTCCATTCGCCTCTGCTCTTTTCACTCTCCCAAATATCTTTCTCAGGACTTTCCTTTCCCAAGCTTCCAGTTTGTTCTCTTCTTGGTTTGTCATTATCCATGTCGCCTATAGTACAGCAGGTCTTATTACCGTTTCATATACTCCCAGCTTTGCAGTTCATGATACATTCCTTGATTTTAGAATTGTTGTTAGGGACCCCAGTGCTCTACTTCCCTTGAAAATTCTTTTTATCTTTTTCCGTTTCTTCTTGAGCCTTGCTTGTTACTGTTACTTCAAGGTATGTAAATTTCTCCACTTTTTGGATGTTGTATTCCTTTTGTCCTTGTTTTAAACCTGACCATTTTATTTTCTTTGGTCACCTCTGCATGTCTTTCTATATATTTCGTTTTTCTTTCGTTCACCCTCAATCCATACTTCCTTGCTTCTTCCTCGAAATGTTGAGATGCTCTTTCTAACTCCCTCCTAGATCTAGTTAAAAGGACAACGTCATCTGCATATGCGACGCATTACTTTTTATGATGGAGGATGAGTCCGTTTCTTTGAATTCTACTTCCCATGATGATTGCTTCCAAAACCAAGTTAAATAAATCGGTCGACAGCGGGTCACCTTGTATTAATCCTCTTTTAATTACGAACTGGTCTGAGAGATTACCCACAATTGTGATTCTATTATTCGTATTTGTTAAGGTCATTTTGACCAGCTGCATCAATTCATTTTGGTATCCTCAGATTACTCATTGCTTCATAAAGTTTACTGCGAATAATCGAATCAGACGTCTGTTTAAAATCAATGAAAAGGATATGTAGACCCAGATTTTCTTCGTAGCTGTTATTTTGTATCATTTCTAGTGTAAAGATCTGGTCTATGGTAGCTTAAAGCTATTGCTTTCAGCTATTTTTCTCCATAGTTGGCATTAAGATTGAGACATTTGTCATAGCCATGAATCAGTTTTTTTAACCCAGATACTCCAGAATTATTTCTTTTTGTTTTATTTTAATGAAAGTAGATTTTTGTAAACTTCGTATTATTATAAACATATTTTGTTTATGATTTTTTTGAATACACTCTTTCATTATTGAGATAAAGGCGGTATGTTTAAACGGACGATAGCATTTTATACTACTTTTGAAAATAAAATTTATAAAACTATTTTATAATTAAGTACAACTGAAAATTGTAAAAGAAAACATTGGTGAGATTGCATTAGATGCAATTGCAAAAACATTGTTGTCATTCCACTTACAAACAATTATGTTTTCTGTTTCTGCAAGTAAATAGTCGTGCCTATGACTATTTACTCTACTCTAAGTATTTTTTCAGTTGGTTTGAGTATTTTAATGGGAATTCAGAAATTCTAACTTCACGCAAAGTCCCAGTACCTTTCAATCCTCTGTCCGTTAGTTCCTCTAATAAGTGCAAAGAAGTAAATAAGTTATCAAAGAAAATATGGAAAATAATGTTCTTTTATCCAATTGCAAAACATTAGCAAACTGCAAAAAACAACGCTTGCTCCTAAGCCAAGATGTTTATAGTCATTAGGTAATTATGTAGATTAACCTTGATAAAGTTAAAGTCAATTATTCGTGGTCTTGTATTTTGTTGTATTTTTGATTTTTATCTTTAGCTTTTTTGTGTTCTCATTTTTGTATTTATATTTACCCGAACATCTAGTAACTAAGGCAAAGTAAGGCGATCTTGTTGAAATTTCGCACTCCTGCATAATTCATTATTATAAACAACTTCTATATGAGAAATTTTTAATTAAATTTACAAAATATCAAAGTTGACATAATTTTGTAATTTGGTCTTCATATTCAGTTTTTCTTTACAAACAATTTTGCTTAATATTTTGTGATATCTACTACAGAATATACACTTTGCTACAGCTTATAATTTCTTTTTGTTTTTTAAATTTCTACGACAGATTTGCTTTTTCGTAATGTTAAAGATGACAGAAATTCCAATCCAAGCAGGGCTAAGCCTCACAAGATGAGATTTTAACTCAAAAATTCCAGGAATTTTTAACCTATTCATAGGTCTATTTGGGGATACACTGTATACGCGTACACTAGTTAAAAGGTTAAATACACCACATTCCACTCGCAAAAAACAAACAAAGATTAGAAACATGTTTAGTTTATGTGGTAGACATTTGACGTTATTATCTATTGGAAATTATACAAGATTATTTTATATTCAAGCGGATTTCTTTTTCATTAACTGATTAGCTGATGACCGTTCTTATAGAAAGCTTCAGTTTATAAACACTTAAATGCAAACCTTTCCATTCTCATTAAATAACTTAATAATAATGTGTTTTACAGACTTCCCACTTTCAAGCCTTCAAACAACTCCTAATTGGCAGAGAGATCAATGCTGCGATAGTGTCCGTGTAAACCAACGACTTCAGTGCAAATGTTTTACGCCAATCTAGCTTATATGCTCGCTTTGTTTTAATTCAATAATTATCCAGGTTAGAAGGCATAATCGCGTCGTTCAACGCGACCAAAAAGGATAGTCGATTTTACACAAGCTGGGGTTAGTAATGCGGAACTCATGAAAACAGAACGGTGTCTATAATAGGTAAGTCGAAGTAAATTGACCGATAGACCGTCGTGTTTTTGCGTTTTAGACGTTCTGATTTCGAAGTACGTAATTTTAATAATATGCAGTTTTATTCCGAAACGTGTAGTGTATGCGATTTGTTTGTTTATTCGGTTAATTCAGCTATCTTAGATCAACTGCCATAGGGTTTGGACTAAACGGAGATTAGCGGGATCGAAAGTTATGTGGTTAACGTTGTGCTTTAGCTGCTTATTATTCGATTGGTTACTTAATCCGTAACTTTATCTTTCGATGTAGGAGTGTGGGTGATTTATTCGTCGATTGGGCGGGATTCTCATGGTTATTTTCAGGTTTCCTTGTCTTATGCTAAAGTTTCTCATTCTTTGAGCGTATGTAGCGAAGAGTTTTTAGATCGGTCGCGGGTATGGGATGTGCGATTTTAGTCTTAAGCACATTTTGCAATTTGCTTTGCTAATTCTTAAAGTGTTCTTCAAATATGTTTCCTTTCTAGTATTACTGTGGCTTTGGTATCCCGAGTTGTAAGCATTTCTGATATGGCTCTCTTCGTTAGTGATTCCTATATTTCTCCTAACAAATATTCTTAACCTTCTTTCAGAACTTCAAACAAATTAATAGCAATCACTTACTTATTTATGTTCATAAATTGTTAACCTTTGGTATTAAATTAGTAAATAATTTTCAAGAAGAATTTAGTTATATTTTCACTGACGAAGGTGTTCCGAAAACGTTTGTAAACGTTCTGAAAATATAACTATCGCTCAAACCAGCCTTGTTTTATTGACCTATTAGTGGTAGATCTCTATCATATAAGTAGAATTTAGTGTAAATTTTGATTAATTGGGAGACATGTTGTTTGGTATGTTATAATGGTTGTCCACTGTTCTTGATGGCATTTAGTTATAGTTTAAGTGCGACTTGGTTGTTTGTTCATTTTAATGAAAATATGTACCCAGTTATAAAAATGCATTAAACACGTATGTTCCAAATTAATCTTTTTGAAGTGCAGATACCGTGCGAAAACTATAGAGCAATATGCCTATCGACAGTATGTTTTAAGGTCTATACCAAAATAATAGCGGAACGACTTACACATTTAATAGGAGACAAACTGGGAGAAGAACAAGCAGCCTATAGAAAAGGGAAACAAACGAACGATAATATCCAAATAATTAAAAACATCATAGAACGTAAAATCGAGACAGGGGAGGAAATCTACTTCAATTTCATAGACTTGCGAGCAGCCTTCCATACAGTAGATAGAGGGAGTATAGATATCTGTCTGGAGAAACTAGAGGTTCCAAGAAAAATGCGCCAAATAATCAATAGTCTATATTGTCAGGTTAGGGGATAGTACAAGTGAATGGAAAAAGATCAGCAGATTTTGAAATGCAAGTGGGAATAAAACAAGGAGACAGCTTAAGTCCATTAATATTTATTATAGTAATGGACAGAATCCTGCAAAATACGAGGAAACGCACCGAAACTGTGAAGACACTGTTAGGATATAACAGACTCGAACCTGTAGCTGTGGATGCATTACTGTACGCCGATGATCTGGCACTAATAGCTGATAGTTATGTGAAAATGGAAAAATTAACAAAAATATGGACAGAAGAAATAGAAAAGATGAAGATGGAAATAAACGTAGAAAAAGCAAACTAATGGTGATAAATAATAAAGAGCCAGTGAGTAATCTAATAATTAAAATAAACGATAAACCAGAAGAAATTGTCGACGCATACTAATATTTAGGTACTATTATATCGAAGGATGGAAAAATTGATCTAGACATAGCAAAAAGAGGACGGAAAGCCACAAACATATACTACGCTCTGAATCAAACCATCTTTGGAAAAACAAGAAATAGAACCCAAGATCAAACAGATAGTATACAATGCAGTAGTAGCCCCCACAATAATGTAAGCAAGTGAGTCCTGGACAATACAACCAAAACACGAAAGCAAAATAACAGCTATGGAAATGAAATTTTTGAGGAAGATCGTGGGGAAAACAAAAATGGACAGAATAGAAAACGAACAGATAAGGAATATGATAAATCAAGAAGACGTACTAAAAAGAATTGAAAAATGTCAACTGAATTGGTACGGCCACATAATTAGAATGGAATAAAAGAGTTTAACAAAGAAAATAATAGAAGCCAAAAATAACGGGAGAAGAAAAAAGGGAAGACCAAGGAAAAAACGGATTGACAGAGTCAACGAATTGGGACGAAAGCGAGGGAAGACCATAGCAGAAATGGGAAGTATGAGTACAGACCGGACACAATGGAAAGAATGGATTAAATCGTCGTAAGATCCAAAAATAATCCGACGCTGAAGGGCATAAGGATGGACGAGAAGAAGAAGAAGATACCGTACGAATTATTTTATAATTTCCTAAACCATGACTGATATTTACGGTCCGAAATGTATTTTAAAGCAAGTCTGAGAAACAAATAGTTTCATCGTTTAAAACAAGGCATAAGTTGCAATTGAAGCCGAGATCATTATCAAGCGTAATGAAAAATTTCATGAATTTTTAATTTCTGAGAAAATCTCTTTCAACCTAATATTCTCGTCTCAATTGATGTCTTCAACTAGCATTCTTTTTCCCCTTTATCTTGTGTTCCATTATCCCGGGGATGGATATCTCGTAGTATTGCTTGCCGCCTATCCAACTATTCAACTCTGTAATTGCCAAACTTCATACCAAAAATAAAAGTTTTTTTATTATTTGCAAGCTAGATATTTATATTTTATTTCATTTTTGAGGTCCTAACGAAATCGAGTAGAAAGTCTTCATAAAACAACAACGTGAATATACTTCCAGTTCAAAGAAACGGACGTAGGTAGTAAAAGATGTGGAAAGATAACGATGGATATTCAATAAGAACAAAAACAAAAGAAACATTTCAATGCAATACGAGTAGAGGATTTGTTATAATAAATGATACAGAACAACCTAATAAATACGGGAAATAAAATCTTTAAAAGACGAAAATCAAAAATTAAAAACAAAAACGTATAACAGAGAGAGGAAGAGAGATTCAAGGAAAGCATGTAAATAGGAATGTATAATAACCAAAATTGTAAAAATATCATAATCAGATAATGAAGGAAATAAAGAAAATGCGTAAAAGCAGCAGGAATATCGTTATGAAGTCAGAAAATGAAGAAAGAACAATTCAAATAGAAGGAAGAGATAGCAGAAGAATGAAAATGTTTAAAATAAGTAAATTAACTAAATATCTTCGAAAAGATTGGAGATGAAACACTGGGGATAAACGAACTGTTGAGAAAATGGATGAAAAATGAAGAAACTCGCTACGAAAAAACAGCGTAGATAATGCTTTTTAATGACAGTATTTAGTAACGAAAATGAAGAAGGAAGTAAGTGTCTCAAGTAAAGAAAATCAAACCCCAAGAACACGGCAAGAGCAAGCGATTGATACAGGAACGTACTGAAGGAATTGATGGAAAACTTCGTAAGAAAGATAAAAGTTGAACACAATATAAGAACAGCCAAGGAAATTGGTAGAGAAGCATCTGTGGTAGAATCATAGTAAAGTAAACCGATGTATATGTACATTTTGCCTATTTTAAGCTTTTACCTAGGTCATTGTTTTGTCGTAGGAGTAAAGACAATCTATTAGTTTGACTATTTCTCTCAAGTGCTGTCGGTGAAAAAAGAAGCTCACAGATAAAGATCCACGGACAAAAATTGATGACGTAGGTAAAAGCTCTAAATAAACATATGTATTCTTAAAAACGAAGACAGAACACTACAGAAATATCACAGTTGGAAAGAACGAAGGAAAGCAAAACGACAATGTAAAAGTAGGTTACACGAAGTCACAAACAAATGAGGAACAATCCGAAAGATACAATTTTATTTCTAGAGATAATGTATAATACAATTAATCCATGCGAATACAAACACCATAAAGCTGAAGAATAAAGCTAATAATATTAAAACGGTAGAAATTAGGGAAATACAGTGGATAAAAAACAAAATTGGATAAAATTGGGTGCGTAAACTCGTGAAACTTACGAAGGATACAAAAACGAAGAAATGAGAAGCTGTAGTGGAGGAAGTGGAAACAATACGTGGAAGTCAAGAGATTGACAAAAATTCACAGAAAAGGATCAAAATCGATACTTAGAGATCATTGGCTAATATGGTCAGGTGTAACGACAAAGAGAATACCGAAAAAGGCACTGATCGAAGGGATACTAATTATAGACTTGAAACTATTTGAAGAAGTAACGTGGATAGTACTGATAGTATATTGAAAGAACAAAGACGTGGGCAAAGACGAAAAGGAGAATGGTTTCCCTGAATGCTTCTATAGCAATTAGATGAGGAATGAGATTAATATCGAGTAACTCATACGTAACCCATCCGGATGAGTAGGCAATGGAGTAATGTCAAAAGCAAAGAAGGAGAAAAGGCAATATTGAACCGAATTTTTCACAAGTCAATGAGTGTAAAAGAATAAAAAAGACTGATTAAGAAAATTGGACAAATAAAAGTTCTGTTTGAGGAGCACTGAGTTAGTTATCGCAACAGATGTTCAAAGTTATTCTCGTCTGTGTCGATACATGCTTGTGCCTGACGTAACAATGATTTACGATCCAGTGTTTGATCGGACTTACAGTAGGCGCACGTGCCGGCTTTGAAATTCAATAGTCACGACCTATCCTAATATTCACTTGACCTTGCTTAACAATGGGGTGAAGTTAATTAACGTAAATAAACTTCAAACATACCATTCGACTTTCCTGTGATAGTAGGATCATTTTTTCTCTTAAATAATTTGTTTTATTAATTTCTGTTTTAATCTGAAATATAAGTAGTGAAAAGGTCCGGTATGACAAGAATACGATTATTGACTCTATATTCCAGATGGAATAATATTTATGTAACTTTATTATAGTGGTTATTTATTATATTGGTATTCTTTTCTTCTGCTTGTATTATATACTCTTGTTTTCATATTTGTGTTTTTCATTTTGTCGTAAATTATTACCCTCACATATCTAAATGATCTGCTGCTATAAATTTAAGCCTTCGTGTTTCTGTATATTTCATCTTGTTATTCCTGAAAATAGTATATTTATAACTACTACAAAATTTAGAAATGTCTTACACTTGATGCTAGAAAGGAGTAGGATTAAGATGATAGAGGAGATTTGGTATCAATTTTTTCTTCCAACATTAACCTAGGAAAATCTATTATTGA
Source organism: Chrysina gloriosa (assembly GCA_038088585.1). Lineage (NCBI taxonomy): Eukaryota > Metazoa > Arthropoda > Insecta > Coleoptera > Scarabaeidae > Chrysina > Chrysina gloriosa. The sequence continues at coordinate 21,909,189 of CM076095.1, read as the reverse complement.
GCCTACCGAATAGAGCAATTGATGATGCTGCTCAATTTACTAGCGAAACACATGCTCCAGAGTTAGTAAATAATGGTGTGATGAGGAGTTTATCAATACTATTTGGTGTCAGTGATAAGCTGTAGATGCTAGGTATTGTAGGTAAGTTCCGCGAAGTTGGCAACCGAATTTGTAAAAATATAATAATTCATCGGAGTTCCTGGTAGATATGAAATAGTTCTAGAGCACTTTGCGGAAAATTTCAAGATCTCTGCAAAATTGCGCGAAAAAATGAAAAATATCGAAAATGAACGTAGCAACCATTTTTAGCTCGACCATAGTTCTAGAGTTCGTGACCTATCTTCCCAAAATTTCCGCAAAAACTGAAATTTTGCAAAACTTGTTAATTTGAAAACAGTTCTACTCGCGGATCTGAATAGCACCCTAAGAGTTCTATCGAAGACCTCTACAAGCATCTTTTTATCAAAATCTTAGTTTGAAAGATATTTGCAATATGGGACCCATAGTTATAGATAAACAAAAATCGCGCAACAGATCTGATCGTAGTTTCCGCTAGAACCTCAGAAGTTCTATAGAGAATCCAGATAACATTTTTTTGTGATGTTGAAAATTAAACAGATATTCGAAGGAATAAAGCTCGTCTATATAGTGAAATGAAAAAAAAATGGCGCAACAGTTCTAATCGCAGTTCCTGCTTGAATCCTAAGAGTTCTATCGTAAATCCTAACAACATTTTTTGCAAAATTGTAAATTAAGACAATATTCGAAAAATGTTATATTTAACTTTCACTAGGCTATCAAAAACTACAATCAGAATAGTTCTGCAATTTTGTTATTTATGAACGAAATAAATAAATCATTTTTCGAATTTCTTTTAATTTTCAACTTTACAAATAAAAGTCATCAGGATTTTCAATAGAACTCTTAGGGTTTTAAATAATTAATTGATGCGAGAATCACTTGCTGAAACTCTATAATCGGATGACTTATAAAAAATTGTATGTTTTATTCTTATTGTTCAGGAAATTCATTAAGAACAATAAGGATAAAGACAAAGGATCGCTCTCAAGAGTATATATATACATAGGTTGATATGTGAGTGCAATAAAGTATATATAGGCCAAACAGGAAGAACTTTCACAAGGCGGATATCCGAACATCAGAAAAGCTTTGTAGACAAAAAATCAGACTCAACATTTGCAAATCATTGTTTAGAAAATAACCATAATTTTAATAATAATTTTGATATACTTCATATTCAGGTAAAAGGTAAAAAACTAAATCTTTTGGAATCAATGGAAATTAATAGATTTTATAAATCGCAGATTACAGGTGTTTGTCATTCCCCCTCCTAGCCTAGCACTAAATTTCTTAATTTTATGATTATCTGTTATTATTTTGTATATAAGTAGATACTAATCGATCGTTAACCTTCAGTATTCATCTACCTGATGAAGTCACAGAGTGGCGAAGCAAATTTGTAAGTGGTACTATTAAATATTTTGAAACTCGCAAAGTCTTTTTGATTTTTATAAGTTATTCTTAGGGTTTTAACTGGAACTACGATCAGAACTGTTGTGCGATTTTTTTCATCTAGAACTATGGGTCTCACACTATTGCAAATATTTTTCAATAATGTTATAGGGGTTTTCTATAGAACTCTTAGGATGCTATCCAGATCCGCAAATAGTTTTTGTGATTTTCAAAATTAACGTTTTCTGTAAATTCTCAATTTCGGCAGTAATTTTTGCAAGATTGGTCAAGAACTCCAGAACTATGGTCGAGGTGCAGAAATATGTCCGAATCGCACTGTTTTTCTCGAAAATGGTTGCTACGTTCATTTTCGGTATTTTCCACTTTCTTGCGCAATTTTGCAGAGATCTTGAAATTTGTCCGCAAAGTACTCTAGAACTATTTCATATCTATCAGTAACTCCGAAGAATTATTATATTTTCACAAATTCGGTTGCGAACTTCACGGGACCCGGTAGCTATTACAATCGGCGGAAATATGGTGAGCTTTGCGTTAAAGCTGTGCTATACAGAGAGCTCACTGGAGGACAAGTATTGGACAAGACCTTCCTTTTAGTTACACCAACTATACTGCGTGATAACCCTGACAATGTCACAGTTGTAGTTTGTTCCGCAAATTACCGACCATATCGTGCCAAGCGAATGAATAATAAACGAGAAGATGACCAGCGGCGGGAGGAAAAAAGAAGGGAACAAAAGAAGGACGGAGCGGACGAATGAACGACGGATGTGAGTCATTTGTTATCCATATGCATACTTATTAAGAATTAAGACAACGTCGTCGTCGTGGTCTTCATCGGAAGAGGAGGAGGAGGCCGTGAATGGAAACGTCACCTTTGACACGCCGCTTCGCGGTGGGTCTCGCTAATCGCCCCCAATTATTGCGAGTAGCGACATCTACGCGGCCGGCTAGCGTTGGAATTAGATGTAAATTAGGCCGGCTTTGATGATTTTTGAGTTTTTTCTTGTCGTTGTTTTTAGCGTTCCGTTTGATGTTCAATTGATGCTATTTTGCCTATTAAGCGGACGCGATGCGCAGATTAAGAGATTTTAACAGTAATTAATCGGTAATTGACTAATTGGGAATAATAATTTATGCGGCGGTTTCGTAAAGATCAGTGTGCGACGGTTTTAGAAGTTGTTAGTCAGCAATTCCGTGTATTTCGTTTGAGCTTGTTTGACGTCAATACGAACAGATTTTCTGAATGTTGTTGAGTTCTTTTCTCTTCTATTTTTTACCTCTTTCTATCTTGTGCTCTCTACTGAACCTCATTGCACTTAACCGTAGACCCATGAATTTTTTTACCCACAATCATACGTTGGGACCTAATTTTCGACCATCATGCATCTCACACACAAATTGCACTATCTACGAGGGGCGTTCTTATGTCTTTATAAACCACCACTAGGTGGCGCCATTCAGATGTGCCATTCGTATTACTGGAAAAACTGACATTTATTATTGTGAAAACAGTGACCACTTAGAAATTTACGGATCAGTTTGTTTACAGTCAACGTTAAAAAAGCAATTTTGTGAAACAGGGGAAATTTCACGTGAAGGTTTTCCATGGATAATCTTCTACCATTTTAGTAAATGCCAAACTCCACAACATTTCACAGAATTGCTTCGCTCAACATTTGTTAATGAAGCACCATCAGAAGTAACTGCTTAGAATAGGTTTGCAGAATTTCGTCGTGGTCGTGCGTTCATCAGTGATCAATTGGGCTAAGGTCGGCCAACATCGGTTATTATTCCAAAAACATCGATGCTGTGCGTAACACGATCGAAGAAGATCGATATGTGACTTATAGTGAGATAGTAGCATTTTTAGACATATCGAAGACTGCAATAATTTAGATTTAGCATGAATATTTAGCTGTGAAAAAGATTTGTTTCCGATCGATTGCGCATAATTTGGCCGATATTCAAAAAAGTGTTAATTGGTATATGGTAATGCTCAAACAATTCGACCAAGGAACGACGAAATCCACATACAACATCGTAACAAGTAACGGAACTTGGGAAGCAACAATACACTGTTTGGATGTTTAAAGGTGAACTGCATCGCACGAAACTTGTTCGTTCACGGAGCACCTCCAAGGAAATGATCGCTTGTTTCTTCGATTGTACTGGACATGTAGCAACCATTCCCTTAGAGGATCGAAGAACAGTTAATGTTCAATGGTATACAACATTTTTTTGTCAGAAGTCATTGATAAAATCAGCATAAGTTACCGAAAACTTCGCAGGATTCTAGATCATGACAATGTCAGTTTTCAGGCAACACGTCAAATAATTGATTATTTAAAGGAGAAAGACATTGAATGAATGTCTCATAACAAGTAATCACCTGATTTATCGCCTATCGATTTCTTTCTGTTCGCGAATGCCAAACAAAAGATGCGTTTATAGCTCCTCAAGAAGCTGTCGAAGCCTTCGAAAACCATGCTTTTGATATACCTTCATATAACTTCAGAGTGGAAAAACTGCTTCGAAGATTGGTTAGGACGCATTCAAAAATGTATAAATCTTAAAGGGAAATACATCGAAAAGCAATAAAACAGTTTGTACCAATAAAATTTTGTTTTCTAGTTCTTGTAAGAACTCAAAATGCACCCCTCGTAGAAGGCATTCTTTAATTAATTTTGACAGAAACCTTTAATTATTAAAAAGTAATAAACTATTAAAATTTGAAAGAATAGTGTATGTAACGTTGTCTTTGTTCTTCATTATTTTGTTTTCACTTCTTTATACACTTCGATATGGCCCAGAGGTAAGGGACGACTAATGAAGAGATGGAGAGATGCCGTGGAGGAAGACGTAAAAATGATGAAGATAACCGATTGGAGATCAAAAGCAAGGGACAGGAAAGAATGGAGGAAAATAACACGGGCCGCCAGGACTCATAGCAAGCTTTAAAACACAGGGAGCAAGAGGAGTAGTTCACCTCATCAACTACAACAACTTCAAAAACGTCATAAGACGTTAGCCATAGCCCAACGGGCTGAAAGGCTTGATGATGATGATACACTCATTGTCAGTAACACGTCATGCCATCGATATCGACCTGATCTATTGTATCTCAAGTAATATGTATTTTATGTCGTAAAACTTTTTCCTTACCATGCTTACCTTAAAATCCAAGACTTTTGCTATAGAAGAACAACTTGGAAATCGTGGTGGTTGGCAAGGCAAAAGGTTGGCGCAGTTCTTTTCCCAAACCATTTAAGGCAGTCCTTGCAATGCGAAAACGAGCGTTGTCTTGTTAAAACAGACGATTCTCCAGCGTTTAAAGAAATGGAAGAATACGAAGTTGGACGGTCATATTGCCTGAAATGAAAAACCAAAGGATATTTACTGCTATAAGCAATAAAGTCCAATACCATAAGCTTACAGTGCAGTGCTCATGCCTTTCGATCGAAATTTTGATTCATCACTAAAGACGACATGATTCTACCCCATATTCCACTGAAATACCTTTCCATTAGACTAAACATTGTTATTAAAGCTAATGCTAACTAATGCGGTTAAGAGGAACACAAACCCAAAGATTAAATTCGGCGATAAACAGTACGACAAAATACTGGACCGCCTGCATCTTCAAGCCATTTGTCAGCAATAGACCTAGTTGTCCAAAAACGGTCTCTAAAAGCCAGCAGTCTTCGGCGGTGATTCTGGTATTTGGTTGTTCTTCTTTGCATTTCCGCTCCTCTTCGTGGAGATTCTCGCCCTTTTTGAAGCCGCCCTCGATAGATTCTAATTATTGTAGATGCTTTGCGTTTAAGCAGTTTGCGATTGGTCTGAATGAAGAAACTGCCTCCGCGCATATCAATAATTAGACCTAATTCGAAATCGGTCATTCGAGTCTAATTTGCATGGCGTCCTACTCTCGACATTGTAACAAAATAATACGCGTTAAATGAAGCTAACATTATTTTTATGTTAATTAAACTTGATTTAGCCTGCGGGTTTTTGATCAAACACTTTCAAATTATTTTTTAATACTTGTAGGTGGTACAATTTCTATGACAGATTGGGAGGGGTCACTACATTCGTCATTTGTATAATTTTCATAAAGGAATTCGCCAAGTGCGAATAGTGCACGTGCAGAATTATTTGATATTTAAGTTATTCTCTTAAAATCTTATCCTGCCCCAGTAGCATAACCTAAGATAACTTAAATTTCTTGGCACATAGAAAGAAATCTGCGAAATTCGATATAACAGACCTTTAAACAATACCAATATTGTATTTAAACTGTTGATTTGCGTGTCATTTTGAGTATTTCACGTCGCTTCTTTTGTATACATATGTACATATGTCTTTCTACCTGTTTGTTATTTTTTTTCTTAATCGATAACGTAAGTTGAATTCGTTCTTCATTAATTTTAGTCGAACAGGTGCTTTGGGAATATTTCGCCGTAAATTATACCCCTCTAATATATGGCCCTTAAAAATCCAATTATTCTTTTCGAATTAGTTATCCCTCGTAGCGTAGAATTTAACAGAAACTGACAAATTCCTTAGCCTTCATCCAGGAAATTTCTTGAAGCGCCCTAACGGAATTTAGCTGCTTCTTTCCTTAAATTCTTGTGAATATTTTGGATAAAATTAGCATAAAATCGTTGAATACCATCGGACAACTTTTCTGAGTGGTGCGGATTGAAAAAATGCGTCAGTTGTGAGATTTAGTGATTAAAACAACGAAGGTGGTGTAACTATTTTCAAGCGTTTGGTATAAATTTTATATTCGTATTTATGGTTCTTCATTAATAAGGGTAGTAATGTTTGTCGGCCTTGATTTTTAGTCAATTCCTTTTTAATTAATGCAATAAATTAAATTTGGAATTTTGCTACCATATTCAACTTATTACATATTTTCAATGTTAAGGACTGTAGTGAATTCCATATAGTTTGATGGATTTTTATCCTTCTAATATGAATGATTGCCAGTACTTTAATAAAATAAAACTAATACTGACTTTGTGTATTAAATAATGTTGCATAATTGAACTTTTTTCCCGAAAGCCAAACTGGTGTTCTGGACTAATTTTTCCTGTGGTATTTTTAATCCTTTTCGGGATGAGCTTTCCGAAGATTTTTGCTGTGATTGGCAACAGATATATCAGGTCGGTATGATGTCGGTTCGTGGAGAGGTCTTCAATGTGCAAGGATGATACGAGTAGTCTGGGCAAACAGTGGTAACAGCGACTCCCTACTCTAGTCAGTAAGCTGTATGAGATTAGTTCTGTGTATATATAGGCTTATGTATGTAGGCTTTCGTAATTTATTTCGTAATTACCGCCGTTTGCCCAGACCAGATATGAGCGTGTTTCCATTGTACAGAAAAGTAACATAGTCTTGTCATGGCATTGTAAATCGTCCTTAGTCGAACAAATGCCTTCCTTGATTAAACTGATGATGCAGTTTATGATCATTGGTTGACTTTATTACTTACTTCCATTGGCGGTGATAGCTGACATGGTGCCTCTGGAAGAGATCGAATATCATCATCAGTTATATTTAAATCAGGTGGTACTGGAGTGAATACTTGAGATAAATAATATGCAAATACTTCTGCTTTCTTTCTCTTTTGTCCTTGCCCACTATTGGTCTGGTTTTCTTATTGGTCTTATTGGTCTTATTACTCTTAAGTTTTCCAAAAGACTATTTCCAGATAGGTTTGTGATGTAGTAGTGAAATGTGTCGTTTCTTGATTTATCTATCATCGTATAGACTCGATGTGTTTGATGTGTTTAGAAATGTTTTGTCATGAACGTTTCTTGCCTTTTGTCATATTCTTCGTGCTCTTCGCTTCTCGTTTACAAGGCCTTTGATGTGTAACGGTGTGTGATTGTTTAAAGTGCTTTGATGTTTATGTGCAGTTGCTTGCCATGATGCCGTTTGTGAGAGACCTGTTAAGTATTCGACTGCCTCTTCAATTTCACACGGCCGTTTTATTCGCAAACTAAGATTTATATTTGTGTTAACATACTCCTAAAATTTGTTTCAATTTTGTTTTGTTTGAGGAGAGTTTTGGGCATGGCTACTGGTAGACGATGGCGGTACTTATTGTATTATTACTGCACTGTGGTCAGAGCTTAAATCAAAATTAGATTCTATATGAGAATAGTTGTGGACCATTCTTTTAGTTATGGCGAAATCAAGCAGACCCATTGTCCACCAAATCATGGAGAGCTTCGAAGAAAAGGAGGTATGTGTAGCTGTTTTCCTCGACATCCAACAAGCGTTTGACAAGCTATGGCGTGAAGAATTATTGTATAAGCTAAAAACTGACACTGAAAGTTAAGCATATGAATTGGCTAATAGATAGAAGGTCCCAGCTAATCTCTAAAAATAAACTCCTATTTTACAAGATAATTTTGGTATCAATATGGGCATACGGCGTTGAGCTCTGGGGACGCGCCAAGGCAACAAACATCAAGATCTTGCAAATATTCCAATCCAAGATACTACGCATAATGATTGATACCGTATGGTATGTATCAAACTCAACGCTACACGAAGACCTAGCTAGTAACCTACCTCCAGCTACGGATGTTATCAAGACACATGGAATACATTACAGAGAACGAAATTTAGATCATGCGAATCCCCTTGTAAATCAACCACTAACTCAATGTAATAAATAACACAATAGTGGCACTTTCTACTAGATAAACAGTCGTTGCTATGTGTCGGAACTCCCATTTCATTAAACAACAATTCTGTTCCGTCTTGCTTTTGAAAATGTGCTATTTCAGAATATATTTAGGTTAGGCATTAGTTCTTACTTTCTTGTACTGCCGATCAAAGCCTAGGTGGAAGAGCAGGTTTATCCACATAAACTTGAACCTCCCCTGTGATTTTCATTATTTTTTGTAATTTATGCTTATTAGTGTTATTAATTACAATTATCTGCTTGATTTGCCTCGATGTTCCTGCAGTTATTAAATTTTCATTAGTTTCAAAAATGTATACTTAATTCTTCCATTTAAATATTATACCACAGCAATAAAGTTATGAATGATTAACTGAAGGGGTACCAGTTGTGAAATTTTTTTAAATTCTGAGATAATTGTGTAAAATTGTAGTCATCCAAGTACATACGTTGAGGTTGTTTGTTCCCCATATTTGCTTGTAGCCTGGACGTCAGTTGCATTGCCCGTAGTGTTTTTAGGTGTTTCGGGAGAATGTCCAGCACGAAGATCATTAAATAAACGGAGACTCCTTGTTTGGAATCATTTGTATTTGTAGAAATAATGTTACGATTTACCATACACACATCGAACTCAAATCGAGTGTGTAAAGGATTGGGAGTTGAGGTTGCTTCTTCTTAGCAACCCCGTACACCTTTGTATTCTTACCCATTTTATTGGAACTGTATCATACAATATTTTTATCTGCTAACAACCTGACCATAGTTATTGTGCACTCACGCAATTGCGTTTTTTCCATTTTACCCAAATTGGTTTTAGTAATATTTGGTTCCTCTGATTCAGAAGTCGCTTTTCGATTCCGGCTGATGATCATCTCCATAGTGTTATTAATACCGGGGTGCTTCTTTTCCGCAGAGTTTAGTAAAGCAATATACAATATATCGACAAAACGGATTCATTTAACCCCGTAACTTACTCTTTAGACGTGGAAGTAAAAAGAAATTATTAGACACTCGGTCTAGACTACATGAGAAATTATCCTTTGTTTCAATGTTTGGAGTATCAAATACTCAATCGTTCGAGCAGCCGTGTGATACCCGAAAGTTATCAAAATCTAACATTTTGGAGAAGATGGAACAAATGAACTGCAGTGAATCATCAAACATTAACATTACTGTTTTGGCTTTTCTCACGAGTAACTATTTTTGGAGTCGACTCAAAAGACTCAAAGGGTCGACTATTGCTCTTTTTTCGGGATCATAGTAGAATAACCATGGTGCTCTACAAGTAATAAGTATACTAGACGAGACGACCCATTGTCCAAGTGGTCTACTGTAGATCTACACTATTTTACGCGATCTTCCTTTTGGACGGTGGTCAAATTGGGAATGCAACGAGAACAAAGGTTGCGAACTTTCAAATGTTCGTGTAAGCTGGTTCTCATTACTTTCACATAAATCATTACAGTTGATTGATGTTACGAATATGAAAAAGACTACAGAATAAGATCAATGTTTTTCGGCAACTACCGGTTTTGGTTTAGGAATTCGACAACTCATTTACGGAAAATCGAATATGTTGAAATTAATGGTACCACCAGTTTATGTTAGCTGGAGAATAAGACTTATCACTAAGATTTAATAAAAGAGTAGATGACGTATTATCAAGACGCGTAAACCGGTCTTTGTCTCTACTTACCTTCAGTTTCATGATTTCTTGTGTAAAACACTGCTTTAAATTTATGTATTTTAAAAATATTTAATATAATAAGTATATTTGTCAACTGGCATAATATTAAACAAAATTTGTTGAAAAATTTAATTCGTCATCAGGATGTGCGGAGAAAATCATTGCCTGTTTGAGAGGCTCAGAGAAAAGAGAACATCCATCGTACCTTCATTCATTATTCAGTCCATTCTAAAGATCCACAGAATCCTTCTAAGGTAACTCAGCTCACTTGATCTTAACATACTTTTAGTTTTTAGTCAATTATCAACCCCGACTGTGTTTCATATATTATGTGGTAGGTTTAGAATAGTCGCAATTTCTAATTGAAAAACTAAAACGTACGTTAACGTCCTGTGAGATGAATTACCTTAGAAGAATTATGTGGATCTATCAAATGGACAGATGGATGTCCGCTGAGCCTTTCTAGCAGACTATGACCTTCTTTAAAGATTCCAATGAGGAGTTGAAACTGAGCGGTGGAACATCCATGGGAATCTATTTTGAGGTATAATCCGAAGCTCTAAGGGTATGTGTGGGATGATATAATTGCAAGTAAGACTTCGCTCTGCAAACTAGACAAATGTGGATCTGGATCTGGATCAGGACAGAGTGAAACTAATGATGTGTTGGTAGATATGGTTGGAAGAGGTTGCTAGAACTAGAGTAAGATGAGGGAGAAGGAGGTTCATCCGTCCGTTGTAAAGAATTGTAATCAAGTTCCTTACGAAGAATTATTAACATTACGTGCACTATTTGAGGAATCAATGCTTTTACAACCAATCATAATCTTTGTCCCACAGTCTTTTAGGATCCCAATGGTTCGTTGCTAGATATCCTTTGAGAGCAATGACCAGTTATTGAGACGCACTATCTTAAACCACAACTACAATTTTATTGGCCGTTTCTTGGTGAACCAGAAATTATTTGTTGTCAATATCTCAGAGCTGCAAAGACTCATATTCCGAAATTCATTCCAAAGTACATTTAACACATTGGCTGCCATGGCTATTATATTTGATAGCCAGTGATGTTTCCGTTGAGGCTTTGGCTATCAAATATAATAGGCACAATGTATGGCCGTAGCTATAGAAAATTTATCACTTAGACGCAAATCTTGTAGAAGTTTGACTGCTATCCCCCTGTGATGTGCTCAAATATGATAGCCATGATCCGTACTGAAAAACTTGTGATTAACATTCACGGGGCGCTGCGGTATTTTTTTGTTTTTGATAGCCAGGCAAAAATTCATCATTACCGTGCAAAAAGTAGCCAGGTTAAGAAGAAACTCTTTTACTTAAATTTAATGTTGGATACTGCGTATTACGAAAAAGGATTATGGTGGTGCCTCGGTGAACATCAGCAAAATTCGTTGGGCAGTCAACATGTTAAAGGGATTTAACATGGTGCTTTTCCGCAATATTATAATTACGACGAGTTATTTGCATTTGTTTGTTAGCTTCAAACTACCGTGTATACGATTACTTCTTTAGATTTTTCATTAGGCAGCCGGTTCTTACCTAAGTAAACTTTCTTCAACGTTCTTTTAATACCCACGGCAGTAGTCGTAATTCGGGCGCTAATAACATATTTAACGCCGGTCGATCGACTGTTAACGGTCACCAGATGCCGTTTTAGCCCGCCTAAGATATTCTCTCACGAACTGCGTTGCGTGGTTAACCACTAAGAGGCAACAACAATAGCGAAAGGCACTGAAACAACAACTAGCCGGCTACTGCGTATCTACTGTTGCGAGCCGCAACCGCTTCGGGTAGAGATAATAAGCGGTACGTATCTACGGTACCTTTATTCGCTTTTACTTCCTTTATGTCTGACTGCGTGTCGTAATAATGATAATAATGATACACGGTTATGGTAATTATGTAGTGTCTCCGCGTGGAATTGTTCGGTCGCGTTTAGTACCTACATGTTTTGGTGTTATGTATATCTGTGTGAGTGTGTGGAATATTCTTTTTCGTGTTTCATTCTTGTAGGGGCAAATTAGTAGATTCGGTATGCGGTTTAGGGGTGTCAGTTTCCGTTTTTGCGGTTTCTATGGCACGAATGTCGGGTTTCCTTCCCGTTACCGCAAAATACCATTAAAATAGCGTGAACCGCGCAACAAAAGATAGCTTGTTCAATATATTGACTCATTATTATTGCATGAAAGGCTACAACACCTGTAAATGTAATTATGTGTTAGTACAGTAATTAATTACACGAGAATAGACACGAATATAACGAAGTGAAAGAAAGGAGAGTCAAAGAACGAGGGGAGAGGGATTACTAAGAATTATATCATGAAGTTAATTAGGAGTATACAGGTGTCCTTAAAAAATGTGAACGGGTCATAACTATCTGATTTTTCTTCCTTTTCAGGTGGTAATTAATTGGAAATATTGGGTGGACCAAGATTAACTTTTGAAGAAAGAAAATTTATTTTAGAATATTATTGGTAGTATGAAAATGTAGCAGTAGCACAAAGACAATATCAGTCTCTGGAAGACCAAGAACTTCAACAAGAACATCCACCAAGAAAAGCTGTAAAGTTGTAGCAAAAGCTCGTAGAAATCTGTAAGATAATTTAGTTGTGAGATTGGTATCAGCAAATGAAGTTTCCATTGCATTTTAAGATGTTGTAAATGGAAAAGACATGTTATCAATGAAGATGATCCAAATCGAAGATGAAAATGTTACGAATGATACTTGATACTGTAGACAGGATTCTCAGTTTTCGGGGAAGATTGTTTGAACGATAAAGCTACATTGAAATTGAATGGCACAATTAATCGACATAATTGCACTTACTGGACACCTGTAAATCCACATGTTTCGCAGAAACACCATGTAAATTTACCAGGAGCGTGGTGCGGTATTTCAAGCGAAGGATTAATTGGACTATTCCTTTTTGACAGTACAGTAACTGGTGCCAATGACTTGAATTTACTGCAAGAATCTGTTTTACCACGCATTCGGGAGAATTTTGGTGAAAAATAAAATTCCAATCGTCCTGAAAATTCTTCAGGTTATGCAAACATGTTATCAGGTGAGAAGATCTTGTTGCCAGAGAAAATCGAAAAACTAACATATAGAGATCCAGCAACAGTTTTCCACATCCTGCCCTTGCTGGGCGATACAAATAAGAAGAAAGGGAAGAACCAGTTTTGACTCTAGCTCAAAGAGACAGATCTCCGACTAATAGCTCATTACGAAAAGGTCACTTATTCGCGTTTGCACCGTCTAACTTAAGTAATGCTTAAAGTTAAGAATGACTAAAAACGTGAATTTCGCTTGCACCGCATTTTAAGTAATACTTAAGGCCCTTAAGTTATGCTTAAATTTAAGTCATCGAAAACGGCGGCTTAAGCATTGCTCAACCTAGTTTTAACAGCTGATATAGTTTCGATGATTAGCGTTCAATTGCAAATTGTGTTTACAATCGTTTAAATAAAAAGAATTGCGTTTCGGTGGAATGACAATGTAATTAATGTAAAAATTAAATGGTAATTAGTTTTATTTGTAAAACAAACTTATTTTCAAGAATAAATAAAAACAGATTATGGAAACGTTTTTATTGTTTTTTTTTCTAATTAGTTACAATTATACATATCTTACACCAGCCATACTCAAGCTTTTTTTCTCGGACCACATACATGATAATTATTTCGAAGGACCGCACCATAGGAATCAATTAAAACAACATAACTAAGTTCAAGTACTTATTTATCAAAGAATAAACATCTTCACTAAATAACAATACAACAATCTCGAATGTAGGTTAACAAATACGCTCTGGTGATATTCGGAATGAATCAACGTAAAATATTCAAATCTCCCTACAAGTTACCAACTTTTAACATGTTGTCGAATCAAGTGTTACTTTGTTAAGTAACATCGTTCTCTCTACGGTGCAATACAGATCATACTTAACTTTGTTAAGTAATCCTTATTTTACGGTGCAAAAGGGCATTAGATGAGTAAGACATATATAACAACACAATAGCCACAACTACGAAGGATAAGTCAAAACTGGCTAATGAACCGGACTCATGTGTTCTTTAGCGATAGCGGAAGAATGAGGAAAGATAAGAGACTGATACCATTGTTCTGGTCCAATAGATTCCACATCCCGCCCTTGCTGCGTAACACATAGAAGATGGCAAAAGGGTACTAGAAAAGAACCAGTTTTCGCCCTAGTTCAAACCTGTGATCACCGACTAAAAGGCTCATTTCGAAAAAGTTACATAGGTGAGTAAGAAGTAATAACACAATAGGTACAATCAGGAAGGGCTGAGTCAAATATGGCTAATGTAAAACACTCATGTGTTCTCCAGACATACACGAACAGGAAGGAAAGATAAAAGAGTGATACCGTTGTTCTGGTCTAATAAATTCCGCCTCCTGTCTTTGCTGCGCGATGCAAATTAGAACACAAAAGTGTCCAAGAAACCAGTTTTGACTCTAGCTCTAACAGACAATCACCGACAAAGAAGCTCATTACGAAATAGTTACATTTGTGAGAAAGAAATAACAACACAATAAACACACCTAGGAAGGATCAGTCAAAACTGGCTAATGAAACGGAATCATGTGTTCTTCAAGGATACCGGAAGAATGTGAAAAGAAAAGAGACCGATATAATTGTTCTGATCTAATAGATTCCGCTTCCTGCCTTTTGCTGCGCCATGCAAATAGGAAGGGAAAGGTGCCAAAGAAACCAGTTTTGGTGCTAGCTAAAATAGACGATCACCGACTAAAAAGCTCATTACGAAAAAGTTACATAGGTGAGTAAGAAATAACAACACAATAAGCATAACCAGGAAGGGTCAGCCAGAGCTGGCTAATAAAAAGCATTCATGTGTCCTTTAAAGATATAGAAAAATGAGGAAAGATAAGTGACCGACACCATTGTTCCGATCTAATAGATTCCACATATTGTCCTTGCTGCGCGGTGTTAATATAAAGGCACAAAAGGATCCAGAATTCAATTTTGGTCCTAGCTTAAGCAGACGATAACCGACTGAAAAGTTTATTACGAAAAAGTTATAATGGTGAGTAAGAAATAACAACACAGTAGACACACCTAGGAAAGATCAGTTAAAACCGGCAAATGGAATGGACTCAGCTATTCCTCAAAGATGCAGGAAAAATGGGGAAAGACAAAGAGACTAACATCATTGTTCTGGCCCAATTGATTTCACATCTTGTTCTTGCTGTGCGATGCGAATATGAAGGAAAAGCGTGCAGGAAGGAATCAGATTTGGCCCTAGCTCAAAGAGATGATCGCCGACTAAAAAGCTCATTACGAAAAAGTTACATAGGTGAGTAAGAAGTATATGACAAGATGATAGGCAGAACTAGGAAGCATCAATCATAGCTGGCTAATGAAAAGGACTCATATGTTCTTCAGAGATGCAGGGAAGATACATGGAATGAAGGAACAAGATGAGCAATGAAGGGAGGAGTCTTAAAAGATAGATAATAATAAATAGTCTGAGCGAAACAGCGGCGTATAATTACGAAATAACTTACGACAGTCTACTACTGACTAAATAAAGGGATGGGGAGTGGGCGATTCTGTCGTAATTTATTTCGTAATTGTACACTGTTACCGTTGCTTGCCGAGACTATTAGTAAATGCGATGTGGAGAGTACTTCAAGTCGGAGCTCAATTCACAAGTCCTCCTCCTGTCAGGGCTGTGTTACGATATAAATTTGAATACGTACTCTGTTGGAGCCCCAAAACCATTGGCGCCCGAATGCTCTTGTACCGCGGGTTAAGACCCTGTTCTCAATGAATGGACGATCTGTTTCAGGATTGATTAGTGTACTGAGAATTTAGGTAATTATATTAACAAGATTGCACCGGCTTAGCTCTTAATTAACGATATCATAAAAAGCATTAATTCTAACAAATTGTATTTACAAGATTTTAGAAATATTTGACATAAATTCAAAATAATTTCCTATTGCGTTGTGTGTGTCAATATGTAATTTTTGAGTTTCTTGCTATGGATCCCCTCTAAAATTCTTTCTTCGGTGTACTTCTATTTTCTATGGTTTCCTCTCTTACATTCTTTCATCTTTGGTGTAGCTCTATTTTCCACGGATTCCTTCTTTTAAATTCTTTTTCTTCGGTGTGGTGAAGCTCTGTTTATTTAATGGTTACTTCCTTTAAAGCCCTTTTGGTCCAAATATAGTTGAAACTTATATTTCAATCCACCTTCAACGCAGTAAAATCGTACGTCAATGACTTTTTTGTCTTGTCATTTCCGGTCGTCAACCAAACATACTCTCATATTTTTCCCAGGACGTTTCCCCATCCAAAGTTCTCTCCCTCTCCGTTTTCCAAATAACTAGCTGTTTACTATTTACCAAGGATAACACTTCATCATGGCGAGACGTTGTTACAGAAGTCTATATTGTTGATACCCAGGTATCCTTGGTTTTTTATATCCAGTGGTTATTAGGAATTCTTGTGATGTGAGAGTATTGAATGTGTGTGTTTAAATAGTTACATTGCCTTCTATCTTTTAATCGATGCTTTCTATAATAATTGATAATTTTATTTCTATTTGCATTTTTCGCCCCATTAAACGTCTTTGGCTGGACTTAAAAAAGAAGCTAACACTCGCGTGGTAATTAAATTCTTAAAAGGCGGCGTGCGTGGTATCGAAAAAGTATAAATAGAACCCAAAACTAAACCAAATGTCATTTGAACATGAACATCCGTTTACTGTGAATTCAAATATATGGTAAATAACATGTGAATATTAATATACCACAGTAGACATGATCACTACTGCATCCTCTATTTCTGAAACATTATAGTCCATGCCCTGTCTTCTCCATTCAATTTTCTAGATTCATTTTCCGTTTTAAAGTAATAATTTTCTTTATGTTCTACACATTCCTTTTAGCAATGCTTATTCTACGGTATTGCTTAGTCTGTTCCATTTGTGTCATACGTATATTAATTTCCGTTGTTACTAATCTACGATTTGTCCCAATTTCTGCATACGTCTCTGTTGTAATGTTTCTTATGGAGTAAATTGCATCTCTTTGCCCCTCTACTACCCACTGCATATGTATATTTATCTTCTATTCTCTGTTCTCAAAACGTATTTCCAACTTTGAGATTATTTGTCATGCAGAAGTTCAGCACTCTTTCTCCATTCCTGTTTAAAGTCTCTTCTCCAAACCTTGCTATACATTCACCACTTCTGTTTTCATCCCTTCCGACTCTGGAGTTCCAATCCCTCATTAGTATTACTTTTGAATTTGTCTCTCTTATTTCATCCAGCAGTCCCTGCAGTTTCTCATAGAACTCCTCCATTTTACTTGCATCTGTTCCCTCTACTGGTGCATACATCTCTATTATGTCTACTCATTCCTTCTACAATTCTATTCTTTAAGGGTATCAACCTTGATGAAAGTGATTAATGTATAGTTACTCTTCTATCCAGTACCTGTGTTAACAATATTCCTACGCCCTCTTTTTTCCTTTGGTCCGGTCTCACTCCTGAATAGTATAGAAAATGCTGGTCTCCTACCCCTATCCTTCCTGCTCATAGAACTCCTCCATTTTACTTCCATCTGTTTCTTCTACTGGTGCATACATCTCTATTATGTTTACTGAGTCCTTCTCCAATTCTATTCTTAAGCGTGTCAATCTTGTTGAAAGTGATTGATGTATAGTTACTCTTCTATCCAGTTCCTTTGTTAACAATATTCCTACACCCTCTTTTTCATTTGATCCGGTCCCACTCCTGAATAGTATGGAAAATACTCGTCTCCTACCCCCATCCTTCCTGCTCATAGAACTCCTCCATTTTACTTCCATCTGTCCCTTCTACTGGTGCATACATCTCTATTATGTATACTGGATCCCTTCTGCAATTCTATTCTTAAGGGTATCAACCTTGATGAAAGTGATTAATGTATAGTTACTCTTCTATCCAGTATCTGTGTTAACAATATTCCTACGCCCTCTTTTTCCTTTGGTCCGGTCTCACTCCTGAATAGTATAGAAAATGCTGGTCTCCTACCCCTATCCTTCCTGCTCATAGAACTCCTCCATTTTACTTCCATCTGTTTCTTCTACTGGTGCATACATCTCTATTATGTCTACTGAGTCCTTCTCCAATTCTATTCTTAAGCGTGTCAATCTTGTTGAAAGTGATTGATGTATAGTTACTCTTCTATCCAGTTCCTTTGTTAACAATATTCCTACACCCTCTTTTTCATTTGATCCGGTCCCACTCCTGAATAGTATGGAAAATACTCGTCTCCTACCCCCATCCTTCCTGCTCATAGAACTCCTCCATTTTACTTCCATCTGTCCCTTCTACTGGTGCATACATCTCTATTATGTATACTGGATCCCTTCTGCAATTCTATTCTTAAGGGTATCAACCTTGATGAAAGTGATTAATGTATAGTTACTCTTCTATCCAGTATCTGTGTTAACAATATTCCTACGCCCTCTTTTTTCCTTTGGTCCGGTCTCACTCCTGAATAGTATAGAAAATGCTGGTCTCCTACCCCTATCCTTCCTGCTCATAGAACTCCTCCATTTTACTTCCATCTGTTTCTTCTACTGGTGCATACATCTCTATTATGTCTACTGAGTCCTTCTCCAATTCTATTCTTAAGCGTGTCAATCTTGTTGAAAGTGATTGATGTATAGTTACTCTTCTATCCAGTTCCTTTGTTAACAATATTCCTACACCCTCTTTTTTCATTTGATCCGGTCCCACTCCTGAATAGTATGGAAAATACTGGTCTCCTACCCCCATCCTTCCTGCTCATAGAACTCCTCCATTTTACTTCCATCTATTCCATCTACTGGTGCATACATCTGTATTATGTATACTGGATCCCTTCTGCAATTCTATTCTTAAGGGTATCAACCTTGATGAAAGTAATTGGTGTATAGTTACTCTTCTATCCAGTTCCTTTGTTAACAATATTCCTACACCCTCATTTTTCCTTTGGTCTGGTCTCACTCCTGAATAGTATAGAAAATACTGGTCTCCTACCTCTATATTTCCTGCTCATAGAACTCCTCGATTTTACTTTCATCTGTCCCTTCTACTAGTGCATACATCTCTATTAGGTTTACTGATTCCTTCTCTAATTCTATTCTTAAGCGTGTCAACCTTGTTGAAAGTGATTGATGTATAGTTACTCTTTCTATCCAGCTCCTTTGTTAACAATATTCCTACTCTCTCTTTTTCATTTGATCCGGTCCCACTCCTGAATAGTACCGAAAATGCTGGTCTCCTACCCCTATCCTTTCTTGCTCATAGAACTCCTCCATTTTACTTCCATCTGTCCCTTCTACTGGTGCATATGTACATCTATATTATGTATACTGATACCTTCTGCAATTCTATTCTTAAGGATATCAACCTTGATGAAAGTGATTGATGTATAGTTACTTTTCTACCCGGTTCCTTTGTTAACAATATTCCTACTCACTCGTTTTTCTTTTGATCCGCTCCCACTCCTGAATAGTACCGAAAATGCTGGTCTCCTACGCCTACCTTTCTTGCTCATAGAACTCCTCCATTTTACTTCCATCTATTCCTTCTGCTGGTGCATACATCTGTATTATGTCTACTAATCCCTTCTCCAATTCTATTCTTAAGCATATCAACCTTGATGAAAGTGATTGATGTATAGTTACTTTTCTACCCGGTTCCTTTGTTAACAATATTCCTACTCACTCGTTTTTCTTTTGATCCGCTCCCACTCCTGAATAGTACCGAAAATGCTGGTCTCCTACCCCTATCGTTCTTGTTCATAGAAGTCCTCCATTTTACTTCCATTTATTCCTTCTGCTGGTGCATACATCTGTATTATGTCTACTAATTCCTTCTCCAATTCTATTCTTAAGCGTATCAACCTTGATGAAAGTGATTGATATATAGTTACTCTTCTATCCAGTTCCTTTGTTAACAATATTCCTACTCCCTCTTTTTTCTTCTGGTCCGGTCCCATTCCTGAATAGTACGGAAAATGCTGGTCTCCTACCCCTATCCTTCTTGCTCCTGTTTTCTTTGTTTTACTTATTCCTAGTATTTCAATTTGGTACTTGATTTCCTCTGCTAGTTTGTATTCTTTTTCCGTTAGGAAAGTTATGTTCCACGTTTCAACGCGTATCATTCCATTTTCCTTCTTCATAGCCGTGGTTGTCATCCTATTAGCATCCTTCTCTGCGCCTATTTTATTGTAGTTATTTCTTATGATATTTTTGTGATCGAAGTTGTTCGGTATCCTTCTTCATTGCCAGATCCATTTCCTCTTTTCCTTGCTCTTTCACGTCTTCTAGTTTTTTGATCTCTGTATCTGTGTCAACTTATTCTTCTCTCTGCCCCACCTCCATTCTTCATTTCCGATGTACAATTTCCTGAACCCAATTTTTGTTTTTCAGTTTTCCGTCCCAGTTTTAGCTCTGTGTCTAATTTGTTCCTGTTTTTTCCTGTTCAGTTTAGATATATCATCGTTAGTAAAAATCCTTTCTCCTATTTTTGTTGTTAATTTCTTTCTGTTTTTCATTATACGAAACAAATATAAAAAACAAAAGAGGTATGTGGTAGTATCCCAACAAAAGACGAGGATCTGCGGTTAGGAGTCAAGACGTGTAACGGGGGAAAGCGAGCTTGCGTCATCGCCGGCGTCCACGGCGATGAGCCGCGGCGGTATCCCCGCGATAACGACGTGAATTCAATGAAACAATCCATTATTAAACGCGTATCTTATGGCACGCTAAGATCTCACCCGTTAGCGGGAGGTGGACCTCTCGTTGCCGCGGGTTATTGGTGTAATAGCGTTCGGTCGAGCGCTCGTTTCGCTAACAAGGTGCTCACGAGCGCGTCCCGATCGGAGAAAGATGGAGAGACGTTCTCATCAGAGATTTCAGGAGTCGAGAGCGAGCAAGACGGACGAACGGGTATATCGGTCTCTCCGGCGATAATCACAGGTTGCGTACGGGTTATGTACCTTCATATTTCAATCTGGGAGGTCTCACTCAGCATCGCGTTCTCTCGATTTGCCCTCCGCGTTCCGTATACACAGCTTTAGTACCTGTTTATATGCAGACTGCTCGGAAATATTGATACATTCAATGCTAATAACTTCGGGTTATGGATCGGTCTCGAGCTGGACACGATCAGGTTCTGTTGCCGCGAAAGGGGTCTACTACGCTCTAGACGCTAGTGAAATTCCGTGGACCGGCTCGCTTATCGATGGACGTGGAAAGAAAGGGGAGAATGTTGATGGAGATATTGCGCGACTCGAATTGCCAATAAGAAGAAGCGATTTGCTTTTTTCGTTTGACAAGTTGCTTAATGGATATTCTTACGTTTTTATCTAATTAAAGAGCGTTCGGGTTTAAATTGGTTTGACGATGAAAAAGAATACTGTTAAACATTGCCCTTCGGGAACTGTAACTGTAGATAATTGCAAATCTTATTACTCATTATACTTACAAGTATTATTATGCAACATTAGTTTAGCGCAAGAAATTAGAAAGATGGGATTCGAGTAATTGGCATATTAGTCGAATGACATCTGTGCCTTAGGAAATGCAAGAGATCTATGGATGTAACTAGCAGTACAGTTATAAACGAACAGATTTGTGCGAGGCCGGTTCCTCATTCAGAGAAATCGAAAACCGCTCAAAGAAACATCATGCTACGACATTTGGCGTATATCGAGGTGATTTGAAGAAGGGGAGAAACGGCGTCCAAGAGGCACTGGGGTGTAAAGAAGATCAATCAAATATTAGGATAGCCGTATACTCTAAATGTCGTAGCATGATGTGTCTTTGAGCGGTTTGTAATTTCTCAGAACGAGAAGCCATTCTCCGACAACCAGCCCTGTTATTGCTGACGAGTGCCTTTAAGGTGCAACTCGTCCAATATCTTTACACTGATAACAACCACCGGATTATACAGTGTACTGTTACGGCCAATTGTCACTTTTCTGTATTGTTACAGTTTTGTCTTTTAATATTCTGTGATCTCTCGCTTCCACGTTTGACGTATGGATGGTGCCCCGCGTTCGTGATTTTTGATTCAATGATACGGATTGCGCCGGTTGGATGCGCACGTGGTAAAATATCCTGTTTTGTAACGTTGCGATAGAATAGATCGGTTTCCGTGTCTGAGTTTATTCCGTTTCGCTCTTAAATCTCGTTATCGAGGATATATACGGAAATTCGACGCTGGGAAACGAGTAGTATCGTTGAGTTTCTTTTCCCTCAAGTTTTGCTGTTCAAATTAATCGTCCACGTTGCTTCTCCCTCGATTGGAGGTGAGTCTTCCTTTTTTTTTTGGTTAATTTCGATACCGTAATTCACCTCTTTCACGTTGATATAGGGAACTAGTATATCTAGCATAGGCTGGTATCACTAGTGCAGGCTAGAATAACTAGTATTAACGCATATATACGAGTCGAGAACTATCGTAGCAGCTAGAAGTTAGTTTTTCCGAATACCATGCCGTGCGAAAGTCGACAACAGAAAACTGCATCAGGCACAGTACCGCTTTTATTTGCATTATTTTAATTCTTGTATCGTTGAGTTTTTGGGGAAAATTCCCTAGAATCTGGTAATTATTTTTAAGTTAGGAAATTGGAGACTTGTGGGCGAGTATACAGGGGTTTCCTTATTTTTGTAAACATTCAATTATTTTGCTATTTGGAGGGGGGATTCAGGTTTGTTTTCGGGTTAAGAGGGCTTCCTGCCTTTTGTGACGCTTGCTAATTAGTGCTATATTTAATAGTAGTAGTAGTAGTTTAAGGGGAGGGAGTGAATTATCAGTACGTGTCACTCGAATATATCCTTGTTTATAATAAGTTCAGCTAAGTTGTGAGGGCGTTGGAATTCCACCGGTTACCGAAGCGTGTGAACCAAATAACGAACCAGCTTAATTGATATTCTGCTTTGTCCTGTTTTTATACACCGCCAATGACAATAAAGCGCTGTTAAGTGTCAATCACTCACCTCAGTTCATCCTATCTTGCTTATTTTTTTTTATTTTGCTGCTGTTAATTTCAAATTGTAGTTAAATTAATATACACAGTCCGGGTAACCACATACTACCTTACTACGAAGGGTCTCTCCGACACCAGGCATTTAGAGGTGATCCAGTTTCACAATTGGAGACTGGCGCCTTGCTACTTTTTCTCGAGCCTTAACCTACGCCATTTTCACAGGGCTGGCACGGCCTGGATCGCCTTCGTTATTACCAACGAGGTGGGGTATTCGCACTGTAACGGTATCAGTCACGTTTCTGACTTTCCGTTTATCATTTCCTTTTATTAGTTTCATTTTCTTCTTCAACAAGAGCTAGTAACAGCACAGAGGGACTTCAGTGGAATATGGAATAGCATCGTGTCGCCTCTAGTGATGAATCAAAATTATGTTTGGGAACACATAACGTCCATATGAATGTCAGACAAAGATCTGGAGAAAGACGCAACATTTAATTTTCATTTGAAAAACATGTGCACCTCGCTGTGGGGGCTCCGACACGAGTTCTACTGCCTATAACAGTAGATATTCTTTGGTTTTCATTCGAGGTAATATGACCGCCTACCATACATTCAGAAAGTAGTACAGCCCCATGTTCTTCCATTTCCCTAAACGCTGGAAAACTCCTTGTTTCAAGACAATGCTTGTCCTCATATTGCAAGGATTACGTTGAACTGTTTAGAAGAGAAGCACTCCAATCTTTTGCAATGCCCACGAAGATTTCCGAATTCTTCCCCATAGAAAATATGTAGAGTATTATGGGTAGGAGGCTGGGAAATTTTTCTAATTCACCATTGATTTTGGGAGCTCTGAGACGTAAAATACTGACTGCTTGGGATGCAATAGACCAATCTGACATTGATAACTTTCTAAAAATTAAATCCACGACGTTTAGTGAATGCGTAAATGACCAAGGTAACCCAAGACATTATCAGTAAAACAAAAAATAGAAATAAAAAAGCTACTTGATATTATTCTTCCAAATTTAATAAAAAATCTCGTGTTCTAGATGGTCGAATTTTTATCACAGGACTACATATGACACAGTTATTTCAGTTTCTTCGTGCCTATCAAAAATTAAAATGGAAAGTCAATTTTGGTAACGGATAATGACTAATAATGCAACATTGATACTTTAATTCAATTCGAGGACCACAAATCACTTGAATTAATGGCGCAAGGGTACTACAACTAACATAGAATGTTACTTTTAATCTTTTTATGGCCAATTCCGGCAGGTGTTTTGTAAGAAACGGCATGGAAAGTTGTATAAACGTCCTTTATTGTAACACGACAATACAAGACCGCGTACCGCACGAAGAACGAAGAATATTTTAAATGAATTGCGCTGGAAATGGCTTCCATATTTAGCCAATTCGCCGAATCTGTCTGCTAGTGATTTTCATCTGTTCCCAAATTGAAGAACCACTTCGGCCTGTTCGATTTGAGACCTTAAATCAGGTAAAACTTGTTATAAATAGGTGTATTGCAGAGAATTCGGAAACATTTTTTGTGGATGGTTTAAAAAAATTAGTTACACGTTCGGATAAGTGTATTCTATTAAACGGAGATTATGTTTAAAAAAATTACATTGTAATTTTGATGAAAATTGACGAAATATAAAAATCAATGCTAATTTATTAATTAATTTAGAAATATCCCTCGTACATTCCATCCAGTTTCATTTTGTTATTTCTTTGCAACTTCGACTTTTCTTCCTTAGAAATTTTCTATAATCTGTGATTTGGTACTTTTTCCATCAAAATATTTGACGCAGTCTTCTTAACATTTTCATAGATTCTTCGGTGATGATTTTAACCTATTTATATTCCCTTTATTGATGCCCCTTCCTTCAGGTTACTTCCATCCTACATAAATTTAATTTATTGGTAACTGTCAATCGTATATAATAAAAGAACTTTTTCCAAGTTTTCCTCGATACTTCGAATACTTTCTGAGCTTATGTTATCCGTCTCCATTTGTGTGTGGGCCGAGTTATTTCAACTGTTTCTTTTAGGGAAATAAATTGCTAATTGCTTTATCATGTTGAAAATACCCTCTTTCTTATTCATCGGCTTGCTCTTTTACAAATAAAGCTAATATTTATTGATATCGACCTGTATTAACGGTTTTTTGAAAAAAATTGAACCTATTATTCGTCTTCTGAAAATAGCTAATTTTCCGAGAATGTGATGGTGTTTCATGAAATATATGAAAGCCTTCAGCAAACCCAACCCTATAATTCAGGGAATTTATGTAGGCTGTTAAATAAAACCAAGCTTCATCTGAAAATCAACTCATCAAGCCTACGCCAATAATATATAATAAAATACGTCAAATAATAATTTAAAAACAAAATTTAGGTTTGGTGATATTACCAAAATACGAGGAACGCCCAGAAAGTAAGTTCCGTTTGGTAATAAAATTAAATTGTGTACAGATACAGAAAAATATTTATTGCACAAAATTCTACAACTCTTAAACTGCCGAAATTTTGCAGGCATTTGTCATAGCGTGACACAAGTTTTTGTATACCTTCTTCATAGAAGTTTGCCGCCTGTGTCTTCAACCAGTTGGAAACATTTTCTTCCAGCTCTTCGTCATTGTTGAAATGTTGACCGCCAAGGAAAGATTTGAGATGTAAGAACAGATGAAAGTCGCTACGAGCGAGGTTAGGGCTGTACGGAGGATGGTCAAACACGTCCCAGCCAAATCCCTGTAGGAGGTTTTTCGTCACATTTGCAGTGTGTGGTCGTGCGTTGTCGTGAAGAAAAACAACACCTTTTGACAGCAATCCTCGGCGCTTATTCTGTATTGCGCGGCGCAATTTCCTAAGTGTCTCGCAATAAACATCTGCTTTGATTGTTTGACCACGCGGTAAGAAATCAATGAGTAAGATGCCTTTCCAGTCCCAGAACACTGTGCACATCATTTTTCGAGGTGTCAAGATTTGTTTCGGCTTAACCTTTGCTGGGGATGAAGTGTGCCATTCCATTGATTGTCGCTTACTTTCAGGGGTGTCGTAAGAAACCAAAGTTTCATTTCCTGTGACTATCTGTGTCAGAAATTCTTCGCCGCCTTCATCATAACGGGTCAAAAACTGAAGTGCACTCCCCATCCATTTTGTTTTGTGTTGCTCAGTAAGAATCTTTGGTACCCAACGTGAGCAAAGTTTACGAAATTTCAGTTTTTCGCTAACAATTTCATGAATTAGTGATCGTGAGATTTGGAGAAATTCCATAGCGAGAGCACTAATTGTAAACTTGCGCTTTTCTTGGATCTTGTCATCAATCGCGTGAACCAGTTCTTCTGTAACCAAAGATGGACGCCCACTTTGTTCTTCATTGTGCACTTTACTACGTCCTTCATTGAACTGTCAGACCCATCTTCGCACCATTGAATCACTCATCGCATTTTGTCCGTAAACTTCGCAAATTTGTCGATAAATTTCAATTGGTTTCACTTTCCTAGCATTCAGAAAACGAATCACAGATCTGATTTCACAAGCGGCGG
This sequence comes from Chrysina gloriosa, assembly GCA_038088585.1. Classification (NCBI taxonomy): domain Eukaryota; kingdom Metazoa; phylum Arthropoda; class Insecta; order Coleoptera; family Scarabaeidae; genus Chrysina; species Chrysina gloriosa. Next base: position 21,882,717 of record CM076095.1, on the reverse strand, counting down.
GATTTTCAATCAACACCGACATTGTAAACAAGCACAACAAAGCGTACGTGGCTGACAGCGATCTCAAAATGGCGCACGTTTGTTCTCCTTGATACAGAGCGTCTACCGCGCATGTGCGGAACTGCGGTCGCAGCGCTGCAGCGGGGTTAAATTGAAACGGAACTTACTTTCTGGACGTACCTCGTATAATAGCTGCTATATTCACTCAGAAGTTTGGAAATAAATATTGATATCCGTCTCTGCCGAAATCAGTACTTTTCAGATAATCACTTTGAATCTCTCTGTATAAACTATAGCAATTTTAGTAACACAATCGTTTGTAACTCGTAAAAAGTATCCAAACTTACTGTGAAAATAGTCCTTCTGTAAGAAAAACTTTTCGTAAAATTCGCGATTATTTCGGAGAAAATAATCGCTCTGGAGAGATAGGAATCCGTGGAATAGTGCAGCGATTTGAAGAAACTGGATCGATGACAGGTTGTACGGAGTATCATCCTCGTCCAGCTTGTTCAAACGAAAATATTGCCGCCCTTAGCGATAACGTGCATGAACAACCAAGCACTTCAATTCGTCATGGTTCGCAGCAACTGGATATTTCATTTGCATGCTTACGATATCCAATTAGATCAATAACTTAAGCTGTTAGACCATTTACAACTTCCCAGATTCGTTAACTGGTTGCTGGAAAGGTTTTTCATCACAAATCATCTTAAGCGACGTAGCAAATTTTCACCTCGGTGGCTATGTGAACTAGCAAAATTATAGAATTTAGGGCTCCGAAAACCTGCAGGTGACTCATGGGTAACCAATGCACCCAGCCGGAGTGACTGTTTGGTGCGGTCTATGGGCTAATGGCATCATTGGACTGTACTTTTTGAAAATGCCAACAGAGCAACTGTTATTGTTAATTCCAAGCTTTACAGTAATATGCTAAGACCTAAATCAAATTAAATATGTAGATGTCAATCAGCCTTGGTTTCAACAAGACGGTACCACGTCCCATACATATTATATGCTCAAAGTACGGTGTTTCCAGAAACGGGGAGGTCAATTGGCCTGCAAAATCATGCGATCTAGCTCCTTTGAATTACTTTATTTGGGGTTATTTGAAAAGTAAAGTGTATATCAATGATCTGCTGTAGCACCTGAAAGGCAACATTCGAGCTGCCACAAATGCATTGATACACTTTTATCGCGAAAAGTTATCGCACATTTTGACTTCTGGATGATTGCCTGTTCACAAAGTCGTGGTGGTCATATCGTATATCGATCATATATTGTGCTCCACGTATATTGGCAAAAGTAAAACTCTCAGATACGATAAAGGTTTTCGTTGTTCACTCATAAAATGGGTATAAGAATAAGGAGACTTTGGTTAAACTAATATATAAAATAAATACAATTACTCAGTGTCAATAGTGTTTTGGTGTGCGGTCGCGCGGGCGTTCAGTGTGTGATGTTCATTGTGCAGTGCTTTAGGGTTGTACAGTGCTCGTTGCATGTTGTTCGTTTTGTGCGTTAGGCGGATATCGTTGGAGATATTTAATCTCCCAGTTTTCCACTGATGACGGCAACTTAGTTGCCGAAATACGTATTTGACATTATTTTCGAAAGATGTGGTAAGGGTAATTGATTTTATACATAAAATGTATGTAGGTTTTATTTAAGAAACAATTCAACGCTCACCGTTGAATCGCTCTTATAAGGAGTACTATGGCACAATTTCATCTTTGCTAGAACTAACACGATACTTACATATACGATAGATGGCTGTTTGTTCTTGGAATCAACTTATTATGCATTGATCTTCACTTATGAATAAAGCCTAAAATTTACGCCCCTTCCATTAGAAATTAATACCACTAACAAAACTCCCAACTCGATCCAATCATCGAAAACAATCGATTATCGCGCAGATACCAGCACATTAATTAACTTCCTCTCCGAAAATCAATTCATTATATTTCCCGAGGAATCCCTTTTATTACGTACCACGACCACGACCACGAAACAGCGCGCGGTTCCCACTGAAGGTGGTCCAAAATGGCGCCAAGATAGCATCTAGTTCCGAGATCGTTCGCTAGATGCCTTCGTCCGGTGATTTATAACATCGCTCGCTTTGTATATGCGTCCGTTTTCGTTCGGATAATGCGCGGACGATCTCTGACGGCTCTGCTCGTACGATGGATACGGGTACGGGTATGTGCCAGAGCGGTCTTACGTGTTATTTACATGGGAGATCCGTTCTGGTGATTATCTCTTGCGTTCTATTTGGCTCGAACGTCGCCGAGTCCTGTCCGTCTGCGGATGAAGGAGAGGCACTTTGCTCGAGATTGCTGCGCTCACGGTTCAAATTTGAATATCATCTTGATTTTGTTTTTTGTCGTCGTAAATTCGGGGGATATCTTTCGTTAGGTGCACGTATATCTGAACAGATTCGTAAAGGAATCTCATCCAGGATAAGGGATGTTGAGATGGTTGAATTAAAAGGGATAAGGACAGCTGTTGCAGATAATATTGTCCTTAGTTTTACGATGGCCGTACAATAACACATCGACTATTACTCACCAGTAGCAATGAAATTCTGGGAAAAACTTCAACAGCATGGATTAGATAAAAAGATAACGTATTAAATTACTAAAATCGGCCAAGACCGTTCAATTCCGTTCCGTATCAAGTGGAGGCAATAGTCAATAGTAATAACCCTTTGGAAAGTTAGCTGTCAAACAAAGGAAGTCTTTAAGTAACTTTTTTTTCATTGACAGTTCCAAAATTTGATGTAGATAAATTTGGTCATTTTTGAATAGAAGAGAAAGGAGATAATACTGAAAATGCTAATTACAAAGGGATAAGAGCGAAGAAACTGAAAGAAAATGTAACACCCAAAAAGAGGGAAGTTAAGCGATTTTCTTTTCCGTACAGTATCTGAAAAGCTGCTTTCTGGAAAATTATGTAATATATACAGCTCTAGAGGTCTTGAAGGCCTAGGGCTACAGCAATAATATTTACTCATTACTACAATATTAATTATTTTCCCCATGCCTTAATATGTGATTCTTAATTAAAGCATAACATGACTAAGCTATTTTTTGCTTCTCTTGGAAGCCTCGATTTATCAACCTCCACACTTGTCTGTTTAGCTCCTTTGTTCTCCAATTTACCACATTTAAACTACTAAGGTCCTCTGTCACATTGTCGTACTGTCTCTTTCGAGGTCTTCCTTTCTTTTTCGTTCTATTTGGTTTTCTATATAGTGATCTTTTTGGCATACTCTCTATGCCCATCCTCTGAAATTGATATTTCAAAGATACGGTTTTGAAGGCCTCTACAGCTTCCTGAGATGCTGAAAATCGCTGCCCACACATTTCTCTTTGTCATTCGGGAATTGAAAGAAATTGTTGGTCGATAAATCAGGGGAATACGGACAATGGAACATTAATTCGATGCTCTTCTCCTACAAATAATTAACCGTTTGATGTAGTGTGTGAATGTCCCTTCCCGACGACTTGTGGTCTAAGACTAAAGAATTGTTGATAGAGACTAATATAAAACAAAGAAAGAAGGCACAATTAGGATGGATATAAAAGAAGAACTGTAGAGAGGCATGAATTGCTGAAAGAAACTCATCGTCACTAATTAAAAAAAAATACCTACAAGTTTCTAACTATCAGCGAAAACTGAGTAGGAAGTGAGACAACTAAAAATTAAAGCTGTACAAACATTCCATGAAACGGTCAGAAATGAGGACATAAGGACAAAGAAGTAACAACTAGACGAAATGGGCAATAAAGTAGTAAAACTTGATGAGTCACAAGGAAGACATTGGAGAGAATGCTGGACTTCAAAATTGAGAGGTAATTGTTTATTTACATGAGGGTTATGTCTGCGAGAAGAAGAGATCTACCTTCTCTAGAACGTTTACAAAGAATTAATCAAAGGAAGAAAATTTCCGAAATAGGAGAGAGAGATCAACGAAGCGCTGGAGGAAAATTTAGCAGCAGAGAAAACGAATTTGAAAGTGGAAACAAAAAGCAAAAGATCGAAAAGAATGGGAAATCCTTACTTGGGTGATCTGACAGTTCCAAGCGCTCTGAAAACTTTTGACATGGAATACGAAAATTGTTTGAAACAACGGACAAATCCTCAAGCAATTAGACAATTTTGTACCCTTTACAGCTTAATCATTAGGTGCCAGTGCATGCGGTCGTGTCACGAGGAAGAACAAGTCATCTAAAAATATTTATAATTTTTCACAAAACAGCTAACAAAATTGTCGAAGTCCAAAATATTGATTTAGCGCCGATTACAGCTGTCTTCGTTGGAAGGAAACCAAACAAGTAGTTGAAAATAGCTATCATGTCTATAATATTATCTGGTATGCTCATAAATCAATACACCTACGATACACAACCCTATAAATCGACCCACAATCCTCAGATGGGAACCATTTCCTTCAAGAATCTTTAGAGATTCGTTAAATATCTAGGGGTTTAGACTTTTTGAATGAAAAAGAGTTTTTATTGCAATCAATGTTTTTAGGTTAAAGTGATACCCCTGAGGTCGTTATGGGTTGGTTTGGAGGCTGGCTGAGACTGTTTATGATAAGTAGAATATTTCCGGCAACCATGGAGGGTTATGGTGATGTATACCTATGTGTCGAGGTATCTAATATTCAGGATTCATTTAAATGTCTATACTTTGTACCTAATTCAGACAAATTGGCTTGACTATTTTGACTATTTTGTGTCGGATAATAGTAGTCTATTCAGGATTAAAAGTATTTAATTTTCAAGATCTCAGACTGTGAAACTTCGATTGTAGGGTCGGTCTGAAGAATCTTGAACCATTTTATCTTTGGGAAAATGCTGCCATCGCACATTTTAGGAGACATGAGCAAAAATAAAGTTTATTAGTAAATGAGGATAGAAAGTTATTAGTTATAAAGATAAAAATGACATCTCTTTATTTTGGAGGTTGATGGTCGTCGAGTAACTTGGACGTAACCTAAGCTGACGCTAAAGAAGTCTGCCACGAATTTTTACACGAGAAGGTGGCCGATTTTAAAGGCGGATGACCATCTTAAGGCGCACCCTCTCTCTCACGTGGTCTTCAAGATCTTCTCAAAATATTCTCATAGATACTCAAATCAAGGGTAGACAAGGCGTGGATTATATATATATATACTCAAATCACTAAAATCTGCTCATCCCTTATGAAGTAAAGGGGATCGATTAGGAATCGAAGAGTCCTATTGTGCAGAGCCTCCGGTCTTCGCGCATTTTGGGGTCGGTTTTCTGGATCTGAACTGGGTTGACATTATGTTTCCAAACATTCTATATAAGTTTGTGATAAGTAATCTGAATAATTTATACTTTCCTCGACTTTTAATTTTCTAAACCTAAAATTTTCTCTAATTTTTATTCTACAATGTAATTTTGTACTATAAAATGTTTGATAATTTGTCCTGTCTGTCCGGAGCTTATTATCAGCAGAAGTTAGTGACGTTCCAATTTACGGGCATTCTCCGCGCATTAAGGCCACGAAAAAGATAAGCCAGTGAAGGTACGGCAATATTCTCCTAATTATATAAACTTTGGGTTTATTTCTATTCAAAAGGAATTTCTATCCGCAATGTGTTACTCACTACCAAGTTTAATCCAATGAAAGTATGAAATCGGCAAATCTCTCTCGACATGTAAAGATGCAGCAACCACAGCTTCCAAAAAATTCCCTCGATTTATTTCATCCTCCTTTTTTCTTCTATTGATCTGGTCTCTGACACTTGCTTTAACTTTTTGTCTTGTTAGGCCCTGTACTTCTTCGTGTGTGGTTTACCCGGAAGTAGATTTAATTTCTGCGACAGTTGGACGTTACTTATTTGTTCAATTCGTAAACTTGGATGATCATAGTTGCGTATTAGAGTTTGTTCCAAAATAAAAAATTCTTTTTTAAACAGCGGGTAGTAGGCTAGCCTGACTTCCAATTCAAACCCAATACTATTAATCTCAATAAAATTTTTCGCTAAAACGTCATTGCTTTAAATCGATGCATTCTTTATATATCTCCATCATATGTGTAAGGTTTGATAAAAGAGTGGATAACGTGGTGTCATAAAGTAGTGTAAACCGGACTGACGCCCTTACTTCTCCGAATGTCGCGTATTGCACGTAAGTGGAGACAAAGACCGGTTTACACTGCTTAACTAACTATGATAATACGTCATCCACTCTTTCATCAAACTTTACATTATGTATGTGAAAGTTTCATGCCTTCTTCTAACAGTATGCGGCCCCGATTGGCCATATCAACCATCTTCGAATCTCACGCATCCTTATTCGTCCCGAATTTCTTTTTTAACTTCAGGGGTAATCCTACCTTGTAATTTTTTATTTTTGAATTTTTTTATTTGCCGAAATGCTTAAATATTTATTGAAGAATGATATCTGAAAGTTTCTATAGGTGGAAGAATTTATAAAGTCGTTGAAATTTCAATTGCCCGAGTGAAGTCCCTCTGTCGTTTTGCTGTGTTGCTTCATTCAAAGCTATTGTTGAGAAGAATCCAACTGTGAAGAAGAAAGAGTGCATTGATCACGTTAAAAAAGAATGGGCAGTAGACTAGATAAATTTAGTGAAAAAGATCAAAAGTTTGAGTGGCAGAGGAAAATTGACCGGCAAGTTAATTAATGAATTGACGATATATTATGGGCTCGCTATTTGAAGGCACTGTCACTCGATTGGGAGAATGAAAAAAAAACAATCTGGGCAACGCTCTATCACAAAATTTCAACAAACAAAAACCCCGAGCATCATTTATGTCTTAAAGGCTTAGAATCATGGTGCACTTGGCAGTCACACAAGGCACTTGGAAGAAAAAAAAAAGCGACTACGACCACAACCGTCCTTTGCCAACTAAAGTATTCGAAGCAATCAAAGTCATTTATGAAGAATTGAGCAGTGATAAGTTGCTGGCACGTTGTTTAAGCGGATTCACTCAAAATTCCAATGGAAGTTTTAATGCACTTGTATGGTCCATGGCTCCAAAAACAGTTTCCAATGATAAAACTGTACTCGACATTGCTGTTCATCTTGCGGTTATTTGTTTCAATGATAGTTTTTGTGGAATTATGACAGTTATGGAAAAATTGGACATTGTAAATGGATTGAATTCCTACAACTTTTGCTGCAAAGCCTAGCCCACGCGCATTATTCTTTCCGAGCGATCACTTTCTGCAAAAGCAAAAGAAGATAGGAAAGCCTCACTCGCTTCAAGAAAAATTGGGAGGAAGAAAATGTTAAATTAGAAGGTCAACTTTACGGTGCAGGCATTGCAGATTAGAGGTATGTCAAAAACTACTATGCGATTTCAGTACATTAAACTTCAAACGCGTTTTTCTCAAAACCGTGTTTTTCGAGTTGGCCGTAACGATAGCGCCTACAATTCTCAACCGATTAACTTCAAATCTTAACTGTAACCTCATGATCATATTATCTAGTGAACATCGTAGGATTTTTGCGATAAAAAAAGTATGCATTTTATCGATGATTTACGACCGATTTTTCTTTCAAAAACAGCATTTCGACATAAATATCAACGTCATTTCTCTAAAAATCCAAATTTGAAGAAAATCCTACGTTGTTCACTCCGTTTTTGGATATATTTTAAGAATCGTTTTGAATTTTTATTCTATGTGCAGAATTGCGAGCAAGAGATGTACGGCTGTATCGAATATGTCGAGAAAACGTATCGAGTTTCAAGAGATGCAACGCCGCCATTTTGTATTTGAAAAATTCAATAAAAATTTGCCTTTGTACCTCAATACTAGTAAAAACATAATCGCTAAACGAAATTAAAATATATTAACCTGTTTCCCTCTGATAAAGCTAAGGAAATGACCCACGATTTTGTGCTCACAAGGTAGGATTACCCCTTCAACTTAATGTGCTGCGCTACTTTTAAGATTTAGAAATGATGCCGTTTCCCTAGTAGTTAATTGGATGAGATCAGGTCGAACACCTTTGTTTGGAATTCGCCCTTGCCCCAGGACAAGCACGGGGTGAATCGAAAAAGCATTTACGTTGTGCGATACCATCGGTACTGGTAGATAAATTTTGGATAATTTTAGATTTGCCTTGTATTTGTGGTAGAGATTTAACTTCTGCTGCTTTTTCTCCTTTTCTGATTGTCACCTATTGCTTTATCGACGTAAGTTCTTCGTTTCCAAGGATGATTCTCTTCAAAATTTTATTATCTTAGATTTAACCTTTGAAAATTAATTGGAGAGATATTCATCCAACAAATTCTTATCGTCTCTAATAGTAGCTCCAAAGTAGCGAAGTTGTACTTCAACGACAATCTCGGTGATTTTAAAGATAATGATGGGTATTAGGTGGCATTAGGTGATACCAGTTTCCAATTATGGAAATTTGCTGTAGTGCAACTAGCGTTCATTTATTTTCATTTCTGCACTTGCCTTCATGGTAGGTAACTCTTTTTCTAAAATCTCAATCGCGAATGAGATAAAAACCTATTGACGTGTATTAATAGAAACGCACGACCATGCATTTCCGAAAGCTAACAAAAACGGACTCGTGTCGCGCCGTGCGGTAATTCACTCGATTTTTGTAATTCGTACGTCGCGTCGTCTTCGGCGCAAACCGCTTTGATGTTTAAATTTGCTTACGTGTCTAGTATTTTTAATGGTAGCAGCACTGGTCGCGATCGCGAACTGTGGACGTCGGCCCGTTAGAGTGATAACCAGTGAATTCTTAAACACCATGACGCATAGCGTCCGCGTGGAGTACCTACTCGGACGAGAAGGGAAAAACGAAGAATGAAGAAAGAAAGGCACGCTACCGGCGAGTATACGCGTAGATTCCGAGTTTGCAAGTCGTAAATCGTCTTTTGCGCCGTATTGAGGAATGGAACGTGTTTTTTCTACCGCTCGTAAACCCAGTGAGTGCGGATTGCTGATGCCGTAGGTGCGTGAGAATTCTGCAAATATATCGCGGCGATTAAAGTGCGGTAATGTTTATGCTTGTAAATATATGATCATACAGTCGTAGGCAAAGTTGATAACGTGCGGCATAATTTGGAACCCTCGAATTTTGAAGTATGTAGATTTTAAGGGAGCATTCAACGAGAAATGCACACAATCGTGGTGAAAGATAGATTTTTTTAGGAACACGACCCTATCAACGCGAAGCATTTTTCTCTCCCACCTTCGAATATAGGGAGAAACCAAGCCTAAAATCTAAATTCCAACCAAAAGGCCTTCCCTAGATTTTTAACTGTCTTTCAATTTATCTGGCCAATACGGAAGATTATGGCTTCGAACCCACTAAACATCATTTTTAAAGAGACTAATGTCCTGAACTGAACACATACAACGATTGGTTGACAGCACTTACGATGCTGACTATACCTACATGTGCAATTAATACTTAAAGTAAACTATACCTGCAGGTATAGTCGACATCGAATGCGTTAAAATTCATTGGGATGCCTTGAATGTTTGATTTAATAGAGCTCATAACATACCATATAGCAGGTGCTCCAATAAAGAGAGACGAAACCTTGTGTACACGAGTCTTAATTTTTCTTCCCAATTTTAATTACCTGGATGAAATTATATCCTGCACACATGTTTCCTTGTATCCTAAGCCAATTAGCCTTCTTTATATTATTATTAATCTTGGAATCTGTCTGGCTACTGTGATAATGGCCGACGGTCCCGTGCGTGTGATATCGAAGAAGCTCAGATCCAGATATCTATTCTTTAAGAAAAGGCTGCCTGCTGTTGAGTAGAGCGTCACAACAACACTGCTAAGCCTGATGTTATGCAAATGGTTGTTGACTACCTAATATCCAGTAAGGACAGTAGTTATAGTCCTGAACTATTTTTTCTTAATTTAGAAGATTCTCATTGCAACCCATGAAGGTTCTGGATTGTTTGAACCCTACCAATTTTAAAGGCGGTTCTGGGCCTTGTGAGGGCAGTATCCCCGTTCCTCCCCCATGCTCTCATCAGCCTTTTTATTACTTTTAAAGCATCGATAATCTGGTACCAACATGAGGTAAACCGTATGTACTTGCCTGAGTAACATCTACTGAGACATGATGGCGACCATCTCGGCTTGGTAGACCATGGAGTAGCGACCAAGCGGCATATATTTATTCTTGCCCTAGGTCGCACAGTGAATCGAATAATAGGGACTAGAGGAACTAAATTCTGATGAAGATATCTTCTCTTCCAGGTGCCTCATATAGTAAGTTTATCACTAATTGATGTAAATGGCACAAAAATGTTCAAGTGACGGGGAGAGGGGCTACTTAAAGTGCGAGAAATAGACTATACAGGATATGTGACGGATTTGTAACTTAAAGATTGTTTATAACAACTCTAAAGTTTTGTACTTTTATACTGTATATATATGTATATTGTGGGCACATGGAGGGACAACGCTGCTTTCTAGGAGCTCTCTAAATCCAGCGTTAGGGGCGGATCAGTTCCCATCATCCAGTCCTCTCATGGTCACACTCTCCGGCTTATGTCTCTCCATCCCCTCCTGTCCTTTGTCTTGTCCTTCCATTTTCTGATTCCTATTTCTCTCAGGTCCTTTACCATTTCCCTCAACCACCTTGTCCTGGGTCTACCTCTCCTTCTGACTCCTCCCGGTTCCCATTCTAATAGTATTTTTATTATCGTGTTTTCCGCCCTCCATACTGGCCCTCCATATTGTTGTTTTATTTTCTTTACGATGTCTTCTTCAATTTATTTTTCCAGCTCATGGTTCATTCTTTGTCTATACTCATTTTCTCCAACCTTAACTGGTCCCACTATTGTTCTGTACTTAACTTTGCAATAATATTCAATATTTATATTTATTTTATCCGTCAGATAAATCTGCAGTGTTGCTGTCATTTTCTACGAGTCACGAGTCACTGATAATATAATCTTCATTTTTACCTTGTCTTTCAAAATTCAATATTGTTGAAGTTGGTTAAATGTATCGAGGTTCATTTGATGCTGATGGAGATGGAAACTGTAACAAATTTAATACAGCTACAGGTATATTGATTGTAGCTTTCGGGGAACATCTCTAACACTATTTATGACTGGGTCAGGTGTAACAAGTAACATATTTAATAAATCTGTATTACTTGCAAGACGGTTTCTTTTTGAGTATGCCGTTCTCTAAATGTGCTAAATTAAAAATTTTGACATCTGAAGAGCATAGTATGATGGAAGCACAAGGTGACCAGTTTTCTGCATCAACTTTCGAGTAACCTCATAGGAATGCGAAATTGATTTTGAGTCCACGTAGTATGCCAAAGCTTCATCACTACTTACAATTGAAGATATTCTGATGCACTCATCAATACGAGTTTGTTTTATTCTGAGAGCTCGTTTAGGTGACGTGGTTGTTACTTCTTTGATTAAATTTGCTGCGTCTCGTTGTCCAGAAGCACGAACGGACATTTCCGCTGCGAAAGTTAATACGCTTGTTGCGTGGGATTCTGACAATTTCTGTACTCGCCTTCTTTTCGTCCTAAGTGAAGCGTCCCCAAATTCCAACTTGGGTCTTCCAGCTCCTGTAGAGGTAGAAGATTGTGGTTCATCTGACACATACGGGACAATTTCTATTTTAAAATTAAAACTTTCTGTACCAACCACTCTTCATTATTCCTTAAAAAAGTTCTAGTTTTCGTGACGAATCATTCCATTTTTGCAATATTTTCAAAGAAAACAGTTTCATTGAATTGTTTAGTTGTTGTAATGAGCGCTGTGTTAGGCTTCTTAGATTGAATTTTTCTGATAAATAATCGCATAATTTAGTAATCCGATCATTTCTTTTTGTATCTAATCCATTCATCAAAAAATTTCTGTCTTGTAATTTCAAAGCGTCTCTCTGAAAAATCACAAAAATTCTGGTTAAAGCAGAGAAACGCAAAATAAATTTTGCACAGCAACAAAGTAGACAAGTAGTACTAAAACAGGTTAAAATACCAGGCCGATGCTATTCGGTACAATATAACAAAATCTCTATTGAAGTATGTAAAATGAATTTTATTCTAGACAAAAATGAAACCATCATTACTAGCAAATTTTAAACAACCACGAAGGTACAAATATGTAACATACACAGAAAAATAGTACACACCTTCTACAATATTCATTATAATAATTGTTACACAATACACTTTGAAACACAAATAACCTATAACTGCAATTGTAAGATTAGTACTAGTCAATGTGCTATCTAAGGGCTACATAAGACGTGCCTTTAGAATGTCGTTACCTGCATGTAATTAAACGGTATTTAGAACAACCCATTACGGTTTAGAAAGTTAATTTTGTCCCTCTAGAATACATTATTCGCTTCAGTGTGGCTCAGTCCCCATAGGTCTCTGCTCCCATTTCCTTCTTTCTCAGAGACCCATCCGTAAACTAAACGAGTTCTTCTGCTTTCAGAAAGGATGTCTTAGAAAGACTGTTGCTATCTCACTAAATTGGCTGATAGTCCCGTCTCAAACGCCATTTCTCAAAGAGCAGAAGTAACGCCAAAAATTTCCAGATGTCAGGAGCTAAATTAAAAATATTGTTTTGCACTGTAGTCCATATGCAAAAACGAACTACTCCTTCGAATGAGTTCTGTTTTACTACCATTAGGTACCTATTGTGGAATTTTTGATAATGAAAGTCTGCTCTTTTAGTTGCTACAAAACTTAGGCTGGTACACATTAGGGAATCAGATACTCCTACTCCGAGTGTTATTATTATTACTACCGTAGATTTCATCCAGGTCTAATTCGGACAATTTGTACATAGAGAAGTAGTGGAAAAAATGATTTTGAAGCATTTCTATACAAAAGCAAGAACTGAACCGCATTTTCGTTCAATGATATTTTACGACCCCAGAGATGGTCTCACTTACCATAACAACAGTGTGTAAATCAACATTCCCTAGGTTTTGATAATCTGTTACCAGCAGGAACTACAACTTATCACGCGTGTTTGAAATTCAAATTTCGCCTTAGTGGTCTGAGTGACAAATTTCGTCAAGGTTTTCCATTAACTAGTGCTATTTCAAAAAATATGAATGCAGTGAGTAAAATGAGTGACACGGACTTGCACATGACTTTCTATGAACTAGAGTCAAATGGAGTCAACCCAAGTTGAGCCGTCGTATTGCTAGGATGTCTATGTATATCAACGATTTTATTCAAACATTTAACTGTCAAATGTTGTATGCCGGATGGAAATTCAAAGAAATATTTGTCTCAGGTAGATAAATGAAATTTGGACTATAATATTATTCCAAATAAAGATATTTGGAAGTAATTGTTGAGTGATGGTCGACTGTTTGGATTAACTCCAAGTTGTCAGCCGCTGGTTATGTTGCAATGGTGGCCTTAGAAAATCATGAAAGTCTTGAACATATTCAAATACTAATGTAAAACATCGGATAATCGTTCAGCATAACAGTACATGACAAGTTATGAATTTATTAAAGCCCAATTATGCCCAATTACCAACTCATGCTTCCAGTTCAAATGATTTGGTTCTATCTCTGTTTGTTAGAAATAAAATGTGTGCAACGCGTTTTGCAACACCTGTAAAGATGTGGATGTATTCAAAAGTTACGTATTTGAAATGCTTTTCCTTCCAATGGATGAAAGTGTTAGGAAAACTGGTTCCAATCTATGTAGTGTAAGTGTAAGTATCGATTATAGGAGAAAATTATTAATTATTTCATATTTTATTTGTTGATGTGTTTATTGAAATTTTAGGTATGTAGATTCAAAAATAATGACATCATCAATCGTTCATTTACTTCTACCACCGTCTGTATGTTACAAGTAAATAGATGCAGCTAATTAAAAGGCAGATTACGCAGGTACACGAAATAATTTGTATGCCTAACAGTTATGCCACTCGGTGGGTGCGTCGCAGAAATACATATATTACAGGCGGTTTTATTGCAACCTGGAAGATGAATCGGAATAGTACTGGATTATATAAATCTTATGAACGGCACTTGAAGGAACATAATACGTGAAGGTTAGATCCGATTCTTTAGATTTGGGGGATATTTTGTGAAAATAATGACAAATGTGCTGTATCATGCGTGACTGTACATAAAAGGGAAAACAAATTTGACCTTTATTTCCTTCTTCAGGCAAAACGAACAAAATATTTAAGAAGCAAGAGCAAGACTTGGGAGCGAGTAATGACGATTAAAAAAATAGGAGAGAGCGTAAGAACTTGATCGAGGCAAAATAATTCAAATCTCGACATCTACGGATGTAGGAGAATGGATTGTGTTATGCCTTCAAAAAGTGTGAGATTCCTTTTTCTATTAACCTTAGGAGGTTCATCGTCCACCGTACTAACGATTCTTGGATTATTCTTGCTAACCAGTAGATCGATGTCGTTGATGTAACCTACTCCCTTGCTATTGGGAATCCTTGTTATCTCTTTTGGTTGCAGAAGTCGAGATCGAAAGTGTGAATTGCTGCGATCCTGTTCATTGAGCAAGTCCTTCATCTCGCTCTTTTCGGTTTGAAAAGGAACTTCACATGTAGGGTCAGACCCTACAGGTTTCTTCTTTGTCCTCTTCCTTACGATCGCCACATTATCATTTCACCAGTCCATCATGGAACTTTCTTTATGGTGGTCGCTTTTCTGTTTCATGATTTGCGCCCTTTTAGTTATGGCACAAATATCGGTCTGAAATACACTGACATAGGTTCGCAGCTTCATGTTTCATGTCAGTGATATGTATAGTATGTCTCATTACGTTGAGTACCTGTTGGGTGGTGTTTGGAGCAGAGACAGCTGTAAACTAGTAAACTTCTTGGTTTTAAGAGGGCCATTTGAATTTTTAAACTATAGGTTTAAACTAAAAGAACCTAGAGAAAGCAAGAAAATTAAATAAATCAAATAATCAACATTATGTTCGTTAAAAGGTAATAAATAAATAAATGAATAAATAAATACTAAAAGTGATATATTCAGATCCCAATTGAATTACTAGTAAGAAACCTACTATCGAGACATAAATTAACTAGTAAGTATGCTCTACAACAAAACCTTTAAAATGGTGGAAACAATAAAGCAAAAATAACATGGTATACTACTAAGCAAAAAGCTCGATCCACCTCAGAAAAGATATCTGTTCGTACTGAAATATTAAATAGAGTAAAGAGGAATAAGGACTGATCTTGGAAAATCAGGCATGTTAAATTGTAAATACCGTACCGATGCAAATATATGGTACTTAAACAATCCTGATATTGCTGATAACAGGTCAAATCTTTCGATATACTTCAATTGAAGGAATGATGATAGGTCCAAAGGTATGTGATTGAAAACTCATATTAGACTCGACATTAATATTTCAGAAATTGTAAATCTTGAAAGCGTAGATTCGTGATAAAAAAGGTAAACTTACCATAAAACGTATATTTGAGAATTAGCAAATCTAGTAATTCATAAAGCCATAGCTATAAAATCCATAACTTAAGTACATAATTAAATCAAATGTGGCAATTAGCTGATCCGCTCTTTAAGTAGTTTATACTAAATTGTATCATGACTAAGCAATTTAATCACTCATTAAATATATAAATATATAAATATAACTTTAATGGATCTTTATCTTTATTAAATTAACTCAAATTTAAATGTGTACATCCAAACTTAACTTGGCTCAAATTCAAATACTCCTTACCAAAAGTCCGGGAAAATCGCAAAAGAGCAGTAAAATACGTTCTAGAAAGGTGGCGAAAACATTTAAAAAATTGACTTTACCTCAAGTATGAGGGAATTCGAAACATGTGCTCTTCTAAACAGACATTTTGTAATATGGAAATTTTGAGATGTTTCTGATGTATTTCGGCATCCTAAAAACGAGTTTGAAATCTTAATTGCCTATCATTCACGAATTTTTGTAACAACCATTTTTATGTAAGCATGCATCATATGTTGGATAGATTTATCTAAATAAATAAATAAATAAATAAATAAATAAATATTGCATAATGTATAATAATTGTATAATGTTTAATTTCTTGCAATAAATATGCATCTAAATCAGATATTACGCATTATCAGGCATTTACCAGCGTATGAAGTTATTGTATTTTCTATGTTGTGGTACAAAACGTCGTTACTAACATGTTTGTGGTCTACATACTTGATTTATGTTTATGACTGTACAGTGACTGACTATGAATTAACAAATGAGTGCAATGCCTAGGAAGTGTGTAAATAATGTCAACTGTTTTTGTTATGTGGGGTAATAACTTTTAAATCCCAAAAATGTACTTTCACCCAACTTGTACGAAAAGCTCCTCACATACGTTGTAAGACTTGTGAACATTGTTAACATGTTGGTTGAAACGTACAAAACGTAAAATGAGCTTTGCAGTGCCTACGGTGTGGAGAGAGCCGAAAGATCATGCAACAGATTGTTACTTTTGCCTCACTAACATACAGATCATCGGACCGAAGTCCAAGTAGTGGCCACGTCAAGCACTAACTCCGGGTCTAAAAATATTACCGACGAACCACTGGTTGATCCTAAAAACGTATATATACCACCACTGCATATTAAATTGGGCTTAAAGAAAAAATTAGTTAAAGTACTAGATCGGAACGATAGAGGGTTCTTGTATCTCAAACTGAAACTTCCGATAGTTAACGAGGCATACATAAGGAAGCCATTATTGTGGGACCACAAATACGAGAAGCTATGAAAGATGGGGAATTTGACAACATGCTGACTGCAGTTGAACTAATAAGGGAAGATCCTGAACCCGGAAATTCAAGATATTATGAAAACACTCTGAGTGGGTGAAAAAAAATTTTGGAAATGGAAGATTTTGATGGTGTTTCAAAAATTTCTTTGAGGAGTTTCATCACCATGCAGGATAATTCATTCCCTGTTTCAATATAAAGAAAAATTATATTGGAAGTATTTTAACGTATAATAAAATCGATAGGATAATGCTGGTATAGTATTGTAAACTCTAATGCAAAATAATTTACAATATAGTTATTAATTTTTGGTTAGTTTTTGAAATTAAATACAACACTACAACTACAGGTTTGTTATACAATCAACCAATATCTATTGCCTATTATTAATCCCAAAGGTGTTTAACTGTCAAAAAAATATTTCAAAAAGTTTATACCATTTTCTCTTGTCTGTTTAATAAAACTCATTCCAACAAACAATTTCTTTTTCTGTATCTCTTACCATGAGCGAGTTATGCGCATCGGCAAAATGCAAAACTTTCCATTTCTAACATTTTTTTTCACCCACTCAGAGTGTTTTTCCGCAGAAAGAAAATGCGTAGTAAATATCAATGTGTAATCTACATTTTCCCAAAGTTTCATAATTTTTGAATTTTCCCGGGTCGGGAATCCTCCCTTGTAAAGGCATGGAGAGCTTTTAAAACAGTTGTGAACCATGTCCTGGGAATTGTCAAAGCTCAAAATTATAAAGATTTTGAAACTAAATTACTTAGTGCCTACAAGAAATGGGATGTAACATGTTATTAAAAATTCACTTTCGGATGCTCATCTCGATTTATTTCCGGAAAATTTGGGTGCCGTAGGCAAGAACATGGTTTCACCGGGACGTTGCAACCATGGAAAAGCGATACCAGGGCAAATGGAGTCCTAGTTAGTTTGCTGATCACTGCTGGACATTAATCCGAAATGCGGCAGGCACAAAATATCGCCGTAAAAAATCCGCAACAACATTTTGAAGTAAGTGCAACATTAAGAACATACTGTTATTGATATATTTCAGTATAACACACAACACTTCGTACCAAACAATGTATGGATGATAGAGAAAATCCAAGATCATTTTCTGCTCTCTAGTGTGATTTTACTTAACATACGCCTTGTTATATCCATGTTACAAAAAAGGTTAATTTTTGTTTATCAGTGTAATCATCAAAATCAGACAATCGGACAATTTGAGCAGCTCGTTACTATTTACGAGGGCGGTCCTATAAGTACTTAGCCTCACCGCCCGATGGCGCCACTATCGTGTAGTACATTCTCGTAGACGGCTGCTGTCAAAATTTCAGCCGAATCGGACTCGTAATTTTGTTTTGACCGCGTGTGAAAGCTGCATGAAATTTTCGGTATGAGAAAGCTGTCAATAAGCGCAACCGTGTGACCACTTCAGAGCAGTGTTTGACGCCTTTTAAGCGCAATCCGAAGGAGTTTCTGCGTCGTTTCGTGACCGACAGTCGAAACAGTGGACTTCATCCGACGAACGTGCTCCGAAGAAGACGAAGACTGTCCTATCGGCCGGAAAGGTAATGGCCACCGTTCTCTGGGATTCACAAGGTGTGATCTATATCAACTACCTGGAGAAGGGCAAAAGGGTTACAGGGCTCTACTATGCCGAATTATTGGGCCGATTCGACGCCGAATTGCAGAAAAAACGACCCCATTTGTCGAAGAAACCACCATGATAACGCACTGGCTTGCACATCCGCTATCGCCATGGCCAAATTGGTCGAATTGGGCTACGAACTGCTGCTCTATCCATAGTATTCTCCGGATTTGATCCCGTACAACTTCTTTTTGTTTGCAAACTCGAAACAGTCACTTGCCGGGTAGAAATTTGTGTCGAGTGAGGAGGTCATCGCCGCCACGGAGGCCTACTTTGGAAACCTCGAGAAAACGTATTTTTCAGACGGGCTAAAGAAGTTGGAGTACCGCTAGGTCAAGTGTATCGAGCTAAAAGGAGAGAGATGTTGAGAAATAAATCGCCACTTTTCCAAAATTTTCGTTTTTCTTTTGTAGGCTAAGTACTTATCCGACCGCCCTCGTATATCAAGTATCCAAAGCTGAATTATCTGCAATAAAAGGGATTATAGGATCTTGTTCACTGCGTGGAAAATGTGGTTTTGCTCTACCGCATACGCAATATATGTGCGTGCCACACGGCAACGGGAGTGTATTGTAGAAACAGTAGCAACAGGCAAACGCTAAATTCGTTGCCAACTTAAGGTAGTAACCACAAGCTCGAAACTTAACAATTTGAAAATTACGTTCCAGCAAAATATAGCGTTTTAATAGAAAATGCTACAATGTGACCCTTATACATGTATGACACTTGGTATTAAATTCCTTGTTGTAGTATGGTACAAAAATATGCTAGTATCAATAGATAGACGGATATTCGATTTCTTCCTCACCCAAATTCATTAATTACACTTTTACATAATTCAGACCACGACTAATCAATCGACGTTTTCAATTTTAATCCACTAAAATTCTCATTAATCGAAGTTCATGCTGCCGTCACACGAATGCATACGTTATGATTGAATATACGGCAACAATAACGGTCCCAGGGGGAACCACGGACCGGTCCCCGATCTATTTCGTAAATCGGAAAAACGCACGCTACCTCCCACTTAATCCATAATGCCAATATTTCCCAAAAGACTACAAAAATAATGGAGCAATTTTAATTTTCTTCATGGCACTTAACTGTTTTGTAAAAAGAGAAACTAAAACAGGATAATAGGGGAATGGTTTTTCAGAGGATGTACCTATATCCATTGGAAGTTAAAAAAAGCAATTTTTTGGAATAAAATTTAATGGTTTAGATTTTGAATTATTCAGGAGTGCTAGAAGCAAGTTCAATACTCGCAAACCATTACTAAAAGCTAATTCACCGAAATTGTATAACATTTCACTTAAATAATACAGATTTTCTAATAACGCATTCGTAATAAAAGTTTTCCTTTTACAACCGAGATCCGGAATATCTATAATTTTCTAGATGGTAATTCCCCATATAACGGTGAGTTTGTTAGGTAAATTAGCGCAGTTGGCCGCGGTAATGATATGCGTTCGTCTCTGTTTTTCTGTTGGTAGCGATAAAAGCCCCCGGCTTCAATTGTTTTTCGGACGGTTAATTTGATTTACGGTAGGAGCGAGTTATGAATAAGTGAAACGCTTCCGTACGCATAATTTTCGTGCCGTTTACCTAACTAACCACCGCGAGATAATTTGGACGCGTTTAAATTTTCATCTTGTCCGAATTGGGCAAGCGATGCACTAATAAATGATAACCTTTCCGCTAGCGCTTATATGTACCTGCCGTGTGAATCGTGGAGTGTTCGTAATTTTCTTCCTTCCTTCATAGTATTTTAGTAGATTTTTAAATGCGATATAAAAACGTAATTCTTATCGATTTTATCGTTATTAATTTTCGCTCAATAAATGATGAACTAATTGGAGTTGTAGAGGTAATAGCAAGAAATGCGAGCGTAGACGTTCTTGGTAACAAATTGTCTCAACGATTATGCCACTTACCATTCTTTTAAACATGTTGTTCAGTGCAAATAAGTATAAGGACACCGTCGTTAAAAAATATGTAAAATAAATAAAATTACCCTTACCACATCTTTCGGAGATAATTCCAGATACGTATTTCAACAACGCAACGGTGGAAAACTGGGGGAATTAAGTAATTCCAGTGATATCCGGCTAACGCCCAAAACGAACACCTCGCAACGGGCACTGTACAACTCTAAAGCAGTGCACAATGAACATCACACACTGAACACCCGCGCCGAACATACCAAACATTACTGGCGCTTGTTGGTCAGTTATGATGTAGATATATGCACTAAGCCTTCGTATAATCAGGTTCTGTAAGCGAAACATATTTTCCAAGAACAAGTTAGGGTGGCTTATCAACAATTTCAGAAGATAGATCCTATTTACCGGAAGAATTTTACATTCAATGCCATAAAATCTGGTAAACTGGAAACAACACAAACCAAACAAACCAACAAAGATTCATTCAGAACAATTTTTTTCTTTCTAATAATTCTATGATACATGATTCTATAAGCTAAAACTTTTACGATCACTAGTTGCAGTAGTCACTAGTGACATGATCAGGTTATATATATATATAGGATATTATCTTATATTCATACATAATCCTGTCCTCTTCTACCCTGGGGTGTACAGGTTTCGTATACGAATCGTTTCCACTTTTTTCAATCTTCTGCCATCTCTCTAGCCGAATTCCAACTGCTTCCTCTCTCTTTTATGATCTTTTCTACATCGCTGTTCCAGGTTCTCCTTGATCTACCTCTTTTACTTTTCCCCATCTGTCTTGACTCACATATTTGTTTACCCTGTTTATCTTCCTGCATTCTTAGATGGCCGAACCACATCAGTTTCTTCCGTTCCAGCGGTTTTCTAATTAGTTTAACATTTAATTGTTTTCTAATAGCGTCGTTTCTTGTTTTACCCATTCTTCTCACTTCCAATACACTCCTAAAAATTTCATCTCAGTGGCTCGTAATCGCTTTTGTTGCCTTTTCGTCAGGACCCAGTTTTCTCCTCCATATAGAAATATCGGCACATACAGTGTCTTGTATATTGACATTTTGGTCTTAGTCGTTATTTCACTGTGATTTAGGAATTTTCTCTGTAGTGCGTAGTATATACGGTTTGCTGCTCTTATTCTCACATTTATTTCATCTTCTAAATCTCCCCTTTCGTTGATAGTGCTTCCAAGCTACTTATAGTTTGCTACGTTTTTATTTTCGTCTTTGCCAACCTTCAATGTTGTTTCCGCTACAGCTTTGCCTACTGTCACGACCTTTGTTTTCTCGATATTTATTGTAAGCTTATGTATCAAAAGTCTATCATTCCAGATTCTTAGGTTTGTTTGCAATTTTTCATCAGAGATATATCATCTGTAAAAGCACAACTCTAAAGGAAAATCTTTCCATTTTATCTTGGCACACTATAGTTTCATATATTGCGCTTGGTAATAGGACTAGGCTAAATACACTTCCCAATTTGTTGTTCTAAATTTCTCTGACAGTCTACTTCCTGTTCTTACTTGGTTCCATGTTCCCTTGTAAATACTTCGACTGCAATGAGCTCATCCTCTACATCTTTTGTTCTTAGGGTTTTCCATATCATCTTCCTACTAACACTATCAAATGCCTTCTTCATGTCAATAAAATACACATATAACTCTGGTTCTTGCTCTATTATTTATTGTACAGTAGAGGTGTGGTTTTGAACAATGCGTCTGAATCTGAATCCACTTTGTATTTCCGCCAATTTACTTTCTGCTAATGATCTCTATCTTAAGTACATATGTTTCATTAAATTCTTTCCTTTGGCCACAATCTTTTAAGTCTTTTACTAATTAGTCCTTCCATTAGCGGGTTATGATGGTTTTTCTACGACATTATGGAGTGTGATGGCTTCTTGCACTGTTGGAACAAAAGGAGGTTAGTCTGCAGTGTATGATTTCGTACATATCACATTGAATATCTTTTGCAGGCTTGGTCCCCACATTATATTTATTTTCAGGTTATGCTATAATGGAAAAGGTACAAAGACGATTATTGAAGTTTCTTTCGTTCAAAATCGACAGCGTGTATCCCGAATGAGATATTAACTATAATCCATTTATGAACCGACATTCATTTCAGTCATTGTATCCTCACCATGAAATACTTGGGGCGCGTTGTATTTGGAAACTGCTTCATTTGTTGATGCCTTTAGCCTCCTTGGTGCTCTAAATCTACAGCTCCCTAGGATTTCATTTAATTACGTCCCTTCCAGGTCCAGAGACGAACCTGCTCCAAAAGTCACCACTAGGACAATGCCTAGATGTGCTAATTTGTATCACAGTAATATATTTTGGAATATAATTGACCGATTATGTTAATTTTTCTATTGTATTTTGCGTTTATGTCTTTGTTTATATTATATAGCACGTTTTTTTGATGTGTTGTTTCCAAATCAGTTTGCTATGTAACAAAAATAAATATTTTACAGTTTATTTTCCCTTTTTGTAGCCGTTGTTGGAACTTATTCAGGTTATTTTGTACTTAAATTAGAGGCTATTAGAGGATCCTTATATCAGGAGAGAATAGCTGTATCATCGACAAACATTCCTGCTGTCCCATATACTAGTGGTTCAAGAACACCGCCTTGTAGCACTCGTAAGCGAATTAGAGAATAGCCGGTTGTTTCTTCATTTACCTTGATTTGAAAGATTCTCTCATTCAAGTATGATTTTAGGAGGTTGAAGTGAACTGATGGAAGTGCATGCTTGATTAATTGCTCCAGGGCACTTTGTAGGAAGCCTGGTTAACACCAACAAATACTTCGCTACAGTATTGTTTGTTTGGTAAGAGATTTATGGGTATCGAGGAGGAGACATCTGTTGGTTCTTTTCCTGGATTATTGATCATTACAATGTGTGGGGTTCTTGAGATATGTTGACCTGTATATAAGTCATAGAGAACCATTATAAATATAGTTTAGTAGCACTCGTCCTTCTTCTGATAGTTCATTCATAATTTTGGGCGGTATGTGGTCAATTTTGCGAATCTAGAAATTGAATTTCTACCGCGATTTTATTTGGTATTAAGAATCTATTTTTTGATGTACTTCATTGTCCAATGGTTGGAATACGGAAACCAGGTGTTCTGAGAATAGGCAGACAACGTAGGCAAATACACAAAACTTCCGTTGCGACGAAAAATTATAATAGAAATAGAATGAAAATGATAAAATTGAAGATAACGGTGGCTGCAGGTTTCATAATCGAATAGAAGCATTTCATTTTACGGTAGGTAGTCGCAAAACCTTAATTCCCTTGAAATAAGGAAAAATTTAGAAGTGATACATATTAGTTAAGCTGGTGGGAGAATCTTCAGCGACTTGACGAGAACACTCGAATAAAGATAAAAAGGGAAGCACGAATTGAGAGCAAGAAAAAGAAGAGGCAGACCAAAACTGACTTGGAATGAGAATATGGAGAAGATTTTGGAAGAAACAGGGAAAACATGAAAGGAAGAGGAAGTTATGACACAAGACACGAAGCAATGGCGTGATTTTCTGTATGAGTTCTACGGATATTACCGACTAAATAGATACTGCAAGCAAAAGTACTGCTATTAAAACCATTCACCTGGAGTATTACTTTGCATTTTTCTGAAACATGTATAACAGCTACCACAGAAAGAAAAGAAGCTATTAAAGCATTTGAAATGTGGTGTTTCAGGAAAATGATGAAAACTGTTTAAACAGAGGGAATCACAAATGAGGAAGTACTAACAGGAGTACAAGAAAGATGAAGCATTTTCAAGGCTGTATAAAGTATATATCGATAGAGCATGTACCCAACCATGGCAGTTTATTCTTCTGTTCATATTTAAACGACATCTATGTGCTTTGCACTATTGCTAGCCTTACGTTATACTACATTATACTACTTTGGGGCAAGACAACTAGAGTAGGCCAAAGACTGATACGCTCTGCCCATCACCCTAATTCACATCTCCGAAGAGCTGGCGACCTACGGTTATATAAGCCTTGTCGGTATATTTGGAGCTCTATCTCAAGTACCTAGATACCTGACTTAGCTACTCGTGGAATAGAAGTACTTATATGGAATGAAGATACTGTTCTCTGCGGCGGTGTGCCCGAAGAGTATTAAGCAATACGACGATGGTGGTTAATGGTGGCAGAATGTCTGAGAATTTCGTATTTGAAAGAAAGATGTTACTTATCATTTTAAAGTATGGATGTTGAGTGTAGGCCCTGAGCATATTTCTAATCCCAGCTTGGACAGGGGGAGGAACAAGCTCCAAGGAACTGCAGAAATGTGAACATTGATAGTTAAAGTTACTTCACGAACGATTATACCCTACGCATGATTTCCAGTTATAATTTAATTAAATACTTTAACAGTAGTAATTATTCATACTATTATCAATTCTATATAAAATACATTATCCCTGATATTTTGATGTTTTGTGCTTCCATGTTTACTTACTGTTAGTCCGATAGTTAGTAAAGATTTTTTTACATATAGCACTAATCTAGGTATGAATTTCATATTCCAATTATATGTTAATAATATTGGAGTTAATATGAAATACTATCTCTATTAAATTATTACATATTTAACTATTCAACTTTAACCCCTCTAATTTTGGTGGTGATAAAACAATCGTTTGAGCGAATAAATTCTATCAACGTACAACAGGTCAATATTCAGTAAATTATCACAATAATTTGAGCCATTCTAAACCTTCAAGTGAGAATTGTTAAACTATTCCAAATAAATATTTCTTGACGAAAGTTTGTGTTTCTAGTGCAACTAAATATAACTGATAATGATGAACTAATGCTGGCACATAAATCTAGTAATGTCACTGAACTCGCAAACACTCGTAAGGTGTTGGTCGGAGACATTCGATTAATTTGAATCTTAATTAAGATTTATAAAATATTGGTTGCGCAAATAAATGTTATTATATAACAAATAGACACCTAACGATAAGACTGTTTCAATAAACTTATATTTTGGGGTAAAGCTGAAACTTGCGTATATGCTATTGATAGGTACAATCTGCAAGTAGTAACTTGTTTCTAAATGAAATACTAAATACTGAAAGTTAAGTCATCGTCCATCGACGTTTCGTATTCTTTAACACTTTTTACATTGTTTCCTGCGTTTTTTCTAAGAAGTTGTTCATGTGCAACGTAGTTTGCTTTAAGTTGATTCCCTTATATACCGCAGATTTGGTTTTGTCGACCCGCCGCCGTCTATGTAACTTTCTTGCAGTCCGTTCTTGTATTTAGAAGGTGCTGAAGACTCCATTTGTGATTTTGGTTTAATGTATTCTATCAGCGATAGCTCCAGGCACCGTATTCCCAAATTCTTTGCATAATGTTTACACTTTATTTTGATTCAGAGTGCTGCTCAATTTTTTTAAAAATAACATCCTTTCTTGGATATGCTTAGTGCAATCTTAAAATTTAATTTAATTTATTACTATTAATGATATTGTGCTTACAACTATCAAACAAGTCGAGTGCGGCCTTATGCATCAGTATGCATTGTACAAGATTATTATATAATCTAAATTAGCTAAACTTATTATTATAAAACTTTGTGAGGTTTCGTACGCTTCAGTCTTCTTATTTCATGAGCATTGTCCAGGAACCGGATGACTTCCACGTTGACATGTCCAAGTAGTCCTTTTTCGTGGCTTGTTGCAATTTCCTGAATCATTTTGCAGATGCATTTAATTGTCGAGTCATCATGAAGTTCTTACTTACCTACATAGCGGTAAGCATTTGTGATCAATCGAAGAAATTTGTTTTGGCCTCGTTGAATTATTAATTAATTTTTTAACTTAATGCAACCCCATAATTGCACCCCGTATGTCCAGATTGACTTTATTATGGACTGATAAATCAGTCTTTTGGATCTAATCAATTTGGGGAGTATCTTCGTACTAACCAGTACATTCGTCCAGTTTTAAGTCTAATCTGCTCAGCTTTCTGTCTGATGTGATGTTTCCAATTAAGTCTATCATCAAGATGGAGGGTTAATAAATTAAAAATGTATTTTCAACAGTTGTTGGGAATCTTCTGCTTGATAGTTTCCTTCTTCTGATTTCGATTTCCTCGCCTTTCTTTTTAGTTTAGGCCATCCATTTCAATTTTGATATCTATCGTCTTTCCCAGATATTTCATTTCGTTTACATATGGAATGAACTGTCGAATCTTTTCTAACAAACCCCTTCTATTTTTTTTTTAGTTCAAATTGAAATGTATTGATTTCTGTTCACTTAGGAGTTTTAGTTGCGGCTTCTTCAACATCGGTAAGTATTGCTACTACTACTGCTGTGTTATCCGTAAAGACAGTTAACATCTGCACCGACTATCGTTGGTGTTCGGAATTATGGCCTGATGAGCAGAACAGCCACATTAGAAAATGAAAACGCAATAATTACAAGACAGTTTGCTCAAAAATAAGTACCGTAAAATGGGGTGAATAGGATTGCTGAGGTGAATAGAATCGAAAAGTTGGAATTTGTTTATAAAAATTACAACATCTAAATATGTCACAGAAAACTTTCGATTTGGCTTTGTTTGACTCCTTATATCATAGTCGCATTAAGGTTGGCAATATTTCGTCACCAGCACTTGGTAGTGCTGAGAATCAATACATAACCAAAAACGTTATTAATCAGTTGGTTTAGTGGGTGCAAAAACTTAGTCTGAAACTCCGAGCTTAAGAGACCTACATTCAAAGTAATTAGTATTAGTAGTAGGATCGCTGGTCCTATTCACCACAATGACAAGTGAATGGGATCAGAGAATAAAAACAATTATATATAGTAAAACACTCGATATAAACAAAAATTGGCATAGAAACTGAGTAGCTCAGGTATAAACTGATGTTTTGATATATATATATTAAAATTCTATGTCTATTACTTAGGCAGTTACACAATTCCAAAATTCAAAAGTGACCCTATTCACCTCATTTTACGGTAGTTGTTATTCGCGAAAACCACTACAATCTGCACGACATCTTAGAACGTACAGCTTGTAAAGCTCAACTTTCATGGAACGGGAAGATATCGTAGGAAGATGAGTTATGTGAAATTTCTGGCGTTATTAACTGTACTGTGTCCTATTAGTAGGTTGCTCATAATTTCTAGAGAACCAGAATTTAATGTAGCTTTAATTCTTGGCTTACATTCGAAGACCATATCTGTAAAACTGAATCATTTCAAGACTTCTTTTGGTTTATCTGACGTATCACGAAACTCCTTCCTTCCAGAGCAACCACACACGAAACTAAATAATAACGAATTTGAATTCATCTTACGAGTAGTCTAATACCGGTGCATCTTTGACCTCTTAAACCCGCAATCAGAACTACGAAACGTCACGCTTCGTCCCATGAATGAATCCGCGTTTCATTCTACTCGTTTCACCTACTCGTATTACTCCAATTTAGTGCCTGAGACAGTCACTGTCTCTTGCTTTACTACCATAAAGATGCACATGTGCGTTACTTACTTCCTTGATACGACCGTCGGATAAACATCTTTAGATTTATCAAAAATCCTATTTTCTAGACTGCAACTCGCTCATTTCCGTATGCATATACGAAATATGTAAATAAGGCTAAGAAACATAACGCGAGCTTATCGTATCTCGCCTTTAAGGAACGCGTCGTCGTTTCGAGTACCTTAACAGGGCCGAACCCACCGCGGATAATTGCCGTTTACCACTTTGTATGCGTCCGACGAGCTGAAACATCAAAATTCCGCGTCCACAGCCCACTAGGGTCGTACGCTTAGAACCTGAAATCGTGGAGAGACGAGGGACAAGAGGACGTCGACACGTTATTTCGTCGTCTCCCACGAATATTATTTTTTATTATTTCACCGCGACGAAGAAGAGTCGGAAAGATCTCATCATCTTCACGAACAGTCACACCAGGTCGACGTGAAGACGATGCATCGTCGTATCGGAAGCTAAACTCGATTTTAAGGCTGATGGCCTTTAGGATCAGAATTGGTTGTTCGCTTCGCTCGCCGTTCCATTCATAAAAATGCTAGGTATCTGAACGCACGTGAAACCCGACGCTATAAATATACGATTTGCATAAACAAGACCGCGGACAAATGCGATTATGTTCCGTTTCTGTGTTGTACGCGGTATGGGACGAGGGCAATGGAAAAGGATAAATGTAGATACGTACATGCATATACAGCATTGTGTTGAATGTGTAGGTGGTGCTGACATAGACCAATGTAATTTACAAGTTGCAAAGAGAAAGAGGAATAAATAAAAGAACCCTTGCCGGGTTGTTACTTTCGTACATTTTTGTGGTATTTAAATCGGCGCTTCTTGCAAGCTTTTATTTCTGATTTCCATTTAATTCCTTGTAGGTCAGAAAATTAGCCAGCATAAGAGGCTTACTGCGTTCCGTTTTGCTATATGAATTATTGCACAATACATAGAAGTTGTGATCAAATCTGTGTTCGTAAATTAACCGTCCGATCAGTAACCGGGTACCCAGGTATCCATTTCAGTTTCCAGGGTAGAAGCTATTAACTTCCCCTTAAAAATTCTACGACGATGCGGATCCCCGAAGGTGAAGTAGTTTGACGCCAATTTTTCGTCAAAGTTTTTCAATCCATCCATTCAATGAAGGTTATTCACTATCAAACTCGATACCTCCTCTGTTCAATGACTGGGTACCCGGGTAATCACTAAGGTTATTATATATGAAAGCGCGGTTTATACACACGAAGGATGTCATTTATCATGGTGTTTACGTAACTTGACTTTTTAATAAGTAATCAACAATATGGTTTGTAATTTCCTTAATTTAATTTATCGTGGTCGAAATACAATGTTCATTACAAATAGGTAATTCACATACCGAACACGATGTACGAGTTTTGCGACGTTTTTTGAATTTGCTCTGAAGACAAGCATGGCATACACCGGTAATCTGCTTCCTCTCGGTTGAATCGAGTTGTGCCTGGGGTTTGGAAGATTCAGATGTTGTTGGTCGCACATATGGATTTATAGCTCTACCAAAAAAGCGCTCCATCGCCACTTTCGTTGTGAAATGCCTAATGATTTGTGCATCACTCTGCATGCGATCAGCACGAGTATTGGTATCATCAAATCGAATGAAACCAATGATGTTCCAGAAGCGGGGGATGCCCATTGCTGCACGATACAATGGATATAGTAAGTACGACTGCCACATATCATTTGTATTCTCAGTATTGGAGTTGTTGGCACCAGAGGTTATCAAAATAGGCAGGAATGCATAAAATTCCTGAAGCTCAAGATTTTTCCACACTAGTGGTTTTTTCCCTTGGATTTCTTTCATTAAATGCTGCAAAGTTGAGCTTGCTTTCTTGTTGGTATGACGTAGGATATCAGCAATTTCTGGCGTGAAAAACTATTTGAATGTATCGAGATTTGACAGCATGTTGGTGTTCCTATTAGGTCCACATCTGTCGCCCAATATTGTGCCTTCCAATTTGATGTTCCCTTATTGGTGCGTCAGCGTAAGTTCTGAGTACGCACGAACGCGATCCGTCGTTGAAGGATTTTCGCGGTCAGTTTGAACGCCTTTTTAAGATCGATAGTCGCGCGCAACAAATTATGCTGTCTGGAGACGAAAATATGTAAAAATAAAATAAATCGCGGTTTGTGCGTACCAATTAGAACAATACAAAATTTTAACGCACGGCAACTGAGGCAGTAGGTGGGTACCCGGGTACCCGGTTGTTGAACGAATGGTAAATTTTTGGTTACCGACCGGACGGTTAATAATAATGAAAGGAGATGTACACGTTTGGATTTCTATAGGTTTGCCTTATGGTTTGAGTACCCTCTCCTCCTCGTTCTGATGGTGATACAGCCTAAATCGGGCTTTGGTCTATTAAAGTTTTCTCCTAAATGTCTTCTTCAGTATTCTGACCCCTAGTAGGTCCTTCGCAATATAATTTCAAGATTTCTAACAATTCATCAGAATAAAGCGCTTACAATGGATAGGGACATACATAACTCATGACAAATGTAGTACATCAAAAAGGTGTTAAATGTACATAAAATATAAAAGAGTGATCAAAAGGTAAGGACCGCAACTTGGATGCTAGTTCGGAATAAATTCGTACTCGTTTGACCCAGTTTGTTTTCCTGTTGTTAAAGTGAAAGGTTTATTTGTTTTTTGTAGTATGTTTTACCTTTCAAATATTCGGCACGAGACTGATGGCCCTCCTAATTGGAAGCTTTCGTTATTACTGAAGTCATTACCTGAAACATTTAAAATTAATAAGAATAGGTTTAAATTGTATTTGAATCAATTAGCTGTCATCTTTACCATACTGATTTTGGAAAATAAGTACTTGAAAAGCAATGCATTTTGTGACCCGTGTATTTGTCAATAGTTTGTATGTAGATGTCTATTAATGTTTCATGAAGAGGCTCATTATGTTTTAAATCAGTATGACATGGTTACTATTTTGCTTTGGTATTAAAGGTATATCAAGGGTTACACAATAAATTGGCTCCGTCTAAGTTATGTGTGGTTCTGCAGTACTTTTCATGCTATTTTCTCAGTAATCGGTTGATTTTATTTAAGGAATTTCGTAAGAAGACATGTCGAAACGATGAAGAAATAATATTCTCTAGTATTCCAGGAAAACTACAAGCAAGAATAATGGAGAGAGAACTAAAGAATAAAATAGACCACATAATAAAAGACACGCATTTTGGATTTTGACGATATGATAGAAAATTGCGAAATTAATAAATAGAAATAGAAAAATATATGTATGTTTTTCGATTTAGAAAATGCTTTTCACATGATAAATAGGGAAGACAATAGGGGAAACAATAACTGTTATAGAAGCAATGTATAAAGGTAACAGAAGTTACGTTAGACTAAACATTCAAGAGTCAAGTGAATTCACTACACAATTAGCAGCTGAAGAAGGTTGTGCTCTAAGCTCTTCGTTATTCGCAATCGTATTAGATGTGACAGTAAAAGATGAAGTTGAAGATTGGCTATTCGGAAATGGAAGTAACAAAAGTAGTTGAACTGATGTTCGCTGATGACATGGCTATCATGACAGGCTCAGAAGAAAGCCTCCAGTACAAAATTCTTAAACGAAGAACTAGCGCAAAATAAAAATGAGACTAAACATAAAGCAAACAAGTTGGTGTGTGTGGTTTACGCACGTCTGAAGTGAATACCCATTAATTGTCGTATTTTTTACTTGGAGGTCATCCCGGTTTCGTTCCACTTGTTTTTTTGATGATTATGAAATCAGTAGGATTAGGTTGTAGAAAATCTTTTTCGGATGTTTTATGTATAATGTTTTATTTCATTCGTTCTTATACGTTAAATTAGGATGATTGGGGACCCATAATGATTAGGTTTAAAACAATCTTTTTCGGTAGTTACGTGTATAATGTTTTATTTTATTCTTTTGTTATGCCTATGTATTTCTGAGTGCAGCACCTATTGTGGTTTAACGTTAACGAATTGCCAATTTCAATTGTTTCGCACATCATACTCTCCCTCTTGTTTTCTTTGTCTTTCACACGAAACGAGCACCTGGATCCGCCTCAAACTTAACGCTTACGCACTTACGCTTACGCTCGAGGTGGTCCCGTGAGAAGAAGTATTCATTTCAACAAAGACCACGATTATAGTCAGGGATAACAGGATACATCAGACTAAATTGAAAGGACAGGAGATTGAACAAGTTATGAACTAAATATTTTGGAACGGTAATTGAAGAGAATGGAAAGTTAGATGGCGAAATGAATGAAAGAGTCAGATGAGCAGGTAACATCAATAATTTCATGAAGTCGATACTTTTTCAAAACAGAAGTTCTTGAGGAGATAGCTAGTAATGACTATAAGAAAAAGGTCAGCATGATGTATGTATAGCAGTGAATCGTAGATATTAACAAACATGAGACCGATAAATTCAACAAAAGCGAAATTCGTAAGAAGAATACAGGGCAAAATTAGAATGGGCAGAATTAGGAGTGAAACATCTAGACAAGAATTAAGTATGGAACAAGACAACAATCAGGATTGTACAGACCAAAGGGAATACTAATCACTCCTGTGCATTGTATGTTTAATATCGCATTCCTTTATTGTTACATGATTCATTAGCCATGTTAAAAATAAACCGACAGATTGCTTACCGTTTATGTTTCTTAAACATCTCTTTTTCATTGTCTCGCTCTGGTTAAAGTTTTCCTTCTAGGTAGTTGAAACTGCCTATATCAGTGAGATATAATACTATATATCGTTGAATATACAACCCCTCAGTGGCTGAGTGGTAAAACTCGCGCTTCACAGTGCGAAGGGCCGGCGTTCGAGACCCGGTAGCGGCAGAGCGTAGCAGTTTAAAATCCTGAAAAATGGATCTGGACCTCTAATAAGCTGCGAAAATGAAGGAAATGCCACTGGGTGGGCCAGGGGCGGTACGGTATATGCGTCTACATATACGGCTCGGTGGCTCCGAACCCCTACACCGAAAGGTAGAAAGGGTAAAAGATTAAGAAGAAGAAGAAGATATCGTTGAATATTCAATGTAGATTGTATTTTAAAATGTACGGTAGTGATTAATACCGAACTCATATCTATTCTCGTTCAAACGTCATGATTTATTCGCCTGATCTGTGTCTCTCTTTTGATTTTCCTCCAAGGAATTTCTCTTCATTGAAGGTTTACTACAAACTGAAAACCATACCCGTGATTAGATTAGATTAGATTACTTGAGGTGGCACTGATGCCTGTTCCACTGCCACCTTTGAAGTTCTATTGTGGTCCTGATGCCTCCTTAGAGTACGTTCTCCAGCTTTATTCCTTTAATTAGACTTGACAGCTTTGGGAGCAGTTCTTGCGCATATACATGTATTCTTAAAGCGGACTTGAAGCCCTTGCTCCGTAATGCTGTTATGCCTCCATAATAGAATCCTGGACTGCCTTAAGTTTTGTCGGCTCCACCTGGGTAGCTGGATAGTCCTTGCATACTACCGCGATCGTCTCCAAAGCAGCTTCCTTGAATGTTAAACTTTCTGGCCCCTTGCCTTTCGGAAGACCTGGGGGAGTACTGCGCTCCGACCTCGCCCTTTCCGTCCTTTCTTTACGTTTAGTAGCCTCCGGCGTCTGTTGAGGCCTAACTTGCTTGTCTAGACTAAACCTGGCCCCTTTGTGCATGTCTAGTGAAGTTGGCCTTGATGATGGCTCTTTTAGCCTGTATGTAACCTTGGCCCTGTTTCACAAGCTTTTGCACTTTAGCCTTGGAAATTCTAAATAGCGTAGCTATACGAAGAGTAGCTAGGGAAGTATCTGTCCACCCGATCAGAGCCCTGCTTAATCCGGTAAGGCTAATTACAAGGGAGTTTCGCCTGGTGCCCCCAGGGGAACATTAAATACCGCACACCCCTGCGGCCACGCAACTCTCGGCACGTTACCTTACACCTTAGTTTGGATTTTAGCTCGGGTACCTCGAGAGCGCTAAATTTCAGAACTCACTCGTTAAACTTGTTGTGAGCCGCTGAGGGGAACTATACCCGTGACTTTTCATGCGATTTTTGGTAGCCAGAATTTGTTGTTGCTGATTCTTCCATTTGAAGCTAATGACCAGAAATCGTCCCCAACAGCGATGAGATAGATGAGTTTTGGCGAAAGTTAATCGTCTAAGAGCTGTTGGACAAGCAGTAAAGAACTACATTGCTGTTCCTAAGAATATTGTCATTGATATGAACGATCGTATTTTTAAGGGGTCCAACAAAATAGGGAAATAGTACAAGAAATTCCGAGAAAGCCGTACCAAAATTATTTACAAGGATGATTGGAGGAGGATTTTATTAACTTAATCAGATAATCCAAAGAGCCAGCAGTTATGAAATTGTAAACTTAACGCTCTGCAATACCATAGCGAAGAATTTTGTACACCGCAAATAATATGGAAAGTGGGTGCCAAAGGTAATCACAGATAACCTCAATGTTTAGAAAATGAAATTGCGCTATACTTTCCTGTTGCAACGAAGTGGAAAGAAAATTTGTGCAGAAGATTTTAGACGGTAAATTATTATTTTTCAATGAAGAGGGACGAAGAAAATAGAAAGTCAAGGCAATGGACGTCTATTTATTCCTTGCATTCTCTAAAAATGCTTAAGAAGCCTTTATTAAGTAAGAGTTAAGGATTACAATCTGTTGTAACCGTATAAAACTGAATTCATGAAGCGCGAGACAATCATCATGCAGATTGCAAAACTTAAACCGCTACCAAGACCAATATGGAACAACAAACAACAACAAAATGTTTTAAACTCTCAAAGAAAAACTCAAAATTGCCTAAATGAAATGTTAAGTACTTACTTCAAAGTAATTCTTGATATGAAACTAATTTTTAAAGGTGTTTGAAGAGGAGAATGATAATGTATGTAACTAAACAATGTCAACAAATATTGGACCAACATTTTTAGTAACTTCTTGTACTAGTAGCATACATATTTTCCATTTATCAGATGAATATATCAGATTGTCTTTGCTTTCCTTCTTCCTGGTTCTATTTTTATGCGTTCTCGGTTCTGAAGAATTCGAAATGCGAAATTTTGGGTGAGTGTAAGACTGCCCAAAAATTTCCCTTCCTCCTATTTCAATTCTCCATAAATTCCGTTCTATATTGTATATTTTATTTGGTCTTCGATTATCCTCATTCTAATGGTATCATCAGGAGCATTTCTCTTATAGTGTCATCGAAATTGATTCTCATCACACGTTTAAACTACCTATGTGGCTAGTAGAGTTCGTGTAGGAATCCTTCATAGCCAAATTTTGTTGATGCCTCAGAAAATATCTTGCAGGATCTTATTTTGGGAGCGTTCACCTTTATATATATATATATATATATACATTTTTCGACCGTACTTTTTATTCGTTATGTAGTCATAGGTAGAATAACTGCATTTAGATACCACCTTAATATGCAGACAAAGGCTAGTGCTCAACTCTAGTTCAATCCTCCTGAAGAAGTTGCCAAACATAGCAACGAAATATAGAGATTCAATGAACAAATGAGGTTTCATTAACTTACAATAAAAATGAATTGCCACATGTATGACGGAGCATCACTTGAGAACGGCTCGACCGACTTGGTTAATTATTTTTTTGTTGTGTTCGTAATTATCAGGACAAGGTTTGTATGAAAGAAAGTTTTTGGAAAATCCACGGAAAAGGTCGGCAATTTTGATGGTATTTTTATAAGAAACAAGCAACTTTATGTCAAATTTGACGTTTCATTACGTGAGATGAGGCACAGTTTGACAGTTCTGCGGTCTGGCTGTCACATATGTTCATAACAAAATAAGAAAAGGTGCAGGGTTTAAAGGTCTTGCAACCAAGTCGTTAAAAACCATTAAAAAAAGAAGTGTGGCATTTTGCGAAGTGATTCCATTGTGGTGTGCTGGAAAGATTAATTTGGTGTCTTTGAAAAATGCCACCAATAAGGCGTCGAAATATGGGTCGGCGTATGCGCAATGCAAGAGAATTACATACATGATCGTCAAGTCAACGAGGCCAACGAAGAGTGTAGACACCGTTTAGATGCAAATCGAATAAGGATTTCCAAGCGCGAACAATTATGACTCCGGAACAACGGATACAGTCGAGTTTGACTCGCTCAGTTGGAGATAACGTACAAAACAGATGGCCCAATGTAACTCTAAAGTTAACAACGAATATGCGAGTTGCGTTACAAAATGACGAATCGGTGAAAGTGTTTTCCACGCAATTATTAGACATTGGCAATGGAAAAATTCTGGTTGACGCTTCCACTGGCCTAATTTCGTTTCCACCTAATTTTTTGTCAAATCACAAAGTCGGAAGAAAAGTTGATTACGAAAGTGTTTTTGAACATTGATTCAAATTACAAAAACCATGCATTGTTGAGCGAACGAAAAATTAAAAGTCAAACCGCTGGCCAATTGCATTCATTTAAGTCAATCGATTCAATTACCGATCCAAATGTAGTGGTCCATTATCCAATTAAATTTCTGAATTCATTGGATTTGCCGGGAATGCCGCCGCACAATTTGCAGGTCAAGGTCGGCTCGGTTATAATCATGTTACGCAATCTGAACCAACCAAAATTATGTAATGGAACAGGACTCACTGTTAAGAAGCTGATGAACAACGTGATTGAAGTAACGATAACCATAGGAAAGTTCAAAGGCGAGGATGTTCTGATTCCAAGAATACCATTGATTCCAACCGATTTGCCGTTTCAATTTAAAGGAGTTCAGTTTCCTGTTCGCCTTGCATTTGCAATGACGATTAATAAATCTCAAGGCCAATCGTTGGAAGTGTGTGGAATAAACCTTGAATTGCCATGTTTTTCCCATGGGCAGTTATACGTGGCGGGCTCGAGAGTAGGTAAACCATCGGCCCTATTCGTTTTCTCTCCAAACGGAAAAACAAAAAAAATCGTTCTTTACCAAGCGTTGCGATGAACGCATTGCGTTATATATATACAATATATCCCAGAGTTTCTTGTTGTCTGCCATCTTCTTTGCTTCGCGCCAAGTGGTTCTTCTCTTGGAGAGAGTTGATTCTACCCTGTTGCCCCAAGTTATGGATGGCCTGCCTCTGCTTCTCGTGATTGTCGGTTTAGCCCATCATACCTATTTAACTTGTCTGTCGGCACCCATTCTTTGGAGATGTTCCCACCATATCAATTGCCTATGTTCTACAAATTCTTGCATCGACTAGATTTGTGTATTTCTAATTTTGTCTAATTAGGGTAACATCTCCCAAGGAATTTCATTTCCATCGCTTGTAGTTTATTAGTCGATCTGGTGGACAATAGTCCTATATGGTCTTATATACATTCTTCTTTAGGAAATTCCAGTTCAATGTATAGAAGGTCTTGTTTACTTTTTCAATTCGACGGTTTATTTTGACCTCTTCAGTTCCATAGTTTTGAAATATTACTCCCAGATATTTGAAGTCATTTTCTTGCTCGAGTTGGATGCCATCTACCTTGATGCTGATATGCTCTTCTTGTTTAGCAATAACCATTACTTTTGATTTCTTTAAATTCAGTTCCATTTGATGTTTATCTAGTATGTTCTTCCATATTTTAACTTTCTCTTCAAATTGTTTACCAATGCTGGCCATAATAGCGACATCATCCCCAAAGGCGCATATCAAAATATTTACCCTATTTAGATTCCTATAGCCTATGGGAAGCCCTTTCGTTTTCGCTATGCATTCTTTAATGATACTGTCCATAAATATGATAAACAGAAGCGGGCTCAAGACACCGCCCTGTCGTAGTGCCTCTCTTATTTTAAATTTAGTTGAATTCATATTGTTAGTTCTCACATAGCTGTAGTTATTTCTGTATAGTGTAGTAAAGTAATACTCGAATGGTTATTTACCATTAGAAAATTTATCATTTATTACAATTCAATATATCAAAATTCACAGTAAATGTTGGAGTTATGGATGTTTATGTTCAAATGACCTTCGTTTTATTTTTGGGTTCTATTTATACTTTTTCGATACCACGCACACCACCTTTTAAGCATTCTATTACCTGACAGGTGTTAGCTTCTTATTTTAACTCCAGCCAGAGACACTTAATGGGAGAGAAAGATGTAACTAGAAATAAAATTATTAATTATTATAAATCGCATCGATTAAAAGATGGAAAAGCATTGTAAACATTCAGCACGTACATTCAACACTTTCAAATCACCAGAATTCCTAATAACCACTGGATAGAAATGACCAAGGTTACTTGGATATTAACAATACAGGTTTCTATAACAACGTTACGTCTTGGATGAACTGAAGTCATGGTGCATAAAATTAAACTTTTCGTTTCGTTCCCAAAGGAGAAATAATATCGTGTAGTCTTGGTTTCCGGAAAGAAATAAAAAGTTTGTTTGGTTGACGACGAAGACAATTGACAAGATAGATAAGTCAACAAAAAAGTTTAAAATATATTTTGGACCAAAAGAGTCAGTGAATGAAAGAACCTCACCACACCGGAGAAGAAAGAATTAAAAAAGAAGGAGAATCCATAGAAAATAGAGCCACACCGAAAGAAGAAGTTAAGAGAGGCAAGAATCCATGGAAAATAGAGCTGCATCGAAGAAGGAATTCAAGAGAGGAGACAGGAAGAACTATCATGGAATAAAAGAAATTACACTCACGCACACACAACACTAGGTAATTATCTTTATTTTATGTTAAATATTTCTCAAAATTGATAAATATAATTTGTTCTAATTTATGCTTTTTATATCATTAATTAAAAGCTAGGCCGGTGCAATTTTGCTTAAGAAATTAACTAAATTCTCAGTACATCAGACATTATTATTATTATATTATTCTTACTAATTTATCCGGCACTTTTCTTTCTTTGAGTATTTGCCAGGTTTGTGCTCGTGGTACTCTATCAAACGCTTTTTCTAGGTCAGGAGGTTTATATTGATACTTATTAAATATGGCGTCCTAAAAACAGTACTGAGCTAACAGTGGCTTTTTTGATTGTGAAAGTATCCAAATCATTTCTCTACTTTTATTTATACGTATTGCCTCGCCCTAATTTTATTTTGAGGTCGCAGCTTCTCTCTTGTTCGTTGCTGCAATGGTAATTTCTATTGTTATTGGTACGTTTGTATTAAGATCACATAGACGGGAACTCATCGATTCGATCGGTTAAACATGAGATAAGACGAGACGAGAACGAGTCAAGAATGATTTAATCCGACTATCTACGCGTTAAACGATGCAAGACCAATGTTGGCAAACAATGGCGCACATATCCATCCATCTGTGCCGCTACACCACAATAACGCACATAATCAGACATTAAGGTCATAGAGCTGCGCGATATACAAACGGAAATCGAATGCCGTACGAGACAACACGGGTTTTCGGACAATGGTCACGGACCGTCGTTAAATTGGAAACGGCCACGGGGCACGACCCTGCGGCAAATGGACCGTGACGCTCTCTCTACTCCTAATCAATCGATCGGCCGCTAATGACAATCGATCGTCGTGTGTATGTTGTACATAGGTACTGTACGTATTGCGTGCGTTGTGTTGTAACGACATTAGCGATGCTGCCGGTCTTGCCATCCCGCTGCTACATCGCTGTTTACCGTCGCTTTAGGGGTTGAAACGACGGAGAGTTGGCAGATCGCATTTGTAAATTGCAGCACGAGATTGAGATGTGTACACACATGGGTATTAGGTGTCCGGGTTCGTGTGCGGCGTTATCAACAGCGATGGTAATTACTTTAGTCACGGTCGACAATGCCAAAAGAGGGCGAGTTAACTTGTTAAGTATGGGATGATCCAAATTGCTGGATTTTGGTTAAAGTCATAAGTAAGTAGTTTTGGAAAATAAATCTACGTCTAATTCGATTATGTAAGAGGAAACAAAAATATGTCATCTTGCCACAACGATTCTTGAAATAAAAGAAGAATACATACGATGAGATAATGGAATGGTATGGAAGGCATTTTGAACATTTAGTAGCAGGAGGACTGGCAAATGGGCATTAGTATACCAATACATAGGAAGGGGGATGCACGCGAGTGCACAAATTACATGGGAATTACGCTACTTACAGTAGTAAAAAATAAACGCCTCTTATAAGAGAACGAGGAGTGTTATTAGAACACATCATAAAAAGTCAGAATCGTTTGAGGCAACGCACGGAGTGAAACAAGAATGCATTCTGAACACAATTACGTTTACAGTAGTTCTGGGTGAGGTAATAAAAGGAGCCAAAATACAGGTAAACCAGTAAATATATGATTTTGGAACATGGATATGGTAGGCGTGTCGGAAATAGCCCAAACCGATAATATAGTCATCATAGCAAAATACGAAAGAACCTTGAACGAAAATGTTAAAACCACAAATACCTGGAAAAATCTAATTGGAAAATAAATGAAGAAGAAACTAAAACGATGATTCTAAGTAGGGAAAATAAAATACATGAAATATTTTTAATCGAGAGAAAATTGGAACAGGTGGCAAGCTTCAAATACTTGGAAACAATTCTGACTAAGGATGGAAAATGCAATAAAGAAAGAAGGAAGACTATTTTATAGCAATAAGAACACTTTCCTAATTAAAAAGATATTACCCTAAGAAACCAAAACTGAGATCTCTCTTATGGTTTGCAAGTTTGGTCAACAACACAGAAACAGAAACAAAGTACGGAAGTAAGATTTCTGAGAAGGATAGATGATAAATTGAAAATGGAGGCGGAGCAATAGTACAATCAGAAAAATAGAGCCATAGAGAGTTTCCTTTTAAGAAGAAGAAAGTGCGTGAAGTGGTCGAAAGAAGAAACATAAGCTGGAAGGAGATTAGGACGCGGGTTCAGGATAGAAAGACATGGAGAGAAGCATAGAAAAAATCCCGACTTAGAAACTCAACTCCAACATGTCCGAGACTCGAAGGATTTGGAGAGGATATGATAGTAGACAATGAAGGAGGAGTAGTATGAGAACAATAGACAAAGGGATCAGTTACAATAAGAGTGGCGGAATAAAATCCAAGGATAAAATCACATCAGGACTTAACAAACTAGCACGAGTTGTTACTATATGTATATAAGTCATCAAACAAGAACGACCCAAATAACTATAGACCCATATCAATTTTACCGGTAATATCGAAAATATATGAAACCGTAATCAGAGACAGGCTACTGGATTTATTTAAAAAAAAACAAGCTTTTCAGCGGTGCACTGCATGAATATAGGAAAGGAAAGTCTACAACGAGTGCGCTAGTGACAATGATAGAGGAAATAGCAAGCGCTATGGAAGATAGGAACAAGGTTCAATTAACGCTGTGTGACCTGAGTAAAGCGTTCGATACCGTGAATCATGAGGTCTTGTTTGAAAAATGGTACGTGTACGAGTGAGGGGAGTTCCTCTGCGGTTGTTGAAGTCGTATCTGCAAAATACATCTCAGCTAGTGAAATGGAATGGTGAGAAATCAGCTACTAAATTCATCAAAGTGGGAGTGCCACAGGGATCCGTATTGGGTCCTCTCCTCTTTATAATTTACATCAATGATCTACCAAAAAATATTAAGGCCGGTAGGGTGAATTTATACGCAGATGACACGTCCATTTTAGTCTCCTCTAAATATCACAGAAAGATGGCAGAAAATGCGCACGGGAATGGTTCGATAGCAATCATCTCAAGCTTAACACTAATAAAACAGCCAACTTATGTTTAATAACAAAAAATATGCCAAATCTACAAACAAAAAGTTTTTGGGTCTGCATATAGACAGCAGTTTTAGGTGGGCTTCCCATGTGCAAAACTTATTGACCAAGTTGACGTCGGCACTGTTCGTCATCAGAAGGGTCAGGTAGGTACCTACATACCAAGCGACTCTGACTGTATACTATGCTCACTTCGTGTCCAGAGCCTTATACGGAATCCTGTGGGGGATGTCTGGTGATGATATAGGGCGAGCTGCAGAAATTTGTTCTAGGAATGCAAAATACTTACGCTGCCATCCATATATATCTATACATGCCTATAGTATGTTTATGATAACATCAACTCCTTTTCGGTGCACTCACAGAATCACAATTATCAAACATATCACCTAGTCCTTACCAAAATGAGAATTAATACAACAAAAACATTTACGAACTATATGGTGCTAAAATTATATAACCACTTACCGTCATGTGTGAGACTAAAACCAAAAAGGCAGTTCCAGGTTGAAATTAAAGATATACTTATTGAGCATGTTTTTACACAGTTGACGAATATCTGGAGACTGATATTAGATAACACGGGTATATGTAGTACATACATATGTAGATATATTCTACTAGCAATGTGCAATAGTAGTATTTTGTCCTTTAATATTTTATCTTTTTAAATATTTATTTTTTATTTATATACTATTTATATTGACTAGACATTTTTCTGATGGTATTGTTAAATTGCTTATATATATGTATATATATATCTATATAATAACAATGTATATCGACCGTACTGTTTAGAGTAGAATATTTTTATATTATATTTATATACGAGCGAAAAACTTGAGCATAATATATTCCGAATTGTTAAATCTTTGATGCGCTTGTAACCTTGCCAATTTTGGTGGTTTTTGGGATGAACTGTGTATACATTTTAGTTTATGCATCTTGTACATAAAAATATTTACACGTTAATAAAAACAAACCTGTTCTTGCGCTTAACATGTATACTTGTTGTTGCAATTTCAACAAATACTCATACATATTCCACGCGCTCATGTGATTACACGTACAAAATCTGATGGTTTAATACCACGTTAATATGTATCTGAGGGCTAGTGATCTACTCTAGTTGTAAGTCTTAATTTAATCCTTAAGTTGCAACATTGTGATAGCACATTTTTCAGCATACTCCTGATGAAGTTACCAAACGGTGACGAAATATAGAGGTTGAACAAATGAGACTTTTATTTCAAGGACCGACCACCCCAATAGAGTTTTTCGCTCGTTTTTATATTCTACTCTATATCTATATATATATATATATATCTATATTTTATTGTAGTGGTGTGTTGACAATGTCTATGTTGTTGCAACTTAGGACAATACAAATTATTATTATTATTATTATTATTTGACAATTCGGATTCAGAAAAATCCGGTAGACAAATCTAGTTTTTCTCGTCTGACACCCCGATAGTGAAAAAGCCACCAAAATTGGTAGATGCAGATGACTTTTTGTTTTATTTACAGGGAGAAAGCTTTCGATAAGATTAATGGAAATGGCAGATGGAGCATAACAGAAAAAGTAATATGGAAACGGATCTAACGGAAGATATAAACAGGTTATAAAGTAGCTCAAAAGGTATAGTAAGGGCGAGAAACTTATTACCAAATATTTCCAATACCAAATCAGGGATGAAACATGTATGTATTTCAGCTAACTATCATTTAATGTGATTTCAAACAAAACAGTCAAAGAATTTAGAAGGACGGCGAAATATCACAATGCAAACTGCGAGCTTGCAAGCTACTAAAAACTAGAGACTACTATAATAACCGAACCCTTGCTATACAGAGGACACAATAAATAATTTACAAAAGTTAATATGAGAATTAATTCTGAAAAACCAAAGACGATGATGGGACCAAAATATAGACATAAAGGAAACTTACAACTTACAACAAATTTAGATACCCAGGTACAATGGTGTATAATTAAAGTAATTTAGATCTCGAAATAAACGAAAAGATAGTTGCAACGGGGAAACTATAATGTCTTAAAAACGAGGTTCCTGAGAGAAAAAGAAGTACGAAAGAAATGTTGAAAGGTTGAACACGCATGTGGCGATATGAGAAATTTTGGAGAAACTAAGAAAATGGGCTAGATATGTGTTTTAACACTTTAACTGCAAGTATTTCTTGTGAGGCTTGGTGATCCAGGAACAAAAAATGACACAAGGGCAGTATAATTAATTTGTCATAAAATAAAAAATAAAAGGATTTCTTAAACCAAAATTGCATATTATGAAATGGGAAATGAGATACGGGCAGATGTGTGATATAACTTCGCGCGTAGTTTAAACGTAGACCAGTGCGTAGAAGAAATGACTCTTGCACTAGGTGATGTTTGACTACATCGTACGACTATATTCAGTTGGTATAGAGAATTCAGAAGGTGAAATTTCACTATGGAGAATGCTGAGAGGTCAAACAAAGAGACAACAGATTGAGGATACCTCAGAACTAAATGCACCGGCAATTTGTTCGATTCTGCACGTTTTTTCTGGATGCTACATAGTTTTACTGAAGA
Source organism: Chrysina gloriosa (assembly GCA_038088585.1). Lineage (NCBI taxonomy): Eukaryota > Metazoa > Arthropoda > Insecta > Coleoptera > Scarabaeidae > Chrysina > Chrysina gloriosa. The sequence goes on along the minus strand of CM076095.1, from coordinate 21,838,446 downwards.
GGAGATAACAAGACGTTTGACATAGTATCGGGAGACACTGAAAATGTTTGATAAGGGACGATCTAGGTATGTTACCAACATCGGTGGCAGGTAACGAGACTAGGCTGTACTATTAAGATGTGCCGACCAAGACTCAAAACAAAGTTTGGAAGAAGAAAATGATAACTCTATTTTTCAAATCAAGCGGAATTGTGAAATGTGTCGTTTTGGAAACACAGAAGACAGTCACAGCTAGGTTGTACATTGAACAGTGTTTGTCTATAGTCATAGAGTCGATAAAGAACCGACGACCAAATTCAAGATTGGACACCTAGTTTCTTCATCGTGACAACGCTCCAGCTCACCCACGGAAGCCTGCACCGAATATAGGGCCAAATTTTCTTGAACACTCTCCTTACAGTCCAGAACTTGTTCCATGTGACTTTGCACTCCTCCCGCATGTGAAAATGAAGCTGAAAGGGATGCGGTCTTTCAGTGGTGAGGACCTTCTAAGGGCTTGGGAAAACGCATGCGTTTTACTTCCTAGGGAAATTTGGCAGATCTGGTTTAAGGACTGGCTTCGGAAGATGGAGAGGTGTATTGAATGTAGTGGAGAGTTAAACAAATAAAGCTGTATTGCAAAACTTTCTTAGTACCCCTTGTACATACAAATAAAACAGAAATCAATAAACAACAAAACACAGAAAGGAGAACTGAAGGAGAAGTGATAGTACAAATAGGAAAGTGGACAACTTGGGAAGGTAATTTAACATATAATTTTAGAATACGATAAAAGCATCCAAAGGAATGGAGAAGATTGAGATAAATGGAATAATAGATGAGGACAGCAACTTATAGCCAAGATACGGAAGAAAAGATACGGTTTGTTTCTTCTCTAAACTCTACATTTCTTATTTTATCCCTTCTTCTTTTTCCTTCCTCAATTATCTCAGATGTACTATACTAAATCCTTGTTTTAATCCTTTTCTACTTATAAATTTGTCGGAACTTTCATTCCTTGCAGCTATGTACATAGCTGCTCGTATCTTCATATAAGTTTCTTATATTTTCTATAATTTGACGTCCGTCTGACTCCTCTAGCTGTTTTTCTGCTTCTCCGCTTAGTCTTGTTTCTAATACCTTCCCATATAACTTTCTAACTGTACCTGTTAAGGTAATTCTCCTATACTTACTGCTTTCTTTTAGCATTCCATAAAATAATTTTTGATTATCTCCGTACGCCCCTGCCATTTTTTGTCCAAAGTCTTCCCACCCATTTCGTTTTGCTGTTTTTACTAGATCCTTGACTGCTTTTCTTATATTTTTATATATCTCATAATCTTCAGCTTTTCCTGTTGTCAAATACATATTCCATGCTTGATTCTTCTGTTTAACTATCTTTTGAGTTGGTTGTTCCACAATGTTGTTCTTTTTAGCTTCCTAGTTTCCTATCCTAGTTGGCTCACATATTCCTTCTATCGGTTCTTTCATTTTCTCTTTAAAAGTATTCTTGGTTTTATGTCTGTGTATTCTTCGTTCCATTCAATTTCATTTCATTCATTTCAGTGTTGTCTTTTATGTTTACTTCTCTTAATTTATATATTACCTGTTCCTTAACTATTTTTTTCTTAGTTCATTCTTTTGTTTGGTTCTTCTCTTGAAATGTTGTCTATTTCCTTGTACTTTACAAATAAAAAAAAGTTAAACAATTTGGCTATACCATAAATACGGGAACCGCATATCATGAAGTGCTCAAACAAAATGTAAGCTGATGATGGAAATTTTGTGTGAAACAACTTTAGCTTTCTTACCAGTTCAAAATGGCATCATGAAGATTCTAAGCTATTTAAGACAGCATTGACTTCCTAAAGATAGAATACCCAAAATATTACTGGAGAGCGAGGCTGAAGGGAGGAGACGAGGAGGAAGACCCGGGTCTAAATGGAAAAAACAAGTGGAGGAAGATATAGCGAAATTGGGGAGCAGAAACTGGAAGAAAAAACTAATGATAGGCGAGAATGGAAGAAGATCACCAACCAAGTCATGGGCCTCCTAGGCTTCTAAAGCTATTTATTATTAGAAAGCATTGCTTGGGAACTGAATCTTTCTGGTAATAGGAAAGTTGGTATCGACATAGTGTTACGTTTCTTTATTCGCATGTACCGTGATTTCTGTCGTTACAATTGTTGATTTTATTTAATCTTTGTTCGTGGCCTTGGGAGTCATCCTGCGGTCGATATCCTTACGTTATCGATGACATAATATGCATAATTAATTTCCGTTTTCCGTTTGACGTATCTTCGGGGTTAGGTCAGACGATTCAACCAAATTCAAGATTGGACACCTAGTTTCTTCATCATGACAACGCTCTAGCTCACCCGCGGAAGCCTGCACCGAATATACGGCCAAATTTTCTTGAATACTCTCGTTACAGTCCAGAACTTGCTCCGTGCGACTTTACACTGCTCCCGCATGTGAAAATGAAGCTGAAAGGGATGCGGTTTTCCAGTGGTGAGAACCTTCTGACGGCTTGGGACAATGCATGTGTTTTACTCCCTAGTGAAATTTGGCAGATCTGGTTTAAGGATTGGTTTCGGAAGATGGAGAGGTATATTGAATATGGTGCAAAATTAAAAAAATAAAACTGTATTGAAAAACTTTCTTGGTACCCCTTGTATATACAAATAAAAGAGGAAACAATAAACAACAATACACAGAAAGGAGAAATGAAGGAGAAGTGATAGTACAAATAGGAAAGGGGACAACTTGGGAAGGTAATTTAACATATAATTTTGGAATACGATAAAAGCATCCAAAGGAATGGAGAAGATTGAGACAAATGGAATAATAGATGAGGACAGCAACTTATAGCCAAGATACGGAAGAGAGGCTACGGTTTGTTTGTTCTCTAAACTGTACATTTCTTATTTTATCCCATCTTGTTTTTCCTTCCTCACTTATCTCAGATGTATACTAAATCCTTGTTTTAATCCTTTTCTACTTATAAATTTGTCGGAACTTTCATTTCTTACTCGTACATAGCTGCTCGTATCTTCATATAAGTTTTTTATATTTTCTATAATTTGACGCCCGTCTGACTCCTCTAGCTGTTTTTCTACTTCTCCGCTTAGTCTTGTTTCTAATACCTTCCCATATAACTTTCTAACAAGCATTGCTTGGGAACTGAATCTTTCTGGTAATAGGAAAGTTGGTATCGACATAATGTTACGTTTCTTTATTCGCGTGTACCGTGATTTCTGTCGTTACAATTGTTGATTTTATTTAATCTTTGTTCGTGGCCTTGGGAGTCATCTTGCGGTCGATATTCTTACGTTATCGATGACATAATATGCATAATTAATTTCCGTTTTCCGTTTGACGTATCTTCGGGGTTAGGTCAGAAGATCGTAGATTTTAGTATAGAAAACACGTTATTTCGTGAAATGAATTTTCTTCCAAGAGTTTTGTTCGTTTGAACTTTCGACATTTCGTTGGATATTAGGGGAAAATACTTCGTAGTTCCGTTGTCCTATTATCGTTGGGTTTTGATGAAGCCTCGGAAGGACCGATTAATCTCAGATTTATTGAAGCACGTTTGAAATTCGTAGCCATTTTGGTGTTTTTAGAATTTTCTGTTTCTTTAGGGGTTTTAGAATTGGGCCGTTCTTAGTATTGGGCCGTTTTTAGTATTGGGCCGCTATTATTCCAATCTGCCTTAGTGGTAGTAGTAGTCTTGGCTGTATTAATCCTGGCCGGTTCTCGTCCGTGTAATTAAATTCTGGGCCGTTCTAATTTTACGTAGGAAGAACGAGAGACGGGAGAACGTAGAGACTTCATCTTTTGCTCAGTTTTCTTTTCTTTCACCTTTTTTTTTTTAGTAAATTTTCAACTTAAATTAACTATGGTTGTCATTTAAAGTTTAAAAGAAGCAGAAAAATTGATGATGTCGATAGATAATGATAGATGTCGAGTCCAGTTAACACATTTAAATAGGCAGATTGGTAGATAGAATATTTAATTAGTTGTTTTTTTTTTTCATTGTAAACGGAATCCTTGGCCAAGTGCGTCGGTAGATATTAATTATTTTATAACCTAGATCCTCTGGAACCATTACTTTTTTTATTATTATTTTACTTATTTTATATATTTATTTCATTATTTACATATCTCCCTTCTAAAAATTGTTTTTTTTTGATTTTCCTCTTTTTACTACCATCAACCAATTTTTAACCGGGATTTTTAAACACCATCAGGATTCTTGCTTCTCCAGGGCTACACAGGGAAGTGTAAAGCAGATGGCGCCCTAAGTTAGTTTTGTTTTTTGAGTTTAATTCCCCACTCCCTTGCCGATTAGCTAACTGGCATCCTGCGAGCAAACGGCATTCCTGAGGCGAAATTGGTGGCTTGGTGGATTTCTGACTTTGACAATAGGAAACAAGGTACCAATACACGACGTAACAATAGATAAAAAATAATAAAACGGTCTTAATATATAAAAAGAAAAACATCAAAGATGGTTTGTGGTATCTTTATTGTGTATTGGCAAAGAAATTGTGAGTGGACCCAATGGAAGAAACTTAATTCAGAATCGCAAACAAAATGTGCTCGTTAATGATGGGCTAAATATAATCGAAAGAGAAATGAAAAAATGTTCCAAGATTTTCTATCAAGTTATCTATGTACGTATATACGTATGGAAGTGAATCATTTATTAGAGAAACTGTTTACAGTTGAAAGAAATCAATATTTCATTGGAAACCATTTAATTTTTGAAACATGGCAGGATTAGGAATTTTCATTTCAGGCGAGAAATTCATACGCGTAATAAATAAGCTTTTTGCATAGGAAACCAGCAGACGTTTCTCTCTTAAAATTCCATTTTCATACATATCCTTAAACATTTCGCACGTTCAACAAACAAAACACCACCACCACCAACACCCACCCCTACGTGCTCGAACAAACAGCAACCTCAATATTTTCATCTCTCTAATTGGATTCAGCGCGCGGCGGCGCCTGCCTCCTCAAGACGCTCATTTTGTCTCGCTTCCACTCGTCGCCTTCGCCGTTACGGGGCGCTCCGAGAGATCTTGCGAAGGCGCCCAACGTCTTCTTCTTCGACGACCCACCCCCACCTCCATCTCATACCGCTCGGGGTTGAAGGGCGTCACTTGCAGGCGCCTGGCGTCGCGTCAACCCTAGACGCCGCTCGGTAAAGCGTCCGTTTCGGCTCTCACCCCACCGACGTCCCTCGTCTTCCGCACTTTGAAGCGGCGCTGAGAAAGACGCCGAAAGCGCCACCGTCGGCCGATTTCAGTAACACGCCAGGCGAGATCCACGGCTTACTTCGATCTCACCCAGGACAACGCGGAGCTAGTTAAAAGAGGAAGATAAAAGACGAACGCGATAGTGTTTTCCTCTCTCTCTCTCTCTCTCTCTCTCTCTCGTTACGTTTCTTTATCGCTCTTTTTCTTTCTCATGCCGTGCGAGGTGGTTTTGCGGGATACGGGGTGTCTTCGCTGTCTTTTTCTCGGTTCTGCGGCGGATTTTACGCGTCGTTTGCCCTGAAGATGACTCGACGAAATCGGCGGAAACAAAAAGAACGAAAGGAGGAAAGAAAACGCCACGAAGAAAACCCGCTTTCCCTTATATATATATATATATAAATAGATGGCGTCTTGGATGGGGTGGAGGTGGCGACGGCGGCATGAGGAGGGGCGATTTTCTTTTCTTTACGTCAGGCGTCTCCGGGTGGTTTAGGAGATCGAGGAGGATATCGGGTGGCGGTAGGATGATGGCCTTTGGTGATTCTAATAAAAACAACCGAGAGAAAAACTAGGTAATGGGGCGAGGGGCGGCGGGGGAGACTTTTTGGAGAGGTTTTAGTGTTATGTGGGATGGGATGAGGCGACTGGTTAAATTTAACAGGATTTTTCCAGCAGAAATACCGTTTACTACATGGCACTGCCTCGGCTCGTTAAGTTCGTCGCTGAATAAATGGTGGAAAGGTCCTACGAATTTACGGGAAACTATTGCTGGTTCGTGTTAAAAGGTTTAGTGCTTGTTTTGAATCAGAAATGAAATAAAATAAACTAGGATATATCCAACAAATATATCAGAAATGATAAATCTCGCAGCAGATTGCGTTCTTCGTTTATGTTCTTATGACCCTAGATATTTCAAATTCATTGTAAACGAGTGGGTAGTACATGTTAAAATCATAAAAGATATGAAAAGTGTACATGAATGATATGGGAAACGAAAGTAGCCAGTGATGCAGTAGAATATCTAAAGAACTGCTCCAAATGACAAATGGAAAAGACAGGAATTTGTCACAATTCTTTGTTCTTGTATAACGCGAAGCCTTGTATTTATGAACAACAGTTCTCATGCTGTTCGTTTTCCATATTTGTACTAAAAAGTAGTTTTTAGTTTTTAATTTCTTTAGTTTTTCAGTAAACTAACAACAAGCCATATCAGATAGAAAGAGATGGAAGGAAATGTGCAACAAGACAATACAGAGAACTCAATTCCACACACGCCTTACGCCCCAGGAAAAAGGGATAGAAAAGGCTTAACGGTTAAGTAAGTAAGTAGTAAACTATTGACAACAACTAAAAAATATGAATTCAAAGAACCTAGATAACAACTCAACCAAATTATGTTTGATACGTTAATTGGCCACCTACAAGGTAGTTGTGCAATGGCTTACTAAGTTAGCACCAATAACCACGAAGGGAATTATGCTTTGTTGATCGCGGGTTTATTGGCAACTGTCTATTGGTGTGCATATAGTTGCTGCGCTTGATTCTTATGTAAACCACACACAAAGCCATATGGTATCATTTTCTAAATGTCGGTACATTTGCATACTTGATATATGACTTATTCTGAATCTAATTGTATGCGGTAGTTAAGTGTTGTAGGTCAATGCATATCGATAACTATCAACGGCACAATTGAACGCTTTAAGGTCTACACGAATTATGGTAAATAAAAGTGTTTAGCACTAATTTAATTTTATATATGTATTTAGAATATTTTGGCTTTTTTCCCACATATTTCGAATATGTTAATATATTTGAAATTGTTCGACATATTTTTCCGTTTGAAAATCGCGTTATTGTTGTAAAAAATATACCAGACGATTTTCTGGGAAATTTACATTGTACGATAACCGCTTTTTCCAAGAAATTTATGTTTCTACATTTTTCTAAGATATTGTTAATTGCTATTAAACGTTCAAACGAAATATCATGTTCAATACCGAAGAGCAAAGATTATTTTATCAGTGCTATAGAGACCGGAACCAATAATCATAAGATGGGAAACACTGTTGAAAGATGCCAGTTTTTATATAGAAAATTTTGTTCCTATTAAAGACCTTATGTTAAGTTTTGAAGAGGAAAATATTGGTGCAGCTTCAAAGTGCAAATCAATTTTAGAAAATAATTCACTGCACCATGAACTCTACTGCATTAAATGAAATTATGACTTTGTGCATAAAACTATTGTTCTTCTTGAAACTGAATCACTCCCGTTACTTCACTACTACAAAACTTCATAAAATTCCTGGAAAAGTAGGACAATTTATAAATAAAAAATGGAAAAATATTGTAAAAAGAAATAGCGATCTAAATTTGTTGCAACAAGCAAACCAAATTCTCCGTGGCGATTTTGATGTTGAAACCGATTTAAACCCGGAAGTTTTTAATGTTTTAAAATATGCACCAATCATATCAGTTGACGTCGAACGAAGTTTTTCAACGTACAAATCGCTACTAACGGATAGGAGACATAATTTAACTATTGAAAAACATTTGATTGTGAATTGTTTTTACAGTAAGGAATATAATGTTAATGTAGAAATGTAAGTGATAGGCATCTGTTTAATAAAACTTGTTTAAATTTTCTTACTGTTTGTTTCTTTTCCTTGTTACTTCAAAATATATTTGACATTCTGAAAATATTTCTGAACATATTTTACATATTCTAGATATTTTAGGAATATTTTCAACATATTTTGCTCGTATTTAAGACATACATATATATGTACGTATATAGATATTTTACCTAAGTGTCGAACATGTAATCTGGTCTCTAGTGATAACATAATCATGTTTTGGACGTTCATGTTCGCCTCATTATCAGAAAAAGTACATAGAAATCATTATTGGTGGTCTTGGTTCGTGTTTTGTTTGATTTGCGTATGTACATACGTAGGTAGAATGTCTAGAAACTGAAAAATTTTCTATTTGGTTTCTTTTGGTAGATAAAGACTGAGCAGATGCAATAAAGTATTCAGAAATATCGTTTTTGAGTTGTTCCGATGTCAAGTGGGCCAACAATGCCCAACAGGTAATCTCCAATTTCAATGCAATTTTGCACAAATACCCCCTACAGTAAACTAAGCTGACAAAAATTTTATCACACAAAACAGTAATTAACGAATAATGGCAGGGAGGGTGCCTGGGTTGGTAGGTTCTTTTCAGTAGAAAACGAAAACATGACGTGTATACGGTACGACATTTTTGATTAAGTTGAAACTGAAACTAGAAATAATTGAAGAGGGATATCTAGAGCACCAGCAAAATATTTTGTGACATTAGATCGAAGTTAAGGAAATTGACCCTAATATATCTAATATTGGCCAAAAGTGTTAAGCACCCCCAATAAAGTTACGTTGAATCTAGACTATTTGAAGAATGAACAAATGTTCTTTATGTGTCACAAAATATATGTGCAGCAGATGCTAGTGCTCATAAATCATATAGTGCATAAAAAGTTAAATATTTGGTTTTCACGTGCTCTTTTTCTGCTCTATTGAATGTTTTGTCAGTCTACATTTGGTAGTAAAGAAAATTATAAATTTATAGCTTTGCAATAAACTGGAGAACAGATTTACTTCAAAATGTCAAAAAGGAGCGAAATTAGCTTAGAAAATCGTGTAAAAATCCAACTTTTACACGAGCAAGGAAGATGACAAAAAGAGATTGCCAACTTGGTAAAATCTTCGCGGTGCGCACTGCAATGAGCCATCAAACGATTTGCGGAGACTGGCTCTCACGCTAATAAACCACGAACAGGCAGAGAACGCGTGACAGGGCAGAAAGTTGATCCGTTAGGCTGAGAAACAGGAGAAATACTTCTTCGGAGCTTGCTGCAGTTTTGTGTGAAGTGAGTGGGAAATTAATAAGTGCTCGAACTTCAAGAAGAAGGCTAGTACCAGCAAATTTAAGAAGCTGTAGAGCCAGAAAGAAGCCATGGTTTTTCGAAGATAATAAAACAAAACGGCTTCGATGGGCTCTGCAACACCAACACTTCACGGAGCAGGATTGGTCCAATGTACTCTGGTCTGATGAATCAAACTTTGAAGTTAGTCTGTTTTTGTTTATTAATTCTATCAAACAATTATAACGATCATTGTTGGGCTACGATTTTAAATGTTATAAAGGTTTATAAAGCGTGTGACCTTCTTGAGGCGAAGCGTGGGCGAACAATATCACCCACATTGTATACTGTTAAATACGACGGAGGCAGTGCCATGATCTGGGACTGCGGTGTCGGCGAAATCTTCGTTTTACGAAGGCCGTATGAACAGTGAAAACTACATTAATGTGCTAGAAACTGCTCTTACGTCTTCGCTAGCGCGTATTTTCGGTAACACTAATTTAGATGGAGTCAAATTCCAATAGGATAATGCTCCTTGTCATAACGCACCGACTACGATGTGCTGGTCTACTGACAACATTTACTTGTTGCATTAGTTTGCACAATCCCAAGATCTGAACCCAATCGAGGATCTTTGGACCATTCTGAAACGCAAAATGACAGAGCACAGCATAACATCGAAATTCGGCTTAAGAAACGTGTTGGTGTAACAATAGAAAGCCCTTTCTACAGCCGAATGTGCTAAGCCTGTACGCAGCATGCCCCAAAGAATTGCTGCTGTGCTTAAATCCAAGGGTGGGCTAACACAATATTAATGTCTTCCTATGATTCTTATACAAATAAAGTAACTTATGTAGTAAAGGAAAATAAAACTATTTCCTTCTTCTAATTGTCCGATGGCTCATAAAATAAACATAATATATTTCCGACACGTTTATTCACCAAAAACATAACCTTGTTCTCCCTACTCACACACCTTCCTTTCTCCTCGTTCCCTACCAACCTGGCCAGCACTACAAACCCAAAATCACGCGGCAAATTCAAATTTAAACTTCTGAATACTACACTTAGTAATTAAAGGTAGTTTTATTTTCATCTATAACCGAAATACGCAGTAAATTATAGGTTGCCTGATACTTTTGCCCAAAGCTGTACCTTTGGCTATTTTGTGACTACAATAATTTAGTGATGCTCAAGGTTTGAAGATTGTCTTTCCATACGTCCGCCACAATTCTATTTGTTACCTGTTCTTCCAAGTCGCAGAACTTTTCTGAATATTCTGGAAGTTATTGCTTAGCAAAAATATCTATGAATTTCGAACTAAATTTGGACAAATTTTGATATCTTTTCGCTAAATATTAACACATCTGGTCGTTTTCATTTTTGTATCGCTAGAAAGTAGAGACTTTTCCTATCGGAACTTGCTTTTTGATTTCGAGACTTTCTAAATATTGTTAGGAAAGTTATCTTCGAAGCAGTAGGGTGATTTGTCTTAAATAATTGATTGTTAGCATTGAAATCCTAGTTTTTATCTGCCGTAGTATAGTCCAGGGAATGTTTTTGCTTAATAATTTTCCTGTAATAGATCAAATTATTGTTGTCACTAACCGCACAAAACCTTCAGCAACGAAACTGTTGTATGTACGCTTGTAAGTGATCAAGTCAGTAATAAGAACTTGTTAGTTTCTTTGGATGACATGATACTGCTGCAGTAAATGTGTGTATTCATGTCAAAATCGATTGACCCTCTGAAAAATAGTTTTACAGCACATATATAAAATACGATTCACGTCTCACCATTAATTCAGTTACTCAACACAAACATTTATAAATTATAGCCAACAAGTAGATTGTTGTTAGAGCTGATTGGAGTTTCACAAGCTACAGTACATGGCCTAGGTACAGCTGAAAGGCAAGCTTCTCATGCAAGCTTGCAACATACAAAAAGGAATCAGATTCTTATATATAGCGCAGGATTTATTTCAATTTGGGAGCCGAATATAAAAGCATCAAGTTTTTCTTTGTTTGAAAAGTTGAAATTCAGTCCCACAGACATGATGTTTCAAACATGATTCTAGTGGCATTGGTACAGCTGAAAATCATTACCGTTATTAACGTGTTCCTCTTGATCCGCTAAAACTCTAGGTCAAGAGTTTCGAACGATTCCTTTTCTTTTGTGGCAAACATTAGACAAATTATATGTATCTTGGTTTCCGGGTTGGAACCGCGTTTGGTGTGGCGTTGGTGCCGACGTTTCGTCCACTGTTGCAAGGGACATCTTTAGGGCTGCTCGTTGATGTTGATCGCGTAGCTGTCGCTTGAAGACTTCAAGCTCCATTTGAAGACAAATTAGTATATTTCTAATTCTCTCGATTTTCGTTTGTCTGTTAATTGCTGGTTGTTCATCCTCCAAATTTCCGCTAGTTTAGTACCTTCCTTTATTTTTGTGTATGGTTTGAATCTTATAAATGACACAAATAGATTACTCGATAGTTTTTACAACTGGTTGATAGATCAATTATTTTCTCATTCCCTTCATAGTTGCTACATGCATGCTCTATGTAGCTACTTCCTCCTTTTCTTCTCCTTATCGGCTTCACATCGCTCGTGCTATATTATTATTTAAAGCTTCTCTTATTTTCTCCTGTCTTGTTTTATGTTTGCTCATTAATTGTAGATACCCAACTTTGCCCTGATGTGTATCCAAACTTCCTTTATAAGAAAACCTTGATATTGTCAATTAGAACTCGAATTTGTCTGGTAAAATGGTATAAATGACGGGGGATCAGCAAAATCTAGTCAAATATACTCACCATCACTATGATGAACGCGGAGGACAGGACATAAGAAGAAAGGAAAATGTTTCCATTTCTGCCATACTCAAATAAGGTAGAAGAGGGTAGTGATAATGATGATAACGTCATGGCAATTAAAAAAAAGAAAGACTCACCTCCAATTGAGGGAAAGGCCAGCGTGGCCGATTAGTGCGAACAGTAAAATTGGGGAAGTGTAACTCCCAAATGCACACAACGATAATATTAAACTTCTCAGAGTCGAATTCGCGTGTATATCCTCCACAAACGAGACTTTAAAGCGAAAGCGGAATAACCTATTTACGGAAAACTACTTGTTCAACTGAACGCCACAGCCACAAGTAGAATGCCTTATCGAGTATTTTTGTATCAAAAGCTACGGAAATGGGGCGCCATCTACGCGTCAGAAGGGGAAGGAGAGGCCAAAAGTAACCATACCGAAACACTGTGACAAATTGGCAGTAACAATATCGGAAAGTTGTTTTGAGTTCCAAAGATATAATCTTTGGCAAAGCTAGTAGTAAGGTTGTTAGCAGCGCTTAGGCTTGTACTAAAATTAAAAACTAACATGTTGCGAATTACTACCAACAGTGTAAGTCTAAAAGAGGAATCAGAAGAACCACAAATCTGGACAAAGCATTAAGTTATAAAATACGATGATGTATGGTAGACTTATACAATATTTTAATGAAATAGCGACGTTGATTACATTTCTACGATTTTTCGACAGTTTTATGTGGAAGAAATTTGTTTGAATTCATGGGAGAATAAATTTCTCATAAAAACTGATGAAGATCGACAATAAAAGCAAACAGAAATGGCAAAAAACAGACTTCAAGAAGACCGCCATTTAGCTTAGAGGCTTATTAATCATCGAATTGTTACACGTTTTTTCAAATGGCATCTTAGATGGGAAGAAGGGAAAGCAGCATCGTCTAATTACGGGAAACCATAGGCGTAGAATTCATTTGTCTCCTTGTTCATTATTCTAAAAATGTCTATTCTTCCATATTAGAGCGCTTTCATCAAAATCAAAGTAAAGAAGCCATACTTCCTGCAATGATTACCTTCATCAATTTTTTCACGTCTTCGAAAAATATAGAATCACTTCTTTCGATTAGAATATGTAATTTCTATTTTCTTTTCGTACGCCAATGCTGCATAACATCATCAAGCCGCAGCATACCGAGAATCGAATCGTGTAAAAGAATTGTTGATAGAGACAGGCGAGATTTACAAGCAATTCTGGCCAAGTGATTTTCGGGTGCAATCGTAGAGATGTACGCTAGGCGGCGTCTTTGTCGGTACGACTCCGGCCAATTAGATCGTATGATGGATGACCTGAACGCGCTCACGCGATCTCGTAAGGGTATATCCATACAGCTTTCAGATGACTTTGTAGCTATCGCACGGTATACTGGATGAAATCGAAAGATCTATATCTCGATCTATTGAATGATTGGACAGAATTAGACTTGTGAATAAATTAAGTAGAAGATTTAATTATGATTTTGGTTATAATGGAAATTTAGAAGAATAAGACTCGAAGAATCACAACAATTTGAAACAACGAAAAGAGTAAAACGGCTTAGTGAGCCTGTTGCTGGTCGCTGCAGCTCTGGATGAAGGTATGAAATGGACGAAAAGACATATAAAGCTATACAAGGTGGAATTCTGGAATATTGAGGAAGTTGGAATATCCGAGGTTATATATGTAGATGATATAGTGTTAATCGCACAAAAACCTAAAAAGCGAGGACAATGATTATAAGCACGAAGAACGAAAGACATGACATTTACCTGTGAGGAAAAAGACAAGTACGATAAGTAACTAGTTTTAAATGCTTGAGAGCAAAAGAGATATACCAAAACCAACAAAAGCGCAAATATTTAAAGGGAAAGTAACACCAATTTTAACATATGGAGCAGAAGTGTGGACAATAAGAAATAACCAAAGAAGCATGTTGTAAAGGATGGAAACGAGGTGTCTGAGAAAAGGTAAAACGAGACTGGACAGAAGCAGAAATGACATTATTGGGGGAACCTGAAGGTTAAGTCGATAAAACTCATGGTAGAGGAGGGGCAGTTGAGATGGATGGGACATGTGGGCAGGGTGGTTACAAAAGTATATGAGCAGAAGAAGAAAAGGAAGACCTGGGCAGAAAAATAAAGACAGCGGCTGAAAAACGAGGTATTAAATGGAGCAAAATCCGTGGAGAAAAGTGGCAAAAGTTCTGGAACGGTAAAAAGGATGACAATTTGTCATCGCCTTACACTCGAAAGAATAATAGATTAGGACGGAAGGATTAGTAGTTAGTTAGAAGAAATCTAAAAATGGTCTATCAAATTGTATTTCAAAATGAATTAAAATTGAAAATTTTTGTCACGGAATTGTTGCCTTTTCTCCTTGAAACTGAAATAGTTAAGTTAACCAGAGGACTTTCTGATGTAAGGCAATCACCGAGTCTGTTACAAATATGATTGATTTTCAGATAACTGCGCGCAGCAGACCCTTACTCTCGAAAAATATACTCTTAACATATTCCACACTAATTTTCAATGGTTCGTTTCATTTTCTTAAGATGATACCTCAATGAATTGTATATTCTATGGAAACACTTGTGATTACTATCCTTTTTGTTGCTAGGGAAGATCTCTGGCTCGTCTGATACAGTTACATCATTCGTCCATCTCATTTGTGTACGTAATTGTATATAATTAAAATTATTTCCTTGAGGTCTAGGACAGTAAGAATGTGATTAGTCAAGAGGAATAGTACACGAAGTGATGTTTGGCTATATATTCCATAGCATTATCAGACTGGCATTAAACAATCAAAGCATCGTCATAATCATAGTTCTGCCAGTTCTAATTTGATGCCAACTTCATACCTGAGTGAAATTTTAGGATAAATGTAACTTAATTGTTGTGCAATTTAAAGTCTGTTAAAGTGGGGGTTTAACATAAATATTGTAGTAAGATTGTCCCTGCTAACTGTTACGGATCACAGTGACAAAAAGGCGAGAATTCAAAGATGTGAAAATATCTTTCTTAGAAGGGACACAAATAGGAGAGGAAGGGGGACGGTTTGTATGGAAATATATGTACAGAGAAAACTATTTCTTTAGTAGGTGTAAGAGCTCAACATAAGTATTAGATAGATGTTAGATGGTAGATTACTTGAGGTGGCACTGATGCCTGTTCCACTGCGACCTTTCCAGGTCTATTGTGGTCCTCATGCCTCCTTAGAGTACGTTCTCTAGCTTTATTCCTTTAATTAGACTTGATAGCTTTGAGAGCGGTTCTTCCGCATATACATATATTTTTAAAAGCGGACTTGAAGCCCTTGCTCCGTAATGCTGTTATATGCCCCCATAATAGAGTTCTGATCTGCCTTAAGCTTTGCCGGCTCCATCTGGGTGGCTGGATAGTCGTTGCATACTACCACGATCCTCTGCAAAGCAAAGCAGCCTCCTTGAAGGTTAAACCTTGTGGCCCCTTGCTTTTCGGAAGACATGCGGGAGTACTGCCCTCCAACCTCGTTTTTGGACTTCCGTCCTTTCTTTACGTTTAGTAGCCTCCGCCGCCCTGTTGAGGCCTAACTTCCTTATCTAGACTAACCTGGCCCTTTGTGCATGCCTAGTGAAGTTGGCCTTGATTATGGCTCTTTTAGCCTGTATGAAATCTTGGCCCTGTTTCACAAGCTTTTGCACTTTAGCCTTGAAAATTCTAGATAGCGTAGCTATACAAAGAGTAGCCAGGGAAGCATCTGTCCGCCCGATCAGAGCCCCGCTTGATCAGGTAAGTCTAATTACAAGGGGTTTCGCCTGGTGCCCCCAGGGGCACGTTAAATACCGCACACCCCTGCGGCCACGCAACTCTCGGCACGTTACCTTACACCTTAGTTTGGGTTTTAGCTCGGGTACCTCGGGAGCGCTAAATTCCCGAACTTACTTGTTAAACTTGTTAACAGTGAGCCCCTGAGGCTTAAGTTAGTTAAGTTAGTTAGATAAGTCAGAAATATCCTGTCTAAAATTGCACGCACCTGCTGTCTCTTTTAATAGATAGAATTCAGTATTAATCGTTTATGCCAATTTTTTTCCCTATTTCAGAAAAGTTGAATGAATGGTTTGTATTTGCAGTGTTGTGCGCAAAACTGTCATGTTTGAATTGTTTACCCCAGGTAAGGCATTTTTGCGGTCCAAGTTGAGGTTCTGAATTCATTTGTTAAAGTATTGCTTCGTCCGTCCCTCATAGGTTGCCTCACATGTTTGCACTTGTTTGGCAATTCAGTCTACAAATTAAATTGCTCTGTTATTACATCAGTATTTTTGTTTTTAAAGCTATAAATGGGGGAGCCAAAGTTTTCATGTTGTAGAACGTCAATTTGTCTATTTTGTTATTCAAAATTATCTTTAGCTACATTTAGACTTTGGATGTCGTACCGCGGGCACACGCAAGTCATAGACTATGTCAAACAATATGTCATAAACCGAGGTCATCTTTGTAACATGTGAGTTCATTCTTTTTGGATCATCCCGTAATCGGGATTTGTTTAGTACAGGAGCAAGTTTCGTAACTGACTTTATACACAGAATAGTTCTTTTTGTAGTTTCAGAAAACCACGTGTTCGAGATTTTCTGATTCGTTCGAGGCAAGACTTTTTGTCTATCATAGTAATTTTATCTTATTGTGACCATGCTAAACAGCACTGTATAACTTAGTATGGATTTACTGAATTTGTGTTTTATGACGAATCTATGTTTTATGGTGAGTTTGCCATTTGCAGTTTTCTAATAATTTGGATTAAATTGATTATAAAGTTATCTACGAGGAATGTTACGAATGTTCTAGAAATCTGTCATGTTTAAACAGCCGTCCAGCTGTGCAATAAAGTTTACTTCAGCTACTTTGTTACAATTCCCATTTCTTTCATCGTGTAAGTTCAAAATTTAAACAAATACCTTTATTGCTTGCCATTTGTTATATGACTCTTTCCTACTATTTTAAAACAATAATATCGATTACTTTTATTATGTAAAGATTCAAATTTTCGTATGTGAAACAAGAAAGCTATGAAAGTTCGAATCTTATGTATGTATATACTTGCGAACAAACGCAGATATGGCGTCATATTTTTGGCCAAACCAATTTGTTAATTTTTATAATCTTTAATTACGACGAAGCATTTATTTATTACAATGTTTTTAAAATTTGTTAGAACAATCTTGCGATGCAAAAATGTATTAAATATTAAATAATTTCTAACGGATTGAATGGCAAAGAAAACGAATTAATAAGCGAATTTGAAGAAACAGGCCTGGAAATACTAGTAATAAACGAAATAAAAAGGAAGGGAACCGGAAGAATAAGCCTAAGAAATGACCATATACTGATTTGCAGTGGCGTGGAAGTAACCCAAAGGGCAGCGGCGGGAGTGGGATGCATAATACATAAACAACTAGCAAATCAAATTAGAACATGGAGAGCTGTATCTGAGAGAATACTGCTGATAGAGATAGAAAATGAACAGGGAGATGTTAGATCAATAATATCAATATACGGACCAGCCGAAAATGGAAAAAGAGAAGATAAAGAAAAATTCTGGGAAGAACTAAATGCAACAACAGAAGAGGCTAAAGGAACAATCTATATAGCAGGTGACTTCAACAGTAGAAAACAGAGATGTAGAAAACAAGACAAAATTAGGAATGCATGGAGAAGAACTACGAAATAACAACGGAAAACGATTACTGGAATTCTGCAAATTACAAAATATAATAATTACCAACTCCTTCTACCCACACAAAGATATACACAAATACACCAGAATACAACCAAATAGAGGAGAAAGGTCAATAATAGATTACGTCCTAGTCCAAAGAAAAGAAAGGAAAATATATAATGGACGTGAGAGTAAGGAGAGGAGCCAACATAGATAGTGACCATCACCTACTGGTATAAAAATAAAACAAGCGCACATAAAAATCGCAAAATGGACAAAACCAAGCAAAGGAAACCATGTAACAGTTAGAACATACAAACTCAGAAGAGAAGAAATAGCCGCTGAATACCTAAACATAACCGATATAAAATTGAAACATAAACTAGGAGAGATAAAGAGGATAAATGCCAAACAGGGATGGAACATATTCAAAGACATAATTTTAAAAGCGGCAACTGAGATATGCGGAACCGCCAGCACAAACAATAAGAAAAGACAAACAGCATGGTGGAACACTGAAATGCAGGAAGAAATTAGAAAGAAGAAAATCGAATGGAAAAAATATCTAACAAAACAAACAACAGAACAACAAGAAGTATATAAAAAACAAAGAAACAAAGTTAAAACACTAGTGAAAGAGGCAAAAGAAAGGTCATGGACAGAATTCGGAAACATAATGGAAAAGAATGGCTCCAGCATCCAAAAACTCTTTTATAGAATCCTAAAATCATGGAGAAATGAGAAACCGATAACAGAGATATACATGAAAAACAAACAACAAGAAATACTAACAGAGGAAAAAGATATTATGGGGAGATGGAAAGAATACTTCCAAGAATTACTAGGACACGGACTACAAACTGATGAAGAGAGCACAAGAGGGCTTGAAGAACAGAGAAATGAAGAGGAAATGGAAGGAATAGGGATAGGAGAGCTGAAAAATACAATTAAAACACTAAAGAATGGAAAAGCGCCGGGAGAAGACAAGATCACAACAGAAATGATAAAAAGCTTAGGAGAGACAGGTGTGAAAGTACTACTAGAAATACTAAACAAATCATGGGAAGAAGAAAAATACCTGAAGAATGGGGAGGAGCACTAATTAAACCAATATATAAAAAAAAGGAGACAAAAACTGCTCCAATTACAGAGGAATAACCTTACTAAACACTATTACCAAAATTTACGAACAAATTATAAATAACAAACTAAAAGCAATACTAGAATCTCAACTAGATGAATCACAAAGCGGATTTAGACCAGGAAGAAGCACCCAAGATCATATCTTTACAATCAAACAACTGATAGAGAAAAAGACACCTACAAGATAAAAACCTATTTCTAGCCTTCATCGATATGGAAAAGCCGTTAGACACAGTCCGTAGAAACAGAATATGGAAGGGACTGAAAGATAGAGGAGTAGACAGCAAAATAATATGAATTATACAAAACATGTACAGAACGAATACGAACTACGTAATAAAAGCAAACATGAAGTCCGAAGGATTCAAAACAGACACAGGACTAAGACAAGGAGGAAGCCTCAGCCCCACATTATTCAATGTACACATGGACACAATCATTAACAAATGCAACCGAAGAACCAATAGAATGATGGTCGGACATAAAAACCTAGAAAGAGTGGAGATAGCGGCGGCAACATTTGCAGACGATGTAGTGCTGATAGCAGGAAACGAGGAACAATTACAAAGAAACTTGAATATATGGAAAGAAATAATGGAGGAGGAAGGTATGAAAATGAACATAGATAAGACGAAAATACTGATAATAGGAGACCAGAATATTCATACTCAGATAGTAATAGATAACAACAGAATAGAACAAGTAAGAGAATTTAAATACCTAGGAGTTACACTGGACTGGACAGGAAAACAGGATGCCGAAATCAACCAAAGAATAGGAAAAACAATGAAAACATATTATACAATGAATAAAAAATTTATTAACACAAGAGAAATCTCGGATCAGACAAAAATGAAAGTTTTTAACACCATATACCGACCGATCTTAACATACGGATGCGAATCATGGAACCTTACAAACAACCAAAGAAGTAAAATACAAGCTGTGGAAATGAAGTACCTAAGAAGAATAAAAGGAATAACCAGACTAGATAGAATTCGTAACACACAGATCAGAGAAGAACTAAAGGTACAACCAATAACAGAATTCATGGAACAACAACAGCTGAGCTGGTGGGGACAGTTACAGCGAATGCCCAAAGAGAGACAGGTCAAACAAATGTATGAAGCAAAAATATAGATAAAGAGGAGAAAAGGAAGATCAAGGATGACCTGGGACCAAACGATGTGTAAAATACTGCGGACCAGAGGCAAATCAAGGAGAAGAAGCAAAATTACTATCAAGAAACAGAACAGCTTGGAAAAAATTCATACATATTAGAGCAAACCCCGACACCTAGCGGTAAAAGGGGATTCGATTATAATAATAATAATAATAATAATAATTTATAACGTTGATATCTTTCAAATTTATTTATTGATACGTGGTTAACGTTTATATAAAATTTTCTATTTGCATATTCAATACTTTCTTATGTCGATATTGACTTTTGAAGATTGTATGTTCCAGAAGGATACACACTAATTGTCGAGTTAAAACTTTGAAACAAGAATCTAAACTTTGGTGGCGCCCTTGATATAGTATTCTGAATATTGAATCAGCGTCTAACTAAATCGTTGTACGACGACTCCTTTGCTAACGACGTTAACAGTCAGCCAAATCAAAATTAGATTTTGAATTGCAAGAGGGTAATAATTTCACTGATGCACTCATCTTTTCCACCACTGATTTTGCACCTACAGAAGGCCGAACTAAATCACAAAGAACTAGCTATTTATCTATCTACTTAAAGAGGGTGTGCAACCTTCAAAAATCCTTTAATGTCTGCAAGGTGTATTTGGAGAGTTTGCAGAATGTAGAAGTACAATCTATCGATGAGCCTATCATTTTAAAGTTGGCGGAATTAGAACACGATACTCGCAGTGGACGCCCGAGTACCTCTGTAAGTGAAAGGAAAAATGCTGGTGTGGAGAACCTATAGGGAAGTAACTATTCGCGAAATTAGTGTTAGAATAGAGATAGATACACGACAGGTTTACGAGATTTTACGCGAACGTTTGGCGAGTGACCAAGGAAATGCCGCCAAATTCAAAATCTTTTAACACGTAACGGTGACCAACTTCGGTAACGGATAATAACCACTGTTGTAACCAGCGGTGAAACACTTTAATCCGGAGAAAAGAAATCAGTCGAAAGAATGGCACAAACCGGAAGAAGGGCTTCCGATTAAAGCAGCTGCAGTTCCGTCGGTTGGAAATATTATAATATATATATATATATAAATAAAGAACGAATGTCGTTCTAAACAAATTGCGCTACAAATCGTTTCTATATACACCTTATTCGCCAAATCTTCCTCCTAGTTCTTTTTATCTGTTCCCAAGTTAAAACAAACAATTATAGGATGTTCGATTTAAGACCTTCAATGAGGTAAAACTTGCTATATGTCGAATAGGTGAATTGTAACTCCAAAATAGTTCTTGGAGGAGGATTTAAAAAAACTTAATTTCACGCCGAGTGCATTCCATTAAATAAAAACTATATCGTTAAACCAGATTAAAATTTTGGGGAAAATTGACGAAATAAAAATATTATAGCCAAATTCCTAGAGCCTTGGAAACATCCTTCGTACATGCGAATGTACCTATGATAAACTTTTGTTTTGCAATTATGAGTGCGAGTCCTGTAAAAACAACTGCATTTCGACCGGTGAATATTTATGTAGTGCTCTTTGTTTATTTAGAGTTTTTACCACGTCATCAATTTTTGACCATAGATCTTTGTCCGTGAGACAAGCGCAAATCGTGTTTCTTTTTCACCGGCAGCACTTGTGAAAGATAGTCACATTAATAGATTGTCTTTACTCCTATAACAAAACAATGGCCTAGGTAAAAACGTAAAATAGACAGTGTACATGCATACTTTGTTTAAATTTCATTTTATTGCAAAACGAAACTTGATCAGTTGTGAGACAAAAAATCGCCAACAAAATTCTTGTCATAGGAGGGTTCCCCTTTAACGAAGTTTAGAAATTACTGTTTTAAACATCTATAAAATCGGTGGTGATAGCGAAACTAGGTGGGAGTCAGTGTATTATAGATTTACCATCGTGATAGCGAAACTAGGTGGGAGTCAGTGTATTATAGATTTACCATCGTGTCTTCCACATAAAAATATCATCGAAAATTATTTAACCCGTCCATTGCAATTTTAAATTCTAACGGTGTTCTTTATTTTCGCACTATTTCAATTCATTCTATTTTATAGGTAAGTACCTCTATCTCTACCGTCCTAACCGTCTTCTCCCGTTCTATATCGGCTAATACGGCGCTCTTGATTTATGCGACAGTATGCGCAGACCTCCTACTCGGCTGATAAATCGGCTCCTTTCATCTAGCGCCGAGGTTCCTACCAACGCAGCAGCCAACGCAACGAACGGCTCTGGACCGGCCGTCGATTCATAAAAATATTACGGAACGATAAATTAATGACGCACAACAACTGTAAGAACAAACGTAAGCGCCGACCGGGGATGCCTCAGGGTCGACGCGGCGGCCTCTTCAGTTCCACCTCCGCGCATTATTTTCTCTTCTTGTTCTTATTACCGTCGTTACGTTCGTTTCGGCCCGTCTGCGTTTTGTATCTCCGTCTATCGCGTTCGCTTATTCGGCATTAACCTCGCTTCGATTCGTTTAATAAACACGGGTAGCCGCTAACTGCGAGAAGGAGATTGTTTTCTGGGAGATTTCGTTTTGTTCTTAATTTTTTCTTGCTTTTAATGAGGGGGCGCGTTTGTAGTCGGTTGATGGTAGGTAAATAAATTAAGGGTAATTAATTTCTAGGATAAACAGACGTAAAAGCATGAAACCAAGATGGAATGATCGATGTTGAGTAAATTTGATTTACTCGGTGTTTAAATTAATTAATCAGGTTGTTTTGTTTGTTGTAATCAATTTGCGTATTGAAGGGGAAACGTGCTCTACAGTTTTCCCAAATGCATGAAAACTGGTCGCTTTGATAATCACTCAGTGGTGTACGGAAAGCTCTCTTGATAGGATTCTGATTAATTTTGCAGTGGTATTTTGTAAAGTAGATTAAGAGGTAACACCACTGTAACAGTCTAAAAAGAAGCGTCCTTTTGATAATCTCTTTTGGATGGAAGAAGAGATAATAGGGTAATAATTTTCGAGGAAATTATTAATTATATGTGTAAGTTTTAAACAAAAAATTATTATTTTAAATATTAAAAAATGGCCAGGCATCATAAAAAGAATCACTTCATCTACACATTCTACACGGTTGTAGCTAGCGAAATACGTAGGCGATTTTAAACAGATTGATTTTTGTGTGTTCGAAGTAAAACATTCAATTTTCGATATAAAAGGACAATTATTTGTTAATAACTAATGTTTAAATTGACTTATCGAAAATCTTGTATGTATTTCACTTTCAAATAGTATTTTAAAGATATGGTCAGAAATTCGAATGAACAAAAATTGCTGGAGTTATGCTGCTTGCCGTTTTGAAAAATCGTGTTTCGAGAAAAATGCGAAAAAGTTTTGAAATGTGTTCTAGACATGAAAGAATGAAAAGCTCGACTGTTTAAAATTTTTTATCATTAATTTGCTATCCCTGGACCATAAAGCTGCCTTTTGGTGTTGAAATATTCTTCCTCATTCTCTTTCCTCGAAGTTTGTATGCTAGACCCTGCCTCTTTTACTGCATCTGTCAAAGATAGCTCGGTATACTTGATCCGCTTAGCATCGGCTTCAGGACTAGAACTGTATGATTGGACGTTTATATCAATCGCTAAAATTTTCATGATTCCTAGAATATTTATCAGACCATCATTAAAATTGCAGATAGCAATAGTAGTTGTTATATTTAAGACTTTTTTGCCACTTGAATAAAATTTTGAGTATCATAAAATAGCAATCAGCAAATTAAGAAACGAGAAGAAAAGAGCAGAATACCAACAGAAAACGAATGATTTACTAAAGAGACATTGGCAGGAAGAAATGACACTAGAAGAGACGTGGAGAATTTTCAAGGAAATTATTTATAATTCTGCACTAGAAGTATGTGGTCAAATCAGATACAGGAAAGAACAGAAAAGAACAAAATGGTGGACTAAGGAAATACAAAAGGAAGTCGAAAAGAAGAAAGATGCGTGGAGAAAATATGTTTTAACAAAAGGAACAGCAATACAAAGAACAATATGTTAAAATAAGAAACGAAGTTAAGAAGAGAATCAAAGAAGCGAAAAAGAAAAGCTGGGAAAATTTTGGAAATGATATTAATGAGGAATATAAAACAAATAACAGGAAATTTTGGAACCTAATAAGATCAATGAATGGAAAGAAAAAGAAAGAAATAAAACCAATTAGGAATACCGCGAATGAACTAAAAACAAGAACAGAAGAATATGGAAAGAATTCTTGACGAAAAAATTCACAGATGCAGGAGATCATACAGATTTATTGCCAGAATCAGGAACACGAAATGAATATAATGAAGAACTTGAAGAGATAGATATGGAAGAGGTAGAGAAAGCACTGAAAAGAATAAAAACAGGAAAAGCCTGCGGTGCGGATAATATAGAACCGGAAATGGTAAAATGGCTCGGACAGGTGGGAAAGGAGTGGATCCTTGACATATTTTGTAAGGCATGGCGAACGAACACAATTCCTACGGATTGGGAAAATAACCTCATCACTCCCATATATAAGAAAGGCGATCAAAGCCAGTGCGAAAACTATAGGACAATATGCCTATCGACAGTATGTTTTAAGGTCTATACCAAAATAATAGCGGAACGACTTACACATTTAGTAGGAGACAAACTGGGAGAAGAACAAGCACCCTATAGAAAAGGGAAACAAACGAACGATAATATCCACATAATTAAAAACATCATTGAACGTAAAATTGAGACAGAGGAGGAAATCTACTTCAATTTCATAGACTTGCAAGCAGCCTTCGATACAGTAGATAGAGGGAGTATAGATATCTGTCTAGAGAAACTAGAGGTTCCAAGAAAAATGCGCCAAATAATCAATAGTCTATATTGTCAGGTTAGGGGGATAGTACAAGCGAATGGAAAAAGATCAGCAGATTTTGAAATGCAAGTGAGAATAAAAGTAATTAAGTCCATTAATATTTATTATAGTAATGGACAGAATCCTCCAAACACGAGGAAACGCACCGAACCTGTGAAGACACTGTTAGGATATAACAGACTGGAACCTGTAGCTGTGGATGCATTACTGTACGCCGATGATCTGGCACTAATAGCTGACAGTTATGTGAACATGGAAAAATTAACAAAAATATGGACAGAAGAAATAGAATAGATGAAGATGGAAATAAACGTAGAAAAAAGCAAACTAATGGTGATAAATAATAAAGAGCCAGCCAGTAATCTAATAATTAAAATAAACGATAAACAAGAAGAAATTGTCGACGCATACGAATATTTAGGTACTATTATATCGAAGGATGGAAAAATTGATCTAGACATAGCAAAAAGAGGACGGAAAGCCACAAACATATACTATGCTCTGAATCAAACCATCTTTGGAAAAAAGAAATAGAACCCAAGATCAAACAGATAGTATACAATGCAGTAGTAGCCCCCACAATAATGTACGCAAGTGAGTCCTGGACAATACAGCAAAACCACGAAAGCAAAATAACAGCTATGGAAATGAAATTTTTGAGAAAGATCGTGGGGAAAACAAAAATGGACAGAATAGAAAACGAACAGATAAGGAATATGATAAATCAAGAAGATATACTAAAAAGTTGAAAAATGTCAACTGAATTGGTACGGCCACATAATTAGAATGGAGCAAAAGAGTTTGACAAAAAATAATAGAAGCCAAAAATAACGAGAGAAGAAAAAGGGAAGACCAAGGAAAAAATGGATTGACAGAATCAACGAATTAGGACGAAAGCGAGGGAAGACCATAGCAGAAATGAGAAGAATGAGTACAGACCGGACACGATGGAAAGAATGGATTAAATCGTCGTAAGATCCAAAAATAATCCGACGCTGAAAGGCATAAGGATTAACGAGTAGAAGAAGAAGAAGAAGAAAATTTTGGAGCCAATTCCAAACAGTTGTATTGAAACCTACGTCGGTATTTTGTGTGTAGCCTCCCAAACAAAGGTTTAGCAACTCGTCCCGGCTCTGTTCCTCATAAATCGGTTTGATGGCTTCAAAAAGCTCCTCAGAAAGCGGCGGCTTATGATGAAAGGTGTCCAAGGAATCCTTACCTTCCCGGCGTGGTTACACTTTTACGTCACTCATTGTAACTTATAAGTACACTGAGATTACAACTAAACTGTTAAAAATCAGCACTACAGATAAAAGCCGTGATTTCAAACGAGGAAATTACATCGCTTTTGTACATGTACTGACGCTATTCTAACGTACTTTTCACTTCTGAACTCAACACGGAAATGCTTCTAACTGAACATAAACAGTTTCTAACAACATTTTTAGTGTATTAGAGGAGTTAGAAATCGCTGTACCTTCATAGCATGTATTGATTTGACGCAGATAATCGTTTCGAAGATGTTCGACGCACTTGTGGAATAGCTCGAAATCTGAAAGAAAAATTTCCTTTCAGGTAATATTCTTGGAATTCAAAAAATCTATTAAGCCGATCTAGGAAATTTCATTTCCTGAAAAATTTACCGTGAATTTACTTCTCAAGTTAAATTCTCGTTAACAAACAATCACAACCATGAATTCCAAAGATCTATAAAATTAATATCAACTCGAAACCTTTTGAAATAACAGCACTTGCAATGTCCATATGTGTACTCACTTCAAGTCTGTCTCTGCTTATGTTATATACCCAGGAACCTTCGGTTTTCTATTTACTCTTAGAGACGTATTAATTTCTAAATATTTTGTTTTGTCCACGTTTGGGTTTAGAGCATTCTTTGCGAACGAGATATTGGCTTTAGCCGGAAGGGCGTCTCTTCGCACTACTTTACCGTTCTTAGAGATTTGTCACGTGCGTCCGCGTACAAAATGCATTTTGTTGTTGAGTAGTGGAAAAAACCATTCATGAACCGAACAATGTTTTACACTACATAACTACTTCCTTACATTACAGGTTTGTGATATTGCGTCATTGACTCCTTCACTATCATTACTATGACTCTGACTATCGCTATAACGACTATATCTGTTCTGTAATTTAATCTACTCTACAGTATTATACACTAACTTCATTATCTACAATATATCTATCAAGCACTTGAAATGAGTTGTTCTACTCTCAAACGCACTCATTAGTCAAATTCCACAAACGCGCACTAAGACTTAGGTCGATGTGAAGCGAGTGGACAGTTTAGTTGTTCGATAGCCGTGGAAGTGAACTGTCGTTCAATATTTATCGGTTTATCGGTCTGCGTCTTTTAAAACATGGATCGCCGTAAGCGAGGTTTACCTTAGTTATCAGTGAACATCAAGACGTCAATAAAAGGTAAGAAAATACTATTTTTTAATAGTACTGTATCTTCCGTATCCACTCTTGTGCGATACGTCTATGATGTCGCACTCGTTTGTCGGACCTTACTTATTAGTAAAATATTGTGTTGCGGCCTTCATAGTTGTAGGTAAATTGTCAATTGTTGTTCGATGAGTTGATAATTCCATTGCAAAATCCTTCTGGTATTCCTCTAGAAAGTAACTCCATGTTGGAGCGATTGTCGATTTACTGCGTATTGCTTTGATTTTACAGCTTTGCTAATAATATTTTATGGTTCATTATATCATAGGCCTAGCTTAAGCCTAGGAAAGTACCTACATCCACTTCCTCATTGGTAATAGCACGAGAGCCACTTGCATCGGTTACTCAGTATTTACCAAGTGTCGGTTCGCTAAATATTTCAGAATGGACATGAAAATAAGAAGTATCCACGGCAAATCAATATAAGTGATTGATAATTATAAATTCAGTTTACACAAAAAGTTGAAATCAAGTGAAGAGAATTTATGGAAGTGTTTTAAACGAATGTACTGCTTATATGTACACTTGGTAAAATTGATTTTAATTTTGTCGTCACAGTTTCAAATGCGAAACACTGTCATGAACCAAATTTGGACGCTTTGGACAAATTATGAAGATTCATGCAAGAAAAAGCCGTTGATGATTTGGTCGAGAAACCATCCAGGATTATTAGAAGAGGCTAGACTCCTCTACATTTTTCTTATCTTACCTCTTCTTGCTTTTCATTGTGTCTTCTTCAAAAAATATCGTCTCTGTTGCTGTTTGTTTGCTTCTTTGTCTTTCAGTTGTCGTCCAGCTTTCGCAGACAAATGTGAGTGTTGACCTCACTACTTTTCTAACAATTTCGATTTTCACTTGTTTTGGTATATCCTTCTTGGTGAGAAATTATGCCCTTCCGGTTTTGCGATTCTTTCATTAATTTCGTCCTCCGTGGTTCCTTCCTTATTGATTATCGTTCGCAGGTAAGTGAGTTTTCAACTTAGTTTATATTCTATCTTGAAATGCTGATTCGGTGTTTCTCCTTAGTTGTTCCTATTATCGTTTACATTGTCTTCTTTATATTCACTTCCATGTTAGCTCTTTGCAGTTCCTTATTTACGACATCTATATTGTGGTGTAGTTCCGTTTCCACAGAATGACAATGGAAAACCTTGTGGTTTCAGAATCACCCAAGAAAAGATGAAAGAGTTAGGCGTATTTTTCCGACGCTATAACTTCAGAATATTATCATTTCTAATCTCTCACACATTTTCTATATAGAAATATAGTCAATATACAAATAATCAAAACTAGCCTCAAAGAATATTTTGATTAAATTTGATTAAAATTGGTTAAAATTATAGATATTTCTCTCAAATAAAATAAATATTTGTACAGGATCAAAACACGACATTATTTATGCGTTAATAATCCCCGATAAAAGTTTGTAAAAATAAAAATAATGTGTTTTATTTTTTGACAAAGTTATTCAAACAAAAAAGAGTTCACTCTGGAGTTTAGAACATTGGACGATAATTTGCTAAGAAATAAAACAGGAACAGCGGATGAAAATCAACACGAGCCAGTCAGTCAACATTTGTGCCGCTTTAAATCTTAAAGCGACAACTTTTTGTCCTTAATTTTGTCTCCGATAACGTGATAGTAAGAGCAATATGAAGAAATGATGGCCATGATGTTCGTATTGTAGGTGTTCATAGATTGAGAAGTTCCAGCATACATAATCTTTGGACACATATTTTCTTCTTCTGCTGCGTATCCACTAATGGATGTTTGCGATTATAATTGTCAATCCCTTTCTGTGTCCCCTGTCGTCTGTGTGTCAAGTCTCCGCAGTCCATACTCCTATCCATTATGTGATACAAAAATTATAACTTTATAAAGTACATCAACTTCTAGAAATTAACAGATTTCAATTCAAATCGCTATTCCTAGGTTACCACGCACCTTCAGGAATAACAATTTCACGAAAAACCCAGTTCTCTTACGAAAAAGTAAATTCCACATTCCCACGACACATTAGATTAGCTCGAAAACTTATGTTCATTCAAAAAGATCGTCTTCTTAACAATTTGGCCTTAATTCCTGGAATGAGATGGTAAGAACTTCGCCAATTCGCATTCCGAAAGCGGAAATTTACTTATGCAAGGCCACACAGGATACGATTTCTGCGAAAATATTCGAAAATTTTCATCTGCCGTTTTCGACATCGCGAAAAGACAAACAGACGAATAACGAGCGGCGGTCGTCGCCGGTGCGCGGTAAAGATGCTAAGCAGTTTGGGAAACATTGTAAAGTCAAATAGGCGCTTCCCCAAAAACGGTAAATCTTCACCTAAAGTCCGCCCAACCGTTCGTTCGTTATCCCCCGAAATAAAGGGGTCAGAGGGACGAGATTAAATTCAACGTCGCGGGGTCGGTATTATTGAAACAGACACTCGCGTACGGCAGATTTATTTTCTCGACCGCTTTATTTCGCTCCGCACGTCTTTTTCTATTTAATTCCGAACGTTATAGGGGCGTCTTTTTCCACGCTGGAATTTGGCGTTGTTGCATTATTGAATTCCCGATCCCGAAGGGGCATTATTAAGATGTATGGTAAGTAGTGATGGATAGGGTGGTTTTTAGAGGTTTGCTGGTTCGCAATTTAAGGAAAAGACGAAGGAGTTTTTGAGAAAATATGTTGCGATATAAACGGGTATAAGGCGTAAATGGTAGAAATTTGGGTCGTGTAGGTATGATTATTTTATTTAATTTCGAGGGGGTTGGTAGTACATTACTTGACATATTGTTTATGGCTCTTTTGGAAAAATGATAATAATAAAAGAAAGAGTCGGAAACGTGACCGATATGGACGTAAGTCGTTATCATTCCAATAACCCACTTAGTTGGTTATAAAGATGGAGATCCAGGCAGTACTAGCTCAATGGAAACAGCATACGTTCAATTTCGAAAACTTATTAGTAATAAGGTGCCACTCTCCTATTATGAACTGGATCGCATCTAAGTTTCTGGAGTCAAGAGACCCCGTTGGTAAGTTATACGAGGTTATCCTAACCATCTACGTTATCGATTCTTTTATTAGATCGCGAAGCGACCAGCAAGGTTATTCGTAAACTCTATTTAAAAATAAAATAAGAGATAAATTGAGGCGAGACACTAACGTTTAACCACACTTTATTCATCACTGACAACACCCTTGGGATGTATAGGGTCTCGATAAAATTTAAACAAGTTTAGCAGAACGTAATTAGAAAAGTATGTGTAAGCGACAAGTAAACGTGTTCCTTCCCTTGAAATTCTAAACAGAATTCAATGTTTCGTTCAACAAATCAACTAAAAGGTTAACTATAAGATAGCGAAAATAAGAAAACCCCTCTTCACTTGAACACAAAAGTTTAATGAAACAAAAGTGATAAAATAAAGGTGGGACTTAACGTGACGTGTTTCCGGCTGTCAACTGTGGTACGGTGTTGCTGTCAAAGATGGCGGATTTCCTCGCACCTGATGTTAAAATGTCGGGAATCCAGTCGAACACAGCAAACTGAAGACTAAGTCGGCTTCTAGCTTCTACGATAAGTCTTAAATGTTCGTAAAGTCTTCAGATATTCTCAAAACAAAATCTTAGCACTCGAGTAGTCCAATATTAATCATACACTCGTTCCCTACAACAACTTGAAAGAGAAGATAGCGGCATCGTCATTAACAAAAAGAGAAAACTCACCTCCAATAGAGGGAAAAGAAAGCGTACAACGTGGCCGGGGCCAGGGTAGTTCGAAGAGTAAAATTGAGGAAGCGTAACACCCAAACGCACACAACAATAATATTAAGTTTCCTAGAGTCGAATTCGCGTGCATATCCTCAACGGACGAGACTTTAGAGCAAAAACGGAATAATATATTCACGAAAAACGACCTGCTCAACTGAACGCCACGAGTAGAATGCCTAAACGTGCATCCACACGCGCGAATTGTATGAAAAGCTACGAAAGCGGGGCGCCATCTACACATCAGAAGAGGAAGCGAGAGGCCAAAAATAACAATACCGGAACGCTGTGACAAATTGGCCGTAACAATATAAATTGCAGCACTTAGAAGGTGGCGAATTTTTTAATCAGTTGTGGCAGAAACCTTTAAGTGCTGAGAAATAATGAGTAATTGACGAAAACACATTCGATCATATGTATAGTTGTATCTAGTCTTATTCTAACAATAATTGACGTTTAACCTGGTAATTTTCAAGTAACACTGCATTGTTCGTCATCAGTTTCTTTTCGATTTGTTTGGCTGCTAATTTGATTTTATGTGTTTTTGCTTTTTTCTACAATTCCTAGACTAAGATCTTGTGCAATTGATTTGCGCAGGGACGGTTTTGAATTTGAAGAAATCGCAAACAGATTAAACAGAAATCATGTTACGATAATTGTAGCTTCTCGAGAGTGGTTTAAAGAAGCGTAGGAATGTCTCTGGAGAGGCACTCGAGAGCAAAGAAAAACAATCAAACACCAGGATCGCTGCTTAAGACTGCTGACTATAAGAGACCGTTTCAACAACCAGTAGGTCTACTGTTGCTGATGAATGGTTTCAAAGTGAAGTCTGTCTAGTATCTCATCGCATTGGTTATCACCGCGCTCAACAATCATAGTTAACACTTTCCCTTAAGACTCTACACAGGCGATAACGTTTAATCTGGTGGAGACAGAGACTTTAATGGAATATGGGGTGGTATCATTTCGTCTTTACTGATAAGTCAAAGTTCTGCTTGAGATCGACCGTACTAGAGTTAGACGAACACGTAGAAAAAGATCCAACATTGAATTTTCAGTCGAAATACATGAACACCGCACTGTGGTGATTAAGGTGTGGAGCTCTATTCCATGTGGCAGTGGATCTCCTTTGGTTTTCATTCGAGGTAAGAAGATCACTTAGCCATACATTCAGGAAGTAGTGCAGCCCCATGTTCTTTCATTTCTTCAACGCAAACAATAATAATCAATTAGCTGTGCAGGCATTGTGAGCCCATGGCTTAGGTAATTTTCCTTCACTCTTTTTTATTAGTTGCTATTTTTCTCTATCTTCATACTCCCCATACTCCACCTCTCCTTGCACCATCGACTTTGCTACTCGCCTATCCTGCATTCTATGTAAATGACTCGAATATCTCAATCTCTCAGCTATAACTTTGGTAGTGATTTTCGGTTCTCCGTACAACTCCATTGATTCCTGATTAGTTCACCTTCTCCACATATCATTTTTGTTAAACCCCCATATATTTTCCATAATATCTTTTGTTCCTAAGTCTCAATTTTCTGTTCCAGGGATTGGGCGAGGGCCCATGTTTTTCACCCATACACACTGTTAGTTGAATAATAGTCTTGTATAACCTTACTTTTGTTCTTCTTGTGTATTTTTTTTTTGCTCTTAGTACTCTATTCAACCACCCTACTTTCTTACTTCCTTTCACAAGTCTTTGTTGAATGTCTTCTTGTTCACTTGCATCATTTGAAAGCACTACTCCTAAAAAGATGATTTTTTTACCTTTTCGAAAACATATCCTTGACCAGAGTTACTCTGAATGTTGATTTCGGTCTCGTTAGAATCATCAGGCACTTGCACTTCTAAGTATTTAGTTTTATTTTCATTAATTCGTAGTTCGTATTGTTTTGCCGTGGCCTGAGATCTTCTGGACACGTCTTTCATTTCTTGTTTGGATCGTGTTATAAGGGTTATTGCATCGGCATAAGTTATGTACTAATGTCTGTGATGACGGTTTCCTTTGTGTGCATTCTACTAGTCCTTAGCACTTTCTCGAGTATCAGACGGAACAGTATCGATGACAGTGGGCTCCTTGTCTTAACCCTTTATTAACGTTGAACACTCCGGACATTCTACTTTCCAGTACAACCCTACAATTTGTTCTTTGAAGTATTTTTGTATCAGTCTAATTATTTTTGGGTATATTTCTATATTTTTGTCATTTTCACAGAATCATATGCATGTTGGAAATCTATAAATAAGATATGCAGAGGTGTATTATATCCATGTGAATTAGTCAGTATTTGTTTTACCGTAAAAATTTGACCAGTCACGGACCTATTGGGTCTAAATCCGCACTGATATTCTCCTATACTCTCTTCAGTCTCTTTTCTAGCAGCAAGATAATATTCGTCCTTAAATTGCAAGGATTATGTTGAACTATTTTAAAGACATCCAGATCAAGCTTTTGCCTTGGTTACCAAAATGTCCAGATATTGCACCTGAAAAGCATGTAGTGGATATTATGGGTAAGAAGTGAGGGGATTTACCTAACTCGCCGTTGCCTTTGGAAGCTTTATGATACAGACCGCTTGGGATGCAAGCTGATACAGATAAAACTTTAGACTATATGCCACAGCGTGTTACTGACGGTGTAAATAACCGAGATGCTACAATACATTATTAGTGAAAATTAAGGCACTAGTTCATATAGTTAAAATTTTGGTCATTTATTACTTTTCAATGTTGAAAGTTTTTGTTGGATTTAAAAAGAAATTTTAACGATGCAATTGTACGTTTAGCAGTACACACATATTATCTTTAATTTTTTTCTCTTCACTTTGTATCTGTTAATTTAGAATCACTTCTTCAATTATGGGTCTTTAAGAATGGCTTGCTATTGAAGCCATTGTACCTATTCTGTCCATGCTACAACGTTCCAGTAACGGTGCTAGTGTTTGGTCCACTAATGGAAGTAAAACGAAGGACCGGATGTTCCTTAATTGCCTTTTATTTCATTAAATACTTATGTACATTTTTTAAAGTAACAAGATGAATAGCTCGAAATAAAGAATACATCTCGTTGCATCCGACTACGCTTTTATAAATTGAAATCTTATTTACTATTTATCGGACTTCAAATTTATTTCGTTTCCATTGATCATCGAACAATCGAATAAGTCCGTTTCCACATTACGAATCAAAACCTATCAAATGTATGTACGAACCGCTCTGTGTCCGGTCCGTCCTCCACTTAAAACAATCGACAATCGTCCGTCGTATATTCTTCGTTTGTTCCGTGGCAAACTCGATCAGGCCGAGCCCAGGCTAACGACTGTTTGTTCTGCTGATGAGCCTCCAGTTTTCGAATGCAGACGGACGGAGATCCTCGACCATCGGTCAGACAAATTAGCCGGCTAGGTGGGTGGAAAGAGACGCATCGTTTCGCAGAGATAGGGGTTGAAATGGACACAGTATCCGCGTAACTATGTTACTGCGATCTGTATGCAGTAAGTCGAGGGCAAGGGTTGATTTCGCTGGACCAAACATGACCGGTTAAATGTCGGCGTGGTTATACGGAAGTTCCAATTTGATAACGATCGGCGATTGGGGGTGGTAAGAGTTTACATTAGGAAAGTGGTATGAGAAATGTTGTAGGACGTGAAACAATAATTGATCTTGAAGTCATAAAATAGTGGAAATAGAGACTGATTTCTTTGGGGGCTTGAAACTGCGGAACAGGATAGTCAATGATTGATTACCGTCAAAGTAATAGAGATAGAAACCCACAAAGGATGCAGGAAAGCGGAGAAAGGTTTCTCTAGTTTTAAAGTCTATCAAGATGAAATAGATAAAAACTACTTTGTCTACAACAGAGAAAATAAGAATAATATGGATACTGGCAAGAGACATTACCCTCAGAACATTTCATGACAAAGCAAAAGAGCAGTACGGAATAAGAAAGCATATATCTTGATGAAAAAGACCTCACTGGTGGGAAGTAAAGGGGACAAGAAACGGAAAAAGGGAAACATGAAAAGGAAAACAAAAGACAGACAAGAATGCATTAGGGCAAAAAGTAGTGTAAGGCAGAGATTTAAAAAGATAAGCAAAGAAATTGGTGGACATTTATATCAAGCCCATATAATAAATAATAATATCGAATTTTGGAATATCATTAAAGCAACGAATGGAAATAGGAAGAAAGAAGATGAAGAAATTTGAGATAAAATCAGCCAACTCAGATCCAAAGCTTGAGGATGTCCTCCTACACTTTTATTCCTTTCGCTTTCGTCTTCCAATTGGTTATATTTTCCTCTTAATTCTGCTCTACTACGTTTCTTCATCTTCTTCTAGCGCTCCGTTTCCTCCTGTATGCAGATTACTTCCACGCTATTCGTTTCATTATTCTGTCGCCCCCCTTCTCTTAATAGGACCTAACTATCGATTCTTCTGTGTTTATTACTTCATCTATGACTGTTTCTTTGAAAAGTGTGTAGACCTCTTCGTTGTTCTTCTTTTAGGTACATCCATATCCGTCGTTCTTCCCTTCACTATCTTCATAATAATATTCCCCTCCATTTTTTGATTGATTTCCATCTGCTCTAATATTGTTTATAAAATTTCATGCTTCTGTACAACGTCTTCCTTCTCTGTGTGTTTTTACTTCTTTGCCTTTACGATTTCAGCCTGTTCTTCGTTTCTTTCATCCTCCACCAGGTTTCTGACTTCCGCTTGTTTTCTTCGATATATTTCTCTATTTTCTTCCGTCTTTGCATTGAGCCAAGTCAGACATGTTTCTTTTTTATTATTTATTTCTTCTACAATGGTGTTGTCAAATCACAATTGTTTTGTTCCCTCTATTCCCCCGTACATTGCTCCTAAACATCTCATTGACTGCTTTATGTATTGCTCAATACCATCGCATTCAGTTTTTGGTCCAGTCCTCGTTTATGTAGGGATGTACTACTTCCATCCGCTAGACTTGCACTAGATTGCACATTCTGGAAGCTGTTCCCTATAATACTTGTTCTTTGCATTTTACTTCTTCTCTTACATTTGTTATGCTGTATGAAAATTGTAGTTTGGGTATAAGTAGGTGGTTGTCTGATCCACAGTTCACTCCTCGATATACACTGCCGTGCCTCGCTTTGATTTGATGTGTCTCTCATGGTGTTAGTATATACTATCTATAATAGAGTATTATAGATTTTAATTATCTCGTAGGTTTTGTCCAAGTAAGTCTATGTATTTTTTGTGACGGTAGAATTGGTTAGTAATTCTTAGTCCATTGGTTGTACAGAATTCCATTAAATGTTCTCCATTGTCATTTATTATTTTTTCTCCAAATTATGCGACCACCAGGTTTTGTTTTCTTTGACTCTGTTCTACGATTGAAATCCTCCATAGTCATTATCTATCTACTTTGTCCAATCTCGTCAAGCGTTTCCTGAAGAAAGTACCAGTTAAATTAATTTTCTCTATATTTTAATCAACAAGGACTAAATGAATCCATGGTATCTCTTATACTTACTTAAGATACCTGATACACAAGAAAATGTGTTCTTTTTTATAACTTCTGGGTTTGACATTTTGACCTTTTTTATCAGCATATAAAGGTACAAAACTTATTCTATTTATCCAAAACTCCATCTTCAATTATAAGAAAATTACCTATGCAATCCCACTCGATCTAGGACACACGGTATGTATACAATGTATTGATGTAAATAAGTTCCAATTATTAATATTATTATTTCGAAGTTAATACCCTCTATTTATATGCTGGATTAGTCCTTATTTATTCTCTAATCTTTACAAACATTGGTGTGTTTTTTCTGTATAATCTATTTCTCTCCATTCTTGTCTGTTTGTTCTCTCCATTGTCATAGTTCAATACATAACTAAAGGAAGACGAAGAAAAAATGAAAAGAGGAAGTAGAAGATAATATTAGGGAATTTTCTACCTCCTCTTTCCATTTCTCTTCCTTCTCTGTGATGTTTCTTATTGTTGATCTTTTTCTACCATACCATCTGATTCTCATTGATTTCACAAATCTTACAATGGTTTATTTCAATTTTTTCAATTTCGTGGATGATTCATCGCTAACATCCATTTTCATTGGTTCTCATAACTTTTCTTTCTAATATTTGAAGTCTAAGTTTTCTTCTTCTCTATTTGTTAGTGTCATTTATGTCATGTTTACCATTACTCCTAAATATTGAAATGTTTTCATTTTTTGCGAAATATATTACTTCTAGTTAAAATTTGATGCCTTGCAATCACCCTTATTACAGTGCCTATAAATATCTGGTTTATCCTCATTGAAACAAATGGCAGTACTCGTCATTACTCTAAAAATACATTGTAATAAAAATAAATAATAATAAAAAATTGTCACTATTTTGACCATATTCATCTCACCGAGATATCGACGTATCACCTGGAAATTTTTACTGTGTCACTCGTAGAACGATATACTGTACTGACGAGTCCTAACAAGGACGAAACTAATTAGTCTGCAGTTGCGTTTGGCGATTGACATAGTTAAAAATTTGCTACAGGATTATTGGCATATGCAAATTGTGCTTACTTTGTAAGCTTTTGCACGGTTACTTGTTAACTGCCCATTAACGGACCTAATTTTATTATTAGGTCGTTTATAGATTCATTTTATTTTATTAAAAAATAAAGAGAAAAAGTTCAATCTGTGTGCCTACATAATTCGAATGGACACAACCTAATTAGCCAAAAATATTACAGAATCAAAAAGTGGGAGATGTATACCTCGAAGAAATGGAGAGGATAAAGTATTGGGAAATAATAGGGAAAATGTTGGAGAATGATTCTAAGGCGTGGAAGAAGCGGATTATAGAAGAAGCAAGGCAATTCCAACGTTTTGGGGTTTATTCCCAAACATAAAATATTATTATTCAATCATTCGATTACTTTTCATTTCCTACGCATGCCAGCATAAATTTTCATCTTGGCGTATGTAGTGGTAACTGTTGAAGAGGGAACCGAAATATATATGTACGATGCCTGAGGATCTTTCTTCACTATAGGTGCGCAAAAATTGTAATTCCAATGGAACACGTACGATAAAATGGACATAAATATTACAACGTAGCTCTTCAATTCCTGAATTTACTTTCTTTTCCATTTTCTTTTCACGCACATTCAATTGAAATTTTTCCTGTTCAATACGCGCTCGGACAATAAAAATCTCGATTCCGGCGAGAAAACCAGTCGTATCGGAATGTCCTGAACGCGCTCAAAATGGCCGCTTCAGGCTGACCACGACGACGGCGGCGACATGTCTCAAGTGTTAATTGATATCTGTAATTGCGTTTGTTGAGCGATCTTGGAGCAGCCGAGACCGAGAAAGTCGAAGCAATGCGACAATGCGACCGGATGACTGACCAAGTTGGAAGGACGCCCGCTCTGAATAGAAATTACCGCATTCCGATTTATTGTTATTGATTACCTGTCGCCATTTTAAACCGCCGCCAGTTCGTAGATAGAGAAGAGGCAAGAAATTATTTCGAAATGTTAACTGGAATGAATAATCCCTAGAAATCAGGAGAACTTTGTAATTTATCAAGTTGCACGTTACAGCGAAGTCTGATGGTCTGACGAATTTCAGGCTTGTTTCAGAACAATCAGTGTAACCGTAATTTGCTCACATTGAGTACAGTAAAATGTTCAAATCTATTTCTAAGTTTCACGTGGGTATTCCTCAGGGCCTCAATTTGTGACTTTTGCAGGTTGTATTGATAATAAATTTGTTTAAATAGTTATTTTTTTAATTTAATTTGAATTAGCCTGTTTTGGTATCTAAAAATATAAGTCATTTCACGATTTAAGGGTTTTAAAGTTTAATTAAAGATATGAAGAGCAATCCAGAGATATTCGAAAGTTTTGATAGGCGCTCTTTTTCTTCCATAGACCCATATCGGGGGTGGAATTTGATAAGTCTAAGAATCTCCGGGGTTTACTTAAAAAACAGCTTATGGTTATTGTTCGTCGTGAAACAAAGATTTCCCAGAGCATTCAATCACGATACTTTTGTATGACTAAAAGTTGTGTTGAAAATGAAGTCGTCCCTCTCAGGTCAATCCATATCGGAAGAACAAGACAAGACGCGTCTCAAAGGTCTCAAGTTTGCCATTGTCCTTGCACAGATACCAATGAATGAAATTATAACCCGCGTTGCAGTGCAATTAGAAATTTACCCCCATGAAGGGACAAAAGAAATTAGATAAGAGATGCAGAATATACTGAAGAAAAAGGCCATCAATTAAAAACAAGCCCAAAAAGAAGGAAAGGCGAAGGAATGGAAATTCACAAAAGTATTGCTTGTTATTATTATTATTATTGTTAACAGGCGCTCAAAAATTCTGCTTCACCTATCGAGAAGCAACGACGACTGTTACCATGTGGATCCCTACAACGTTGGCTGTGTGATCTAACCAAGGTACATACACCAAGAAAGGTATTTATTGATGTACCGAAATTACCTCAACAATACGTAGGGTCACTCAATAGTTTTGGGAAACTTCTGCATCAAAATAGATAACCAACAAAGATACAAATGTTGAGATGGAATTTCTCTTCTAACTAATGTCAAAATGGAAGAAAATCTGGAATTAGTGGAGGATTGGATCGCATCCAATCACAATCCAATTGATTTAGCTGGACTATGTTTCTACGAACAAAATAACGGTATAACTTCTTCCAGGGTTTGCCGTAGTACAAATATTTGGTCTATTATTGATATATATTTTTTAATTTGTTTTTTTATGTACACGCTAAGATTTTTCCAGAAATTTATTCAATATTTCATAGATTACGCTCATCAGAGATATCCTCGTACAAAGGGCACTCGAAAAGTTTTGCAATATGACGCAGCCATGTGTCGCAGAAGTCTGCTTGTTGGTGCATGCTGAGACATGTTCATATTTGCACGGCAACCGTTACCCCAAAGTCGGTGGACTCAGTTCTTAGTTAACAGTGATAGTGTAAAGTGCTTGCTATGGCATCATGGTCATGAAATGAGAAACGGGCAATTTTGCAGTATAACTTTGCGCCCAATTTAAACGTAGACAAGTGCTTAGAAGAAATGACTCTTGCACTAGACCATGTTTGTCCACATCGTACGACTATATTCAGGTGGTGCACAGAGAATTCAGATGGGGCAATTTCACTCTGGAGGAAGATGAGAAGGCGGGAAGGTCACGAAGGTCAGTTACGGAAGAAAGCGTTACTGCTGTGAGGAAAACGCTTGACAAAGACAGGCAAAGTGACTTACCAGCAAATTGAGGATACCTTAAGCCTAAATGGACCAGCAGTTCCTTTCGATTTTGCACGACTATTTGCACGTGAAGAAACTTTCTTGTCTTTGGGTGCAGAATGGTCTGATAGAAGAGCAGATGATACAACGTGCTACATGGTGCCGGGAGACGATGAAAATGTTTAATAAGGGTCAATCTCGGTATGTGAACAGCATTGTGGCAGATGGTGAGACTTGTCTGCACTATTATGATGTGCAGACCAAGACTCAAAAAGTTTGGGTCTTCGATAATGAGGATACCCACGTAGCTCCCAGAAAATCCAGAACAGTAAAGAAGAAAATTATAGCTGTATTTTTCAAATCTAGTAGAATTGTAGAGTGTGTCGTTTGGATACACAGAATACAATCACAGATAAGTAGTACACTGAACAGTGGCTGCCTAAAGTCATCAAATCTATGAAGAACCTACGACCAAATTCAAGAATGAACACCTGGGTTTTCTATCATGACAATGCTCCAGCTCACCGTACGAAAGTTTGCATCGAATATTTGACCACTACAAGACCGAAACTTCATGAGCACCCTCCTTACAGTCCACACCTTACTCCCTGGGACTATTGTAGTATGGTAATATTCCATTAGTAAAGTTACCAATAAAAAGATGTAAATTCTATAGAAAGCATTCTTTAAGAAATAGAAAAGCGTTGTAAATATATACCACACACATACACTTGAAACATTTAAAAATCTAGAATTCCAAATTGCTATAACGACGTACGTACAAATGATAACGGACATCGATTGTGCAATCTAGCGGAAAGAGCAAATTTGATCATTAGTAGTACTAAACACGAACATAAAAAGTGCATAAAATAACATGGCTTTCAGCAGATCAGAAAACTCAAACGCAAATAGACCATGTATTGGTTAACAAAAGGAAACAGTCGTCCATATTAGATGTAAGAACATATAGAGGAGCTTGTGCGGACTCGGATCATTTTATGGTGGCAGCGACAGTAAAATTGAAAATAAAAGGAAGAATGAATATGAAAAGGAGGGAAAATAAATGGAATATAGAGGAATTAAATAGCGAGAGAACGAGGGAAAAGTATAAACACGAAATAGAGAGACAGTTAGAGAGAGACAGAGAAGAATATGAAAACGCGAGGAAAGATTGTAAAAAACAATGCGAGAATGTAAGAGGGAATGGATAGAAAACGAGATGAAAAGTATAGAGGAAGAAAATAAGAAAACAAATACTAAAAGGTATTATCAAAAAATCAACGAACATAACAAACCATATAAACATAGAATGAGTGGCATAAGGGATAGTGGAGGCAGGGTAGTCGAAGGGGAGGAGCAATATAAAGAAGTATGGGTACAGCATTTCAAAGGCCTGCTTACAGATAGCCAATATAATGAAGAACCATTTGAGGAGGAGGATGATGAAATTGTAGTGCAAGAGCCAATACTGAAAGAAGTGAAAGAAATTATAAAAGCTAGTAGAAATGGAAAAGCACCAGGGGAAGATGGTATAAATAACGAATTATTCAAATGCGGGGGAGAGGGTCTGCAAGAATACATATACGAATTGATACGGAAAGTATGGAATGAAGAAACGATGCCAAAAGAATGGGAATCGGGGCAAATAGTGACATTACACAAGAAAGGAGACCAACGAAGTTGCAAAAACTATAGAGGAATCACGCTTTTAAGCACAACATATAAAATCCTATCATGAATAATACAGAGAAGATTAGCAAGTACAATGGAATACTTTAGGGGGCAATATCAATATGGTTTCAGAAGCGGAAAGTCCACTACGGATGCCGTGCATAACATAAAACAAATACTGGAAAAGGCATACCAATACAATATGGAATTGGAATTCTTGTTTATAGACTTTCAGCATTTTCATTTGACAGTATTAGAAGGAGAGAGCTTATCTCGGCAATGAGAGAACTCAATGTGCCAGCGAAACTAAGAAGACTTATAGTAATGACATTAAAAACAACAAAGGTTAGTGTGAAAACATTGAAAGGAGAAACGAACGAATTCGAAACAAATAAGGGTGTTAGGCAGGGTGACTCACTATCTGCGACGTTATTCAATTTAGTATTGGAACATGTGACAAAAAATATAAACAAAGGCACATTGAGAACAAGAGAAAAAGAAGAAAGATAATGGTTGAAATACTGCAAGAAATAATTAAAGAAGGGGAGAAACTGGGTCTGAAAATCAATGAAACAAAAACGAAATTGATGAGAGTTGGAAAAAAGGGCAAAGAAAACAAAAAATTTAAAGTAGAAAACCTTACATTTGAAGAGGTTGATAAATTCAAATACCTGGGTATTATGGTATCAAATGATGGAAGTAGAGAAGCCGAAATAACAGAAAAAATTATGACAATAAACAGAGCCTTTTATGCCAACAGGAAATTGTTGAAAAACGTAAATCTCTCTAAAAAAATAAAATAAAAACAATACAACACAATAATAAGGCCGGTGCTTATGTATTCAGCGGAAACGATGACAATGACTAAGAGAGATGAAGAAAATCTAAGAATACTCGAGCGGAAAATATTAAGAACCATAATGGGGCCAATTAAACTAACAGACAATGAATTCAGAATAAGAACGAATGAAGAACTACAAGAAGAAATTGGAGGAGAAGATGTGGTAAAAAGAAATAAAGCGGCAAAGAATAAAATGGTTGGGGCATGTATGGAGGGCAGGGGAGGAATCCATAATCAGGATGTTGCTGGAATGGAAGCCGGGGGCAAGATGAGAAGAGGAAGACCGAGGTCCAGATGGCTGGAAGAGGTGTTGGAGGATCTAAGGGGAGCAGGCGTTAACAACTGGCAGAAAAAACGACGGATAGAAGAATCTGGAAAGAAATAAGCCAGAAGATATGAAAACATAGGATGGGGACCGATCCACCCCGGAAATTATGGATTTAGAAAACTTTTAAAGCGGTGAAGCCCCGATGGGGTGTTTTAACCACTGTATATAACGACGTACCGAAAAATAAAAGAAATGAGTTTGTTTAGAAAGGACGGAATAGGATGGTCGACGAGAAAAGTCAGATAAAAAGTTATATTAAATACTAGGGTTGAAAAGAAGCAGACCACATCAAAAAGAAGTTGTTGTTTACAAACGACGAACAGACCCAAGAAAGGAGAAGTACAATAAAAGGAAAAGACCACAGAAAAGAAGTGAAGAAAGAATTCAAGAGGGAGGGAGAAGTTAAGAATTAGGAAACAAATTACACTTATACACACATAGGTAATATATTTTGATTATATTGTTCATTATTTTGTTAATATAATACTAAAATTTTATAAGTTATTATTTGTAATAATTTTTGCTTTCTATACAATTAACTAAAATTCATACTACACTATGCACTGTTCTCACACGTGAAAATGAAGCAGCGAGGGATGCGGTTTTCTAGTGATGAGGACTTTCTAAGAGCTTGGGTCAACGTGTGTGCCTCAGTCCCCAGTAAAACTTGGAGAACCTGGTTTAAAGATTGGTTTCGGAGGATGGAGAGATGTATTGAATTTTGCGGAAATTATTTTGAAAAGATTAAATAAATAAAGTTGTATTGGAACACTTTCCTAGTACCCTTTATAGTTGTCACAGAAAGTTCTATCTCACTACTTATACCTTAGGTGTGTGGAACTTTTTCTTTACGGATCTCTCTCATTATTTGATACATATCTTTAAATGCTACTTTTTTATCATACCTTATAAATTAACTGAAAATGTCACCTTCCAAAGCCATTTTAATATTTCTTGCCTTTCTTCATTCTCATTTTGATTTCTTTTTTAAGTGCGAATTATTATACATATATGCCAAATGTGGAACTGCGAACTAGAGTGACATTGGATTTAATGGCGTATATAACAGAAGAAGTACAAATAAGTCAACTCGATTCCTTGGAATGTTTGCATGTCTGAAAGCCGTGAAGAAAATCAGGTATAGCAGAAGGAAGATGAAATCGTA
Source organism: Chrysina gloriosa (assembly GCA_038088585.1). Lineage (NCBI taxonomy): Eukaryota > Metazoa > Arthropoda > Insecta > Coleoptera > Scarabaeidae > Chrysina > Chrysina gloriosa. Next base: position 21,794,074 of record CM076095.1, on the reverse strand, counting down.
GAAAATTTGATACCGAAAAATATTTTAAATTTCAGATAACAAAGGGACTGTCAAGAAACAATGTCATTGTGTCTTTTCATCATTTCGTGTACTTTTAGCTGCTTCCAATACGAAGAAAAATTTTCGTCATGAACGATACTAAAAAGACATATTTTTAATACTCGTTGAAATTTTCGCTTTCATCAGGAAGTAAATCGCTACGTATCCTTATCCCAAGTTAATCCCCAAATGCTAAAAGAAAATATTTGCGTCCTCGAGGCGTCAATTTTAAATGAGGTAAATTACAAAGTTCTTGCGCGAAAGTGACGTCAACAAACTTAAGCTTCGACAGCGAGGTATTTAATATTATAGCTCAAATCCAGTTTACGCCCTGTTTCATTAATAGGATAGTAATTTAGCGACTCCTCTACATTCATAAGGCTCCTACTTACTTGCTCCGCGTACCCCTTTTGCCCTATTTAGCAATTAATACTTAATTGAGCCATTGTTTCAAACTCCAAACGACGACTAAGGTAATTACAACCTTCTCATCTACCGCCCTCCTACTGCTAGCGTTTTCTAACAATTAATCCTTCCACTTTTCGATAAATGCGTGGTAGTTTTAAAGTGAATAAATGATTGCCGCTAAAGGGTTAATTTTATCGATTAAAGTTGAATGTATATGATAATTAAGTGTAATTATATGCGAAAATCGATTCGTTCAAGGAAACATGAGGATGTAACTTGTGGCATTCCTTTACGTAATAATTTGTGGCAATTACATGTGAAAGAACCGTTTAAATTTGTAATATCCAATTGTTTTTTTACACCTTTATTTAAGGATCAATACCGTCTCGTTTTACCACTATCAATTATTCCACGGGGACGTGTAAAGGGAGGATTGTTGATTGTATATCGGCTTAAAGTATTAGTGAACTACACCCGAATGTTTACAGAACCCTGATTGTAACCGAAACATATTTAATTATAACCCTTGTTGTTCCTGCTGGGGAATATTGGAAAGACTGACTTATAACGTATTAGAAGTGTACAGGAGATTGCAGTGCTGGTAACTATAGAATCAGATTCGTCAAATTTTAAAATAACAAGTAATGAGGAGGCTCCATCTTACGATCTGTTATATCTTAGAATTATGAAAAATGTTATACATTTGATATAACGATGTGCTTGCTTCCATTTTCTTTATAGCGATTGGAATAGCTTTACTACAAGTATGTCAAAATGTTTGTTTGTAACACTGGGTCTTTGTTGTCATTCAGCAAACTAAGTTTCCAAATTTCTCGTAATACTCCTACAGAATTAACTCCAATCTAATTCTTTGAAAGAAATACATCAAGTTCTGATCCCAGATTTATTATCTTTTATTTCTTGGGGATTTTCTTTCATACTTAGACCTTTAGATTTCAGTATTCGTCGATTTTTCTTCGTTTACCAACTGGAATGGTTGTAGTGAGCCGTTTTGTGACCCTGGAATCCTGCTTAGATCCCTAGTCCATCTTTTATATATAATGTGAATGAAATACATTCTCACAAAAAAGAATAAGGAGACTATGGCTAAAAAATATATAAAATAAATAAAATTTACCTTACCACACCTTTCGGAAAAAAATCCAGATACGTATTTCGGAAACTAAATTGCCATCCTCAATTGACAACTGGGGAATTCAGTATCACTAGCAAAGTGGGTTAATGCCCAAGATGAACACTGCACAACGAACACAGCGCGCAGTGTTCGACAATTCCAAATTGTACGAACTATTGCATTAAATTTAGATTTTATGTAGGATCATTCAACCTTATTGATACGCTCCATATTGGTATAAATACACGCTCCCCTTAATGGGACTTCAGTGTCAACAGTGTTTTGGTGTTTCGCACGTTCAGTGTGTGATGTTCATTGTGCATGCTTTAGTGTTGTACAGTGTTTGTCTTGGACATTAGTCCGATTCGCTGGCGATACTGAATTCTCCACTTTTCCACTGAGGATGTCAACTTAGTTACCGAAATACGTATCTGGATTTTTTCCGGAAGGTGTGATAAGGAAAATACATTCTGTTAAAATAATTTCATATTCTAATTTACCGGATAAGGGTAGAGAATTTTTTATAAATATAGTAAACTTTTATGAATGTTAACGATCTCTTATTGTTAGATCACTCATGCTACATCTCCACTTCATTCTTTATTCTTAATTTTCTGTAATTTCGCTTAATTAATTTTTATATTTCTCCTCCTTTTTCCTGCGTATACGTAACACATTTCTTGAAAACCTCGACTCGAAGAAACATCGAACATAGCATGGGTGTACAGCGCGCGACAAGTATTCTGTTTTTAAAGTTCTCTAAAAACCGTGAGTACAAAGACGTCAACACCAAAAGGGCTCTCTCACAAGGAAAAGACTTGAAATTTAGGCTAAGTCATGTCGCTTGTGCTTTTGGGCCGCAAATTAGATTTAAAATATATATGGTGTCATTACTTTTTCGCAACAGTGGGCCTAAGCGAAATCAGAGCAAAGAGAAATAAGGATAAATTTCGCCCTTCCCATAAAAATTGGTAATAATAACAATATACGAGGTGTTCGTATAAATAAAGTAATGAGAGTGGTAGTGTAGTGTTCGATCGGGCAACACTGGTGACGAGGAATTTGAAGGGGAAGCATGTGAACATATGATACGCTATCAGTTGAAACTCTGTAGAGTCACGTTGTTTGTCCGTAGCCATTGTTTTAGTGAAGCAGGTTTGTGTGCGTTCTGACAATGACTGACACGAATTTCGAGCAACAGTGTTCGATGTAGTTTTGCTTGAAACACAGTGCAACAGAAACTGTTGCAAAACTTCGGCAGGCCTACGGAGACAGTGTTTTGTCAAGCGTCTAGGTGTTTAAGGCATTCGTAGAAGAAAAAGAGTCGATGATAACCTGGGATCAAAACCCAAAGAATGGTACACTCGAAGCTCTTCAGGGCAAAAAGCAATAATGAGCAAGTTAAAGATCACTAGCATCCTGATTTGCTTTTTTGATAACGAGGAAATCGTTCACATAGAGTTGCTGTCTCCAGGCCAAGGGGTTAATCAAAACTTATGGAAAGGTTTTTGAAGGACTTCGAAAAAGGGTTACGCGTGTGAAACCAAACATCAAAAGAACTGTGTGCATCACGATAATACACCTTATCACACAGCAACTTCAGTAAACCGTTTTTTGACCAGTAAGAATATTCGTAAAAATTTATTAAAATGTCATAACCACCAAGACTGGTTTAACTACTTTCTAAAAATGGTGTATTGGGTAATTAAAATCCTTTTAGTCTCTTTGGACTAATATTTACTTTTTTCGAAATATTTTTGTTTATACATCTTTAGTGACTATAAGACCCAAATGTAAGACAATTTGTTTTAGTTTGCAAGTGTACTTTATGGTGGTAACATTGAGCTTACGTATAGGTTGTTTTGTAAAAAGTTATTTCTTGAAAGATCTTTACGAAAGGATTATTCCGTTTCCTTAAGTGGACACCATACTCCAGAAATTGTTGACAATAAATTACCTTCCAAAATTTTTCACCAATTAGAATGCTTTCCAGGAATGGGAGATTAAAATTTCCGAATTCGGAAAACGTGGACTATCCTAATGTACCTCAATTGTGATAGGTGTGACGTTTTTGTGGAGCTGCATGTACTTAAACACAACCTCATGCGTTGATTGTGTCCATAAAATAGCCAAAGAAGGAATTTGCAGGTACATACAAATATATTAAGCGCATTCCAAACAGAAGTCTTACCTATTCATGACTTTTCCTATCATGAGATGTAAAATTAGGTAAAATTGAGGTTGAGTCTGAAGATAAGTTAGTATAGTCATCGTACTAGGTATATGGTTTATTGCGTCTACTAAATGGATAGAGAAAAAAATTTGTACTAGGCGGGTCCCGAAAAACAAACTTATTTATTTTTGATTTTTAGCGTGGGATGTAAACTATTGGGGTAACTTGGAAGATGTGGTAGTATATTCACTCTATTCAAGCTAAAGGTTTTGTTGTACTCACGAAATGGTCAGAACGTAGGCACTAGGTGTGTCTCGTATTGAAGATTTCAGTTTCTTCCGAAAGTAAGTGGAATACCTAAAAACTAAACTGAACAGTATGGAGATGAAATTTTTATAACCAAGAGGAAATCTGCAATGGACAAAATATGAAATGAATACTTCTCACTCAGATAGTTTGACCACATTATGAGAGTGGAAGAAAAGGTAATATCTAGAGCACTGTATTAAATTGACTGAGCAACAGGACAAGAGGAAATGTGCAGATAAAATATGGTTCGAAAAAAGGAGCAGTGGAATGAAATAAGGAGACAGAAATTAATGGAAAAGATGAAAAATTCCATTCCGTAAGATATAATTTCAATGTTTTACTATGAATATTGTCAAAGAATTAATTTGAAATGTGATTAAGGCAAGGGTAAAACAATTTTAGTGTTTACTTATATTTACTCATATTTCAACATTGTTTCTTCATTGTTCAAGAGACAAATGGAAGAAAATTTTAGTTTTATTTTCGATCGTCATCCTGATCATAATATTTCAAGCCAATTTCGTCTGCTAACGAATTGGACAATATTCCTTTCGTGTTTTAGTTATAAGAAAAATAGTAATTTTGGGCCGCTATTGTGATATTACAAAAGAGAAAAGATTTGGATGATCAAAACTTGCTAAACTTTTTCAGGTAAGTGCTCCATTGGTATTTTGTCGTTTGTCTGAGAATTAGAAAAGAAAATGATGAAATGAAGAAAGAATACATACCTTTTGACTAACGAAAAGTAAAATAAGAAAAGAAAACTAAAAATAAAAAAGGTAACTAGAAACCATACTTGAAAGTACACTTAGGAAACGTTTAGGAGATTATAAGACGTATTAGCAATATTTCCAGTCTTCTTCTTGAGAATGTAAAAGTAGAGAAGGTAAAGAGTTGAGAAAAGTGTTAATTAGGGTTCCACCTTTTTTCTGAGAATTCAAGAAATAAATCTGAGAAAAAGGAAAAGCCACTTCATACAATCATTGAAAAGGAAATATGGTGAGGAAACTAAGAAGTGGTTTGTAAACAAAGAAATATGTAGGAACTAAATGCTATACCACAAAGTACATTCAGAAAATAGTGTAAGGACTAAGTAATAAACTATATAACATTATTATTGTGTCAGTAATTTCGCATCATAATTTATCTGGGCATAGGTTTCATTACCAATATATTTGCTACGCAAAATTTAGTACTAAAGTATCAGAATAATACTGCTAAATATTGTTAATACAAGTTAAAATAGGCATTGCAGTTCTCAACAGATCAGATCAGTTTTTGGGTAATTCCAAATTAAGTTGCCTTTCAGATTATTAAGTTTAAGTGTGGGAAGTTCTTTCGTACTAATAAATCAGCGGTAACCAAACTCCTTCATTTGTATACCTATTAAGTATATAGTTTTGTGCATCTTATTATCTCAAGAATTGGTAACGAATCATTAGGTGTTAGGTACCTAATAAACAAGTTAGTGAAATAACCAAATTTGTATGGTTTCAGTAATTTATTGAAATGAAAATATTTACTCTTACAAATTGGAAAACAGTAACTTTTCATATTAGGTATTACATAACTAAAGCGGATAATTTAAAATTTCAATACAATGAAGTAGTAAAAATGTAGTGGACATACATATTTATCCTTCTACGTGCGAGAAATAATCCTGACTGGCTACAGGATCCGGCTTCATAGTCTTCTTACCAGGGCTCCAGTTTGCAGGGCAAACCTCCCCATATTCATCAGTATACTTAAACGCCCTCACCAACCTCAATATCTCAACGACAGATCTTCCTACCGGTAAATCGTTGACGCTGACATGTCTCAAAACGCCCTTACCATCAATGACGAATACCCCTCGGAATGGAATACCAGTTTCTTCGTCCAAAACTCCATAATCCTTGGCGATCTTGAGCGATTTATCAGCAAGAATTGGTATCTTTATATCTCCTAGGCCACCTTTATTCCTTGGGGTTTTAATCCAAGCGTAATGGGTATATTGGCTATCGGTTGAGCAGGCCACCAAGTTCGTTTCGATTTTCTCAAATTCTTCGATGTTATCGGAGAAGCTGGTGATTTCGGTTGGGCAAACGAAGGTGAAGTCCAGGGGATAGAAAAATAACACTAAGTACTTGCCCTTGTAGTCGTCGAGCGAAATTTCTTTAAACGACTCGTTTATCACAGCCGTTCCTTTGAAGTAAGGTGCTGGCTTTTGCGGTTTTAACATTTTGGTTTGAAGAAATTGGTGCACACAAATTGTTTGATGTATATCTGATTTAATATTTCTGTCGAATGTCAAAAAAATGGCGTCTGTTTTTTAGTTTTAGCAGTAATAAAAGGTGGCGCTGTCTATTTTGAAATTTTGACTGATTGTACTTACAACATATACTTATATGTATTTTTCGTTTTAAGCGTTTTTCTAAGCTTAAAACTATTGCGGCAATAATTGTTGAAGTAGTTCTTAATAGAATAACAAGCTAAATTTACAAGTTACGATTTCCTCCCACATTTGGCATCTGTGCGCATGCGTGTAACCTAGTCATATACAAGAATTTGAAAATGAGCGGGAATATTTTTCTTGAATAAACATATTGAACAGTCATTTGCACTGCTTCTAGTTATTAATTATTATTAATTTTTGCACTCTCTTTGGAGAATATCTTTATTCAAATGACAACTAGGGGCATTGAATGCCAAGCTTGTAAATCTTTTTCCATTTCCTTTCAAATTGGCTGCAACTCACACCCTATATACTGTAATGTTCATTACCTATAGCCGCAAGCATTTTTGGTCTACATAACCTGGCTTGGCAGAAATGGATGAAGAATGAATGTTTGGGTCGTGTGGGAGAGAGATCACGCAAACGACAATCCTTGCGTTCAGATAGTCGTAGGTGTTCAATCTTCTCCTCATGTAAAAATTCGTCCCCCAGCAAACTTTAGCACAAGCTGTGATGATTTACTTTTGGTAAATAAGGATTATTAAAAGATATCATTAGTTAGTAAACTAAATATTTACTCAGCACCTCCAAACCTGCATGCTATTCGGATTGACCCCAAATTAAGAATCGAAGTTCCACAGCAATTTGTGTCTGCATCAAGCTGTGAAAAAGGAGTCCGAAACTCAATTATGAAAGTAAAGCTGACATTCTCGTCATCAGAAGTGTTCTGAATTGGTAAAAACAAGATTTTATCTTCCTAATGATTAATACTATATATCCTCATAATGTTCGCAAAAATTAACTAACAGGTTAGTAAGTACTTGGTAAAAGGTGATTGGAGAAACCAGAAATTTATGGGAACTTGGGAAAAAAAGGAATTATAATACATTTTGCGATAATTCGGAAGAATCAAGAGAAGAAATAGTAGAAGTGGTCACGGTACCAATTCAGAACGAGACAGTGTAAAGTGAAATTAGATTCAAACTTCAAAGTAGCTGAAGAATACAACGGTGAGTGAAGAAACTATTTTACGGACAGAAACAAGAAAACAAAATGATACCCCTTCATACTACTATACAAAAGTGAAAACACCGATGGAAGCAATGAAATTCTTTGGAGCTAACAAATTATTATTACCTTTTTTAAATAATTTTTCATTATAATAATATTTATGGAACAATGGAAATTCGTTTATTTGTTTTAAAATTTAATCCCAAATTATTAGATTGGCATAAAAGTTCTGAGCTTCTTAGATTTTGAACTTTAAATTGGAACAACGCATCAAATTTTGACTCAATTTAATTGAAATAAGCACAATTAGTATCAGCACACTTTTACGAACGCGATACAAGTCGATTAAATTCATGAGGATCAGAAATTGCGTACTCGGGATTGAAGGAAAGCGATAAATTGATGAATTGGTACCTTTGAGTGCCTTTGAGAAAGTTTTAGAACTACTTGATACTCTGATAATCTGTTGACGAAAGTTCTGGGGCGTAGCGTGAGTGAGCTAGAACTTCAAGCTACGATTCATCCAATTTTTCGACGGTGATCTGTGAAACTTGTAGTCAAACGTTGTCGTGCAATAGGGTTGGACCTCGTCTATTGACCAAAGCTGGCAATTGTTGGCCTAATTTGCCGTACATTTCACCAGTTTTCTGACAGTAGAACTCTGCTATTATTCCGACCCCCAACATGTCTTAATTAGGTATATTTAGAATAGTTACTTCCTACTTAAATTCTAAAACATCAAAGGGATTAGCATAGTTAAACATTTATCATTAGATTTTAAGTTGCACATTTTCTGTTTGTCCAGATTTATGTTTCTGATGTAGCAATTGTCAATCAAGTGACAATGATTTTTTAATGTATTTGTTTTTGTTTTTATAAGTTGGTACGTGACAATATAAGAAATGTGTAAAAAATTTATAGACAAGACCAGTTCTACGTTCAAGCACTTTGCAAGTAGTATTCTATTCAATTTAAACGTTTCAGTTATATAAAAGATAAAGTGCCCAGAAAGAAAGTGTTTTATTCAAGCCAAGAAACACCGTCAAAAGTGAAAAACCAGCTGCAGGATCCAACAGCTATAATGCCTTGACCTATTTACAGAAAGTTATAATGGATTACACTGGTCACCGACCACCATACTGTAACAATAGTCTTCTTTTCTATGGGTTTGGGCCTTGGGGAAGCGTTTGGGGAGCTCAGCTTTGTTCAACTGCTATCCGGAAAATTCCTATTATCGTACAGGATCAACTTTTCATCAGAGATAATGATTCGATCCTAGAATATGTCATTGCTTTTGGGCAAAAGCAAAGAAGAACAAACTTCCAAGCGCGATAATTTTTGCCAATCGTTCAAATCACGAGACATCCATTTTTAGATCTTTTTCACTTCTCCGATTCGCTTCAAACCTTCCTTAAAGTCATAATGACTAATGCTAAGTTGTTACGCAATGCTTCAAACGCTTTGGGATGGATTAGCTTCAAAGATGACCTTCAAAATATCATCATAGATTACTGTAGGTCGAGCACTAATGCGGCTCGTGTTTAAGGCTAAAATTTCCAAACTGGAATTTCTAGAATTAACGACGCACGGTTTTCACCAAGGGTATTGGGTTCCGACATTTGGTTAACTTAGCAAGTTGTCTCAGCAGTGCATTTTCCTAATTTGAAATTAAAATAAGGAAACTGTGCGAAATTGCTCGTCTAAAATCTCCCAGTTTCTTTTCCTGAACAAAAGAAAGTTCAGTAAAAGACATACCATATATAGCAGACGATTTGTTACAAGAAAGTATATAGCAACACAGTATTTTTTAAAGATTCTGTTCCAATAAAACGCTTAGAAAATTCGATGTAATAGAACACCAAGAACTTTCATGTCAACCTCATAATATCGGACAACATAATTTCAAACGGAGTGCACAAAGTGCTTGGTGTGCCCGGTACTGTTCCAAAATTGGTGCGCCCACTGAGGGACTAATGCGATGTTAGGATGTTTACTATTACTTATTTTCCAAAACACATGGTTTAACTTCATTGATTAAACCGGAACTAATACAAAATTGTTTGATGAGGGGTTTAGCGATGTGATGTAGTGCCTGTAATAGTAGTACGTACTAGCAATTCTTAATATTTATTTTAGTTCAAATAATGTAGTTGTTATCTTCATCAGCGATATCCATGCTTCCAATTACATACTTCTGAAACTAAATTATAATTCATTTCTACTTTGACTTTCTTTATTGAAGATTATCAAAATCTAAATTTGAAAGTGTACCAAACCAGTGTTTGAGTATCTACGAATTATTTCGTTATTCTTCTCACCATTGTCATTGAAATATAGCTGAATTTGTTTCTTATCAATATTAAGTTCTCAGTATACGACCAAACAGTTAATAAACATTTTTTCAAGCACGATACCTAATTTAGCCTAATACGTCTTAACGGTCATCGCATACATATGTATATATGTATTTCGTCCGCATCGCTATCCAAATCATGGCGTTGGCGTTGATCAAGATCGAAGACCATTAATAAAAGAAAAGATTGGAATGGCAGACAAAAGACAATCGAGGAGAAGAATGCGTGTTCCATCTCAGATGACCGCTTTTTGTTCGTCACAACGCAAGCCACAAAGGGAACTAGTAAATTGTCGCTTCTACGAAGACATCAAAATCTATCATAAGTTTTAAAAGCTACAAAAGGAACAACGCCAGAGCAAAAAGAATGAAACGTGAAGTCTAGAGAAATATTTGCTTTCGTTTAACAACGGCGTTAACATATCTAGTAGCATTTATCGAATTCTCTTATATAACGGTGATGCACTTGATGCTGTGATTTTATTAGTATTATTGTAGTAGATACGAGTATAAGATGGAAATTATATTTAATAATAATAATTTTTGGAAAATAATAGGTACAAATTTGTCACAATTTAGCGAAAGGCAAATGTCAATAACATTGATCTCTAATACCATGGAAAGGGCGAAAATAATAGAAGGTTTTTCGATAAGAATAACAGAAATTTGAACGTAAACGAAACCACTATCGTGGAGAAAATTCATTCTTGTGGTCACGCCCAAATTAACCAAATTGTTTATGGGTGATAATACAATCATATAATAGCTTTGGGTTATACAACTTAAAATGAATTAATAATTTTTATTCCAAACCAAGAAAGAATACCATTATTTTTACTATTACTGTGATCAGCTGTGATTAACCCCCTGTACCGTGCTCAGAGTATGAAAAAAATTATGTAGGCCAAACATCTACCAACTGATAGACCAGACTAACTACAAAACTAACTACAAAGTAACTACAAAAGTGACAAAATCGAGAAAGCAACGTCGTGCTTTAGCCATTCATGCCTTGGAAAGTGACCACACCCTGATTTTGAAAACGTAACAATCATAAAAAAGGAATCTCATAAAAAAAAGAGTATTTTGGGAAGAGATTTAAATTACATGACAATATTATGTACACACATATATATATATATATATGTATTTCTGGACCTATTTAGATACTTATTTTTCCTCCTACCACTTTCTAGGTAAATTAAAAGACACATTGTCATTTTACAGATTATATTTCATAACTGTAGTTAAACTGTTTTCGTAAAAAACTATGTCAGTGAATTTGTATAACGCTAAAAAGAAAACATTTGATTTTTTTTTCTTAATTTGGTAGCGAACAACATAATAATTAACAACGAAGATTTCTTGATATTTATATAGGATTTACAGTGTGGTCATCTTAGGTTGGAACAAAATCAATAACATTTGTAAATAGTGAAAAAGAATATACGATCGGTCACGTCAATCTTTATTTCTAAATGCCCAAATTTTTACAAAAAAACGTAGAAAAACTTCTTATTCTTTTTAATGGTAACCTCAATGTTTGAGAGCGACATTTAGAGGAGACCGTTTTTCTGATATAGGGCAATGATTTCTGAGGTAAGTTCTATAACAAGATTTTTTAGATAAAAAATCACGAAAAAATTAAAGATCTACAATGCATACAATTTCTTTGCATTTTAGTTTGTGTTGACTCTGATCATCGGACGTGAACAGCATAACGCTCGACACCTCGTGAAGTTACTGTACAATATCAAAGATTGCTCATATTTAGTATCAAAGGTTGGTTTTAGTGGTACACTAAAACCGGCTTTGCAGATCAGTCGTTTCTTTTGTATTACCTGCATCAAAGACGAATGTGCTCCAACGATCACCAGTTCTTATTGTGTACGGAGATGTCAACAAGCTTTTGGAGAATGCTATAATTTTTGTCTTAACTTTGTTCAATGATTTTCTCGTTGTTAATACTACCCATCTGTTCGTTTATCCCATTATTGGGCTTATATGGTTATTATTATTACTATTACTGTTAGTATTAGGAAGCAAATAAAAATAAACATTCCCTTATGGTCCACACGCACTTCTTGGATAAATAACCTGAGACAGTGATATGGATGTAGCTTTGTGCTTTGTAGCTTAGGTATTTGGAGCAGCAGTTTGAAAACCTAAAATAGCCATTAGAGGAGACGGCACTTGAAGAAGCAGAAGCAAGTTAATTAGTCAATGGGAATAAAAGAAACTGTTTGTTTCCCTAAAAAATTCGCAAGTAAAGACGGAGGACAAACATTTGTCATAGTTAATAAAATTTCATATAAAACTACAAAGGGAAGCCAAATAGGAGTCAGGACTTAAAATTGAAATGAGATTTAAAATTTCCCCCGTTTTGGTTTTATATGAAATTCGATTAACTATGACAGATTTTTGTTCTTAGTCTTCAGTTGCGAATTTGTTAGAAAAACAATAGTTTCATGCTCCTGATGAAGTTGAAAAATAAATCAGCGATATATTGGGTATGGCGAATAAAATAGTTTCTTTATATTTTCATCGACCGGTTATCTGGTTCTTACGAAAATTGAATTTTTATTTATATTATTATTATTATTGTTATTATTATTATTATTATCATTATTAATATTATTGCAAACAATCTGTAAATTCTTTCGTTTAAAAACTTAATAATAGTGAGAGGAGTATGCCATCTCATCGAGTCCTCTTCATATTGTATCTTGCTAATCCATTTCTACATAGTTCTATTATATTTGATCATCTTCATCAATATTTAATGAAATGACTATCATTGTTCGATTTGCTTGTGTGTATACTGACCTGTCTCCTTTAGCCATGCTTTCTTCTACTTACCCATGCAACTTCTTTTCCATTGGGATTATAATTCCATATATAAATTTTTGGAATTTTCTGCTGCTCCTAATCTAACATTTTAAGCAATTGTAGCATTGTAATATACCTGCATTGCCTATTCACAATTTGATATACATATATGTAGTATTATACATGTAGTAGTAATATATTATTTTCTATATTGTAATTAATAAAGTTGATTAAATAATGATAATTATTCACTTTGTATATTCCATTTATTCTTACAGTTTTGTCTTGTTGAATAATAGAATGATTTATCAGTTTATCACTCCGTTAGAATGAATATGAACTTATGTAAAGCATTGTACATACACAATTTCATCTAAAGGAACTAATCAATCAATGTAAATTTGTTTCTTGTATTTGTTGTAATCTATGTATATTTCGTTTCTCGTTGTAAAATATCATTTGCGTTCTTTGGATTTTATACCCCATTCGCCATTCCCCAAAAGATTTTAAATACCAAGAGTTATGTGGTGAATAGGTATTACTGATATGGAAAAGGTCGCCTCCTAGACTAAACACTTAATAACTTCCGGCTTGTCATGTAAATAAAACAAACCCTTAATCTCAAGATAGCGAAGAGATACTCAACTTCATACAACAGACATTCGCATTGTATGTTATTTATATACAGTAGAAGCCGCTTATTATAATCACGGTTAATGTTATCAAACGGTTATTGTTATCGAAAACCGTTGGTCCCAAATCACTCTATTTAAAACTCATTGAAAGAAAGCCGCATATTGTAATCAAAAGCCGCTTAATGTTATTAGTTATGAATAGTATCCTTTGCCGGAAAGTTTCTTCAGGCGACGGTGTCTGCAGCGCAACTCCTTTGAACGAGCCGCTTTTTCTCGCCGATTTCAATTAAAACTCTCATATCGCATATTACAATCTAACGAATTGTTATTTCTATATTATGAAGAGGTCATCTTTTTTGATGTACTTTATGTATAAAAGGTCCGTTCGTTTAAATGATATTCAGTTTCTCCTATACTCTTCTACGAATCTCACGTTCTACAGTCTTGTGTACGGGTAAATTATTGAAATTTCGCATAAACCACCGTGGTCATGGCAGAAGTGAATAAAAAACGTCGCGATCTATCGAACGAAGAAAAACGACAAATTCTCGATAACTTCGATAAACTTCCGAAAATGAGTCAAAGGAATGCTGCGGTACAATTAAAGATTTCGCAACCGCTGTTGCGTAAAATTTTAAAAAATCGTACAGAAATAGAAACGTGTGCGCGTTCGAATGAAAACATAAAACGAAAAAGGGAAAGATCTGGAAAGGATAATCAAGTTGAATCAGCTTTAAAAATTTGGTTTACAAATGTTCGCGAATAAAATGCCTCTGTGAATGGTCCTATCATGCGTCAAAAAGCAGAAGATATAGCCAAAACTATGGGGAAAGAAAATTTCATTGCAACAGACGGATGGTTCAATCGGTGGAAAAAGCGAGAAAACATCGTTTATAGACCTCTGCACGGTGAAGAAAAAGTGCTGATTCGTTAGCAGCCGCTGACTGGATGCGTTCGGAATGGCCAGAAATTATTGCAAAATATCCGCCTCGGGACATCTACAATGCAGATGAAACAGGACTCTACTTTCGCGCGATGCCTAATCATACTTATTTGTTCAAAAACGATAAAGTAAGAGGTTGCTTATCTTCGAAAGAACGAGTAACAGTGTTATGTTCTGTTAATATGGAAGGTGAAAAGGAAGAACTTCTAGTGATAGGAAAAAGTAAGAATCCTCGGTGTTTTAAAGGTGTTAAAACTTTACCCGTGGAGTATTTTGCTAATGCGAATGCTTGGATGACAAGTGTCTTGTTCAGCGAGTGGTTACTCAGGTGGGACAAAAAATTGAAACGCCAAATCGTCTTATTAGTAGACAATTGTACTGCGCACAAAGTGAATGCAGTTTTGACGAACATCCAACTTATTTTCTTAACTGCGAACACTACGGCATTGATACAACCATGTGATCAAGGAATCATTCGAACATTCAAAGAATACTATCGAGGGCAAATTCGAGCCCAAATTATACAAGAACTTGATGAGAATCGAGATGCACCTACTGCAGATGCGATAGCAAAAAATCAGTCTTCTAGATGCGCTGCATTTGCTGGTGAAATCATGGAGGCAAGTTCAACCAGAAACGATCCGAAACTGTTTTCGAAAAGGAGGTTTTTCCAAAACTGGTGATGAAGAACCTGATCTCCATGAAACGTGCGCTGACATTTTAGAAGGTATGAAAAAGAACTTGTTTTGTACATCTAACTAATATTTTTTTAATTTTTTTGTAGTTCAAGGTCTGTCCAAAAGCGAATTTTCCGATTGGGTGGATATCAACAATGATGTTCAAACAGCTGCCACAATGACTATATCAGACATTTGTCGGGAAGTTGTGGATCAATCGTCCGAAGGAAGTAATCCTGAATTACCCGAAGTAGGAGAAGAAGAAGAAGAGGAAATGTCTGAAGAGCCGCCAACTAATGGCTAGATGCAAGAAGCGTTAAATATTCTCCGACGTGGTGTACAATTCCGAGAAAGTAATTTTGATAGATATTATGATTTTGAAATATACATACAAAATCTTATTAATAAAAATAAACGTCAAACGACGATCGACCAGTTTTTCGAATGAAATCGTAAAGTGTAAATAAATGTACCTACGTATTGTATCGATGATAAAAAATAAACAAATTTGGTAAAATATTAAAAATTGTTGATTAATCGTTAATTTTTCCCTTGAATTTTATTTGTAAGTCGTTAAATAATTTGATTACATACATACATATTTATTATTGACTACATCAGCATAGAAAAATACATTTATATTTACCTTGCGCTTACTATTATCATTCGGTTAATGTTATCAAAAAGGGTTTGTTCCAAATTGATCACAATAAGCGGCTTCTACTGTATATATATATATTATAATTATTTTTATTAAAATAAAATTGTAAAGTAGAACAAGGAGTTCGTTTATGTAATATTGTTCGTTGTTACTTGTAAAGTGTTAGGCTAGTGTCTATTCGTGTTCCTTTTGGCCTCTCCTGTTTCCAGTTACTTATTATTTCTTGCATGGAAATACTAAGTAATCTTGGATCTTTACTTTTGTTGTATTTATGAACGATGCAAACAAGCGTTTGTGGAAGAAAAATAAAAAATATTTACCTTGACAAGTGCATATATACTTACATTGGCCAAATATATACACAAAAATCAGAACAATTTTGTTAGGCATGGTGATACACATTACCACACACTCGCTGTAGGGACAATATCAAAATACCACAGAGGCACGCCGAACTTCCTGGGCCCAAAAATAATGAATTCCTTGCCAGATAGTACGAAGCCCTTACAACATAATATAATTAACAGGTAGACTGAAAACACATTTAAGAGAACATGCTTTTAATGCAATTCATTGTTCATTTTTTATTTCATTTTATTGGTATTTCTGCCTTTTTATTCTGTAATTTACTTTGACGTTTTGCTAAAGTAAATAGTTACTTTACTTTACTTACTTTACTTTAAGTGCAAAAAGTGAACACCCCTTTCTTCTTCATTTCTTTAATATATACAAATATGAGTTAATAATATTTACTACCAGTTGCCGTGCTAGCTTTTATTCATTACCCTAACGTCTATTTTGATTTTGTTTCTAAATATTAATGAAATTCTTCTACTTGTCGCATCCGGGCTTTCCTGGGTCTCCTTCTTCTTCGTTCCCTGCTTGTTCCTATCTCGTGTAGCCGTCTTGTTAGTCTTTTTGGGTGCATTCCTATTATGTGTCCATACCACCCTATTTGTTGTTCCTCTATTTCTTTCTATTATAGGCTCTTACTGCACTATTTCTCTTATTATTTTGTATATATATATATATATATATATATATATATTTCGTGACCTTTTTATACTTATCTTATATGATAGATCTCTACCAATAATAGGTCAATAAAACAAGGCTGGTTTGAACGATAGTTATATTTTCAGAACGTTTACAAACTTCGTCAGTGAAAACCTGACGAAGGTGTTCCGAAAACGTTCAAACCAGCCTTGTTTTATTGACCTATTAGTGGTAGAGATCTATCATATAAGCTTATTATTTTGTTTAACATTCCATACCATTTCGTCCTAGACATTTTCTCTCCATAGGGTTATTCTTGTAATTCACGCTTTTTCTATATCTTGAACTTATATATAATTTGATTCACATTATGTTCTGCCCGAACCTTTTTCACTGATTTGTAAATACTTTTAATTACTGGGCGATTTTAGTAACTTTCCGTTGGGACTTGTTATTGTCAATCTTACTTTCAAGTAAACAAGGTTTTCTTCAGCTTCCTTGCTTTATTTTTTACCGTCTTATATTGATAAATGGCGATGGGTTAAACGATTTTTATTCTACTAAACCTCGATGGATCGGGGTACAAAACTAAATCTAACTAGAAGTATCTGAATATTTAATTACTTTCGTCAATTTAACCTTAATTTAATTTATATTCTGAAATTAACTACCACCTTCGTGAAAATCTGGAGAACAGAGAAATTGTTCGAAGAATAAAGAACTGAATTAATAATATTTTTTAAAGATAATTGGAGAGGGATAACTCTCAACATTAGGTAGGGCTATAGTAAAGCATTTTAGGAAAATGTCACTTAACTGATTGTGAGTTGCAGAAGTGATGCAGAAGAACTTAAGGAATTAGCAGCAATAATTCTGGATAAGAAGCATATATGTACGTAATAAATACAAATAAAGCAATGAATACAGTAACAGTCGCAGTTATATCTCGCACTAGGGTAATTAGAATAGTATCGAGACTCAGATTTTGTGTGCAAATTTTAAGGGAAATCGGCAGGCTTTTGAGTGGACCATGTGGATTACGATATACGATACCTTAAGGAAGAAATAAATCAGTCTATATCTCACACTTGTAGGTTATGAAAAAGCATTGTATTTTGATAATAGAGGCTGTACCTCAATAACTCTTAAAAATAGAAAGGAGTTGTATGGGTACAAGTGTTAAATCTTCTTTAATGGCAGAATATCAGATAAATTCAAGACGAAAACGAGAACTATATAAGATCGGATATTGTTATTGCTACTTTTCTGAATCAAGTTCTAAACTATATTTAACACAAGAAAAAGAAAAATAGAGCTATAAGGTAATGATATCTTGGGATTGTATTTTTCCAACGACATATCCTTGCCCTGACACAGAAGTTTAGGCATAGAAGAAAAAGTAACATTAATAAGCAGAGAACCTAGCGAAGTGCGCCTGAAAATCAATATGAATGGCGAAGTATTGGTCCACAACACACGCGGTAGAAGACGTCAAAATGAATAATGATCTATTGATAGGGTGAATTTATTTAATTTAGGAAGTTATATAGCCGAAAAGATGAAGTCATAAAAGCTACTGAACCTAATGTTAACTAAAGCAAGAGTATGTAGAAGATTATCTAAGGCTTTGTAAGTAATACAACAATCGAAACTGGATTTTAAGATTTTCAAGTTGACTTTCAAAACGCTACCTCTTAATGGGATAGATTCATTGTGAATCACAATTATAGGTGAAGGAGCAGATATCTAAATGCAGGAAATTTAAATGACTAGGTTATACATTGAGAGAAGATGTGAAATCTGCAGTAGTGTGTTATGGTGGTATCCATAATTATAGAGAAATGAACAAGACACATAAAAAGTCAAGTTGACAATGGGTATGGCAGCAATGAGTTATACTGCCAAGAACAGAACAAAATTCTTATGGCCTAATTGAAAATAATGGGATTTCTACTAGTCCTACTATGAAGTTTAAACCTATATTCAATTTAGTTGGTAATTTACAGCCTTGTTTCATAGAAAATAGTTCAATTTATTTTCTGGAAAGCCTTTCCTTTCACTCCTATAAGCCTTCACCTTGATCTCTTCTACAGACTCAAAATGTGTTCCCTTTTATGCACTTTTCGCTTTTAAAAACATATAGAAGTCGCATGGCATATGGCATATGCTGAATATAGTGGATGGTTTAGTACAGTAACGTGCTTATCCGCGTTCACAGAGCATGTTGTTCTGGTGCAGAATCCCGGATTTGTGTTTCTACAGATCTGGTCGTTTCTTTCGCACCCTTCCTTTAAGTTTGCTTCGGTCGATGTACTGACACAAATATCACATCGGTAAACTCTTCACCACACAATTGTTTATAATAAAATCGGTGACACGTGTTTCGTTAGCTCGAGGCAAGCATCTTCAACAACCGTTCGAAGTTCGGTTTATACGGTTGTTGAAGATGCTTGCCTCGAGGTAGCGAAACACGTGTCACCGATTTTATTATAAACAATTTTGTGGTGAGGAGTTTACCGATGTGATATTTGTGTCAGCTAAATTACACCACAGTCCTTGCAATCACCTTTATTGTCGATGTAGTACTTCTGGTTTACCGCTAGTCTATAATGATGACGACCTTCGACAAGAGCGTGCTACTGCAGCAAGGATTCAAAAGGAACTAAATGAGATGGAAAGATGGAATAAGGCGCCACCTTCATCGGTAAAGATCAAGGTCACTAACATCCCATCACCAACATCCTTTTCCAAGCCTAACCAATAACGTAGGCGCAGTCCCAGTTATTTAATTATCACGCCTAATATATAGGTTCTCTTACTACTTGCGAGTACTATCAGCTCTTTCTAGATTCTTTCTCCGTTATTCGTTGTGTTAATCGTTGCCAAATGTTTGAAGATCTGCCTGGTTTTCTATTGCCAAATGGACTCCAATTTGTGAGTGTACCTCGTTACGTTTTCGTTGTCCTTCATTGAAGTTTCTCGAACTAATTTCAATTTCGTTCCATTGTTACTTTGCTTATGGGGCTTTAATTGATTACCTGGCAAAGATCTTCATTAGCGACTACAACTGGCTAAGATACTTTGATATACATTTTTCTGCTCATTATTTTAGCGAGAGCATCCCACCTTGATTGACTTTCTTCTATCTCGTTTATAGGTTATGTCTTCTGCCTTTCTCCGAATGCTTCATATCTTATTTCATTTGTGATCATTTCGCAATCTATTTTGCCCAAGCATCTCATCTCTCGGTGGATCTATATCTCTTCTCCGATTTTCGATGGTTAACAACGACTCCCATCCACACGACAATATTGGAGTGGCTACCAATGGAAATACTTTTACTATAATTCCTTTTGTTCTGTTTTTGTTATTTGTATTAGCGAATATTCATCTGGCTGCGCTTGTTGTTTCTAGAATTTCATCATATTTCCTCAATGTTTTTCCAATCTTTAATATCGGTAACACAACCTTAGTATGCTTTCACCTGTCGGTAACCAATTTGTAGATTTTGAATTCACGTTTGTGTTCTTAAATGTAAATATTGTGTCTGGTACTTTTATATCAGGCTTGAAACCACATTCACATACTTAACTTAGGTTCAAAATTTGTTGTATTCGTATCTGTCTTCTGTTTGATGTTGTATGGGATAGGTCATAAGGCTTGAAGCTCTTCAACTGTCTACATCGGATATTTTGTAAAATCGAGAGAATAGGAAGGCATTTGGTTTGACTTTTTGGTCGCCATTTTTTAAAGCTCCAATCACAAAACTAATATATCTCTGTCAAAGTCCTCTAGCAATTTCATCTTTTTACGCTAACGCAATAAATTCGCATTTACGTCTAGATTTAATAAGCGTGATTCTTCGCATCTTTTTTCCCTGCGTACTCCACGCACCAATGGATAAAGCAAAGCCAACCGCGACGCGATTCTAACCTTAGGTATACGTATTGCATACATGGTCGACGTATAATTACCACGAACGGGCCATTAATAACCCTTTCGACTGTCACTTGTTCCGCCGAGTGTACGGCGAGAGAAGAGAGCTGGCTGTCGCCGCCTACTTCGTTACTTCTTTTTCGAAAAACAAAAGCTCGCGGCCGCGCTCACCTCCCATTGGCCGTCGGAAAATCTCGACATGGGAGGCCCACTACTTCTGATATAATATATGCTCCGACAATGCACTTTAGCATAGGACACGTATGCTGGGCGAGTGTCCGCCGCATCGTGTTCTTCTATTTCTTTCCTTTTCGTAGCTTTAATTACGCCCAACGCTAGCGTCGTCCCTGTCGCTCCCGTGCCCTCGAGATTATGCAAGGAAAAAAGATGGAAAGGGTTCTGGCGAAGAATAGGCCGGTCCTTTTAGTCATGTGCCGTTTCTTCTTCGTCTAGGTCTTCTCCATAGGCAGTTGGATGTCCTTCGATATTAATTTTTATGTTTTTTCTTTCCGAAGCGAAAATGCCGAGACGACATGTGCGAGGTAATATATACAGGGCGTACCATTAAACGCAGATCGTTATCGTAATATGCGCCATAATTTAACGCAGGTTTTTTATCGAAGTCGGGCTGATATGATCTGTTGGGTCTGGAAAAAACTCCATTTTGGATCTTGAAAATTGTATTGCCCAGTTACAGTTTAATTCAAACTCAAAACATATATATTACTAATACTTTCATAAATGTGGGTAGTATGCCTAATAACTGGGTACTACACATAACACCAAGTGCTTCTGATTAATGTGATAAATATTTTATATTTTAGAAGAATTAATCCCATTAGGTAACGTGTTATTTTTTTATAATATCCAGTACCATCCGGTTAGTATGAGAAATGTCACACTTTTGCATGCTTGAACCTGTCGTTGTGCCAGACATAGAGGAATAACAAGAGTTTTGAAGCAGTTGCAGAACAAATACAAAAACATCACTTAAGAAAAGGTAAAAATGTACTTGGCATTATGTGAAACCCGTAAAAAGAAATCATAACTTGCAAAAAAGGACTTGTAGTGCGTCCCATGATTTTTAAGGAGATGCACTCAAGATGTAATGTTGTTTTAAATGATATGCAAAGGCAGTCTGGCCATGACTACAAATTCATCTTCGTTTACCAGGATCATGTTACGAAATTTGTACTGTTGCGACCTTTGATAAGTAAAAGAGCAGAGGAAGTTGCACATAAGTGAAGTGATAATGGCCGTGAATTCTGCAATGACATCATTCAAGAAGTATGCGAAATGTGGAGTGAATTGAAGATAGTTCATGGACATCGGCGAGATAGCTTGTCGCAAGGTTCTGTGGAGCGTGCAAATCTGGACATTGGAAACATGCTGAGGACTTGCACGGAAAGAAACCAAACTCCACACTGGTATGAGGTTTGTTCAATTCATGAAGAATAGAGCCCATCACGAAGACACAAATGTCCCCCTCCCATTTGGGGCCAAGTTTGTGGTTCTAGCAAAAGCTAGTCGTTCAATAATATCATTTTCTACTGAGATCAACAGAAACCTGCAATCTGAAGACGATCTCGAAACCTTAATCGACTATTCTTCAGGTGCTTTAGTACGAGATGAAGATCGAGAAACAGAGAATTGTGGCGAAGAAGGTGGTGAAGTAACAGAGAATGGTGGCGAAGAATATGGGGAAGTAGTATAGAATGGTGAGGAGCAAAATGGACAAATAGAGGACGGAAATAGCGCTGTAGAATACATTTCGGCGGAAAATATGATTTAGGACAAAATCAGCATTATTACATAGCATACATTTGTTCGGTGTAGAAGAGAAAATGGTATAAAAAAGATGAGGCTAATGCCTGAATCCAAGTTTCCAAGAGACAAGGTTGAAGGTGCTGTTAAACTACGGGTTCCTGATGTCGACAGGGGTAGAAGTGACTCCAGAAATATTTCTATGGTCATTCTGCATGCTGATGGCATGGCATATGATATTAGCACTGAGGAAGGATGATTGGCTCAAAAGTATTCTAGGAACCAGTTTGCCATTTATAAGGAAAATTCCATTTCACAAGAGAAAGTTCCAGATCTGATTGTAACTCTTCGTGAATGTGTTAAAAAACTTTCAATGGCAGATCGTCAAGGCTTCAAGAAATGTAACTGCCAAGGAAAACGTTCTTCAGCAAAATGTAGCTGCAAGAAGCATGGGTTACTCTGTAATTCGAAATGCCATGACAGTTTGCCATGTTCTAACAAGTACAAGGTTGTTTCTTTACAAATGGTAAGAATAAAACATTGTTTCATTGAATAAAACATTATCTTTTTATTTCACAGGCACTGATGAAAATTCCGTACTTCCTAAATATTGTAATTTGTCACTGCAGCCAAGAGAGTTTGGGTTGTATGAAAAACAACCAGTTAAAACAATAAATTTCATACATTCTATTACATTAACCACCTTTATTGGTTATTATGTATAATATCCGGTTATTATGCCTACTATATCAAAGTAACGGTAACATATACACCATAAATATTTTAACAAATTATCAGTAGACCATAGACAATACGGTACGTTAGTTGAGTGTTAGAAATGTGTGAAGACGAACCCAATTATTCAAAAAGAAATCATTTTGAGCGACGAGACCCATTTTCATCTTAATCGGTACGTAAACGAACGAAATTGTTGGATTTGGGGCTCCGAAAACCTTACAAAATAGTGAAAAGAAACCGCTCTATTCAGAACGACTTACAATCTGGTGCTGTTTTTGGGTTGGTGGCGTATTTGGTTCGTTTAAGTTACTGGAATCCGTTATCGAACGATGTTGACCTACTTTTCTTTGGCCAGAAATTGATGCTTTGGACAGATAAATAAACTATCTAGTTTTGTAAATAGGTAACTGTCAATTTTCGTCTGAAAAGCAACTACTCTCCGTACAAAAGTACCGCGGATACATCAAGATCGAGAATCGTACAACGACTTACTAGGTAGTCAGTACAGTAGGTGGTAATTAACCGCGGGAATTTAATTGTGTTAATCGGGAATTGAAACGTCAGACCAATTTCACTCTCACTGAAAATTTTCAACGAAGACAATTCACTCTCAGTGACTCCATTTATAGTTGAAGAACTCGTTACATGAAATTCGAGAGTTCGACTGCTTTTTCAGGCGCCGTAGAATCTCTTTCCTTTACTAAAAATTTTTGATGATAAAGAAAAAGCGCTGGCGCAAGTAAATAGAAAATTAGTAGGACAACTGTTTATACCCTTAATTGTTTTAGCTATAATATAAAGCTTCGGCGGTGGAAGGAACAATGTGGTAAGAAATTCTGGAATTCTGGTAGTATAACGTGCTGGTTCTATAGAAGCTATTGATTACTGCCTGAAGAAAGAACCATTTTCTTTTGCACTGGTGCTGAGATCTACTAAAGACTGCTTCTCCTTTGTGTGCTACTACCTGTTTTCCTTCTTTTGTGCTTACTATTATTTCTTTCCTTTTTGTCTCTACCTTGTTAATACTGTTAATTATTTAGACGACACTTATTTTAATCGGTTGATTTTTAAAGCTTTACTGCACTTAAATTCCTAGAAGGAAAGACATATCTTAAGAATTTTCTGAATTTCTCAAATGTGATATATATTGATGCAAAGCGCCCTTAAATTTGTTTTTCTAGTCAGGTACTTGATTTTAGTTGTTTGGCTCATTATCCGATCATTGTATGCACTCAGATTCTTGTTAATTCTTCACCCTTTTTATCTTTAATAATATACGGAACTACCGAGTCGTATACATACGTATACCGTACGTGGTTTACTACCCGGCCACTAAGCTGGTTCCTGATATACTATTGTAAATTAATTTAGAAAAGGTTCATTGAAAATTATCATAATTGAAATTTAAAATACAAGGCATGTTTTTAAGTAAATTTCGTTTTGATATAAAAGGAAGACAAGCAATTTTCTTTCAATTATTTTATTTTTATAAGAAAGCCTCTATCATAAGCTACTTTTTGAAATAATTTCTACCGATATTAAGGCACTTATCATATCGCACAACCAGCTTCTGAATTCCATCCTCGTAGAAACCTGTCTTCTGCTTTGCCGAGCATTGCAGCACGGCCGTTTCGATGTCATCGTATCTAATACATCTAATAAAATTGTTGAAAAGTTTCACTTGTGTTCTTTTTAGATTTAGACGATACTTATTCCAAAAACATGCCCCGTCCATACTGCCATTTTATGCCCAAATACAATTCTGAATATTTTTCAAATTTCCAGCTGGGATTAATTCTCTCCAAATGATTCAAACGACGCTATTCCCAAAAATCGTCCTTCTTAGTATTCGCTGCAAGTCATATAATATTAGCCCTCTTGTAGATTTTCCAAATTACACAAACCGGAGGATATAAATCAACCGCTTCATGGATTTTGCGTCTCGATGCACTGGCGGAGGGGTCGCATCCCCTATTCGTTTTGTACGCGACGATTCGAGGCAGTGGTCATTCGGAGATAAACGCTATTAATTTTGAAATGTAAATATTGCGGGTAAACTGTCAGATAAAATTAAAGATTGCTCGTTTATGGTCGTTCTATTGCAATTCTTTTATTTGACGATTTCCAACGAGATGGGGCGCCAAAAGATAATTTTAGATGGAGATAGACGCAATATGTGTATAGTATGTATGATGTGTTTGGCTTAGTTTTAACTGTTCTTGATTTTAATATCGATATTTAATAGATATTCGAACTTCACCAGCAAATACAGATAATGCGTTGTAAAAGCCCAATTAGGATACCACAGTACCTATGTTGACTTTGAAGGTAATCATCCATCGCTTCACCTGGAATTTTGCTTTCTCTGTTTGAATTATTTCAAGAATGGTGTCGAAGATCTTAAATATGGTTTTGCTCACCTTGATCTATTAATCTTGTGGTAAGACATTTATTTCCCGGTCATTGAGGGACCCTTTTCCTATTTCTCCCTAAAAATTCATTGCCCGTTGCACTGAAGCTCGTTGACTTATTGTGTCCCTTAGATATCTACTACGTCAAGTGGATGTTCTCGATGAAATCTATCACCTTTATAATGGTAATACTTTTTACGTCCTCCAGTTACAAGAACCGAGATCAACAATGTATAAGCCCTATACTGCTCAACCTTTGGTATTCACAGAGGACATGTACGATGTTTCTCTTCCTCACAACAGGCCTTGTAAACAGGATTTTCCGCTATTCCTATGGTGACACAATATCACATCGGTAAACTCCTCACTACACATTTGTTTATAATAAAATCGGTGACACGTGTTTCGCCAGCTCGAGGCAAGCATTTTGAACGACCGTATAAACCGAAGTGTTAGGGTTGTTGAAAATGCTTGCCTCGAGTTAGCGAAACACGTGTCACCGATTTTATTATAAACAATTTTGTGATGAGGAGTTTGCCGAGGTGAGATTGTGTCAGTAAATTAGACCACAGTCCTTGCAATCACCTTCATATTCCCATGGTATGGAGATTTATTATTATTATTATTATTATTATTATTAATAATAATATTATTCGTCCATAACCTTTAACTCGCATTAAAGATAAATCGATGGCTCGTCACAAGTCCCAATCATCTGAGAAGTTGAAGATTTCTTGTTTGTTGAAGATATCTTCATCAATATTGCAGTATATGCACTATCCGATGTTTTATATGGCTAATGCCCTGGAAACTACCAGTGTTGCTTTAAATTGTGATCTTTTTTCGATTCTCAGTGTAGGCAATTACTTCCGGTTTATCTAGTAGTTAATTTCGAAATCGTATTAAAGAGTTATTGGTTTGTCACGATCATCATCATGTTAATACTAAAGAATGGAATTTTGTGTTCGCCAAGGACCTCTTCATTAACATCATGCATAGACGGAATTATATTAAAGAAATTGAGGTTTCGTCACAAGTCACAATTATGTTTTCTATTTTGTCAAGATAGCATTGTTTAAAGAATTCTGGTTCTTTTTAATTCCTTTATGAATGTCTTTTTAAACAAAATTTGGTTAACCAACCTAAGATTCTATAGCAGAAGGGAGTTTATCTGGACAATAGAGCAAACATTGAAAAATGTGCTCTTGTAGTTTTTCATTTGGAGTTGGATCCTCGGTGAAGATAATGATTTTTAGTTCTTCAATCAGTCATGCAAATAGTGAAGCATAAAATTTGTTTTTCGTTAAAACTTGATCATCAATATTAAAGTGCGACAATTAGCAACTCCTTCTAGCACTCTGATTTGATAGTCGGCTCGCGCGCATAATCGAAAGTTTGTTTTAAATCACATGTACATATATTTCTAGCATAACTTTAGTATTTCAGTATAAACTTTATATTAAGTTACGATAACGGTGATTGCAGGGACTGTGGTGTAATTTACTGACACAAATATCACATGGGTTGTTGAAGATGCTTGCTTCGAGCTAGCGAAACACGTGTCACCGATTTTCTTATAAGCAATTGTGTAGTGAGGAGTTTTACCGATATGATATTTGTGTCAGTAAGTTACGATACTTCCTATACTTTTTATTTGCATATAAAAATATCAATATAAATATTATAAGTAGTGTTAATTCAAAAAAAGGAACCGTTAAACGGGCCGTATTGGAAATATAATAGATTTCTCCCGAAGGAAGTACAACAATTTTTTCCAATAAGTCAGTGCAACAGCGGATATGGGTATGCTCAAATTAAGTGCAGTTTCACGAAGTCTGAGTAATTCCAAATTATCTATAGTAAAGAGCTGAAATCACATACCTATATTGAGGCAGAGGATTTCTGGGTTGTTAAATTGGTTGTTCTGAATGTTCTGGAAGTTCTGGAACCCAGATTCTCCGGGTAGTGCACTGAACCTAGAAAAGAGAATGTGATTTTGACTTTCTTGATCGTTTAAGTGTTAAATAATATTGGAATATCAATGTTTTATTTGCAATCCCCTTTGTTTACCAGAAATAAAGCCCAACCACGTGTACATTTCTCTTAATATAGATTTCTTAAAACTTTCATATTTATGTTCAATATTGTTTTAATACACTCACTTTGGATAACAATATATATATATATATATATATATATATATATATATATATAATATATAATATCTCAAATTCAATCACAAGATTACATGAGGTAAAAGCATAAAAATTGGTTGTTTTAAGACCGCTATCGTAATACATACATATACCCCTATATACACTCGATGATAGGCGCTTATTGTGGAAATAAATAAACAGTTCGTATTTAAACATGTACCTGGCATTCCTTAACATATTGACCTAATTTTACATGCATTTACATTTCTCTGTCTAAACAGTTAACTTATGTCTCTAGGTGCATATGTAAATAATTTCGTTCGTTTCGTTTGTAATTATCCAAATTCTTTTAGATTTTCCTGTGATAGAAAAATATTTTCGCTTACAAACTTTGTTTTATTTGTTGTGAACTTTTCAAGTTTTAATTAGATGTGCGGCTTCCAAAAACAAAAAACCACGATTCTTAACAAGAAATGCGCCAAATTCATCTGGCAATTGATAGCTCCATCGTAAAGTTGGACATTTTTGAGGTTATACGTACTCAGAACGTTTTGACATACGAGCGCTATTTGTTTACAGTAACTTAAAGATTCATCTCGGCCCAAAAATGGAATTAAATCGTGAACATTTTCGTGCGATTATTTTTTACAACTTTCGACGTGCATTAACTCAGTAACAGTGCATGGATGAACTTAATTCAATTTTTGGCGATGAAGCTCCATCAAGGACCAGTGTTTATCGATGGTATGGTAAATTCAATCGTGGCCGTAGTTCACTCCAAGACGAATTTCGTGAAGGTCGTCCAAAATCACTTGTTGTTCCGAAAACCATTGATCCTGTGCGCAAATTGATATTGCAAGATCGTCATGTGACCTATCGTGAGATTGAGACAACCTTAGGCATTAGTGGGACCAGCATACATTCAATATTGCATAAACATTTGACTAAAAAAAAAAATTTGTTCGCGTTGGATCCCACACAATTTGTCAATCGCTCAAAAAAGAAGGCTCGTGTCGATTGGTTGAAGGAAATGCTCAAGAAATACGATCCCGGTGCTTCGAAACACATCTATGACATCGTGACAGGTGATGAATCGTGCATTTACGCGTATGAGCCCGAAAGTAAACACCAGTCGACTGTATGGGTGTTTCAAGATGAGCCAAATCCAACAAAAGTTGTTCGCGCACGAAGCACTTTCAAGCATGTGGTCGCGGGTTTTTCGGAAAAACTGAACATGTCGCAACCGTACCACTAGAACAACGCAGAACTGTCAATTCTGAGTGGTACACAACCATTTGTTTGCCAGTTGTCTTCCAAGAAATCAGGAAAACCAACCGCCGAAGACGGATCGCTCTTCACCACGACAATGCGAGCTCTAACACATCGGCTCAAACAACTGCATTTTTGAGCACCCAAAACATCGATTTGATTAGTCATCCGCCGTATAGTCCGGACTTGGCACCGAATGACTTCTTTTTATTCCCGTACGTAAAAAACAAACTGAGAGGTCAACGCTTTTCGACACCTGAAGAAGCGGTTGCTGCATTCAGAATGCATGTTTTGGAGATACCTCAATCAGAGTGGCAAAAGTGCTTTGACAATTGGTTCAAACGCATGCAAAAGTGTATAGATCTTCATGGGGAATATTTTGAAAAACAATAAAGTGATTTTCGATGATTAATATTTGTTTTTGTTCTCTAATCCCGAAATATAAAAGGCAACCCTCGTATGGGGTAAAAGTAAGTCAATAAATGTAAAAGAAAAGAAAATGAGATCGCTTATTTTATTTAAACGTTAACGTTGGCGAGTGTAAATTTAGGCGAGATGCGATGTGTCGTTTTCGCTCGGTCATAGACCTAGACGTTGGAATGATTTCAGCCCTTAACTCTGCTAAATATATGACTCACATTTTTCGTTTACATTCGTTTGTCTAAACAGAAAACATTCTGAGTTATTTGGTGCGAAAAAGACTTAAAGTTGAATAAACTTTCTGCGTTATCGTAATACTATTGCCGGAGTATTTATTTTTCTATTTATAAATGACATCCTAGTTAAGAGCATCCCCTGTTTATACTACCTAAAATTCTTCCTATGAAACTGTAATATTTAAAAAATGAATTACGACTTCCTTGTGATAGTAGGAAATTTGTTGTGCCTGTTACAAATTGTGTTTAATTTTGTTTGAACTTTCCGCTGTTTTAATTTGACACATAAGTTATGGAAAACATTGTATGTACGAGGGTGGGTCACAAAGTTCGTGACTTTTTGAATTTCCCGCTTCTTAACTGAAAGGGCAACACTGCTCCTGTCAACAGGCAACTGTTAGTTGACTTCTATCAAAATTCGAACAAGCTGCGTTATTTAGTTTGTGTTTGAAAGCCATTGATTGCAAACTACCGCGTGAAATGGAAAAAGTGAATTTCGTGTGCTCATTAAGCATTATTTTTGCAGAAAAGAACCATCACTGAAACCAAGGCTAAGCTTGATAAACACTATGGGGACTCTGCATCATAAATTTCAATAGTAAAAAAGTGGTTTACTGAATTTCGTTGTGACCGTACATGCACGGAAAATGCCGAACGTTCTGGACGCCCAGTTGAGGTTTCTACACCCGAAACAATTGAAAAAATTCACGATATGGTGTTGACGATCGGAT
Source organism: Chrysina gloriosa (assembly GCA_038088585.1). Taxonomy (NCBI): domain Eukaryota; kingdom Metazoa; phylum Arthropoda; class Insecta; order Coleoptera; family Scarabaeidae; genus Chrysina; species Chrysina gloriosa. The sequence continues at coordinate 21,763,810 of CM076095.1, read as the reverse complement.
ATTGAAAGTGAGACAGATTGTGGAAGCCATAGGCACCTCACATGCCGCAGTGGTTTCAATTTTGAATGATCAAAGCTTTCCCCGCAAGATAGGTGCCACGTTTACTAACAATCGACCACAAAGCAATCGTGTGACAACTTCGCAGGAGTGTTTGGCGTTGTTTAACCGTAATATGGTGGAGTTTTTGCGCCGTTTCGTAACCGTAGACGAAACGTTGATCCACCACAACATAGCAGAGACCAAACAGCAGTCAAAACAATGGGTTTCTCGGGGTGAATCGGCGCCAAAGAAGGCCAAGGTGGGTCTGTCAGCCAATAAAGTCTTGGCGACTGTTTCTTGGGATGCACGCGGTATAATCCACATTGACTACCTTCAAAAGGGTAAAAATCAATGGAGAATATTATGCCAACTTATTGGGTGGATTTAATGAGGATTTGAAGAAAAAGCAACCGCATTTGGCAAAGGAAAAGTTCTTTTCCACCAGGACAATGCAAGGGCGCACACATGTGCAGTTTCCATGGCAAGAATCAGTGAATTGGGCTACAAATTGCTCCCTCATCCTATTCTCTGGATGTAGCCTCGAGTGACTATTTCTTGTTTCCAAACCTGAAGAAATGGCTCGGGGAAAGAGATTTGACTCCAACGATGAAATCATCTCACAAACAAATACCTATTTTGATGACCTCGACAAATCCTATTTTTGGAAGGTATAAAAAATTGGAGAAACGTTGGACAAAGTGTATGGAGCTCAAAGGAGATTACGTTGAAAAATAAAATGATTTTTTATCCAAAAGCCTGTGTTTCATTAAAAAAGTTATGGACTTATTGACCTGCCCTCTTATATATGGACATAATATATAATTTTGCGAGTTTTGCATTTATGCTTGAAACTATAGGATATCCAACATACGGAATATCTTCAACGTCTGCCAAATTTTCATGACTGATGTGTGTGACAGAATAGGTCTGATATAGCTTTAGCACTAATGCTCTCTGAACATAATTGATTTGGGTTTCAAGCCTTATGTGGTATATATCCTCTATCAGTCCACTGGAGAGTCGATTGTATGAAGCATGGAACTCACGTTCTTTCAAAAACTGAGTTATTATGATGATACGTATGTAAAGACCATCAACTTCTCTGTTATCATCACAAACAATAAAGTTACTGCTGGACTGGGCCCTGAAATGTTTAGGGAGATTGGTAAGGAAACAATCTCTATCACAAGTGAACCAAACGTATACTGGCATGGTTGATATGCAGAAACGGCAATGCGATTCGTCGAGCTTTCGTAACGTACAACGCTGACCTAATTGGTAGAGGTTAACCTCTCGAAGCTCTCCGGGGTCTACTGATGATTAAAGGAAGTATGTAGAAGTTAGTGCTGTAGAAAGATCTTTACTTGTCAGGATCATAAATACAAAAATTAACTTTCTTCCAAAAATTAGTTAACTCCTCCGTTTACTTTACCTTTCAACCTTGCACAATGAGTGAGTTGTTTGTTACTTGATACGGGAAGTCAAATTGGGAGCAGTGAACCTTTTTGTTCAATATTGATGTTGCTAATCGTAACTCTTGCCACAATTCCAAACGATTTATGTTTAGTTGGAACGAGAAGTAATGGAATACGTTGTAATTATGAAGTCGAGAGTAACACGTAAAGCAACTCCAGTAAGTTTACTGCAGGAAATGGATGGTAAATACATTAATGTCTTGATGAAGCCTTGATTAAATCCACAAACTCGCCTTACAACAAATGATTTAAAAAATTCAGGGCGTTTACTATCTTTCGCCTGGAGTCAATTCTATGCATTCACCCCGCGCATTTAGCGTACTAAGAAGTTCGTTATGATTATATAATTAAATTTATTCTGATAATTTTCAACATACTTTGATTGAGCCCAATTCCAACCACAGAGCAATTGTTATTGTCTTTGCAACAACTAAGAAAACCGAAAATTTCTTTGGGTTTTATAAACTTCTTCTTCCTATAAAATTCTTCACATAATTTAGCTCAAATTGGGTGGTATAATTACCCATTATCTAGCATCTCCGCCGAAACTAAAAGGAAGACCAGGACAGTGTTAGATAGAGGAAGTAAGGGAAGTGGCGGAGGAAAGAAATATAAATTGGAAGGAAACCTAACGTGATTCAACTCCACTAACACGACGCCCGGAAGAGTATAAGGGTTAGGAACAAGTAAGTATCTAGCATCTCACTGTATACATAGATATAGGATTTAATTCGTTATGCAAGCAAGCACTATAGAGAAAACATGTATTTATTGAAAGAGGCATCTACGTTATTCAGCGCACAACTCACATATGTATTTTTCAATAATTGAAAGAAAATAGAAGGTTACGAGCTTCATAATAGGCGCTGTTTGTTCGACGAACGGGATATTAGAAGAGAGAGAGAGAGAGAGAGAGAGAAAGGGGTGCAAAAAGAATCCGGAGCGTTAATTAACCGAGACGTTTTAACCCCGGGTTCGGCTGCGCGTAAATCTCGAAGGCGCCGCAATCGCATCCCCGCGTTTTAAACCACTTACCGCGGAACCGCCGCCACCGGATCGGCCGGATCGCGCCGTCCTTCTCGCTCCGGAAACGCCCGGATCGCGTCCTTCTCATCGTTATGCAAACGCGACGGCTACGGGGTCGACTCGGTTCCGCGAAAATCGTGTCGAGAATTTAAAGAACTAATTAGGGAAGCGTTCTCGATGAAAAGGGGGTCGATTTCGGCACGGCGCGGCGGTTAGGTGGTGGCTTTGCGCCGCGATGACTCGCTTATAAATTACGGATTTCGGGCGAAATTTCACTTCGCTTAATGATCGGATTGTGTTAGGTGGTGTTTTTTGGGGATGATGTTGAGAGGTTAGTGTCTCAGGATGGCTATCGATTTGAAAATCGACTGGAAAATTTAGATTACATGCGGGAGGGATTGAAGTTTGAAACCCAAAGATAGCTTTGGTACTGCATAATGTCTTCCTTTCCCCTCTCTCTTTACCGATTTCTTCCTCCTATTCATTTCATACACTCTTATACCTTATACTAGATTGAAAACTAATTATTCAACAAAATTGCAAGAACTTATACTTTTTTCCCAAGGAGTTACTTTACCGGATTCCAAATACGAGTCATCGAGGCATTTTGACAAGATTCCCTACTCCATCGTACAAGGATATCCACTTTATGTTAATTATTTATCTCTGAGACTAAGTTTCAACTTTAGCGGCATAAAAGTGGGCAAAAACAAATAACTTTAAAGAAGGAAGGTTACATTTGAAAGATCCTGAGTTTGTTGGAATAATAATAATAATAATAATAATAATAATAATAATATATTAGTTAAAGAATACTAATCACTGCTGTATAGAACATTTGAAATCAGTGGCCTCTTCAAATTTGACCTAAATTCAAGCAGTTCGTATGGATGGCGTTTTTAATTCTTTGGGAAGGTGGTTAAAGAATTTTTATGCGTTATGATACATATTTCTTTATTCATTATTTTCTACTGTTTGGCAGTAGAGTGTGTCGCAGGTATGATATTCCTGGTTTAGATGACCAAATTTACTTTGGTTATCATACGTAAAATTTCATGTACATTAGGGTGACCGCAAAAAATCGATGTCGGAATTTTGTTCGTCTGGACCCCCACAAAACGATTCCCCTTTCCAGATATTGAGATAGCCGAAATTTGAGCTCGATTAAACGACGTTAACCCGTGCCGGTCGTCGCCCAAAGTTTGAAACAATCCAAATTTTCGACCAAAAAGCTGACATATGGAGCCAACTTCAGAACGGTAAATAATAAAAACACGCTTAATATTTCACAAGAGAGCTAATGTTGTTCTTCAAAATTTATATTCTATACATAATTGTTGTTATTTTAAGTCAAACCGAGTTAGAACTGCCTTTAGCTCCAAAAATGTGACCTCGTACAACTAGGAGCATACTTCATATATTCTGTTATTAAGTGATAAATTTTGCTTTTTTTTGTATATTTTTGAGTTTAAAGTAGAAATATAATAAAAAAAGGTAATACTGACAAGTATGCAAAGTTGGTGGGATTATCGTTTTTTGATCCCACCATTACAGACGATGAAAAGTTGTTAATGGCTAATAAGTTGCTCAGTAGCACAGATGAACCATCAGAGCACGCTAGGGTAGTAAAGTCCAAAAGTTAGGAAAGAAAAATTAAAAGAGGTAGTCGATGGAGGATTGGTAAATTTACATACCAAAGAAACGTTTACATTCTTTGACCGATTTAATATAAAAAGATATTTCCTAAGACAACATCCAAACACCTGGCCTCAAAATAATGACTTCCAAGAAGAATTGAAAATTGTCAAAACATTAAAAGTAGTTAATGATATGGCTGAGCGTGGTGTTAAATTAATAACCAACTTTAACGAACTTCTGACAAAAGATGAAGGCCAAAAGCAATATGTCCTGCAAGTTGTAAGCAAATGCCGAGCATTATATCCTGATGTTTCAAAAACTACTTTAACAAAAGCTCTAGAATAGATTAGATAACTATGTAAAATTATCAACTCATGTAGGTACTACGTCTCTATCTTTTCTGTGTCTGTTTTGTATGCATTATATACCTGATTTTTATATTTTAAAATAAAGAATGTCATTAGACTTGTCAGTATTACTTGTTTTTTTAAATTATATTTCTACTTTAAACTCAAAAATATACCAAAAAAGCAAAATTTATCGCTTAATAACAAAATATACGAAGTATGCTCCTAGTGGTACGAGGTCACGTTTTTTGAGCTAAAGGCTGTTGCAACTCGGTTTGACTTAAAATAACAACAATCTATATACCTATAAAAAAGGAGGCGATTTGGGGCTTACGTAGGTCGCCGCCTCACGCTCAAACGCTTCGACCGATTTCAACCAAACTTATGCACAGGGTAGGTATTGGGCCCTATATGGTTTATGTTAAGTTTAGTTCAAATCAGAAATCGCATGTGTGCGATAAATAAATTTCAAGATGCCATAAATTTATTGTTTTGACTTCTGTATATATCAAAAAGGAGGCGATTTTGGGATACGATTTAAATGAATTGAACACATTCATAAATTTGAATTCGCTGAAATTGAATCGAGAATAAAGAAATGCATATGATACCATTATGGAAGTTGTACGAAATCAAAGCGGGGGAGTGTATTTTTGGATGCCTCAGGAGGCATTGGGTAAACATTTTTGATTTCCTTGCTATTGGCGACTATAAGATCACAGAGTAATATTGCATTAGCACTTGCATGGTCTGGAATAGCCGCCACGTTATTAGATGGTGTCGCACAGTTCACTCTGCACTGAAGTTACCCCTCAATATGAATGCCAATGAAAATCCTACGTGTAACATTTCCAAAAATTCTAGAATGGGAAAAGTTTTGGAACAAGGCCAATTAATTGTCTGGGATGAATGCACAAAGGCACATAAGAAATCAGTAGAAGCATTTGGACAGGACTTTGCAAGATTTACGCAATAGTCAAGCAATATTTGGTGGCGCTTTGATATTATTCGCTGGTGATTTCCATGAAACATTAGCCTGTGATTCCCCGTTCAACACCAGCAGGTGAAATAAAGGCATGTTTAAAATCATTTCATTTGGGGAGACACCTACAAACACTCACTTTGACTACAAATGTGCGAGTTCAAATACAAAATGATTCATCGGCCGATGCATTTTCTACGCAACTACTGGCGATAGGAAATGGACAAATTGTTACTGATTTTGCGCGATAACTTTTGCAATTTCGCACCAACGAAGCAAGAATTGGTTTCAAGTATTTTTCCAAACATTGCGAAAAATTATCGAAATCACAATTGGTTATCTGAAAGAGCGATACTGGCTGCAAAAGACAAGGACGTTGGTGCGTTGAATGCAGATATTTTAGCCCATGTTCCTGGCGAAGTTGTAACATATCAATCAGTTGATACGGTTACAAATCAAGATGACGCTGTTAATTATCCCACAGAATTTTTGAATTCATTGGATTTACCAGATTTTCCACCTCATCGTTTACAATTAAAAGTTGGTGCTCCCATTATTATGCTCTGAAATTTAAATCAGCCTCGATTGTGTAATGGGACCACATTAGCAGTCAAAAGGGTTATGTATAATCTCATTGAAGCAACCATTTTAGCCTTCCTATACTCACGCATACGGTCTGTGAGACCGACTTATATAGTATAGTATACGTCTTTTATGTTGACGTGAGTATAGGAAGGTTAGAAGGAAAATTTTAAGGAGAAGATGTATTTATTCCGCGTATTCCAATAATTCCACAAGATCTACTATTTGATTTCAAAAGACTCCAATTTCCGATACGTCTTGCATTTGCTATGACAATAAATAAAGCGCAAGGGCAATCATTGGCACTCGTGTGGAATTGATTTGGAATATCCATGCTTCTCCCACGGTCAATTATATGTATCGCGTTCACCTTTCGGCAAGTCATCAGTTCTCTTTATGTACACTACAACTCAGGGCAAAACAAAAAACGTCGTTTACAAAAGAGCTCTGCGATAGTTTAAGTTAAAACATAGGATTTATATTATAAACAAATAGAAATAAAAGTAGAATAAATATAAGCCAAAAAATCAACTTTGTTGAAAACCAGTGTGTTTCATTTCTTATTTTAAAAATTTCTTATTTTGTTTTGCCTGGCAAAGCAGACACAGGGTCCGCTAGTTATGTATAGAATATAAATTTTGAAGAACAACATTAACTTTCTTTTGAGATATTAAGCGTGTTTTCCTTATTTACCGTTCTGGAGTTATGGCTCCATATGTCAGCTTTTGGCCAAAAATTTTGATTTGTTCAAACTTTGAGCGACGAGCGGCACGAGTTAACGTCGTTTAATCGAGCTCAAATTTCGGCTATCTCAATATCTGGAAAGGGGAATCGTTTTGTGGGGTCCAGACGAATAAAATTCCGAAATCTTTTGCCCCCTGTATGATATCCGGTCACCCTAGTGTACATACAATGCATAAATTGTCATTATATTAAGATGTTTAAAAGACGTTTAAAAGATGACCTACAAGAGTCCTTAGATGGTAGCCCAGACACCGCCCTCACCGCCACCTTTTGCACCAGAAACACACGTTGAACATAAATGCTTGTAGCACCGCCCCAGAGCACTATCCCATACCTTAAGACGGATTGAAAGTAGTAGAAAGTAGTAGAACAGTAGCTAGATATTTTTGTAAGCGTAAATACTACCTTGGATAGTTAGGGTGCACATATGATCAATATGTGCATACCAGGTTAATTGCCCGCCTATAATTAGGCCTAACATTCTTCCTGCGGAGTTAACCTTCCAATTAGGATGACATAAATCTAATAGTCTACTATTGTCGGTTTTATTAGAGAAAAGAACCACATTTCTTTTGTCGTTGTTAATGTGTAAATGATTCCGCACTACCCAATTGTCTACTTTTTCATCGTTTGACCTGTCTTATCTGCTACTTCCGCATCATCACTTCCGACTTTTAAAATATTTGTGTCGTCGGCATAATTAAGTACGATCATATCATCCGAACGAATGGCTTATGGGCCATATCGTTTGTATAAATTAGAAAGAATGTTGGACCTAGCACGGACCCGCGCGGTACACCCATTTATATACTGAGGCTCGATGATGTGCCACTATTCACTGTCACAAACCGCGATCTGTCATTCAGATGCGACTCCAATCAAGAGTGATTAGCCCCCCGTATACCATAACAGTCCAACTTGTCCAACAAAATATGATGCAATACACAGTCGAACGCCTTGTTGAAGTCAATGAAAACGCCTAAAGGAATTAATCGCCTCTCCAGTGTTGGGACCATTCCATTTACCAAGGGCTCCAACGCAGTATGGATACTACTACTTTTTACCAAACCATGCTGGAAAGGGTCCAGGTTTGTTTATTTTTCGTTCGCAATAGTCTCGAATAGCTTAGAAAATGTAAATAGTACTGAAATTGGTCTATAATTCTCCAACACTCCTTTTAAGCCTTTCTTCTGCACTGAAACAACTTTTTCTTATTTCAGTAAGCTGGGAAAAATACCTTCCCCAAAGGATAGGTCTAATGTAAAAGTAAGAGGTGTAGGCATGTATTCCTTAATTGAATCTGATAAAAACTAGATATATCATCATATCCCGATGAGTGTGATTTTTAAGATTTGCAATGTAAGTTGTCATTTCGTTGGGATATAATATCGGTGTAAGAAACAATGAGTGCGGTTAGTTTGACGCTTGATAAATACACACTTTTACATGTGTACATAAATTTTCATCAATTGTGTGGAAATATTCATTAAATCTATTGGCAACTTCCTCCTTTTCCAAATAGTTGTTCTCCACTTGTATCCTAAGATTTTGTGCCCTGCTACCTATTTAAATTTTAATTTATTACATTCCATATTGCCTTATTTTTGTTGCCTGCAATAGCGATTTTGTTATCGACGTAAGGTCTTTTCATAATGCTCAATGCTTTATTGTATATAGAATCTAACTGGTCAAAAGTCTCTCTACATACAGGAAACCTGCTAGAAAGGTTACCAATCAATGAGACATGCGTCTCTAATTCTTTTAATGCCGGTGTTAATTTTTGATTGTGATGACTTCTACATTTTAGCTTTCTTAGTGGAAAGCATTTATTGAAGTAATGGTGCACAATTCCAGAACAAATACCAAAAGCCTCATCAACACAGGTTCCAAAACTCCACAGGAAGGGCTCCTCCAAAACGCTGCACATTATTGTAAGAAAAATACCTCCCCTCGACAAAGAAGTCCGATGATGGTACATTCGATTGTGTAAATATGACTTTTTATAACTTTCGCTTAATATAATTGAGATATACTAATAAATATATTATCGATGCAAGTACTACTTATTGGCGTTACTCTCTATGGTTCATTAATCAAGTACACTGGTTCGAAGGACGATATACAGATATGCACGGCAAGTCCTCAATAAAGCCATCCGTGCACTTATAGTGAACAGAAGCATGGCCGGCTAATATTTCAGTTGTATAATAATGCCAATCAGAACATGAAAATGTCGCCTGTGTGAGCAGAACCAAGTTGTCGCGGTGAGGTAAATAGTTTCACTAGGATAAAAAGACAAACTTGCACCTCTACGACTAGACCAATGAAAAGTTGCCCAACTGCGACGATGGAGATCACACTGGACCTCTCCCTACTACAATTGGTGGTAGAAGGACTAGAAGTTAATCACGAGAGGTACCAAATTTCTAAAGAAAGGATCTGGTATCCCTTCCTCATGGGCATATTCTTCCAACGCTATTTGGATATTGAATTAAACGGAGATATAGCTTCCAGGGTAACTTCTTCACATAGCTAGGTGAGAAAGAGGCAGAACTCTATGGATCACATACCAAGCACGCTCTGTCAACGGGAAAGTGCCCTAGTATATTCCAGATGGAATGTGTACTGATATAAGCCTCAGAAAGAATTACAGGCCAAGCAACTGAGCTCTCATAACATTCACTCGAAGATGATTTGTAAGGGAAACTTAAAAAGACATCTCTTTGATGAGTATCAGGCAATACTGTAGTCGGAGGCAATGAAATAGCGGACATGCATAGCATAGTCGGCGTCATCATCACAATTTGTAGGGAGTTTGTAATCGAGGGGAGCAATTCTTTTGGGAAATGCTAAGAGAACGTCCAGGGAATTCAATTTTGGAATTCAATCAGGTTTTCTTTTGCAACATTGCAAACTGAATGGTCATCCACATAAACTAAGAGATAAGTAGTAGTAGCACTTGTAGATTTTTTACCGAAGCGACGGAGACATGGGGTCTCTACCAAAGGTGTGCAGCAATTAGTACCACGCAAGGGTGTGACTAATGGGTTATCGCCAGGTATACCACATTTGGATCCTTTTAAGATCTGGAATTTTCACAAACATCAAACCTTGAGGATGAGTTCAAGTCATCATAGTGATAGTAGAGACCACAATTAAACTCTAAAACAGAAATGAGGCGCATAAACTATACTCATTAATACCAGTACCAAACTGTTAAAACTGCTTAAAAATTTAACATTTATAGATGAGCCGTAGCTGTTCTGTCCGTAGAGAAAACCTGTATGAACCCAAGCACAACAGGATGGATTTGAGGATTTGTGATTATGGATGAAAAGTGGATTTTTCATTATATGACAGATAAAGAAGATTTGGTGTTTTAAAAGTTGGTTTGTAGATTTTGAAGAAAGTTACTTTCAGGAGAAATCTTACAGACGTTTATGTTTCAATGATGTATTAATTTGTTAACGATTATGCGAATGAAACCAAATTGAATGAAAATAATTTTTCTTTGTTAAAACTAGGTGACCGTTGTAAGCAAGAGATGGCAAAATAAAACAGAAACAATTGACAAAAGGCTAGTGTTTGTGGGGCACGTGTGTACTGGTGCCTTTAAAATGACAAGCAGTCAATTCTCTTACCTTATATCTGACTTTGTATCTAATACAAAGATAGCCAACTTAGATTTATAATAACTTTTCGAAGACTCTCGTCCTTCGCTGCTAGCGCTTAATATTACGTGATGGGTAGAAATTGTAGTTTAATTTGAAATTGATATTGATAGGTGTAAATAAACGATGTTCGTTACCGTATTGTACAGGTTCTAGATTTGAGTAATAATATTCAAAACACTATTTGCAAAATTTTGAGGTCTTACTTTGCTGTGGTGAATCTCATACCATCTATCCATCTATGTGCTTACTGCTCTTTCGACTTTGAGGCCTCAATATGGATTTGCTGTACTTGTATGCAACATTTGACAAATTTTTCTTTCTTTCAATGTCAGCTTCCTAGTCTGCTCTACTGAATGAGTTGCTGTGACTCCTTAACATGTTTGCTCCATCAGGTCGCAATCATCGATAAAACGTACCACCTTCCTAATGGAAAGTTCTTTTTATATCTTTTGGTTGCAAGAACCGAGATCCAAAGCTTTTAATTCTCGCACTGCTCAGCTCCTGGTAATCACAAACGACATGCTTGCGTGTTTCCTCTTCCTCACAAGTACCTCTATAAATAGAATCTTTCACTATTCGTATGGTATGTTAAGCCGGTAGGATCCTGTTAACAGATCCACTGTTTTGCCAAATTGGTTATTGTTCATTCAAAACAACTGCTCTGTTTTGATCCCTGATGATTTTGTAATAAATGGATGGGAGTGTCTTAAGTCCTGGCGCAGTTTTCCAGTGTTTTACATACTATTCATTTGACAAGTTCATTTGAGCAGCTTGTCATTATGTGATAAGGAATTTCTCAAGTAGGTTAGGGTCTTACGCGCTTGCTCTCTGCTCTTTCGCAGCCAAGAGAATTCGCTTTTTCGCCACCAGTGCATCCCTATATTTCTTGACCGTCCGAGATTAGTTTGTACAAGATTGATAGTTGTCTTGCAGACAGTCACCATATACATTGTGTATACATTCATTCCTCTATCATAATTTGGGCACATCTGGAAATGGATATTACTTCAGATTGGATTACAGTTGCAAAACTTCCCAGGTTGTCCCAAATAATCCAAATCTAGTAGCGATATGCATCTTAAATCCTATCCATCTAAATAACATTTTGGAGTAACTTCAACAGTTTCAACTTATCATCTGTATCAGGGACAAATACCTTGAAAGATCCTTTAAAGTTGCATGCACGGCTAATTCTGAGAGCGAATTTGTAGGATATGGCTTCTATCCGTCTTCGTTCCACTATTCCGCAAGGTGAAATACCCCTTACCGGTGTTTGTTGCATGGGTTACTGTGTTAGTCTTGTCCTCAACCACCAGATTTAGGAGCAGCAAGCTAAGTAACATCTCTATAGCTGTTGTGGGTGTTGCAGATCGCATTCCGCTTATTCCTAGACAGTCCCTGCAGCGTGCTTAATTTGCTGACCGCAGTTTTATTCTTCGTTTTATACCAGGAGAGGCACAAGTAATTATAGCTCACCGCCTTGGTGAATACCCAATACACAACCCTTAGCTTCAGTGCCTACGTCCTTTCTACTAGAGTCCTGCAGACCGACAGCATCGGTGTTGCTTAAGCAGAGCAGTATCTCAAGTAGCTTGTGGAAGAAAGCTTTTTATTAAGATTCCAAAGCACCTTATCCTTTTATCCCCTAGCAAGTCTTCGAGGTCGCTGATGTTGCTAAGGTTTCTTATAGGTAAGAACAGAATTTAGAATTGGCTGTTGATCAGAAGTGACTGACTTTTAGAGATGGTTTGTGACAGAAATTTGGCTGGAACTTCTTCCTAGATGTATCTATCTTTGAGAGAAAAATTACGTTAAAATTTTTGTACAGTTATAGTATAGTACCTATCATTAGAGAGGACAGTTTCCATTTGTTGGGGAGATTCAAATATTTTGCTTTTTCGTATGAATTAGCTACATTTCCACTTACTTTAAGCAATTAGTAAGAACACGGAATACAAACGAAACCCTTACATCACTGCAAGCTCGAAAAATTTTAATAAAAACAGCTTCATAAAGAATGTGACACAATTTTATCCTGGAATGTATCTCTCATCCTACACACTCCTTCATTATTTTAGCTCTCATCCGACGTCAGAATCCACCGTGACTAATTCGCGGGCATGCCCGAATTCGTCTTATTACATTCGCAATAAAATCGGAATCCCTGATATTCATCCATATCCCTCGTCGGAACGAACTCTATATATCTTCCCCACCCTCAAACCTTCGCCGACCTTATCAAAACGTCCCCTACTTGTTAGACATCGCAGATTACGAAAATATGTCACATTTGATAAAATGAATGATAACCCCCGAGATGCGCACAATTACAGGACGGAATTTAAAAGAATTTAAACGTTTTTCCCGTCCCCTTCCTCCGCGTCTTTAGGAGAATTGGAAGTTTTTAAACGAGCGACCTCCGCCGGTCAGGACTAGAATTTTTATCTGTTCCTTAGTAGCATCCGAATTGCGGATTTGTATCCGGAGGCATAATGGGATTTCAACTTCACGTTTTGATTTGATGGATGAATTGTAGGACATCAAGTCGGAAGCTTAATAGATTTTTAATGACCTTCCATATTTTTTACGATGTGGTCAAGCTCTCGGAGATTTCACTTGATACTTTTTCAGAGGATCTAGGTAGCTAAGGGATTTTAAAATTGAAGTGATTTATAGTGTATGGTTAAATATATTCGTACCTATACAAAGCTTTTGTGGATTTTAAGATTTCAAATAAAAGACGACTTGAAACATTGATATTTATCTTTCCAAAATCTTTTCACTTTCATTTTTTTAGTTTGTACCACGTTCTAAGGATGAAAGCTTTTTGATAAAAATTTGTGCAGATACGCTTTGTTTTCCTTGCCAGAATTACAGCTAGAGACATATATTTCGCATTAGCTTGTTTTATATTTAGGAAGTGTAGTATGTTTTGAAATCGTTATTCAGCGATCATTCAGAGAATTAAAAACTTATGGCTTCATCGACAGGTTCATTATTTCTAAAATGAATATAAAGGAAAAGTTTGTAAATCCTAAAATACTGTTCTTTGATATGTTTTGAAGTTTTGTGAAAAATGGTGCTTCATAATTTTTTTGTCTTTTATTTTGTCAAATTAGGACAGTAAATGTTAGAGAACTTATTTCACATTACCTACACTGACAAGAGTAAACTTTTAAGTAAATGAAAGTGATAAACCGCACGATTGAACGTGAGTATAGAGCGATAAAAAAGAAAAACATTGGGGGCTCCCAATACCATTGTTGAGGGTACCTCATAATTCTCGAAGCAAAGACAGGAAACCCGATAGTATGTTATATCTTATGTGTTTCTGATTCTAAATTTTATCCTAAAGAAAAAATTGATGGAGAAACGTTTTCTACACAACATTTATTGTAGCTAATAGGGAAGATAACCTGCAGTAGCTCCTTCATCACTTCAATATAGCTACAAGAAAATATAAGTATCTGGTGGACCGAGCCTTGCTCCAAGTTCCCAAAATTTTTTGAATAATTTTGAACCAAATAATAACGCCCTTTATTGTAGGTTTGGAATTTAATTTATTATGTATATTTGAAGTATATATAGTAGCACATATATATTAAAAATGTATAAGGTTAAAAGTATGTGAATTTACATATTGTTAGTTTTCGTAGATATTTTTCTTTTATTAACATACTACTTTCAGCGCCATCTATGGTTTAATAGTAAAGTTTTAATTACTTATAATTTCGCTTGGCTGCACGATGTTAAGTTGCTAACCCACGTTTAGGCCGAAATTGGTGAAAACCTGGACTAAATGGATTGAATCGAATCCGCGATCATGCTAAATCGGTCTTCCGTCCCCAAAAACTCGCAGATACTAAATTGTAACAAAATCTTGAGAGTAATTTTGGATAACACATTCTATGTACCGCAGAAATAGGTAAAAGCGGGACAAGAAAATTTTCTTGGGACCGGGACCATGCTAGATAAATTTTGTATTCTCGAAAAACCCCAGATACTAAATTGTATAAAAATTGGTAAAGTCATTTTTGATAACCAATTTCATATACCGCAATACCAGAAATGTGTGTAAACCGGGTCAAAATGGATTTTCCCGGAACCGAAACCATGCTAGATTGGCTTCTAGTTCCCGAAAACCCTCAGGTACTAAATTTCATCAAAATCGTTAGAGCCGTTTTTGAGAAACCAACCATATATATATATATATATATATATATATATATATATATATATATATATATATATACAAGAACTGCTCGTTTAAATATATTAGATTACATTTAAGAAAAGTTGATATTCCGAGGTCCCTCCAATTGGTGAAATATGTCGATAAAGGAATGGAACACTAGCTCCAAAATGGCGACCCCACCAACAGACGAATCTATTGAAGGTGTAAATTGGCGTTAATTTTCAATTGTGGTATATCGATGGGAAACATCGTAGAAACTCAGAAGCCAGATCTATGAGATATTTTACATATTTTGAAGTATTTTGTTCAAATAGTTTTGTTAATAGTTTATTTCAAAGAAAGTATTGAACGAGATAGCCGAAATGATTTCGAAATAAAATTCTTTGAAATGTGCGAGAAAGACTATCAAAATCATACTTTACAAACTAAAAATATTAGATAAATTAATTTCAAACAAGTTTAATTCCTACAACTTTCCAATTAATGTTTTGGATAAAAACGAAACCACTTAAAATGTGACTTTTTATACATTAGATTAAAGCGTTCAATGCCTAGATTATGAATAAAATGGTTTTAGAGTGAGAAGAGTATTCACAAGGGAAAAGAAATACTTACCTATAATAATATATGAAATATATCTATATATTTCCACCTGGACAGATGGCAGATTATGTTGATTCTGACGTCAAAATCATTTTCATACCCTGAAAATCAGTTAATTCCAGATATTTCAAATTTTTGACAATTTTGAAATTGAGTTTAGCAAAAATATAAAACCACCAGAAATATGGCTTATATTATTTAGCCAGTTTCTGAAGGAACTTTTGGCAATCTAAAATCGCCTGAAATAGGACATATTTCACATCAAACTATAGTTTCCTGTATATATTGCAGATGAGACAATCTTAAGAACGAGAAATGTCTTCCAAAGAAAATATTCGAGAGAAAACGTTTTGTGAATTTTGAGCGATGGAAACTCTTGACAGGTAACTTGTAGCAAATTCTTTCAAGGTCCGTGGACAGTGCCAATTTGTTATTATTTGAATTTGTCTCCTAAAAGTCACGCAATGCAACCAACCTCTAAACCTCAAAGCGCAAAACTGTCACTCAAAATATCATGAAATTAGACTTGACTAAACTGAACCACTATTTCAAAATCTTTGAGTTGCAAACTTGTTTTTCTCAAATGTGCATATGCAACTTCTAGCTTTTATAAATTCTTATGAAGATAATATAACATACACCAATTTTTCTACCCAAGTTTCAAGTTAAAAGTCAGACTTCTCCATTGCAACTGTCTCCCTTTAACGCGTTTAGTTGTAGGAGAGGGGAAACTTGTATAAGAATTTTTTGTTAATGTCAATCGCCCTTTAGAATAAACAATGATTCTAAAGGCCGATGGATAGTATCTCGAAATACATATGGATGAAGTTGGGGTATTCAATTTTTAGAAGAGTGATACCCCATCAATTTATGGTACTATAAAGATATAAAATTCCATAACGTATTCAATGTTCAAAACCTGCAGAACTAAAATTATTAAAGATAAGTGGATTCAGTGAGATTTCTACTTAATTAAAGTTCTGTTTCCATCACGAACGATAAGTACGACAAGGTCGAGATAACTGTTAATGTGTAAGTTAAGAGGAAATAATTCGATGAAATGTTACTGGAATCGTACATTTTAGGGTATACTGCGCGACTCAACATTAAGATGAGGTCAGTGCGTTCCCCTGCATAGAGGATATTTAGTATGGTAATAAATGCGAATGAAAACAAAATGCCTAGCAATAACTTCTCATGAAGTGCAAATTGGAACTGGAAGGACAAATCATAGAATCTTCTTCTTCTTAATGTAATTACCTATCCATTACTGGATGTTTTCGATCACAGTTTCTATCTCGTTTATACCTCTAGTTGTGCAGATTATTGCTTGCATACTTTGCGGTCTTGTCCAGTATCTTGTATTCCGTATTCAATTTTTCCTTCCATGATAAGCTGTAGGAGCTGGTAGTTGAAACTTATCACGATTTGTCCGAGATATGCTGCTGTTCGCTTTTTCTATTGCCATAAAAAGTTCATGTTAGCTATTGACTCTTAACATTTCTTCATTGGATGTCTTTGCAACTGACATCATTTTAGGAATTCTTTGGTACTGCTTCATCTGGAAGGCTTCTAATTTGCTGATGTCATCAGCTTTCAATGTCTAATCCTCCACTCTGCCCAAAATCGCAACCTAAAATTAAGACCGACGTCAGCACAAGTAAAAGCTACGAAATGTTATTTCCGTATCTGATATCCGATTCTCACAAAGTCAGGTCCCAAGATATTTATAATTTTGTATACGAGCATGTCAAGAGAAATGATCATCAATTTAGATTTTCTAGTGTTGATATCTAAACCCATTCGTTTACTTTAGTTGCCTACTTTGTTGAGGAGCAGTTGGAGGTATTGTAAATTATCTGCAATCAGAGCGGTGTCATCGGCATAGCGTATATTGTTGACTGAGACTCCGTTGGTGTTAACTCTCTTGTCACATTCCCAGCTTCTTGAAATACAGTTTCTGAACATAAATTAAATAAAATATCAGCCAATACACATCATTGTTTTACGCCACTACAGATTTGTACGACTTTCTTCTCCTCGTTGTCTATTCGTACTTGCCCTGTTTAATGCCAGTTCTCAGACAAAATCTAAACACCAGTAATATAAGCATATAGCGATAATGTTAAAGAGTTTAGCACTATAGGACAAGAAATAAGAAGATGTAAGGTATAAAACATGATAGAGTTCGTTAGATTTCGGCTTACATATATTGATCGAATGGAGGGCGTCTGATCGGCAAAAAGTGCTGAACATAATCACCTGAAGATACATAACGATTTGGGATAAGAGAACAAATGTAAGCCTATTCTATAAAAATACGAAGAAGAAGATTTTCTTTTTGATAGAACTGTAATGTAACATTGAGATTTTCTAACGAACTCAGTGTTTGTTAGCGTTCAGAGGCGTACTTCATAACTTTAACACTGAAAATTTTCTTGTCCAAAATGTTAAAATCATTATCTCTAGTCCTCGCCCCAACACGAAAATATCCTGATATTTCCCTAATTAAAACAGATATATTAAATCCCGACATTAAAACATCATACACCGCTAGCCATCGACTCATCAATTCAATCATCCCCTTGATCTATCGTCCTCCAGGAAGAATTACTTACTATCGGTTTCGAGCTGAACGCAGCCTCGAGGGGTTGCCCTTCGCCCCAGTCAGTTCTAACGGCAGCGGACGATTGTCGCGGACGTTTTAGGGACGCTTGCTGTACTTACAGTCGGCTTCCGGTCGACCCGTTTCAATTGTTGACTTTGGCGAACGCCGGAGCCGTTTTGGGGTTGCACGGAGGGTGACTCCAGCACGCTCCCGGAACGCCGCGCGTCTCCGAGCCGTCCGGAACAATAGAAAGAACGCAATCTGTCCGTTTCGACGGATGTTTTCGCTAAATTCTGTTCGTAGCGGTCGAAAAGCATGGATGCTGACACGTACAGGGCTAGATGGGATGTTTATATCATAATCTGGGTATAGAAAAGGTCTGGTGCTTGTATGTTGTAATAAGATTGAAAATCCGATAGGTTACTGTTAATAATGCTTAAAGTGTTTCTCTTGACTTTCTGAATGCTGCAATAGCTATTCCCATATTTAGAGAAAATGACAAGAGAAATTATAAAAACTATATTCCAACTTCCGGTTTTCCAATGTGCGATCAAAAAGCGGTTGGTGCAACTTCTTCAGATATACGAACTTTCAGCTAATTTCTAACACGACAACGGTAAGTACGATGGTGATGTTGTTAGAATAGTTACCATAAATATCTCTTAACTTAATACTAAAACGAGTTGAGCATTTAAAATCACCCAACTGAAAGGCACAGTTCCACATAGAATATATAAAGCGTTCCCGTAATTTAATACATATAAATTGCTACATATTTCGTTTCAGTTCATTATCATAAAATAATCATTTCCCGAGACGACTTCCGTATTCCGCAAGAACGCTGCCAGGATAAAGCGCCGAATTTGAGCGAAAAGCGGAGGGTACAATCGGTCTCAGTTTTAGACTTTCCATTAGTTCCAACGGCGTGTAACCATTATGGGCAAATTCAAATGCCGAGATGATGCTGACGGTCAAATCGCGTTACAATGGCCACGTGCCGAATTCGACTGCGTCCTGTGCGTCACGTGGCCGATAAAATTGCCACTAGATGAGGCGAGCTTGGACGATAACTGGCGATGTTGAATAATTTCGTATAAGTGGCGGTAAAGGATGGAAGAGTAGCTAACCGTTTGATTTACTTTAAGATCCGCAAATGTGACTCTATATTACTCTTAAACATTGCAAATATTATGTAATATAAAAATATAAGAATATTTGTGGATGCTCTCACTACTTGCTATATTTTGCAGGTTACATCACGAATTAAAGGCTAGTCTAGACATTTTAAGATATCGAGAGTAGTGAAAAGATTATATAAAGATTGTGAACGTAATAAGATAGTTATATATATATATATATATATATATATATATATACATATTGTAGTATATTAATATTCACATGGTTAATTGCCATTAGATAATATGTCATTAATTACAATTCAATATGTTTAAATTTCACAGTAAATCTTGGGGTTTTAGAGGTTCATGTTCAAATGACACTGGGCTTAGTTTTGGATTCCATTTATACTTTTTCGATACCACGCACGCCACCTTTTAAGCATTTAATTACACTGCGGGTGTTAGCTTCTTTTTTAAGCCCAGCCAGGGACGTTTAATGGGAGAAAAAATGTAACTAGAAATAAAATTATCAATTATTATAAAAAGCAACAATTAAAAGATAGAAAGCAACTTAACCATTTAAACACACACATTCAACACTTTTACATCACAAGAATTCCTAAGAATAACCACTAGATATAAAAAACCAAGTATACCTGGGCATCAACAATATAGATGTCTATAACAACGTCACGCCATGATGTAGTGTTATCCATGGTAAGTAGTAAACAGCTAGTTATTTGGGCAACGGAGAAATAATGTAGTATGGTCCTGGTTTCCGAAAAAATGAGGGTATGTTTGGTTGACGACCAGAAATGACAAAACAGAAAAGTCATCAAAATATACTTGGACCAAAAGGGTTTTAAAGAAAGTAGCCATTAAATAAAAGAGCTTCACCACATGGAAGAAGAAAGAATTTAAGAGAGGGAATCTTAGAAAATAGAGCTACAGCGAAGAAAGCATTTAATAGAGTGAATCCATAGAAAATAGAGCTGCACCGAAGAAAGAATTTAAGAGGCGATCCAATTACAACACACAACACAGTAGGTAACTATTTTCAATTTTTGTCAAATATTTCTAAAATCTTGTAAATACAATTTGCTATAATTCATGCTTTTTATGATATCGTTAATTAAGAGCTAAGCCGGTGCAATCTTGTTAATATAATTATCTAAATTCAGTATGCCATGACGATACAATTTCACAAATGTGCAAGAACATAAACGAAGAGGGACAACAAGAACTTCTCCATGTAATGAATCAGACAAGAACAGAAAGAAAAATACCATCAGACTGGCAATAGAAATTATTACGCCGATCTATGAAAAAGGAGACAAGATCTGGTCAAACTACAGAGTAATAACTTTGGGAAACACGCTAGAAAATATACGCCTGAATACTGGAAAAAAGGTGCAGGAACAAATTGGGAAAAACATTGGAAGAAAGTCAAAGTGGATTTAGAAGAGAAAGAGAAACAAACGACCAGATATTCACACTCAGACAAATGTCAGAAGAGGGGGCGGGGGACAAATTAATGTATGTTATGCAGACATGGAAATTAAGTACGAGTAAGAAACAAAACATCACGTACGTTTGTCATGTTTAAACTAAGAAAAGCAGGAAAAACAGAACATGAAAATAGAAAAAGAACAACTCGAACAAGTAGATAACTTTAGATATTTGGGAGTAATAATAAGCGGAGATGGGAAAATGGATGACGAAATAAATGAAAGGATAGCAAAAACCAGTAGATTATGTAATACTATAAAAAGTAGTTTTCCGAATAAAAAGAAGTACTCAAGGGTAAAAGTAATCAAATGAATACCAACATATGCATCGGACACCAACATATGCATCGAAATCATAGATTCCAACACAAAGACAGAAAAGTAAATAAATGGGTACTGGGGAAAGTAGAAGCAAAAGAAACGAAGAAAGATAAAATAAGAAATCTAATATTCAAAGAAAAACTGGAAATAGATCTTATGAGACAACTATAGAACAGCTCATATGCCTCGCACATGTAACAGGAAGAAGAGGGGATAAACTAATAAAGCAGATATTTGAGGCAAAATAAGTTGGAGAACAAAAAAGAGGAAGACCAAGAATGACGTGGCCAGAGGAAGTGAGGGTAACGGCAAGTAAAATAGGAGCAAAATGGAAAGATATAAGAACGCCGGTAGAGAACGAAAAAAGTGGAAAGAAATATGGAAGATTCAACTCGAACATAGCTCGACACCGAAAGGTACAAGAGTTCCTGCTTAAGTAAGTTAACAAGTATTTAAAAGAACCTTCAAAAACTTTGTACTTTAAAATTTTTATTCTAAGAATAAAAATAGTGCAATACGTACAAAGCAAAATTTATAACAATATGATTACTAGCATACGGTCTGTGAGACCGATTTATATAGTATAGTATACGTCTTTCATTTTGACGTGAGTATAGGAAGGTTAATAAATAATGTATAAAAAGCAAATATAAAATGAAAATTCCATTCCTTCTTAATATAGTGATGTTGCTTGTCTCTATTATCCCACTCGCACAAGAAACAACAAAACTTGGTGTAGCCTAACTGCAAACCCGTTAACAATGCAACAACTTTTAAATCACAGTATATACTTCAACAATGCTTTTCATACTGAATTTTTCCAATAAAATTGTCGTGGTTTCATACGTCTGCTTCATATCAGTTGCATACGCTGATGGCACAGAAGGGAAATTGTTACCATTGTGTAAAAGCACAGCCTTTAAACTGGTTTTTGAAGAATCAATGAACAGCCTCCCTTCGGATGGTTTGTATTCATGACTAAGAATTTCCATGGCAGCATTAACATCAATAAAATACGCTAAATCATCTTCTTTAAAAAACAACGAAGTTCTTACGGTGCGGTTACGAAAGACACATTTTAATGTCTTCTTGAAGAAGATTCCAACCTTTCAGCCTAGAATCTAAGAGTTCAACTTGTTTTTTAGACAGTTTGAAATCCCGAACTAGGTCGTTTAATCCCCCTCAGTTATAAACTGAGGTTCACTAGAACTGCTATCATCATAGGTGGAGTTACCAACCCCCTCACTTTGCAATTCTGTGTCATCTTTATTTGCCGAATAATTCTCTACAGTGGGATTCATGGAAGAATCTGATATCGGTAAATCCGCGCTGTGGGTTACTGGACTCATAGCAGACCGTAAGTTGGGGTATTCCTCAGTGCTTTAATTTGCTGCTTATTCTCTTTATCTTTGTAAGACAAATATAACAATTGGCTGCGTGATCTTTTGGTTCACGCCACACCATAGGTACAGCAAGGTTCATGCGGCGAGAACCCTTATTACAATCTATCAGACGTTTTACGCAAGTACAACAGATATGAGGAGCCCAACTCTTATCCTGATTCCCGACTTTACATTTAAAATATAATTGATAACAGTTCGTAACTAGTGAAGTAAAATTTCGACGTTGATCTTTAAATGTCAAATCTCCACACACATAACAAAAGTGATCTGGATGATTTACACACTTCCTTGGCATATTTAGTCACTAATTAATGCAGCACACAACTAAACAATTGTGGTTACAAGAAAAAAGCAGAATGCAAGTACACTGAATGAGTGCCGGTACAAAACTGGCTTGTTTAAAGAGTATGATGCAAGAAGTCACTAGGAGATCTGTCTCTATTCACACATGCATTCAGTGTCCCGAGGTTTAAAATATTGCTGTATCAACATTAGTAAATACGATAAATATATGAAATGAATAACTTAAAATGATATTATCCAAAAACTATGTGTGATAGAGAGAATCCGCTTGTATATTTGAAATCAGTATAGAATGTTATATATAAAACAATCCATGATTCGTGTGCCAAAAGTGTGTTTATCAGTGTTATCAGAGACAATTTCTTTAGGCAAAACAGAAGTTTGCCTATTTTTAGTCGGAACTCTGTACAATTCCTTCAAAGAGCTAGTATTTTCCTGATAAATTTTAAGTAACCAGCCCAGAATTGGTCAATTTACAAGGAATACTAAGTAAATCCCGAAAAGTATGTTCTAGAGTTAAGCTGTTGTTCATATAGGCTGTAGCTAATTCGCCAATTCCTTTGCCTAACACATTTTCATTTGCTGAACCGATTTGAAGTGAAATAGTGGTTGCAATTTTCTGGATCACATTCCTTTTATCATGGTTCATACGGTTTGTTTCTGGAACCTTCCAATACTCTCATTAGTTTCATGTTTACTTCTCTCTTCTGAAAATGTTGCCATAATTTTTCTCTTGGAGCATGGCGGAAAGCTCCTCACGGTTTATTAGGTATTCTTTCAAATATAAAATATAAAATTATGTTCAGAATTAGTGCCTTCGACAAACCCAACTTTTCGCCGGCGCTGTATCTGCCAGTATTGTTCGCATTATGGGTCTTGTGACAAGCGGAGGGTCCCCTTCAAGTCGGCACGTCTAAGTCGATGCTGTTCTGGCTTCGAGTCGGCGCTACGATCGGCGGCGATGCATTATGGGACCACCCGAAACCGGACACTCGCGATGCACAATTAACTCGCGGGGGTCCGCGCCTCCGTGGACCCCTATTGTTGGCGAGCAGCTTACATTCATACGTATACAACGATATATTTCTTATTTCGAGATAGCCGGAATCGAAGCATGTGCGGCTGACTGGCGCTTCTATAGTTCATATCATCGTATGAACATCATCTTGTAATCTGTTTTGGAGTCCGATCAAAAGGATAACTGTAATTATAACTAGTTGTTTTAACGAGTTTATTTTTTGGTTAGAGTAGTTTTTGTATATGGGAAGTAATAGTGATGATAATAAAGAATCCATTTTTATATACGATTGGTACATTAGAATAAGTATGTATATACCACAGCGTTTCTCAACCTTTTAGTATTTTCAACCCAATTTTTAATTACAATTTTCACCCCCTCCCCCTCCCATCTCCCCATACATTTTGTTTTTACTGAAATCGTGCTGTAATTGTAAATATTATCGTAGTTTCTATTTAAGTGTATTTTGACGCTAAACCCACATTACGACCTCAATCACAAAGCTTAAAACTTACTACGATTAAATAATATATTGATATTTGGCGAAACCGATCCGCTGCACTCATAAATCCCGAATCGATGTCTCTCTATTGCTCTCTGAATTACACCATATCAGACATTCTCGCGACTTCGCGAGAGGTTTCGATTTGTCTCGAACATTCTGGACCGCGACGCAAACATATATAAATGCTGCACCTCGTTCAATTCCAGCTGTTACTAGCTTCTAAAACTTTTGGTTAAATGGCAATAATGAAAGAAAAAGTCGGAAGCGTGACCGATACTGAAGTTCGACGTCACAGTTCGAACAACCTACCTCGTTGGTAATAAAGGTGGAGATCCAGGCCATGCTGGATCAAATGGAAACGGCGTAGGTACAAGTTCGAGAATTTAGAAACAAGGTGCCACTCTCCAATTATAGAACTTGATCACATCTAACAATAAGTGTCTGGAGTCAGAGAGACCGTCCAGCTTCCTTAGTAGGTGAAAGAGGTTATCCGAACCGTCTACGTTCTGGATCTTCATCCTGTTGTGAAGCTACCAGCAAAATTATTTGAAAACTCTATTCAAAAATAACATAAAAGAAATTTAAAGAATGAATCGAGACGAGAGAATGTCGTTTAAAAGCACTTTATTTGTCACTTGAGGTATATCGGTTAAATTAAAGTCGATTAAGCTAGCTTTTTACCTAAGGTTTACATACTTTCGGTAACCGTTGGAATTCCAGCGGTCTTACAGCCACCTTACAGCTTTAGCAGAACGTAATTAAAACCAGAATATATGGAAGTGACAAGTAACTCTGACCCCTTCTTAAACTGCTAAAAGAATTAAATATTTCATTGAACAAATATAGTATTAAATAGCAAACGTCAGGAAAACCCTGCTTAACTGAAAAGTAATCTGATCCACTCCTCCCTAACAAAAATATTCTAGAGAATTTTCCTCAAAATTCAACGAAATAAAAATAAAATAAAGGCGGAGCTTAGCGTGATGTATTCTCGGTTGTCAACCTTTGTACGGCGTGATAATCGGTGTCGAGACGGAAAGCTGTCAAAGATGGCACTCGGTATAAAAATGTCGGGAAGCCAGCCGGACACAGCAAATTGGAAACTAAGTCGGCTTCTAGCTTCTACGATAATTCTCAGATGTTCTTAAAAATAAATCTTAGATCTCTACTAGTTCTATACTAGTACTCTACTAGCACCCTAGAACAACCTTAAAGAGAAAGATAACGGCGTCGTGATTAACAAAGAAGAAAACACACATCCAATCAAGGGAAAAGCAAGTACTCAACGTGGACAATTAGTTCGAACAGCAAAATTGAGGAAGCCAAACTTCCACATTCACACAACGACAGTATTAACTTCCTAGAGTCGAATTGCTGTATATATCCTCGGCAAGCGAGCCTTTAAAGCGGAAACGGAATAACTTATTCACGGAAAACGATCTGTTCAACTCAACCTTACAAGCAACATTCTAACACGCGGATCCAACAAGCGCAAGCTGTATCAGAAACTTATAAAAGCGGGGCGCCATCTACGGTAAAAGTTGAAGCAACGGAGGCCATAAATAACGATACAGAACGCTGTAACAATTGGCCGTAACACTGCCAGGGTCGAGTCCACCTTTCAATAGAAATGTGAATGAGTATATTGTAATTAGTGTGTTACCTGCAATTCGCGGTATTCGAGTAGTAGTAGATTTATATGCAGTATATACAGAATCACATAAAAATTTTTAAGTGTATTTAATGAAGGATTAACAAGTACACAAATGACCGTGGTTCCGAAGATAAAATCCAGAAAATATTCTCACCAATGCTTAAATTTTAGGTCTACCAGCACAGAAGTAAATGAAGAAGAAAGGCCCTTATGTGTCATTTGGTCGAAAATTTTAGCAGCCGGCACCATGAAACCGAATAAAATTAAATGAGATATATGAACGCTTTGTCGTGAGGACATTAACAAACCCCGAGAATTCTTCGAATTAATTAAAATTATATTAAACGCAAAAATGATAGATAAAGAAATAAAATCGCTGCTTTTCTTAAAGAGGGAAACCGACCGGAAGCGGAGAAGTTTCGAGATGATCTATTTGTGGTGTAATTGAGCTACTCGTTCGACATCTTTAACTCCAAGGAGCAGACACACATACGTATGTTGGATACGAGTGATGAAGTTAGTGCTTCTAAATTTAAGGAAAGAAACTTTTTGCAAATGTGGATGAATGTGTTAAAACTTACCACGGTGAAGAACAACCTGTGAAACATGTTTTTGTAACCATTGAAAATCATTTAGCCATGCTGGCAAAGAATTTTAAAAGTGACGACAATCTGGTAGTAAGTTACGAGTGGGCTAATAGACGCATTTCAAAGTACCCTGGAAGGTCTCGAAGAAGAAATCTTAGGCTTCACGGCCAATGGCGAAATCAAAAGACAATTTAGTAATAAATCGCTCTTTTAATTTTGGATAGGGGTGAATGATGAGTTTCCTGCATTTTGTATACTATTACCATTTTCAATATCATAGCTTTACGAAACCGAATTTCCTACAGTGGTTGCTTTGAAGACAGAATATAGACCTCAGCTAAATATAGAAAAAGAAATTTACTGTGCAAGACAGGCCCAAGCAAATCACTAAAAATTATTGAACTTGTTTTTGACTTAATATTGAGTATTTAGTATTTAATTAAATTAAATACGTTGTGCAGTACTGATACAATTCTATTTATAAGTCTACTATATCAGTGTAAAGGTGTATTTTATTTTGTACTAGGATCGGCCGATGGTCGAAATTCGACCACAACATCTATATATTAATACGCAGTCAAATACAAACAATCACACCTGATTTGCATTGAATCTTTATTGTATTTTCGAGTAAAATAAAATAAAAATCGCGCTCTACTTTTGAGAAAATCGTTGAAAAAGAAATTGAAGTTTCCTATTTGTAACTGTAATTTGTATTTGTAATTTTCCGAATAAATTACCACGGCGAAATATATTATATTTGAATAATTTTCCATGAAATGAACTATATTTGTTAATATTGTGCACGAAGAGATTGGAAAAGAAAGGACATGAGGAAGATATGGACATACATCCCCCACGGGTGTAAACCCTAGACCTTATCCACTGCACTACGATCGCTTCGTTAAACAACACTTAAAATTAACGATATAAGGGACAAATAGGAAACTTCAATTCCTTTTTCAACGATTTTCTCAAAAAATAAAGCACGTTAGGACAAAAGCTCATACCTAGATATATAAGACTCATGAAAATTCTGGTGTTCCGCTTATTAGCGACGAATACACAAATGTAAATGCTTGGCACGAACGGATGAGCTGAACATACAATTATTTTACTCACTCGCAATGTATTGAGACGGCAACTTAATCCACTTAATCTGCTTTTGTGCAATCAATATTATGCTACACAATTTTTGTCCGTTTCTCGAACGTATTTACTATAATAATATGTCATTACTTGACGTGGCTGACGTATGCATATCACGTTGCGTGTGTCATTCTGATATTTACAATATGTAATATATGCAATACGTTACAGACTCTCATCTGCGTTCCACTGCACGTATCGCGATGAAACATACATTCGACAAATCTGCATTGTAATACGAAAACAACGATATATGTACCATCGCGATACATGGAGGGCGCACTCTAAAATATGTACCAGAAGACGACCCACTGCGTATTAATATATAGATATAGAAGAATAAATCACTAAATAATCTAACGAGCTATAGAATTTATTAAATTATTAATAACTTTAGTATTGATGTCGTATAAAGTAAACACAGACGGAGAATTTAAAATTGCGAAGATAAAAGCGATGCAATCATTACTGAACTCGGTGGAAGAAGACGAGCGTGGAATAAAGGAAAACCAAAAAATAGTTGAAAATTATATGATGAAAAAGAGCACGCTATAAATCTATAATAGGAACTATCAGAAAAAGAAAAAAAAAGGGAAAACTGAAATCCGAATGGTTTCATGGAATGAAGCATGATTTAAGCACAGCAGAAATTTAAAATGTTGCTAAACAATGTTTTTGCTTCCTGAACGCTGACAATAAGTACTGTTTCTTATATATTTTTCGATGTTGATTATGAATCCGTCGTCAGAAATAGTCTATCTGGCACTAGTTTGCTGCAATTGCAATTTCCATTGTTGGGGGTTAATTTTTGCTCCTAGAACAACGCACATCGCACCTCGTATGAAAAACATGCCTGCCATCTTCGCTGAGATTTGAAAGTCATTGTCCTTGTATTCGGTCTTCAATTTCAATATACCAAATTTTGCTGTTTCTTGTGCGAATGGAATAGCAGAGATAGAGAAACCCATGTAAGAAAGCAATGGTCACCAAGAAGGCCCGTTCCGGGGACAAAAATATCGATAGTCAGCTCCTGGTGGATTCTCAGAAAGTCTATCTACCACCAATGCACATCGGATTGATAAAAAAATTGTTGAAGGAATGGATAGAAGCAGCAACGGTTTTAGATTTGCTAAAAGCAAATTTCCACGGGTCAGTGACAACAATAACAATAGGTACCACAAGATTTATCCGAGGGCGATTTTCGAACAAAATTGTTTACCTCTTCTTCTTAGGTGTGTTCTAGATTAAGAATAGCGACAATGAAGTACAGAAAATTAAAAAATATTGACATCTTAGTACAATCTTGGGAAAATCGGCGACGGTTTTCCACCTGCTTTTTATATTCTATGCGATTGACGATTATACGCGATGACAAAGAAGAAGAAGCCCAAACCGTAGACCCTTCGAAAAGACCGGTTTTGGAAGGTTTCTATCAGAATTTCTAAGTGGTTTAGAGAGCACTGCAAACCATGGTGTCAGACCTCCTAGTTGAACTTTCAGAACTTGCCCAACTTGGTGAGCAAAATGATTTGCTCTTAGGTTACCTTTCGGAAGATAAGGTGGATTGCCCCAGCTTTCTGGTTCATCTTCACTCTCTCATTAACGTCCTCAGTCCCCTGGCGTATCGTAGCAAGGTAAGATGGAGGATGGATGGTTCAAATCTTGTGTGATTTTCTCAGCCGCGTGGTGGATACTTATGGTGACTCTAAGGTTTGCCACATTCTTGGAGAAGAAGAGTTCCCAGTTAGTGCGTGGCCGAACTGTATCTCTCAAGATCAAAAGCTCACTTCCTAGCATAACTAGGGATGGGATTATTATCCGACAAGAGGTGTGCGACGCTATTGACGGCCATGTTTGCCGCGATGTTCTTGGTAAAACTCGAAGATGTCCGCGCGTACGTCCGTAGTAAGGTACGTATGGTCGTCGGAAGCATGATACGATAATCCTAGAGGAGGCTAGAGTGGTGTCTGCCGCCTGGCAGCAGTGTTCGTCAACCTGCTCTCCTACAGGGGATTGAGCTTTTGAGTAGTACACCTTGTGTCCACGACGAAGCCGGTCTCAGGTAGAAGTGTAACGTACATATACGAACTTTTTCTTTAATGGTGCAAGCGTTTCAGGCGATAGATCTATACCTAAGAAGATTTATGTTGATCAAATTCTTCATAATTTAGTTAACAACATATATTCGACATGAATCCCTGAAGCTGCTGTGTGATCGTTGCAAACTGGCCAAACATTTGGAGCGTGGAAGACGTAGCCCCGAAGAAGTTAAGGTTATTTGAGGCGGTGGGAAGCTCAGCAGGGACCAGTTGAGCTGGTTTGTGCTTTGCACTCGCAAATACTTTTTTCCCTGAGATAGTTGGGGATTTGATATTGTGGAGACAGGCTTGTTGGCAGCCTGTCAGAGCGCCGAAAGCACGCTGATGTTGCTGTTGCCCAAAGGCGCGGCCTGAAAAGGAACTCTTGCTTTGCGCTTAGGTTGCGGGAACCGATAGCAGCTCTTGAGCATTTTAATTGCTTTGGTCGTATATTCGCGTCCAGCAAAGATTATCCACGTATGTGTCTGGTGAACAATGTACGCATATTTGCGCCTGGGAAAAAGTTATCTCTATAGGATATAGACAATAATCAATGTTTAAGATGGATATATTATTGCTTGCAACTGTAAACCGCGGCTCGTTTCCGTTCGGTATTTTAGCTTAGAGCTTTAGAGTATTCCGCGGTCAGAATTGATTCAGACGGCGGAAGCTCACTATATTCTTGCAGTTCTACACAGATTTTTAAGATACCAAAAGCGATTAATAGGTTTGTTCAAACAGAAATGAAAAACTGATCAGAACGAATGTGACTGGTAGAAAAGAAGCACAGACAGTTTGCAAATTATTTTTCTGACATCCGACTGGCGTTGACCGATTTATGATTTCTGCTTGAACAAACCTAATATTGGGTACAATGCTTTACTCGACAATAAATGTTTGCCATGTATTAAGTTTCTACTTTTGACACTTCAATGTGCTTGATTGCTAACTCCTTCTCATATTCTTTGCATTAGTTGTGGATTTATTTATTATAGTTGCATTGTTTGCTTCAACCCACTTGGTCTATATCTTCTTCTTTCTTCTGTAAAACGTGACAGATGTATAGATACCGGTTGCAAAATCGCCCAATACTCTAACCACGAAACAATTTCTTCTAGCTAAAAGAATCTCACATCTAGCCGTTCACCTCGCATGTCCATTCGACACAAGACGTATAAGACGAAGCGAGACACTCTTTTACGGCCTCAACGTCGCAATAATTAACCTTCCCTTAGTTAATTACGACCCGGACGAAACGTCCGACAATCGCGCGACCGCCGACCGAAGACAGTTGAAGATGAATAGAAGACCGATGAACGGCGAAGAGGTAACCTCCACATACGTAAGGAGGCAAACGAAAAAAAGGCGAACATTTTCAAAGAGGGAAGAAGAAAACCAACGGAGCGGCATCTGGGTCCGCTGCGCAAAGAGCTGTGATTGTCTCTCGGACGGATTTATTGATAACATGCGTCAGTTGTGGCTCTAAGAACGGAGTGACAATTGCGCGGACATGTCGCCGTTTGGATTGGCGCGGGTACCTCGTTCATTACGCGTACGCAAAAAATTTCGAACGCTGCGTCGACGATTCGAGTCGATACGAAGGCAAGACTGAAATATTGATTAATTTGAACTAGGTTCGGACTTGGAATTGGTTCTTAGGTAAAAAATTGTTCGTTCATAATGTGGAGGTTGGTTCATTAGAATCACATGGTTTCTCTAGTCTTCTCAATTAATCCTTTGAAAATACATGATATAAGTCACAGGAACATCTGGGCCCAAAATTGACAAAAGTGATGATAAAGTGTCTCGTTCCAGTTTTAAAGTTGGGAGAATATTAATTTTGACTTGAGAAATGTATTGGTTTAGTCTGGGGAAGCTGATATTCTCCACAATAACTCCACAAGGAGGAGGTTAGGCAGCCTTACCAAAGGGAGGAGCAAGCTCCAGGAAACTGTAATAATGTGGGCACAGGTCTTTTCCGGATACTAAGAGCGTTTGTTAAAGATCCGGAAATTCGGAGTCCAAGAGAAGATGTGCACTACCCTGGTTAAGCATGGAGGTTGAATGCAGGACTAAAGTCATAAGAAATAGAGGCTGTTTATCCAGAAAGACAGTAACAACCTCCAGAAAATTGAAATAATGCGGACAGTGCCCCTTTCCTATGTCCTAACACAGTGGTCGCCAACCAGTCGCTCGCAATGGCAATTCTGGTCTTACAACATATTTTCAAAATACAAAGGTGTAAAAATCATAGAAGCCTCCGTAAATTTCGCACATTCTCATAACAAGCCGCAGCAACACTCCGGTGAACGATTTAACGGCATAATCAACGTCCACGGATTGGGTTACAGTTGGCCTGCAATTAAGAATATTATAGCAAACAGTAGTAAGAAGGTAAAGGCATACCATTTCCATTCGGAATGGGAAGAACAATACCTCTTTACAAAAATGAAAAGTAAACATTTGTGTTTATTATCTGATACTTCTGTCCCCGTTGCTAAAAGGAAATATTGAGAGGCATCATAAACTGTACATTCGAATTTTGATAAATCATTCCCATTACACTCTGCCAGCATAAAGGAAAAACTGAAACAATTAAAAAACTGGTTAATTGGACAACAGTCAATATTTTTTAAAACAGTGGGCAAAAATAAGGTTGCAACTGAAGCATCATACCGTGTGTCCTAGATAATTACACCAAAAAGGAAACCTTATGAAAATGGGGAATTTATAAAACAGGGGTTTTTACAAGCTGCAGATTCGTTATTTGCCAACGTTAGAAATAAAGACGAGATAGTGTCTGCTATAAAATCTATGCAACTTTCTGCTAATACTGTGATAAGAAGAGTAGAAGCAATGAACAATGAATTTATTTACAGTTAAGAACTGACTTAGATAACTGTGTTTATTTTTTACTGCAATTGGAGGAATCATCAGATGTGGTCGGCACATCGCAGATGGTCTTATTGTTCCGGATGGTTTCTAGTGATTTTACGAGTAAAGAAGATTTTTTAAAGTTAATTCTGCGGAAGGAACATACTTCTAGGCTAGAGCTGCTTCCTCATTTCGAAAATATTATTTTTCGGAGAAAATTCCAATATCGAAAATGATAGGCTTGACAACCGATCAAGCTATGGTGGGTTATGATAAGGGTTTGGTGGCGTTATGTCGTAAATATGAAAGTTTTCCGCAATTTCTCTGTTACCATCGCATTATCCATCAGCAAGCATTATGTGGAAATGTTCTAAAACTAAATATGTTATGAAATTGGTAACAATTTTGAACAAAATTAGAGCTGCAGGGTTACAAAAATCAATACGGGGACCTACTGCTTCACTCTGAAGTCTGGTCAGTAGAGGACGAGTGCTGAAACGTTTTAATGATGATGTCCTGTCTACCATGGTTAAATTTTTCAAACAACGCGTTGAACCGATTCCCGAACTGGAAAATTCAATCTGGCTTGGAGATTTTGATTTTCTTGTGGACATTGCAGAAAAATTAAATGAATGTAATTTGCAGCTTCGGGGATTAGATTAGATTTGATTACTTGAGGTGGCACTGATGCCTGTTCCATCTATTGTGGTCCTCATGCCTCTTTAGACTACGTTCTCCAGCTTTATTCCTTTAATTAGACTTAACAGCTTTGAAAGCGGTTCTTCCGCATGTAGGTACATGTATTTTTAAAGCGAACTTGAAGCCCTTGCTCCTGGTCTGCCTTAAGCTTTGCCGGCTCCATCTGGGTGGCTGGATAGTAGTTGCATACTACCGCGATCCTCTCCAAAGCTGCCTCTTTGAAGGTTAAATCTTCTGGTCCCTTGCCTTTCGGAGGACCTGCAGGAGTACTACCCTCCGACCTTGCCTTTTGGACGTTCGTCCTTTCTTTGCGTTTAGTAGCCTCCGCCGTGTGTTGAGGCCTAACTTCCTTATCTGAACTAAAGCTGCCCCCAGCTTCAGGGAAGAGACAAAGAACTACTGGCAATGATTTCTGATATATAAGCATTCAACAAAGAGCTTGAGTTTTGGGAATAAAGCCTAATCAACCGCGATACCAAGCATTTTCCTATTCTTTCAGAAAAGATATCTGTAAATCCAGTGGAATCCCATGGCAGTAAATATCATGTACAAATAGTTTCTAATCTGAAAGATAACTTCAAAAACCGTTTTAAGGGTTTTAGGGAAAATGATTTAGTGGCGCAATTTGTTGTTTCACCCTTCATAGAAATTGATATCCAACAGTTTGCAACTTGTGTTAAGCAGAACTTTGGCGAAGACATCGCTGCAACAGAAATGAGAGTGATTGCGTCTTGAAATGATTTAGTTTTAAAATCGTTAGTCACAAATACAAAACGTCTCTGGCCTTTACTAAGCAAAGATAAATATTGAGTTCCATGTCGTGTTGGATTGAAAGTGAAAGCGTTTTTATTCACTTTTATCAAATCGTATGTGACATGCCATTGTGGCTGCATAAAAATTTTATCTATTTTTCAAACACCTACGATTGGTAGGTGTGGATTTAGTTATGGGTAATGTACTAGTTATTAGCTTATTTGTATTGGTGTGTAAAATAAATACATGTGTGTCGAATATAACTGGGCATTATTCCATTTACGTTGGCTTACGTCGCTTACGACTAGGTAGTTCACCGTTTGTTCCAAAACTATCAAAATAGCTCAACACTGTCCTAACCAATCTTTCTTTCCGCTGGATCAATGTAAAGCTTATTGCCAGCCACCTCGAAAAAATGGAAGAGGCTTACGTCACGTAGTGGAGAGAAAGGTTGAGATGGAGGAAAAGTCCTTTCTGAATCTGCTCGAGATATTTTGACGATTTTCAAAAATTTTTAGTATTACCTTCGTATACTGCCGATATCAAAATCCAGCTCGTACCGAAACGCAATACCAACACGAACAGCAAGAACAATCGTACAGTCTTTTGTTTCCCGAACAGGAGACAAGTCCGTAGGTCTACTTGACTGACTGTCCGCCGTGACGTACGATCAATTGAAGCCGATCTGTATTTGGAAAGCTCTTTTCCTTCCTCGATAATGCTCCCGCTGTTTCTTTTTCGGTCTGGTTCGCTCTTTTTTCCATCGTCGAGCGCGTTTTTCTTCCTCCGTGCTTAATGCCCGCTAAAGCCTCAAAAGGCCGCGCCGACCCGTGTCCTGCGCCGAGCGTTAATACTAAATTTTAATTAAAAGGCCAGCGGCCACGTTACGACCTAGGTGTTGTTCATACATTACGGTTTACATGGCGCGCCGCGATGTCGTAACTTATTCGGGCCCTTTACGGCGCGACGTTCTTCGTTTGTTCGCCGTTTTTCAACTTGTTCGAGTTGCTGTTCCGTCATTTGTCAACGTCGACAACGGACGTCGCGATCATTTTAACCGTTGCGAGTTGCAGTTAAATGGACGCGTCACTTTGATACTAAAGTATAACCGTGGATGGGTTATTTCTTCACCTTCAGCTATGTATTAAATTAATCCTTGTGATTATATTAATTAGGCATCCCCATTCTAAGTATGTTGCTTCTAATTAGGAGAAACTTTTATGGTAGTATTTATTTTCCTAAATATCCAACGTACTCTTTGACCAGGCAACTACTACCCGTTCAGGAACACTTCTGATAACTGCATGCGAGTTGAAGCAAAAACTACACATGACAATTAGTGCATCTCTAAGCTTGTCAAGTTGAGATAATATATTATTTATTATGGCACACACAACGTGGGCTTCTTTGTTATAACCATAGAACGGACAGACGGCTCCCTCTATTGCGTCACAGCGCCGCACGCGCCGAGTCGTCCTGGACTGAATAACGAGTGCGTTCTTAATAATAAGATACAGTAGTTGCGTTTTGATCCTCGGGTTATCATTTTTACAGCTTTCAGATCCTCTGTTAATACAACTTTTAGTAAATATAATTGATCTATGTGGTTTAGGATTAGCAAGGTTTGGTTTCTTCTTTTATTTTCTTTTCTTTTCGAGAAGACGTCACTAGATCTCTTTCTTTCTTTCATATTAAGAGGACCGTCTTTATTAGATTTGTTGAAAATAGCGATATATATTATTCTTCATTGCCATTTTCCCCTAATTATTATGGCGCCTCACAAACGTCCTCGACAAGAAATCATGACTTCTTGGATTAAGAATCATGACTGCTTCACAATTGTTAATAATACGGAACTTTACTGCAATCTATGTTCGGTTACTTTGAAATGTGTAAACAAAGAGAAGATTGGTAGATCATTTGAAAATTGGAATTCACCAGAATCCATGTACGTCAGTTGATAATTTTTAGCAATCTTTGCGAGGCACGTGTGGCTGCGAATATTCCATTTCAAAAGCTTGGTAATCTAATTTATAGACAATTTCTTGCAAAATACACAGGGAAACATATTCCAGATGAATCAATTTTACGCAAAAATTATCTTCTCCAAAAATATATGCCAAAGTAAAGAATAAAATTCGGGAACATGTGGGAGACAACTATTTTTTAATTAGCGCAGATGAGACCACGGATATATTAGGCATTAGGCCATATATTAGCATGGTTCATGTTATGATAGGTGTCTTGCATGCTGATCAGCCAACTAAACCGTACTTGATAGCGGCCAAAATAGTTGAACTGGTGAATGCAAATACGATAGCTGATGTCATTGACAGTAGTATTGATGATATATTCGAAGGTGCTGTGAACAAAAGGTATACTTTTTGTTAGTGATGCTGTCGCTTAGATGTTAAAAGCTGGTAAACTACTAAAAAATAAATTTGAAAATATGCTTCATATTACATGCTCCACCCATGCTTTGCATAGAATTCTAGAATTCGCGAGAGAGCAATTTCCAAACATAAATGAATGAATTAGCAGCACTAAGAATATCTTTTTGAAATCGCCAGCAAGAGTTACTATCTACAAAGGAAAATATCCCTTACTTCCATTACCCCCGTCACCTATCGTAACTAGATGAGGTACGTGGTTAGAAGCCTGCCGTTTTTGCTCCGAGAATGTGGAAAAGTTGCAAATGTGGTAAATAGTTTAAATGAGGGCGCTCAAAGTATAGTTAAATACGAAACTGTCTTACAAAACTCATTTCTGCTAAACAAATTAGAATTTATTAAAAACATTTTGGCGATATACGCAAGCCCATAAAATATTTCGAGACGCAAACATTGAAAGTGGAAGAAGCAATGAACATTAAATAACATTTTAAGTAAATTGAAGAATGTTCCTGGTAAGTTTGGCGTTTCTTTAAGTAAAAAAATGGATGAGGTTTTTGCTTGGAATCCTGATTTTGTAACATTAAGAAATCTCTATAGTGAAGGTAATGCATGTGATTTTAAATACCATATTCACAAATCTCATTTCCAATATGCTCTCTTCACTAGCTGCGATGTGGAAAGAAGTTTCTCTGTATTTAAAAATATATTAACCAGCACGCATACAAATCTAATACCAGAAAATGTAAATTACATTTTAATAAACAATGTGAATAAATCATGTTTAATGGTTAAATATGAAGAGTCGAAGGGAAATACAAATGCTAACACTATTTCATGGAATTATACTATTAAAGTCGCCACCTTATTTGTATGAAAGAATAAGATATCGGACGGATGTTCACAGTGTCACCACCCGATTTCGTAACTTGATTTCTCCGCCCACTCACCGCTCCTCACTTTATGAGAGATCATTCTCATTTTGTATTTATAATAAATATAATGAGTTGCCAACACATCTAAAAATGTGTACCTCTGTCGCACAATTTAAACAGAAGCTCCGCTCTGTACTCTTGTCTAATTTAATATCATGATCTTTTCTCTTTGCTGGATGGTCATGCAAACCATTGTTTTTGTTTTTGGTCTTTTTTCTTTTCTCCTTTTATTACTGTTCTGCTCTATTATTTTTAATTATTTTGTTATGTATCATCTGGGGCGGGGATCACACTAGCAGGGTTTTAGTTTTTCAGTTTTAATTTTAAGTTCTTCAGTTTTTTTAGTTTTTAAGTACTTAGAGTTTAGGTATTTACTTATTATTTCACTATATTATTTTATTAGTCCATTATATCATGTTGCAAAATCATAATTTTTATTGAGTGTGTTACTGTTACTCGGGGTTAGGTAAGAGCAGGTACATGTAGTACATGTAACTGGGCCTCGCCCCGCGGTTGTGCATCTGCATTTTATATATATGTATATAGTTTTTTTCTCTTCCTTATGTATACATATTTATTTATTTTTTTCCTCTTTATGTAAAAAATGATCGCACAATAAAGCCATTTATTATTATTAATGTGACATATATAATGCTTTGCAAATAGGTTACATTAAAAATATGAATATAAATGAGCGAAAATTAGATCAAATCATATCTAAACTTATTCCTTCAATATTTTATTCACCCCTTCTTACAATTTTTAAAGGTGTATCACCTAATATGCATCTAAGCCACTGAAAAATCGCATTTTGTAGAGCGTACGATTTACGTTGAAGGTTAAATAAACGACGATGCAAGTAGTGCTCATTGACATGTCTATCCCCACTACCAACGCATACGCATGCTAAAGCTGAACGACTGTATCTAGGCGATGCCGTGTGATTTATAATTGATAGGGGACGTCGTCGGTCCGGTGCATACTTATAACGAACCTGTTGTCAGTCTCCTCGGTTGTTACGTGAAATTGGACAGAGGGTTTTTATATATCCGTGTGTGAGAATAGATTCGAAGGAACTTATAAAATGTTTGAAGTAGTAGACCCTTGAGGATTATTTCAGACAGAGGTGCATGCTTCACCCCAACAGTTTTTGGAAGTTTGTTGCATCGATCATACTTTGATTGCAATCGAAATACCACAGAAAACGATCAGATTGAGGTCATTAACAAAATGACAAAAAATTGGGATGAAGAGTTAAATCAGATTGATCAACAGAAATCAGTCCTAGAATGTTGCTGTTTGGTGTGCATCAGAAAAGACAAATTCTGGACAATTTGCGGATATAACAAGATTCTGGAGAAGCAATTGATTTGAAAAAGTTCGTGAAATTGTCCATTGAGAAAATCGTCAAAAATAAAGAACATAAAATATCATTCTTCGATTAAACTCCCAGTTCAAAACTGGACCACATTTCCGTTTTAAATTTAGTTTCAAAGCCGTAAAATTTCCCATCGCTCTAAAAGTTTCGTTCGACCCACGTGAAAGAAATCATAACACTCAAAGTATGATATTCTCCGATGTAGGTTCCTGAATTTTCTTTGTTGTTTACGTGATTTACGTTACGAGCCACGAGCATAAAGGCCTTCGAAAAGCGGCCCTCTACTTCTTGCTCACCTACCGTCTCTACACCAGCGTCTTTTTGACTTTTCCATCTTCGACACCCTGTTGAATTCTTCAAAGTAGTGATAGTTATTTCAAACGTTAATTAAACCCGCAAAATGATTCCAGCCACGAGAGTTTATGGTAACGTAGGTAACTCTGTTTCATTACTTTAACATTTTTTGTATTGCTAAGTTTGTATTATTTTTTTGTTTGTATTAATTTTGTGCACGTATACGTGCAGAGATTATTCGACCGCTTCATGTAGGTTGTAGTATGTAGTTTTGAGGTTGCAATTTTCTTCGAGTAAAATGTATCACTGTATGTGATTTCGATGTAGTTTGTCATCTTGTTCCAGATAATCGGTGTCACATATGTTTTCCTGTAGGGTACCTTAGCTATTGATGAAGCTGTCGGTAAGTTCACAGTTATTTTCATAATCCGTTCAATTCCATACATTGTTTCAATTAGTTTATTTTCGAACCTAATAAGGTTTCAATAGAAAAGATTTCCTTCATTATTCCTTAGTCTGTGTTCAAAGCATTTAAATGTTACCAGTGTTGTATACTATTTCTGATTTGTATTAATTTGCTCTATCAGTTTAAAATTTTGTTTTACCTATTTCGCCACATTGTAAATTATTTGCTTGTTTTATTCATGATTTCTAATTTTTATTTTACTACGTAGAGCATTCACCACTTTCTTAATTTATCATGTTACTAGCTGTCGCCCGCGACTTTGTCCATATCGAAGAATATTTTAAAAAATAGTTTAAAGTACATATGCCCTGCGGCGTATTTCAAGATTCTTAAGGGTGTTAGATACTGTTTTTCAAGATCGGTTAAACTTACATTTTTCTTATTGGTTCCAAAACTATTTTGAAAATTGTATATCTGACCTTTAAAAGTACTGTGTGTAACGATAAAATACTAGTTGTTTACCATGTTAAGAGCTTCTACAGCTTTAATTTTTTCAATCATAAATGAGGAACCAATAAGTTTAGGAGCTCGAAATTTTGCATACCGTATATTCGTTACGATAGCTACGACTTATCATTGAGCTTTTTGTAAATTCCTTGTATGTTGCCGAAATGAACCTCAATTAAGGAATATAAAAATGACCATGGCCTTACCATCATTTTTGGACTTGAAGAAAGTGACAATAACAATAACTTAAATTTTAAGTTTAACCGATCTTGAAAAAGTACCCAACACCCTTAACAAACAGGTTAGAATATTTTCATTTCCTTAACTTCAGTGCTATTATCTTCAGTTGTTATCTTTCCAAGACCTCTCTGTAAACAACATTCCCGGTTTTTCTCTTCGGCTGGAGGATGACCAAACTGTGAGATGGACTGACTCTGGAGCACGCCACGTACAACTGGCCACGGGAGAAACAGTTACTCCTGAAATCCAAACCAGCCAGTTCTATACTCTAATAAGGTTTAATAAAAGAGTGGATAACGTGTTATCATTAATTAGTTAAGTAGCTCTTACTTCTCCGAATTGGAATATCGCGCCTAGCACGTAAGTGGGGACAAAGATCGGTTTACACCACTTAATGATAACACGTCATCCATTCTTTTATCAAACCTTACTTATTAATTGTCATAGCGTGACAAACTTGAACCAGGGATTGCAGACATTTAAGCATAAAATGGTAATCCGATGAGAACATTGTAATTCGAGGGATGAAGACACCTGTGAAAATTTGAGATCTTTTAAAGCTTAGTGTTGTTACAGGGTTTGGTTGGACTTAGATTGAGCAAAGCATGTTTCGAGCACCAACCTTTTAGGGAAATGTTTTCATAGTTTCCCTAATGAATCTGAGTTCTGAAAAGAACTGATATTTATTGTACTTTATACTATATACTTAAAAAAGATAAAATAGCGAATACAAACACGACCTGTAGCAATAGACTATCCAAATATGTTTGACTGAACCATGACAAACGATGCTAAAATATGTAGTGTCATTTGTTATTGTTTTCACCCAATGATAATTAATGTTGCAGTGGCTTGTTCAGAAATTCGAATCTCTATTTTTGAGATAGACTATAGCTAGTAATCTTGTTAGTAACCAATGTCTGAAATCAGAATACTTAGAGTACCATTGTATTGTATTGTAATGAGGTGGGGTCTGGCCCAAATTGATCTATTGTGCTTCCTCTTGTTTGTTTTATTTATTTATTTAATACGCTTAGGAACAGGATCAGCTCCTTCAATTGGAGTGTAAATAGGTCCTCCTCGCTCAGCGTATATGCATGTAGTAGTCTATATCTCCTGTGGCCTAGTGCCCCACAGTTAGTGATCAAGTGTTCCATTGACTCCTCTTCTTCACCGTAGAATCTGCAAGTGTCCGTGTTGGATAAGCCCATTTTGTGAAGGTGCTTGTTACAGGTATAGTGGCCTGTGAGTGCCCCTGTCAGTGTTTTTAAGCTTCCCCTGTCCAGTTTAACAATACAATACAATAGAGTATCATACATTAGGGTACCTCTAATAGACAAACGTGCCGATAGCTTAAACTACGGAATAAAAAAGACGATAACGACTAAAACGACTAAAAAGTGATTTCTGTTTGTAAACTCACAACTACATGAGCGTCTATTACTTTACAACTAGTCATACTAAATAAGTCCTAATATGGTTTGTTTACCATGAATAGTAGATTTCGACTATTTCGGCAGTATAGACGTGTTCCTAAGGAGTTTGTATTACCGCTATAAAAAATGCTGTAAATCCTCCAATAACCATTATTTTCTTGTTTAATGAACCTAACTACTCTTATAGAACGATATAATAAGAATCACGGAAATAAACATTTGAACACACCTTGAAAAAAGTCAAAGCGACTCCTCATCACAGTTAATGAACCACTTAGTGTTGTCAACTCAGCTTTCTTTAATTGAAGAAACATTAACGTATTTAACTGAATTATAAATGTTGTGGTTGCATATCTATAAATTGAGAGTTAAGAGTATATACATATACTAGAATTATTTCCTGTGCGTAAAAATTAATAATTTTACGCTATTTTAAACTTCAAAAGATTCATCATGTTGACTA
The DNA here is from genome assembly GCA_038088585.1 of Chrysina gloriosa. Classification (NCBI taxonomy): domain Eukaryota; kingdom Metazoa; phylum Arthropoda; class Insecta; order Coleoptera; family Scarabaeidae; genus Chrysina; species Chrysina gloriosa. The sequence continues at coordinate 21,721,875 of CM076095.1, read as the reverse complement.
TGTATTGCTCTTAGCTCCATAGAAGCAGTTTCAACTTTAAACGAAACCAGAAAAGACCGAGACTACATAAGCTTAAATGGGAAATGCAACATCACCTCTTTTGAACATTACAGCACGAACTAAGATACCTCCAAATTACATCCACCCAACAGCATACCTATCTGACCAAATTAACCTTCCTCCACTAGTTCCCCTTATCTCGTTCCGTAAATGCTCCCGTACGCCGCCAGAATCTCCAGACGAAGTGTCAAGTTGTCTTGTTCAATCGGCGGCGTTTCCACGCATCGCTACACATGCCAGGCAGACGAAATCCGTCCGTTTTGGTCTCCGAACTTCGAAACACGCAAATGAGCGCAGAAGGACCGAATGATCGACCAACTCAATCTCGGAACGTCTTCTGTTGCCTATCCCGAAAGGGACGCCGCCACATCTACGAATCGGGACCGAAGGCACTAATTAAAAATATTTGTACGTAAGTGTCAAGGTATAGAGCGCGGAGCGGCGAAATCGATACCGGGAAATCGATAGGAACTGGAAGATATGTCCGAGGAGTTGGCGGCTGGTCGAATTCTTGTAATTTTGACAGGTAGTCGCCGATGTAATTGGTGACAAGGGTGTAAGCCGGATAGAAATTTTATGCAAGAATTTTTGTGATGTAACGAAAGGAACGGAATTATCCAGAAAATTTTTAAAAGCTCAGATCTTCCTTCAATAAAGTAGAGTGATAAGTTAGCAGATGTCCTGGATTCAAAGAAGGACATTTATTTTGAAGACAAAATATGATTGCTGTAATTATATAACATAAGCTTTTTATTTATACATTTTATACATACAGCTTGTCTCCCTAGGATTTGGTTTTTGCATAAAACGCATGATATTTGTAACACTGATGTTTTTGAACTGAAAACTTCTTTAGCATCGTTGCGAGTGATTTGAAATTCCATGAAACAAAAAAACCGGTACTAAGAAGCAACAAACATATACATCTACAACTCCCGCAGAAAAATAACTTTCGGACGGTAATTATGGCATATGGTAATATTTTGTAAATAATTGTATAATGTAGTCATTATATTTGTGTTCCCTTGTTGTGGTCAACCCCATACAGAAACCTCACACTTAGCTGCTTGTGTCTAAGGTGTAAAGATTCCATGCCAAAGTGATTCAGCAACATCGAATGCTTAACACGTTCACGCCGGCGCGTACCACCGGTGGCCCACAATAGACTGTCTCATCGGGCACAGTAGAAAATTAAAGTAATGAAAATTTTACGTATATTCATTATAATCTGTCGTCAACATGTCACGAGTTACACAACTTGCAAAATAAGCACTCACTGTAATACTGAGCAAACATAGAACGCGTATACAGGTCTGAACAAGCGAAAATTGCGCGCCGCCAGATGAAGCGCGGCATGAATTCAAGCGCCGCCTCGAGGCGAAAAACATGAAACTCGGTCCCGGCGTGAACGTGTTAAACACTTTCTCTGGATACATGCCGTCCGATACAAATACAAAAAATTTTAAAAATTCGTGCTGAATTTTCTTGATACTCCTGACATAAACCTGGTAAATCGGATACCAGATTAGTGCACCATACTCCAACCCTACGCGTCATATAGTACTTTAGGGCAACTCACACTGTTGTAATCGCTACCGTTCTTGTAAATAAGGCCGTACAAGTTATATGTTGATGCATTCATAGTACCGATATGAACCGTGAAACTAAGTTTGGAACCAAATGATATTCTCAGATCTTTGACTATGCTACATCTCTGGAACATCACATTTCCAAATTTATAGTCGAAGTGTATCACCTTTTTCTTCTTTTGTGTATGAAACAATTTTGCATTTGCTGATGTTGATATTTAATCGATTCGTCGGAAACCAAGGAGCGATAGCACTCAAGTCACACTGAAGTGCAAAACAGTCATTTACAATCCTAATTTTGTAGTAGATCTTCAAGCAAAAAATAGATATGGGAGAACAAGCTGTCCACAATGTTGTTTATGTAAATCAAAAACAAAATTGGACCCAGATTGGAGCCGTGAGCCACGGATTTGAGGCACAGCTATTATAATCCACATACTGCTGCTCATTGATAACACACAGATAGGTGCAAAACCGTCCCAAGAAATATGTATTTTATTTGGAAACGTAACATAATTTTTGTTTTGGCCTATTATGGACTACCACTGTCATGGCCTCATACCTAACGTGTGTTAGAATAGTAGACATTCGCACAGGTTACCGCTATCTACGAAATTAGTGGAAAAGAGACAACACTTCATCGGGACAGTTTTGCAACCATCAACAAACAAAGCAGGTTTTAATACAATACCAAGTTAGAACTTATTCCTTGCTTTGAATTTAGGTTCTGTACTTGCATAAAGTAAATGTCAATCGTAAATTGTTTTATTCGATAAAATCGAAAAACTTTCGAAAATCAAGCTATTTACGAAATCTTTGAACAATACTATACTAGATAAGTTGAAAGAAAGAAATTCCGTCAGACAAATTGCATAATTATCAAAAGTAAACAAGAGTGCTGTGCAGAGAATACACGAAAAATTCAAAGGTAAAATCGAAAATAATGTTGGGGAAGACCTAACAAGCTAAATTCTAAAGATACCCGACGACTGATCAGGTACCTGGCTATAGGAGAGGCAAACTCGGCTTCAAATATGTCAGCACTAGTTCGCAGAGATATTGGCAAAGCAGTAAGTTAATGAACAGTGCAACGAGGTCTATATTCGGCTGGTTTGAGAGCCATTGAGAAGAAAGAGCCCTTGGTATCGAAGAAAAATAGTAAAGCACGTGATAAATAACTTCTCTATTGATAAATAATATAATAAGGTTTCTTTAATGTACACGTATAACAAATAATTCAAAAAGCATATATGGACTCTTGACACACCCTTCGTATCACGCCCCTTGTTTACTCTCCTCTTTTTCTTTGTTGCTAGTGCTACCAGCCTTCTGCTCTCGTTTTTTTCATTTATCACTCGGCCATCCTGTCGTATTTTCGTCCTCGAAAAGCATATCGTACTCAGCTAAATACGCACGTCTTCGGCGCTGCCTCCTCAACTGGTGAAGTCTTGCTAGTCACGACCTCTTCTTCTGTCTCGTCCGACGCTACCTTGACCACTTCCTTGCGTGATTCATCCTCCTCGTACGGTTCGGTACTCTCATCATCATCGGAACTTGCCGCGAAGGTGTAACCTTTTAAGCTGTCGATGGCTGCTACGCCTTTGTAGAATTTTTGCGTCCGCTGAATTTCGGGTAAATCTTCGATGCGGTAACGATCGTAAGGTAACCGTTCTGTAACTATATAAGATCCGCGATACTTGGGCATCAGCTTTCGTGACTCTCCAGTGGCAGTCGGCTCCTTTCTCAGTATCACCAGGTCTTCTGCGTCGAATTCCTTCGCTTTAAATCTGCCTCTACCGTATTTCAATTTCTGTCGCTGTTGATCCGCGTGTATGTGTTCAATGGCTTTCATTCTTCTTCGCTTGGTTCATGAAGATGTCGGAACGCATCGTCTAGAGGGCTACCATCTAAGTTTCTTGGGTCAACGTTGAACAGCAGCTCAAATGATGTGCATCTGATAGCTTGATGATGTGTTATTGATCGACCATTGCACCCTCTCTACATGTTGATCCCAATCTTGACCGTCTATATTTTTGCTCAGAGATGCTGCAGACGTAATAGTCCTCTTTACGACTTCTACTTTGCCATTACCTCTCGGCGTCGAAATAGCATTCAGGATGTGTGTAATGTTCCGTCGTTTACAGAACTCTTTGAAAACATTGTCAGTAGACGCTGTTCCTAAGTCTTGTAGACTTCTTGCAAAACAATGTTTGTACGTTGACAACAGTGTATATACCTTCTTCTTCTCGTCATCGGTAATATCACTGGTATTTATCTCTTCCGGCAAGAATGGTTGGCATTTCTTTAGTTCTTGCTCCCCTTTTTCCACACACGGATCAGCCTTGGCTAGACGTTCGTTCTTTTTGACTGTTAGGTCTTGGCTTGTCATATTTAAAATTGGTATATAGGATTCCCCATCTTCATTTAATTGAACAACACATCGTGGAGTACATCGGTTAAACTAGGTATTGTTTTCGACATATAAGTTCTTGTCATGTCTGGCGTCTGTATATACTGTTACAAATCCTACATAATCGGGAGGTATTACTTTAGCTTCCTTAGCCCATAGATTTACTCTCATTTGTGGAAAATCAGGCATCTGCAGTGTACTATGCTCCGCGGTTTCTTCAAATAGTCGTAAATAGTTCCTTCTTTTCACTATAACAACATGTGGCTGTTCGGTAAAGGGTTGCCCTATAATGAGGAGGACTTGTTGATAAATATCTGGCACCACCAATATATCTGTAACAGCTGAAGCTTGATCCACTTTAACTGTAGCAGTAAACGAACCAATTGGTTTTACAGTACCTGAACCAAACCCTCAAATGTGAATTGGATTAAGTAACACACGATACTCAAATCCTTGTTCCTGCGCACATGTCTTTGTCATCATATTACATTGACTTCCCAGATCTATGTATGATCTCACTATCTTATTGTCAACCAAAACTTCCTGGAAATATTTTAAATTTACATCGCTACTTCCATCACAGACATTTATGTTGATAGCATTCTGTGTTGTTTCATTTGTATTCTGTCGATTGGTTGCTTGACCAGTTGTTCCTCTGCAATACTTAGAAACATGCCCATACCGTTTGCATTTGAAGCATGAAGGCCGATTGTGGCTGTTTCGTGATGGTAGGAAAGGTTTTCTGTCAGCTTGAACACTGCTTTCACTGCTTTCAGATTTTTCGTTGAATGCCTCCCTATTGTTTCGCCAGTTAGCTTCACATTTACCCAAGGGTGTGCTAGTTGATGATCTATTGCTTCTCTCTATACGTTTCTCCTCGATCGTCATGTATTCTATTAAATCTAAAAATAACTCGTCAGTATTCGTGTGATACTTGGCAAACATAGCATCACACACACTCTTGGAATATAACCCTATAAGGATTTGTTCTTTGGTTTCCTTAAAATTTAATGATAAATCAATACATAACTTTACCTTTTCATGATAATACTTATCAATACTTTCACATTTTCTTTGTCTCTTATCCTCCATACGCTTCTAACGCATACTTAAGTTTTCTTGATGTACAAATGTATTGGTAAATTTTACAACAAAATCGTTCCAGTTATGTATCTCATTGCGTTTCGTTTCATACCAGTAACTGGTGCCTTCCTTCAACCTCGTACGTGCTGTTTCCAGCATGTATGTGTCTGGCAATCTGTGCACCATTTGTGCGCTAGTGAGTTTGTATAGCCACCCTCTAGCTTTTACTCCTTCCCCACTAAAACTTTCTATATTCCGCAGTATATCTGGCATTATGCTCATGTTTGTCCCACTCTCTGTGTGACGTCCTCTTTTCTCAGTTAACTTCTCAGTTAGCTCCTCTATCATTTTATCCTTCCTTTTCGATTCCTCCATAAAGTTTCGCAATATGCCCTCTATATTGCCCCCTCCCATTTTTCCTACCATCATATCGTCGCTGTTCTCTTCACTATCTTGACTTTTGTTCGGGCTTCGTTGAAAACCTTCAAATTTATCCATCGTCAGTTTGACTTACGTCACTTGTCTTTTTTCAGGGTATGTTATGCTCCGAGTTGGTTTGTACTGTCTGTGCAGTTCTTTATCCCACTTCTGAGATGATAAATAACTTCTCTATTGATAAATAATATAATAAAGTTTCTTTAATGTACACGTATAACAAATATAACTCAAAAAGTATATATAGACTCTTAACACACGCTTCGTATCACGCCTCTTGTTTACTCTCCTCTCTTTTTTGTTGCTAGTGGTACCAGCCTTCTGCTCTCTCTTTTTCTTCATTTATCACACGTCTTGAGTTTCTCAAGAGGTATGAATCATGGACAGTTGACGATTGGAGACATGTAATTTGGTGCGATGAAACAAAAATTAATAGATACCGTACAGATGGAAGACGATGGAATTGGAAAAGAGAAGGAGAGAAGACGAATATAAAAGATTTTATACAAACTGTGAAGCATGGAGGAGGAAATGTGAAAGTTTGAGGTTGTATGACTATTCACGAAACTGGATCTTCTCGAAAAATTAACGGCATTATGAAGAAAGAAGCATTGACATCTTAGAGACAAATTTAACCGAAGCTATAAAAACTATTCCGTTGCCTGAAAACGAAATAGTTTTCCAACACGATACTGACCCCAAGCACACTGCAAAATTATCAAAACATAGTTAGGTAGACAAAAATTTCAGGTGTTGCAGTGGCCTGCACAAAGTCTAGACCTCACTCCAATAGAGAATTTATGGTCTTACTTAAAAATGGTTCAACTAAACAATTATGATTCACCACCATCATCACTCAAAGTTCTGTGGGAATGCGTTGAAGAACAGTGGGATGAAATTGCTTCTGACTATTGCAAGAAAACTTGTGAAAAGTACGCTGAAGCGATTGGCGGTAGTTAAAAATCAAAAGAATGGTGGACTAAATATTAAAGCTTGTGAAAGTTTATTTTTCCCAAATGATGCAAAAGTGGTCCAATGTAACTTTGTGTTTATAACTACATAACGAGGATGTTACAATTTTTGTTTTCATTTTCTTTCTTTGTTGGGTATCTACTATATAAAATATAATATTATATAAAAATGGTTATTTTCCTTTTTTTAACGAGAAGTATGAATTCCTTGTATATGGCTGGGACAGTTTTGCATCAAACTGTATGACCGGAAAAGGTCACAGTGGAGTCATGAAAACCCCATTCTTGAGAGTTTAATCAGGAGAACGCGTTGGTCAACTTGATAAAAGCCCCTTTCAAAACTCAGTATATATGACCTCCACTTTGCCACATTCATCCATATTCGTCATTGCTGATCTTCTAGGAAACCATTCTGGTTAGATGATGGCTAGGATCGTACGTGAGCGTATACATAATTGTACAATACAGCTTCCAGGACTTTCAATAAATAGCACAAAATAGATATAGGTGTGTAGTTTTTCATTTCTCAAGTAGCCAGTCTTAAACACAGACCACACTCATGCTCATATTGCACAGGACCAATTCTATCTGATTATATGTATACATACCATGCGCTTCTATTGGTGCAGGAGACCTTCGACATGGGTAAAGCTTATTCATGATATCCACAATAAGCTCATTTTCGAATCTTCCATAATTGCAAAATCAGCGATACGGAAATACGTTTGCATCAGTGAAGTAGCTAAAGTATACTGAACAATATTAACAATAATAACTTTTACTGATAGCGTGACCTATAAGATTTACCCAGTTATTTAGACCCAAACTCGCACAACATTATAAACAATCCACATACTTTCTACCGTTCTCTACTGATGAGATGTACACGATGAAAAAATTGCGCTTTTATTTCTTCGCATTTTCCCCTAATAAATCGTCTTTACTGCAACATTATTCATCATGAGATACCATAGTAATAATTAGATATACTGAACGTCTATCAAGATTGTATAATACTAAAAAGAAAGGCATGGGAACTATCATAAATAACTCCTCATTAATACGATTTGTTTGTACCAAATCATCGATAGCTATCGTTTTAACTAATAGCATCCTGATATCTAGCAAATTGTAATTTAAATGATTGTCGAATCGGAAACGCGTCGAAACTGCATTAAATTAAGCATAATTACCTTGCCAAGAATATTTATAAATGTAATCTAATGTGTGTAAGTACATTTACCTATCTGGTGATAGTTTAAAATGTATTATTAATGTCTTCTTAATAAAGGCTAACCGCAGCTATTGGAAACGTAGATAAGCTCAGACTGGAAGTGAACTATTAATTGTTTCTGGCTTCTTCGCTTTCCATATACGAACGAAAACGTTAAGAAAGTTCTTGAGATCTAAAATGAATTTTCTCGACGTTATAAATGGTTTATTTATGCAAATTTTATTGCGTTATGTTATGTTAATAAATGTAAAGCTAATTGAAACGTAACAATTTTACATATCTTAATGTCATCCTCGAGTGAAATATTACGAACATGTGTTTTATGGTGCCGTTTGAAGCTAGCTTTTGGCGCGATTTCAATCGGCCCAACATGTGAGGTACAATTCACTGCGAAACATTCGTTTCGATGTCAAATCTTACGTCCGAAGTTAACTAATTTTGCGTCCATTCGACGTGTTGCTTGGCTCATTACGTTTGGAAATTATTTAGAACTTGATGTTTTCGAGCTAATGAAGAAGAACAGTAATTTCTTGAGTAATTAAAATAAAGGAGACCTGACGGGGTATTATTAATTTTATTTGCAAACTTTATAATTTTTTTCGGTTTGAGTTTTAACCTGTAATCTTTTAATCTTTATGTATCTAAATATATAGGTACCCAAAACGGACTGAAATAAATATCATCCATCAGATACAAAGAAACACGTAATCTAATTAATACTAATACTATCTATTGATGTATCCGCTGGTTCTTGGTGAAACATCTCGTGAATAATAATCAAAAAGAAAACCACGCTTGGCTGAAATTCATTAGTACTATTTAGATTATTAGATGTTTCGATATGATTACCAGAGACCGGATTATGTATTTTGCATACCGATGACTATCAACGGTACAATTGCACGCTTTAAGATCTACACGAATTAGGGCAAATAATAGCGTTTAGCACTAATTTTTAGATTATTTTGGTTTTTTCCACATATTTCGAATATTTTAACATATTTGAAATTATTCGACATATTTTTCCGTTTGAAATTTTTATAAAAAATATAGTAGACGATTTTCTGGGAAATTGACATAGCACGATTACCGACGTATTGTTAAACATAATAAAATAAATATTACATAAATAGGGATTAATGTTATTTCCAAGAAATTTATCTTCCTACATTTTTCTAAGAAATTGTTCATTGCTTTTAAACTTTCCAAACGAAATATCATGTTCAATACCGAAGAGTAAATATTATGTTGTTAAGGTTTCTAGGAATAAAAATCGGAAATTAAAGGAATAAAGGTGAGTTCCGATTGGTTAGAAATAATTAGGAAGGCGGTATATACGTTTCACCATTTATCGTTTAATATTTTTCATCATTTACAAACACCGAATAAAGTAAAGTGTTATCGAATGTTATCCAAAAATGGCAAAAGTGAAAAGCGATTTAGTAGCCTCCTGGATCAAGACCGTTCCAGAATTACTTTTGAACGAAGAAAAAGTATTCTGCAAAGGGTGCGGTAGAATGGTAAGTTTATAATTTTACAGAACAATTAGTTTATCTATTTCATTAAAATTATATGTTTATTTTCAAATTCTAGTCTGCCAGACAATTGGTTCAAAAATTTGCTTTTAATTGCTGAATAACATTATTTTCATTAATAAAAATATTTATCTTTAATTCCAAAATGATCTTTTTATCTAATATCTAAAAGGGTGTATAAATTTTTGAGCTATGATTTTCCTTTTTTCATAGATTCCATGTGAGAAAAATCCCAAATTACTCAACATCTTTCGGCTGACCTTCATAAACGAAACAATCAAAATTAGTGCAAATGTCTGTAGGTCAGTTACTAGCAGGTTCAGCTTCATCTCCAAAGAAAAAAAAACAGAGTGAACAACAGGTATTTAACTCGGAACTAACCAAAGCTTTGCTTTCTGCTAATATCCCACTGTACAAGTTACAAAACCTAAAGTTTACAATGTTTTTGCAAGGGAACTGCGGAAACACTACCTGAAGAAAGTACTTTAAGAAAAATTATGTTACAAATGTATATAAGGACGTAATTAATGAAAAACATTTGAACGCCAACCGTACACCTATATACATATGTCTTGAATATATAAATTTTTAGCTTGTAAGCCATTCAGTAAAAAGTTTTCGCCAGTTACTAAGGTTTTTGGACTCCCACTTTACCTTAACGGCTTTGTGGAGCTTTTTCTCACACCAGCTCAGTTTTGATCATGTTTGTAGCTCTAGATGTAAACTCAACAGTTTCGTTGATTTCCATGCTTGATATTGTTGGAGTAAAACAGGAAATCAATCTGGTGGTAAGTGACTGACCCAAAAAACAACCTTGTAAGGTCACTAGGTCTTTGGGACATGTTTTAAGACTAACTCAATTTACCTAGGCAAGATTGAGAAATCACAAATAGTTCCAAGTAAAATTGATATTCATGGTGCGCGGATAGGTTTTTAGTTTATGTTGCCTATTTTTTCTAACGGTTGAAAGATAAAACTTATTTCGAGAGTAGATTAAAAAGTTGCCGGAATAACAATGAAAAGAAAATAATACGGACTCAAGTTATATTTTATTTTTCAATATAATCCCCTCGAAACTCAACACCTTTGTATAACATTTCTCTAGCTTCTCGATTTCCTCCGGAAGTGACTCTTTTCGTGGTTCCCAAAATTAGCCCCTAACACTCGACCAAAATATATTTCCACTCAGAAATGTTTTGAGTGTTGCGATCAGATGGAAGTATGACGGAGCCAAATTAAACGAATACGGCTGATGCGGGAGGATTTCGAACTTCAGTTCTGTCAATTTTTGCTGCACGATTGCAGTTCAATGAACGGGCTCATCGTCGTGGAACAACTCTTTGTTCTTAACCATTTCCGGGCGTCTTCCCTGAATTACTGCTTTAAATCTGTCCAAAAGTGTTGTCTAATATTGGCCAGTAACAGTTTTGCCTTTTTCAAGATAAACTACTTATAAAATTCCTTTTGCGTCCGAAAAGCCCGATGCCATCACCTTCCCAGCCGGGTGATTGGTCTTTGTCCTCTTCGGAACGGATTCACCGGGTGCAATGCACTGTTTTGATTGCATTTTTGTTTCCGGTGTGCAGTGATGAATCCAAGTTTCATCCATGGTCACTAATAGTTTCTTGAAATCCGTTGGATTCCTCGAAAATCCACCATCAATCGGCTGAGATTAGAGTTCGAATGCGTTTTTGCTCCAAAATGAGCAAATACGACACCCATCTCGCAGAAAAGTTTTTTAAACCCAATTCATTACGTAAAATACGAACTACTCGTTCACAAGGGAAGCCCACGGGTTCCTCAGCTTCACGCACTTTTATTCGACAATCTACCAAAATTATGTCATGGATTTTTTCGACAATTTCTGGCGTAGTAGTCGTTTTCGGAGATCCTGGACGTGGTTCATCACTCACTCCTCAAAAACCATATCTAACTTTAGTTTGATTCCCCTTGCGGTTTTCCCTTCGAAAATTTGATGATCGCTCGAACTTACTTAAACTTAAATGCTTTTCAAAACCAGATTATTTGACAGATTGATTTAACATTTGCAGTAAATTGATATGAAAGAGTTGCCAACACAATGACATAAAGTATTTGGAGAAATAGCGACTCTCTTCCAGCGATTGAAACTCGTCAATCTACTCTGCCAGACAAAGCGTAAAATAAAAGAACAAAAACTTAATTTCGCACTTATTGGATTACTAGCATCACTTTTCTTTTCATATGTATTTAGAATAACTTTTCTCTTCGATACTTTTTCCTGGGTATTATTGCAAGTATATTAGCCTCAACACTGGTACCTCCCGATTAAAACAACTGTATTTATCAAATACAACCTTATTCTTCATTAAATTCAACATCTTCGGACCTTTCGAACGAAACAATTTCCACCAAACGTATCGAGACAAAATCACATCAAACCACCTATAATAACTTGTTTTCAATTTATCTCAACACCTTATCTCACAGATTTAACTAGCAATGATGTGACCGTTGGCTTCTTTTTACTGACATCTGATCGAACATCTATTGTCTTTCCTATCGGCAAAGAGGTCCCTCGTCTAGCTAGCAGATAGAGTCTCTCAGACACCGCCGTCTCACAAATTAATTAAGTTTTCTACGAGTGTCGAATCCGGATTTATCTTGCGATCGTTGTTTTTTCGGCGTTTTTTGTTTTTTCACGATGTCGCCTGTGTCCGGGACCTCTTGGCGGACATTATCGGACTTGTCCATCGCGATTAATTTATCTTTTTTTTCCCGTTGTTACTTCTTGTTTCGTTCCTACTCGCCCCATGTTCGATCTCAGAGCGTGTCGCTTTTGTTTTCGGAAAGCCGAAAGTCAAAGGTACCTCGATAGTTTTGTGAAATGTCGAATTTTATCGGATTAAACGTTGCTTGTTATTTCTCGTTGCGAGCTTTTTTATCTTACAAATTTTAATATAGACCTTTGCGAAAAGATTAGTCAACTTTACACGGGTTTAATTGCAACACAAACGTAATGGAAGTAGTTAAAAGACAGCGTTTTAATTCCCGCATGATTATCACTTTCTACTATCAAATTCTTTCACTGTGTGTACTATTCAAGCTTGTCGGGGCTGTTTGTTAAAATCGATCGAATCAACTAGATTCTCTATGTCAGCTTGTTGACATGATAGCCGCGATCGACTAGATGTAAATAGTTAACATGCCAGAGGAGACTAAAACAAATACCTGCATTGACAAGTGAAATGCTTGTTTTAGGTTCACCGCTCCGATTTCAATCAAATTCTTACAAGCCAAATGACTTTAAATAACTTTAAATTGGGGTGTAGTGTGGATTAAGAGATTCTTAAAGCCAGATGATTTTACTGTATTTTTATATATGTAACTTTCGAATGAGTTAGATGTTCATAAATATGATAATGATAATAACAATATTTTCCCAAGAAAATAATTCATTCATTCAACTCAAAGGAAGCCCAGCAACTTTGCAGAAAACCAATAAATAACAACTGTGTGTGTTATCGCGAGGTACTTCAGGCGTTTCGAATTTAATACCGCAACCGTTTCGAATTTCACGGACTTATAGTTTAAACTTTAACCGTGCACGGCTATCGTTCCATTCACCATCAATCATCCTTCACAAATGCATCTACAGCGTCAGAAAGCGGAGGTCCAATTAGAGGACATTGGATTACCGCCGGCGTACAAAGAAAGAAATGGTAGCAGAAGAAGTCCGCCGACGGGGCGTTGGATTTCAAACAAAAACATCGCAAAATTGCCGTCAAATCAGACGGAAATAGAGGCGCACAATGGCAAAGAGACAAACGGGAGCTGGAGTCGGGAGTGCGCGGCCCTGTCGGAATTTAAGTCTTCTTCTTGTTTCGTATACGTAGGTATTACATGCGTACAATGCATAAAGATGGCTCTATGTTCTTGCGACGAATGGAGATTTTACGTTTCATTACACACGTTAAGTGACGCAAAGAAGCAAAGAGACTGGGCTAGGTAGTCGACTAAATATATCATATGTGAGATCCTAGCAAAAGACGGAAAAGGAAAGAAAAGGACTTATTCGCCTGCGGCGACTGGATTTGAACCTATTTTTTCTTCTGTTAAAACTGTTGTATTCGTTATGTTTGGGATAGTTTTAGAACTACCAAAGCAACGTAAATCCAATAGAAAATACTTTGTAGTATGTGTTTCTCTCAAAGAATTTTAGTTATTCAAGTATATATGTATATCTTTCTTCTCTATTATGCAACTATTCAAATATTTCGACGTCAGAATATCACCAAATATTTATTTTACTCCGTTAGCACAATTTTTTCAAATTTCCAATTTTTAAACTAAAAGGAAACTTGGAAGTAAATTTTATCCGCGGAGAAAAAAATCACACAAGGACGTCACAAAAGCCAGCTACTAAATTGACGGAACTACGTATTGCGAAAATATCCCTGTTTTCGACGTAGGCGCCTTTGGTTGGCCGTTTCGACGGTCAGTTGTCATAAAGTCATCTGCAGCTGAGAGCGGTCATTACTTGGGGGTTTCCTAGCAACGAAGAACCGCTATTAAACCGATTTTCCCAGCCGCGAGATGCCAAGATGGCTCTATTGCCTTCTCTTGACCCTATAATACTCGAAGTGGAGCAGGAAGTAGAACTGGTGACGGGTGGACAACGTTAATTTAAAAGAAGTATTAGCAATGCTTGTGCTTCACATAAATGAGACTTTCTTGCTCGTAGTTTATTTCATGGTAATTGGAAAATTGGAAAATTGTGGAGAAACGGTAAGAAAAATAGGAGCAAACTTATCGACGTGAATGCTAATAAATATGCAGGTGTATACAGATGATTATATAGTTTCCCTTCATTAGAGCACAGATTGTTTTCAAAGCTTACAATAAATTAAATAATTGACCTTTTAATCTTAGTAGCTGTTCCTAAACTAACAATCATTTGCGTCTAAACAATGCTGGAAGCTTTGCGTTTCCGTGATCACAAACATCGAGAATCACTTTGTTTGGTTTTCGGGTACATTGCCTTTAAATGGCCACTCTTAATTTGTTGATCGATATACCTTTTGTGGCATAAACTTTTAACTATCCTCAAGAAATCCTCCGCAAAAGATGTTGAGCGATGTAAAGTTTAGTTAACTCTCTGCTTGATTCATATGATTGGCAGGTTTTCATTACAATAGCCTCTTGCATCACAACGATGATGTGACGCTGCATCTTGTTGAAACTAGCAGTCCTCAATACGAAAACATCTCTTGTTCTAACAGAAATAGACTCAAGTTAGTAACACCGGTTACAATACCTGCAAAATATAAGAGATCAATTAATCCATGTGCTTATTAAATATTACACATAGGTGTATATTTATAGCAAATAGGTTATTTAAATAAAATCACGAGTCGGTTTCAGAACAACTATATTCGTTTAACCGTTATAGTTAACAGTTTATAAGAAATTCATGTTTCTACATTTTTCTAAAAAATTGTTAATTGCTTGTCAACTTCCAAACGAAATATCATGTTCAATACCGAAGAGCAAAGATTATTTTGTTACGGTTTCTACGAATAAAAATCGGACATTAAACGAATAAAGGTGAGTTCTGATTGGATAAAAATAATTAGGTAGGGGTGTATACGTTTCAGCATCTATCATTTAAAAATTTTCATCATTTATAAACACCAAATAAAGTGAAGTGCTACCGCGTGGTATACAAAAATGCCAGAAGTGAAAAGCGATGTAGTAGCCTCCTGGATCAAGATCGTTCCAGAATTACTTTTAAACAAAGAAAAAGTACTCTGCAAAGGGTAAAATTGTAAGTTGATAATTTTAGAAAACAAATTTATTTTATTTATTTAATTCAAATTACATGTTTATTTTGCAAATTCTAATCTACCATACTTGCTTTGGATTGCTGAATAAAATTATTTTCCTTTAATTTCAAAATAATTTTTTTATCTTATATCTAAAAGGGTGTATAGATCTTCTACTATAATTTTCTTTTATAGATTCCATGTGAGGAAAAATCCCAAATTACTCAACATCTCTCGATTGACTTTCATAAACTAAAGTTAGAAAAAATGAGATAGTCAAAATTAGTGCAAATGTCTGTAGGTCAGTCACTAGCAGGTTCATCTTCATCTTCAAAGAATCGGAGTGAACAACAAGTACTTAATTCGGAACTAACCAATGCTTTGCTTTCTACTAATATCCTATTTTATAAGTTACAAAACCTAATTTTAAAAGGTTCGGAACCGATAATCACAAGATGGGGAGCATGGTCGAATGTTAGCAGTTTTTATGCAGAAAATGTTGTCCCCACTAAAGAACTTATTTTAAGTTTTGAAGAGGACAATATTACACTGTAATTACACTGCACCATGAACTTTGCTTCATTAAATCATCTTATCGTTTTGTTCATAAAACGATTCTCTACGATATTCTTGAAACTGAATGACTCCCGTTACAAGAATATCTTTATTTGATTGTTAGATTTCAGGAAAAAGTTCAGAGTTCCTGGAGAAATAGCACAATTAATAAATAAAAATTTTTAGGATATTTTGAATAGAAATAGTGTTTTAAATTTGTTACAACAAGCAAACCAAATTCTCCGTGGCGATATTGATATTGAGACCGATTTAAATCCGGAAGTTGTTAATGTTTTAAAATATGCACCAATCACATCAAAACAAAGTTTTTCGCTATTAACGGATTGGAGACGTAATTTCGCTATTGAAAATATTGAAAAACATTTGATTGTGAAATGTTTTTACAGTAAGGAATATAATGTTTAATGCAGAAATGTAAGTGATAGGTATCTGTTTAATAAAACCTGTTTAAATTTTCTTAGTGTTCGCGTCTTTTCCTTGTTACTTAAAAATATATTCAACATTCTGGAAATATTTTTTAAACATATTTCAGATATTCTAGACATTTTAGAAATATTTTCAACATATTTTGCTCATATCTAAGACATACCATATATATGTGCATATTTTAGCCAAATCCCAAGCATATAATCCGGTCTCTAGTCATTACTATTTTCGTAAAATTTGACATTTGTTATTGTGAAAACAATGGCAGCTTAGGAACCGATCGGTAGTTTTGTTTACAGTGAACGTTTAGAAAAAGCAATTTTGTGAAAGAACGGAAATTTCACCTAAAGGTTTTTGCCGGATGACTTTTTATGCTTTTAATAAATACCTAATTCAGCAACAATGCATAGAATTGCTACGTTCAACTTTTGGCAGCGAATTACCATCAACAAAGACTGTTTACAATTAGTTTCGTCAGTGATTAATGGCGTGAAAGTCAACCAAAGTCGGTTGTTGTTCCAAAAGACATCGATGTTGTACCTAATATACTTGAACAAGATCGGCATGTGACCTACAGTGAAACAACGACATTGTTAGGCATGTCGAAGGCTGCAACACATTCGATTTTTCATAAGTACTGAGCTGTGAAGAAGATCTGTTCCAGATACATTCCGCATAATTTGATCAAAGCTAAAATAAAGGTTCGTGTTAGCTCCGTATATTACAACATTGTAACAGGTGACGAAACTTGGACATATTCAAATAAACCGGAAACTAAGCTAATCCATTGTTTAGGTGTTCCAAAATGAAGTTCACAAAAGTTCACGAACCATTTGCAAGGAAATGAGCGCTTGCTTTTCTTTGGTTGTACTGGATATGTGGCAATCATTTGTTTAGAGGATCAAAGGACATTTAGTGGTGGACGATGTACAACAATTTCTTTTTTAACCGACTTCCAAAAAGGGGAAGGTTATCAATTCGTCGTGTATGTTTTTTTTTTTCAAAAGTAATCTTCGAAACCAGGAAAAACAACCAAAAACGTCGCATTATTTTGCATCGTGACAATGCCAGTTCTCACACAGCATGTCAACAATTGAATATTTGGAGAAGAAAAACATCGAATGTTTTTGAGATACCAAATCAGAGCGGAAAAGTGTTTTGAGAATTGCTTTCAACGCATGCAAAGTGTATAAATCTTAAGACGAATATTTTGTGAAGCAATAAAACTATTTGTTCCAAATTTTTTTTTCTTTCCAAGTTTCTGTGACAACTTAAAGGACACCTCTTGTACTTGCTGTAAAGTGAAAGAAAGACGACAAGACGATTCGTTTTGTTCTATTGTTAGATGACATCAATCTGCTGGTGTGACCGAAATCTCGGAATATTATTGTTTGCGAATGGCGTCACTTCAGGACGAATAGGAAGTAACTTTATCTTGCATATGAGTAATTTCATGTATGTATTATACGGGGGATGTTTCGAATGTTCTAGGAATTTCGATCTGGTTTAGTTACGTAAATTTTATGGGCCACGGTATTAGCCAGAGTCAAGTCTTGACACGTTTGCACAGCTATCGCGCATAATATTGTATTTCAGGTTCGTACCGTTCACTTGATGATGAAAATGGGACCGAATGACAAAGGGCTACTTCCTTTTGATTTAAGGAGGGTCTGAACCATTCAGAAACCGTTCAACGCCTGCAAAATGTGTTTAGAGAGTCTACAAAGTCTAGGAGTACAGTCTATTAATAAATCTATCGCTTTAAAGCTGGCAGAACGTTATTGGAAGACGATCTGCGCAGTGGATGGCCGAGCACCTCTTTAAATGAAACAAATTTTGCTTCCGTTAGGAACCTACTGAAATATGATGTGAATAACTATCCGCGAAACTAGTGCTAATGTAGGGGTAGGTACACGACAGGTTCATGATATTTTACAGTTGAGTTTGAGCGTGAACAAGATTATAGGCCTCTATAGTATCAAGGTTCGGAATCCCAGCAACAACCCAATAGGTCCTACACATGCCCGAAACTTCAATTTTGGCAGCGAGTAATAACTACTGATGAAACATGGATGCCTTACTTCAATCCTGAGACTAACAACCAGTCAGAAAATGGCGAAAACCAAAAGACGAGTTTCTGCTTAAAGTACGTGCAGTTCCATCCGTTACAAAAGTAATGCCAGCTGTTTTCTGAGATTAAGGAGCGATTAGTTTTCGGGATTATCTACCAAAAGCAGCTACAAGTAACGTAGAATATTATATTCTTCTGTCTGGCGCATTATAACGGACAAGTATAACTTTGCAAGGAATGGCCTGGAAAGTTGAATAGGCGTCGGTTTTTACAAGAACACAATGCACATATGAAGAACGAAGGATGTTTTACACAAATTACGCTGGAAATAGCTTCCACCCTATGTGATAGTTCTAGGTCCTAGTAATTTTCAAATTTGAAAGAACCAGCAGAACAGGCTCTTCGATTTGAAAGCTTAAATGAGGTAAAACTATAAGTAGGTGGATTGCAGATACTCGGATAAGGTTTTTTGGGGGTGGGTTAGAAAAATTATTTTTACGTTGCAACAAGCGTGCTCAATTAAACGGAGATTATATTGAAAAATTGACGAAATAAAGAAATTATACCAGGTGCGGTTCAGAATGCGATGTTTTAGACATGTAGTGTTACATGTACTGAATATATTATTATTCTGAACAGTTTTCATTTAAATTTGTAGAATTGGACAAGTCACCAGTTATTAAAGTCTGAACCCATTTCTTGCAACATGTACATACGACACATGTATTAGATTTGAGCAGAAAATTTATTATATAAATTTCGTAAAATTTAAATAAACGAAACCTAACCAGTTCCAAATTTTCCCAGTGGAATTTCAAACTCGTATTTCAATTACTTCTTTTTTACGTTTCACAATCAATTTTATTCCTGACTGATTAAAACAACAGCCGCATGCGTTCTTCTTTCCATTTCCACTTAATTCGCACACAATACCAACTCGATTTGCATGTTGGCACATTCGCTTCGTCACCGCACGTCATTTGTTTCAACGCGTTTGTTTTTTTTTCTTTACCGTCATTATTTTGTTTGCTGGTAAAAGTGTTGGTTTTACATCGCCCACCAACAATAATAGATCGTCGAATGAAACAAAAAAAAACAATGGCAAATAGAACACAATAACGATGAAGCCAAAAAAAAACAAACCGAAACGCTGTGGAAGAGGGAAGGATGGTGGAGGAAAAGGATAGAAACATACGCAACATACAGTGTAGCACAGCAATTTTCGTGTTAAATCGCTTTCCTCGGAGTCGCGTAAACGTGTATGTACTATTCGATTTTACCTCTCTTCCTTTTTCTGGCCAGTTTTTCCCTTTCGTCGTTGTAGAAGATGGGGGAATTTCGGACACGTGACTCCTAATAGTCAATAGCAATTAGCTACGGTTTCGGTACATTAAGAAAACCACCATTGGGGTGCGTCGTTGATGTTGATGAAAGTTTTACTTCGCTACTTCGAATAGTATAAATTTCTTTTTGCCGCGTCGTTATTTCGGACGGCACGTGTTTGACAACTTTCCTTTTCCATTTCTAAACTAACCATTCTAACAGAAAAGGACAACGTCATAGGAAATTTTCGATCCTTCGCAAGAACCATAAAAATTTGTCAATGCTATCCGCAAGGGTGACATGGTGGCTGGTGGCGGTCCGGTTATGCACGAGGGGATGCTGGCGATGCAGGATGTTATGCAACAATTACAACCCCGGCTTGCTGCGATTTTATGTCACTTCCGGTCGGGGATAAGTCGTTCTCGCTTCCGTTTGTATGAAAGAGATTTTTTGATATTTAAATGGACGTAGATGGTGTTGTACAAATTGATCCAAATTTTTGTTGGGGTTAGTGAGGGGTGAATTTGACTAGTCATTGCTGAGTAACTTGATTAACAGATCATCAAGAACTTTTGTAAAACGGCTGACCATGCGACATTGCAGATTTACATTTGTAACATGTTCTATCTAAATAATTGGACAAGATTTTCTTTTATAGCTTGCAAACTTGACGAAATAATCATTTAGAAATATATCTATAACCCGAGGATGTTATGACAAGGATCCTTCAACAACGGATTTTTTACCTCGAGAAAAATTGAAGGGCCGAAATTGTTGCAATATGTTGTAATAATTTTTGTCCCCGTCTTCATGGCTTAGTTTTCCAAAGTCTGAACTGAATTGACTGGAGAAGCTCCATGTTGGTCCTGCACGAAGAGATTTGGGGCATATTTGTGTGATAACTTCTAAAAATATGAAGAAGTACGAAAGCGGGTTGATGGTGGAGTGACTTTCCAATAAACAAGCGATTGTATTGTGAAGGATATATTTTATTTTTCACATAATTCCTTTTCAACTCTTCACACTTAACATAGCGAGTTTCCAATTCCTTTAGACCAGTCAAAAAGTAATCTTTTGGAACCTCTTCAAAATATGCATTTTTCTCGGATTTCACTTCTTCAGTTGCCTGAAATCTCCTCCAACCGAGGCAGTTTTTAAATTTGGAAAGAAGGGTAAATCACTTGGAGCTAGATCTAGTGGAAATTCGACTAATTTTGTTCCAGCAACGGTGGATGAATGTGGCTATGCGTTACTGTGATAGGACAATACTTTTTTTTTGTTGAATGTGGCCGTTTTCTCTTAAGTTCGGCATCAAAACATGTCAGCAAATCAGCATAATATTTGCCAGTTATTGTTTTTCGTTTTTGTGAATAATCGATAAGGTTAACTGTTTTTGGAATCCCAAGAATCCCGAAAACTGGCCATGATCTTATTAGCCGAGGAAACGGTTTTTGCTTTTTGGCGACACTCGCATTTGTAAGTCAATTGTTTCGACTCTATTATTGTTTCTGGAGTATAATGGTTCATCGAAGTTTCATTTACTGTGACATATGGAGAAAAGAGTTTTCTTGGATTACGTTTGGAGATAACCAAACATTCTCCTGAATTTTTAATGCGCGTGCGCGTATTTGATCCGTAGTAACGCTGCTTAAGCAAACGCGGCACCCATCCCGCGGATAGCTTCTTCATATTACAATGGTCATACAAAATATTGCATACCCATTTGGTTGAAATATTTACTTCATTAGCTACTTGACGTACTTTCAGACGATAATCGCTAATTACAAGGCCATGGATTTTCTTAACCATTTCTGCACTAATTACAATAAATGACGATCCCAAGCACTCTGCATCGTCCGTACTCATGTGGCCACTTTTACAAGCAGAAAACCACTTACAAATCGGTCCATGAGGCGGAACATGTTCACAATAATATTTACGTAACCTTTCCTCCGTTTCCTCAATTGTTTTTCGTGTAAAAATAATGTTGAATGAACTCTTTGTTCGTAAACGTTTTCTCGGCACCTTCCGTCTGTATGTTACTGATGTGCGACGGTTTTTTGCTCATTGACCTTTGTCATAAAATTTTGAATCATTTCGTGCTGATGTTACTGGAATGTTCAACTTGATATATCAATCAAGATATCGTTAAAAAATATGTTTTTAAAATCTTTTTGTAAAGCCAGAAGCCAAAAGTAACAAACCGGAACGCTGTGACAAATTAGCCGTAACATGCTGTTGACGTAGATTGACAACAACTGACAATATAGCTCTGAGAATAACTATTAATAGATGTAGAATTAAATAAAATAATAACAGGAACGGAAAATAATAAACAAACTGACAAAAATGGTACAAATACCTAATTTAACCTAACTCGATTAAGCAATAACTGACAATAAACAGTACAAGATTGTACCGCTTAAGAATTTGGGCCAGAGAAGTGTGAGGCAAGGAGTGTATCAGAGTAGTTCGCATATTTTCCCCCGATCAAAAAGTAGGTGGTCGGGCTATAGTAGCCTAATTTAACCTGAACTGTAGTTAGTTGACCCAAAATATATTGGTACACACAACTATAACCATCAAAACCGGCATGATATAGTAATATTTACATACGTCAGTAACTTTTCAAGGATTTTCCTGTAGTTATGTAGGTGTCTTTACGTAACTCATTCTTCCCTTGCTTTACATGACTGATTTTTCACAATTCTTTGCGCACTACACACCTTCCTATTCACAACGTAACGTGAGGTAAAATACTTTAACGCCAAATAACTAATACCTCAAGCGCACTTTATCCTTTCGGCTTTTTTCCACATTTTTACGGTGCGCGCCTCATAAATTAAACAACGAATGCGCGCAGGGACATTGTTCATGCGCTCGGTGTCACAATTCCCCACAGAGATTCACATAAACGCGCGTGTAGATCTACCATGCCGAGAAGAAAACAATGCACGAAGACATTAGCGGATCGCTGGCAACGACTAGGTGGCCCTGACGACGTTACGTACCGCGACAGAAATGGCGGATTCAGAGGAGGTCTGTCACTTTAGAATCGAAGAAGATGTCGAAGGTAATGTTCGATGTTCGATTGTTTATTGGCAGTGCGTGAAAGGCATCGAAGGCAGCGAGTTAGAGGGAAGGTGAGCGGAATAGCAAGTAACTATTTGTGCAGTACGTTCGAGTTATTGTAATGGCAGAAAGATAATATTGGTATAAGAAAGGCCGTTTTATTCCTAGGGGATTGTTTTCCGCCGTAAGGCAGCGATGGTGCTAACAAATAGTCAAAGAGACTTTGCAAATCGTAACTTTTCTAGGCTGCAAATTTGCAGAATCTAATGATTAGAAGGAATTGCAGGTGGTAAAGATTATAGTTATAGGAAAGTGTAGCGCTGTATCACCAGCTACAGCGTCAGTTCAGACAAAGCATGGGTCGGTGCTTTTATTTAATGAACGCATGAGAAAAAGAGTTTTATCTTTTTATATGGTCAAATTAAATTAGTTTTGACTCATGCTTAGTCTGAGCTGAAGGCACTGCTTGTGACACAGCACTAAACTCTCCTGATTCCAAATATACAGTAATAGAGTAGCCGAGAAAGGCGCTATATATATTAACCGCTGTTTCGTATTTTTGGTATGTTCAATATAGGTAAACCTCTGAAAATACCCAATTTTCCAAAGATATCTAAGAGATTTTACCAAAGATGCACAAATAGACTAAGGAAACATTAAGTCATTTGAAGTTTGTATTCACTTTAAGCCACAAACCGACTTTGTCATTGCTAAAATGATTTCTTTGAGAGATTGCTCACCATTGATGACTTTATTTCCATTCTTTGTAGCACCGTTGGAGGTTGCTAATCGTCCTCGTCTGCAATTGGTTGTTTTTCACCGTCGTTATATGACGCCCTTCAAAAGCATTTACTTTTAGGAAAAGAAGATATTTCAAAACATTAGTACGAGACTTCAGAAATAAACGTGTTTGAAGAAACGTTGGTTGTAGAGGAACAGAACATTCTTTTGGAGCAACGCGCGATTGGTCGCAAATCTCATGACCTGGCGAATAGGATGGACATGGAAGCAATTCCTAGCGCAATTTATTTAAAAAACCCATCGCTTCTGGTGTGGTATTGGCTCTTGCATTATCCTGTTGCAAAAACGGATGCTAGCGCAACTTCCCAGGTCCTCTTCCTGTTGCAAAGGGCCAGATGAAAGATTACAATAATATTCTGCTCTATTTGTAGTACACTTTGGTAGATAATCCATAAAAATAATCCTCTAACAAGTACTACGGACGTAGGTATATCCACAATACACCAGAGTTATAGACAGTAAGAGCGAGCGACCTATACATATATATATATATATATATATATATATATATATATATATATATATATAGATGGATCGTGGTTTGTTCGGATGCTTAAAACTTGAAAACGACTGGACCAAATTGGATACTTCTTCCTGCGGGTTTGTTCATAATTACTACGCGAAGGTTTAGGAAAAAGAAAACTATTGAAACGTTTGAAAAATTAAGAAAAAGATTAGAGTTTAAACAAATTGACGACGTTTGGTGTATTAGGTTATGTCAGTTGTCATGGTGCGCGCAAAAACAATTAAGGTTATGACATTTGTAATTGTGTGCGCATGAATAATTGTTATGTCATAATAGAAGAGAAAGTCAGCAATACCCATCACAGTCTTATTTACAATGCCGCAAACGAGAAGATCGAATCTTTCACAGCGAAGCCGTAATGCAATTAGACTGCGGAATATTGCGAATCAATCCACTGCAGATGAAGAAGAAATCGCACGAGAGAAGGGCGCCGTGTTAGTACGGCCCGACTTCGTGCTTCACAAACACAAGAACAAAGAGAAGCCATATGTGAAACGACTCGGTTGACAATGAGAAATCGTCAAGCAGAACACAGAGATCAACAACATCGAGCTGCAAGAAGAAATGCTTCAAGTGTTAATTTGAATCGATGACCGTTTCAATACGATTCCGCAATTGACTACAGCCTGCACCCTTTCGTTAGAATTGGCCCTATGGAGGTTGTGTGCGTCCATTGAGGTGCATTGAAGTTCGCTGGAGAAACGCCTGGATTTTGCTGTCACAGTGGAAATATTAAATTGCCATTGTTGCCTCCGCCACTTGAACCATTGTATTCATTACTTCATAGCGAAGCTCAAGAATCACGACATTTTCTTTCGAACGCTTAAAGGTACAACGCATGTTTCCAAATGACTTCATTTGGAGCAAATATTATTGAAGAACGCGGATTCAGTCCGACATTCAAGGTAATGTTTGTTAATAAGAGAGTAACCTTTATTTTTGGTAATCATAATTCAATAATTATCATTTCCCTTTTGACTATACAGATACAAGAACAAATTCAGTATAGAATTGGATCATTGCTGCAGGTTGAAGACGCACAGCTTAAAATTGTTACAAATTCACTTCATGGCCAATATGGAGGACCAACTTGATCGGCGTCAAACGATTAATAACGCAATGAAAAGAGAAATTCTTCAAGATTTGCAGCAAATACTTCATGAACATCATGCATTAATTCGATTGTTCAAAACTGCGTTGGATCGCATGCCAAGTGATGACTATAAAGTCGTGATCAGAGCAAATAAACGCGCCGCTGGAACACACGAACGACAATTCAACGCCTAATGCAATTTGGTTGACTGAGACCATTCCTCGAGACTGGAGAGTAGCACTAATCTTGCAAATATTTGATAAAGGAGATACAAAAGAATGCTCAAATTACAAATTAATTAAATTAAAATTACAAATTAATTTCAATACTGAGCCTTGTTGGCAAAATGTATCAGATGATACTGCAGAAAGATTTAAGGAGGCTAGTTGAAGCAACGATTGATGATAACCAAAGCGGATTTAGGCGGATTACACAAGAAACGCTGACCCCAACAGTCGATTGTATTTGTGTTTCGTCGATCAGATATCAATACTGTACCCAGAGAAAAATATGGTATATATTGCAGCATATCTAAGAAAACATAAGTATGTGGAACAGAATCTTGAAGGGAAACATCATGAGCATTAATGTGAATAAAACTGAAGTTATGATGATAAGTAAAGGAGAAGACTGAGTATCACTTTGAATGGTTGGACAGAAAAATGTGCGGCACTTTGGAACCGTATCTGTAATCCAGGTTCCAAGTTTGACACAATGAAAGTGATTCGGAATTGAAATTTAGAGTATGTAGGTTTGGAGACACCTTTTATTTGGTGATATTTCTTTGATCACAGTTTTCCTGATGTTGTCTACATCGAATTCTTCGATCCTCTCAATTAATTCTTTTAACTGCTTTTCTATATTCCTAATGCTATTGATTTTTGTATTAATCATTACATTTTCCCTTGCCTTATATAATAATAATAATAATAATAATATTTATTGCCCAGCAGGTAACCCTATTAACAGGGGGGACTAATATAGTAGTCTGAAACACATGTACCGACAAAATATAAAGAACACTAAGATCTAAATTCTTCTTTACATTTATTAGGCAGTTTACACATAATCGTATATCGTGTATCGGCGTCCGGTTAATGATGTTCGTCCTAGCAAAGGATAGTCTGAAGTTGCAGTCGGTCCCGGAGTTGGTGCGAGGTGAAATTCCAGACGCTGCAATAAAAATGCGTAATCGAACGTGTTCATCAGATTTAAAGGAATTTTTCACAAATCGTATCCCATCGAGATGCTAGTGAGACCATAGCATGTCGTTCCAGTAAATCAGATTCCAAAATGCCTACATCCTGTTGAACCGAAACTTGAAAGTTTAAAAGTAATTAAGGCGGTAGAAAACAACAGGGAATTGGATAGTTATGAAAGCGTATATATTTATAAGAATAGAGAGAGAATTATGAATGCAGATGAAGGACCTATTCCAAATTCCAAATTGTACAAGCTATTGAATTAAATTTTAGATTCTTTCAACCGTATTGCCACGCTCCGTAGAGTGTGAAAATTAGGTATTAATACACTTTTCCCCCAATGGGAATTCAGTGTAAACAGTGTTTTGGTGTTTCGCACGTTAATTGTGCAGTGTTTTGGTGTTGTACAGTGTTCGTCTTGAGCATTAGCCGGATTCGCTAGTGATACTGAATTCCCCAGTTTTCCACTGAGCATGGCCGAAATACGTATCTGGATTTTTCAGGAAGGTGTGGTAAAGGTAATTTTATTTACTTTGTATATTATTTTAGCCACAGTCTCCTTACTCTTATTATATCTTGTATTTAAGCTTTTTTGCAGTATCTCAGGGTGTCCTGGTAGAGCATCAGAGTTGAATTACTTACTCTTCTTTGTTCCATTTCCTCCTTAGTCCCCGATCCTGTGCGAGTTCATTCATTTCTCTTATCGTTCTTCCTCTCTTTTCTCCTATTTTCTGTATTTGTTGGGTCCATGTTTTCATGGGTCTGCCCTTTCTTCTTTTGTTGGATCTTTTTGCTTCGTGGTCTCAACTAATCTGCCCTCATTCATCCTACATACATGTCCAAACCATCCCACCTGTTTCCTCTCAATAACTATTACAGAGTCCTGCTTTAGGTTACTCCTTATTTTTTGTCAAATTTGGTTCTTCCGCTTATTTCCCTAAGGTACTTCATTTCCACAGCATTTATTACACTATCATGTCTTTTCGGTCTTGTCCACGTTTCGTTTGCATATTATATTTAAGTTTAAGTAGCAAAATTGTGTTTTGCCTACCCTAGATTTAATTAACCGGGAATCTTAAATACACATTCAAGATTTCAGTATCTCATATTAATGGGCATTGTTTTCATCTCCAAATCATTTTTGCGTGTTTCAACCTGTTACACAATAGTATTAGAACACTTACTGCTGCCGTACTCGGATGTCCACAGCTACGTAGTCCGTTTCAGCTGCGTTTCCACCGCGTCCGCTATGATTTATTCCAACTTCGTCGTGCGCATCGTGATACCGGCTCAGGAGAGCGGTTCGCAGCCGCTAAAGTGGAAGCACGGGTGGTCCGCGTTTCAAATGTCTTGAAAACTACGACTTAGCGATAGGTCTCGGCCGAGTCTCGGGACTTATTCGTTTGTATCTACTTGCCGATGTCTGGTCATACCGGTGTCGATGTATGGAAAGAAATGTACATGGTGAGAACAAAAAGCAATGATGGACATGGAAAATGTGTGATGATGCTTTAGAAGCATACGTTTCGAAGACGATCTTCAATTCGATTTTACGAGAGAATAAAATTTTTTATCGCTTTTATCCTTTAGTTACTTTTAATCTAATCTGAATTTGTGAAATATTGAAATAAATCTATTTCGAACATTAAAGGCTGAATTAAATACACATCGGCTGAAACGGAGATTTTCATCAAGTATGTCAACGATGTACCGAAAATTGTAAAAATCTGATCGGAAAACTTGGTAAGTGCAACAGCATTAGTACATCACCAGAACACTTCTTTATTTATTATCAAAACGTCCGAAGGTTGCGGTTAAAAACTGAAACCGTCTACACCAATGCACTCTCAATAAGGGCTGATGCAATCTTACTAACTGAAACATGGCTTTCTGAAGATGCCGAATTGTTTGATTCGTCGTATATCGTATTCAAAATCGACAGAGATTTTGCAAACGTTTTCAGAACTAGAAACGGTGGTGTATTGGCAGCTAGTAAACTCAACGCCAGCGCCATCGACTTGTCATGCCATTCTACGACCTCCACCTTTAATAGATCTTCTCCTCTGCAAGTTCAGGTTGGATTCATATTGTATACTCTGTTAATGCTTACGTGCCACCAGATAGTGGATGTGATAAATATGAGGCGTTTTTGGATATCTTGTCCGCGGAGCATCTTGGCAGATATGTGGAAATATGCGGGGACTTTAATGTACCAGACTTTGCTTCTGGTAATTTAAACAATGATCGAAAATGCTTTGCCATTTAGGGCTTTATGGATTGTCTTGATCTGAAACAGCATAACAATATAATAAATGCTAATGACAAAATATTTTTACGAATCTGGCTTGTGAATTTGATGTACTGCATGATACCGAGCTCCCTGTTCCGTGGGACACCCACAACTCTGCGTGTAGTACTAAATGTGAATTTGAATATCCAGTTGCCCAACTTTCTATATAATAATAATCTTCGATAAAACTTCTTCAAAGTAGACTTTGCTAACATTAACGATGCTGTTGACGAATTTTACTCCAAACTATACACGATTCTTGACGGATCGGTACCAAAACTAAAGAATCCTCTTCATAAATACCTCCCCTCCCCCTCCCGTTTAATAGGAGGATCCGGGAACACCTGAAGTTGAACAAGTATTACTTCAAGAAATTGAGGTCCACCAGCTGCTATTCTTACTACAATAACTTCAAGTACTTGCGTGCCTAATTGAAAGGTGAAATAAAAATGGCATACAAAAAACTACGTCAGAAGAGCAGAACTTTCTATTATTGAAAATCCACAGTTCTTTTGGAGACATCTGAATAGTAGGAGGAATTCTTCAGGTATCCCTGAAAATATGGTTTGGAATGATTTGGAATTGGAGAATATTCAAGACGTCATACAGGGTTTCAGTGATTACTTTTAGAAACATTTCAATCGCGATCGTTGCATGCAAATTTTCAATATAAATTTAATAACGGTAACCTTTTTCATATCAGATCGTTCACTAAGTCGAAAATGACTTCTGGCCACGATTCCATCCCCAGTTCCTTGGTACGTAGATCCGTATCCCTTCTTGCCGAGCAATTGACACTCCTCTTTAACTTATGACTAAAAACAAGCACCTTCATACAAATATGGAAAGTAGGAAGAATTACACCTATATTAAAAAAGGATGATATCACACATATATCCAATTAACAATATGTATCGTATCAAATTTTGTTACGAGCATCTCTTATACATAGAAGTCTCCAGGAACCTGAAGCCGCTCTAAACATCAGCATGGTTTCACCTCGGGCAGATCTACTGTGACAAACCTGGTAGGGAAAATTGGGGGAATTGTGCGCATGTAAGCAACTTCCATCACGGTGCTTCGAAAATGACGAAACACTTCAGAACTATTTTTTGTTCAGTTCTTTTTCACATACTAAACTTGAAATTATACCTAGCACATTGAAGTACCACAAGGTTAAACAAAAGCATACCTTCGCGCACGATTTCCCAACCCAACGCGTAATTATGCGCATGGAATCGGTAATGGTGCGCGTTGTTAACAATAATTTGAAATGAGAAGAAAATTTAATTACGAATCTATTAATACAATATATTATATAATAATTATGGTGTAGAAAACTTCTTCCAAGGCGAGGAAGACTAGTTACATCACGATTTTCCAGGAGCCTCTTACGCAAAGTAGATTCAGGGATGTTGAAGTGTCTTCTAAGTCTTCTAAGTAGGATATCTTCTCAGCGTTCCTCTTGTAGTTGCTTGGCATCTGAAAACAACAGAAGCCAGGCATCAGTATTTACTTAACGCTTAGTAGCATTTGGGAGGGGCGAGGTGTAAGCGGTGATACTTCTGAAGAGATGAGGTAGATGGCAGCACTACGTAACATCTGTTAATCCATATCTTACACTAGAAATCAAAGTGCGCATGATTACCCGCTGCACACAGTTCCCCCACTTTCCCCTGTATATTACTCAGTTCATAAGTGAAGTTTTAGATAGCAGAGGTCAAGTGGATATTATATATACAGACCTGTCAAAAGCATTGGATGTTATTGACCATTCTATGTTAATACAGAAGCTTGACTCTTTTGGATTCTCATATGGTCTTATAAAGCTGCTCTCGTCTTACTTGTCTAATAGATTGAGCTACGTCAATTACAATCGCTATACTTCGAAGACCTTCCATGCCTCTTTTGGTGTGGGCCCGGGGTCTAATCTTGGTCTACTCCTCTTTAATATCTTTATAAATGATTTGATCACCTCGCTAAATTGTCAAGTAGATGATCTCAAGATATTTAGGGGATTAATAGTGATGCTGACTGCATTAACATACAAGAAAGTCTTACACAGATATTTAAGTTGTGCGTGGACAATGGTCTCAAACTCAGTATAGATAAATATGCAGTTGTATCGAATTAAGAAGGCATAATGCAATAAAGTATCAATATCACATTAATCATATTCCCGTCCCCAAAAAGTTAGTAGTGGGTGATTTGGCCATTGTTTTCGACTCTCAGCTATCATTTTCCGAGCATATCAACTCTATTACAAGATCGGCATCAAGAAATTTAGGTTTTTGATTAGATCATCACGTAGCTTTCAAAATATTGCAGCGCTTACAACGTACGCACTGTACATTTTTTATATTTCCGGATATCAGTCCAATGTGCTCCGGAAGGCTGCTATTATGCGCTTGGTCAGAAATTTTAATATACGAAACAGGATATAAAAATTAATATATTTTGTCAATTATTATTAGTTTTTTTAGTGATCTGTACTTGCATACAATTGTAATTACAATTACAGCAATAATTCTTATAATTAGTATCGTACTCTGTACTGTGATAGTAGTAAGTTGTGTAAAAACTGTTGGAGAATAAAGATTTATTATTATTGTTAAGGATTTAAAGACATTTTCAATAGACTCTTATATTAACAATTTTTGTATATATTAATATTATTCATTGTTTAATTTGAATAGTGGTTTTTATTTGCATCAATGTTTTAAATTTAATATTTATTTCTTCGTATATATGTACTAAATTTAGAATAGTTTTTATGTGTAACTTCTTGTAAATGCTTATATTATGTTTTAAATCTTATCTAAAATTTCGTCGCCGCCAAACAATGAACGCTTTCGATAATGCGTACCGAAAATCCTTAACATACAGATAAAAGAAACTTCGTCGATCGGCTCCAGTACGAACGTACAAAGAGTTATTTATCAAGCGTCGGCTACATACATGTGGCCCATTACGCAGGCTACGAGTCGAAAAGGACCGACCGGCTACTTGAGTAACGTTCCCTGGAATTGTCGCTTACTTGGGTGAGGCCAGCGCGTTAGAAGAAAGCAATATCAGAAATTTAGCATGAAACCATATCACCCGAATGTCGTCTAGAACTGACCCGCCTCACCGACGACGTTCGTAGCTTTCTTCGTAAACCGCTGCTATGTACGAGATGTACAAAAATATTAGGACCGGCCGTCCCTAGGTTTAAAAGCAGAGACAGATCATTCGATCTTTGAATACATAGATGCATAGAATATGAAACGTTTAAGACAAACATATTTTAAAACGTTAAGAACAAGGCAAAGATATATATTTGAACTAATTTGAACAAAACGCATTTTGAAACGTTTAGTCACAAACGTGTGTTAAGTGGGAAACACAAGTACAATTCTTTGCCATTATATCAGAAAATAAAGACACAAATAGAATACACGCCAAGTGCGTGATATTGAATATAATATAAGTGAGTTGCGAACATTGTGTAAGACAAAAATTTGACCTTGAAACAATATATATATAGGAATACGTATTTTTATAATTATTTTATTGCTTTTGTAAATATCAATATGATCTGTCTAAATGTCTGTCTAAATGTGTTTATATGTTATACCATATGTCTATCTAAATGTATTTTATTGTAAAAATATATGTCAATCTATCTATCTAAATAAACCGGCATGAAAACAGAAAAGCCTGTTTTCTTATTGTATATCCCCACGCAAACGGGTAACTGTTTGGTGCTCTCTCCAAACCAGGAGACCGTAACAATTATTATTATTATTATTATTATTATTATAAATAGGAATCACATGTAACAGTAATTCATCCCCAAGTATATTCTAAGCCATTTCATATATCTGCCCAATTTTATTCCATCAAAAGGATAATGACTTCTATCGCATTCGAATGAGATCTCCTTACCCAGAGAGTTTCAAATATTTTGGAATTCGCAGATTTTAGATATTGACTTGTAAATATTATTATAATATTTTCAACAATAATTTCTTTAAAAGAGAGCATAGACCTAATACTAATAATAAACTTAAATTTAATTGCTGAAAATTGTAGTACCTCGAATTTATTAGCACACTCGAATGTATAGATTTTTCGAGCGACATCTCCTATTATACGAAAACGCAAAAAATAGAATCCAGGTTAGAATTGAAACTTTTCAACTGGACAAAAACGCATCGTTCAAATTGCAAGACAATCCCCGCTTTCTTCCACCCCTCTTAACTATCTTGCAAAATTAGAGCTTACGGATTCGAAGCTAACGATGCGATGAGGACGATCTTTGTTGTGACCTGCTCGTCTGCGTAAATACTCCTACCTCTTTCGCCGATACCGCAAAAGGATCTTAATTCTGTGTGGTGTATCCGTTACATCCTTAAGGGATTATCCCGGGCGCTTGATTTGAAGAATAAGCGACGCGCATTGTAAAAATGTATACCTTTGTTGCTCGTAAGTGGTTTGTTCTGTTGTTGGGTAATTTTGTATTTAGCGTATTATAGGTTTGTAGGTCGTAAACATCGAAGTAATATTATTTAAATAATAACTTCGAAAATCTGCAAAATTTTCAGGTTTGATTTTGAATAGGTACGATGTTAATAGCGATGTCAGATACAGGTCTGCTGGAAGCCTAATCTTGCAAATATTTAATAAGCATCTTTATGCAGTGTCAATATTAGGGGAAATGATTTATGATGAATATTTTTAAAATATATAGCTAAAATGAGATATGTAAAAGTGTAAATCAATAATATTTTATTTTAATTATTTAATTACATTAAATTACATTCAGAAATTAAAGTTATTTTAACATAATATATGTTTGATCACGTTAAGGCATACGACATACACACATAATATAGTAAACAAATGAAATGAACCAATTTTGAACAAAATAAGTGTTACACTAAAGAAATTGAGCTTCTCGGACTTTTTAACAAATTAATTTATAAATAGATCTGTACCTAATTTTTGTAAAATATCACTCAAAATAGAAACAATATGCAATATGCAATATTTGGTAATCCCTCTTGACCCATACTAGATCTCAGGTAATTTTTACGAGGGTAAATGGACAAGTTTCCGGAAACGCTGCTAGAGGAGTGCCATTTTGTAAAATGTTTTATGTCGTTGTGTTGGCAACTCCTTCATATCAATTGACTTCCAATGTTAAATCGATTTGCCAAATAGTCTGGTTTTAACAAGCATTTAAGTGAAGCACCTTTTGTGTTTTCAATTATGGATAAAAACGAAATTTGAGGGGCCATCAAATTTTTGTGTTTGGAAGGGAAAACCGCAATGGGAATCCAATCAAGGTTAGATGCCGTTCTTAAGGATTCGTCACCTTCATTTGTCACCGTAAGTGTTTGAGTTTTGAAATTTAAACGTAGTCACACGTATACAAGTGATGAACCACGTTTACGATATCAAAGAATGGCTACCACGCCATAAATTGTGGAAAAATTCATTACATCGTTTTCGCAGATCGCCGAATAAAAGTGGGTGAAATTGAATAAGCCGTGGGCATTTCTTATGAACGAGTAGTTGGTGTCTTAAATAATGAATTGGTTTTAAAAGCGCTTTCTGCAAATGGGTGCCGCATTTGCTCAATTCGGGGCAAAAACGCATTCGAGCTCGAACATCAGCCGATTGTTTTGTTTACGAGAAATTCAATAAATTTCAAGATACAATTCGTGATCATGGATGAGACTTGGATTTGTCATTACACACCAGAAAAATGCAATCAAAACAGTGACTTGCACGCTGCGAATCGGTTCCGAAGAAGGCAAAGACTATTCACAAATAACTTAAATCAAAAGACTTTCTGATTTCGAAATATTTATTATATAGTACCACTACAATATTGTTTCACCATACTGTGGCTTCATCAAGTAGATGAATACCAAACTTCAACGATCGATAGCAACTACTTATATACAATACAGTTGTAGTAGTAATATAATAAATATTTTGAAACTTACAAAGTCTCTTGACTTAAGTTATTCGTTATGGAGTTTCAACAAGCGGTTGCCGCACCCATTGATTATATAAAGACCATTCAGTTGGCTGGAAAGGTGATGGCATCTCTTTTGGGACGCGAAAAGAATTTTGCTAATTACCAACCAATTGGTTATCTTGAAAAAAGCAGAACAAAATACGTTTAGATAAATTAAAAGCAGCAAATCAGGAAAATTGCCTGGGGAAAAGGTATTGTTCCACCACGACAATGCCCCCGCTCATTCAAGTGTAATCGTTCAATCAAAAAATTGACAGAATTGAGGTTGGAAATTGCCTGATTTGGCTCCACCAGACTTCCACCTGTTCCCGAAACCCAAAATATTTCTAGGTGGAAAGAGATTTTGGTCGAATGAAGAACTGATAGAGGCTGTAAATGACTATTTTGGGAACCTCAAAGAAAGTTACTTTGAAGAGGGAATCGGGAAGCTACAGAAACGTTGGAGCATGTGTGTTGGGCTTCGAGGGGATTATATTGGAAAATAAAATATAACTTGAACCCGTATTATTTTCGTTTCATTGTCATTTCTAAAACCTATCAATCTATCCGGGTAAGTACTTTCAGTTTTGATCTAGCTATTAAGGCTGGAATTGGTAATAAAATGCGTAAATGCAAGTTAAATTATTGCCACCCAATAACTTTGGATTTGTACCGACAATACCACATCTTCTCCAAAAATTTTTACATACTATTTATGTCGTTTTGATTTGTATCAGTTAATGCTTCTTCTAGTTTTTGACATAAATTTGAGGTGCTCTGGTTCAAAGTATTTATTAAAGGTAGAAATATTCCATAATCAATTAAGAACTTCTTAGTAAGAAAATAAAATAACTTTCTACTTAAAGACAATATCCCCACATCTAACATTCCAAGAAAGCAATTTACTTTAAAGTTCACTTCTTCATTCTGTATAGGCTGGTCTTTGCTTTCGTAAGAAATTGTTTATTGATTTTTCGAGGTCTTAAAATTTGTTGGCTTTTAAAACTTATATCAACTTCTAACGATGCTAGTTCTTTACTAAACGTGAGCATATTATTGTATTTTTTCGCAGATATATATCCTTTCGAAATGCAATTTAATTTATTAACTTTCGGCCTGAGAAGTATTAAAATTTTTAATTTGAAACATATTGCTAGCAACATTAACAATGTTTCATATTGTGTACCAGCTATCACGACCAATCAAACCCCTCACACCAGCGGAAGTTTTTCAAGTAATAAAGACAACTAATGATCATAAAGCGCCGGGTTACGACCTCATCGTCAGTCAACTATTGCAACACATAGCAAAGAAGACACTTTTTCTACTAACGACGATTTACAATGCTATGATAAGAATATGTTGTTTTCCTATGCAATGGAAACGCGCTCATATCATCCTTGTACCTAAACCAGGAAAGACTCTCCATGAATCGGCATCATACTGACCGACAAGGTTGTTGCCAATCATGGCAAAAATCTTGGAAAAACTCATCTTTAAGAGAATTAGATATTAGAAAGAGAAAGAATTAAGAAATTATTGCAGAACACCAGTTTGGTTTTCGGTAAAATTACTCGACTCAATGTATTAGAATTGTCCACAAAAACTCTATCAGGAGTACCCCAGGGTAGCGCGTTTGGATCACTTTTGCATTTATTTACCTCAGACATGCCAAAAACAAACGTAGCCCACATAGCACCGTTCGCTAACCAGACAGCCCATACTCGCTTCTAATAACTTACAGAATTATATGAACTACTTGGAGCGTTGGATGACCAAATGGAGAATCAAAGTTAATAGCAGCAAATCAATCGAAATTAAATTTATCACAAGACGGACCCTATGCCCGCAAATAACAATAAACAGTGCACCAACTCCAGTTTAATATGTTGTTAAATATTTGGGATTGTACCTTAACTAGAGATTGATATGGCAGGGCACACATAAAGGCGAAACGGCAACAACTTACCCTGGAAGCTAGGCAAACGAATTGGCTAAAAGGTAGAACGTCCCAGCTAACCATTGAAAACAAACTTTTACTCTACAAGACAGTTTCAATCAGCTCATTAAGTACACATAGAATATGACAGAGAGATTATAATCTATTTAGTACTTACGGTTTAATAATGCAAATATTTTCATAGCGATAAAATATCGTACACTTAAATAATCTCCAATTATGCAGGTGGGCAAACACTTACGGCCGGTAGTGTAGATATCTCTCCTTCTCTTAGACAACCGCCAAAGCACTGTTTTGCTACAGAGGGAGGTATATGCGGAGTGTTTCATTTTATCCGGATAATAATGTCCAGCACTGTACCTGTATTCTATAATAAAATAATAAACGTTCATATACACACATGCTTTTTCTCCTGTGTGTTTTGGTTTTGACCTAAAAGTTATTAAAAGGTATCCATTCTCGCATAAGAATTAAAATCTGGCAAGTTTTTGCAGAAGAAACAAAAGGATTGAAGATGCCCAAAGAGTCTTCGGGCATCTTCTTGCACACACAATTATTTTTTGATTATTAATTCTTATATATACAACTCATGGGCGTACCAAGCGAAGGACAAGGATGGGCATTGCGCACCCTAGAAAATTTGTTGCCCCACCTAGAAAAATGCCCTGACATATATAATCAGCTAACCGGCTGCCCCCCAGAAAAATTCCTAGCTGCGCCAATGATACAACTTCAAAGACGTGAATTCTTGAAGATTTTAATTTATTGCATTAATTTAGTTCGTTCTGAAACTGTATGAATATTACGCTGATCCACATGTTTTGAAAAATTGCCATCCCCCCATTGCAATAAAACATCCGATTTGAGTGCATGACCAGGTGATCTGGAAGGTATTTTCTTTCTTATTCGATACTTTAAACCTGACAACATAAACATGGATTACTACGCCTCCGACTGGAAAAGGAGATTAAAAGATTGTAAAATATGCAAGTACATGAAAATCAAAAACTTGTTGAGCAATTATACCACAACAGTAGACACAAGTTTCTTCTTTATCTCATGGTCCTTAATTCTGATGTCATTAAACATGTCCGACGGCGATAATTACCATAACAAGTACATAATTTCGAAATTATCACTAATTAAATCGTATGGTGATATTTTGAGCGATTTTACTGTTGACTTGCGAATCGTCCGCCCTGTATAGAGACGTAACGTTTATAATACAATCGCTGTAAGCTATGGTAGCAGTTCTCGACATAATTACACCTTCACATCCATATATTTATATCCCTGCTCATTGTACGTTATATAGGTAGATGATTATGACATGCACCTAACATACATATCGCGACAGCCATGACCGTAGTACCGAAAGGGGCCGTTAACGTCGCTTCCGGCGCTGCTGCAGCACGCCATCCACTGACACCACGCCTCCTTTTCATTATTGTCATTTATTATCAATTTAAACTCGCAGAGCGCAAAATTTTAATAACATATAATTTGTAGCGGTACGCTTTTCAACTGTTTTTTCTACATTTCTTGCTCTTTCTTTTGTTAGAATGGTACTCGCTTCTTTTGTCTAGTAATTGGTATTTAATTTATTGACTCTATTAATTTCATTATTTACGCAAGAATATATAAATATATATTTCATTTAGCTGATATCGTTAACCCAATAAAAAACGAAAATAAATATAATGTATTTTTTGTTGGATGGACATATCGGGAACGACAAGGTCTTTGTCTAAGAGTAAGGAATTTGGAACAAACTTTAGGTTAGAGCTGAATAAATTGATTTCCCTCGTTTAGTTGAGCTTGAAAATACTGGCGATGTTATCTTTAAAACTGCAGTATACTTTTGAACAAGTACAGGCCTTGAGGAAATAATTAATCATGAAGAATTATACCTTTCTTACCAAGCCATTTGTGCTCAGTGCTTTCTTTGTGCAACCTTTAATTTTTCTTCTTTATTTTGCCCAAACACGGACGATTTTCTACTTCGTATTCATATTTCCAGTATTTACCTAGGATAACCGGGGAAAAATGCTAGTTAGGGCCAAACGCCAGTTCTACGATTTAGCGAAACTGGCGCTAGAATTGCATATGAAAGTAGTTGATGCACTTCAGTACTGTTTATGTGTTGATTGGCAGTGCTGCTCGGGCGGAAAGTGATTTTCGTCGAAGGAAAAACTGATAGAGGCTGTAAACGATTATGTTGGGAACGCCGAAGAAAGTCACCTCCGGGAGGGTATCAAGAAACAAGAGAAACGTTAGACTAAGTGCGTTGATCTTTGAGGGGATTGTATTGAAAAATAAAATATAACCTGAATCCGTATGAGTTTGTTTTTATTGTCATTGCAGAAAATGTTCAATCCACCCACGTATATATTATTATTATAACATTTTATCGAAAATAAAGTATGAAATCATGTGTTATTTTTGTAAATTTTCAAAGTCAGAGAATGCCTATGAATGTGTTATAAGCGAATTGTTCTGTAGTTAGTTGTTTTGTGCTTTGCCTAATCTTAAATGTACCACTTCAATTTTATAACTAATAGTCGCCATCTGTTATTTCACAGTATGAAAATTTTTGGGTATTTTACAGTTGTGTTTTTCATGATGGTTCTGCTTTCATTTTTTCAAAACAAACCCACAACGATTTCTTAGTTAATCTAAAATTTCTATTTTTTTCCTAGTTTGGCTACGCCCTTTTCTTATTTCTTTTCTATAACTTTCGTTATGTGACTAGATACTCCAGATATTCTTCAATCTTAATCTCATACCACATCCCATGCACAATTTTCCATTATTACCAGCACTATTGAGATTAAAATAATAATTTGCTTTAAGCACCGCCCATTAAACGGAAAAATAAGGATATAAAATTCGAAATAAAACCGATACGTATCCGTAGCGCGTATCGTAACAATGGCTATTCAGTTCATCGAAGAAGCTAGCTGGGGCGTCCCAGAGCGTTCAGAATTCGTCGTAAAGTTATGGTAGACGCGTTCGCCTAATATCATTTAATATCAGTAATTCATAGCGTCATTATGTGAAGGAGACGGCCGAAAAGCGATTCCGAGGCGGTGGAGAGAGAGGAGACTAGTGGCTATCTGCCTTTCGTGATCGCGGATGGGCGCCTCCACAAAGGATTCTTTTCTTTTTCTATGTGTCTGCGCGTGTCTACAGTGGCGAATAAAGATTTACGAACAACTACACATCCTACTATATCTGGGTTTTATGTAAAAAATCGTGGCAAATTTCTAGATCAAAATGTTTGTAGGAGTTAGGTTTTACAAATCGAAGGGGATCAACTTGACTTATTGGCATAGTGTTAAAATTTGTTAAAGATGATGAACTACTGGATTATATTGGTCTGAAGCATTTAAATCTTCGAGCTTCAATGGAGGTATTTCGTACATACCTTTTTCTTGAGCCTCCAGTAAAATTTCCACGAACTGTAAGCTTTAAAAAGCTTTTGATAAGCGGAGTGTCAAGGATGTGTGAAAGCAAGTTTTGAGAGAGTATTCGTCAGGGCCAATAAGACTGTCTTAAGCCGTTTTTTCTTTTTCGTTCTCATAAGTCATTAACTATGTTTGATAACATTGGTTTCGAATACATTCATTGAGTTGTCTGGTCATCAACAAAGTTAGTAAATCTCTTATTGGGATAGTTGTGCATCCGGGTTTTCCAGTGATCCTTACATTTCGGACTCCGCCCCATAGGGATGGCATTGCTTTTTATGAGATAGGCAGTTATTCTCTTTTTTCTTATTCTTCTTTTATGTTGGGGTTGCGACTTGATTGGTACTTCAGTGGCTTTCTGTCGATGGCAATATGGAGTCATTGTTTGTGCGCGGCTTCTTCATCGCTGCGTATTTTCAGATCTGTCTTTGTAAACCTAGGTTATAGTCTAAACTGGTCTTTCGGTTCTCTTATCTCTTGCTCTGCGCCTGAT
Organism: Chrysina gloriosa; assembly: GCA_038088585.1. NCBI lineage: Eukaryota > Metazoa > Arthropoda > Insecta > Coleoptera > Scarabaeidae > Chrysina > Chrysina gloriosa. Next base: position 21,681,444 of record CM076095.1, on the reverse strand, counting down.
AAATTATACTACTTGAACGCAACGTGCGATCTAGTGAATAGGGGTGATCGTGGCAATCTTCTCTTTACCATGCCTTTCAGATCCTGTAGATTGTCTTCTTCAACAGAAAAATTTCTTCAGAGCATAGTGACGACTGTAAGTACTCGTGGCATTCGGCCAACGATGCTCATAAGCGGGACTAGGTACGACTAAAATCATGCGAGATATGCTACCACCGAGTTAACCGACGCTTCCATCCTTGCAAACATGGATCTAGACCTGCAATGTAGTCGCGGATGGCTGGAAATTTAAAATTTTCCTGGAGTTCCTGCAACGATCCAACAAATTTTTATGCCACCGTAAGGCAGTTGATGTGTCACTTAGCCTTAGTAACTGATATCTACAGATCTGTTTTTAACCCTTAAATTTAGTTACGATCAACAATAAAGTAACGGTCATCCTGGTGTTCCGTCCTGCTTCAAGACCAAGCAAACATGAGCTCGGAGTTGAGAGTCGTTCAACGACGATTATGCCTAGATATTTGATATGGGGGCTTCAAGGGAGACTATTTCCGACGATGTTGTCGTCTGGGTGGAATATTTCTCTAATGAAACAAACCGCCTGTATTCTTTAGGGTTCACTCTGAACTTCCATTTGTCGGACCATTCCACCATGACATCGACCACAGCAACCATGGTGGAGCCGGCTACACCAGTTGCTACGTATTCCACTAGTCGTGTACTTTTCTTCCTAATAATATAGTTTCCAGACAATTAGGTGTCCTTAAGGGTAGGTTACAACTCAGACAATTGAAAACGTAGTCAATATAGGAAGAACCTCTCCAAGAAAATGGGTAATGATTCGAGTTTGTTAAAAAGGCGGATGATAAAGGTTGGTACTTCCTAACAATCGTATGGATTTGTCAATGGTGAAGCCATCTATATTTCATCCTATGAACTTATTGAGTAATGTATAAGGTTTGTTAAACTAGTGGATGGCGTGTTATCATTAAGTAGTGTAAATCGGACTGACGCTCTCACTCCTCCCAATTTTATTATTCAATAATAATTTATCAATGACAACCTATCCATTGAATAATAAAATTGGAAGGAGTGACAGCGTCAGCCCGATTTCCACTACTTAATGATAACACGTCATTCACCTCTTTAGTAAACTCTAATAATGATGATAGCGATCGACCTTAAACACCCTTTCAATGCAGGGAACTGGGACATAATTAGTAACAAAATTACAGGATAAAAATATACCAAAATATACCATAAATATCATTGAGAGCTACCGCAGTCATCAGTGTATAATAATAGGCAAGGAAAGTATGGATATAACATGGGAGTACCACAGGGGTCAGTACTTGGAACGCTATGAAATATATTATATGACAATATAATGAGCCTCAAACTTAGAAAAACGTAATTACCGTAGCGTATGCCGACGATTTGGCAATAATTTTGAAGCTAACAGTATAGAATAGCGGGTATATGCGGCAAACGAGCGATTTCAGCGAATAGAATACTGAATTGATAGACACAGACTAAATGTGGTTCCACACGAAACTGAGATGACCGATGAACGAAAATAGTAGCATCAAAGTATCAGACGTTAAGATCCTGCAAGCAAAATAAAGTACCAGGGGATAGTGTTAGACACAAATTTAAGATTTGGTAACCATGTGAGGTATGTCATGCATGCATTAACTCGGTTTCTAACGAATATCGGAGGATCTGGAAGTGTAAATAGAAGACTAGAGCGAACAAGAAAAAATAAACGGGTGACCACGTTAAAGATGTGGCAAAATGAATGGGATGCACAAATGACTACGGTACAGTGGACAAAGATATTAATAAAACACATAGAGGCTCTGGACGAAGTACAAACACAGAAAGACAAACTACTGGGGTTTGTTTCCTTAGAGAAGAGCACATTACGTCAGCGGCACAATGAACCAAATTTGGTGTTCTGTATACGTTACCATGGCAACGGCCTAGCGAAAGTCAATCAAACGTCACATTTCGCGCATATTTTCATGACGTAATGTGCTCTTCTCTAAGAAAACAAACCCCATCTCACACAATTCCTGCCGGGACATGGAAGTTTCGGCTGCTACACACACAGGATGAAAATATCAACAAATAAAGGATGCCTTTACTGTGGACTAAAAAGACATGCCAGAACGCACCATATTTCTTTGTGGAAGATGAAAGAAAGAAAGCGCAGAGTTAGATGGTAGGACAGCAGATAGGGACAGTCAACCTGGTCGATATTGTGATAAGTAGCGAAGAGACGCAGGCGCTTTAGAGTTGTCGAGATTGAAGGTAGTCCAAAGCACTGACTACCCCACTAGTTAGTGCTTTGGACTACCATGCGCAGGAGTCCCCACACTATCACTGCATACATTCCAGCGCTGATGTCCATAAGAAAATATCTATCCTTTTCGGAAATGGACACATTTTACTATATTTTGAATACTACAGACTTCATGAGTATTTCTTTTTCTACTTATATCGTAAAATCACTTGAGTAATCTCTCTTAACGTCATCATTTCCGGTGTTCCGTTGCGACTACTTCAATTCATATCCCTGCTGCATATGTGCGAATAGCATCAATGTTCATAATTTTTACTTCGTCTGTCCGTAAATTTTCTGTCTTTGCAGACGTCAACTTTCCTACATCTAATTTTCCCCCTCATGTTCAGTCATTTGATATCGTGCTACAATTTTCCCTATTCGAAAAATTTGTTTACATGACCACAGTTCAAGGTTACCAAATCATCTTCAATAACCTCAAATGTTGGCTACCAATTTCTTTTCTTAAAGAACACATCAAAATAACTTTATAACAATCATTAGTACAGTTTATTAAAAAGCTGGTACCGGATGCAACTCATAGTCGATCTCGACAGTACCGCTAGAGAATTCAAAGCGACAGCACCTTGCACGCTATACGCTAAATAAATACGCGGAGATGGGACGGCCAAGAGGTGTAACATTCCCTTCGAATGTGAATACATATCTCAGGCATTTCTCTGGACTAGAACATACAAGTCCGCATATTTATTGCACAATATACAATAGCGGATTGCTAAGTCGCAATAGGTTTTAATGTAGAAAACATTGTAAAAATAAACGTCATGTATTGAATTTAAGTAACAATATTCCATACTGGTAATGCATATATGATTTTATTTTTATGTTAAATGTGTGCAAGATCCCACAACATCTGGTATCTAATGAACACTTTCGTCTATTTTGAGCTGAGTACGTTCCCTCATCGAAGTTGCCAACATCTATGCAATAACGATACGATAATTTGACCCATTTTCAAGGTACAATAAAGGAATGTATAAAAGACGAGTTGAAAAATAAGAAAATCTGTCTATGTGCGGATGAAATAACTGATGCTTAGAAACACAGCGTCATTCATGTTATAACACGTTCTTTAAAACTTTATGGTCCACCAGGTTCATTGTTGTTATCCAGTAAAAGTATGGAGAAACCGTTATCAAAATATTAAAAGATTCGTTAAGAGAATTTTCTATCACAGCAACTCAAGTCACTATGTTCCTTACTGACGGTGCCGCAACAATGCTGAAAGTTGGTAAGATGTTGAAAATATGCTTTCCGACTCTTCTTCACATAACATGTTTGATACACGCATGTCACCTCCAGAAACCATTCGAATGAAGTATCCGATGGTGGATAAGTTAATAGCATCTAGCAAAAAGTGTTCATCAAATCTCCCACACATATCCGCGTATTCAAACAATTGCGTCCGAAATTGCCAGCACCACCTCAGCCTGTAATAACGCAATGGGGAACATGGTTCCAGGCAGTATCTTACTATCAGAAATATTTTTCACAAGCGAGAAATATCATTTTGAAAATTGATTCAAATAATTCTGCAGCAGTTCGAGATAGCCAGCAACTTTTATCCAATTCGGACGTTCAACAACAAATAGATGAATTGTCCATGAACTATTCTGAAGTTACACAAGCCATTGAACAATTAGAAAACCGTCACTTATCTACAGGATACACAATTTACAAGCCGCTCTAGAAAACTTGACGAACATGATGTTGCTCAAAAATTTTGTGCAATTTTAACGAAAAATCCCAATTTACGAAAAGTTCGGTCTATAACTGAAAATTAAGAGTGCACAGATGAGGAAACGAAATATGTAAATAATGTAAATAACCTCAAATATATTGTGCTACTAAATAGCTTTTTTTCAGTTTATCTACAGCTATGTCGATAAAAAGATCCAAACACTATCTTTGATAAAGGACACATTAAACTTCTGTTAGAGCGAAAAGGAATCTGAAAGATATGCATTTTCTGTTGATCAGGTAATCACTGGAGTAGCTGCTATGACTGGCCGATCAAAATGAACCATCGTTCGTATTAAAGCTAGAATGGCTCAGGTTGAGAAACCTCAGCCAGAAAGTCAACCCACAACATCGATGTTAATACCAAAACCTTGTATTGTGTTAGATGACATGGATAAGTAATTTAAATCTACTCCTAGTGTCACATGAAAATAGTACTAATATTTACATATATTGTAGGTGTGTGCTTCGACACAGAATACATGCATTATGTGCTGTTGAAAAACTGTGCCAACATTAAATATGATACATGCATATATGACAGAAGAAACAGCGTTTCGCGCTTGTAAAGAAACTCTTCGTAAAATCATTATTGGTATGAGGTTCAAATATAAAAGATGTTAGTATAATCGATAACATTTAATGGAACATCATGATATTGTAGCATGGAGAGCACGATATTTAAGATTTTTAAAAATCAATGACGAACAAGAAAATCCAAGATCAGTTGTATATCTTGACGAAAGCTATGTGCACAAAAATTATACTGTTTCGAAATGCTGGCAGAGTGATTGGGGCTTTTCGTCAGATAGTGATTAATTTGCATATCCCTGTTTACACATACTTCAACTAGGGTAGAACTAGAGTTATATATTGTTACATTACTACTTCCAATCTTTGTATTGTTACATTTCATCATGTTTTTATTTATCATTACATAAATTGTTCTGATATTATTTCTTTTTTTTTTTCTTAAATAAAGCTTTAAAAGTTACGCCATTATTTATTTCCGGTAAAGGTGGAAAGTTGATTATTTTTTACAATAAAATATCTTCATGTAATACAAAATATTTGTGTGTATAACATTTGAATTTAGTGCGTAAAAGTTTTTACTCCGAATATACTCGACAAAACGCCGGTGCTGCTGAAGGCGCCAAGAAATGTTGTCCGCACAATACTTTCATGCGGTGAGCCACTGCCGGTACCACCATTTTAACAAGCTCTAATCATTAGCCATTCAAACTCAAAAATTTTCGCTTATCCTCGATCTAACGAGCAGACAATTTTAAGAAGAAATGGTATGATTTTTGCGGTATGTACGTTTCTAGTATCATTCGATATATTTTGATCGGCTCTGTATACGCTGAATCACGTTTTCCAGCATCGTCGCGTTGGTTTTTTCGTTCCCGTGTGGTGGCGCCACGTTCGGCAACGGCACGCTGAGCGGATCCCTTTGACCCGTACCGATCAGGCCGACAATTAAAATGCGTCCGACTTTTCTACATATGTAAACATGTTGAATAAATTAAGCGGAGATTCGTCTGCAAGACCTGCTTAAAGAGTGTCCGCCGGGAACTTCAGCTAAGCAGAACGGTGAATGGGGGACGGATGTTTCCTTTATTGTTTAGTTCGGTGTTTCGCAATTTTACCTATTAGCATAATTATCTACATTTGTCGAATTAAGAAAGGAATGAGGTTCTACAGCGAGTATTAGTTTTTATTTACTCGGGTTTGTATACTAAAGGGATACAAGAAATTTAAAGAGCTTAATAATGATTAATATTACACGTTTAAGATGTAGGAATCTTTTGTGGATAACATCTGAAATCTGATTCTAAAACACTTTCTAAATTAGAACAACCTATTTCAAGTTCTGGTCATCACAATTCCTAAACTGCGCTTCAAACTTGCAATGAGAAATTCATCTCGTTAACCTCTCTGCCTGGAATGTATTGTAGGATAGTAATACTCAAATGGTTAATTACCATAAGGAAATTTATCATTTATTACAATTCAATATATCAAAATTCACAGTAAATGTTGGGGTTATGGATGTTTATGTTCAAATGACATTCGGTTTATTTTTGGGTTCTATCTATACTTCTTCTATACCACGCACACCACCTTTTAAGCATTTTATTGCCTTGCGGGTGTTAGCTTCTTATTTTAAGTCCAGCCAGAGACGTTTAATGGGAGAAAGAAAATGTAACTAGAAATATAATTATTAATTATTATAAACAGCATCGATGAAATTATAGAAAGCATTGTAACCATTCAGACACATACATTCAACACTTTCACAACACAAGAATTCCTAATAGCCACTGGATATAAATAACCAAGGATACCTGGACATTAACAATACCGGTTTCTATAACAACCTTACGTTAAGGATGAACTGAAGTCATGGTGAATTAAAACTTTTGGTTATCTGGACAACTTAGAATTAATGTAGTGTAATCCTGGTTTCCGAAAAAAATAAAAAGTTGTTTGTTTGATGACGAAGAAAAGTGACAAGATAGATAAGTCAACAAAAAAGTTCAAAATATATTTGAACGAAAAGGGTTTTAAAGGAAGTACTAGTGAATAAAAGAATCTCACCACACCGGAGAAGAAAGAATTTAAAAAAGGGAAGAATCCACAGAAAATAGAGCTACACCAAAAAAGAAGTCAAGAGAGGGAAGAATCCATAGAAAATAGAGCTGCATCGAAGAAGGAATTCAAGAGAGGCGATATAGGAAGAACCATCATCGAATATAAGAAACTACACTCACACACACACACAATACTACGTAATTATCTTTATTTTATGTTAAATATTTCTCAAAATTTATAAATATAATTTGTTATAATTTAGGTTTTTTAAATCATTAATTAAGAGGTAGGCCGCTGCAATTTTGTTTAAGAAATTATCCAAATTCTCAGTACAGTACCCATACATGTGTACATGCTTAGAAGATAAAACAAGGCTAAAGACTTTTAAGTGATCGACGTATAACCCAGAACGCAGTGTTTTACAAGACGCAGTGCGTTGAAGTGAAGTGCAGTGATTTGTAGTGCAAATTGCATTATAGTGAAATGCGGTGCGATTAACAAATACTCTTCAGACGGTTTGGTTATTTTGTTCATATCAGCATCTCGGAAACGATTAGTTACTGACTTTGGTGATATAAACCTATCAACAGCATCTTCAATTAAATGAACAGATTAGGTACTATGCACTTCTTTAAACGTCGTAACATCGTCCTCATCTGATCCACAGTCTCAATATGAGTAACCTCCATCATCTTCAATCCACAATCTAACTGTTCCCGGTCGAACCGATTGACCTCTACCCATCACTCAAAATGTATAACCTAAGGGAGAAGAACACCAAAAAAGAGGAACAAAGTACAAAGAAAAACTTTGTTTCGATTAACAACCTTAAGGCAAAAACAAATTACGACTATGGTTATGACCCCGAATTCTATTATATACAGTGGTTAAAACACCCCATCGGGGCTTCACCGCTTTAAAGGCTATCTAAAGCCATAATTTCCGGGGTGGATCGGTCCCCATCCTATGTTTTCATATCTTCTGGTTTATTTCTTTCCAGATTCTTCTATCCGTCGTTTTTTTCTGCCAGTTGTTAACGCCTGCTCCCCTTAGATCCTCCAACACCTCTTCCAGCCATCTGGACCTCGGTCTTCCTCTTCTCATCTTGCCCCCGGCTTCCATTCCAGCAACATCCTGATTATGGATTCCTCCCCTGCCCTCCATACATGCCCCGACCATTTTATTCTTTGCCGCTTTATTTTTTTACCACATCTTCTCCCACAATTTCTTCTTGTAGTTCTTCATTCGTTCTTATTCTGAATTCATTGTCTGTTAGTTTAATTGGCCCCATTATGGTTCTTAATATTTTCCGCTCGAGTATTCTTAGATTTTCTTCATCTCTCTTAGTCATTGTCATCGTTTCGGCTGAATACATAAGCACCGGCCTTATTATTGTGTTGTATATTTTTATTTTATTTTTTTAGAGAGATTTACGTTTTTTAACAATTTCCTGTTGGCATAAAAGGCTCTGTTTGTTGCCATAATTCTTTCTTTTATTTCGGCTTCTCTACTTCCATCCTCCACATCCTCGAATTCTATTGCCATCATTAGATTATTCGTGTTTGATATTCCCCACCACTTTTTTTTTTAGGAAAAGGCCAATTTGAATTTAACAGTTTATATTTCAGAAGGGTAAATAATACCGTCTTCGTATAAACTTCGTCAGTGAAATATAAAACAGTCTAAGCAAAACATTTGCTTCTACTTTGGTTCCTATCAACATAATAACTAATATTAGAGTTTCCTTTCTGTAATAAATTTATGCGTCTAATATGTTTCCTTTTATGTGCATCTGCACACTTATGCATAATATAAAATCGTAATAAACTCCTATATCAAAAAATATTTGCCGAAACTATTCAAAAGAATTCTATTCAAAGACTAGGTTAAACAGCCTTAAAGAACCTAGCCAAAGTTCCTTCCTATAAAACGTAAATGTCATTTTAGCAAATTGTTTTATTCAAAAATTTAGAATACCGGTCCTCTTAGTCTTTCTTATAATTATTTTCTTCTCTTGAAAATAGTTGTGTATTCAAAATCTAAGCAAGGATCTAAATCTCTTCAATGTTTTGTTACAGTAGTCATTGTACCAAAATCACTATTTAAAGAGTACCTATCATTACACAACCCTTTTCTTTAAATATTGCTTGGTTTGACCGATGTAACATCTATCACTAGTCTGAATAAACAGCAGTAACACCGTACAATTACGAAATAAGTTACGATAGCATCACCGATTTCCCACTTTACTCAGTACGCTAACACACAGATTATACGATGAATACAGAGGTCATTGATCAACTTTATAAAGCATCTGAGAAAGTTTCATATAAAAGATATCTTGAATTTATTAATAGGAATGTTATTAATGTTATATTTATTACAAAGAATGATAAAATAAGAAATGTTTTGATTGATTTTGTGTTATCAAAAGATTTATTTTCAATTTATCATTGTACTGTTGATGAACAAAGGAACATTGCCAATTTATTTAAAAAAAATATATTAAAGTAGTAGCTGATCCGTAGATCCAAAATAATAAAAATTGGTATCATCTCTGTATATTTATAGTAAAATATTGTGGAAAGTTACTTCACTCAGATATTGAGTTAACGAATATGATCCTATACAATATTGAAATTGGGTTTAAAACTAAAACTATTCAAGATCGACTGATGTCGTATGACTGTTGGAAGGTCTTGATAGATGTATGTAACTTAGATCATACTTATATATCGAGTGTTAAGCAGTTACGACTATTAATAAAACCACTGAAGGTTAAGCTTTCAAAAAACGAAGAGGTTACTCAGAAGAGATTTGAAATATGGTTTTATTTAGTAAAAGTATTGCAAGAATAACTAGTTAATTGTTTGGACCAGTCTTTAAGTTTTTGCTTTGAGCTAACAGATGAAGATGTTGTATCTGACATAATCATCTATAGTGATGTAATATGGAAGACATGGTTCGAGAGAGCTGAAGTACTAATTGCTGTAATAGGACATTGTGAAAATGATTGCAAATGCTTGGAAACATAAAACTTTACACTTCGAGCACCAATTGTGACGACCTCAAATATTTTGGAATAAACGCTGTTTCCACAAGCTGCAAAATGATTTCAAGATGTGATGATGGTACTAAAAACACAACTAAAGTGAAGTGTTTATGGAAGTCTATTTTTCAACTAATACAAGGTCTACCCGAAGATTCTAAGGAAGGTGTTTTACGTAAGATATCTAAAATATTTTACCATATTCTATGTGACTGCAGTACTAATAAAAAATAAAAATAAAGTATTTTTTGGACATTATGGTTCCTATTTTCGCTTTCACTTCCAGAAACTGTTTGCAATTTACTGCATCTTAATGAAATTTTCATATTTTCTATAATCCAGTTTTTGTTATCTCAACAATTATTAGATCATAACTGGTCAAAGGAAGTCATTAATGTCATACAAAGCACTTCAAAGGTAGAAAGTAAACTTCTTTATTTCAAGCATTTGTGCAAATTACTGAAGGCTGCTAACGTGAATAGTAGTTTTATGCCATATTTTTGGTTATATTCAGCTGAAGAATTTTATGGCATTTGCAAAATGCAAAAGGAATGTTTTTGGTAATTCTAAAGAAGATGGAACACGTATTTTTACCTCGCATACCTGTTTGGACCAAGATATTTACTGAGTTATGCCTATTATCTGAAGATTTTGTACAAGACCTGTTAAAAACTTTTAGAGGAATTATCAGAACATATGCCAACACTGATGCTAATATATTAATAGCTTTATCTAACATTTCCAAGTTACTGTTAGATACTAAAACTTGGAAAAGAAATGCAATGGATCTGTTGAATGTCCTCTTCGAATGCCTACAAAATCCATGTACGCCAAAAATAAAGTTCTGCTTACACTTCCTATTCTTAAAAGGTTCTTTCTCTTTATACAAGTTCTAAGTCTTTAAGTCTTTAGTCTTTATTAGTCGAAATGTTCTATCAGGAACATGACTTCGTCACATAGAATACAATACTTAAAAATAGAAAAACAAAATAAAGAAAATATAAAATATATCTGGAATAAATAGAGCACACATAGAACCCACAATGACAGCAGAGTCAGCGAAAAGCAGCTACTTCGCGCACGAAAGATACTCAGACATACTATACAACCTTTTATTTAATAAATATTTTTCAGTGGAGTCCCAAACTGTTTAGATGATATATTAACTTTTATATCGCGTGGAAGCTTGTTATGGAATTGAATAGCCCGGTAATAGGGGCTCCTTTCAAATGTCGCTGTTCTGTGCCTGGGTATAGTCAGAGTACACGTGCCACGGGTGGTCATTGCACTGGATACCTCTCCATTACTGACAAAATCGCGTTTATTTTTTTTTGTACAAGATTAGGATTTCGTATATATATAGACTAACTAACGGCAATATATGTAGTTCCTCAAATAATGCCCTACATGCAGTGGTCGAAGAAACTCCCATAATACATCTAATTATTTCTTTTTTGAAGTAGAAATATCTTCTCGGCTTGTGAGGATGAGCCCCAAAACATTAAACCATATCTTAGCCTCGATTCTACATATGCGAAATAAAACATTCTTAATGACTCTAAGTTAATATTTTTCCGGAGTTGACGTACGCCATACAGACCCGAGTGCAGCTTACGCTCCAGTCGGTGGCAATGTTCATCCCATTTTAGCCCACGATCCACAACTACCCCCAAAAAATCCACTGCAGCGCACTCCTGCAATGATTTTCCAGACAATTGAACATACAGGCTGCAAAAACTGAAATGGGGGACGCACTGAAATGGACCACATGAGTCTTTTCGGCATTCAGCGTCATGCCCCAGTCCTCGCACCAACTATACACCACACTCACAACACCAGCCAAAGCATATGATAGTTCCTCGACGCATGACCCCGACACTACAACGCTTGTGTCGTCAGCGTATTGCGAGAGAGTATGGGGGCCTATAGAAGACTTCAGATCATTGACATACAATAGAAACAGTATCGGCGCGAGAATGGAACCCTGCGGGACGCCGCACTCCATCCTTATAGGTGATGACATAAAACGTTTATATATATTATGTTCTTCGCCCTCTATACAGACGTAACTCTGCCGGGCCGTCAGGAAAGATCTTATAAGATTAGAAGCCACACTCCGAACACCATAATCCCTAATTTTATTGAGCAGTGTCTGATGATCCACGGTATCAAAGGCTTTACTTAAATCAAAAAACACGATAGTGGGGATAATATCGAAGTGACATCCATCATTTTAAGGATTTATGATTGCATTCAATATCTTTTGAAGGCTCACCAGGTATTTGAAGTATTGGCAGTTTTTAAAGAAGTTGTTCCTAAGTTTACCCAACAATATGAAGAAGAAACTTCCGGTTACATTGACTATGCGAGTACGTTGGTGTATATGTAGGCTGTCATAACTTATTTCGTAATTGTACGCCGTTACCGCTGTTTCCTGTGTTTTCTGTCACAGGTTATTTGGTAAATTACAATACTTTGATTTTGCTGATCTACTTTACATTTAGTATTAACAGAAAGAGATTTTTACTATATTTAAGAATAAAATTATATCTATAACATTATTACTACATTCTTCTTTTTATGTTGACTTAAACTTTTTTACAATTATGAAAATTATAGGTTTTACACCTACTATATATATATATATATATATATATATATATATATATGTATATTACCACGGTTATATATTTTTTTATTCTATTTTAAATTTTTAATAAAAATGTTTTGGATAATTATTTTTATCTAAGCCTTTAAATTATTTTCTCCAAAGTCTGAATGAACTAATGTAATAGCCTGATTAATTAATCCAGTGACTGTTACAGTCCACATTTGTTTGATTTATTTTTAAATTGCGAGATCTTATTTCTGAATTCTAAATTACCTTTTGGCCATTTATTGTACGCTGTATATATGGTTCTTATTGTCACGCTAATATAAAAAAACTCGTTACAATGACTAGCACAGAAATTACATTTGTGTGGCTTTAAAGTTTGAAAAAGTCATTAGAACGCAGGCTTTTGGTCACGACTAAACAGTAATAATACCAGTGTGGACACCAAAGATGACAGAATATTAGGAGATTATAAATTATATTTATTAGCAATAAGAAATTGCAAACGTTTTATATCTAATCCCTAGAGCAAAAACAGACGCGAAGATCACAATTACCTTAAAAGTATGTATACAAAGAATTCATAAAATCAACAATTCACTATAGGCTTAACAGGAATAAGAAACTATATCTTGTCTCAAAATTAGGAGTAGTTTAAATATCTCGCATGCAAAACCGCCTTCATTGATTGGGTGCCCAGTCCGAATAAGGGCGAAACTACTGTGTGGTTGCGGTCTGTGATTAATAAAGTATAATTCCCTGCGTGATAATAGTGGCATGATTTGCAAGTTAAATGCACAGCACTCTTGGAATGCTCTCGAACAAAGGTACCTTAATTTGTAGGTCGCTTTGCAATGAGTTGGCATACTTGTCTTAATTTTTTCCGTTTGTAGTTCATCCATATCTTTCTCTATTTCTATAGATATATAATTTTACAATATTCTGCTAATTCTTCTTTTACATTTAGACTTCTTAGCATTTCTCGGCTCTTTCAATTCAATATTTTATTTATATTCTTTTCTCATGGATACAAATTTATCTTTTGTATTCCTTCCACTACATTTAGTATTTATGGTAACTAATGTCACAATCTAATCTCTTACAATGCAGCTCATCCTAATCAATAATAAGAATCTTTTATTTCAGACAACCTTCAATTGTATGTAGTAAAGATTAAACTGAATAAATTGTAATAAAATTCTGAAATTAGAAAGGAAAATTCCGTTACATATAGCGTATTTTCGGAACATTTGTTTTTCGTTCTTTTCTGCGATTTACCGCCATTTGGTGACAATTATTCAGTATCATCATTCAGTAATGCGGGTCGTTTAAAGGAGAATTGCAGTTCGTAGCAGCGTTATTTCCGACTTATTTAAAGTGAGTTTATAAGCTGATTGTTGCGAAAATGAATTGTGATAAATGAAATTATTTCAAGTAAGAAATTCTGCATTTCCATTTCTAATCCCTGAAATTCAATAAACCATCGTCCAAATGTGATTGATATTTTAAGAGATGTGTGTGCAAAGTTTGAGAATGGAAGCAAATCGTAGCAGAGGCCGATATTTCATCCCTTCTGCTGTACTAATTTGAATTTTCCTGTTTTGTTAAATCATCCTTACTGGAAGATCAAACGATTGTTGGCGCAAAGGTACTAGAACGATCCTTTCGAACTCTCACCATTACTCCCGTCGATATTTTTGAAGATTTGGTCATCTTCGACTCTATCGCTGCCTCTATTTGGGCGACAAACACTATGGTCACATTTACAAAGATCGTACTTTAGACAAAAGTCTGCTGCAACAGCGCTAGATACGTAAGACGTCGTGCTCATTTTCAGCACTTCAGGTATAAAGACAGAAGGAGTTGTAAAAATCTGAAAAGTGGTGGTGGGAATTGGAAACTATAACAAAAGGGATGTAGTAATACGAAGTTGGGGGAACGATAAGGAAATGGTTTAAATTTCTAATCCTAGGAAAGACAACTTTTAGGTTTCTCGAAATATAATGCCCCCTTCCTATGACAGTAGCAGATATTCGTAATTTGGAAATAGAAGCAGAGATATCGTAGGATATATTTTCGAGGTATACCGTTGAAATGGTGTTTAGTATCAATTCATTCCTTAAAAATCTATAACGTGCAAGCAATCAAAACTTATAAATACATAAATGTTTATACAGTCGAACCACTCTAAATCGAATCTGTATCTACCACTACAAACTGTTCGACTGCTAGGGACAGCCTGAGCCGAAGCAAGTCGTTAAAAATTATTTTATGTACATATAATTAATGTGTATTATTATAGTACAGACGACACGGTTAATTAGAGAAAAGGTTATCCCAAACCAGATTTAAATCCACTGTTAGGCAGTTTTTGAAAATATGAGTAGGTATATAATCTACTTAATGTGCCGAACTAATAAATTAGGCAGATTTAAACCATAATAATATACTGATATATCATGAAGGTAAAGTCTAATTGTAATCGTTAAGATTTAGGTGCCTGTCTTTTTTCTATTTGGAAAAGCGTGGAAAGGAAAACCTAAACCAAGAGCACTGCTTTATATATACAATATTTCCTCGGATTTACTCCACTATAGGAATAGGAATGATCCAAAATTTTGGAATCTTGTTTTATAGGTTTGGAATACCCCTTTCCTTGGTCTGAAAAGAATTCCAAGTATATTTTCATTTTTAAGAATCAATGCCGTCATGACAAGTAAGGAAAAAAACTTTCTTTTTAGTTAGAGAACCAATCCGGTCAATAATACGGCAAAATGTTGAAAAAATTGTTCAGAATATAAAATTATGACTCTCTGCAGAATTTCACACATATAGGGTTACTTTGACTAAACCAGTATTGGTTTTGTATTCTTACATTGTAATTGCAAGAAACAAGTATTCTGTATAAGTTGTCAAAAAATAACTCATGTAAGTTTCTAATAGAGTATTTTATCCAAAACAAGAAAAAAGAAAATACATACCAATTTCTCAATTTGAATTTCTCCACGATCGCCAGAATCGATTTGATTTTAATCTTAGATAACGACAATTCAATGTATGTTTTATTTTATTAATCTTTCAATTATTATTCAATTGTTTTATACTATGCGAGTTTTGGTTACTTAAAAAATGAACCGATCATGGAGGAATTAGAAGAATTCAGTAATTGTTGTGTATTTTCTCGTTTCTTGAATAAAATACTTTATCAGAAACTTACGTTTTTTTTGTCACAGCTTATACAGAATACTTGTTTTCCTGTGGTTATAAGTTATAAATTATCATGCAAGAATACCTAGTCAAGTCATAAATACTGGTACACAACTGAACGCACTCATTACGAATGCAACACTGGGTGCATCCATTTCGTATTGATTGCTATTTGACAGTTAACATTTATGCTTCATTCTGACGTAAAAGTTCTTGATATTAATTGCTTACAATCATGGAAAGGGGCGACATCGAAAATCGTATTGTTTTAGTTGGCCTACTAAAATGCAACATAGAAAAAGGCGATATCTTTAGGACGTTGCGACCGTTTGGAATCACCCGCAATTTTGTGTATCGTGGTGTGAAGTTGTTTGAGGATACTGGTGGAGTACGAGGCCGTCAAAAATCCGGCCGTCCGCGCACTGTGAGAACTCCGGAAGCGATCAAAACCGTGAAGAAACGAATCGACCAAAAACTGCTGCGAAAACAGAAAATCTTGTCGCGGGAAATGCAAATTTCGCAAAAATCCATGTCTCGCATTATCAAAGAAGATTTGGGACTCAGCGCGTACTGTCGCTTGTCAGACACCTGCTCACCGCCGCATTGAAGGAAAAACGCAAGCGTTACTCATGTCAGTCGGTACGCGAAGAACGCTCACAAACAAATTCTGTTTACTGATGAGAAAATCTTCACCGTAGAAGAATCGTTCAATAAACAGAACGATCGTGTGTATGCTCGGTCATCCAGAGAAGCATCCCAACTCATCCCGAGGGTTCGAAGAGGCCACTATCCCGCGTCTGTAATGGTATGGTGGGGAGTGAGCTACGATGGCGTTACCAAGCTCCATTATTGCGAGAAAGGAGTTAAAACATCGGCCAAAGTATATCAATCGACCGTCTCGGAAGCCATTGTGAAGGCTCTCAACCAGGCAACCAGTCAATAATAATAATTCACCAACAAACCATGGACTTCCCAGCAAGACTCTGCTCCAGCTCACAAAGCAAAAACGACTCAACTGTTGCTCAAAAATAACGTTCCGGACTTCATGTCAACGGATGATTGGCCAGCTGGTAGTCCAGACCTCAACCCGTTGGATTACAAGTTGTGGTCCGTATTAGAGGGCATGGCTTGCTATACTCGACACTCATATATTGAATCGTTGAAGCGAGCCATTGACCGTGCAGTTGACAATTTCCCCATGCATAAAGTGCGTCTCGCGATCGATGTGTGGCCACATCGTCTCAAGTCGTGCTGGAAGGCAAATGGAAGTCATTTCAAATAAATTGTTCCAAGATTTGTAGCCATTGAATAACCCAATAAAAACAAAAAAATTGTTTAATATTAATACGTTTTCATTTGGCATAGATTTTCTGTGTACCAGTATTTATGACTTGACTAGGTACACAACAAATATTGATTTTGTTAAAGTGATCCAATATTTGTAAAATTTTACATAGGGTCACAGTTTCATATCCTGAACAATCTTCTTATAATAACATTTTGCCGTATTATTGATCAAATGGTACCTTACTTCAACAGAAAATGTATTTTTCTCAATTGTCATAATGGTCTTGCTTTACAGTAAAAATATGCTTGAAATTCTTTCCAGATCAAACAGCGCTTTATCACAAAACATTAAAAGAAGATTCCAAAATTTTTGATCAATTATAGTGAAGTTAATCAGGGGACACACTATATATCGACGAGGCGACGTATTACATGTATCGATTGAATAGAAAGTAATTTCATTCAGAAATTAAGTGTAATTAATGTAAGGAAATTGCGTATGTATTGCTTATATAACAAATGTTTCTAAATCGCGAAATTTCTGTTAATAATGATAATAATAATAACAATAACATATATTCCATAAGTGCAGTAGCGCAGAAGACGTCAATTAAAACTCAAATTCAATTACAAACAGTAGTGACTGACAAACAATGCACGCAGTGAAATTTCACAAATATGTACACATACAGGTATTGAACATTAGAGTAAGCATGGTACGTGAAAAAGATCATTCACTGTATAAAATGCTTGATCAACTAACAACACATAAATGTTGCTCTAGGATTGTTTTAAATTGCTTACAAGACGTTTCTTTACGTACTTTGCTGAAATGGTTATTTATTTTAATACACCGCCATACAACCTATTTTTGTACTTTACTTCGCAATTGCTGTCAAAGATGACGACACATGAAAAAGTAGAAAGAGAGTAGCTTATATGTAAGAGGGCGATCCGTAAAGTAAGTTCCGTTTCCGGCAAGTGAGCAAAGGAGTGGAGATATCGGCGCGATCGCAGCGCTGCGATGAGTCTGGCAGTGCTAGTGTGAGAATTGTTCGAACATTGTTTTGTGCTACTTTGGTCGTTTAAAATGGCTACTGCAATTGATAATCCCGTCGACTCTGAACTGCGTGTTGTTATCCAATTTCTGTGTGCAAAAAATATGAAGCCTGCACTAACTTTTCTGACATGCTGCGATGTTGAAGTGGAGAAAGATTTCCTCTCAACATTAAGACGAGAACACAGTCAACGCAACGAGGTCGCTCTAACTCGCCTACGAGGGAACCTTTGAAGTGCCGTCAAACATTTTCTACGAGACAAATCATGGTCAGCATCTTTTGGGACAACAAGGGCGTCCTTCTCGTGCACTTTATGGAACGAGGGACTACAATATAAGATGAAGTCGCTGTACTCAGTACTCTGAAACTTAATTAATTTACAGGCGGCAGAGTTCTATCAAGAGGGCATTAAAAAACTGGTTCGCTATGATAAATCGCTCAATCTTAATGACAACTATGTAGAAAAATAGCTGAAAGTAGTAACTTTAAGTGGTATATAATAAATACCGTTGTATTGGTTTTTTTGTGTTATGTATCTATGTTTTGAACAAACCCTCAGTACTGCTAAGTTGATCATGATAGCTGTTAGACATGACACGACTGTTACTATGTAATTTTATTGATTCCTAAATAGACATTTTATAGAGAGATAATGTGTATCATTATATAAAACATGGTGTCAGGTTAAATCTGGTAGAAGAAGAACAGAAATAATGAAGTTTAAGCCTCCGACACCTCTTGATGTTCATGAAAATGTATTAGTAAATTAGGAGAAATGGAAGTAGAAATTTGAAATTTTTATGAAGGCGTCTGGAAAAGCCACGGAAAAAGGATGAGTCGGTTAAAGTAGCCATATTCTTAAATTTGCTTGGAGATGAAGGTATTGACATTTACAATACATTACAAATCGAAGATAAGACAGAAACAACTCTTGAAGAAGTAATCGAACTATTTGATAAACAGTTTATACCTCAGAAAAATCCAATTATAGAAACGTTCAAATTTAATAACTTGTAACAAAAGATCAGAACATAGAATCGTATATAATTGAATTGAAAAAACAAGCATCAATGTGTATGTTTCGTTGCGTTAGTTGCAGTAGTACCATTGAAAATCGTATGATACGAGATAGACTTGTAATTGGTATTCATGACAAAAACATACAGCAGCATCTACTTCGTGAAAGTGACCTCACAGTAGACAAAATCAGAGATTACTGTAAATCTACTGAGATTATTAAACATCATGCTAAGTTGCTAAATCCAGAAGCAGAAATTAATACTATTCGAAGGAAGAATGGAAATTATCAAAAAATAAAATGTCAGATGTGGATATGACCATACCAAGGAAGATGCCCTGCTTACAATAAAGCATATGCTATTTGTCAAAAAAAAACCATTTTGAAACTGTCTGCGGTAATAGAAGAAATACTGATGATTTCACAAAGGAGAAGATAAGAAAGAAAATGTCTAATCTGTTAGCACAGTAACAGGAGCAGATATCCAACAGGATATTCACCATCTATATATCCATCAAACTTTGGACCAATACCGATATCATAGTGAATGAAAATAAGATAAGGTTTAAACTGGACACAGGTGCCGAGCTAGTATTTTACCATTTAAGATATATAAAAACTTATCGAAATATGATAACAGTAAATTAAATCCTACATGCATTACTTTAATGTCATATGGAAATTTTCGTTTAAAACCACTTGGTGAAGTTAAAATAGACTGTTGCTTTAATCAAACTCATAGAGTGGTAAACTTCTTAATCGTTGATGCTAAGTTAGCACCAACTTTTGGTTTAAGCGAGTGCATTAAGTTTAATTTAATTTCTCGTATAAATTGTGCAAACACTGTATTGTTTAGTGATAAGAATGACCTTTTAAAACAATATTCTAATGTATCGGGTGGCGCAAAATTAATCACCCTATCGGAAGATGCTATAATTTTTGCAAATGGCGTCATACGTCAATCATATTTGACATTTGTGAACTAGACAGGTGCAGTATACAAACCGACAAGTAATGGAGCGCTATACTCCGCAAGAGCGTGGAATAATTGTGTCGATTTTTGACCAATAATCGGTCGGTGGTGTTAGCGGAGCGTGAATTTCGACGTCGATTTCCTAATCGTGTCGCGCCAACTGGGCAAACATTCCGCCGCTTAGCTGCTCGACTCGAACAGACTGGAACCACAAAAGACCTTGCAGGTCGTGGCCGCCACCGAACTGGTCGTTCTGCCAAGAATATCGCGGTTGTGGCTGACGATGTCGCTGAGAACGAAAAAACATCAACCAGACGACGGGCCACGCAATTGGGCATCACCAGACGGACCCTACAGCGAATTTTAGTGAAGGACTTACACATGTTGCCGTACAAAGTGCAAACAGTGCATCAGTTAATGCCTGCTGACCGCCAGTCGCGTGTGAATTATTGTAGGGCCATCCTCAATCTCAATCACGAAGAGGACGATTTTGAGTCGAAAATCATCATGAGCGACGAGGCAAATCCGCGGGTGATGCACGAAGAGCCGTTACATGCACTTAAAGCCACTGTGTGGTGCGGCGTTCACGCGGGAGGAGTGATTGGGCCGTATTTTTTGAGGACACCATCGGCAATACGGCTACTGTTACTAGCGAACGCTACAGGGCCATGATAAACGACTTCCTACTGCCAGAATTGAATGAGCGGGGCTTGGTGAACATGTGGTTTCAACAAGACGGTGCAACCGCACACACAGCACGAGCCACAATGGATATTGTGAAGGAAGCGTTTCCTGGTCGCGTAATTTCCCGTTTTGGCGATTTGGCATGGCCAGCAAGATCGCCCGATTTAACCATCCCAGACTTCTTTCCTTTGGGGGTACTTGAAGTCGCGGGTTTATGTCAACAAGCCCCAGACAATCGCAGCCCTTAAGGAGAATATTCGACAAGAATGCGAACAATTATCACCGGAAATCTTGCGGAAAGTCATGGAAAATGCGATAAAACGGGCACAAATGTGTATCAACACTGGAGGCAGCCACTTGACAGCTATCATCTTTTCCACTTAACAGAAAAAATTATAAAGGTCCAAATAAAGATTTCCATTACTCAAAATCATTTTTTTATTTAGTAAAAAAGTTATTCAAAAACAAAATTGGATGATTAATTTTGCGCCACCTTGTATTTCATAATGAGTTAGGAAATATACCAGAGCTATGTCATATTAAATTAGCTGATAATGCTGCTAAAGATGGATTAATTTCATCGTTAAAGGATGAGAAAGCCAAGTAAGCTGGATGCTAGCATAAATGATATGATTGCATCACTGAAAGGTAAAAGGCAGAAATTGCAAAAAGATCTTGAAGGTCTTAAGAATGATACCAGTAAAGATAAAGAAATAACCGCCCTGAAGACACAAAACGATAAGTTATTCAATGACCTTGCCGCTGCTAAATCTGGAAACGCTAAGAAAGACGATACAATTTCGGTTTTAACATCAGAAGAAGACGAGATTTCCCAAGACCATAACGCGTATAAGAACGAAATGAATGCCTTTAAAGCCGAACTCGAGAGAAATAAACAAATGGAGCGACAATTAAATGAATTAAGTGCGAAGAACCAGCATATAGATAACCAGAACGCACAATTGGATGATAGAGATAAGCAATTAGACAAACTGAAAAAACGAGTAGACCTGAAAAATGCTTCCAATGATGATGCTAAACAATTAGCGCAGCTTAGGGACAAGAGGAATAATTTACTGAAAAAATTGTAATCTCGAAAGGCACAAGATAATGAATTAAATAAACAACTAGATGATGCAACAAACCTTGCAAAGTCGATAAAGCAGAACACGAAGAAAAAGAAAGGAAGAGTAAAAATAAAGAAGTAGCAAACTTAGTAAATAATTAGAGAAAGCTAAAGGTGATAATACGCTAACATTGAACAATCAATAGCTAAATGATAAAGCTAGACATAGAAAACTTCCAGGGATTACACTTCGGATTCTAATTAAAACAAAATCTGAGAATTAGTTTACTTATAAGAGAGTTAACCACAAATAAGTTTCTAATTGTAGAATTAGTTTTAGTTATACGGTAGTTTATCACAATTTAGTTGATCTAGTACTATATTGTTACACTTGAGAAGAAGGGGCGTGTTATATATCTATGTTTATGAACATACCCTCAGTACTGCTAAGTTGATCATGGTAGTTGTTAGACATGACACGACTGTCACTATGTAATTTATTGATTCCTAAATAGACATTTTATAGAGAGATAATGTGTATCATTATATAAAACATTTTGTAATAACCAAACTTTACGAATCGCCCTCGTATTTTGTTGCTAGCTCTCTGCCAACTGGAAAATTCGAGTTAGGAAAATATTAACTTGGAGAGGCACGATTGTATTTTAAAAGATGTCTTGACCAAAATGATTGAAGGATGACGTTTTGCTAAATTCAGTGTAGTATATGTAACGTAATTACATCATGTGAGTTGACAGATTTTTCTCCATTAGCAAAAATAAATGTAGAAACACTTCTGAAGGTATCAGTTAGTTTAAAGGAACCTCGATGAAACAAAATAAAACAAACGGAGGCATTGAATTATAGCTATTGTATAAGCCTGTACATTCTAATTTTTTAGCCCGCCAATAGGAATTTTTCAATTTAAATCCTGTCAATTTTAATTTCCTTTCGACAACATCTTCTTAGTGTTGGTAATAACGGCTAGCGCGACGTCTAGTAGCACCAACATTAAAAACATCCTGTTATTCCCGTTTCTAATTCGACGGGACAATTAGGGGGACCGAAACAGTTTATCCAATTAATATTAATAGATAAAAATGCATTTCTGGTGCACGGCCAAAGTGACGAACAACTGAAAGGAGAAAGGACTGAAGAGTGGGCCGGCTGCCAGATTCCTCTTCCTTTCATTTCATCGCCGTAATAATCGTTAAATGACTACTAATGTAGTTAGCCCACATCTGTGTAAGATAATTCGAACTCAATTGATCGTTATTAACTTGAAAATAATTAATTCAATCAATTTTTTCTTTATTTTCTCATTACAATCGCGTCGCTTTTTAATATCGACAACGGCCGAATTTCTGCGCAAACTGCCAATTTCGTCCCGCTTGGAGGACTGGTTATTAAAAAACCCGGCAATCGATCAAAATGTGCGACCGACTTTAACCTCGGCCTAAGATATACCGGGTAATAAATAACTTTTCGTCTCGTCTTGACGCGACCGGAACGAGATTGTTGTAAAAAGACTGCGATTATGATAATCGGCGCGGATACCGGTTGAAAAAATGGTAAGCGAATCGGCGAATACCTTCCAGATTAAAAGAATAATGGAAAAAGGCGTACGCGAGGATCGGGTAAAATTTGGTAAAAATAAAAATAAGGAATCGCTAAGATGGTGGGCTATCAAAATTGAAGAACTGGAAGATGGCTGCTTGTGAAATGCGGTCGAGGCATTCATTGGTAGGTGGATATGGGATTGCTGTGGTGATTATAATAATGTAAGTTGGAAAAGTTGTTCATTTTGTTCCTTTAAAGTTTAAATTCCTAATAAAAATTTGTTAGATTAGATTGCAATTCGTTGTGGCTACTTATCTCAGAATGTATTTCATGTAAAATACATTCTATTGAAGTAACTTGCTGTTTCAAATTAATTTATAGCAGGAGAGCTCTTCCAACGATAAGTATCTGTCATTTAGGTCACGGACTAAAACATCACACAACAACTTTTTAGAATGACTAATAAAACAATAACTTTTAAGCAAAATTCGACTTTACTAGTTAACACACACGTGATACATCCTTTCCAACATTTCGATGCCTTTTTTGGAGAACGATTTATATTCAACAGAAAAACTCTCAGTTTCGGCAATCACTTCTTCGTTGGAGCCAAAAAAATTGCTATTGTTACGATTGACTGTGACACGCCGCATTGTCTTGGTTAAACAGCGCTTTTCTTTCATCATTTGGGGTCGTCTTTTCGCAATTTCTTCCTTCAAACCCACCAATAACGCCATATAATATTCATTATTGGTGTTTCTTCCTTTCTCAAGGAAATTGATGAAGGAAATAGCGTGCGCATCGCAAAATACGGAGGCCAAAACCTTACCAGCGGCGTTTTTTGGTCGCTTTGAACGGTTTTCATCCCTTGCTGTCCACTCGGCTGACTGCCGATTTGACTCTGGAGTGTAGTGATAGTTCCATGTTTCATCCATTATCACATATCGCATGAAAAATTCTTTTTATTGCGCTGGAACAGCTCCAAACAGCGCTCTCAATCGTCAACGCGTTGTTGTGAGCAAACGCGGCACCCATTTGAACAGAGCTTTCTCATGCTCAAAATTGTCATGCAAATTGATGCACTGCCTATCTTTAAGGTGTCAGCTATCTCATGCAACTTCAATGCACGATTGGCCAAAACCATTTTATAGACTTTTTTGTTTTCTGAAACAACTGGCGAATTTTGGGTGATCAAAGCGTTAATCATCATCGGTGTTTTTACGGTCACGTTCAAGCTATTGCTTTGCTTGAACCGTATTTTTTCCCCATTAAAAAGCAATGCTTCATCATCAATTCAGATTTTTCCATTCTTTTAAAAATTACAAAATTAGCGTCATTAAAACTACTGTAACTTGTGAACTAAACGTCAGATTGTCATACAATTTTATCACGTAGCCTTTGAACGTTGGTAATTTCTAAAAATCATATGGATTTGTCGATAGTGACGCCATCTATATTTCATCCTATGAACTTGTGTGATCTTATGTGAGTGTAAACTGTACTCATACTGTCCCTTCTAACTTATCATTCATAAGTTATCATTCAATAATAAAATTCGTAGAAGTGACAACTCAAGTCCGGTTTACAGTACTTAATGATAATACGTCATCTACTCTTTTATCAAACCTTAAACGTAAGTCACTCGGCAAACTATCAGTTCTATGAAACTACTAAAATATCTAATACGTTAACGAGGTATTGGGCTTTTATGTAGTTGGTTTAGTATCTGTGATTCAGTACAGAACCTCAGAAAGCCATAATCTTGCCTACGAATTACTCGGTCAGCGTATTTTATGCGATTACATAGTTCTTCAATTGTGGTTACTTTATAAGAAGACAGCGATTCACAACGCACTCATTCTTAATATTTGCATTTGCAGACGTATACACTTCATATATGTGCCAATTAATGAAAAATCAAAAATAAACATACACATGACCACGATTACTCATAATCTAACGTGTTAGCTGTAAATTCAAATGTTTATATCTCGGTTATTTTCATATTTTGATATAAGCGATCTTGCACCAAGTGACTTGTTTTGTTGAGTTTTACATACTGTTAAAAGAAAACGATCAACTTCTGAAACACCCGGTACTTTATTCCTTGTACCAAACATACTGAAACTAAGATAGAGAACATTTTATTAAAGCAATGGCGTAAAATGAGATGAAATTGGGTCACATGTTGCATTTATATTTCATGTAAGAATGTGAAATTCATTGGTAACATTGTTACATATTTCATTTTGCTGATCTCAGCACATAATAATATTTACCTTAAAAAGAAAGAATACATCATGTTTTCGTGACGGTCTAAAGTTTTCTTCGGCCTCTGTAGTGTCCTCTTCTAATTATAACTTCAAGGAGAGGTTGATGTTTGTACTTCTGAGAGAATTCAATTAAGAATTCTCCAATTATGTATCTAAATGCGCATTTGCAACTATTAGCTTCTACAGAAGTGGACAACTAAGTTGCCACATACCCTTGAAGCAGCCGCAGTCGCGCCTTTCGGCACACTCACCGTGGAACAATGCAATTAAGAAACTACTCTCACCATCTGTACACGCGTTTCACAAGAAGAGATCGTAAAAGTAAAAATCTAGATTAGTTAAGTATATCTACCTGACAGATATTTGCAATGACGGAAACTTCAAACGTAGATAAATTAAACGAAATGAAAGTGAAACATTCCAGGAAAGTAGTACTGGGGAAGGCAGACTGGCATTAGATAAGAAATTATACGATTATTATCAAAAAGATAGAGAGCAGACAATTTAACTGGTAAGACTATAAAATGAGAATGCACATAGGTAGAATTACAAGAAAGATGATCAGAGATAAGGAAGAAAGGAGGAAGATCCAAAAAGATATCGATCAATGAGGAAAGCGAATAGAAAAAACGACAAATATAAGGAGAGGATCACAAACAACAGAACAGCATGGAACACATGGAATCTGAGGGACATGCAATTCTAATTAAATGCTTGGAAAGGCACAAGGTTACAGAAGAAGACGAGGACGAAGAAGAAGGAAATGCATATAATTTTTCTTTTGATTTCCACGTATATTTTACCCAGTTGCCTCCTTCAACTTCTTTTCATTTGTGTCTCTACTGTCTTCTTATTTAACTAATGATCTTATTCTTTATTCTATTCATGTTGATCAATCGATGCTTGATACAAGTACAAAATACTAATAACATTCTTGGTAGAAACTTCCGGTTTTAGAAATAAATCGTCGTAACTGCAATTTCAAATTGCTCGAAATCGTTTTTTATTTTAAAAATGTAACCGTGAATGTCTTCTTCCAATACTTCACCAAATATGATTCTTTATCTCCTACTTCGTTGTCATTAAACCATGTAACGAGGCCACTGGTATTGATTGTTTTTGCTTTATGTTTTGGACGCCTGTCTGACACCTCTCATGTCACTTTTCCAATTTACTTCCCTTTCGAAGATATTAGAAGTGGGAATCTAGGGTGATGAAAGTTCTTGCCCTCGTATTTCCCACAATACCTGTTTCTTATTGTCCCTTTTACTCCTTGTTTAACCCAATGGTCATCTTTTTCAGTTTTATTCCTTTGTAATTTTTACTACACTCGTCTTTTCAATGTTGCCTCATTTTTTGCAATAACGTACTTAGCAATAATACCGTTTTAGGTATTTTCCTAGACTTTTACTGTTTTTTCTTCGTCCAAAGCTTGCACTACGGACACTAAATCATATTTGCAAACTCTTCAGCACGCAATTAGAAATAATCAATAATTGTGTGGTGAAGAGTGTGATCTGGAATCGATATAGTTCTTGTAATAATTAGGGAGCAAATTGTGCTTAATATTGCATCAATATCTACTCATATATTGCTTCCAGTTTTTCCTAAGTGAATTGATAAACTCCTTCATATATACATACATATGTGTTCTTTCACAACACCGATTACAATTACATAAATCGCATACCTTGTACTTACTCCACTTTTGAAGAAAAAATGCCGTTTTCGCCGATTACTTGGCTTCCATTTTTCACAACAAAGCGTTCGTCTACGTTTTCTTTATTTTTATCTTGACCGGCGCCACGTTAACCGGCGCCTATTCCCGAGTTTCCAACAAGTAAACAGAGGAAGCCCTTGTCTCCTCCGGAGCGCCGAAAGGACAGGGAAGATTCGCATGAGTAGAGAGCCGGCTATACGGTTACATTATTAGTCGGTCTTTCCTTTTTACTCGGGACACTGCTAATTGCTTAATCCGTTTCCGTTTTTCTATAAGCGGGCGGGCATCTTTTTCGAATGCCGATGCGTCGTCTTACATAGGTGGTTGTTACGTTTTTGTAGACCGCTTCCATGGAAGAAAACGACGGGGCAGAAGTAACGTGAGACCGTTTTAATTGGGAACATTCGCGCACTAAATCGAGAAAGGAAAGCCGACGTATCTCTTATATCTTTCTGACATCTAAAAGTGCATGCGGTTGTGATGATACACATTAGGTTTGTTCGTAGAGCAACCAGCAACTATCAGCAACCGTCAGACGCATGCGTATTTATAAGAGTAAAATTTCAAACTGATGACTAGAAATCCGGCGTTCGCAGAGTGAATTTTATTCAACTTCCAACCGATTGGCAACCGTCAGAATAATTTGTTACAGAATTGAAAATTTTTGGTTTGAGCATGCGCAATGGCAAGCACCAGCTTTAGTAATGTTGCCTCCCAGATTACTTGTTAATCTGTGGTGATCCATTCTATGATCTGTCCCACATCTGTACGTTGACGATATTTATTTATGAATATATGTCGTTTTTTGTTGTTTTCTCCACATGCTTACCACATTTAGATAAATAATGCTTCAAAAGACCTACAAAAACTGAGTTTTGCGCCATCTTCAGGACAAATTACGCATTCCTTCTTCTCTTTTATGTTCGTAGAGCATTAAATTTAGAACAAAATTTGCAACTGTATCCAGTCGGGCATGCGCATTGAATATTAGTTGCCAACGGTTTCCAATTTACTCTACGAATAAATCTATTATCAGATCGGGTGTGTCCGTTCTAAAATTTAATTCCAGTCTTCCTATTTTATTATTTTTTAATGTTATTTTTCAGTTTCTGGATTCATCTGTTTTCCCAGATACCAGTTTTTATCACTTTGATCTGGATATCTGAAAATCAGTACGTATTTTAACAATTAGGTTATAATTTTCAGTGAAGAGCACAAATGGGGGAAAATGTCATCCACGAAACTTTGAATAAAATAGGATTAGAGTGCCCTGAGATGATATAGAGACAAGAAAAGCAGATAACAATCATTTTTTATAACAACTAGGTGACCTTTCTGAAGAAATCATTTTGGATTAAGGATAGTAATTTGCCAGAAAATAAAACAGAAATTGACAACTAAAATCAAGGCGGGCCGACGTTGGTCAAGGCGATGTTTTACTTTGGCGCTTATAGGTAGTTCAAAATTTGATAAGGAATGATATATGCCCATTTTTTGAGTATATGCCTCGATCCAATTTTAAATTGAATTGAAGTGATTGGATACCTATTTAGAATTATCTGCCACCTAGAATTACCAGAAGCATTAATGTTCGACAATCTAGCGCATAATTGCTGACTTTGCTTTGTTGCGCTACCCGAAATCCGAAGTTATGTCACCAGAAATGAACGACAATTAAAACTTTCTTCTTAGGCTCTGTCAGTATAATGTGGTTTCGAACTCTAATCACTAGTCTGGGCAAACAACGGTAACAGCGTACAATTACGAAATAAGTTACGACAGCATTGTCGACTCCCCACTCTAGTCTAGTCTGTGTAAACGTAGGCTAGTAAATACGTTATATGCGAGTAGTCGAGTGTATATCTAGACTGTCGTAACTTATTTCGTAATTACCGCTGTTTGCCCAAACTAATCACAGACTCCTGAATTTGGTTTTACAAATCTTTGCGATACTGTTTCGGTATGACATGAAAAAGAATCTGTTGCTTCTGAGGATGTACGCCACTCGATTTTGCGGCTTTTTCTGTCAACAACAGTTTGCAATTTTGAAGAAGGAGCCTCTGCATTAATGAGGAAACCTCAACAACCTTGAAGAAAATAATAACTCCTGCGTAGACAATTATCTAAAGTTCAATATTGAAAGATACTTACTTCGGTCTACGATATTCGCGAGAAATTCTAAAATTTGTTTTCGTTATATTAGTGGAAGATTTTAGATTCGAAAGAGGTTCTCTGAGGTATGGCGACAGGCTTACTTCTGATGCTCAAGTTTCAAATGTGTGGCGCAAGAGTATGCGGATGCTAATGCGCAATTTCTTGGTATGGTGCATTTGAATAATATGCTTTGGTGATTTAGTACCCGCATTATGCATGTCTTTTTCTTATCAAAAGACTAGTAGACAGACGTTATCTTATTGATATATAAGAGGGGCGATAAAAGGAACTGCATCAACTATTTAAGTTGCTACAACTCAAATGTCATTTAGATAAGTCATATATTTCAACATCTCAGAAAATGTAAAAATATTGCTAAATTACAGAAGATTGTGCTAATATTTAAACATATATTTGTAGAAAAGGATAAGAGTTATAAGGATGAGTTATGATAAATGTATTATAAATTGTATTTATGGGATTAAATACAAAACAAAACTTCATTTGAACGTAACGTAAACTCTCCAAGGTAGGACCATTTTTCTTAAATTGTGACTCTGGGAGGCTTTTCCCACAAAACTTTTCTTTAGATAATTTATCACCCATTGCATCACCCTTACGGTGATTTTTTTAGCATAACCACATCAAGTGTTCCGGGTAAAGCATCAGCCAAACTAATGGAAAAAAGGATAACAGCGAAAATAGAGCCAACCCTTGAAGACATTCAATGCGGATTCGGGAAGAATAGAAGCACACCAAGGAAAACCTACGATATAACCTTAAAGTACTAGAAGAACAATTATTGAAGATCAATATGAAGATTTATATTGAAAAAACAAAAACTATGATAATTTTGAACACAAAGAAAACCCACGAAATCAGTTTCAACGGAAAACAAATTTAGCAAGTAGAACGCTCAGGAGCAGTTATAGAGGAAAACCGTAAATTGGACAGAGAAATAAATGAAAGAGTGGGAAGAGCAAGAAGCATCTTCAATACAATCAAAACAACATTTTTAGGGAAAAGAGAGGTACATAAGAAGATAAAAACTGAAGTTGTCAAAAAAGTTAGAAGTCCAACAATCGTATATAGCAGCGAATCATGGACACTATAGAGAATAAACGCTGTTGAAATAAGATTCCAAAGAAAAATTGATAATAAGAAAAAGATGGATAGAATAAGGAATGAAATAATTAGACAAAACCTACGAATAGAGATAAAACACGAAAAAATCATAGAAGAACAACTTAGATGGTTTGGTTACGTGTGTAGGATGACACAGGATGACGAGGGACTAACGAAACGAGAGTATGGCAAACAATAGAAGGAGAAGACCAAGAGCTAGATGGATTGACGGAATCAGCTAAGAATCAGAGAAAAGAGGAATGCTATGGGACCACATACGGGAGCTAACACAGGACAGGAAACAATGGAGGCAGAGATGCAAGGTTCAACCCCTCCAATCTTGCATCTAAAGGTAGAAAGACTCAAGACTAAGCAAGTTAGTATTATGCGTGTCATCAGATTATAATTTGAGAAAATTTGAGGGCGCCTTCTGAAGTATTTCGCTTGAATCAGCAGGTGTTTGACCAGAAAGCAATTGCGATCGTGCCCATGTCGTGGGTCTCGCTTGATGAACCGCATACTCGGTTACGAGCACATAACCTATTTGTCAATAAAGTTAACTGTATTAATGTGCTTTCGTACCTATATTTTTATGTTCCTACCCGGCCTATAAGAACTGTCTCTCCACTGAATAAAGGTGCCACTAAATTTTATTTCATTTTTTTCTGGTATAGATTTTTGACCAAATGTATCATTGTATTAATGAAATTAAGTAACCATTATAAATATTACTATTATTGTCATTAAAGACGTGAAGATATAAAATACGGAAATGAAAAATGCATAGATCCTACGTGACATCTTTATATCGGTATGATAGTTTTGAATTATCCAAACAGGAAAGTTTTTTGAAAAGTGGAAAATAGTAAAACTGATTGATAACCTATACTGGGGTGCAACGCCCAGTTTAAGAAAATTTGTCGGAATGAGTTTGGTTGTAGCCAAGGACTTGTAAAACAGTTACAGAAAATACGTCCAAGTTGGCAAAATTGCATAGGTACATTTTGAAATCGATCCACTTGAGTTTTACCACATTTGTTGTTCACAGTAGGTGATTTCTATCATTATATCTACAAGATGTTTAAAAAAGTATTTCAAACATATTCCTAGACAATACACTTAAAGTATTAAATTACATTCATCCATCCAGATCGACGAATTTCGAGCAACTTCTGGAATTCTCATTGTCGATCGATGCCGACCATCGTTCTCGACAAAACGGGTCCTTTAAAAATCTCCGAAGGAGAGAAAAACATGGCTTCCCATTGTGCAAAATACCCACCATTGGCGGAAAGGTGTTCCATTCTTAAATAATGAAATCATAGGTGTGTACATGTTGAACGGGGGTTGCTTTATTGTTAAGCATCTGCTTTTCAGATCTATTCATAGCTACCCCTGCGGCCTTTCCGAACCCTACGGGCGGGAGAAAGATGCGAGATAATACGAGGCGGACGCCGTTACGTGCAATGGGAGTTCTGTCTCTTTCGCAATAGCTACCCCTTCGTTTTGTATTCATTATTCGCGGCACTAAATCCGGTCGAAAAGTATCGGATGGCATTATAATTTAATATTTTATTCTCCGGCGTGGTGTGCCGTGCGGTTTTCTACCTTTATGTGCGGATATAGTCCTCGATTGTTTCCGATGCTGCTAACAATTGGTGGTGGTTTTAGATGGCTCCATCTGCAGAAGGAAATTGATACTGCGGTATGTCATTTTTGTGGACGTCCTGAGTGGCATCTGTATTGCACATTTGGGCATAAATGGATGTGTTTAAAATTGAATAAGCTTGAATTCTAATTACTAAGTGAAGCACGAACTTGTGGCAAGAACAATAAGGCACACTTTTGGCGAAGTTGCAATTTTATAGACTTGATTTACTTGCCACAGTTGGAGCACTTATTTCCGCTTATGTATTTCAAATACTTTCATACTCGTCGAGCCATTTCTAACATTCGTTTCCCACACATGAAATATTGCTGTTTTTGTGAATCATCTTATAGCTATCATCTCTTCTTCATGCTTCCGGTATTTTTCATGCTATTCTCTTCAGTGGTCTTTAATCTGTGTGTCTTAGTCACTATAATTTTCCACCCTTGACTAATGCATTGCCTTTGGCATTATATTCTTTGGTATTGATGTCATGTATTTTTGCCTTCTATTAGCTCTTTGATAGCCTTCTACGTAAATACTTGTCTTGTGATCCTACATTTAAAATGCAAATGTAGTCATGTCCTAATAGTGGTGTAAATATTACGCCAGATATTCTGTACTTTCTTCTTCGATCCATTTTTAATTCCCAATAAATCAATTTATGCATGAGATCTAAGTATTTTTCTGTTTTTCTTTGCATTGGTAGTATGGTACGTACACTCATTGTTGGCCCCTTTTCGAATTCGTGTTCTTTTTTTTTCTTCTTCTTCTTTATTGGCCTTGGTCGGACCCATTAGCCACTTGCTACTACCTACCAACCCGTATGGACAAGGGAGTTGAACAATGGACACTTTCTCACATCCGGGGTCGAACGGCTGGTTCGTGTTCTTTCATTATGCCAATATTGCGAATTATTCGCAAATTGTTGCGAATCTCCTATCTGCTCTTTGCCTCGCATTGATGTTTCATTCATTTGCTTGTAAGCTTGCTGTAGTGTGTGTGGTTAGTATTTTTGTCCTGGTAGGACTTTTTCATTTTGCATCATCTTCTCTAGTGATCGTCTTTAGCGATGTTCGATACTTTTTTCAAGATCGGTTAAAATTAAAGTTTCTTATTGCTTCCAAAACTATTTTGAAAATCTTAAGAGCTCCCACAACTTCAACTTTTTGTCAATAATAAGTGAAGAACCAGTAAGTTTACGGGCTCGAAATTTTGCATACCGTGTATTCGCCACGATAGCTACGACTTGTCGATGAACTTTTTGTAAATTCCTTCTTTGCTGTTGAATTTAACCTCAATTAGGGAATAGAAAAATGACAATGGGCTCACCGTCATTTTTGGGCTTCAAGACAGCAACGATAACAAAGGAATTTACAAAATGCTCTTTGACAAGTCTTAGCTACCGTATCGAATGTTTGGTATTAAAAATTTCAAGCCTGAACACCTCGTGAGTCTTCAATTATTATTGACAAAAGATTAGACCTTCTTGAGCTCTTAAAATTGTAAACCATTAATATTTTATTATTATACATACATCTTTTAGAGCTAAAACATACCGCTTTCGAAATAGTTTTGGAACCAATAAAGAAAATTGAAGTTTAACTGATCTTGAAAAAAGTACCGAACACCCTTAAAGCAAACCTAAACTTATCCTTTTTTAGAATATTGACCTGTTCTATAGGGGATCACTGTCAGATCTACATGTTTTCCTCTTTTTCTTTGCATTGGTAGTATGGTAAGTACACACTGTGTTGGGACCTTTTGAATTCGTTTGCGTTAATTATGTCGGTATTGCGAATTGCAAATTCTTGCAAATCTTTTATCTGCTCTTCCTCACGCATTAATGTTTGATTAATTTGCTTGTAGCTTGCTGCAACTTGTCAGTATTTTTTCCTGTTAAGGCTCTTCTCATTTTGCATCAGCTTCTCTAGTGATCGTCTGAAAGCAAAGCGAAATCTTATCCTGTTTTTAGAATATTGACTTGTTTTTGTTTTTTTTTTTTTGGGTAACTGTCAGAAATTTTTGGTATGGTTTCTTTTTTATATATTTGTTTGTTTAATTCCGACGGATTGCGATAATGTAGCAAAAAACAATAAGTCACTACCCTTGCATCTGACTGGTCACTAATTGGAAGATCGATAATGTAGCGTGAGATAATGTTCAGAAAAATATAAGTATTTGCTAAATTATATGAACTTTATGCAAACTAGGTAAAAAGTGATCAGTTTGTACACCTGGGAGCAACATTCGAACAGAACTCAGAGTGTACTAAAGAAAATGAAACCACTTAGGAAAACAACAATGAGGAGACGGGAGAACTACATCTAATAGAGAGTACAACTTCGAAAAGACTGAAGAGAAATATAGAGAGTAATTACAAAATAACGTAAAGTCATGAAAATATTGAAGAAAATTGTGAACTTTAATTTTGTAGCTAGGGAAACAGAAATAATAATATTTAAAGCAATAGTTCAACCATCAGTAATGTATGATTGTACAATTTGGGTATTAAGTAAGATTCGACAAACGAGTGCATGATAAGTAGTGTAAACCGGGCTGACAAGCGTAGCGTGACAACGTCAGTCCGGTTTGCACTACTTAATGATAACTTATCATGTACTCGGTTGTCGAATCTTAGTTATAAGAACATAGACAAATTAGAACGATAGGAAAGCACCGTCTTTCCCAAACAATCAAACTAGATATTTTGGACTAACTGTAAACTCTGGAGAACCTTCATTGTTATTAGCTAGTACAGCGTTTAGCTGGCGTCTGTACCCTCAAGGTACCATTTTACTGCGGATAAGCCCACTTTTAGGATTATGAAGGAAATAAAATCATGAGTTCAAAAATAATTGATAAAATATTCGAAATAAATTCTCAAAAGAAATGTTTTAAATCAA
Source organism: Chrysina gloriosa (assembly GCA_038088585.1). Lineage (NCBI taxonomy): Eukaryota > Metazoa > Arthropoda > Insecta > Coleoptera > Scarabaeidae > Chrysina > Chrysina gloriosa. The sequence goes on along the minus strand of CM076095.1, from coordinate 21,646,403 downwards.
CGTGCATCTCTCGATATGAGTGCATCGTCCAAAAGGCTGCTTCGTTGCAGTACGAGAGTTCAGTGCACAAACCATAATATCCGGGGGTTCACAATAAAATGTATTTTTTACACTAGGAGCTAGTACATACACTAGAGTGACAGAGTAAAATAAACACCTAACAAAAACACGTAATTTCCTAATTTTATGAATTCTAAGAAAGCAAGACAGCTTTCTCCGTGTATTGCACTGACAAGGAGAAGGCAAGGTAATAGGATTTTTGTAATTTTTGATATTTATGCTACGTGTAGTTTGGACCCGAAATACGAATATTTTGGAGTAGTTCGACGCAACGTTCATAAATTACCGAGATAATCGATGTTGAAGTTTCACCCACCATTTAAATCCACTAGATATAATATGATTGTCAATTGGATTCGTGGCCTAGTCGGTAGCGTTTTGGTGCGGTACTCTCGAGTTCGCTGGTTCGGGTCTCGTCACGGGACATTTCTTTTTCTTCCATTCAAAACGCACCATATGGTTTTCATTCTTCTTCTCATATCAAAAATTATGAACAAACGAAATAAATGAACTATATGCAGGAACATTCTTCAAGTAAATCATTAAAATGCACAATCGGTTGATAAACAATATTCATTTTGAATATTGTTGAACAATTTCAGCAGAAATCCCGCACTATATCTATCGTGTCTATAGCACAATGATTGGAAGTGGTGTAGAGTCAATAAACACGTATAGTCTATATTACGATCGGGATAAGTTCCTGTAAGTTTAAAAGAAACATATTTCAAAAACCTCTTCTGTACTCGCTCAAGTGAGGTTTGTTGGTATGCATAATGTGGGGACAAGATCAAGGAGGCGTACTCGAGCTTACTCCGGATCAAGGAAGTGGATAGAGCTATGAGGGTCTCGGGATTATTCAAATTACGGGAAGATCTTATAAGAAAACGTAATGCTCTAGAGGCAGATAAGCCTGTTGAAGAGATATGTTCCGAAAAGGTGAGCGCGGAGTCGAAAAGTACTGCCAGATCCCTAACCCTGCTATCCCTGTGTAGTAGGTCGCCACCAGCTGTATTGCCATAAGTAATGGCATGAGCGCATCTAGTGTAGGAAACCACCGTGCACTTATTTACATTTAACAAAATTCTATTCTGCAGGCACCACTCCCCTATCAAAGATAAATTAATTTGTAATTTGATGCAATCAGCAGTAGAGTTAATTACATTATAGATTTTCAAGTCATTGGCATATCCAAGAAACTCGCAATTTAATTTCATGAACATATCGTTAATATAAATATTAAACAGCAAAGGGCCGAGATTCGAACCGTGGGGTACACCTGATAGTATAGAAAAGGGAGCTGCAGAAAGGCCATTATAAAACACATAACCCCTCCTGCCAGTTAGATAGGAGCGCATCAATGTCAGCAGTGAAGGGCAAAATCTCATGCAGTCTGATATTGCAAGCAAGAGAGCATAATCTATAGAGTTAAATGCCTTTGATAAATCAGTATAAACAACATCGACTTGTTTTCGCTGACCCAGAGCTGCAGAAAGAAATTGTGTCACATTCAACAAATTGGTTGTAGTCGACCTAGCCGACATAAAACCATGCTGGTGTGTAGACAAGTGACGTTTTTGTATTTTTGTAAATTCTACTGTACAATATATGATCGAATACCTTTGAAAAATTACATAAAACATTAATGGGTCGATAATTTTTAATATCCGATCAATCCCCTTTTTAAAAACGGGTACAATTTTACTAATTTTCCACGTACGTGGAAAAGTTGAAGTACGTATAATTAAATTAAATAGCATAGATAGGGGGTACGCGAGCACTGAAGCACAATCCCGCACCAAAAACTCGGCACTAAGTCATCCCCAGCAGTCATGTCAGGTTTAACTCTCTTTGCACCAAACATCACATCCTCCTCCGCTACGTGTCCAACATCAAAACATTGGTAATTTCGCAAAGACTAGTGAAGGAACAGTATTGCCTGGTTTACAGGCTGCGAAGAACTTCCCCGAAAACGCCGGAACGATTTCCTGAGGCCCAGCATATTCATAATCACCACTGAACATACGACCGGGTATCCTCGATGCTATCCTTCTATTATTGACGTAACCCCAAAAAGCTTTAGGATTACTCGCAAGCTGTGACTCAATACGACTCTGAGAGTTATGTAGGTGAAATTTATGTTTAAATTACCGCCTGACTCTTTTAAATTCGTTTAAATGAAATAAAGACTTGGTCTTTCTCCATTTACTATGGTAAAATTCTTTCATGCGTACTAGTCGTTTAACGTTACTTGAGAACCATATAGGATATCGTCTTTTGGTAGTTGTAATTTTAGACACAGCCAGATCAATGATATAATAAATTCTATTATAAAAGTTCCAATGAATGATATGAATCCTATTGAAAATATATGGCACATAATTCAGCAAAACATGACAAAAGAAGCCCGAAAGTTTAGCAATAAAATAGAACCAATGGCTGCTGTTATAAAAGGGTGAAACAACGTGCTGTAAGAAATCGTTAATAATCTAATTAATACCATGCCCCAACGAGTGCAAGCACTGCTCGCAGAACTAAAGGTGGTTCAACCAACTATTATATAGTCATAAAAGCATTAAATTTGTTTTTTAATAATATACCTACCTATTTAACTCTGTCACCTTAGTATATAGTAAAGAGGTATAAATGCTTCTTAGCATTGGACCTGGATGTAAAAAGTCTTTAAAATCTGCAATTCTATATTTCCATCTTAAGAATTTTTCTTTTTGGCATCTGGTACTTTAAGTACAATTCAGGCTATAATTATATTTCAATTATATTGATCCCAGTTTTCAAAATATACTAATTCCACTTACTTGCTACCATTACCAATCTACGCAAAGAATAAATAATTGCAGGCTCCATGCTGAACACATGTCATTTATAACATAACAAACGATACTCTATTTCTTCCCGCATTTCTTGTAACAATGACAAAACAGTAATATCGACAATTATATACTATCCCTTAAACTACCAGAGCAGAGCAGAGCAGAGCGTTTATTTATATGTAGCGAACAGAAATATTCTCATCAACTAACAATATGTTCGTCCTTTCAGGAAGATGCAGCACCCGGTAATTATATAAAGGTAAGCTAAGAATTAAAAAGGAGGCAATCTTTTTATTAGTCCTTTTAAATAGTATCTCACGTTAAATACATATGAATGCACGTGTGTACAGGGTACATATACGGGAATTATTAATCAACATGTAATGTCTGGAACGTATGTATGTAAATGTATTATTTAGATGTTGCACGAATCACATAATGTATAACATGATGCAAAAGCAGTAGTCGGAGCAAAAACTCACCTGTTACGCGGGGATATAATTATAAGTTTTAGATTTCCTTGAAAACGCATATGGTGTCAAGATTTAACAATACGTTACAGTATGTGAAGAGTCATGGGAAATATAACATGTGTTGCGACTTACTGTTCTTTGAAGAAATCCGCGAAGATGTCAGATTTATTTTCTTACAATTGTAACGGTTGGAAATCTTGTTGTGGGGCGTGCTATCTACGTGGATTACAGTGTTTTCTTTCAAGAGAATAAGAAGCCAAGTATATTGTTCCAAATTTGTTTTGTCACAAGTGTAACAGATCACGTTATCAATATTCGCTAACTATTTTTGTAATTCTAAGTATACCTGTTCTTAGATCTGCTCTTTACTCTATCGTAGATTGTAGATTATAAGGTGGGTCGCTCGGCAACTCGACTTTCGCAAGATCGTTGAATCCTTAGATCGTTTGAAAACGCTATGTCTTTTCGGGGACCCATCCTGCCCATTACAGCAAGTTCCATCTAGTCCTTTTCGTTATTCCCTTGACAGAATAGGTCAGGAACCGTAATCCTTCAATATGAGGTTTTTGTTCCCTTTTCCCATTTCGTATTCTCACCATAATGCAGTTTTTAGTATTGCGGTTATATGGGACTGGATTCCCTTCTAGCGAGATTGTTGCCAGTTTCGTCACCTTTCGATCATCTTGCACTGGCACCTACATCAAGCTGTCTACATAGTTGTTCACAGACAGCTTTCGACTCAAGTATAACAGATTTAAGAATCTTTGGCTTTGCATGACTATCTATGATTACATTACTATTATTTACCTGCTGTCGTCTCTACGTCATCCTGCAAACTCTTCTCTTCAATTCTCACTTGTTAATATTGCTTTCAGTTCTTTATTTAAAATATTGAAGTTGTGCTGTAGGTCTTCTTTCGATCCTGATACTATTATTAATTGCGTCGTTCCAAAACATCAGTTCTGCATTTTGTCCATTTTAAAATTGTCCACTGGAAAAGGATCTGGTTTTCGATTTGTGCTTTTTATTGCTTCGTTTGTCGCGACATAGAGGAAAATTGAACTAAAAATGATGCTTGTTTTGAAGCACCGTAGGACACCTATAATCGTCTCTAATTTTACCTCTTATTACTTCTCTTGTTTCACTGTTTACCACCTTTTTGTTTCAGTAAGATACTATTTGTTAAAATAAATAGTATCACTTCGATACGGTAAAAGTTTGGATTAACATATTTTTGTACTTTAAATGGCTCAAAAACTTCTCCAAACCTCTAGACAAAATAATTTGGTAGGTATATATTGTCTGAATCTATTAATTTGTGTGCTGTATCCCGGGATCCTGATAAATCCCCAGTATAAAATATGACTTCCTTGAAATAACAAGGACTAACCACAGCAAAAGCTAAAAACAAAAATAATAATGTAAGGAATTTTTAAAGGAATATGCAAACTCATCTTTAAACCCTCTACTCTAAAAGGTTGAAGAGCCACAGGATAAGTAAGTAAGTATTATTTCCGTCATATTTGTGCCACTGTCGATAACACGTTAGTTGTTGAAATACGTATTTAGGGGTATCCTCCTCCTCGGTTCGTGTGTCATATAGCCAACCCGTATTATATTTCCCAACACTATTCATTGAGATTTTATATTGAAGTTCGAGTTTCGAATATGTCTACTAACAAGTAAGTGGGAGAGCTTTATTAGAAATAAATTGTCGTAGAATTCCTTCACATGCTTATGACCCTCCTGGCCTAAGAATGTCGATGTTTTATTGCACAGTTCGTTCAAACGTCTCGTTAAAGTCATTATCATCATCATCTTCTTCTTCTTCTTCTTCTCGTTAATCCTTATGCCTTTCAGCGTCGGATTATTTTTGGATCTTACGACGATTTAATCCATTCTTTCCATCGTGTCCGGTCTGTACTCATTCTCCTCATTTCTGCTATGGTCTTTCCTCGCTTTCATCCTAATTCGTTGACTCTTTCAATCCATTTTTTCCTTGGTCTTCCCTTTTTTCTTCTCCCGTTATTTTTGGCTTCTATTATTTTCTTTGTTAAACTCTTTTGTTCCATTCTAATTATGTGGCAGTACCAATTCAGTTGACATTTTTCAATTCTCTTTAGTACTTCTTGATTTGTCTTATCATATTCCTTATCTGTTCGTTTTCTATTCTGTCCATTTTTGTTTTCCCCACGATCTTTCTCAAAAATTTCATTTCCATAGCTGTTATTTTGCTTTCGTGTTTTTGCTGTATTGTCCAGGACTCACTTGCGTACATTATTGTGGGGGCTACTACTGCATTGTATACTATCTGTTTGATCTTGGGTTCTATTTCTTTTTTCCAAAGATGGTTTAATTCAGAGCGTAGTATATGTTTGTGGCTTTCCGTCCTCTTTTTGCTATGTCTAGATCAATTTTTCCATCCTTCGATATAATAGTACCTAAATATTCGTATGCGTCGACAATTTCTCCTTGTTTATCGTTTATTTTAATTATTAGATTACTGGCTGGCTCTTTATTATTTATCACCATTAGTTTGCTTTTTTCTACGTTTATTTCCATCTTCATCTTTTCTATTTCTTCTGTCCATATGTTTGTTAATTTTTCCATTTTCACATAACTGTCAACTATTAGTGCCAGATCACCGGCGTACAGTAATGCATCCACAGCTACAGGTTCCAGTCTGTTATATCCTAACGGTGTCTTCACAGTTTCGGTGCATTTCCTCGTATTTTGCAGGATTCTGTCCATTACTATAATAAATATTAATGGACTTAAGCTGTCTCCTTGTTTTATTCCCACTTGCATTTCAAAATCTGCTGATCTTTTCCATTCACTTGTACTATCCCCCTAACCTGACAATATAGACTATTGATTATTTGGCGCATTTTTCTTGGAACCTCTAGTTTCTCTAGACAGATATCTATACTCCCTATATCTACTGTATCGAAGGCTGCTCGCAAGTCTATGAAATTGAAGTAGATTTCCTCACCTGTCTCAATTTTACGTTCAATGATGTTTTTAATTATGTGGATATTATCGTTCGTTTGTTTCCCTTTTCTATAGACTGCTTGTTCTTCTCCCAGTTTGTCTCGTACTAAATGTGTAAGTCGTTCCGCTATTATTTTGGTATAGACCTTAAAACATACTGTCGATAGGCATATTGCCCTATAGTTTTCGCACTGACTTTGATCGCCTGTCTTATATATGGGAGTGATGAGGTTATTTTCCCAATCCGTAGGAATTGTGTTCGTTCGCCATGCCTTACAAAATATGTCAAGGATCCACTCCTTTCGATCATCATCATGATTATTATTATTATTATTTTATTACTAGCGGATAGAAATTTTATTCATTTTCTTTAATTGTTGGAAAAAAGGAAAATTGTGTTTGTTTATTAACGTTTCTTAATTTATTGCTAGCTGATAAACAATATTTTGTGGTTTTTCGGTAGATATGTAAACATAAAGTTGTTATATATTTATTTATTTATCATTTTTTGGTGTCGTTTGCAAATTTAAATATTTATATTAAAAATTTAAGTTTTCAAAATTCCGGAAAATTTTTGTATGGAAAAAGTCGAAAATCGACTTCATGAATGGACCGAATGTGCTTAATGCATTGTTCTAGTGGTCTAAAACCATCTTCGCATTATTGCCGTTCTAATGAATCCGGTTTGGGGCACATCGGTTGGATGGTTTCAAAGTCTATAACGGACATAGGTAGAAGCAATTTATTATTATTTATATATACATATATATATATATATAATAAAAATTTATTTGCAATCGATTTGCAGAGCAAGCATGTGCATTGTCAAGATACATACGAGCAAATTCACAAACAAAATTATAAAATAAATATATATAAACATAAATATATATATATATATATATATATATATATATATGTATATGGGAGAAAAGGCGCAAGGCATAGTTCCCATCCAGGCCACACAAAAAGCAGTCCCCAAAAACTTCACTAACCCCGAGGAAAACAAGGAAACGCGCAGATGACTCAGGACGACAAGTAATCGTTCAGGCTGTAAAAGCAATTTCTTTATTAAATATGATTTAATACTAGTCAAATATTTACTTTTGCTATCAGTCATGCTTCTCAGGTAGTCCGGTAAAGCATTATACACTGTAATAGCTTTGTAGTAACATGCGCTCTCATATACTGCTGTGAGGTGTCTTGGGGTCACTAGCTTGTTAGCATTTCTAGTGACCATAGCTGTTGAAACATCTATATTGCGCAAGAAAAGATGGCGATTTTCATGCTGATATGCCAATAATTTATAAATATATAACCTCGGCAATATCAATATATTAAGTTTGATGAAATAGTCTCTACATGAAGTTCTGAACGATAGAGCGAACATGCATCTCACCATTCGCTTCTGAATTATAAATAATTTAGATATATGCGGCGATGATCCCCAAAACAAGATACCATATATGAACAAGGACTGAACACAGGCGCAATAGTATGTCCTCAACGAATCAAGAGAGACGATCTGGCGAAGATGGTAAATGGCAAAAACCGACTTATTTACGTTTTTAGATAAACTTCGGATGTGTTTTTCAAATTTAATCCCTTTGTCGATCGTAAGACCCAGGAATTTCACCGACATTCTTTCAGGAATCGATCTACCTTGAATTGGGACATACAACGATTCTTCAAAAGCTGAACCAAAGAGAATTAGTTTGGTTTTTTCATGGTTTATTCTCAGCCGATTCATGTCACACCACTCATCCATACGTTTTACCATCACCGATGCCAAAGATGACAAGTCGGCCAGAGTGTGAGCGCTTGCTGTAAGAGAAGTGTCATCCGCATACTGAACCAGAGCATGCGTCCCAACATAACTTTTTAAGTCATTGACATATAAAAGAAACAGAAATGGTCCCAGAACCGAGCCTTGAGGCACACCCATTTCCATTTCGACCGACTCAGAGACCACGAAGTGTCCGTCCTCATTTTTGAGACTGACCCTCAGATATCTATCACTCAAAAATGACTTAGCACACCAAGAGCAACACCACGGATCCCATAATTATGTAATTTCGCAAAAAGTATTTTATAGTTTATCGAGTCGAACGCTTTAGTCAGGTCGAAATATATACCAACCGTCCTCAGATGACTATCAATCGAATTCACAACTGCGTTTATACTCTTGTAAATTGCTTTTTCGCATGAGGTATTTGGTAAGAATCCAAATTGACTGTCAGACAAGAGAGACCGGGCGAGAAAGGAGTCCAACAATATGGACACAATTATTTTTCAAAGATTTTGGGAAAAGATGGCAAGATAGAGATCGGTCGATAATTTTCAATTTTATTCCTTTTGCCCTTTTTGCGTACTGATATAACATTAGCAAGCTTCAATCCATTCGGAAAAGCCCCAGCAGAGAACATCGAGTTGACAATACTTTCGAGGGGAATTAATAAAAAGTGGAGCACATCTTTATGATGTTTGTTGGTATATTATCGAAACCGCATGATGTTTTTGATGGGAGCCCGTCTATAATTTGCCCAATTTCAGATACGCAAGTTGGAAAGAAAAAAATGTCTGCGGGCACAATGGAACATTCTTCGCCGCTATGTCACTCCGAACAGAAACCGTGTCTTTATTATTAAAATGATTTAGGAACAGTGAAGCTATCACACCAACATGCGACGTAGTAGTGTCCCACATTAATAACTACCTACTATCAAAACAACATTTAGATCAGAACTTGGCGATTTTGATGCTAAAGTTTTCTTTTTCAAAAGTGCTTGTAAACTGTTACATCTACTAAACACGGATTGAGCTCCATGGTGCAAACATCAATACAATTCTTCCACTGCGAATTTGCGGTAGCAATAGTATCATTTAACCTTCCTATACTCACGTCAAAATGAAAGACGTATACTATACTATATAAGTCGGTCTGACAGACCGTATGCATGAGTATAGGAAGGTTAACAACTCGACAGTAGTTGCTCTTCTTTGTATAGGCATGCAAAATAGCAATTGTTCCAGCTGTCTTATATAATCTAATACTTCAAATCCAAAAGAGATTCGTTACTACTGTCTATTACTTAATCAAGTTGTACGGAAGATTTTTACAAATAAGGTGTATCGTCCATTCTTCGGCCAATTGCCATCATTTGACAGGAATATTCTGGAGTTTTAGCATGTCTATGACAGCTAGTAAAATGAGTGGCTCTGCAATCGTATGTGGCTTCTTGCAATTGGTTATTTTATAAGCCACCTTGTATGATGCCAATACGACTTTGTCATATACAAATGTAGCACTCCTTATCGATGAAGCGACCAAGACCTATGAAAAGAAATTTGATAAACCTTACAGTATGATAACGCTCCGATATCGTCAACTATTATAGCACTTTTGGCCAGATGTAACTAACGGCAAAACACGACAGGATTTCATCTATTTAAAGGAAGAAGTAAAAGTCATTGAATCAAGCCGGATAATAAATTGCACATTAAACATGAAGTAAAATAACTCAAAGGTAAGAAAAATTGAAAACGAATTACAGGGAAAAACAAGGAAATAAAGAGGACCCTCGTGAAGCTCAATAAACTTTTATTTTTGACGCAACATCTTGAAATATGGGGAAACCGAAAACGGCGGGAAAAGAATATGACTCGCAAGAAAAACACAAGTTAAAGACAAGTAAGGAAACTGGAGAGTTGGCCATGAGACCCAAATGGAAATGGATTACACATTCAGTCAAGAAAACGCACAACTTAACACAATGAATATTAGTCTTTAATGTTGCCGAAAAAGAATAGGAAGACGTAGGACGTGATGAATAACATAAGTACAACGACAAATTAAAGTGATAGTGGGTGATAAAACTGGCACGGTACAAAAAGGAATGGACAGAGGCGGTAGAGATTTGGAAAATATGTGAATATTATCGCGGAAAACAGTCCTACTAGTTTCGAATAGATAGCTGGTACGGACACACTCTTAACGTGTCCTGTGTCTGACCGGGATGACAGGAAGAAGAAATAAATTGGCCATTGCTTTACGAGCGGAAGAATATCCACGTGTACCTGAGTTTATTCCATAGGCATAACTTCGAAACGATGGTGAAGACAATGAAGTTCTTCTGGGAGATTATTCAAATTTAATTACCAAAAACTAATTGCGTCAACCAATTAAATTGCATTGTCCATTCATATGAAAATTTGCATAACAAGCAAAAGTTTAATAGCAGCGCCTACAATCCATTATGACCAAACTTCTACCTCGCAGGTTTTCGTAAAATGCACGGAATAAAAGAACGAAAGCATCTGAAATTTTATTGGGTACAATATATAAAGATAAAGACTAATGAGTTTTGTAAAGTTGAATTGATCTTCAATATTGTTTACATCCTTCTTCAAGAACGAACGCCTTAATGTTCCCTGCCTCCACCCACTTGTATTGTATGTATCCATCGCAGCTACAAGCGATTTATTTTCGCGATACAATCGAGGTAGCAACGTCAATAGTAATTAAAAACAATTGACGTTGATCACCAATTAAAATCAACTATAATTGTCGCTGTAGGTACGTCGTTATTGCAATTGTTTTAAAAGCCACGAAGTTAACCTCAAATCACCTTCTGTCCATATTTCCCATTTACTACGTTCAGATGAACGTGCCATCTGCGAGGAGGAAAAGCCGTCCCTGTAAAACGAACAATAGTTTAATAACTAGCGCTATCGTACGCGTCACATGCCCCGAAACACTTCTCAACGGCTCGCTGATCGTCTTTTGTTATATTTCTACGGTAATTACCGTGTAATTTTGAGGTTATGTCAACGTAGTGTCACAATTTTGTACCATTTTACCGTGTGGGAAATGGCATGCGTGCGTAACAAGCGACACAACAAACTAAAACGACCGCCATGTGTTTTTCCCCGCGACACCCCGCGATTTCCACTTTGCGTTCACCTTTTAACGTTTTTTCAATTGTTTCACGTGTTATTCGTTTGTCGTTGATTGCCATAAGCCATAATCATCAATTGATTCACGACCTACACGATCCCAATATCTCAGTGGTGCTTTCGTTCCGTTGGCGTCAATTTTCTTTTTATTATTTATCGGAATCGAAAGAAAACATCGCAGAAAAATGGGCGAAACGAGGGAAAGAACAAATGACGGTCATTAGATAAATTAATACGTCCGTCGTTCCATCGAGTGGAATTTGATTCCGACGAGTGTGCCGTGGAACCGCGTCAGATGTTTTTTTCACGCACACTCGGAGGCAGACACGTTCGAATAACGCTGAAACAATCGGATGGAGTTCGACGTTCAATTATTTTCGAATAACGACGAGTCTGATCGCGGCGTGTGCAATTATCGATTCCCAATGTATGGAGAGCGGAGAACTAGACACATGAATATTCGAGTTTTATGACCACACAATGTAACGAGGAAAAACTGGAAAATAAAAAATTGATTTGCAGAGATGATGTAGTCGGTTTACTTGTTTATGTAGATGTGTTATGTAGTCTAGATGGATAGTGTATCATTGGACGAATTAGGACTTAAACAAGAATATCATTTGAAACTGAAAGAAGAATTGAAGAAATATCTGATTCTGCAGGGTAATAAAATGCTCAAAAGATGGTGGGCGTAGTATTAAAAGGGTATAAATGGAACCTCAAAATAAACCGAATGTCAATTGAAGACCATAACCCCAACATTAACTGTGAATTTTGATTAGAGATGGGACGAATCCAAATTTTCTCGAATCCGAATCCGAATCCGAATCCTAAAGGATTCTCGAATCTCTCGAATCCTTCGAATTTCGAATCTCTCGAATCCATCATATAATTACAATAATAAGAAAGGACAGAGAGGAAAAACAATTTTACCAGAAAATTTTAAAGCTACTTTAATTAAAAACGATACAGTTTTTAAAAATATTTATTAAAAGATTTTTTTTGAACATATTTATATTACAAATGAAATTAAAAAAAAACAAATTACACAATATTAAAAGATAAATTATGTTAAAATCTTGATGATTATGCAACAAGTTTTTATTTATATTTAATTTCCTTAGCATATGGAAATTAATATATCAATAACAGTACCGATATCTTTTCAGAAACTTTTGTGAATGAGAATAAGGGAGAGCTAACATAGATAAACAGCAAATATTGCACATGAAAATCTAAACACATATTTTAGTATATAAAAGAAAGCACTCAACCTAAAAGAAATAAGTGAGAATTTTAATTTAGATTTTTATTTAAGAAAACCAGCTTTCGAACTCGCTCTGGATCCAACCGACTACGTTTTTTATCCACTATGATGCCTGATGTGCTGAATAGTCTTTCTGAAATCACTGTTGATGGTGGTGTAATTAAGAATTTTTTGCTAGTTTCATCAAATTTTGGTATTTTGTGTTGCCCTTCCAGTATTTAAAGATGTCTGCAGTTGGTGGGAGCAGTGGTTCTGCTAAATAGGCATTTATTTCTTCTTCAGGAGATGAACTGTAATCCACATCACTGCAGGTAGCTGGGGTCATCAACTGAGAATAGTAACTCCACATACTATGACCTTGTTCAGTTAAAGATATATCTGTGGCATTTGCTTGAGTTTTCTCTGATGACTGCAGATCACCATTTGTTTGCATATAGATGGATGAAATTTCATTAGCCAGTGTCAATTTAGCTTGCTCAACGTTTTCTTTATTCAAAAATACATTCCCTTTGAATCGGGGATCCAGTAAAGTACCAATAGTATACAATTTCTCTGTCTCAACAGAATGGTAGCGCCTTTTAGTGACGCAAGCAAATCATTTCGGAAACCTTGTACTGAACCTAATTTTGGTTTGAAATTTTCTAGAGCACGAATGGTGCTATTCACTAAAGGAATTATTTCTGAAATTGTCACTTTACTTGAGCTGGCCACAAATGTAGCTTTATCAAACACTTCTAATATTCGTATAATATCTTCAATAAGTTTCCACTGTCGAGGACAAAGGTCTATCTGAATATTCAAGTCAGAAGCAGACAATAAAATGGCTTGCTTTTGTTCCACAAGTCGATTGAGCATGTGAAGCTGAGAGTTCCATCTAGTCGGCTCGTCTTGTATTAAACGACGACCTTTAAATACTAATACTATAATAAATACTTTGTGGCTGAAAGAACGAGAACCGAAGAGAATCGTCGAGATCTTTCTAGTCAGTGATTCATATGTGTCGTGATTACATGAGTCATCATTATTATTACTTTTTTTTTTTGGATTCGAAAGATTCGAATTACGAAAATCGTGCGAAGATTCGAGTTTTCGAATCTCGAATCTTTTCAGGATTCGATGGATTCGAGGATTCGCGGATTCGAATGTCCCATCTCTAATTTTGATATATGGAATTGTAATAAATGATAGATTTTCTAATGGTAAATAATCATTCGAGTATTACTATACTACAATATTCACATTGATGAGGAAGTTGTCTCAAAAGGAGATGTGACCTAACATACTAAGCATGTGTAGTATGTCCATCCCCGATCAGATGTAGCCTTTGCTCAAAAACACATTCGAGGATTTACCGGTGCCATAATATTATTATGTCTAAAGGTGGATCTCCTGCCTATGTCTAAGCCCCCGTGGATTAAAACAGAGCGTAGCTAGAGAACACTTCACTTTGTCCTCTAGATTTAAGAATTCGAAGCTGGACATAGATTAGGGTCACATCACAAACAATTTACAATAAGTCGATGTAATTAAGTAACATAGGATACTAATCGACATATTTCTTTCTGCAAATCTAGATGTCGCAGCATCTAGCGCGATGTTTTTGGCGGATGTTGCTTATAACTAATTCTGTCGGGAATATGTATTACATTAAGGCTGGAGTTTACCTAAAATAAATTTCTAATTTTTGTATATTAAGTTGCCTACTAACAAAATGCGACATTACCCTCATTTTCAACCACACTACAGTGTGAGAAAACAAGACGTTCTTGCTAGAAAAGGATAAATATAGTGGACGGGATGGCTATCCGTGTTTGACTCATTTAAAAATATGCAAGGTAATCTTAGCTGGCGTGATAATGTGAGCTAACGCCGCATCAGGTAAAATTACAACGAAAGGGAATACAAGGCAAATAGAAATATTAACTACTTACAAGATATAAAAAATAGGCCATTTCTACCTACTGTAGACGTAAGATATAAGTATAAGTATAAGTAAATACTATAAAATATATAATATGAAATATCGACAACTGCATGTGAAGAATAAAATAATGTTTTTATTTCAGTTATGAATTGTTGTTGAACTAAATTCATTATCCTTTTTTAAATAACGATCTTTGCATGTGTCTCAAAATAACTTCCGCTCTGAAGGATTTCTCTGAAAATATGACGATTTCCTATATATATATATATATATCCTATATAACTCTAGGCAGCAAATATAATTTTGCATTACAAACAAATTTAGTCAAATTTCTATAATAATTAATATCTAATAATGAATAATTATGTCGGTCTGTAATAGTTTCCTTAATTCCTTTAATTGGAGAAAGTACCAAATTATCTAGTTCAATTAAACCTGTTGTGTCATTAGCAATGTGACTTATGAAATGTAGAAGGTCTGCAATATCTCATTCTGAAAGTCCAAGGTCAAAAATCGGTATTGCATCACAGTCATTATTGGAGCAGTTAGCATTTATACTTGGTGGCACAATGTTGCTGAATAATAATTTTCTAAGGGCCCAACAGTAAACCATTCCGATTATTATTCCATCTTCCGCAAGCTCTAATACACAAAAAAATTATTTCAAATGGTCTTGCGAGCACTTATATATTAAAAAATACCTGGATTTTCTACCCGCGTTAAAAATTCAAGTGCCAAATTTTTAACTGTATAGATTCATCAAGTAATCTATAGCAAATGTATTTCTATTATGTTGTTTTGTGTTTTGATATATGGCTACCTAATAATCTATATTGTTAAAATATAATGGATATTTGTACCATTTCTGATAGGAAGATTTCACTATTAAACAATAAATGTTGTTAAAAAAGCCAACGCGTGGTTTTGCAGACTCATAAGAGCCAACGAGCAAGAGAAAGGTACAAACCCCCTCTGTGTATATACCTACACTCTTCCAATGAAAGGCCCGGTTTTCGTTGATAAGCGCATTATCGTGCGCCTTCCACTATCGTCTCTAATTCAATGGTTTTGCTAAATTACTCGTGCCCTGGCCTAATATATTTTCAACCTGGTCTGTTTTGATTAAAAAAATCTCGTTTTGCCCTCAATGAATATATCACGTCTTTCGTGTTAGACAAACAGTCGGCAAGTTATGGAAGTAAATTTTTCTTTTCAAGATGCATTTAGTATAGTACTACAGCAAGTAAAAAAGGAATTTTGTTCTATTAAATTATTAAATAAAGCTTGATCGCCAGCAACATACAGATTAGCACCTATGAACTTTTTCGAAAGTCATGAACCTATAGATAAAATCGTTAATCCATATTTTAATGCAAAATGTACGTAACTGATAAATAGTTTTTGGAAATTGTAAATATTATTAGAAAAAATAGTTCTATTTCTTTATATGTATCATGAACTATGGATATCATATGGATAAATGGGGACAATAATCGTGAGTAGGATTACCATATTAGCTTCATCGAAAATGTAATTAGTGGGATGTGTATCCGCAATTGGTGTTTGCTGTAGCCCCTCCTCAAATTACCAATTAGTATTACTGTAGGAAAACTGAAGTATAAAATCGCAAGTTGTTTATCTATAAGTTCGTTAGCAAATTTTCGTTCAGTCTTGATTGTTCGTAATTTTTGTTATTACATTTAAATTTTAAAAAATGGGAAATCGCAAACGTGGTGGGTATTTGTCCAGACCAAAAAGTGACAAGAAACAGTTGAAACGGGCGCGTTTAGCAGAGCGTAAAAATGTTGACGATATGGAGATTCAACATTGCTTGAGAAATTTAAAAGTGAAAATCCAGAAGAAATACAAAAATTAACTGTAGGCCAAAGAGACAACACTTTATGGAAAACGATGAGGATTAAATGATTAACTGCATCCAATTTTGGTAAAGTTGCAAATCAAAGAAAAACCACTTCAACAGCGAACACAGTAAAGGCTCCACTTTATGAAGACTTTTTTGGATCTGCGGCAACTCAGTACGGCATACAAAATGGAAGCAGAGCATTGGCCGAATTTGAAAAAATTTCTGGCTTAGAAATAAGAAGCTGTGGTCTTTTTATAGACCAGAAACATCCGTTTTTAGCTGCATCTCGTGGTGGCTTAGTAGGTGACGACGCCATTATGGAAATAAAAAGCCCTTATAATTCAAGGATGTTAACACCGAAAGAAGCAACAGAAAATAAACTTATAAAATATTTGATTATTGATAACAGCGGTGGCCTGCTATTAAAATATAATCACAGCTACATGCACCAAGTACAAGGTCAATTGAACATAACCAATAAAAATAAATGTTACTTTGTTGTATGGACGCCAAATGGGTTGTTTTATCAAATTAATACAAAGATGAACATTTCTGGAAGAAGCAACTTCCCAAACTTATCACTTTTTATAAAAGGGCACTCTTGCCGGAATTAATCGATCCCCGTAAGGTTAGAGGCCAGGAATTACGTAATATCTATATTTAAAAATTCTATATTTTACCAATAGTCAACAGGTATATTTGTGTAAGTATATTATGTTTACTCTGTGGGACAAGAGTGCGATAAGTAGACCGTCCATAAAGCCTCCACCGCAGGAGGTGCTGTAAATCTGTAAACACTTTAGTCAGAATAAAATAAGTTGAAACGAGCTATACTTCTTTTAATTTTTGCATGTGTTCCACTCATAGTTTATCTGTACTGGGTTACCTCTGTACCTATTGTTCTATTTGTTTATTATTTATTACCTGCTCACTATTATACTCTCTAGTCATTATAGACAACTAAGAATATGTCAATAAAATCATCTGTCGATAAATCTGTGAAATCTGAAATCAATTCCCATTTATTATCTATTATTGTAATTGCTAATTCAGTCGGGATATTTGTAAATAAAGAAACTACATCTACACTAAATTTGGTACATACATACATAAAAATCTACTAATTCCCAAGAATTTTGTATACTATAAATTGATTTATTCATGATATTACTAAGTATGTATATATGCCAAAAACTTTTCCATAAATAGTTCCAATAATAATTCGCATTTGGTTATTTCTGTTGAATACCGTCCACAACGTTTCCCGTGATGAAATCTGTTATCCCTTCTTTAGGAATATGACGCACAAGGAATCTCGCATTTATTTTTCTACCGGTAGTGAGCTATTTGTGTTGCGTACATGCTATTTTACAGTTTTGAAAAATGCCGATTATTGTAATAATTTTGTTACATTATTTCGGAGTTCATAGACAATTTGGAAAAATTTTACAAGTGGCATTTGAAAGAGAGTGGTCACATCAAGCTACCAACGTGAAGATATTTTCGATATTTATATTTCGGTAAATATTATTTGAAAAGTTTGATGTTAAATCGAGTTGTACGTTTTTAATTGCCCAAACGTTATTTAAAAAATAATAAAAAAATCGCTGTGTCAGTAGACAGATAAAACATAGATGATTCAGAAAGAAATTCGTCCACCCTTTCAACTTTGAAATTGGCTCCCAAAAAGTGTATCGAAATGTGCATAAAACTGAGTATATTTTGAGGTGTAAATGCCAGCGTTAACAAGCACGTTCCTATTTTCAAACACTAGGATCGGATAGCTCACAGTGATTAGTAATAATACCAATACATAGCCACTATTACGAACACCACGTCGCAAGTTCAAGTTATGAATATGGAATAAAGTACAAGGAAAATTCTGGGTTGGAGTGCACGATTCTTTGGAAAGGTAGAATACTTCGGAGAGAAACACGTCATACTGATTTCGTGTGCAATATACTAGTCGCTCACTATTAGAGTGTATCCAAACTGTACAATAACAGTTAAGTTTATTAAGATTAATCAGATTTCTCCTCCACAAAGTTTACTTTATCTTCAATTAGAAAATCAACTTACTTAGGGCTATTGTAAAAGAAAAGTCTAAATGAGTGATTTAAAACCGAAGTCGGCATTCTTCTTCTATTAGTGGAGGTTTGCAACCTACTTTCTATCTTTTATAGCTTTAGTAGCTTGATAAGGATACTCGTTCACTGTCCTATCCTGGAGAATGATAGACGCCAGGTAGTTTTCGATCGCTTTCCTGATCTGGATACGGTAGAGGAGGGGATTTGTGTTATCACTAATAACGTATTAACACGTGCGCTGAGTTTACTTATTAGCTACGAGATAACCCGCCGCCTTACCTAAATTATAGAATTTGTTACATATGTTTAAATAATATGATAAAAATATTTTGAAGCATAAACTGCGGGAATAGCATCATTAGCGGTGAACCATATCAGCCTTGGCAACAGACATGTTAACAGTCCTTATTTCGTATTTTTCAAATGTGAAACTTGAATCAGCAATAATAATTTTTCATTTCTGAATGTTGCATTTTTTGTTATTTAATATCTTAGGTTATTTAATATCTATAGATATGTATTTTGCGTAAATTTATCAATTCACGTGTACGTTATAGATACAGAAGAATACTATGTAAAATTTGCTAAACTTGAAGTGGAAACAGAAAATTGAAACTATATTGAAATAAATTTGCGCACAAAATTATGCCGAGTTTTGCGTATACATATACGGGTGCAGAAAAAAGGGAAGCTCAATCAATACGAATTATCCAAACGGTTGCGTTTCACTGTTGAAATTAAGAAGACGTAGACAGATATAATTCTGTGCTTTCATGATCATCTCACGCAGGGGTGTATCGATCGTCCCAATGTGAGTCACCCTACCCTCGGACAAAAGAGATCTTCGTATAGTAGAGCTTGGTAGCCCTTGGTTGACTGTGCAATGAAAGAGAAAATATTCATTTGCACATACATTCCTATAATCTATTTATTTGTCCGAAGTCCTACATTTACGTAAAATTTCAAAACTTATTATTCAATTTATTAATAGCACAACAATCCTAAACCAGCTAAGGGTAAACTCCACTAAAAATGAAAACCAATAATTTCTGTAAAGGACATCAAAGATTTGATAAAAAAGTAGGCGGAATCTTATTCCAAAAACCGACTAAATACATAAAAGGAGCAAATCTCAATTAAAATAGCCTTTAAGCCTGTAAAGTCTCAATATATCTAAGAAGGACCACTAACCAGAAAGTGATATTGAATGTCTTAAAAAACTTTTCGATTTAATCATGCTCTTTAAGTAAAAGAAAACGACACAAGAAAGTCAGTAACCAGTTTATTAGAAACTCAATGTCAAATTTTTACTAAAAGGTTTTTCAAGGGCTTCTTTTTCGATAGGTTGGTAGTTAGTTAAGATGTCGGATACGGCCATTTACTTTGTGGTTATGTTTACAGTAGAAGATCTAAAATTTAATAATAATGAATTCAATTTGGCTCTAAAATTGCGTAGAAATAACTCGAATCCATAATGAATATGGTCGATCTGTAAAACCACATTTCCTAAAATTGTGGATACTTTCGGTTGTTATAATCGTCCATTAGAGCCTGTAATTAAGAAGTTAGTGGAAAGATTAGAGTCAATTGGGTCAATACATAACGTAGCAATAGGAAAATGTACTCGTACTGGTTGTTCGCAAGAAAATATTGCTACTGTGAGCGATAGTGTTGAGGAGGATCTAAATTTATCCATTCCACAACATTCTCGACAATTGGGCTTGACTGCGACCACAACCTGGCGTATATTGGATTTGGCTCTAAAGTCTTATAAAGTCAAGTTGGTGCAAAAACTGAAGCCAATAGATCATGATCAACGTCGACAAGTCGCTGATTTCATTCTTAAACGAGGTGTTGGATTTTCAATCAAAAACATCTTTTCTGACGACGCTCATTTTCATTTGAATGATTACGTTAACAAACACAATTGTCGTACCTGGGCTTCTGAATATCCAAGGACAGTTGTTGAACAACCATTACATTCGTCTCATGTCACTGCTTGGTATACTTTTTGCGCGGGTGGTGTCATTGGATCGTATTTTTCGAAAATAAAGCCGGTGCCGCCATTACGGTCAATGAAAAGGCGCTGTAGAGACATGGTAACCATTTTTTATGGTCTATTGTGAATGATATGAAGTTGTGGTTTCAACAAGAACTTGCCATACAGCCCAAGAAACAATCGATTCGTTGAAAATCAATTTTGATCGACGTTTGATTTCGCGCAGAGGTGGCCAACAAAATCATGCGATCTAACACCGTTAGATTAATTCTTCTGGGGCTACGTGAAAGATGAAATTTATAAGGATAATCCAACAACAATTGCTTTCAAAACCAACATCGAGGGCGTAATTTGTGAGATTGAGCCACAATTATGCATGAACATGATTGAACATTTTGTCAAAAAAATCAATGTCTTCCAATGTCGTCATGGTGGACAAATGTCCACCATAAATATCGGATATTGTTTTCATTCAAGTTGCAAAGCCTCTACAACAGATTTCGATTAAGATATTCGGAGCTTTCATCCAAAATGTGTGTTTTATTCATAATTTAAGAAAAAGTTCTTATTGAAGAGCCCGTTACTTCTCAGGTTTCATGGTCATCAACAACTTGAGCTGTGGGTGACCATAAACGACCATAAACGACCAACCAGAAACGCTCGAAATTGAGTTTCTAATCAACTGGCTATTGACTTTCTTATGCTGTTTTCTTTTACTTAAATTGCTTCATTGCTTGAGTAGTGTGCAACAGTTACGGGTATTACGACATTTAGTGAAGTTAAGGAACTATTTTGTGACCTATTAACGAGATTCATCGAAAATTAACAGGGAACTAAAAGAAACTGGTGATCACTTACTTAAAGTTAACAGACACATGCACACATGAATATCGGCATCACGCTTGCCATAGCGGTATTTTATTAGATTTCTCGAGGGTATTAAATTTAAAGTTTTCAACTCAATGCAATCCCTTTTTTTTTAATCTCATTTTACCGATTTAAAAATATCTTTTCTCCGTTAAGTAAGTACGGCAATTACAGGATTTAGACGACAGCAAAAAGCCCCGTACGACGCAGCCATAAGCCGAGCGTTTCGGACCTTTAGGTATGAATTTGTGTGGTCTGCGGGCGGTGAGCGTGATGATACTTATATGGCTCTGTAGAACAATAACACTTTCGTGGAATAAATCTCGGCCAGATACGATCTTGGCGCTATTTGTACACTTATAAGTACCACTACTTGTTGTTGTTGCATGTGTATAGGTATCGCTGTATAAGACGGTAAAGACCGTTTTCCTAACTCACTCTCCGTCTTCGTTATTGTCTATATAAAGTATCGAGATAAAGGAATAATTTTGCTCCTACACTTTGCTTTCGACACAACGGTGCTCTCATAATACTTTGTTTTGTACTACACGCGTATATCTGCACGTAATTGTGATTGTGTTGGAAGGAGGTATCTTTTGATGTAAATAAACGCATGCATTACGATGATGTTTTAGCTAACCAGAGATTAAAGTGGTAAAATACTGTCATGTTAAAATCATCGCCTAACTGCATTTGTTTATGCACTAATAATAAGTGATATGGAAAACGAACCACTCACTATTCATTTTTTTCACTATTAACTAAAGAGCGGACTTGTTTGCATGATGATTCATCGAACATGGGCGTGCTATATCTTACTATTTTATATCTAGTACACACTTTAAATTATATACTTAGCTAATACTGTAGTTCTATTTAATGTACGGAAAGGTTGGTTGCCTTTTATAAAATTATGTCTACCTACGAACCTTAATAACTATATATTAGG
Organism: Chrysina gloriosa; assembly: GCA_038088585.1. Taxonomy (NCBI): domain Eukaryota; kingdom Metazoa; phylum Arthropoda; class Insecta; order Coleoptera; family Scarabaeidae; genus Chrysina; species Chrysina gloriosa. Next base: position 21,624,135 of record CM076095.1, on the reverse strand, counting down.
ACACACAGTTTATTTGTTTTTCTACTATTTTTTAAAATTTAATACTAAGTAACTAGTTAATTAACAACAATTGTGGCCAATCCGCAACGTAGAAAACAAAATACTTATTCTATCATCTCTAATTTAAAAAAGTGTTCATATTGTGTGGCAACTAAATATTGGGACAAATTCATGAAACGAAGTTTTATCTCTAAAATGGAATAACATCGCTCTGACATTTTATGACCGCTTGAATTCGGTTGGACATTGACACAACTAAGAATTTGCACTCTTCGGGAGTATATCCATTCCAAATTTGCTCTAGTTTGGCTCCAAGTTCCGGTAATGTCCGTTATGGATTGTTTTTCATTGTTTGTTTCATTTTAAATCATACTGTTTCAACGACATTGAGGTCAGGACTGTTGGAAGACCAAGAAAGAGTGATGACCTTGTGAGGAACAAACCTCCTTTTCTGGTTTTGACCGTATGACAGGATGCCCCATCTTGCCAAAAAATTAATTTTCGCCAACATTTAACTTCACGATTCATGATTTCACGGCATTCACGGTCACATCAATAAATTTATGAATCCTAATCCTGAAGCCCCAAATCATCACTACTGTAGAAATTGTACGGTACGTTTTAGGCAATCCTTGTGGAAAATGTCATGTTTAGTACGAATCACGGGCTTGCGATGACCAAAGTTCTACCGAACGAAGATACTTTAGATTTTGTCCATGTTCGAGTATTCCGTCCTCCCAGTTTGAAAACAAGTGCTGTCGAGAAATACGCGTTTAAAGTTGTACGAGAAATCCTTTAACCTGCGATGCCTGCACCATAGATTTGTCCACGTGTGTTGATGTTTTTCTCTTCCTCTTCCTTCCTGGACGATTTAAGGGATAATCGGGTCTATTTTGCAGCATGGGTGAGGGATCTTTCGGAAAATTTGATGCGATGCTCGTTCGGTTCCACGCAGAAATTAAAGGAGTCCGGCCGAATTTTCAATACACAATCGGGATTACGACGTATTGCTAGACTATAATAAATCGATAACTCGTCAATTAGTTTGCCAATTAGCTTGCTTCTTCCTCCGAGGCCTTTCGTTTTTTTTTTTTTTCAAATTTTAAGGCGAGTGTCCATTCGCTTTTGCACATAGTCGATGCGCTCTTTCTTCTTAATTGTAAAATTTGCACAGGGCTGTGAATCTACGATACCTTTAAAAGTTTTAGGATCTCCTTCCCTCCAAGTAATTTGCATATTTTAAATTGTGCAAAGAATCTTCTTTGTTTTTCCTTTGCCCATAAGAAAACAATTTTGTTGAAAATTACGCTTTGATATTGTTACTTGTCATTCAACATTATAAAACTTGAGTCCAATTTTATGAATCCACACATTTAAGCCAATTTCGTGATTCCATTCAGCGGTAATTTGCCTTCATATATTTCTTTGGCAGTTTTATTAATAGTCTTATCCTTTCATAAAAGAACTTTTTTCGTACCTCTTATACGAAGATATTTGCTGTACAAGGAAATGACTAACGAGTCAGACATTTTGAACTTTTTCAAACAGATTTTAAATCAGCATATAAAGCTACAAAACATATCCCATTTTACCAAAACTTCATTTTCAATAATAAGGAAGTTACCCATGCAATCCCACTCGATCTGGGACACACTAAATACTACTATAAGCTATACTAAATACTAGATACACAATACTTACAAAGTCAAGTTTTAGAAGAAATATACTCTGCAAATGTGCACAAATAGCCTAACTAAATAAAATATTAGAAGAAAGGAATTTATGAAATAAAATATACTGATAAATATCAGCAGATGTATGCACCAGTAGAAGGACAGATGGAAGTACAATGGAGGAGTTCTATGGAAAACTGCAGGAACTGCTGGATGAAATAAGAGAGACAAATTCAAAAGTAATATTAATGGGGGACTGGAATGGTAGAGTCGGTAATGATACGAATAAGGGACTGGGCTGCTTGGGAGCATACGGAGAAGAAACGTTAAACGGAAATAGTTGGAAAATGATTGATTTTTGTTGATCTCCTAAGAGGGCAGAGAGATACACCCTTGTCGGGGAAGAGAGAAATGCGAAGAGTATAATAGACTACATAGTCTATACCCAAAGTATGAAAACTAATATACGAAACATAAAGACACAAAAAGAGGCTGAAATGGGAACTCAACACAGATTGCTAACGGCAGAACTCCAAGAACAAATTAACACAGAACAACAAATAGCTGAGTATCATAAAATAGCAATCAGCAAATTAAGAAACGAGAAGAAAAGAGCAGAATACCAACAGAAAACGAATGATCTACTAAAAAGACATGACCAGGAAGAAATGACACTAGAAGAGACTTGGAGAATTTTCAAGGAAATTATTTATAATTCTGCACTAGAAGTATGTGGTCAAATCAGATACAGGAAAAAACAGAAAAGAACGAAATGGTGAACTAAGGAAATACAAAAGGAAGTCAAAAAGAAAAAGATGCGTGGAGAAAATGTTTTAACAAAGGAACAGCAATACAAAGAACAATATGTTAAAATAAGAAATGAAGTTAAGAAGAGCAATATAAAACAAATAACAGGAAATTTTGGAACCTAATAAGATCAATGAATGGAAAGAAAAAGAAAGAAATAAAACCAATTAGGAATACCGCGAATGAACTAAAAACAAGAACAGAAGATATACTTGAAATATGGAAAGAATTCTTCACGAAAAATTCACAGACGCAGGGGATCATACAGATTTATTGCCAGAATCAGGAACACGAAATGAATATAATGAAGAACTTGAAGAGATAGATATGGAAGAGGTAGAGAAAGCCCTGAAAAGAATAAAAACAGGAAAAGCCTGCGGTGCGGATAATATAGAACCGGAAATGGTAAAATGGTTCGGACAGGTGGGAAAGGATCCTTGACATCTTTTGTAAGGCAAGGCGAACGAACACAATTCCCGCGGATTGGGAAAATAACCTCATCACTCCCATATATAAGAAAGGCGATCAAAGTCAGTGCGAAAACTATAGGGCAATATGTCTATCGGCAGTATATTTTAAGGTCTATACCAAAATAATAGCGGAACGACTTACACATTTAGTGGGAGACAAACTGGGAGAAGAACAAGCAGCCTATAGAAAAGGGAAACCAACGAACGATAATATTCACATAATTAAAAACATCATAGAACGTAAAATTGAGACAGGTGAGGAAATCTACTTCAATTTCATAGACTTGCGAGCAGCCTTCGATACAGTAGATATAGGGAGTATACCATAGATATCTGTCTAGAGAAACTAGAGGTTCCAAGAAAAATGCGCTAAATAATCAATAGTCTATATTGTCAGGTTAGGGGGATAGTACAAGTGAATGGAAAAAATCAGCAGATTTTGAAATGCAAGTGGGAATAAAACAAGGAGACAGCTTAAGTCCATTAATATTTATTATAGTAATGGACAGAATCCTGCAAAATACGAGAAAACGCACCGAAACTGTGAAGACACTGTTAGGATATAACAGACTAGAACCTGTAGCTGCGAATGCATTACTGTACGCCGATGATCTGGCACTAATAGCTGACAGTTATGTGAAAATGGAAGAATTAACAAAAATATGGACAGAAGAAATAGAAAAGATGAAGATGGAAATAAACGTAGAAAAAGCAAACTAATGGTGATAAATAATAAAGAGCCAACCAGTAATCTAATAATTAAATTAAACGATAAATAAGAAGAAATTGTCGACGCATACGAATATTTAGGTACTATTATATCGAAGGATGGAAAAATTGATCTAGACATAGCAAAAAGAGGACGATAAGCCACAAACATATACTACGCTCTGAATCAAACCATCTTTGGAAAAAAGAAATAGAACCCAAGATCAAACAGATAGTATACAATGCAGTAGTAGCCCCCACAATAATGTACGCAAGTGAGTCCTGCTCAATGCAGCAAAAACACGAAAGCAAAATAACAGCTATGGAAATGAAATTTTTGAGAAAGATCGTGGGGAAAACAAAAATGGACAGAATAGAAAACGAACAGATAAGGAATATGATAAATCAACGAGATATACTAAAAAGAATTGAAAAATGTCAACTGAATTGGTAGGCCACATAATTAGAATGGAATAAAAGAGTTTAACAAAGAAAATAATAGAAGCCAAAAATAACGGGAGAAGAAAAAGGGAAGACCAAGGAAAAAATGGATTGACAGGGTGAACGAATTGGGACGAAAGCGAGGAAAGACCATAGCAGAAATTAGAAAAATGAGTACAGACCGGACACGATGGAAAGAATGGATTAAATCGTCGTAAGATCCAAAAATAATCCGACGCTGAAAGGCATAAGGATTGACGAGAAAAAGAAGAAGAAGATAAATATCAGGAACCAGATCAAAGGAATATATAAAATGAACAATTTAAAAATACCGAACAACACGCTACCACTGCGCCACTGGGAATGAATTTTTATACACAAATATCCTAGAAAAACAAGTATCTCGGTTTGTATATGAAAACGGAAGTAGTAAAACAGCTAAATAATGCTTCCTATTGATACCGTGATACTGGCATATATTCAGTCAGTTTATGTAAATTTTACACTCTAATATCCGCTCCTTGGTTACAACTCAGTTGCCGAAATACAGATATAGATATCCAAAACAAAGCGGTAAGGGTGAGCACTGTTTTGGCCGTTTCATTTGTGTTATTCTAAACTAAACTAAAACCAAGTATATATGGCAAGTCGAGCGCTGCAGTCGTTTTGTTATGTACAGTTAGAAGCAAAATACGGTTATTGTAACATATTTGTACAAAAAGAACTTTTTGGTGTTTATAGTCCAATAAGTAATCGTAATCACATCGAATTATAGTCATAATTTAACTATAGTTTTGTTTGTTTTATTTGTTTTCATACAATTCACTTACAGTTCTGAATTCTGAATAGGACTGTACAAGTGCCAACATCGAGGGCGAGCAAGGTGTGCGGCAAAGAGACTGTAAATTAGTTGGCATCTTTTTCCTTCGCCAATTTGACTTGGTTTTACTGTACAGGCATTCCTACTTTTCTTGTAAATTTCTTAATCTATCTATAACCCATCCCTCGTTTCTTTTCGATATAATTCAGTAAAATTCGATTCTCACAAATACAACCTGGCCGAACCTTACTATCATATACATGTCTTTAATTGCCTGTTATCCTATCTCTAATTTTTTTAACTCAAAACGACGGCGTTTAAGTGAAATTGTCAAATTCTTTCCTATATTCATACATACTAGGTATACCTACATATGTACAAAATCTCACAAGATGCTTACTCAAGGATTCTCGCTACTTGTCTTTGTTTCAAGTGGAGACGCGGGCGCCGATGCTCCACTTTGATCTTTTGAGGTCTTTCTAGCTTTCCGCTGGGTTTGATGAAGAAAAATCTGTGGAATAGGTTAATCGCGAGTTGATGACAAAAAAAGATGTTTAAGCGATTCACCTTTATGAAAGGACCACAAAAACTTCCAATTTACCATATCACGGCAAGAGCAAAATCCGCTAGGACAAAATGCGATCAGTCAAGTGGTTCTTTAAGGTGTAATATACTGGAAGATTTGATAAAGTGCAGTGGAAGTTTTGAGTAATTTCATTGTTTGCTTTGGTAATTATGAAATTATTATTAGTAACTTTTTTAAGGTGATTTGGTGTTTCCTGAAATTTCTTTGAACGCTCTTTTCACAAGAAGAATTTATTATTATTATTATTCATTTATTATTATTATTATTAATTAATTATAATTATTATTAATTAATTATAATTATTATTAATTAATTATAATTATTATTAATTAATTATAATTATTATTAATTAATGCAACAAACATATTTAAAATATATCTCCATCTTGGAAACCCTTGCGTTAATTATAAAAATGATTGCGATTTTGCATTAGGAAAATCTAGGTAAACCAAGCAGTTACCAGGCATACAGGTAAAAGGACTGATTTCCAAACCTGCAGCATAATCTTTATGCTATCGGTTTATACGCTTCGTACCCGGACTAGTCAAAATTAGGTTTGTAAGTGGGTAATTCTAAAGTATAGTAATATAAGGTGATGAAGAACACGGAAGAAAACCTAATACCATTGAGAAAATATTTAGTTCTGCAGATATCATGCAATGTCGAAAGTTAGGATTCATCCATAAAAAGCTTAGCGCAAAAAGATTGCAAACGCCGTAGTCCCGGAAAAGTTATCATATTGTAAAAGTGATTTTAGAAGACACTATGTATAAGGATATGTTTGAAGAAATAGTAACGGAAGGTGTGTGAAGTAACGAATAGAGATCCTACTTCTGTATTGAACTTGTTTCAGAAGAAATAGGTTTCAAACTCGGGAATACAATTTCTACCAGATGTCAACTAATTGTTGCAGATGCTATGGAATGCGATCAGGAAGCACCAGAAAGAGTTGATTATCATAAATGATACCAAACCAAATTATATGAATTTGGATTAGATATTCGAATATCTTGTAGTTGAGTCGGGTAGAAATATATTAGATTATCGTGATAGAAGGAGTAGATTAGCTTAAGTATTTTGGAAATTCTTTTGCCTGTGACACTCTCCAATTAAATGCGTGGAACGCGATTTCGAAGTGCGTGTAACGAAAATGCTAGAAAAGCACTGTAAAGTGCCTTATTGGTCCTGATCTTACACGGAAAGATCTTCAAATTTATTATTTTAAAAATTTGTACACCAAATCAAATGGTTATATTTTTCATAATTTGTCGCGCAAACCTATCTACCTAGTTTTATTTAAATCGGTGAGTTACGTCTGAGGAACTTCCCTTGTTAGTGAAAGAAAACTCAGAGACTGCACCTGTACGTGCTGAAAGACGGGCAGCACTTAAGCACTCAGTTTAAGTTGTTAGGACAGAGTCTATGCTTGTCACTCCTTAAGAACATCTCCTTGTCCTGAAAAAGATATATTATCCCCGAAGGCCTACGGACAAAATATAATCGTTAACTAAATAGAACGTGAAATGCAAATTCAAAGCAATCGCACTAGTTTCTCAAGAAAACTAATAGAACATAACGGACTGATTTTCCATACTACAATAACAACAAATCTTTGTATGTGTTATATCTTTACAAACACATAAAGATGAAAAGTAGCGCCATGAAAAGAAACATTAACAATATACAAGACAGTCACCAGCAATTTGAAAGGAACATACGAATCAACGAATATTTGATGGAAAATCGACTGAATAATCATGGAAGGAGCCTAAGATAGGGAAAGTAATTAAACTTCGAAGATTGAGCTGATGCAGGATAACACAGGAAGAAGTAAATTATGAGGCAAACCAGAACAAGCTCAGAGTTTGACGAACACTAGACAGTTTCACCGGTTTTCCTTCTTCTGTCTCTAGGAATACTTCAGGTATCCAAATCTGTGCACATCTTCGTTTAAAAGGAAGATACACCGTGACGTAATCAAATATAAAGAAGGAAAGACTTTAGAAAGCAGAAAAGGCGAAAGGCCAAAACTGTAACTAAGATGCGTAACCACCCAAACTCAGTGGAACTGTAAGAAAAAGAGAGAATTTCTTCTAGGAGATTCATAGATTTTGTTTAAAGTCTTAGTATTCTAGGTATGTACATAGCGACAATAGTTGTACATAAAAATTCAGTGCTAAGCGACCCATTGGAAATGGTCTAACTTGCAAATTAAAGGTGAAAGATATACGACCCGGTTTAAACAAATTAAGCATAAACCTGAAAGTACAAGGACGATTTGTAAAGTATGTTTCGTTTGATTATTTAGAAAAAGCACCAATATATGAAGAGGTTCTTATTATATACAACTTAAAGCTACTACTTCCAGCTATTTTTCTACATAATTGCCACTAATATTGAGACATTTGTCACAGCAATAAAGCAGCTTTTTAATGCCCTCTTCATAAAGCTCTGCCCCCTGTGAATTAAGCCATACTGTAACATTATCCTGTAGCTCTTCATTTGGGGGAAAAGACACTCACACACAATTTTCTCTACGACATTGCCCAAAAGTTCGTCCGTCACTCCATTTTCAATCCGAGACATTAGTTCGTCCTTCTCCGAACATACGGCACCATTTTGAAACAACACTGTCATTCATAAACAGAACAAAGTTCACAATGAATCTCAGGAGCTTGCATACTCGTTGCACGCAGAAATCGGATAGCAGCACGCAGTTCACAGTCGGCGCGATTTTCACTTGCAGCAACCATTCTAAACGACCAAAATAGCACCAAAGAATATCCGAGCAATTCTCCCACTAACACCATCAGACGTCGATATCCCTACTCCTCTGCTCACTAGGCGGGAACGGAATTTACTTTACGAATCACCCTCGTAGATTGCTGAATTCAAGGATATAAATGGATAAAAACCTGCCAACAAGCCCCTGATTTTTATACTATTCCCACGAAATTATTTTTATGAACGACACTATGATTTCGTATCGAAAATGACATAGATTTAGCTCGAAAAAGAAAAGGCAACGTATAATATATTCGAATGTGCTTGTGTACTTGACTACAACTAAGCGATAAGTGAACGAAATTTCCACACGGAAAAATCACACGAGATGCGGTACTACTTCATAGGCGGGGTCCTCGAACGATGTATTTTATTACTGATCCATGGATGCAGATTGGAACGGGTTGCTCGATAGAGTCTTATAATAACTTCGACCTATCGTAGATTTTTTTTAATATGAGTCTAACCTTAATCTATGGTCAGCCCAGAAATCTTGAAGCTAAAAACTATAAATCTCTGAGGATGGACTGCACAGATTGTCACTGGCGAGGCTCTTGACCCTTCATGGAGCTTGCGGACTTAGAGATATGCTCGAGGTTTGCGTTCAACCGCATGCTTAACAACATTAGGACACACCCTCAACTTCGCAGGGCTTTAGCAAACCTATATGTCTCCGAGAAAACACTCTGCCTACATTTTCGCAATTTGCCAGAACTTGTTCCTTTCTCTGACTAGTCTCCTCAACGTCCATCTTCCAGAGTTTAGGCGTACGTTCGAGCTACATGCCTTGATATCTTAATTTACACCACGATTTTCATTGATAGTGATTGCAACGACTTTAATGTAGTTGTACTCCCACTAAATCATCGGTAAACTTCTCACCACACAATTATCAATGAAATCGGGTGACACGTGTTTCGCTAGCAACGAAGCAAGCATCTTCAACCGTAACTTCCCGAATAAACCGTGTACACAGTAGAATAATGAAATCACGGTTCATACGGTTTGAAGATATTTGCTGCTTGTGAAACACGTGTCACCGGATTTAATTAAATAATTGTATGATGAAGAGTTTCTCTGATCCTAATTAGTTAGGGAATGTAAAATCATTGGACTCCCACTTGTGCTCTTCAGTTAGCGTTCGCCTTTTATCTTCGTGTAGAAGTGCAAAAATTTCAAGGCAATATGACTGATTATCATTTTGCAGGATATTCGCCTTGTATAAATGTTCCGTTTATTCGTATTCCAAATTTACAGATATCTACAGATATACCTGAAAAAGTTCCAGTAGCTTCTTGTGTAATAGTTCTCTTCTATTGTATTTAATCGTCCTTTACTTCTTGACTTTTATCATTATCCATATTATCCATATTAACTTGACGTATCTAAGATTTGCAATGTCCTCCGCTTTCAGCTCCTTTAGGGTCATTATAATGTAATTAATGAATATTATCTGTAGCTCGATTTTCATTTTTGCTACCGGAAAAAACACGAATATCGTATCCTAAAGCAATTCTCCTACAAACTGTCGGGCATAAGCTTTTTAGTCAGTTCTGTGCTTGTGTAATACAAACATATTGGAAACTTTATTGATAAAGAAAAATAAAACGGAATAGCGGAATAAGAATAGCGAACTAAGTCTCAAAAGTTCCACCTGACAAAGTATAGATTTTCCGGTGAAAAAGAAGCAGATGACACTTTATTTATTAACTGACTAACGTGACCTTTCCGCCCCATTGATTACTTACGGCGAGACCAAGAAAACCAACTGCTAACACCCTTGGAATTGACCCATACTTAGAATCGAGTAGCATGTGTACACTCTCATGATTGTTGTAGAAAAAGTTAGTGTATGGGTTTTATATCCGTTTAGAATTAATTTGTTACGACGATATCTGTAATCCTGATAAAGTCATTGATGTGTAGATTTAAATACATCGTAAAGAAAGGAGGACGCGATATGGAACCTTACTGCAATTTTTGCAATACTGTCAGGGAAAGCAAAATTGTAGTACTTCATCGTCACGTTGACTAACCAACATAATTTTCATAATTTCTATCGTATTATATTGGGTATTCTTGACTTACCTACTTTGGTTTATGGTAACTTTTTAAATTAACTGATTTATCTGCAAAATTTGATCTCTTTCATTTAACCTCAACGACCTTAAAATATGATTTCGACGATCAACAACTTTACACAAAATTATCTTCTCAAAACCTCATCAGCAGCATAAAAAGACTGTGCACGACGATCGAAAAGGAGTAGAAAAAACAGCCCAATTCAAAGGGTTTCGGTTTTCTTTGCGTCGACAAACCACTTAGGCGTTATACCTATGTTGTACCGACGTATGCATCGCGTAAGTATTGGTACGCACAAAACGTTGAGCACACAAAATTATAATCCCTTCTTAGAGTGGCCGATGTGGCAATCAAAGAGTACCGCTCTTCATTGTTCGAAGAAGGGTAATTAGAGGAAACGCCGACGTTTTAGCGAGGCAAAGGGCACACAACACAGCGGAGATTCGATAAAGAGGAGAGAGGGCTTCGCGATGGCAAACGTTGGATGGATCTGGTTACCTTGACGATGCTATACACATGTATACGCACAGGATGAATACACAATAACTGTAAAACCGCGCTGATTTAGTATTGTGTGCGTGTATATGGCGTACGTAGTTGGTTTATGCAACTACCTCCGCCCTGTGGACGCGATTGTGGTCGTGAGATTTGAATGGCAAAAGCGGAGGAGACAGATACGCCGCATCCGGTAATGACTGGGACGAAAGGAGCTTACGGATTTTTTTTTTGTACGGCACGACCAGGAATGAACTTAATCCAACTTGCATTGGTGCAAATGGAGATATGTATTATGTGAGAACATTGGTAGCAGAGAGAGAACGATGGTGGCTGCAATTATAGATATTAATTATTGAGTCTAATTTGGTATTTGATTATTATCAATTATGACACAGGGGAAAGATTAATTTCAGCCAGTTAAAATAGGAGCTGCATATACATATATATGTAGGGGAAGGTGGGGTAAGTTGGCGACCTTAAGAAAAAGGACAAATAGAATGCAAACTTCTGCATATTAAATAGTACAAAAATATTCATATATGTATAATATGATCCTAATCTGTTAGACACCTAGCATATTATTCCCATAAAACCATGCATTTTATAAAAGAAAAATAAATAAAAACACACTGCATTATCGTCATCTTACCCCACGGTTGGGTCAGATGACTAACCCGATGGGGTAAGACGACTAATCAATCAAGGTGTGCTCAAATCACAAATAAACTGCCCAATACTTCCACACGATGAGCAGTTTTCATGCCACCATAAGTTGCATTGGTCATAAAGGATAGGCATCAAAGTTATAATGCGACATTTTACCTTCTTTCTGGTGCTTGAGCTTGACCGGTCATATTTTGGCAGGGGTCTTATTTCCCATGGTGACTTTGTTTTTGACGTTTACATTCCTACGTCGCGATAGGCCAGGTGTTGGATTTTCTGGATCAATAGTTTCGATCTCTTCGTTACTGAAATTATTTTTCAAATACGTCAATGGTTCCACGTCAGAAAAATCCCAATCGCTATCTTCTAAATTATGAGTTTCGGTAGTCTTTGTTAAGGACGCATACGAATTCGTCAACTTGCCCCGGGCGGCACACTGAACAATGTTTTCATATTTGTGATTCACGGAACACTTTAATTTTGGCGAAATACGATATAACAAGCTTAGCACTAACGGATACTACAACCCAAGATTCCCTCTTATCTTAAAATAGTGAAAAATCCTTAGTTGGTACCAGCCGAAAATAATAACACTAACGGTAGAATTTGACAAACAGCCCATAACACCCTTAACTCATTCTTCAGGGGCACCTAATTTCTGCTAGTTACACTTCAGCACCCACAGAATGCCAACGTAAATATCACCGATCATATATTTGTTTTACATTTTGCCCAAACGATCGTTCGTTGTCTAACCCACCTCGCTATCTTACCCCACCTTCCTCTACATATGTAGCTATCCTTGATTTCAGTTCAAACTGGTGAGAAAATGTGGGTTCTTATGGTAAAAAGTGATTTTGAACTCCACGTAATTTCTGGCCATTATTCATTTTGGAATAACAGCACTTTCGAATGCTATGTTTGTCTACAGATTGGAGGCGATAGAGATGTCAGAATTATGCTACGCCGATGACAATTTTCGGCAAGAATGGCAAAGACCTACAACATAACATAAACGCATACGTTGAGGAACTGGAAAGATACAATATGAAAACAAGAAGAACAAGAAGACAGTGATTATAGGGCCAATACCAATATCGTATAAAGATAGATGGCCAAAGAATTGAGCAAATAGACAGATTTACATACCTGGGAGGTTGATTATTCAATGCCATAAAATTTAAGTTTTTAAATAAGAAAGAAATTCCAGCAGGAGTCAAGGCGGAAATAGTAAAGAAAATACTAAAATCAATCCTATCCTGTAACTCTGAAATTTGGAGTACAACGGATACACTAATAAGTAAATTAACGAATACAAAGATGAGATTTTTGCGAAAATATACAAGCCAAAATCAGAAGGGACAGGATAAGAAATAAAATATATATTGAGCAACCATAACTTAGGATTAACTGCTCCATGGGCAATACTGAGGTCATGAGAGAAACAAGCCATGCTTTTAATACAAACTTTAATGTCAATGTAAGAATGTGTAACATTGTTCAAAGCATAGTAACCAATGGAAATAATTTCGAAAACAACTGACAAGACTGCTATCACTGGAATAATGGGTAAGCTGTTGCAGTAGGTCTTCATAAGTGCAGCAAACGCGGGTATCATTGAGTATACCTAGTATATCAAATAAAAAAATTAACACAACTACATACGTACCAACCCGCCCGGTATAGGTTTTGACTCGGACCGTTCGTTAGTGGTAGGGTTGATTTTCCTATCAACTTTCTTCAACTTTCCGGGGTCTATTTATTAGTTGCACGTGAAAGAAATCCACATTCCAACAAACTACAGAAGAAGAGAAACACATCGCTAATGAGCACGGAAAAGTTACGACTGGGAAATTTTTCGCGATAGTCGATCGGGATGAATGTGCTTGGCGGCGATATGGTCATACATAAACTACAATTCTTTGTTCCTTGTAGCAGCGCTGTTTTGAAATGAAACGAAATGGATCCTTTATTTAGAAGTAAGGCAAATACTGTATTATTTGCAAAAAGCAGACTGCCAAGGCATCCTCCAAACTGTAATATTATATGTGAAGCCTATCGGGCGTTGTCTATTTATTTTCTTAAAGTAAACAACTATACAAGAAATCTTTCAACAGTAATAGAGAAAAGACGACTCTAGGTTTGTACAAAGCAAATTTTTCGAAAACAGTTGGCTCAAAATCAGTAGAAGTTGGAATGATGAAAATAAGTTTTATTGTTATGTTATTGCCTTGTTGGATTTCGGTTCTTTCAGAGCAGGCAATGGGTAACCTTTCACGATGCGGCCGCTAGAATTTTTATGCTGCGAGTAATCTTGAAAAATATACATTTTTGTACTATCCTTATGAAGTAAGTTTGACGGGCTGTACTAATTTGCAACGGAAAATTTCAATGGCGGGTCGGACAAATCTTACTCGAGGACCGCATGTGACTCGTGGGGCAGGGATTGCTCATGTCTGTTTTAGAGTATGTGAAGAACATGCTAAAAGTACACAAATAAAGTCGTAACTGCACATCAGCATAACAATTTCTGACAATCCTAGGCATTCATACCTATTCCAGATCGAGTTGATACTATACGGCTGATGGGAAATCAGATCTGTGTTGTCGTATCATCGTTCTTAAGTAGGGCTGTCTATATGTACCATCTGCGTCTACAGTGCCAACAAAGCTTTGAAAAAGAATGAACAGTTTTATGTAACTTCTACGTACTAAAGTAAGAGGTCAATAGCCCATACGAGTATACATATATGGTATCAACTCGACCTGGAGAGGCTATAAAGTAAAATAATAGAGACTATTACATAGACTATAGTTGTATTAATTGTTTTAGATTACTCTTGCTGTACCCCATCTTGTCACCGTGGTAAAATAATTATTTCTTCAAAAAGAGTTACTAATTAACGGGAAATACTTATAATTTCTTTCATCTCTTGTACCCAATTTTTACCAAAACTGTCCAACAATTCCCTAGGTTTTTGTAAACCTTGCACCACTACTTGTTTTTATTTACTTCCTTTTTGTCCCTTTTCTTGTTTATCCACGCCTTCGTTAGAAATCCTTTAAAGTACTTCACCATTCTCCATTTAGTCCAGGTGTTCCAACCAAACCAGACGAAATTTATTCATTGCTTAGATTATTTGCGTGGTTTACGAATCGTTGTTTTAGTTTAACTTCGTAAAATAATTTATAACTGATTACAGCTCGACGGCAGTGAACTGGGCAAACGTCTGGGACAATGGTGTAGAATGAAACATTTACCCGAAATGAAGACCCAACTAGTGCTAGCCGGCTCTCCCCTACCTACTAATACGAGGGCGATTCGTAAAATAAGTTCCGTTTCCGCCTAGTAAACAGAGGAGTGGGGATATCCGCGCGATCGCAGCGATGAGGTGTAGTCTGGTTCAATAGGAGTCTGGCAGTGCTAATGAGAGAATTATTCGGGCATTCTTGCGTGCTATTTTGGTCATTAAAATTAGTTGCTGCAATGCAAAGTCACAGCGACTGTAAACTGGGTGATGTTTTCCGATTTCTGTGTGCAAAAACTTGAAGACTGCTGAGATTCATTGCGATCTTTATTCTGTTTATGGTAAAAATGTCATGAATGGCAGTGTGGTTAGATGATGGTGCCGATGTTTCGCGAAGAATGATCTAATGTCCATGATGAAGAAGGGAGTGGAAAGCCAACTGTTGTGACGAACCAACTTTGGGGTAATGTCGAAGACAAAATTCGTGAAAATCGGCGATTCACAATCACAACGGTTTGAGAGCGATGGGGAGCTGCAGGACAAGTGTTACGGCATGATTTCATTCACAGTCGTCGGAGTTCTATGAAGAGAGCATTAAAAAGTAGTTCATTACTATTACAAATGTCTCAATCTTAATGGCAACTATGTAGAAAAATAGCTGAATATAATTGCATTAAGTTGTATACAATAAAACCTCTTCATGTATTGGTGCTTTATAATAACCAAACGGAATTTCTTCACGAATCTTCCTCGTAATTCTCACAGATTTTGTTGTGTTAAATTTTGCCGATTGTCGCGGATGCCATGCGAATAAATCGCAGATCCCTGAGGGTTCACGGACCACTATTTGGGAGCCATTGATCTACATAAATCCTTGTGGAACATTTTTACCTTTCTGTTTGCGTTTGTATGCTACTATATTCATCGTCAAAAGGTTCACAATAATGTACAAATTGCTTTACTGGAAATTTGGTAATAGGGGTTAAGATACCTTCAATTTTGACTTGTAGCACATTGATGGAATAATTTTCGTTAAACCGTAACAGACTTAATAAATAAAAATCGTAAATATCCGATAATTACATTACAAAATATGATACAACTAGCTCTAGGTAATTAACGTTCGATTACTTTTCATCAAAGTTCCTTTGCTTATTTTTTTCACTTGCATTATTGAAATTAAAAATTCCTTGGACATTTCCCATAAAACTACCCTCACTTTATTTCTCCCCTTATTTTTATGCACCATACATATAGTTTCAAGCCGTTACAGTTCTACCCCGTTCTGCTTTATGCTATATTATTCGGTTAATTGGACCGACCTATTTGAAAAGTTATGCAGTATTTTTTAATACTATTTCCAGGGGAAAATGAGAAATTAGTACTTAAGCGCATGCAGGGGTTATACGTCAAAGCAAAATAATATTCATTTACGCTGCGTATGTAGAACTCGCCGGGTCATTTGCATTTAGAGTATTAGAGAATTAACTAGCAGTAAATGAAAAATGGATCGATCCCTTACAGAAACTAAAAAAAAATTATATAATATATAGTTAGTTCGAGTTATGTAATAAAATAAGTAGGTATGTTCTACGAATTTGGCTCTAGTTCAATTGCTTAAATCTTATAGGTTACACTATTGAATAAAAAGTCTTGATAAATTTACGCAGCCATCCCGTACAATATTGTTTAGTATACTTTAGCTACTTGACTAATACAACCGTAATACGTACGTATTTTCGTACCGCAGATTTTCCAATTATGGAAGACTCGACTAAATCACAAAGAGCTATCATTTTTTGCTTTATTTAAAGAGGGCGTGAAACTTCCAGAAATCGTTTAATGTCTGCAAAGTGTAATTGGAGAGTCTACAAAATATAGAACTTCAGTCTATCGATTGGTCGATTATGACATAACGCCACTAGATGACTGTCCACACAGTGGACGGTCGAGCACCTTTGTAAATGAAGGAAACATTACTACCTTAGAGAACCTACTGAAATAATTTAACTATTCGTGAAGTTAGTATTACTATAGGAATAGGTACACGATCGATTCATGAGATTCTACACTAACGGTTGGGCGTGAACAAGATATCTGCCTGTTAGGTACCAAGGGTGTTACAACCGGAACAAAAACTCAATATTTCCGACATACATATGCCGCCTACTTCAAGAACTTTTAATACATTGCGACGACTAATTTTGGCAATGGTTAATAACTGCTGATGAAACATGGGTATCCAAATTCAGTCCTAACATCGGAAATAAGTCTAAAAAATGGCGCAAACCAGAAGGGGGTCCCCCGCTTAACCTTCCTATACTCACGTCAAAAATGAAACACGTATACTATACTATATAAATCGGTCTCAGAGACCGTATGCGTGAGTATAGGAAGGTTAAAGCACGTACAGTTCCGTCGGTAGTATAGGCACTGCGTACTGTATTCTGCTGTTGCGATGGGACTATTTCTATGAATTATCTAACGAAAAGTACCACAATTAACGCGGAATATTATTATAATCTTTTGACTGACCCATTGCGGCAGGCGCTTAATAAGAGAATGCAAGATATTTAAAACAATTTTGACTGAGAATTGCTCCACCCCATTTGCCAGGTCTAGCACCTAGTTATTTTCATCAGTTCCCATATTTAAAGGAACCACTACGAAGGGTTCAATTTGAGACCTTAAATGAGGTAATGCTTGCTATAAATCGGTGAATTGCAGAGACTCGTTAAAGATTCTTTTTAAAAATAGTCTCACGTTCAATTAAAAACTGTTTTATTACTTTCTAAAATATCCGCGTTTCAGATTTATAAACTTTTGCATGCGTTGAAACCAGTTATCGAAACATTTTTTTCCACTCCGAAGTTGGTATCTCAAAAACATAGTTTTTGAAGGCTTCGACTGCTTCTTGAACTGTTGAAAATCGCTGTCCATACAATTTTTGCTTGCGATTCGGGAACAGAAAGAAACAGTTAGGCGCTAAATTGGGTGAACACGGGCATTGAAACATTACTTGGTTGTTTTGCTCCTCCTAACAATCAATTATTTGACGTGCGGTGTGAGAGCTAACATTGTGATGATGTAGAATAATGCGATGTTTCCGATTGGTTTTCCTGATTTCGTCGATAACTTCTGGCAAACAGTTCTTCGATCCTCTAAAGTAGGTATGGGCAACCTTTGACATGTTGTGGGCCAAACTTTAGTGTGCAAATACGTTCGCGGGCCGCGTTTAAAAGTAGTACATTTTAAAGTAGTGTTGTAGTGTTCATAATTTTTTGCGATAGATATCAGACATGAAATAATACGACAATGTTATTATAATATCAATT
Organism: Chrysina gloriosa; assembly: GCA_038088585.1. Lineage (NCBI taxonomy): Eukaryota > Metazoa > Arthropoda > Insecta > Coleoptera > Scarabaeidae > Chrysina > Chrysina gloriosa. The sequence goes on along the minus strand of CM076095.1, from coordinate 21,606,020 downwards.
TATGAAAATAACAAAATGAAATAATAACATTATAATTAAATCGTTAAATTTGGAATTGTTACAAACTACGAAAGTTAAATAGCGATACCGAAATCAATGAGACACTTGAGCTTGAACTTGGGAAACTAATCCATCGATGTTTGGATTAATTCCACTGATACAAAGACGTAAAGAATTTTCCAAATTATCGTCAGTCAGCCTTGTACGATATTTCGATTTATTAACTTTCATCGGTGAAAAGAACTGTTCGCATTTATAAATACTGCCAAACGCACAAATCAATCTTCTTGCGAATTTTCTAAGCTGCGGAAAATTGTCTTCTTCGAGGTATTTTTTGTAGAAATCACACAACTCCACGTCTTCAAATTTAGATTTTAGGAGTGAGTTTTCTTGAATCTCGATCAACTCCATTTGCAAGTGCATTGGAGCATTTTGTACATTACTTTCTGTTGGAGTAGCAAATAAATTGAAACAGTCTTCCATGTTTCTGAAATCGCTAAATCTGTTCGAAAATTGCTCCGACAGTACCTTGAGTTCTTCAGCATATTGAGCATAAGCAATATTCTCATACGCAGAGAGCGTGGTGAAATGGTAACTGTTTCCAGACAGCATCTGTGCCTCCCACAAACGGATTTTATTCTGAAACGCTTTCAAATGGCTGTACAAATCATTAACTAACTGTCCTTGTTTTTGAAGTTTCAAATTTAAATCAATCAAATAGCCAGCAAGGTCGACCAGAAATGCTAAGTCACATATCCATTTTGGGTCACTCAATTCAGATAGTGGTTTATCTTTTATTTGCATAAAGTCTTTTATCTCATTTATAAGCTCGTAAAACCGTTTCAGCATTTTCCCTTTGCTTAGCCATCTGACTTCAGAATAATATGTTACGTCGTCATATTCGGCTGATTTCATCCAAAAACGCCTTGAATTGACGATTGTTAAGCCCTCGGGATCGAATAAAATTGATGGTTTTTACTACCACATTCATAACATTCTGGAGTCGAATGGACTTAAACACAAGTTCTGTTGGTGGATAATGCAGTGAAGGACTATCAAATCATCTTTTGCACATTTAATTCAGTTGCTTTTTCGTTCAAAATTCCGATGAAACCTTTACGTGAGCCGACCATAGAAGGTGCACCATCTGTGCATACTCCAACTAATTTTGACCATGGCAAGGCAAAACTTGTAAATACCTTTTGAACTTCATTAAAAATGTCCTCTCCTGTAGTGGTTCCTTTTAGCGGCTGTAAAGCAAGCAATTCCTCAGTAACAGTGAACTCTTTATCAACACCTCGAATAAATATAGCCAGTTGAGCTGTATCCGACAAATCGGTGCTCTCGTCTAATGCTATGGAAAATGATTCAAAACCAGCCATACGGTCAGTCAATGTTGCTTTTATATCATTAGCCATCATTTCTATACGTCGGACAACAGTTCGTCTTGACAAACTAATTTTTTCAAATTCATTTTTCTTTTCAGGACACAAAACACTGCAAACTTCTAACATACACTCCTTGATAAGTTCGCCTTCGGAAAATGGTTTTAATGACTTTGCCAATTTTGAACTAACTATAAAGCTAGCTTTCACAACATTATCAAGTAGTGTTCTTTGTTTATGAAACATTTGCTGCTGCTTTTCCAAATTTGCAGTAAGCTTCTGGATTTTGTCTTTTCTTATTTGTCCTGTCAGCGAGTGCAGCGTAGGATGCTTAGTTGAGTAATGCCTCTTTATATTGAATTCTTTCATCACTGAAATGGATTCATTACACAGCAAACAAATAGGCTTACCATTGTGCAAGATAAAAAGAATTCTTCAGTCTATTTTTCTTGAAACTGGCGACCCTCTGCATCTACTTTTCGTTTCTTTCCACCAGACATCATTTTCGTATACAAAATATAATTAGAAAGCAGCCAAGATGCACACAAAGTCACAAAGCTAATTGACGGCACTAGCAGTTCGCGAGGATATCGCTTGTCGAAGTTATCACCTCGGTAGCTCAAGTAGAACTGAAGTAAAGTTCGGGCCATCCACCATCCACCCGCTTATATAGGCAAAATGAAGGAATGATCTAGAATCGTCTAGTGTAGAACAGTTGAGAAGAAATAATCTTTTGTTGCGCCGCCAGTGAGGCGGCAAACATCGAAGGCTTTGATGTTTGCCGCCTCACTCTTTGATGATCGCCGACACTCGGCTTACTCGCTTATTTGATTCCGTGAGTTTGAGTAAGTAGTGTAATTTTAATTTTTTTTTTAATTAGGTTTTTCAAAATGTCTCGCGGGCCGGATCAAATCATACAGCGGGCCGGCTATTGCCCACCGTGGCTCTAAAGGAATGATTGCGACACGTCTAATACGACGGAAGAAACAAGCGACCATTCTCTTGCAAGTGCTTCATGAACGAACAACTTTTGTGGAATTCAGTTAACAATCGGTCTTAGTTTCCGGTTCATACGAATATATCCAACTTGGTCACCTGTTACGATGTTGTCCATGAATTTTGCCTTTCGTCGGTCGAATTCTTTGGTGATTTCCTTACACCGTTTAATATGAACTTCGGCTGAATTATGCGGAATCCATCAGGAACAGATCCTTTCCATAGCTAAATGCTCATGCAAGATCGAATGTATTGCAGTCTTGGATATACATAAAAATGCCTCTATCTCACTCTAGGTAGCGCTTCTTCAATCATGTTACACACAGCATCTATGTTTTTTGGAATAACAACCGATTTTGGTCGACCTTCACGCGGTTCATCACTGACAGGCGCAGGAACACGGCGAAATTCGACGAATCAATTGCAAGCTGTCATGTAAAGGGTTTCCCACATGAAATTTCCATTCTTTCATAAAATTGCTTCTTTCAACCGTTTACTGTAAATTTCAATTTCAATGCCAATTTCTAAGCTGCCACTTTTGACAATAACAATTGTCAAGTTTGACGAAAATGACACATCTCAATAAAGCCACTAAATGGTAGTTTGTAGAAACATAAAGGACGCCCTCATATTACACGCCCTCATAATGCACAACGCTCTGTATCATATTAATTTACCTCGAACAAATCGTGGACGATTGGTTGGATTCAGTTGAAATTCGAGAATTTGAGCAGTGAACGAACTCCATTGAAATGTTCTAACACATATGAAGCTGCGGACGTACGTAAGAGTGATAGGAGCCTTCCCACTGAGATTCTCTTTGAATGAAGCGTGGTCGATTTAGATTGGAGAGTCGAAAAACAGTTCTCAATATTGATGTGTTAGGTCATTCGATGTCCAGGGTGTAAGCAAGGTCGATTGTAGGTGGTTAATTAACACATAGTACTGCGGAATGACTAGTACATGTATTGAACAAAACAAAACAAGTACATGCTTAATAGGGTTGTTTCATTATTCTTTCGCACCGACTCAATTACCAAATTTTGACGATGAAACAAAACAGAGCGATGACATGGGTGGGATACCGCTGTATATATTAGCAAACTAAAGACAAACTGTTGCTCATTTCTGTTTCTGTCCTTATCGTTGTCGTCGCATATCTAACTATTTCTTCACCTCAAACGATTTAATTGCAGTTTTGTCAGTTTTCTTCAAAGATTCAAATAAATTTTCATTTGAAAGTACAGCGTATATTTACACGTGAGATCGAAACATTACAATCAAATTAAATTTCCTGCACAAATCAAAATAACCCAATATTTTCAAAAGCTCTGTATACAGGATCATTGAGGACAACGCGCAGTTTGGTGCCAAACGATAATGAAACAACTGTATCATGAGTGACACACCCACACGCATTTGTTGCCAACCGTCGTCCTTGACTCACTACCAACTGCTAATAATCAATGTCCTTACACAGGTGATGAGTAGCATAGAATGCAGATGTCTTGATCGGAACCTCTGAAATACCAGGCAATCTTGCGTAGCGACTTTTCCATATTATTGGTAGAACTCAGTATAAAGCACTTTCATCGAAATAATCTTCTTATCTTGCGATCTCCTACTGAACTGGAGACGGGACCCAGCAATTGATAGGGACAGATGACCCTCCCTGTAGTATAAGGGGCAGTCACCAGTGCGAATTCTGAAGAAGGCATAAAACTTCAGGGACACCATCATCAGATCTCATGTCTAGCGTGCACAGAAGACATTGGAGATCGATCCGGTGGAAGCTGGGGGCGAATCTATTAGAACTTGAAAGCCTAGGTCAAACCGAAACTCGGAACTTGCATCATTTAATACGCAGACTTTCCAGAGAAGATGTCTTGCATTTAGGGGAGCGCACCGTTACCTGTAGTAAGAAGATATATATTAAAAAAGGGAAACGAAATAAGATAAATTTGGGTCCCTCCTAAGGGGGATGGTTATAGCCAATCCCTGTTTGCGACCAGGATGACTGCTACCTCGTTGTCTATTTAACTTATCCTATAAATAGATTTCTGTCCACTATGGGCTCCCTTCTATGTTAGAATAAATGTGGTGAAGTGTGTATTCAGCCCAATAAAGGCCACAAATTTCTTAACCTGAAACCAATAAAACAGAAGCACAGTATATCAATAGGTTGCAATGTTAAAGCGTTAGATATCTAAAAGTTCGAGGGCTATCCAGAAACTAACTTGTTTTGGAATAAAAGCAAATTAAAGTGACAAACGGAATACATTTTTTATTTTGTTCATATAATAGTCTAACTCTTAAGCTGCGTTTCAACCTAATTCCCGTTCAAATTGGGGCACTCCCGACTGAGGCTGCAACAACTGCTTCACGCTTTCCTGTAGTTTCACATCGTCGCGTCGTCGCGTCGTTGAAATACCGGGTTGCGAGCCAGGTCTTTATAAGCGGAAATAAATGGTAATCGTTTGGCACCAGATCTACGGAGAATGGTGGAACACTTTCTAACCAAAATCATCCAAGAACTCCCGAGTTTGATTAGCGGGGTACGCGCGTGCATTGTCGTGGAAAAGCAAAACCTTCGAACTCGGCATTACCCCACGCTCGTTATGAATTACTCTTCTCAATTTTTAATGTTTCACAATACCAGTTCATCAGTCACAATGCTCGGTCGACCGTTACACTTTTTATCGCAAATATTAGTGCGGTCATTTTTATACATAATACATGACTATCTCACTCAACCTCCATTCATTACGGTAATTGCGAAATAAGTTACGACAGCCTACATATACAGAGAACTACTCGCATACAACGTACTGACTAGAGTGGGGAGTCGGCGATGCTGTCGTAACTTATTTCGTAATTGTACGCTGTTACCGATGTTTACCTAGATTATTAATTGCGTTATTTCCGTGCACTTTAGAAATTTTCCGAATTGCAATTAGCTTGATGTTTTCTGCTAATAAAAATCTATTTTTTTATCGATCGCACTTGACAACTGGCGTGATTTTCTGTTGCAACACTTGTTTTAAAAATGCACACTTCACTAACCACAAGCAACATTAAGTTCATGCTACCGCAGCTGGATGCACATTGAGTGAGGGAACGCCCAGCGCCAGTAGCCCCGCCCCTTGCCACGTCAACCCAAAACGTAGGTTGGATTCTGGATAGTCCTCGTAATTGAAAACATGTTTCAGTAAGTTACTATTAAAAAGTAGATATTACCAAAGAACAAATGTAAAAAAGTAGAATGTAACAATTGAGCGAACTTAAACAGAAGTTCGTTTTTTAGGCAGCCCTCAAAGAAGTATGAAATTGCTTGCACTGCAAGAACAAATTACATATGCCAAAAAATGTCATGTAGGGAATTGTGCTTTATTAATCGCAGATTGCAATCGTAGACTAGTATAATTTAATAATAATAAATAACATTTCACTTATTAATCAATGAATTGACATGTATGCATATTGTTAAAAAAACAGGTTAGAGATCCGAATTCTTTAAAGCAAATGTCCTTAAGTTACAGTATCTGTACACATGACATCACGCCTTACTTCATGAATTACCTCCTATTGAATGGAGGGATATATTTTAGAAGTAAAAAATTGTTAAAATTGCACCAAAGCACCATCGATATCATTACTTCGTCACTGAAAAAAATCGAAACGGGTCCATAAATCGCAAATAACTTAAACGGCGGCTATAACAACAATCTACAAATGGTAGAATTGAATTAACATGTTTCGTACTTTCTTAAATCATCAGGGCATCCAACAACCCTGCAATTAACTATTTAACCATTGCTGTTTTTGCTCTCACGCAGCAAAGTTCAGACACTTCAGAAAATCCCATCCACCTCGGTAAATTAAAGCGACATAACCCATAATAAACGACTTTCCATATATTACATCAAACGCGCGAACATAACCTTAAATCTCGCCGCCTCCTTCGATTCGCCCTTCGAAGCTGAGGGAGGAAAAACCGCGCCAGAATGACGCAAACGAAAAGGACAAGCAAAAACGCACGATTTACCCATATATGACCATACATAAGTATTACCTTGCGATCTTCGAGCAAGATTTATCTCGGAATAGAAGCATCAAATGCCGGTTCGAAGAGTACTGATGCTACGTAGGATACTGACGGTGGGCGTGGCGCCGTGGTAGTGGGGGAAGCCTAAATGGGTGGAGCTTGTGCAGGGCCTACCGCGAAAACCTATAACCTAGACGCCGGTTGAAACGAACAAACGACGTCTACGTTGGGTATTAATGTATGATCGCCACCAAGCGACTTGATTTTACGCATTAAAGAGGCCCGTTGCTTCGTGGAGAGCCGGGTTTCATCAATTTATCTGATATTTTCGTTGTTTGGCGTTTCTCTCGCCGCCCGGCTGGATTTTCAATCGTTTTTTTCTCGTTCCGTTTTCGGTTTCTACGGTCGTTTTTCTCCGTCCTCGTGTGTTGCTGTTATGTGCGCGATTCGTTTTTGTTTTGCGCGCGCTTTTCCAGGGGCTACTATTACTGCGAATTCGCGGGTCTCTTTGTAGACGACGGCGTTTTCCTTTGTTTTTTTGCCGTTTGTTTCTGTTTTTGATTGTCGTGTCGCAGTCGCCGTCATCATCATCGTTTGGCAACGGCTATTTTTTTATTTCACTACATGATTCGACTGTTTTTGGTTTGGTTTTTGAACGTTGACCATTTGTTGTTCGGATTGATTGTTTTTGTTTGTGTGAAAAAGGAAGAGGATTTTAAATGGTAATTCAGTTTAGCTCCGAATCTGGGAAAAGAAGGCGTCATAAATGAAATTGTGTTGACTGCGTTTAATTGGTTGAATTATGTTGGAACACATACCGTGACAATCGCATAAATTTTTATGACCATAACTTGCGAGAGTCAGGTTGAGAAGGTATTACCAACTGGAATGATTCTGAGATAGTTTGGTCTATCAAAATGTTTTTATTTATCGAATCCTTTCTAATGTACAATGCGCAACAGCCTACCTACTCTGTATATATATACAGATGTCTCCATATAAACTGAACAACATACGACGAACGAAAAACATTCGGTATAAAACTTTTGGTTTGTGTTAAAACCACCAATTTTGAAAACAAAGTTTAAATATTGCTTTCAGCAGCTGAGAATAATTTAAAAAAAAGTACAACAGTTTTTGCAAAATAGTCTTCAAGCTTCATATATTTTTTACTAAATTTTAGTTTTATAGTTTGTAGTAAATCAAGTTACGTGTTATTCATCAATGTCATTACTAAGGTTTGACAAACAAGTGCATGATGAGTTATCATTAACTAGTGTAAACCGAACTGACGCGGACACTCAACCGCTTATCCCCACTTGCGTGCAGGACGTGACGATTCGGAATGACAGCGTCAGTGCGGTTTACACAACTTATCATACACTCGTTTGTTGAACCGTAGTCATTACTGTTGTTACCGGTCAAACTAAATGAATTGGGACTTACTTAACAGTAATACTAGTTTTATCTAACAAGGAGAAGGTAAGGTAATCGGATTTTTGTAATTGTTGATATTTGTGATACGTGTAGTTTGGACCTTAAATAAGAATATTTTGTAGTAGGATGGGTGGGTGGGTTTGTAGTGGTGGATTTAACTGGTGGGTGAAACTTCAACCTCGAATATCTCGGTAATTTATGAACGTTGCGTCGAACTACTCCAAAATATTCTTATTTAAGGTCCAAACTACACGTACCATAAATATCAAGAATTACAAAAATTCGATTATCTTGCCTTCTCCTTGTAAGAGTGAGTGGCGAAGCATAGTGGGGGCGGCACTTTTAGAGAGTGACGGAATCTCGCAATGTGATTATTATAGTGTAAAACATATACACATGACTTTTTCATATGTAACCTATATAATACACAATAATGATAATGGTTCTTGCCGAAAAGTTCTTTAGAATTACTATATACCTGTTTGTATTTTAGTCTTTGAAATTGAAATACCTAAATAAGGGGGCGGCGAAATTTTCCTCCGCCCCCGTGCGACTGACACCCACGCTACGACACTGTAAAGAGTTTACCTTTTTCAGCGTTATGGAACTGTTGAACTTTCTTATAAGTTTTCAATTCATAAACTTTCCAGAGAAGTTTGCTAATATTTACGTGAGCGTCAATGCTTTACGAAATCTAGTACCAAAATTTCAAAGAACAAGTAGCGCTTCAATGATGCCAAGGAAAGGGATATATGATGAAAAAGATGCTGCTACAATTCTAGTTTTAGGTTTTCTAGAAATAAATACAGAATTATCGTTACGAGAAAGTTCTGCACAGTGAAACGTTAGCAAATCACATTTGCAAAGAATTTTTAAAGAAAACGAAATTAAATTTTATAAACCGAGAAGTCAGTAGATATTAGGGAGAGGCGGCCAGTATGGTCCACTTATGCAAGAAGTGTCACAAAATATTCAATGATAGGCAGAATCATCTAAAATTAGGTAATAGTAAGTAGTGAAACATTAACTTCACACACCCACTGAAAAAGAAATTAAAATTAATCAAATAAAATGTGTGTGGTGTTTCAAATTTATAGCTGTAATGGTGACAAAATTTTCGGCGTCGGGTAGTGTGGGTCACAATTAAAGAACAGAGGTGAAGATAAATAAAACTTATTTTTGTTAACAGAATTGTTTAATTTTTATACAAATTCAATTTAAATTGTGTAAACACGTATTTTACCTTTTATTTAGACTGGAGACCTCCTATTTCCTCTGCAATGTATTTCTTGGCACATTATGCTGTTCTGCAGATATCCGAACCGATTTTCTATTTTGCAAAACGCACCGCTAATTTCATGTATTCTGCAGACCATTCTCTACGGCCTTTACCTGCAGGCTTTTCTTAAATGTAGGCATCGTCCACTGAAATAAAAGCATGTGTTAGTTACATGGTCCATACAACCCGACGTCGGTATGGCCCATATTACCCGACCGAAGCTGCAGGGGAAAAATGGCGCCGAACCATAACTACCGAAAGCAGCTGCTTAAAACTCTTACAATATATTCTAGGCATACTGTACTATGGTAATAAGTCAGTTTGCTTATTTAATGTTTTACCTATTTCGACACAAGAACTCTCAAAAGTTATGCCGAGCAATACTAGACAGGATAACAAAAACCCAACAAAGTATATCTTCCGACACGCTGCAATGACAACAACTAACTATTTGCACATGATGTCAAGACACAACCTCTATTCATAGAGCTCTGTACCGTGCTACTAGCTAGCGTTAAATCTTACAAACGATCAATTGCCCATACTACCCGCTAGCCTATACTACCCGCCTCTCCTCTGTAAGAAGGTTAATGTGTGGTGTGGTATTATGTATGGGAAAATCATCGGTCTGTATTTTTTTATGAAAATGTGAATCAACATACGTATTTGGATTTATTTTGAAATCGTTTATTGCCTGCAGTAAGAGATAAACCTATCTTGGAAAATGTATTTTCTCAGCAAGTTGGATGCCCTGCACACTCAACAATGTTTGTAAGAAATTATTTGCACGAACATTTTCGAAACAGATAGATGAGTCATTACGGAGCCGTCAATTGGCTAGGTCGTTCTCCCGATATAAGCCCATTGTACTTCTTCTTGCGCGTAATAGTAATTTAGATAATAACATCGAAATGTTAGAACAAAAGTTACGACGGCGGTAAATTTTGTCACTGAAGATATGATTTACAATGTTCATATTGGAGGATACCACGTTGAATAAAATAAAATATTTTTCTTTAACTCCGAGTTTTTTCTTGTATTATCTTTTTTATGCGGTTTTTAATTTTCTCAGCTGCTAACAGGATTATTAAAACTTTGTTTTATAAAATTGGTAGAATGACATTTTTTCATTAAATTAATTATTATTGTTAAGTCTATCTATGGACAGACGGGATAATTGCACATGGTAAATGACAGCCAAACTGTTGTCGCAGCAAAAAATACTTTCAAATTTATCTTTACCACTCAAATAATTTCATATACCTATTACGTAAGTGGAACCTATAGTTTTACTTTTGATCCAAGCCTGAAACGTACCACGTATACGTAGGGGAAGGTGGGGTAAGTTGGCGACCTTAAGAAAAAGGACAAATAGAATCTAAACTTCTGCATATTAAACAGTACAAAAATATTCAATGTATATGATCCTAATCGGTTAGACACCTAGTATATTATTGCCATAAAACCAAACATTTTATAAAAAAAAAAAAAAAAACACTGCATTTTCATTATCTTTCCCACGATTGGGTAAGATCGCTAACCCGATGGAGTAAGACGTCTAATCAGGCAAGGTGTGCACAAATCACAAATAAATTGCCCCATACAATGAGCAGTTTTCATGCCACCATAAGTTGCATTGGTCACAAAGGATAGGCGTCGAAGTTATAATGCGACATTTTACCTTCCTTCTGGTACTTCAGCTTGACCGGTCATATTTTGGAAGGAGTCTTATTTCCCATAGTGACTTTGTTTTTGGCGTTTACATTCCTACGTCGCGATGAACCAGGTGTAGGATTTTCTGGATCAATGGTTTCGATCTCTTCGTTACTGAAATTATTTTTCAAATACGTCAATGGTTCCACGTCAGAAGAATCCCAATCGCTATCTTCAAAATTATGAGTTTCAGTAGTCTTTGTTAAGGACGCATACGAATTCGTCAACTTGCCCCGGGCGGCACACTGAACAATGTTTTCATATTTGTGATTCACGGAACACTTTAATTTTGGCGAAATACGATATAACAAGCTTAGCACTAATGGATACTACAACCCAAGATTTCCTCTTATCTTAAAATAGTGAAAAAATCCTTAGTTGGTACCAGCCGAAAATAATAACACTAACGGTAGAATTTGACAAACAGCCATAACACCCTTAACTCATTCTTCAGGGGCACCTAATTTCTGCTAGTTACACTTAAGCACCCACAGAATGCCAACGTAAATATCACCGATCATATATTTGTTTTACATTTTGCCCAAACGATCGTTCGTTGTCTAAGCCAGCTTGCTATCTTACCCCACCTTCCTCTACATATGTAGCTATCCTTGATTTCGGTTCAAACTAGTGAGAAAATGTGGGTTCTTATGGTAAAAAGTGATTTTGAACTCCACGTAATTTCTTTTCTATTTTCTTCACGACTGTACAGGCCTGTGGTTATCATCTTAGCACTAGGGAACGGCAAGGAATATTTTATCTCCGTCGGCGTCATTCGTTGGCCATTCGCGTTCAATCCGCTCTAACAAGATAAAGTTGTCCCATTTCAACCAGTTTGACACAAATTTATGTAATAATTGAAATAACTTTGGAACAAGGAGATTTTAATCAAACGATAGATATTGTTAGAGAGTTTCATTCCCTTCTAGGAAAAAATAATAGAACGAAAACAATTCTATTGTCCAAAAAATTAAATGGGTTCTTTAATTTCGGTTCCAATCAAGATACGCGTTGTCTAAAATGAAACACTGGATATATAATTAAGACCAACCGTGACAACCCACGTTTTCCAAATATCGTATCACTTTCTTTATCTTCTATTACTTTTGCATGTTTCTCGTGAGCCGATTTCAAACTTACGCGACATTTTCGTATTCACTTGATCTACAAAATATGGTGCAGAATAAGATTCCTGCTACAAAGGAATATAACCAAGAGTTTTGAATCAGTTTACCATAATATAAATTTAAAACCAAAGCAGAGTACTCACCAAGTACCTAATAGGTTCGCGAATTGAACCAGTTTAAATTTAGGGACAAACTATGGTTCAATTTTCGCAAGTGCGACATTATTATTTCAAGTGAACCCCCGAACTTCTTTTTATAGAAAATTTGCTTAGAGATGTATACAATATCTTTAAAATAATTTAGGTGTAACTAGATCAGTGGGCTTTACTTACGAAAATAGTTCTCTTCTTCAAACACTACTTCACATAAAACATTACAATAGATACCTAACAATTCTGTTGTTAAGTACAAACATTGCAACATCAACCAGAATTTACGGGCAACTACCACTGAACCTCTTCAATGGCAGTTGCTCGAGTGATATCTGTTTGTCCAACATAAACATTGAGAATTTGTCTATAAATGATGTTTGCTTCCTTTAGCAAAGAAAATATTCGCGTGGTTCAATTTAGTTACAGGTTCAAATCTCATGGAACTGCAATTCAATTTCTAGGGTCAGCGAAAACCGCCTTGAACCCTCCTATATCAGTGAATAGATTGTTGCAATCGCGCAGTCTTCGAGGTGATGATAGAAATTTAATTTATTATGTAAACTAAATAGGGAGTGAATCTTTTGACATGAAATAATTTATTTACTTGTATTTATTGGATATTGCAAAAAAAATGGAGTTTGATGGTCATCGAGGGGCGTTTCGTCAGCTGATATTGAAAAATCTGATAGGTGTCGCCTTCACTCAAAGAGGGGCTCAATCTTGGGAATCGACAACCACCTGAATGCTGAAGTTATCGATGGCATGGACTCCTTCCCATGCGGACTTCAAGTGGTTGAAATCAAGCAACCCTCCTCTATATCTAGTTAACGATCTATGTACCTAAGTGTTTTATAACGAAATGGGGAAACTGGGTGCGGAGGCCCATCTTTTCCTAATGTTTCACAACCGTGTCGACCTCCTCAAACTATTAACACCTGTGCGTTTATTTTTTTCACTGCATATGAATGCGATGTTGTATCCAGTTGTCCTACCAAGTTCAGTAGTCTAGTTATTGTTATCTATGTTGGTCATATTGCCGTTAAGCTTTTATCAAATTTAATTAGGTCAGTTGCTAAACGCGAAATTTCGATTAGCAAAATTCTATTATTCTTCATACGGCCTGTATATAATCCTGTATGTCAAGAAAGGTATCGGTGTTGTTTTACTTTCGATCCAAGCTGTTCACCCTAAACGTTTAGACGCTTTATCTGAGCCCGTTTTTCACGCTTGTCTTATCCTATAAATCAACCGCGTACTAGTAATAACACGTAAATGAGCGCAAGTGTTTGTAATCTCAAAGTATTTTGCCTCAAAACTTTACACGTGAACGCTTACCAGCATCGACGTCGCTCCTGCCGCTTTTAACGGAAGCAAACGACTTATTAACCTTTTGGTATTAAGAACAGTAGAAAGATAACTGAAATCGAGGAGTTGGGATAGCGAAGAACACTGAACTGGATGTATGCGTTTTTCGAGTCTATAGATACCATGCTATGCTTGTCCCTTGATACGATATTCCGTCGGTCGAAAGAAACGCGAGCTTTTAGTTTATTTAAAACAATCTTAACACTTAAACTATTGTCTATCAATTAAATATTGATTTATACAACGTTGTTATGTGTTCAAATGGTTGACATTGACCGTGAGCTTAAAATAAGAAGTTAGTTACACCTAGATATCCGCAATAGGATAAACAAGAAAGGTTAATAATTTATTTGGTAAACTGAAGTGCTAATATTGCTACAGCATTACATAAAAAACTCCGCAATTTTACGAATATTTAAACAAAGAGATTTAAACTTATAGAACTGCGTTCGTCAAAGCCAGGTACTAACTCCGTCAGTGGTCAGCATACACAACTTAAAACTACTACTTTCAGCTATTTTTCTACATAGTTACCATTAAGATTGAGACATTCGTTATAGCGAATGAAGCAGTTTTTTAATGTTATCTTCATAGAACTCTACCACTTGTGAATTAACCTATGCTGCAACACTCTCCTGCAGTCCTTTCGTCGTTCTCAAACCGTTGTTTATCCTGTGATTGTGAATCGCCGATTTTCACGAATTCTCTTCTTGACATTACCCAAAAGTTCGTCCGTTACAACAGTTGGCCTTCATAATGGACGTTCGTCCTTCTCGAAATATACGGCACCATTTAATAACCACATTACTCTCATGATATTTTCATCATAAATAGAAAAAGTTCACGATGAATCTCAGCAACCTTCATGTTCTTTGCACACAGAAATTGGATAACTGCAGACAGTTCACAGTCGGCGTTCACAGCACCTTAATTACAATTACCCACTCAAGGGATGTTAACTCCGACTTTTTTGTTAAATGGCTTTAGCATTTTATTGAGTTCACGAAGTCAGGACAAGGAAATCGCGGTTTGTTATTGTTAGATGGACCATACATACTAGAAACCTTACAGCTTTAGAATTAGTTAAAGAAATTGAATTAGGCTTCTGCGGTTGCCCAGTCATACGACACATCGTCTACAACCTTCGGACGTTGGATTTATTAGGTCATTCCAGACATCTTATGCACAATCAACTGAAAAATGGTTGAGAACGAATGTGGGTTGTCCTGTTTCTATGTTTCAAGTTTCAGCTCTAATTGGCGAAGGTTACGGATTGTCAGCAACAGCTAAAAATGCAAGTAACGCTTTCGGTGTTACGGGAATTTGGCCCATTGAAAGAAATGTTTTCAATGGGATCGTCTTTGCTGTTTTCCTAATTTTAAATTCGCTATCAAATACTGAACTAAAGTGAAAAAGACCTTCCCAAACATTAGTCGCTTCAGTAGAAGAAATTTCTCTTGTTGCACCTGTTACAAAACAGAGTAAAATTACAAAACAAAGGAGTACCTAAGAAGTAGTAGAGCTTACCGGTTCCTTATACCAGAATACCTTAGAAGCTTCAAAGGTCAGAATATTAGGAGTAGAGAACATAAAGAAACAGTTAAAATTATCGAAAGATTTGGTAGGTAAAAACTGTTTTTGATTGAAAGTGAGAATTGGTATTGCAATGTTTGTGAGAAAAAATGGTGGAAGAAATGATTCAGTGCATGGGTTGCAGAAAGTGGAACCTTGACAAATGCGCCAGGATTTCTACCAAAACGAAGAAATATTATTCCACCTGCTGCAATAACTAAGTTACCAACCACCTAATGAAGTATTACATGTTGTCAAGCCCAATTTAGGAAACTACTGGCTGCTTTTAAATCAGCCTGTTTTTTTGGTGTAAAATAAAATACTTCGAATTATATTTTTCATGTGACGATGTTTTTATA
This sequence comes from Chrysina gloriosa, assembly GCA_038088585.1. NCBI lineage: Eukaryota > Metazoa > Arthropoda > Insecta > Coleoptera > Scarabaeidae > Chrysina > Chrysina gloriosa. Next base: position 21,590,590 of record CM076095.1, on the reverse strand, counting down.
TGTCGTTCGTGATACATATTGTAATATCCACCACTCAAAACTAGCTTGAGGTATTTTTGTTGTGTACAAACAATTAAACGAAAAAGTGGTCCAATTTCGGCAGCTTTCACCTAGCTATCATTATTATTAAAAATATTACCTTTTTAGTCGTCTAAGCATGTTAATAATAAAAATTGATGATTCGCGCCGTTTGTTTCCGTTACCAAGACGTTGGAAGGTGCAGAATAGGTAAAGTCGACCCCTAACACTCCCAGGCATTCTGGACTTTGCCATAATACGTTAGAGCAATCGTACATTTGACCAAAATGTATTTTAACAGTTGATGGATGTCAATCATATGTAGAAAGACTTACCGCTTACCTGCTGTATATATTTACATGTGTTTCAGATATTAAGAGACAGTACTAAATTGTACTGGTGGTATATTGATTTATTTAATTCAAAACCTAAAAGGTTATGGGCCCAAAACACACTGCAGTTCGAGCATAACAGGAGTATAAGAAGAAAAGTAAAAGTGAGGTTAAGTGTCGCGATACGAGGAAGTTAAGAACACGAGAAAAATAAAGAAAAATGGGCGATTCAAACGTAACATTCATAAATAAATTCGATGGGAACAACTTCCGACAATGGAAATTTCAAGTTAAATGCGCCCTAAAAGCCAAAGGAATTACCACAGGTACAACAATTAAACAAACAACGAGAACAAACGACAAGAAGACGGAACTAGATAAATACGACAAATTACAAAGTTTGTATATATCCTCTCACAACAGAACAAAACAGAAGCCAATAAAATGATTGTACATGAAAAATTCTACCAATACAAAATGGATTCAAATGACTGTGTAGTACATATTGCCAAGATATAATTTTCAGATAAGGATGGTTATCACTTAGGTTTGATAAAGGAGTGGATGACGTGTTATCATTAAGTAGCATAAACCGGACCCACTCCTTCAAACTTTATTATTCAATGATAGCCTATCATTGATAAGTTATAATTGAATAATAAAATTTGTAGAAGTAACAGCGTTAGCCCGGTTTACACTACTTAATGATAACACGTGATTCACTCTTTTATCAAACCGTAGTTATTACTCGATGAAACTAAACAAATGCTTCTAAACTGCTTATCTAATAGTTGAAGAGTCAAACTTGACCTCGACTGAAGTATTAGCAAATGCATTAGCTACAACATCAACATTAAATAGCATCAAACGTATGCATAGAACGGAAAGCCACGTGTTACTTGTTTCAATTGTCAAACCTTTTGGTCTAATATACATTTCTTCTAACGTGCTATGGCTTTGCATAGCACGAAGCTATAGCAGCAGAAAAAGGTAAAATCAACCCTTAACAACATCTAAAACATGACGTTTTTGTTGGTACCTATTTGCTTTTCTTAAAGTGTGTCCAATCCACTGCCATTTGCGTTTTTCCATAGTTTGCATTATTCGTTCTTCTCCTATTATTCTCAAAAGTTCCTTATTTATAATCCCTGGCCAAAATATGCTACATATTAATCGTAGGCTACGGTTACTATGGATGCGAGTTCTGACGAAAATGTGTTCTGACGAATTCTGACGAATTCGTCCGAACAATCAAACGCTTGTTTTCCAGTGAGAGTGTTTACACTGGTGGCGACGAACACGTCAGAACATGCACGACGTCGTCAGAATCAGTTGAGCGTTCAAATATATTTGATTTTTTCGTGCGACCTACGTCTATTTTGGATGCTTTTGGGGTCGAATTTCGAGTTATTTGGTTATTTCACCAAGAATTACGATAAATTGATAAGTCTTGTGTACGAGAACAAGTGTTTTTGGGATATGAGACGCTTCTTCTAGAAAATAACTGGTTGGCATGCTTTTTCTTTCCACCATTTAAGAAGAATAACTTCATTAACTGACTTTCAAGAAAATAAAATTCATCAAGTTCGTTCATCTTTGCTGGGCGGGAGAATCGTATAGACTATCAGAATATCAGAAAACGCGCACAGTGTAACCGCCTTGTTCTGACGACGATTTCGGGCGTACTCGTCAGAACACATTTTCGTCAGAACTCGCATCCATAGTAACCCTAGCCTTAGACACTTGTTGGTGAACTTATTTAAGTACCACATATGGAGTATTCTTAACTCAGAATACAAAAACACTTTCTATTTCTTACTAAAGAGTAATAGACTAGAAAAAATTGACATCTATAAAATCAGGAGGAAAGAAATATAATTGACGTGTCCGAGTTTCGAGATAATGAAAAGAAATGAATATTATTCCTTACTTTATTTACACACTGTGTATTTAACAATAAAAAATTCCAGATAACTGATAAAAGAATTTCTTGCCACAGTTTTTCTCAACATATACTTTCGCCAGAAGTATCTATTCCCTCCCATTTCACCATCATACCCCTTTACTCTTTACCCCACATTATACCACCTAATCTAATCATCTACCACCTTGCTTTCCAGTATCAAAGCTGGCGTCACGCTATTAATAAACCAAAAACAAAACACGAACGTTATCCGCCGTACGTAGGTATACACACGACCCGCTTGCTCGATCCACATAATTTAATCGCTTTTCTAACAGAATTTAATTGCCTCCGAGATAAGACGTTTTCTTTGGCCCTCGCCCCTTTTAGCGCCATACTGCTGACGCTATCCGACCTACACGTTAATCCACATACAGCTAATTCCAGGCTTAGTAATTCACTTTCGAAAATTTTATCTGAGCATGGTAATCTTCGAGCTCGATGTCGTTAGACGCGATCGTAATTTACCAAAACGTTTCCGGTGGTTGGTTGAAGTTTAGTACGTCGTCGTCGGATTCGACTTTCTCTATCTAAAGCGTTTTAAAATGGTGGCTGTTGTATTGACTTTTGTTCACCTCCAACGGATTCTGGATCTTTAGAAGACCAAACGGAAAGATAATCTTTAATCGTTTGTTTTGTAAAAGTGTACGCTTGAAGAGTTGATTAGTGCTTATAAGAAATTAGATATTTTAAAACGTGGACTACTGATTTCTCAAAATCTTTGCTTTATGGTTAATAGGAAAGATACAAGCAAGGGACAAGCGGATTGCCCTTGTTAGTCGCCGCGCCGTTGCGTTTCTTAAAGAAATCGGATGTTTTTGAGGTAAAAGCTGAATTGTTTTGTCTGTCTACAATTCTAGATATTGGCATTCATTTAGCTTTCCAAGAGACTTTCGTTCTAATTAGCGAAGAGTTTGGTCGGCGTGTTATGAAAGCTTTTTCCTTAAAACACCTTTATTGGGCATGTCTTGCACAATCTTAACAAAGTGTTAATTTATTACAATTTCTAATATGAGTATTTCAGTAAGCAAAAAAATTGTGTGGGTTTACTACACCACCGCATAGCTCCCAAAATATTTACAATAATATTCAAAATTAAGAGTAATATATAATTATTCGAATCAAATCAATTCGTAGGGTTTAATGCCCTTAAGACGTCTTGGGTTCAAAGTCATATCGCGTAATGGAATCACTTCAACATTCGTACGATTGGGAAGTCTCCTTTCGTGTTTAATGGCGTATTCGTTTCTTCATCAGCAAAGACTGTTCATAATTGGTTTTTAGAATTTCGTCGTTGTTGGGCGTCCATCAGTGATTAACTGCGTGAAAGTTAACCAAAATAGTTTGTTATTCCAAAAGATCTCGATGTTGTGATTGAGGCAGATCGACATATCATCATGATCATCATCATCACCGACCCTTTCAGTCCTGTTGCGCTTTGGCTAACGTCGTAGTGACTTCTGAAATCCATTTAACGAAGTAGACTAATCCTCTTGTACCCCTTTTGTTAAAGTTCTCTGTGACTTCTGGCTGTCTGTCTTATCTTTTTCATTCTTCCCTCTGCTTTTCCAATTCTCTGTTTGCATAGTATTCATATCCTCCTCCACAGCATCCTTTCATCCTTCCCTGGGTCCCTCCTCTACCTCTGAGCCACATCGGAATTCACTGGGTTATCTTCCTTATCATATCCGTCGATTTTCTTCTCATGATGTAGCCCGCCCACTGCAGCGGTTGTACCTTGACGCACGATATTTTTTCATTCGAACTGGTATTCTATTTTTTCGTTTGTTTTCAGATTTATTTCTCCATGTCTCTTCGACGTCACTTCTTCTGTCCATTGTCAAATCATAGTGATCATCAGATCATCGTAAAGTTCTTTGTTGATCACGAACTGCTATGCGTTGGTAACGATCCTAAGGATCTTGGTTCAGCTTCATTGGATGATTTCTCTCTACGATTGTTTGGTACATCCCCAAAGCTGGATGCCGTACATCCAAATTGGCTTTATGATTGATTGATAATTCAATCTTTTGGAGTTGAGGTCAAGTTGGGAGTTGTGGCCAAATAACCAGTACATTTGTCGCTCCTTGTGCTTGATTTCTTCAGCTTTTTGTTTTACGTCGTGCTTCCAGTTTAGCTTGCTTAGCTTTTTAATTATTGAAGATAAATTTGAAATGGATCGTTCGGCAACATATGCCTCCTAGTTATGTACATCGACGTTGTAATATAAACGTAATCTATGATTAGTCTCGATTTGTTAAATTTAAAGGGTACTATCTTGAGGCAGGAGAGACGCTGTCAACACTTTTGTAATTTTGAAGCTCCTTCCTTTCTCTGGCTAGACCAATTTGGGCACATACACTCGAGGTCTACGTTGGATCTGCATGGTTAACAAAGTTAGAGCACATTTTACCTCAAGTTTTAACTACCCAGACATTTAACAAAGGATGCACGTTTCCGAGGGGTGGGATAGGGGAAGGAGCATTTTAAATTTCTATAGGAGCCTGATATTCTCTCTGGCAAGATTCCTTGGCATTTATCTTCAAAGTGTTAGACATAGGTCTGAAGTCTACATTCAACCCTCATGCTTAATAATGTTGTAGCACATTTTCCCTCATATCTCCAGATCTCTAGCAAAGGCTATAAGGTCTTGTGAAGAGGCGCTGCCCACTTTAATCACTATTGAACGGTTGATTTTAGTTATAGATTTAGATTGCTGTTAATTTCTATTGCAAATAAGAATAAGAAGACTGTGGTTAAAATAATACATAAAATAAATAAAATTACCCTTACCACATCTTTCGGAAATAAATCCAGATATGTACTTTGGCTATTAAGTTGTTATCCCCGGTGGGAAGTTAGGAGAAGTTAGCATTACGTGGGATATCTGGCTAATGCCTAAAACGAACACCACACAACGAGCTCTGTACAATTCTAAAGCATGCACAATGAATATCACACACTGAACAGCCGCGCTACAGACACCAAAACACTGTTGACAGTCTGTGTATTTTGTTTTGGTGTGTTTCGCGCGAGTGTTCAGTATGTGATTTTCATTGTACAGTGCTTTAGATTTGTGCAGTGCTCGTTGTGTTGTCTTCGTCTTGTGCATTAGTCGGATATCGCTGGTGATACTGAACTTAGTTGCCGAAATAGGTATCTGGATTTATTTTCGAAAGGTGTGGTAAGGGTAATTCTATTTATTTTACATGTTAATTAAAAATATCCAGTTGTCTTCTGATAAGTATAACAATAATTATAATAGTTGTGTAATATATTGGTAATTACAAGAACCAAACAAGAACTGCAAGGAATACAAGACGTATAAAAGCGGCGGCAAGAGGAGTCGCGTTGGCTATCAATGAGGATAAGACAAAGTATATAGTAATGGGAGGAACTAGTGAAAGAGGACTTGCAAGACAATGTACCATAGACGAAACAAGTTACACGTTTAATCCTGTTCAGAGTTTTAGTTATGTCGGTGTTATTCTTACAAATTAAATGGACAAAAGTGACGAAATATGTAAGTGAAAGACTTACAAAGGAAAATAGGTGTGCAGGGCGGATTATTAAGAACATTAAAGTCGAAATTGTGTCGCGAAGCGCTAAAGTGCGTACAAAGCAAGCAGTAATAAGACCGGTTGTTATTTATGGATGTGATGTGTGGATTTTGAAAGAAAAGGACAAGAATCGTTCGGAAGTGTGGGAGAGAAGATCCAACAGTGAGATAATTAACATGTATAGGCAACCCAGTGTAACATCTATGGTGAAGTCCCAACGTATTTGATCGTTGGACCATGTAATAAGGCTCCTTGGGGGAAGAACACCGAAGACAGTACTGCGAAGAGGGGTAAGTGGAAAGAAGAGAAGGGGACGATCAAGGTCAAGATGGCTGGATGTACTACAAGAAGACCCTAAAGATATGGGTATTAGAAACTGGGAGGAAAGGGCTAAGAACAGGACGTGATCGACAATAATCCATCAAGCTGTGGACATATAGGGGCTGTCGTGCTATATATATGTATATAATATAAGACACTAAAATGTAAAATATTTATGTCTTCACGAAATTGCAAACAGAATACTTTGAAATGTGAACCGATCTTTTGGGAAACTGGTGAAAAACTATTAAAACATAGTTTTTGTCAGAGTTCAACAAAATCACGAGGAAAAAGAAGTAGAAACTTTCCAAAAGAACGTAAATCCTATGCAAGAGACGATAAGAAATGGAGAGAAAAAAGTGAATAGGATTATCTTCTGAAAAACAAGTCAGTCCGTATCTTCTTGGTGTGGAATATGAAAGTTATGTATGTAAAATTTGGCTACTAGATGTATTTTCTTACCCTTATTCTAATACGACAATCACTTTGTATATTAATTACTGTTTGCATTTTTATTTTGCCCATCATAAAGAATTGCAAAAGATACTTAGGAACTGTCTATGGCTTAGATAATATAACCTGTTCTAGTATTCTAAGGCTGTTAGCTGTAAGCAATTTACATATTTCATACAGTCGGTGCAGTTGATACGGATTAAAATTTCTCAGTTGAGAACAAGTACTCACGATATCATTAGGCTGACACCTATAAATTACTATCAAAATCGATTTACTTGTCGTTAAGCTTTATTAATATATTACGGCGATAAACAGTGACAGGCAGTGCTCAATTACAAGCGTCTTAATATGGTTAGTAATGCATAAAACCATGTAGGAAAAGTGCGTTTACAGTTGCAATATACACCGAGAATCGCAGGTGTAATGCAACTAATCTTCGCGGATTTTATGATGTACTTTAATAAAGGAAATTATCGGATAAAGTATAATTAGTATAAAATAAGAAGGAAGAGAGAGCTCTAGTATGAGCGAGTTTTAAAAGAATTTAAAGTCATTTGCATGGCGTAGCTGTGGTAAAGTTATATGCATAATTTACCTTTTATGTTTTTGCAGAAAAATCCTGTTCAACCTAATTATCGATAATTTCTAATTACTTGCCTCTAGCACCTAGCATTTATAATTTTGATTTTTCTTGTGTTGAGTGCCACCGTTGGTGTAGTGAGATCGATATATGTACTACTTTTGTTTTTATCTTTTCAGTTGCAGCTGGAGGTATTGGTCGTAGACACGATTTGTAATAGTGTAGAAGATTGCTGACTATCTTTACACGTAGTCAGGTTCCTCTGTTGAGATTGCGAGTGGATATCCTCCTCGGGCAGATCAATGAAGTTGTAGAGCGCTAAAGAGTACATGTTATTGTTTATTAATTGTTGAAACAAGTGAAATACAGTTGTTAGATGAAATAGAAAATCTTTTCTAGCCACACCTTCATTAGAAATATCCAATTACTTAATTTGACAAGTAATTACAAGCTACGTGGCAGGTTAGCTGGTGTCATGTGCAATAATTAATTTTTTGCCACAATGTCCACTGAAAATGACTTACTTATCAAAACAGTACATATTTGTATTTTTCAATAAAGTTGTCGTAATGGAAAACTTTTTGTTTCATCTATTTACCAAAACCACAGTCCTCAATATTCTCACTCAAGATCCAACATCGGTTGGTGTAACTACATCATAATTCATTTGAATCTTCTAATTGTGGATGCATTTTCCAAGCAGGATTTGAGGATGTCTGACACTGCTCAACTTTCTACAACTGTATTTTACGGCTAACCATATCTTATCAAAATCATTGGTATCTGTTTCTATGAAATTCTACATTTCCGAAAAACTGGTCTTTATTTAATCCGTCTACCTGAACGTGCCTAGACCGCAAAAGGGTTATTGAAGATATCTAAATTTCAATCAGCTCATTACGTACACACAGAACATTGCAGAGGGATAATCTATCTCGTATTTACAGTTATATATTTTAAATATTTTCATATGGTTTATTTGAATAATCTCCAATTCTGCAGATGGGTAAACATTTATGGCCGGTAGTGTATATATTGCAACGACCTTGGCGATTTTCAAGTTGTTGGGCACGTGACTCGTTAGAAGCATGTATTAATTAAATCGGCGATGGGTTCAACTACAGATTCAGAACATCTTTTGAGCGTTTTGGCGTTCACGCCATGTACATTCTGGATACCTCCGGTTTGATTTTCTGTATTATTTCTTAATCTCCACTGCCGTGGTTGGTATCAGGAAGCATGAATAATACAGGTCAACAAAAAATTATTTGTAAAAGCTTTTTAAGCAATCATTCTGAATCTCATGTATTTTTGGGTACTGGAACAGCCTCTGGTATCAGTTTCTTTGTATCACCCGCAGTTCTCTCACAATATGACATCGACCTTATTTAAAAACGGGGAAAATTGGATATATAAGAAAAACATTTAACTTCAACCGGACTTTTATCTAATTAAGCTACAATTTTTATTTACCGCAACATATACCACTTCAATGCGATGCATTTTGTTGTTCTCGATGAAGTAACCAACAGTAATCATCCGTCATGTTGCTATTCCACCGTTCCTAGTACGGTTTCCCCATCACCTGTATGTCCTGATGGAACCATTCCCCCTGCTCTTCACTCACATCGCCCAAGTTTTTAGGAAAAGAGTCAAGGTGGTTGTGCAAGGTGTGGACTTTAAGGCTCATCAGACATCCCAGATTTTTGTACTTGTTTGTCATGTTAGATACGATAAGCTCATAATTTGGGTCTTTGACATTGCCCACAAACTTAGTCACAACTTGCTCAAATGATATCCAAGCGTCTTTTTCCGTTATAGTCATCCTTGCTTCGACGTTGGAATCGAACAGCATTTTACGCATATCGGCCCCAACGAAAACCGCTTCTTTCAGTTTGGTTTGTGATACATGCGGAAAGTTTTCACCCTAATATTTAAAACATTCTCCATGTTCAGGCAGGGCGTTTACAAATTGTTTCATTAAGCCTAACTTGATGTGTAGAGGTGGTACAAGTATCTCTTTTGGATCTACTAAAGGTTTATATAAAATGTTCTTCTCGCCAGTTGTAAAAGTTTTTCTTAGGGGTCATTCTTTTCTGGACCAACGACGATCTCTTGCTCTCCTGTCCCAGTCTCATATAGAACTGGAAACTTTGTAAGTACCTTTTTAACCAAGGATCATGCAAACAACTTTCAAATCTCCACACAGCAATCACCAATCATAAGCTAAATAGTAAATTTTCTGTAAAATCATGTCATGATTATCGTAAGTTTCCTTAATATGGACTGAATTAGCAACAGGCGTTGAAACATAAGCATTTCCATTGTGTAAAAGAACGGCTTTTAAACTAGTTTTTGATAAATCTATAAAAAGCCTCTAGTCTACCTTCTTGTACTCAATACTAAATTCATTCATTAGACTCCCAATACCATGGCAGTAATCCAAATCCTTTGCTTGCTTGAGAAACCGTTGATCTCTTGTTCTGTATTGGTAAACAGATAAATAAATGTTTTTATTTCAGCCTATGACCAAGCAATTCTGCTTTTTCCCTAGTCAACCCCAAATCTCTCACTAAATCATTGAACACAGCTTCTATAAACAATTGTGGTTTAAAATTTTCTGGAGAACATTGGTACTCATCATCACCCGGTCCACTTGCATCAGATTCTGTTTCACTGGACCGTAAAACGTCATCAATAGACTGAGATATTTCTGACTCGTATTTCTTCTGAATGCGGAATAGGCCTTCTCGCTCAATCCAAATTGGAATATGTCCAATTATGTCGATTATTCCGAGTAATACCCCTTATAAATAATTAACGCTTTTGGCCGTTACTTTGTGATATTCCATGGTTCAAATAAATAAAAGACACTTTTTACTTTGTAACAATATCACTATATTTCACTTATTTGTGACTGCAGTTTCGACATACCATGTCATTATCTAACTGTACAATATTTCTTGCTAGCGACTAATATAAAGGTAACCTTATGATGTTTTAATCGCAGCTTGAAATATTGTGTGGCCTGTTCTGCTGTACTAGCTTCTTTCAAATAATTAATAATATTTCAAGCTGCGATTAAAACATCGTAAGGTTACCTTTGTATTAGTCGCTAGCAAGAAATATTGTACAGTTTGATAATGACATGGTATGTCGAAACTGCAGTCACAAATAAGTGAAATATAGTGATATTGTTACAAAGTAAAAAGTGTGTTTTACTTATTTGAATACCCCTTATATTCACTTCAGAATTAATAATAGTCGAAATTGTTTCCTGGTTTCCTCCATATCGTTAGAATCCCAAATTTCAAATACTTTCTTTGTCCTTTTTCCACTGGCGCAGTTTCTCAACACATGATTTGCAGGCGATATGTGGCGCCCAAGTTTTATCTTGATTTCCTAGGTGAACACCAAAATAGGTCATGGATGCCTTTTTCACAAAATCACAAATTGTTGTCTAGATGATTAACGCAATTACGTTTGCTGGTAAAAGCCATGATTTTAATAATACTTATCGAACAAACGCACTCACAAGAAAGTTTAAGTTTAACCAGAATCAAGGGTTGACACGTAGATATCTTTATAGTTAGTACCTGGTGGATCGAGCCTTGCTCGGAGGTCCCAAAATTTTTTGAATAATTTTGAACCAAATAATAATGCCCTTTATTTTAGTTTTGCTATTAAATTTCATGTTGTATATTTCAAGTGCACATATATATTAAAAGTTTATAAGGTTAAAAGTATGTGAACTTACATGTTTGTTGTTAGTTTTCGTAGATATTTTTCTTTTATTAACGTACTACTTTCAGCGCCATCTATGGCTTAGTAGTAAAGTAAAAAGTAACCCACGTTTAGGCCGAAATTGGTGGAAACCTGGACTAAACGGATTGAATCGAGACCGGGACCATACCAAATCGGCTTTCCGTCCTCAAAAACTCGCAGATACTAAATTGTAACAAAATCTTGAAAGTAATTTTCCATAACACATTTTATGTACCGCAGAAATAGGTAAAGGTGGGACAAACAAATTTTGTTGGGACCGGGACCATGCTAGATCAATTTTGTGTTCTCAAAAATCCCCAGATACTAAATTGCATCAAAATTGCTAAAGTTATTTTCGATAACCAATTTCATATACCGCAGTACCAGAAATGTGTGTAAACCGGGTCAAAATGGATTTTCCCCGGACCGGCACCATGCTAGATCGATTTCCCGTTAGAGCCGTTTTCGAGAAACCAATTCTATATATATGTATATAAGTAGAAATGATTAGAAAACTACCTCCCACCATTCGCAGGCGTGTTTTCCGGTTTACCGCTCATCAGTGCGACTCTTGTGAGATGTAGTTTTCATTCTGGACTTTACGTCTATATATAGTAGCATATATGATGTTTGTACATATGAGCAATCCAATTAAGGAATGGCCCAAATTGTGACAAATGTGCGCATTTTTGCAGTTTCTTATATATATATATATATATATATATATATACAAGAATTGCTCGTTTAAATATATTAGATTTATGCATATATCAATAGAAAGTAAACCTTAAATATCAATTATACTGCTATTTTTACAAATCCTTTGTGACGTAAATTCTTGGAAACTGTTTATTGCATAAAAAGTCGGTATTCTAGGAAACCATTGGGGGTAATTAGGAGAATTTAAGGTGATAAATAAATAGTTTCTTATCTAGAAAGATTAGGGAAGTCAAAAACAACTGTAATAAACAGCTACAATTGAAAAGAGGGCTTGTTCAAAAGGTTTATTGTAGCAATATGAATGAAAATATATGATATATTTAATTTTTGTCTATCTCAACAACTAGAGATGTTATAAGAAACAGAATGGTATTTTTGGAATCAGAGCCCTTGAAGTATTTAAAACCAAAAAGAAAATTCTTTTATCGGGTTGTGTAATTGATGAGGCGTGCCTCTAATATATTTGTTACATGAAGCATATAATTGTAAGTCAAAGTTTAGGGGTGATTCTCTATTCCTGTGTTTTTGTTTTTACTGAAAATAATATTCTACTTGTCGAAATACGTATCAAGGAGGTATACAAGTCATAAGGATTAAGAATTATTTCAACTGGTTCATTCCAAGCTTGAAATATTGTTACTCTTTGTGGCCAAACGTCATCCAGGTGAGGGTTAATCTTCTTGCGAACATCACTGATCAAATGATTGTAAACGTTTACGTGAATTTTACTTCTTAACTTAAATCAAGAATTTTTTAACTGTATCAAACCTTTTAGTTAAGTTAAGAGTGTATATGACCCTTTCGAGCTTCTTACTATTTCTTCAGACTTCCAACTTAACGATTAAATGAGATTTCACTGTAGCTGATAATTACATTTATATTTATTTAACACTGAGCTTTCAACGCTAAGAAGCGCTTTCAACCGAAACCAACTCTCCGTGCCCCCATAGCGCAAGTCTGATGCGAAAAGGGACGCTACAGACATCGACTGTCAGTTGTTTCTGACGTCTCGTTGCCGTTCACGTAGCCCTATTCGCATTTAGCTCGCACACATCGTCACACAGTCCAACACACAAACACGAAAACAAAAGCCTAACGATACGCGTAGGCTACGTGCGACGCCTAACCTGCTCGAATTTGACGTCCAATACGCGGTTCGTCACCACCTCCCTCGCTTCCCTCCCCTTCCGCCCCGCGCCGATTAAATGAAATTTTTACACCCCCGCGTGACGCGATCGAAGATAGTTGCGAATTTTGGCGGGAGTGGTAAAACGGCGATGACTGACTGCGATCATCCTGCGTATTCTCTCTGTTCGGGTAAAAACAGGTCGTAAAAAAGAAAGCCGAAAACGATCGCTTTTTGTTTTCGCAGATGACGCTGCGTCACTGTTTTTTATGCGATTGTTTTTCGTGTAACGTGTGATGTAGGTTGGGAATTTGTTATGGGATTAGTAACGCGATAGTTGATGTGATTTGTTAGTTGGGAGTACGTTTTCGGTTAATATGTTTTGGTAAAATTGGATTTGAGGCGTAATTAAAAGGTAAAAGTTCCATTTTATTGTTTTAAAATTGAGAGCCGGTCTTTCCACCGCCTTGTAAACTTCTCTATAAATTTATCTAACTTGTAATTCCGAAATCGACTTCTTAAGTTAAATCTCTTTTAGTTAAAAAGTGGTCTACAAAGGAATCGAAAGACCGGGCCAAAGGCAAATTATATGTGATTTGATTGTTCCATCGCGAGATAAATTTCGGATTTAACAGCAAACAGTTGTATTATTTTATCTTTGTATTAAATTAGTGATAACAAATATAATCTAGAACGTAAATTTGAATTTACGGATATAATGTACTTTTAACCAATGCTATACTTGGTGCTATCATTCTTTTTGAATACTAATCGACATAACGAATTTGCTTTGAAAGAAATGTTGGTGGAAAGGTCAATTCTGAAGATTTTACATTTAGTCTGCGGCTAGAAATTGTAAAATGCTTTATTTCAAAATACCGCAATGAGCAAAGAAGTCCTTACAATGTGAAATCAAAAAGGAGGGCTTCTGTTCAAATGATATTGATACTAACGAGGTCAACTTCGAGATGACTTTTTGAGTCGAATGATATGGACTAAAAGAACATTGATTATAAATTAATAAGTCTGAGGCGTATAGCAAGTGAAACACAAATAAGTGAACGTTTATACCCCATAAGTGTTTATTTAAAGGACTTTGTAGTGCCGCTGTTCACACTATCGAGTACATAATATAAAAATATGGGTGTTGAATTTAGCGCATTTTTCACATTAATGCCCGTTTACAATAATTTAATTGTATCGTATTTCGAATTTGTAATCCAGCTTCGTAATGTTTAACGAGACTAGAATATACGTACAATAGCTGCATTGTTGGAGATAACGGCTGTTAAAAAAATAAAAATAAAATAAGAAACTCCAATTAGATAAACAAAATTACCTACAGCAATTGCCTTACATGCAAAGTCTATTCAAACTTGTCAGTTCATCATAGCCTACTTTGTCTGTCAAGATACAGTATTAAATAATTAAATTATTTAAATATACATAGACACACGTGATCACTAAAATAGGTGCGGGCTATATTTTCATGGGAAAATGTTTTTGGCAGTTTCCGTTTTTTCAAATTCCATTGCGTGGGTTACTTTACGTTACTACTTTATTTATTTCTGTAGACGTTACAAAGTGGACAACGTATAAAAACATGTCAAAGAAAAGAAAAAAGACAACGTAAATGATTAATTACTATTAATACAGAGAATTAACATAGATTATATATTGATTGAAATATTCCAAAAATTCCTGCAAGGAATAAAATCCATTCACCGTCAATATATTGGACACTTGAAAGTTAAGTTGAGAGGCTGCAAAATTTCTAAAATTCGGAGGTAGTTTATTACAAATTTTGCTAGCTACCACCTCTGGTGAAAGCAGATAAAAAGTTAATCGTGATTTAGGTATTGCTAAATCTGAGTCTAGTATTGTGATCATGTAAGTCCCGATTTTGTGTGTAATTGCGTTTATTATGTATGTACTTTGCTAATTCATAAATGAAAATACATGGCAAAGTTAATTTATTGTTTACTGGTATAAATAAACAAAAATTCTGATTCAGATTTTTCTATAAACTTAGATGTTATTATTAAAAAAGGAAAGTAAAAAATGTATGTGGTCATTGAAATACGTAGAAGTAACTTATTAATATGATTAAATAGATAAAAGTAAAATGGCGCTTAAAAAAGTGAAATAAATATTTTATGTAACTAATATATATTATATTCTTCCCTGTTTTGGATGACTTTTTCTATTTTATTAGGCATGGAATTAATTCGTTTGTGACAAGTCTCTATTGGAATCCTCGTACCAACTTTTTGTTTCTTGCCACAATTCGGCCTTATTGTGATAGGTTTTCTTTCCAATTTTTATGATACGATCTCCCCAAAGGTGTTCAATTAGGTTAAGATCAGGTGATTGATTTGGCCATTCCATTAATTGAATTACATTGCTCCGAAGCTAATCAGTAATTACTTGGGTCTGTTAAAAGGTGGATGACGTGTTATCTTTAACCCCTTGCACTACGCCGAAATTCACAATCAGCCGTGCCAAACTCGGGCGCCTGAGTGGTCCCGAAAAGAGTCGAAGCGGCGAAGACTGAGTGTCGGAACTTTGAACACATGTTACGACCATTCTTACGACTGACAATGAGTGCGAGATAGGCGTGCTCGTGTTGACTTCACGCGGTGGTGCTCTTGTAAAATTCAAAAGACAACAAGATACAAGATAAAATACCCAATCATTCAAGAAAAGGAAAGAAGAGATAATACCTCATTCAGGCGTTCCTGGTGGCCCGAGATTAAGACCACGAGCACGGCTCGTGATATTCATGTTTGGCCCGAAATGTCGACTACGAGCCTGATTCGTGATATCCACGTTTGCCGTGAAATTGAACAATGAGCCTGACTCGTGATATTCAAGTTTGGCCTAAAATTTTCATCACGAGTCAGACTCGTGAAAATAGTGCAAGGGGTTAAGTGGTGTAAATCGGACTTATGCTATCACGCCGCCGAATTTTATTATTCAATGATAACTTATCAATGACAACTTATCATTGAATAATAAAATTCGGAAGGGTGACAGCGTAAGTCCGATTTACACTACTTAATGATAACACGTCATCCACCTATTTAACAGACCCAAGTAATTACTGATTAGCTTAGAAGAGTGCTTGGGTCGTTATCTTGCTGGAAGTGACATATCTTCAGCCTAGTGTACTGAGAATTTAGTTAACTTTCTTAGACAAAATTGGACCGGCCTAGCTCTTTATTAATTACAAATTATATTTATAAATTTTGAGAAATATTTGACATAAAATCAAGATATTACCTAGTGTTGTGTGTGTGTGTGTGTGAGAGTGTAATTTCCCTTTCGATGATGGTTCTTCCCGTACCTCCTCTCTTAATTTCTATTCTCGATGTACCTTTAATTTCTATGGATTCTTCCCCTTCTTAGATTCTATCTTCTTCGGTATGGTGAGGTTCTTTTATTCACTGGTACTTCTTCTTAAAACCCTTTTATTCCAAATATATTTATTGATTGATTTGTTGACTTATCTATCTTGTCAATTTTCTTCGTCGTTAACCAAACAATTTTTTATTTCTTTTGGAAGCCATGACTACACTGCTTTATTTCTAAGTTGTCCACGAAACAAAAACTTTAGTTCACCTTGAATCCAGTTCATTCAGGTATATCGGTGTTATAGAAACCTGTATTGAATGTCGATGGTTATTTCCAGTAATTTTTTCTGATTTGATTTGATTTGAATATGCAGATAAAAAATAGGAGTAATGCTAGAAAATATAATACTATAGAAAAAGAATATTCTATTATGTTTACTACAAGTTTATTTACAACATTTTACAACATAATCAACTATGAAAACAATTTACAATTACATATTTCTCAAAGTTTTCAATAGAAAAATTGTGGCGCTTGTCTGATAACATGTATTTATATATTGGAAAGGTTCGTTCTACGTCCACGCTTGTTATAGGAGCACATTTAAAATTAGAAATATCCTCTATTGTCAACTCAATATTTTCTACTGACTCCCCACACAAGACTCTAGCAATATCCTTTAGCTTTTTAAAACTCTCATTTTTTTCTATTACACTTAAAAATTTCTGATACACGGATTTTCCCACTCCTCTTTTAACATCAAAACATAACTTTTCAAATTTGTTTATTATTTCAACGTTCTCAATTAGCGACATAAATTGTTTTTCCAATTGCAATATAGAAGTGGAAATAAAACTGTAATTGGCTTTAATAAACGCCAACTGTTGAGGTATTTCTTTACTCGAATACACCTTTTGGGCGTCTAGCACAGATAGTATATCGCTATCAAGATCCATAATAATTGTCTTTATTTCTTCATAATGATTTGCATGAAAAATAGCAGCTTCCAACCACGTTCCCCATCGTTTGATTACTGGTTGAGGAGGAAGCGGAATACCGGGTAGATATTGTTTGTAGAACTGAACTCTTAATGGTGCCTTTTAAAACAGTTTCTTAACACTACTAATTAAAGTATTTACCAAGGGAAAATGGTTTCTTATTTCTTCTGCAACACGATTTAGTCCGTGCGCCAAGCAAGTTGTGTGAATTAAATTTGGGTAAAAGATTTTCAAGTTGCAAGCTGCCTTCACCATGTATGGTGCGGCATCCGTTAAAAACAATAGATTTTTTCTGTTGGAATCGATTCCGGTAAGAAAAAGGTTGCCAGTTCTTCCTGTATAAACCTTGTTATTGTCAAATTATTTGCCTTTTCCAACTGTTTGGATGAAATTAAATAAGATTTTGCTGGAACCGATACGTTAAGGATACCTATCATTAAATGAACTATGTATCGGCCCACACTATCAGTAGTTTCATCTGCGCATATGTAAAGGTAATTGTTTGACACAGCCTTCTTAATGCTACTCAATGTTTCTGCATAGATACGGCGAATATAATGTTTTCTTAAGGTGCTGTCGTCGGGAATATTATATTTGCTGGTGTACTTTTGCAAAAACAACTTGATATTTAAATTGTTTGTTTTATGTAGTGGAATATCTGCCGACACAAACATTAGGCACAAATCTTCATTATTTTGTTCTTGTTCCGATTTTTTGGAGGTTGATGGCAAACAATGCGGTAATGTTTGCTGACCCTTCTTCGCCAATTTCATCTTTGATAGTTTTGCAGCAAGAGATGGAGTTTTAGTATGCTGGTCGACTTGAAACTTTCTCTCACTTGTAACCTGAATAGAAAATATCACATCATCAGTTGTTCTCCTATAAAGTAAGTGTTAGTAAAAGATAAAGGAGTAATAAAAAACTGATGTGTAAAGGGTTTGCGAAGCAATCGGAATAAACGACATTTAATAAAATAACCAACACAACGCTTCGACAAATAATTTTATTTTAAAATGATTTTTATTTAAAAATCATCAGCAGAATACGGAATATCAGATATTCCGTATGGTGCTGATGATATGCGAAAAATACGCATGAAATATGCATCTCATTTTACTCATTTTAAAATAAAATTTTAAAGTGAAATTATTGGTCGAAGCGTTGTATTGGTGATTTTGTTAAACATCGTTTAAAAACTATACATTAATAGGAGGAAATAAACTTAAATTTTACTTACAATCTTGCTGCATGCTACGCAAAATACTTTTTCTCCATCCATACGCAATTCTGAATAAGGCGCAATACATCCAGGCACAGTCGCTATTTTCGGCATTTTTGCTATTATAATTAATAACAACCCACAAGTTCACACTTGGAAAAATCAACGTAAAATTACGTTTAAAATAAATAAGATTGCTTTCGAATATGGGAATAAATTTCTCCGAATAACAAAGAAACACCTATGCTCCTAATTTTCTGGTAAAATGTATTTTTGTGTTAATTTAGAAGTTTCAGGGAATTAGCTTTTCCTTGAATTCTGTCCCGGTCTAGATGTATCGTAACGGTATTAATAAATTTTTGGAAGCCCTTATCAGAAAAGTGTCGAGAAGAGGCTTCATAGAATGCTATTTTTAATTTAAAGAGGGCTGTTTAACTCTTTGTTTGTTACAACCACGACATATTTTTAGTAATGCCTATCCTTTAATAAATTACATCCAATAAATAAATAAAACTCGGATACTTCAAATATGCTGAATTACTACAAAATATGCAAATAATATACAAAATGCATATATTATGCAAATATGCAAATTTATGCAAACTGCATATTATCCGGCCTTTGCTTATCACTATGGTTGCTCAATTTGCGCCAATGGTACTACAACTATCAGAAACGACTGTATTAGAATAGCAACATTGCGCTAAACGAATACGTAATACATAGTAGTTTCAATGTATGAAGGCATCTGTGTTCGTATAGCGCAATGTTGCTATTCTAGAACAGTCGTTTCTGATAGTTGTACTGTATTTAGCAAAAGTCACTTATCTATTTCCGGCAATAAAATTCAAGGTTTATAATATCATAGATATGTGTAAGACGGGAAATTCTTGCGAATACATAAAGCACAAGTCGCATCAGAACCAATTTCTATTAAGAATTATGACGATATCTTTCAAAACTGAAAGACGATTGATTTCGAAAACCAAAGGTGTATTTTTATCAAATAAACGTCAACTTAAAGGATCTGCGCAATATGTTTGTCGTTCACCGTAGATATAAACGAAACGAAAAGCTCCAAGTCTTTTAGTAAATCTATTCATCAACGGATATTCTTAAGCAATAACACCGAATATAGAGAAAAATAAAATAGAAAGGTATTTTAATAAGGCGAGATTACATCGAAAAAGCCATCTAACAGTAAATAATGGTATAACATAACGTAGAAGGAATTAGTACTGTTATAGGTATATATTACATTGACGAATTGGTGTATCTGTTTTTATTATCCTACCTTTCAGATTTGTCTAATTAATTTTCCCCTGTTAGGTATCTTTTTAACATCCTGTTAAAAAGGAAATCTTCAAGTTTAAGAAATTACTTTCGACGGTATTTTATTATAATTAATGTTTTCAGTAATAATTTATGTTTATATCATTTCTTTTAAGGTTATTTCGTTAAAGATGTAAATCAGATTTGTATCTTCGAAAAGATGATGACATTGATAAAATTAGATTCGATGGTGAAACGCAATAATATTTTTGTTACAACGCCGAATTTAATTTTCAATTTACCTTATTTCTATAATATGTTATAAATTTTTAATATATCAGCATCCGTTGTATAAATACATCGTTCCAATTCCGCTATATTATTATATTTGTTAAAATTTATTGTAATTCCCGCAGACGTAAATTATTTTTAAATCAGTTTTAATAACTATCGAAATTTTAAATTACGTAATTAAACTAAACATTTATTTCGCGTAATATTAAAAATTATGGTTTCTATCCAATAAAATATTACGCACAGTAAATTGATAATGGCAAATATACAAACGGCGTTTTCGATAGAGTTTTACTGAATTACTCCTTTGACAAAAATCGTTGACAACTTGGTTCTGGAGTAATTACTTAACCCTGAATAATTGCAGTTAGATGCATGGGGGATGATTTAATTCTGTTTAAATTAAAGACATTGCACTCATTAATGACAGTATACGAGATTTCCAAATAAACTGTTGTTCTCAAATAAGAAAGGTTGGTTTGATTCCTAAATGCGTTAATTAAGATTTAACGTTTCGAATTGAGGAAATCGTATTTTTTCAATTATTCTTATCGTTTAGTTTCTTAATAATGTTTTTGCTTACCAAAAGTTCCCGTCATTTTTGTTCATATTGTATATAGATTATAAATAATCCATAGTTCCACCTTCTCGGGTATCGTTCTAAAGAATAATGTAGACCACGGTCTGTGAAGTTAACATTTTATTCATCTTTTATCAAATTTATTGATGTAAATCCTCTATATTTGATGGAAAAATGCGACACTATTGGAAAGAGAAGTAATAAAACGATTTCAGAAGTAACTGGAATCGAAATTGACAGCAGAACAAATCACTAATTCGTGTTAGATTTGTTCAAGTGCGTTTTTAATGGATAGATAGATAACAACTTCGCTTACATAACAACTCTTACATGTATAAAAACACCACATATTCCATTTCTTATATTCGATAATTAGTAAATACACGCAAACAGTGTCTACTGCCCCTTCCTTTGCTTCACTTCGTTTAACAATAAATCAAATTACTGATAATTATTTTGTACGGGTGGTAGTTGTTTTGTAGCCAGAATCGATTTGAGAGATTTGACTATAAGGTCTGTCAGGATAGTAGTACCGGTTTTACAAATAAACCACAACCAACTTTTGAAGAAATTGTTCCATTTTACAACTAACTACATACTGTCTCGATCATTGTCGATGACGATGAATAGAGATGCATTGTGTACTAACGACGCCTAGTACCATAGATCAGGAATGTACCCCGATTGTCATAAATACTATGTCACAAAACAAAAACGCATCACCCAGTAAAAATATATATACTACCCCTCACAAGTATTTGGGCACCTCAAATTTCAAGGTAAATCAATAAATATTTAAATAAAAATATTAAAATATGATTAGGTATTTAAGTATACACAAAAACACTACTTTAACAATTAAAATTATTTATTTGGCCTAAATTTTAGATTCGTCTATGCAACCTCCTTTACTTTTAATGATTACATCGCATAATCGGGGCATCCTTGCAATTAAATTTAACAATATTTCCGGAGTTATTCGAGCTCATGCTGCCTGTTGTTTACACCACATGTCATCTGCTGAAGTTGGAGCTAGTGATTGGTCGTTATTGAACTATCTGTTATTTTAGAACCGTTATGGATCCACTAACGGTTGCAACTGTTATCTCGCTGGGAAAATAACGGTTCCTTTCGACTACGACCTGTCGACTACGAAATAACGATAACCTGTTATATTGGAATTGTTATTTCAAAATAACGATAACGGTTGGGACTGTTATTTTAAAAGAACGGTTTTTCCCATCACTAGTTGGAGCAGTTTTTTTACTTCCCCATCGAATTCTTCCCATAACAACTCGATGAGATTCAAGTGCGGAGTTTGAGGTGCTATTTCATGATTGTTGGTGTCCTTTCCTCTTCCAATTGTTCTAAATATTGCTTGCATCATTTTGAAGTGTACGTTGTTGGAATATAAAATTTTGAGCCAAAATTCTAACACCAGAATTATGCCTTAAATTTCATTTCATCATCTGCGGATGTACCAGCAAAACAATCCCAAATCATTATCGAACCAACACCGTGCTTGATGGTAGAGACGGTGCATTACCCACAAACACTGCCTTTTTGTACGAGCCTCTTTGTACATGTACAAAGATCGGAAAAAAATCTTTGTACGAGAGATTTTTAGTTTGTACAACATAATAATAGTAACTGAACTACAAAACAAAATTTTTGTACAATGTACAAAGACGCTAAAAATCTTTCTACGCAGCCAAAATCTTTGTCTCGTACAAAAAAACAGTGCCCACAAATCTTCCTACAAACACTTGTCTTCGAGAACCGAAAATCTCGATTTTGGATACGTTGGTCCACAATACGTTGCTTTAGTCTTCGAGCCGCTCATTGTAAACCCTTTTTCTTATTAATTTGGAAAAGCAAGGGCCTTCGCATCGCAATTTGTCTGTGAAAGCCGGATTTTTGCAAGCGGCGTTTAGCCGTGGGCACGCTAATCGGCTTAGAAAGTCTAGTACCGATTTCTGCGGAGATTTCTGGAGCTGATTGTCTTTTGTTTCGTTTGCTGTACACCACGATTGCAATATCTTGAGTTGATGTCGCCCTTTACCACTTCTTACTTTACTTAGAAAACTGCAACTTTCACGGTATTTTTGATGTTAAAATCAACAGTGGGCGGATTTAAATGTAGGTTTCTAGCAATTTGACTATTGTTTATGCAAATTACATACCTACTTATCAATCATCTAGCAAGCGCAGTCTCATGCACTAAGAAAATAGAAGAAAACTGCATTTCTCCCCTATGATGCCGAACTCTTCTACGCTCAGAAGCCAGATTTGTCTGAAAGAACGATATTGTTGTACTCCTCATCCCAATCGGCCCCTATATTACACCATTCTAACCTGAGGCACAATGCTGATTAGTGAGAAGCAGTGTTACTATGGACTATCTCTGCCAAAACTACGTTTTCCACAGACCTTAAGGAACTAAGCCAATCCCAAAGGGGAAGCAATTCTGGTCTCCTATCTTCCCGTTCGTTGTTCTTCAAGGGCGTCCGATATTGCCTACATTCTTGAGGCCAACATCTAGTGACTTTACGAAATATCTCTCCGAATTAGACAAAATAACACAATCATTTATTATTTCCTTCCTAATCTTTTTGGCATTCTTATTCCCAAAACCATGAACATCACATTTTGTACAATATGGTTTAAAAATATAAGCCCTGGTATCAGTTATCTTATGTTTCGGCGAATTGCTACGCACAAGAGGATTCTACGCCACGGCAAATGGTCAGTACTGTACATTACTTTAGTTTCGTACATAAGAGGATATAAATTCTAACAGCCCTTTATCGTGTGATGAGTTTTTGTATTCTTGAAGGCTATTTCTCTACTGTCAGAAAAATATAAGGTTTTTCTTTTGGGTTTTCAACATTGTAAAAGCGTTTTCGTATTCGTGCTTGTCCATCACAATGAAAGAAATGTACACGAGATTTTCACTAGTTTCTCTGGAACATCTTCAAGCACCGTATAAGCATCCTACTCCATAGATTTTGCCTCTTTCAGTGGGTGCTTTACAAAACTTGATTTTATTTGTTATTAACTAATAATCCACTTACCCTGGATATTTGAGCTTAGTTTTCAGTATGCTATTATACCATAATTATAGATCTGCGTCCTTATCGAATTACCATAGGTTCTAGCTGATGTTTCGAAAGCTGTAACCATAAACACCGAGGTTTGGGGACCTCTTCTAAACAGAAGAAGAGGTTTTAATTAGGTAAGCATTTCAAGCAGGAACCTTTGTTCTGAAAGGTCTTCATTTGGTTTGGAAGATTCTGCTCAAAGTTCATGGGTTCTCATTTCATTTTTCTCGTCTAGTAGTTTCAGTTAGTATAGGCTGAATTCCCTCAGGGGCTCACTGTTAACAAGTTTAACAAGTGAGTTCGGGAATTTAGCGCTCCCGAGGTACCCGAGCTAAAACCCAAACTAAGGTGTAAGGTAACGTGTCTAGAGTTGCGTGGCCGCAGGGGTGTGCGGTATTTAACGTTCCCCTGGGGGCACCAGGCGAAACCCCCTTGTAATTAGCCTTACCCGATCAAGCGGGGCTCTGATCGGGCGGACAGATGCTTCCCTGGCTACTGCTCGTATAGCTACGCTATCTAGAATTTTCAAGGCTGAAGTGCAAAAGCTTGTGAAACAGGGCCAAGATTTCATACAGGCTAAAAGAGCCATAATCAAGGCCAATTTCACTAGGCATGCACAAAGGGGCAGGTTAGTCTAGATAAGGAAGTTAGGCCTCAACAGACGGCGGAAGCTACTAAACGTAAAGAAAGGACGGAAGTCCAAAAACCGAGGTCGGAGGACACTACTCCCGCAGGTCTTCCGAAAAGCAAGGGGCCACAAGGTTTAACCTTCAAGGAGGCTGCTTTGGAGAGGATCGTGGTAGTATGCAACGACTATCCAGCCACCCAGATGGGGCCGGCAAAGCTTAAGGCAGACCAAGACTCTATTATGGAGGCATGTAACAACATTACGGAGCAAGGGCTTCAAGTCCGCTTTTAAAAATATATGTATGTGCGGATGAACAGCTCTCAAAGCTGTCAAGTCTAATTAAAGGAATAAAGCTAGAGAACGTACCCTAAGGAGGCATGAGGACCACAATAGATCTGGAAAGGTCGCAGTGGAACAGGCATTAGTACCACCTCAAGTAATCTAACATCTAACATAGGCTGAATTCTAATTTTGGTTGTGGTAACCGGTTCAATAACATTTTATAGCTTTTATATTTCAAATTTCCCATGAGCATTTTAAAAATTAACGGCTAGCTAGTAAAGTGACCTGACCTCAGCCTACACTGAAGTTCCTTAAACAAGGTATAAGATGCCAACTACAATTCTTAAACGAAACTGCTCCGGGCACAAAATTTATGTGTATATGAATATATTGCACTGGCTGGATACGATCTCACTACCGCTCGACTCCACCCGGACCAAGCTCATGGCCGGGACAAATGGCGGGCTCGATCCAGAAGAGCCGACCCCGCAACAAAGCGGGACTGAGGCTGAAGGAAAAGAAGTAGATATGAATATATTGCAGAATAGCACGTCATCAATAGACCAGACACATAGAATGGAATCGAAGAAAAGGAGCTTTCTGTAATGAAGGTTAACCACCAACAAAGTGGTTAGGTGTAAAACCCATCCACGGAGAGTGGATGAAAATGCCAATAAGTGATTGTGGAGAATGAAATCTTTAGAATCATCTGAATCCAAACTCCAACATATATTATTTAATTCAAGTTGGAGAAGGACTCTTTAAGCAACATACAAGTATTTCAGTGAAATAGTTTCTCAGCGTCATCTTCATATTTAGAAAAACAAAGATTAAAAACAGTAGACAATATAAAATCTTAGAAAAATTGTACTTGACGAGAAAATGCTCTTTATAGGAATGATGAGAAGCTTTTGCAATGCTATTCGCGTCATACATTTGAGGGGCGTTTCCTCATCAAGCATCGTTATTTTCCCTGACTTCTATGCGAAAGCGAATAGAAGTCCAACAAGAACTAATAAGATAAACAGGAATGTATTTACTGCAGAATTAACTCACATGTAGCCGTATGTTACGCTTACTGCAAGGATTTGGATACTCCGACATATGTATGTACATATTTCGACTGGCAAGTTATCCTCGATGCGTGTTAACTTTGAAATGTTAAAATGCGCTCTCTTCGCATTGCTTTGACACAGAATAACAAATTAATTAATGAGCAATTATTTCTAAGAGTCGATATTGCCTAGAGGTTTGCAACTTGAACTACAATGCCAGAGCCATGGTTCAATACCCGTGCGTTCCGGATCGGTGTATGACATACTCAGTCACTAGAAATTGAGAACCAACGTTCTTGTGCACAAGAGTGGTTGTCTGATGTGTGATGTCCACCACACCACCACCTCAAATGATTTCGCAGTACAAAGCGGCGACTGGGTCTAATACCAAAGGTACGGAACTTCTGACGTTCCTCTTTGCAGACCATTATTATTAATTATTTCTGAGCAAATTTACTGTAATTCTTCTTAGTTTCAGTTTTCTCTTTTCTATGCTTGCCACTTTATATTTACTTGATTGCAATTCCAAATATCTATCGTAAAAATAAGAATAATAGCGATAAGAAAGCCCAAAACAAACTATGTATTCACACCGTTAGACGTTGGCTTGTAATAATTCCTAATAGTTTGGTTGAAATCATGAATTTATTGAGATCTTTTTTGTGGTGATGAATACCTAACAGATATCAGTACTCAACGAAAAATAAGATAAATAAGCTGCTTGTTACACCACATGATATGTGTTTGAATTTACATAATTTGTGGACAATTTATGTAACAAAATTTCTTCTAAAAGTCGTCGCTGGTTGTTTACTTCTCAAATGGATACTACTAATTTATCATCCTCAGTGAAGAAAACCCAAAGAAAGCCCTTACTGGTAGATTTTGGTTAACGCTAGTACATCGCATTATACATATTCATTGTTTATTGTCACCGATATTCGTACGGTATATTTGACCTCTAAGCCCAAAGCATTCCCAAACAAGCTACTGCACCACATACTCTAAAATACGCATAGTAAGATTGTGAAGTGTGCACTTTTGAGCGCTCACAAGCAGCGCTTTCTTTCCTTTGCCTTTTTCTGCTGACGATGACAATTTAATTGTCGAAATTTCTATTTGGAACTATGCAAACCAGCGTGGCAAGAGTAAAATCTAAATTCATTCTAAACCATAAATAATCCTGCTTTTCTCTGATCTTTTAGAATAATTAGATTTGGCTCTTGTTATATAAACATTATTTTTATATGTTAAAGCTGGGTAATGACACTATCATTGACAATACATATATATACCTATATATATATGTATATATACTTTATAGGTTTCTGTTATGAATATTCTTGAAGTGATATACATATATGAACCCATCGAAACGGAGAAATCTCAGCGAGTAGTGTTTTGCAGAGCGTAGAAACTGCTCAAAGGAGTTCTGGCATCGAATTGTAACTTCATAAGAAGAAACATCCTTTTTGTCAGTGGTACTAAGAGTTGGCAATTGATTCCTATTAAGCAACAGCTGGATTTTATGATTTAAGGTCGTCTTGGAAGGATGATTAAGTATACCACATATGTATATGTAGCGTATAGTTTAGTCCTAGAACATCTTTTCCTCCATAGACCATTTTTCGTCAGGGGTGCCAACGCTACCATCGCGAGCCTTGGTACTCACACAAACGGTACTATCTGGGAAAAACCATGTCTTTAGGGACCTATGGTTTTCCTTCTACAAATCTACTTACCCCCATATCCTGATCACTTGCTAACACGCCAGCCGCATAAGTCTATTGCTAGCACCCTCAAAAGATGTTGCTTGACACGGATAAACAGGTGGCACACATCCGATAAAAGATGCCCATGCTGACTAACTGAATGCGGTGCAGATCGCTTTAATGCAAATGTACTAATCATTGATAAATAGAAGACAGAACTTGTCCAACACATAGATTGTCAATTTAATGAGATGGTTATAGTCTTACGTAATCGTAGTGGCTAAATACTCTGAAACTGCGTTGCCTCCAGGACTTGAATCCATTATTTAGGATGCGCCGATCACCATTATTGAATCCATCGAATTCTTTAACTCATGCCTCTTCGTTGTTTTTCTGCTAGGCGCTATATATTTTATTGTAAATATATTGTAGTATATTAAAAGTCACAGTTAATGTTGGGGTTATGGTCTTCAATTGTCATTTCGAAACAACGCCCACCTCCTTTGGTCATTTTATAACCCTACGGGTGTTAGCTTCTTATTCTTAGACGTTTAATGGGAGAAGCAAATGTCACTAGAAATAAAATTATTAATTATTATAAAAAGCATCGGTTAATAGACAGAAAAGCATTGTTAACTTTCAGATACATACATAAGTTTTTTACATTACAAGAACTCATAGAAAATTACTGGAAATAACCAAGGATACATCGACATTCAATACAGGTTTCTATAACAGTGATATACCTGGATGAACTGGAGTCAAGGTGAATTAAAATTTTCGTTTCGTGGACAACTTAGAAATAAAGCAGTGTAGTCCTGGTTTCCAAAAGAAATAAAAAGTTTGTTTGGTTAACGACGAAGAAAATTGACAAGATAGATAAGTCAACAAATAAGTCGATAAATATATTTCGAATAAAAGAGTATTAAGAAGAAGTACCACCTAATAAAAGAACCTCACCATACCGGAGAAGATAGAATCTAAGAAGGGGAAGAATCCATAGAAATTAAAGGTGCATCGAGAATAGAAGTTAAGAGAGGAGATATAGGAAGAACCATCTTCGAGAAAGAAATTTATACTCACACACACACAACGCTAGGTAATTATCTTGATTTTATGTTAAATATTTCTCAAAATTTATAAATATAATTTGTTATAATTCACGATTTTTATATCATTATTTAGGAGCTACGCCGGTGCAATTTTGTTTAAGAAACTTAACTAAATTCTCAGTACAATTTTGGCGCCCAACGTGGGGCGACCCTAAAGATAGTTCGTTTCATAAATAGAACTTCAAAATGTCAAAAGAATGTCATGATAGGGGCACAGAGAGTAGCAGTAAGAGACAAATAGAAAGGGCTTTAGAAAAACTCACATCTGCGACAAAATAATTTATCACGCGTTATTAATGATCAGAAGAAACAAGTAGAGAGTACAACTAAATTTAATGAATTAAATGTAAGGTTAGAAATCTACATGAAAATAGGAGTGTAAACGAACATACAGAGAGAAATGTGTTTAAATTAAAAGAATTGGTGCCTATTGACGCTTGCTTATCTGAAAATAGGGCATTAAAGGAAGAGAATTCGTTGCAATTAACATATTTGAATGGTGTCAATGAATCGACCTTTAAGTTATGTCAGAGTTTAAATGAATCTACGAGTTTAAATAAAGCTTCGTTTGATAATCAACTTAATGATAGATTATTGCAAAAAGACGCGTACCAGAAGGAAAGGGAACTCGAAACCGAATCAACAATTCAACAGCAAACTAAATTAGTTGATTTCCCTCAATTAAAACTCCAAATGGAAGAAGAAAAAAAACCTATAACAGATAAAATATTTGGGAATTCGGAAAAGGAGAATCACCCACCCTTATCTGTTGTGCTTAACTATAGAGATTTAGAGCACCAATTGAATAAAGAAAGGGAACTTACAAAGAGTTTAAAGCAAGAGATAGTAAATCTGAAATGGCAATTCTGTTCAGATAATTTGGAAAGAACGAATACCACAGAAAATATCAAGGATCACATGAGGGTGTTAGAAGAAATCACACAATCTCCTGAGAAGAACGATTTATTTCGACAGAGTTTCATTCAAAGAATGCATTGTAATATACCGCACAAGTTCGATCCCGGGATATGTACTAAACCAAACTCTGCAACGAATGCCAATTTTTTGCGCATCCTCAGTGTACATTAAATTTAGCAAGAACTGATATCGTATAATATAGAGAATATTTATCCATATAAAGTTAATTAAATATATTTCCTATTGAAAACGATCTAAAATTAAATATACTAGTTAAATAAAACAGTAAATAAATACAATAGTACATTTTAGAGACTGTAGTTTATAATTAAAATTTATTAAAATTTCAAATTTGAATGAATGAACTTAGGTTCTCCCCACGCTTTGGAAGCCAAATTTGAATGAATGAAGTTAGGTTCGCCCCACGTTGGGCGCCAAATTTGAATGAATGAATTTAAGTTCGCCCCACGCTTTGGAAGCCAAATTTGAATGGAATAGTACATTCTGAGGTTAAAGCTGTATTCAATACTTATCATTCTTGTTTATTTAAAACTGTTCTCTTCTTCAGTACCATTTTATACTTATCAATTGTTAATATCCTGTCAATTGTACATTTACAATAACACACTAATTTGTTTTAATGATTGTCTTCTAGTTTCATTTACATAAATAAAATATAGATTTCTTAAATGATAGTTAAAATTTTCTGTTACAAGTAACAAAAATTTTATTTTGGGGAAGGGGGCGGGCGGTAGTATAATTGTGGTATATTAAAAGCCGCAGTTAACTTCTCAGTACAATATTCTCATAGATTTTAGGTCTTTTTCAATTAGTTTGAACTATTTAGGTCTATATTTTGGTCTTATTATTTCAGCACGTTAGGAATGTAGTCCCGATAGCATTGTTGTTGATGATTATGCCCTCCATTGTAAACCCCAGTCATTTTGTTTTATGTTCCTTAGTTTTTGTTACCGTGTTTTCACCAGAAATTTTCCTTTTGTAGTTGGTAATTGACTCTTCTTCTATACTAACTAGTATTGCACTTAGTAACCCTTTCTACTGTCCTAAAGTCTTCTTCATTCTGTCCTGTCATCATCATAATCTCTTTCACGCTAATATTGACTTGATGATCATATAGTGCATGATTGATTCAATACGCTCAGTTAGAAATTTGCTTTTCAGTAGGATTCTATTCGCATGTATTGTTCTCGTTCCAAATTTTACATCTCTGATAATATCTTTCTTTGCCCTTCTGCTTAGGTTGATTGTCGGACAGCTTTCTAAGGAAACTGTTGAAAGGCTTAGCAAATAAACACAAGTTGCGGGTGTCAATTAACGACAGGAAGGGAATTGTACTTTACACGGGCCACAACTGCAGACTACTTATAATTGCACCCTCGTTGGGACTGGTGGGTATGATGTCGTTGGCTCGTGATTAAGCAAGCTCAATTCTTATCCCAGATGTTAGAAAATTGTTCCTAACCAAACGTAGAAGCAGAATTTATGAACTGAAAGTGAAATGACACACCTACGATCTGACGAGCCCTAATCACGACGAAACTTAGTCTGCGATAGTAGTCCGTGATTAATGGAGCATTATTCCCTTCCCTTCAGTTAATCGGTACACACAATTTGTGCTTATTTACTAAGTTGTTGGGCCATTTCCTTAGAAAGATGCCTCATAGCGAAACCAATTTATTAAATCGTTGGGGAGGAAAAGAAAGGATCTTTTATACGTATATTTCTCTTCGGTTAGTAATAGAAAACAACATATATTTGTTATTTCAGTAATTATCTTGACTGTTATTTGAAAATAAAGATCTATGTTTGCCTCAGGTTTCTACTTAACTGATAATAAATAATCATTTCATAAATATTCGTATATGCAACCACCATCTCTACTGACCAACTTGAATACTTGGAAAGATCACACACAATAGAGGCGTTGTGCCAAAGGGCACACCTCATTCTCAACAGAAGTTTTTCAAGGAAACTCTTTGAATCGAAGGTTATTATCGCACTCATTTCAAAGCAAATTGACGTTGACAAATGTATTCTCGCGACATTAACCACATACGATTAAATTATTTATAACTTTTGCACTGAAATTAATCAGATCCGACGCTGTACGACCGATTCGCGGTAATTACGTCTATATCAGCGAGATCTTTCGATGCTAATTAGCATTAATGTTCGATTGGAAATCGGACGTAAAAGAAAAACTACGCCCATAAACGCACTTGCCATTTTCCTTTTCTGGACGCCCTATTAACATAATCTAGGTTGTTATTTTAGTAACTGAATAGCCCAGTTGTATAGAATGAGATTGTCCCTGCGGTAATAGCGATCGCGTAAAACCTGATGTAAATTTAATGTAAAATATACACCTATTAACTACATACTTCAAGGTTATCAAATGATCATGTAAAGATTTTTGTTCCATTGTGCGTTTGGACCGATGAAGGGAATTCTGTTGAATGTGTTACAAACTTGCTTCATTCAAGGCAGCATAAATACATATCTTGACTTTTGACTTTTCCTTGAAAACGTAAAAAGGTACATGCATACAATTCATTCGTTAAACCATCAGATTTTAGTGAAAATATGGAGTTAATATACCATCTGTTTCTTTGGACGCTGCAGCACAATAAAATATAAATGAAATATATATAAGCGAAGATATTTAGGACGCTATATTTGTGTCGGTACAAGAAATACAATGTTCATTCCCAAACTGTTGGGCTTTTGAAATTACTTACAATTCGTGAATTTGGAGCAGGAAAATGTAATTTGGAGTAGATAAGTTTTAGAAGTGGAAAGGAGAAATTCCGAAACTTTGAAGTAAACTGAAAACAAAATAATTTCGGGTCGATGCGATGATTTTATGTATGGATTCTTTATTCAGTATACTGTTGGACACGTTTTTAACATCAGTCTGAAAATGTTTACATAAAGAATACTTCAGGACTAGATATACATTTGATAAAAAGTGAAAAATGTGATAAAGACAAACGAATGATATGTAAAAAGTACAATGTGCTGCAGTTTTATGAAAAATACAGATAATATAAGAAAATACGTAAGTAACCTGAATGGAGTGGTAGAGTTTGGGATAAAATCCGCAGATGGATGATTATTGGGCAGAAAATAAATTTGGTGGAAATTTATAGTGATAAACTGTTTATATCCAAACGATTTGCAACCCTCTCTAAGGCATGGCTCCTGTAACTTTTATTGCATAATAAGATGCGTAAGTGGCCCTCAAAATTAAATAAGGACATCCAAGGTTATTATGGTAATACGAATAGGTGGTACTCAAACTTTTTGGAAAAAATCAGAAACAATCTAGATTCATGATTTCTGATTATTCTTTTATCCAAAACTATGTTTCTATACTAAGAAAATAACCTGCAACAGCTCACACTATATCTGGATATAAACCAAATTTGTTAAATCAGAAATGTTCAACTACTTTGCAATAGTCTCCGATGCCCGATTATTCTAGCCTCCATTACTCCTCCACCAGTGAAAGGAAATACCAGAAATAAACAATTTTCAAACCCATAATCCCGCTAAATCGATTCTATCTCGAAAAAGTTCTTGCAATAACACCATCAAACACCGCTCAAGCTATTATTATTATTATTGTGGCTATACACCCCCGAAGGGGTTGAGCCTCCTATTCGGATCTCTAGATCATTACAATTTGGGAGATCAGCCCCTTCTTCTGATTATATGCTTTCACATAATTTCTTCCATAGTTTTCTGTTTTTCGTTTTTTGTTTTCACTTGATGTGTCCGGTCCTTCGTATATCCTACTCCACTTCCTTCAGCCATGTACTCTTCGGTCTTCCTCTCCTTCTTCTGCATCCCGGCTTCAACTCTGTCACACCATATATTACTGCTCCTGGACCCGCTCTCCATACATGTCTGAGCCACCTTGCTCTTGATTGCTTAATTTTTCTCACTACATCCATTTCTATTTCTTGTGCCAATTCCTCGTTCGTCCTTCTTCTGCATTCATTCTCGTTTAGTCTAATTGGTCCCAGGATAGTTCTCATTACTTTTCTCTCCACTATTCTTAGGTCCTCCTCATCCTTCTTTGTCGTGGACAGCGTTTCTGTGGCATACAGGAGTGTTGTTCTAATTATTGTTTTATAGATCTTCAGTTTGCTGCTTTTGCTTAATGTCTTACTTTTTAATAGCTTTTTATTTGCGCAGAAAATCCTGTTTGTAGTGATTATCTTCTCTTTGATTTCTGCTTCACGCTCGCACTTATTGGTGATTGTCACTCCCAGGTATTTGAATCTTTCCACCTCCTCAAAAGCATACTTTCCTATTTGGATTTTCTTGTTTTCGCATTCTCTATCTAGTCTCATTATTTTGGTTTTTTCTTCATTGATTTTCAATCCCATTTTTGCTCCCTCTGTAACTATTTCTTCCAGCACCTCCTTCATTTTACTCCTGTTTTTTGTTATTAATGCAATGTCATCAGCGTACGCAACTATCTGTTCTCCTCTTGTCCTTAATGTACCCTTCTTTATCCTTCGTAGTACATATTGTAGAGCCAGGTTAAATGGGGTTGCTCAAGCTATTACGAGGAATTAAAGAAAATTTTGATCAGTAAAGCCCCCAATCCAAACCTTTGTATTAACCAAAATAACGTGCAAGCGATCGCAATCGCAAGTAAATTGGCTAGTTTCAACATGTTGGGAACCAACTCCGAAGACACTTTTAGTAACATAAATAAGCAATTTTCAAACTCAAGCTCTCGGCGATTTGCACATTTTGTTGAACCATCCTCAACGATAACTTTAATTATATTTAAATACAAGAAGTTTTTTCACAACTGCTTCCCACACGAAATCTCCTGCAATTCACTAAATTAGGATAAAGTTATTGCTAATATGAAGTCACTTAAATCTTTTATAAGAAACCAAACATCTCCTAGATCAGCGATGTTTCACCTCTTTTGTGTTAACTAAATAATTTACCACCGCTTAATAAGTTATTAATTTTCAAACTTTTTACAATATCACCGGTGTATGATTTCTTTGAATTATATTTCAATAGGGCGCTTGTGATAAAATAAATCGACGATTCTCATACTTTGTAGAACCCGTAGCCTTCAAGTCGATTCCACGTATATTAGTCGTAGAAGGTAGGTAGGTAGGTAGGACAAAATGGGATAGGATACGAACGGTGACGACCAAGAAAAATACTGAGCAAGCGCCAGTAATTAGGCGAAATTAGAGACGAGGTAAAAAGATATTACAACTTGGGAAAGTAAGGAAGAGCAGCAAGTCGTAATGGTCTTTTGAATTTTATACTTTCCAATATCTGGTGGAGTAATTTCAAAAGCAACAAGAGAGTGGCCAGAAAGCATTAGAATAGACCATAGGCGTGCATATTTTACAATACATCCAAGCTGCTTTACCTCTGAGGAACAAACACACAGTAAACAGACTAGAGGAAGCTAGCGATGACGTAGCAATACAAATCACCAGAAGCAAAATATTATTAGCAAGCTAGAAGTAATCCAAATCAATGGCGTTAAACTCGTGAAGAAATTCGTTTACTTGGGAATTTTACTTGAAGTATAGGCAGAAACATATATGTCATTAGCCAAATCCCAGCTAGCAAGAATGTGGCATAAATAGACCAGATAGTAGACAAAGAAATACATAAATGAAAGAAGACAAGAGAAAAAAGAGATATTAGTAAATGCCAGCATGATATGGAGATTGTAGGGGACACGGAATCGTAAACCCGTTATTCCAAAAGGGCTTGAGGCTACAGTGCAAGAAGAAGAATGGCAAGAAAGGGATTGTCTGTTGCAGCTGGTGTCTAACGACTACCTAGTCTTCTCCATTGCTTTCTATTTGTTGAGTTGATTTTCATTTCTCATCTACATGTCATTTAGATCTTTAGGCTCCTTCTTTACGTACAAAGGTTAAAGCAGGAACGTTTACGCTTTAGAACTGAAATAGATTAGATCTTATCCTTGCCATAGCAATTTTTTGGAAAACTTCAAATACCTATTTTGATAACTAAGAGCATCGGTAACCAAATTTTACCAAAGGACGCTTTCTTTCCTTTGGGTTTTCCATTGAGAGTGGCCACTTAGCGGTCGAAATACGAATTTTGAAATTTTCAAAGTCATTGGGTAAGCATCTCCATGTGCTTGTAACTTTTCCTCCGTGGTGCGGTGAGACTTCATTTACGATCGCATCTTTTTCTAAACGTATGTATGTATCTGCATAACATCGTAGTATTTGCGCCATCTAGAATGTCTTTGCAGAACCTCTCCTCAAAGTGTTCTATTTGTTCATTCAACGATATTTTTAGAGTTAGTACTATCCCTATAATTTGCTTATAAGTATTTTCTTCTCCTTCCATTTACTAGGAATTTCTCCTGTTTACCTGTTCTCGTTATTCTATTGACGAGGATATCCAAGTTTGGCACTAACTTCTAAAAGGTCAACCACAAAAGCTCTTGCAGGTTAATTTCTGGTTTTTACATACTTGTATGAATTCAATCTTCCTCTTTTGTACTTTTATTCTTGCCTAGAAAACGTTGGTTTTATTATAAAGTGCTTTGTGTACATACTTGCTGAATTGTACGCTTTGTTATAGCTCCTTATCTTTCATTTCCGTCACTTGTCAATATCTCGATGATATTTTTTCAGAGTGATCTTGAAACTTTGGTCAGCCAACTGAAGTGATAACGCCTTAGACAGTTGCAATGATTGAAGAAATGGTATTAGAAGATTGCCGTTTGAAAGTGAAGGAATTAGCGGTAATGTCCAACATTTCTGAAACAAGTATTCTCCGAATTCTCCTTGACCATTTGGGTATGAAAAGATTAGTGGAACCATCTACCCATGCACCGCGTCTTTTTCCGCTCTCGAACGTCAACGTTGGATCAAATGTACGCGCTTGCTTTTAAACATGCGTGGAGAGAACCCAAATCGATTTTGGAGTCTATTGTCACAAGAGCTGAAACGATATCTCCAGTTATGATGTCCTATTCAAAAGGGAATCGATGGAATGTCCCAGGAAAGGCGAAAGTCGTTCAATCAACGAAGTAGGTGATGGCCACGATATTCAGTAATTGTGAGGACACTTTACTCAGTGACTTTAAAGAGCGCATTCCTAACTGTCAATAGCACATATTATGCGTCTCTGTTGCATAAATTGAGGGATAATATTTATGCCAAATGTCGAGGAAAATTGACGAAAGGTATTCGATTATTGCACGACAATGCCCCCGTCCATACTGCTGCCATTCCACAAGCAACCATCCACGAATGCAGTTTTCAAGAATTGGAACATCCACCGTATAGTCCCGACATAGTCTCTAGTAATTATTATTTATTTTATAATAAAAAAATACCTTAGGGGTAATCGTTTTAAGGACGATAGTGAGTTGCAAGCAAGTAGTAGAACATTTTGAGGGAAAAATTTTAGATCATTCTTACATGGGTTGATCGTTGTAGGAAATGTATTGAAGTTAGAGGAGATTATATTGAATAATGAAAATTGTTATATTTTATCAAGTTTATTTTTTCTATATCCCAGGCCCAGGATTTATGCCACCTACCTCGTAGTTGTTATTT
Organism: Chrysina gloriosa; assembly: GCA_038088585.1. NCBI lineage: Eukaryota > Metazoa > Arthropoda > Insecta > Coleoptera > Scarabaeidae > Chrysina > Chrysina gloriosa. Next base: position 21,553,605 of record CM076095.1, on the reverse strand, counting down.
AGTGCATCTTTTAGCCAAAGACAACATTGCACCGATCTATATAGTTCCAATTTTCGCCACCTTAGATGTAACCTCCTGACTTGTACTAGAAGTTGTAAGGATGGTTATTGTATTGGGATCACCAAAAATTTGGAAAAGAAAAATTACTATTTATTTATCAGAGTAGGAAGAGACCTTTCCCAAAATTGTACAGGTTTTGTTAATTATGCAAAGATATATGGTGTAAAGCTAAAAGCGTCGTTTGAAATTCTAATTAACCATCAGTGAAAGGTTGAAGAAACGCCAATCTACCCTCACCTACAACCAATACTACAATGGGAGGACAGCTCAGTTCAGCGTACTTATTCATATTTATCAATCGAGTTCGTTTACGTACAACATGAAACAACGAACTTCCCTTTCACCGCCCCATTAATATTAATCACAGCCGAACATCTAATTAGCGAAGCTAGTCCGATGCGATGATTGCATCTCGATGTGCTTTTCGAAATTGCAAAATCATCGGATAGACGTTAAAATCGCGACCACGCGGCAGAAGCCCAGCGGAATTATATATCGAAACCGGGGATAAGGCCGAGCCGGTCGTATGAGAAACAAACTGAAAAAGCGTGACAAGTTCTTAAGTTCTCCAGCTCGAGTCGAACGCGCAATATATAATTTATCTCGGCTCGGTATCGACGGAGTCGATACGTGGGGCATAACTGCTTGGGGTAGCGACCGTCTGCAACGTCGGGAGTGCCTCGGCACGGTGGGTATTTTCTGCCGGCGAGACATGAAAAAACGCCATTACGGAGCAGTGAAGAGGTAATTTCGTCATAATTACCGATACGGAATATTTAATAATTAGGTATAAATCGAATATTCGCCAGTTATTGGAAAGAAATTTATTAACAGATGGAATCCTGGCTTATTTTTAATGGGAATAAGAAATAAATGACGATTAAAGCGAAATTAATGGTGACGGAATATTTTGACAGACACCGGAAATTAAAAAAGGAGGGCTGCCAACGTCGAGATCCTATCTGTATGCAAATTTATGTTTCTGCGCAGCCTACACATAAATGGTTATTCGGATTTGTATGAACTCATTCATAAAAATTTGCATATCGTGCTTCTTATATGTGCCAGATGCGTTGGTTTTCATAACTACCAAATCGCTTCCAATTTGACTCTGTCGAGTTGGTCAAAAGCAATTACGTTTTCATAATCTTGAAACGTACCTAAATATAGTCCAAAGCCACCATTTATTTCGCTTTGCGAGTGAATGGAGGAAAGCTCGTTTCCTTAGAAGAAGATGAAGCATTTTTAAACTATTTCTGTTCGGTATATATATCAAACTAGAAGAGTAAAAGAAAGATTTGTCCGAATCGATGTCGGTGAAGATCAATCCATGATGAACATCGCTATTAAATCCTGTTCTACCTTTTCTACAATTTTATTCCACTTGGTCGATTTCTGCTTTTTTGTCTCAAAGTGTTTATCTTCAGTCCAATATTTTCTTGCGTCTTACCACCTTTTCCCTAGCTTTCCATTTGTTCTTTGTTGTGTATTTGTATTTGGACCTTTTTAGATCATTTCAGGTGGTGTTCCCCACATTGCACATTTTATCTCCATCATTTATGTACATATTTTCACCATGTGGTCCTTCCTTAATTTCTTATTTTGATCTTTATCCCAACTATAGTTATGCTTTATTCAAGTATTGATTCTATTTTCTAGAATTCCTAGACTCTCCTCTCCTCCTTTTGATTCATATTTGTTCTTTTGCCTAATTGTTTGCGTCGTAATGTTGGTACATATATACATACTGAAGGTTCCTGCCCCCTTTACTATTGTCTCTTAAAGTCATTCCCTACCCTCTCGAAATTATGGCTCGTAACTGTTACTATTTTCTTCTTTCCTACTCTATTCTGTGCCCATCATCTGTTAAAACAAGTACAATATTAAAACGATATAAATATGATGTTAATTAATTGTTTGATGATTTGCCTTGTATTGTTGGCTTTGTTTTATAAATTAGGGTATGATTTGAATTTATTTTGACGTTTTCTAATTCTTTATGATCGGATCTAGGGTTTAATCATCCTGTTTTTATATTTTCCCGCAGTTCTTACCTTACTTTATTTAAATATTGTGTGTATTTGTGAGACGAGATTTTTAATTAATAGGGCCGAGACTTTGTCATTAAGAAACAGCCTTACAATCATAATTCAAAAGTCATTCATATGGGATGTACAACCCATTTGTTTGTTTGTAAAACGTGCGACAATATATCACATTGACAAACTCCTCACCACACAACTGTTTAAGTAAATCCAGTGTTAGGTTATATACCTACCTAAGATGAATTTGGCACAAAAAGGTCGTAATACTGGTCTGCTTCAATGACGTCTTTTTCTTTATATCAGCAATAACTGACATAAGACTAAACATATTATTGACCTTATTCAAAAGATTAGGATGATGAATGTGACGGAACACTTCCCATTAGGAGTAGCACCTTGCTTTCGTGCCTCAATGTTGCGGATTTTTTTACTTCGGGAATGAAATTGTGTTCATACCATTTCGTGAACAAATCGCTATTCATCCACGCTTTTTCTTGGCTGGTGTATATGAACGGAACGATTTCCCTATCAAAACCAGCAGAATTCTGTATGTCGCAGTTGCATTAGCACACACCATGATTGAGACATTTCTCCTTCCTGATCTTGTAGCTTGTAGCTGCTGATTCTCTTCGAGATATCAACCACTTAGATGGTAAAGCTGTCCAATAGAGGCCTGTTTTATAGACATAATCTATGTCATATTCCTTCTGTTTAAGGAAGCTCTTAAAATACTTGAAGAAACGATACATTTCACCTTTCTTCAGCCGCGTAATAGTTTCCAATTTATCTTTTAATGAAACCACTACTCGTTTTTTTTTTGTCGATATTTTGCAAGAGTTAGTTAAAATTCGTGGCAACGAATTCAAGGCACACCTCACAATGAATGACTTGAAACTGAAAACCTTGATTGGTTACCGACCGTACGAATGGAAAGGGATTCAGTGAAAAATCTAATGCACAAATGAACAATGACAATTCTTAGTAAAGAAATATTAACACAGCTAGCAACCCTCTTTCTAAGAATTAATTAAGGTTTTTATAAGTGAACCGCCTCAGCGATTCACTATACATTCTTTTTGGTTTTAACGATTTCCGTAAATAAAATTCCGAAGACTGGAACAACCAAAGACTGAACCAGGCTTCCCTAAATGTCGCTCTCAAGAAATACTCTGTAACAGCATTAAGTGTTAACGATGCTCGGCCAGACCAACATCTCCCATTATTTGATTCCTTTTCCATGAAGCCAGTTCGGATATTTGAATGTTCGGAAACTACCGATCGGATAATTGATGCTCTACGGTACTTGCCATTACTAAATAATGTGATGTATGTGTTAAACGTGTACTATTCTTTTTTCAACACTTATTGTTAGACTAAAATGCTTTTTCTAAAGTAGTTTAAATGTCTTTCAAGTCCCCATCACTCGAGATGAGAAAAACTTAGCCTGGGCATAAATAGGGGCGTATCTGTCGTGAGGTTGGTGAATATTTTTGAGCAGTGGCAATATAGTGGCAATATCTATTGCCACTATGCTATCAGTTCTTCATCCTTGCATTAGAAGACGTTTAGTGAATGGGTAATTCTTTCCTGGAGTAAATAACACGTACCCTTAGGTATCGCTTACCTGTTCCATTCCTAACACGATCACGTTTTTAATGATCACATACGATTTGAATTAGTAAACCTGGTATTTATAAACACTTAATGAAACAAAACACAACGGCACGAAAAGTTACTTCCAGAAAGAAGGTGTTTTCGGAAAGTACCATAAAAGCTATTCCAGAAATAATAGCTTCCAGATTAGGAAGGTAAAAATCCTCCATATAGTTAGTTACCTTGCCCGCTTACTTGTGTTTGTCTAGTTGTTTCTAGTCCGAATACCTACTGTTATTAGAATTCTCTTTTGTTACAAATTCATCACCGTCTCACATATTTTACCATGCGTTCCAATATCTCACATTTAAGCATCTAATAAAAATATTTTACTCTATTTTTACATTTTTTTCGTGGCATATTTTCACCGAAACTTTTTAGAAGCGGGAACAGTGACTTACATCCAACAAAGCATAATAAAAATAACTAACAACACTAATCACCGTTATACAACAGAATACAATGAATCCTATCTGATATTCACATACGTGATAAATACCATATTGTGTTCCGCTATGTATATACATACATGTCCTCTATACATACCAGTTTAATATGCAAATATCTAAGCGTTGTGTATGTAAACAGATATAAAATAAGCGCAATACTCTTACGTGAATATGACTGACACTAATTTATATACAAAGTGATACTAAGTTGAAAAGGTGCTAATCGCTTAAGGAAGCGTGGTACCTGCATAATTAAATATTTTTAAACGTCGTCTACTCGCGCATTAGAATAAATGATTTATACATTATATTATTATAATGGATTATGTAAACGAATGCTAATTCCCTTATTACGCTTCTGGAACACGTGTAAAGCAACTTACATGCATTTTATCTTTACGAATGCGAACAATAAGTGTAAAGCAATGTTAATGGAAAATTAATGATAATGTGTTGGCGTAAGAATTGACGGATGTAATTGGTGATCTATGCAGAAAATGAGTATCCTGCTACATCTTTTTTGGACAAAACGGCATTGCAGTTTAAATGGAAAGATGTGTACTGCTTTTTCTGTAGCAATAAATGTGTGCCTACATTACTCACTAATTATCACCGTCATGGACGCAATACGGCCCTTATAACGGCAGTAAACGAATGCATCCGTTTACGACATTTATTTATTTTTCAAGACATGATGGAGGTGATTTTGAGTTAGATGCGAAAATTAGCTAGATAATGAAATAAATGCTTCGTACAGGAAATAATTAGAAAATGTACATACGATATAGGATAGAGCATTATCGGAACGTCAGTAATCCAGACGTTCAAATATCCGGACTGTTTTCATGGAATTATGACATGGGATTCGGCAAATCACGATTAAGTGCCGATGCCCCAGCAGCAGTTTTTTCCGGGAATTTTAAGAGATTTCTTGAACAGAGCGAATATGACATGAATTTTGTCTGCAATGCAAATGAAACAGGAAGCATTGGAAAGCTTTCACCATATAAGTCGTTGATATCTCGAAGAGTATCCGCAACTCCAAACTACAACATCAGCAAGGAGCGTGTCACAGTCATGGTGTGTGATAATGCTACTAGGACAGACACATAGAGTGCCATCGCCTTGAATGGGGAAATCAAAACACCTACGTTGTTTTAAAAATATGAAAGTTCTATTAATATACACGAGCCAAAAGAAACGCGTGGATGAACAGCGATTTTTTCACGAGATGGTTTGAACACAATTTCATGCCTGACATTCATTAACCGTAGAAAGCTATCTGATGCTCCGATTTTACAATAGCTCCATTATCTTGTGGAAGAGTGGTTTTAATCTGCAGTCACCAGCTGCAAATCAGTCAACCATCACTATTAATCGGTATTTAGAAACCTTAGAATTTGGACAATTCTTTTCGTTAAGTGCGCACCTTCTTTATCAGCATTGTCGCCTCATCTCTCTCAACGATGCTGTAACAATTACAGCGAGTTTCAAATCGATTGAATAAATCGTCACTAGCTATAAGGCGTTCATCTTCTCCAGCCTACACAGTTGCTTCTTTCAATTTCCTAAAAATGGACTGGTCAATTCTACACTTCGACTTGATTATCAGACGACAATTTCAGAACTGTTTCCTTCTCAGCAATAATACCATAACGTTTATGAATTAGGCTTCTGTTCAAGGATTGAGAATTTTGCGTTGCATCCAGAATTGTTTTCTTTTTATCTTCTACGATTGTTCTAGTTCTGGTAGCCCAAACGTCTTCACCAATTCACAAATTTTCATCCTGCTATCATAATCTTTGATAATTTACACTTATTTATATTAGTTTACATTTCAAAGATATCGTTTTCCTTTTCCTACTACGTACAGGTTGATCAGATTTGCTTTGTTTGGACGACATAGTTTTTGTAAGGAGTGAGAAAATGTGTGATACTAAAACAAATCTTAATTTGATCGGTTTTCGTCGATAACAGAATCGTAATCGCGCACATTTGTGCCTCCCATGTACATATATCGCAGTAAGAGAAATACTGTAGATGGTGATCGGGAGTTTTGCCAAACGAAAGAATTAAGTACTGCATAACACCGAGTTTGCGTAACTTGACGAAGCATAACTGAAGGTATTACTATACACTTTCTTCTATGGTGTCTTCAACTTAAGCAGTTAAAATTTCAGCAGCATTGCGGCAAAGAAGGCATGGTGCTCGTCCTATTGGATAATACTCCGCCACATTCATCACCTGAATCTTTAAAAAAGGAAATGATATACTCGAGGTAAAGTAGTTTTCCCCCAATGTTACTTCTTTAATTCAACTTATGGACCAGAGTGTCGTCGAAACATTGGAGAAGCTATACCGAAAACAGTTAAATTAAATAAACAAAGAAACAATTATTTCTATGTACAAAGAAATCGACCTAAAAGTGTGCAGTTATATGTTGGTAGAAGCATTGAATGAAGTAAAAAAACAGTGCCTTGCGTTCGTAGAATAAACTACTGAAACCATCTAAAGATCAACTACAAATCGACTAACCTGACAATAAACGTTGGTGTTTTCACTGATTCTGATGAAGAGAACGAGAATGAGATGGAAGATGCGATGTCGATAGTGGTAATCCAGGGTATCAGATGCTAATAGACGATGAAATTGTTATTACATGACAACAATCACACAGAGGATTGTCATACAAATGACGATTCAGATCGAGATGACTTGGGACCATCTCATGCTGAGGCCTTTCAGGCACTGGGTTTGGCATTCCGGTGGTTCGAACGGCAAGAAGAATCCGCCACGGCCAGTTATTGCAACTCGAAAAATTAGAGACCTACCTGCCATAAAGAAGAAGTTATCATTGAAGCGGACCAATATTACGACTTTTTTCTATGCCAACTTCATGGTGCAAGTAGATATACAACTTATATCTTTTCTGTGTCATTTAATTTAACCATGTTTTCTTTGTAAAAACGTGGTGGACTATAGTGTTAAAGTGGTAAATTTCGGTTATCCGAACTTTTAATGATGCGAATCACCCTTGACAACATTGGTTCGGATAATCGATGCTCTACTGTACTTAGGAAGTGGACGCTTTAGCATAGAGTCCGTGCGATCTGCGGTCATGCAATTTGTGGTCATCCGATTTGCAGTTCGTATAACTTGCGCTCATCTAATAATAATAAATAGCCGTGTTTTGCTATATAAAAATATTCTTTGTGCGATTTATGGTCACGTGTACGCCATATGTGATAGACCAGCAAAGACTGAATCGCAATCCAACAAACCATCCCCTCAGAATTAATAACAAGCAGATTGCAACCCAAATCGCAGATTGCTAGCCGAGCACGCTGGGCACGTAGCGACTTGATAAATCAATTTAGAGTATTGTTGAGGTTTCTGTGTACACCCCCATTAACCGTATACACCACAACTGACAGACCGAACTGCTAGGCCAAATCTCAGTTTTTGCGCAATGCCAAGCTTCTAGGAATACGTCAGCTTGCTGTGACCGCAAATCGTACGGGTGGAAATAAATTAAATATCTGAAGTAAGCAACGACCACAAATAACACAAACTTTACTCTTACCATAAATGACCTCCTTAACTCCTACATGTATATCGGGTTGGCTAGACAGTAATTTAGGTTGCCACACATCGAGAGCATTGTAATTGTTTTGAAAGACTTACATATGCCAGTGTGATGGGAAAGGTTCAACAAACTAGTGCACGATAACTACAGTAAGATAAGTTGTCTTTGATTAGTTATCATTGAATAATAAAATTCGGAGGAGTAAGGACGTCAGTCCAATTTACACTGCTTAATGATAACACGTCATCCACACTTTTATCACACCTTGGTTATCATTAATTAGTGTAAACCTAACTGATACTATCCCTCCTCTGCTCGTGCACACTGACGTGCAAGGCGCGACGTTAAAATTCGGAGGAATGGCAGCGTCAGTCCGGTTTACACAACTTATCATGCACTCGTTTGTCAAACCTTAGTTATGGGCTTCTCCTGAAGCAAGTTGTGCATAAGTTTGTTTGGATTCGTTCGTTTATCTTATAATGGAGTGCATTTTCGGCATATTTTACTTTTTTATTAATGTAAAGGAAACAAAGCTGCTGAGGTTCAAAAAGTGACATGTGGAGTTTATGGTGTCGGTTGCAAAACGCACGTGTCAGAATTGGTTTCCAAAATTCCGTTCTGGAGATTTTTCACTCAAAGATGACCAAGGTTCTGGCCAACCTACTGAAGTTAATGTAAACCAAATCAAAGCCTTAATTGAAGAAAACGTCACGTAACTGTTAGAGAGACTGCACTACATGTATCGCACACGACAATTGAAAATTACTTAAAATGTCTTGGATTCGCTAAGAGGTTCGATGTTTGGGTTCCGTGTGAATTGAAAGAGATTCACTTATTACAACGAATCAATATTTGCGATATGCATCTCAGACACAACGAAATCGACCATTTTTTGAAAGAAATCATCAGGGTCATGTACAGTAACATCATTCGAAAGCGACCATTGCGTGATGAACCAGCACAAACAATATCTAAAGCTGAATTGCATCAAAGAAAGGTCATGCTGTCATTTTCTGCAAAGATGTATATTTTGAGGTGCTTAAAAGAAACAAGACGATCGATTCGGATATTTACTGCCAACAACTAACGAAACCGGATGAAGCAATTGAAGGGAAACAGCCAGAATTGGGAACCGCAAAGAAATTGTGGTCCATCATGATAATATAGGGCCTCACACATCTTTAGTAACTCGGGGGAAATGATTGAAACTTCATTGGGAATTGATGATGACTGATGACTGACGTCCTTACTCCTCCGAATTGTATTATTCAATGATAACTAATCAAAGACAACTTATCTTACTGTAGTTATCGTGCACTAGTTTGTTGAACCTTTCCCATCACACTGGCATATGTAAGTCTTTCAAAACAATTACAATGCTCTCGATGTGTGGCAACCTAAATTACTGTCTAGCCAACCCGATATACATGTAGGAGTTAAGGAGGTCATTTATGGTAAGAGTAAAGTTTGTGTTATTTGTGGTCGTTGCTTACTTCAGATATTTAATTTATTTCGACCCGTACGATTTGCGGTCACAGCAAGCTGACGTATTCCTAGAAGCTTGGCATTGTGCAAAAACTGAGATTTGGCCTAGCAGTTAGGTCTGTCAGTTGTGGTGTACACGGTTAATGGGGGTGTACACAGAAACCTCAACAATACTCTAAATTGATTTATCAAGTCGCTACGTGCCCAACGTGCTCGGCTAGCAATCTGCGATTTGGGTTCCAATCTGCTTGTTATTAATTCTGAGGGGATGGTTTGTTGGATTGCGATTCAGTCTTTGCTGGTCTATCACATATGGCGTACACGTGACCATAAATCGCACAAAGAATATTTTTATATAGCAAAACACGGCTATTTATTATTATTAGATGAGCGCAAGTTATACGAACTGCAAATCGGATGACCACAAATTGCATGACCGCAGATCGAACGGACTCTATGCTAAAGCGTCCACTTCCTAAGTACAGTAGAGCATCGATTATCCGAACCAATGTTGTCAGGGCTGGTTCGCATAATCAAAAATTCGGATAACCAAAATTTACCACTATACCACTATAATCCACCACGTCTTTACAAAGAAAACATCGTTATATTAAGTACATAGTAGTAAAAATTAAATGACACAGAAAACATATAAGTTGTATATCTACTTGCACCATGAATTCGGCATAGAGAAAAGTCGTAATATTGGTCCGCTTCAATGATAACTTCTTCTTTATGGCAGCTAGGTCTCTAATTTTTTCGAATTGCAATAACTGGGTCTGATCGGATTCTTCTTGCCGTTCGAACTATCGGAATGCCAAATCCAGTGCCTGAAAGGCTTCAGCATGAGATGGTCCCAAGTCATCTCGATCTGAATCGTCATTTGTATCACCATCCTCTGTGTGATTGTTGTCATGTAATAACAATTTCATCGTCTGTTAGCATCTGATGCCCTGGATTACCACTATCGACATCGCATCTTCCATCTCATTCTCGTTCTCTTCATCAAAATCAGTGAAAACACCAACGTTTATTGTCAGGTTCGTCGACTTGTATTTGATCTTTAGATGGTTTCAGTAGCTTATACTACGAACGCAAGGCACTGTTTTTACTTCATTCAATACACCATACAACCCTGACCTGGCATCATTTGATTATCAGTCATTTCGAAGTTTGCAATACTCTTTGAATGGTAAAACTTTCACAAATGATGTTGACCTCAAATCCCACTTAGTTTTCTAATGACCACGACCGAAATTTCTGTGAGCGCGGAATCATGAACGTGCCAAAAGATGGCAAAAGGTTATTGAATAAGATGGAAAATATAAAATTGATCAAAGCTTATTCTTTGTATATAAAAGAAAAACAAAGCCGAATTACTTTCTTTCCAACGCGAGACATCACCAACCTCAGCTTTTATTAATTCAGGTCGATTATTATGGAGTTAATTTAAAAAATTTCATCAGATTTTACATAAACAATAATTTATTTACATCGAAATCAGGTCAACGTGATTATCGAAATAAATCTTGTACGAGACGCGAAGCAACGCCGTAAAATATTGAAACACCTCGATGCGTCCCTATTAAAAATCGATGGTCTCTTGCATAAATAACAAATTGAGAAAAGCAGATCGCCAAATGGCCTAGCACGCCTGTGATCGAAAAACTCGGAACGAAAATAGGTTACGATGATAATTGATAGGCCATTAGGTGATCTAATATTCACTGAAATTTTGATCGAGTCCGAAGTTGCCGTAATCGTTTGGAGCAGCTAATGAGCTTAAATCAAACTTTGGGGGAGTATTACGTTACTGTTTGGTAATTCCCGGGTTTATATTTAATAGGGAGCTATTAATTTTTGATGGGCGCAGGGAAAGATTCTATCGAATTTATATATTAAATTTGCAGTATAAGATGTATGAAATAATAAAAGGAATGATTTATGGTATTAATATGTTATCTTTATTCTCTTAGTATCACAGCCGAATTTTCTGTACATAATAGACGAACATAAAGAAATAATAAATAAGATTAATAAGCATATTTATTAATCTTATTTATTATCTCTTCATTTCTGATCTGAAAACATTACAAATTATCTTGGCCAATGCGTTTGCCAATTTCCTTAATCCAATGTAACATACAATTATTAAGCGCTTGAGTATAGCACTCAAGTATTTTATAATTAGATTGCAGATTATGAGCAACAGTTAAAAGTCCGATCTTTGAGAGAATAAATCATATAATTAAAATGATAAATGAGCTAGTATAAAATGTATGTTCAAATACAAAATATGAACTATTATAAAGATATAACGTACTCATGAGAAGTGGAATAATTTGTATGATATATGTATGTATAATCTTTTACCCTTTCTACCTTTCGGTGTAAGGGTTCGGAGCCACCGAGCCGTATACGCACGTATACCGCACCGCTCCTGGCCCGCCTAGTGGCATTTCCTTCCTGCAGCGTATTGAAGGTTGCAGATCCATTTTAGGATTTTAGACTACTACGCTTCCGCCGCGGTCGAGTTTCGAAGCCAGACCTACTCATTGTGAAACGTGATTTTTACCACTGAGTCACTAGGGGGTTACTTTGTATCATATATTCCTAAATTTCTGTCAGCAATTCTCAGATCTATCAGAGGGCTTTGTTCTACTTACTAAATAACTAACTAACTAATCCCAAAGCCTTTTTACTCTTTCGAGTGTAAGACTTTGACATTCACCTATTGAGCAGTCATTCTATTTTCCATTCCAAGACTCCTTTCCCTTTCTTCTATGTTGTGTTTCTCCACGGATTTCGCTCCAGATTATACTTCGCTTTTCAGCCGCTGCCTTTAGTTCTTATATATAAAACAAATAAAATTACCCTTACCACTCCTTTCGGAAAAAAACAGATGTGTATTTCGGCAACTATGTCGCCATCATCAGTGGAAAACTGGGGGAATTACTGCCCAAGACGAACACTGTATAACACTAAAGCACTTCACTGATGTGTTTCGAGCGTTCAGTGTGTGATGTTCATTGTGCAGAACTTTAGTGTTGTCGATGTTGATACTTAATTCCCCCAGTTTTCCACTGACGATGCCAACTTATTTGCCGAAATACGTATCTGGATTTTTTCCGAAAGGTGTGGTAATGGTAATTTGATTTATTTTATATATTATTTTAGCCACAGTCTCCTTATTCTTATTTACTTCTTCTGCCCAGGTTTACCTTGATCTTCTTCTCCTTCTTCTGCTCGGTACTCGTGCCTCGTACACTCTTCTAAGCATCTTGTTCTTCTCCATTCTCAGAAGATATCCTATCCATCTCTTCTCAACTCTGCCCCACTGCGACTTGTGTCGATTTAACTCTCAGGTTTTTCCTAATAGTGTCAATTCCTGATTCTGTCCAGTCTCGTCTTACCTTCAATTCTTCTCAAAAACCTTGTTTCCATGCTTTGTATCTTGCTTCTGTGGTTCTTTGTTGTTGTCTACACTTCTGCTCCGTATTTTAAAATTGGTATTACTACCTGTTTAAATATGTTGCTTTTGTTGGTTTTGGTGTCTCTCTTGTACTTAGAAAAGTATTTTTAATGCCATCGTATAGTCTTCCAGCTACTCCTGTGCCTGGTATGATTTTTTCATCACCATTGCTCCCAAAACTATTCACCTGTTTTAGCTTTTTTCCTTGCAAGTAAATATTGTGCCTTTTGTCCTTCGTGCTTATAATCCTTGTCTTCGTTTCTTGTACGTTTATTTTCATGTTTATACTCTCCAGACTCTCATTATAACCTTGTACTGCTTTCTTTTTGTTCTTCGCTTTTGTACCTTCATCTAGAACTGAAGCGAACAGCAGTGGGCTCAGTAACCACCCCTGTTTTACTCGCTTTGTGGTTTCAAATCGCTGTGATTCGATGGAGGAAGGAAATTCTAACTTCCGCAAGCTTTACAAGGCCTGCGGTGTCCAACGACGCTTACAAAAAGACAACGCCAACGTCATACAGCTAAGCTCTAGCATTAAAAGCCAAAACAAGCTCACTTGAACGTTAAATAGGTTGATAGGAGGTCACAACTGTTGAAGGTACATAACTACATGGAAACTGTAGAACATTTATCTGGTAGCGAAAACTAACTGATGATTAAGGCTTCATAAAAGAGTGGATGTTATCATTAAAGAGTGTAAGCTGGTGCGGTGTAAACCACTTACGTGCAAAGCGCAACATTAAGATTCAGAGAAATAAGGACATCCGTTCTGTTTACAGTACTTAATGATAACACGTTATCCACTCTTTTATCAAACCTTACTGATGATTGACATTGATTATCCGAGAAATCGACGTCATCGACTGACTTCATAGACTTCAAACGGATGTCAAATAAAATGTACACAACAGGACATTCGTAGTAATTAATTTGATTCTTTCAAAATAGAAATATGCTTTATGTATAGGAAGAGAGTCAGAGGAGTTGACAAATACGAGCATTTGAAAACGATAGTGAATGAGCGCAATGGATACATAAAAGAAGTTAAGATCAAGAATTGGCCAAGTTCGAACAGTGTGTAATAAAATGAAAAGGATGTTTTGTAGCAAAGGCCTTAGTCTACAACTTAAAATAAGCTGGATAAGGTGTTACGACTTTTCGGCACTGTTTTGTGGTATGAAGGCCTGGACGATAAGGAAGGATATGATGTTAGTGACCGGATAAAGACATTCGAATTGTGGACATGTAGAAGGATCTTGATTGTGAGTTGGATCGATATAATAACAAATGACGAGGTGCTCAGTGACTTAGAGTGGGTGTCAGCTCCCCCTCGTCCTCTCCCTGTTTAGGTATTTCAATTTAAAAGGCTAAAATACGGGTACACAGTAATTCTAAATTGCAGGTGTTATTATGTTATATATTATTGGACAATATTCTTCCTGAATATTAGTCACAAACCATCCAAGCACAAAATAGAACACGGAGAATCCCTACAAGTCAGTACAGACGATGTTGCCAGTCGCTACATTCATTTAAAGAAAGGGGATTTCCCAGTTTCGTCACAGAATAAACAATGAAAAATTCCGTACTCATTTCAATCGGTCCGAATCGTAGGTGCAACAAAAATATGAAAAAGAATGGTTTAAATTTTTAGAAGATATTGTTATTATTTATTGTGAAACTTTGCCGCCCCTAAAAATGCTGCCCCCAGTACGCCACGCTACTGCAAATATGACTTGCTCCCGATCATAATACAGTCAAACAAAACGCCTAGGTCCATCACACTATCAACTTCAGGAAGGACAGAATCTAGGATGGAATAGGTTCACTCCGGGAGTTAACCTTTTTAGCGAAGGAAACAGAACAGCATCTTTTTATATTTAATTATTTACTGAACACCAACGTACAATAATATTTAAATTCTGCTATAAAAGAATCACACCATCTCATGTCTTAATAGAATAATAGATTTTGATGTCATCCACATAGGCGAGAACGGGAACAGATAAAGACATTAACAAGTCGTTAATGAAAAGGACAAATAATAGGGGCCCCAAATAAGAACCCTGTGGAACACTAGAAGACGGATGAAATTTGAAAGACTTGTAGCCATTGTAAAAGACATAGCAGGACCAGTTGTTTAAATAGGATTTCAGAAGACGCAGCAAGGAGGACTCATCCCAAAAGCAGATAACTTGTTAACACGTTGAGTGCGCATGACGCGCAAAGCATTATTGTGTTACCATTAGCTGTGCGTATGACGGGCTAACCCGTCAAAAAAGAAGATTGACGCGAAATTAATAAATTATTGCATATT
This sequence comes from Chrysina gloriosa, assembly GCA_038088585.1. Classification (NCBI taxonomy): domain Eukaryota; kingdom Metazoa; phylum Arthropoda; class Insecta; order Coleoptera; family Scarabaeidae; genus Chrysina; species Chrysina gloriosa. The sequence continues at coordinate 21,538,538 of CM076095.1, read as the reverse complement.
ATTTGTTTATCAGCTAGAAACTATGATTTTTAACACAAGCTAGAGTTTTATTTAAAAAAATTCTTTCAGTTCTGCTGAAAGTTCCAATGGGTTTAGTTAGCACTGAACGTGTTAAGTAAAACTCGATGGTCTATTATATCAAAAGCATTGCTGAAATCCGTGTATATACCAATCCATATAATATTACAGAGGACAATTAACAGATAACTTATTATATCGTATATTTGCCCAGTTTAGTGATGATAGCCGACCTCCTTATAGGAGATGGCACTTATAAAGGAAGAAGAAGAACATATAAATCGAACTCATTAGCTGCTGACTAATAGATGTACGTATATCTGCAGGTAGAATTGGCCTTATTTCTTCGTGTATAAATCCTGTCGTGATCGCAATACACTGAAAAATACAAACTGACTATCACAGAATGCAAAATTAAACGACGGGTGCTGTAACAGTGTCTGGCAATCGAAAAGGCAAAAAAATAACGGAACCAAACAACAAAGTCGAAAACAAAACGAGGCTGCAATATAGTTTTAGTGAGAATTAGAAGAGCAGAAGGTGTAAAAAACGAGCACAGATGTGGGCACCTCTCCCCAAGAGGGTATGGATAGTGTTGCAGTTTGGTAGCCAAGACTCTAAACGGTGCCTATTGTTGATAGAAGAGAGCAGTGAGCATTTGGAACCATTTTTTTGAACCAGTGTGGTTACAACGTCGGTTATTGTGCGAATTGGTGTTTGTTCTGGACTGTAAACTTTTGGTAGGTGTGTGAAATCGTTTTCTTTTCATGCCCTTAAGGTCAGTTTTAAACAATTTCTCAGTGATATACGGAAAATAGAATCTTGAGCTACATTTAGAAGCACATTAGTTACACACGCTTTTAGGTTAGATGTGATTTTGGCCATGTCGCTTGAGTGGTGTTGGTGTAAATGTGGGCCCATATTTAAGGCCTTCCTGCGGGTAGATGTGGAAGGTCCAAAGGCCTTCAGAAAAAGAAAATTTATTCCACGAAACGATCTGATTCCTCATACTCTTGCAAACCTTCCTTTCTGGACAGCGGTAATGACCTTGACATCAACGATAGGGAAACATCACAATCAAACGATGCAACTTACATGTTCTGTGATAAAAAGTTTTTCAAGACACTCGAGGAGAGGTGTGGGTGAAATGTGTTTTATGCCAAACGTGGGCCCACTTTGATTGTGCCGGGGCTAAAGAAGCTATTTACGTTTACGATTATTGTAAATATGTTTAGATTTGATGCTCATTTAAAACGCTGAAATACATACGAGTTGCTCTTTATAGACGAGTCTACCGTTTTGTATTGTTTTATCCAGTTCTATTAAAATGTTTTAAAAGTTTTCTTGTGCCTTTCGAGGAGGCCCATATTCGCACCTAATTTTTTCAGTTCCATTTTACCAGGTTTTTGTGAACCTTCGTTTGCAAATAGAAACGATAGGTGTTAATCATGGCTTTGCCCCCTATCATTTATTAAACTTATTATAGTTGTTAATGAAGGTCAGAAATCTAAATTTTTTTCCAAACGAAAGTATCTTTAAGTCAAGAACAAAAGAGGGTGCCCATATTTACACCGTTTCCTTTATTGGATTATAAATTTTGAAAAATCTTATCACTTCGTGGACAAATTCTTTATAGTTACTAGCTCTGAGACTTCCAAAAACGTTGATACTCATTAATTCCAATGTATTTCACCCGTCCTTTTTAGTATTCTGCATTAGTTCCTGTATCTATGGATCAACATAGATTCCCTTTGTTTCGGTCTTTCTATTAAAAGTCGATTTTGAAATAGCAAATGGAGAACTATCATGTTGTTTTGTAATCGCTAGTATATCATCTAGTAGCAATTTGTATAGAAAATCGCAGAAAATTAGTTCAAATCATGACGAAAAGGTATCTTATAGAAAGACACTTTTGGTAATACCACGAGAAGTTATGGTTACATTCATACTTTCATTAACACGGAGATAATTATAATTTGCCCTATAACAAAGGTTCTAAATGCTTTCCACTGTATTTTTTTATGGAAAATCCTGTGTCTATTCAATTCATGACATACAGAATTAAGAACTACGCCAAAATATGAACATAAAGATTTCTATTGCAATAAAAAATTAGAAAAATTAAAATAAAAAGTCTTCATACACATTCTCGGTTTTATGTTCCTAACTTTCTGTATATTAAGTGAAGGTACGTTAACCGGACGGTGTATTCCCATATAAGTGCATGTAATTACAATTTTGGTACGCTGGACTTCTTCTTAAACTCGTCAACGCAAAAGTGCGGGAATCAATGCCAGTAATTAATCCTACCTAACGTAACGGAGCCATGGTCGCTGTTTACTCGAACGACACTGCTGGAGACTGTGGGTTACAGTAGATGAGCTCTTGGATTGGTTTAACAAGTGAAGGGTTAAAGTCGACGAAAGTAAATGCATTGCCCGATGCAACAGGAGAAGAACATTTTGGTTTTGCTCTCCTTGAGCTCGTTCGACATGTGTCGGTGGGCACTGAGCTCATATTCCCGGAACACGTCTTATGGGTATGGGATCACAAATAGATCTAACGTTGAAGACCCTTATCTATAGGTTGTACTTTAAACCCATCCCTGCGCATGGAGCTCTCTACTGGTCCACCATTACAAAGTACCACTTGAACCATCTTGAAGTGAATAAAATTTTGTGAATAATGGCCATTGCACCGTGGTTTCTTAGAAGTACACAGTTGCAGATCGATCTAAATATTTCCTCCCTTCCAGACTGTACAATACAGCTAGCGTGGTTGGTACGTGAGAGGGTGAATGATTCTGATAATTTGGTGGTTAGTTATCTCTATTTCAACCACCGCGAAGAGGGTACAAAGGATACTGCATAACTAGCCGTTAACTCTACCTCCCATGATGACTCCTGTAACAGAAGAAATTATCATTGGAGTGAAAGCGGCCCCCTAAGATCCCTAAGATCTCCTCAGTTGCACTCTGTGTCGTGAAATAATGAAGATCAAGGAAATTATTGCACACTTAGCCCAAAAGATGAATCTTCAAATCACTCTCCGTTGCACCAATAGTATTTATCTTAACCCATTAATTAATTAATACTTATTTTCTTTTTAGAAGCTTAAAAGCAACAAACATCTGCATTTAACATAAATTTTCTAAACCATGTATAAAAACTATGTAGCCTTTTAAAACTTTTATGAGACGTCACTGCGTATGAAATGCGTACAATGCAATCTGATCCAATGTTTCGCAAATCATTTTGATTCACATTAATTAAACTTGATAGAAACATTTTGTGAACATAAAACTGGTGGTCGTCAAAGTTTTGACACTTTGTAACTTTGGACCATACCTCTGAACAGTTATATAGCTATGCAAAAGAGTACACAAAGATCACACGAAAATAAATATTCCATGTGATCTTTCCTCATTGCACAATATCACCAATTTTCTATGTTGAAATGTTTGCATTTTTAAAACCCAAAACAATTTTTTTATATTCCACAAAAGAGGTACTAAACCAATTATCCGCTTTTTAATTTAAATATGAAATACTGCAAATATTATTTTAATAAAATTTTATCAACCATCTATGTACATATTTTATTGGCTAATTTAGCGCAGCTTTATTAAACAATTAACTTCCTCCATAAATCCGCAACATTAAAAACTAATTTTTAAAACATCAAAACCCATTTAAAAAGATTTATTCGTCGCAATAAAGCGTATTATACCCGTTTTATAATTTCCTCAAAACAAAACGTAATTAAACTAATTCGCTCGTGAAAACAGACCTACCAGTTATTACTTTTAAAGGGAGGAATAAATCAGTTTTAAAATTAATATAAACGGCAAATTCCACTCTTTACCGCCGTCTTCGATATTTATTGTTATTCTAAGCGCTGACAGCACCGTGAAGTCAGCCAATTCCACCTTGGAATCTTATGTTTTCTGCTTTACATTCATTCCCGATTCTTTATCTTTTACTTTATTTATTTACAGAGTCGCCCGAGACTCTACGATAAGCTCTGCGCGTCATCTCGACGGCGCTTCGATCGAGTCTTCTAAGCGAAAAGAATCGAACATTGGCGTCGGTCTCGGAGTCGTTCGTCTACAAAGTGGAGTAATCTATCTCGTAAATAAAGGTAAGAGGAAAATAATAAGTGTATATGATTTATGCTGCATCGTATTGGCGCTGGGTATAATGAGTGTATGATCACTCAATTTGTGACAAAATTCAATCAAATTCGAGTTTTATATAAAATACATAAAAATACCCTTACCACACCTTTGGGAAATAAATCCAGGTACGTATTTCGGCAACTAAGTTGCCATCCTCAGTCGAAAACTGGGGCAATCCAGTATCACCAACGATATCCGGCTAATGCCCAAGACGAACATCACACAACGAACTCTGTACGACTCCAAAGCAAAATGAAGATCACACACTGAGCGCCCGCGCGAAACACACCAAAACACTGTTAACACTGAGGATGGCAATTTAGTGGCCGAAATACGTATCTAGATTTATTTCCCAAAGGTATAATAAGGTTATTTTTATTTACTAACCTGGGTATTCTTATTTGAAATCTAAGTTTTCTTCGAATGCAATTTCTTGCTTAAAGGTGCGACAGACTTGATTAGATGATTTGAAATTCAGAAATATGTAATTTATTGTTATATTTAAATTATAATGCGTACACAATTAAAAAGGCCATGTTTTAGAAATAACATCACCAAGATGGCCTTCATCGTTCAGCAAACAGTGCGAAGCAGAATTTCAGATATTGACCACAGGAAGACCTGCGATTACTGCATCAATCTTCTTTAGGAAATAAGGGTTTCAGAGTTCATTTGATATTTTCGAACCTATTCAAGGTACCTATGGAAATGCAGTGACGGTAACGTACGAGTATTATATCATCATCCCAGATTATTTTCGTTTACCAATGTTAAGATATCACAACGCTGATTTATGCTTGTTATGGTTTGAACAAGTTGCTGCGACATCTCACACGACAAGACTCTCAATGCAAACAATACGACGACTGTTTCAGCAAAAGCATCTGTCGCAAAAGTGACATCGCTTAGCTTTCACACTCACCTGATTTATGAGCATACGATTACTTCTTGTGATAGTATTTAAACACGATACCTCACAGCATAGACGATTGAAAATAATCAATCACGACTGCTGCTGGTGAGGAACACTATGGACTTCCTAATGCGATGTGCAGAAACTTGTTTCTTGAACGATCCAGTCCATCTTAGTGACATTATCTTTAAAACGAAGTAGCAACTAACATAAAATGCTTTTGTATGGCCTTTCTAACTATATACGCATTATTATTTAAATCTAGCAATAAATTACATATTTTTCAGTTTTAAATCGCCTGATCCAATCTACCGTAGCCTGTGGGTACTTTTAAATAAATGAAGGTGGGTTCAATTAAATTAAATTTGATTTTGGGCCCACAAGCATTTCGTATGCTACTCTGATGAAGAATGATCAAGAATAATAGTACCTAAAGAAGACGAATGTTGTTAGTATTCAATTCCAGAAAAAGAAGTAGTATTAGCAAATCGTAATGCAAGGCCACAATTATTGAACGTTGGTTGAGGTGTGCTGTAACATCCACCTCCAGTTTCTGAGATGTAAATGATGGTGATGTAATATTACGCTTGCTTCGGTTTATTTTTCCATAAAAATTAGAAGCCGTATGACGCCGGATTATGATTCTGGCTGAAATATGGTTGATAAATTGGACAAATTAAATTAAATTATTTCCTTCAATAACACAATGTACCTATAAAAAGTTAGTTATGATTTACCTAGATGCAAGAATGGACATAAACCAACGCACCAGCAATACATTAAATGCATTAGATATATAACGGGCGGAGTCGACTTGAGTCCCGTTTACTTGTACAATCTCTCAAATCAAAAAAGGTGTTGGTTGATTTGAGTTCCAACGATGGATTTACAAAGTACAGATGTTGGACTAAATTACAAAACACACATGCGCATAATCGGCGCGCCGCGCTGTCCCCAACTGAGAAAATTCCCCTCTTTGCCCGTGTACACCGCCGTTGTGCATTTACGCCACTGTCATCCGTGTACACCATCGTTGTCCATGTACACCACCGTTATCTATGTACACCACCGTTGTCCATGTACACCACCGTTGTCCATGTATACCGTACCACCCAGAGACGGAAAGATAATAAATAACTTCAAAGTCATCACTTGGTGGTGTACACTTTAACTATGCGATTATCGGAGTGTTCTTTGATACCAGGCAATAAACCATTCTTGGTGTACATTTGGTCGGCAAAAACAATGCTTCTAACAAGGTTATTATTATACAAATTAAGAAGAAATTCTAAGTAAGAACAAATACTTTCAAAATTTTACCAATTTGCAAAATTGCATGTATGGCTTTTCATCAATTTTTGTTAGATATCGTCCTGTTAAATTTCTTTGGTTTAAGTCATTTGTTAGAACATACGTTTAACAGGGATATGTAGACAAAAAGTGGTCAGAATTTCTGACGTAACCTGATGAATACATTTCCGAAAGTACTTGAACAAAAACCCGTGCTAACATTTACAAAGATTAAAACCAAGTTAGTGCAATTTACTTTGAAAAAATGTACAATAAAGGTCACCTCCAAGAGTTGTTATTGCATGAACTGTGTAGTTTACTTGTCATTTAAATTCTTATTCAATAATTGAAAATATCAAGCGCTAAAGTATATTTAAGTGATGGGATTAATAGATATAGGTTAAGTTAGCGAGTAAAAACATATTTAATAACTAAAATTGTAATGCTCAAATCTGTTGTTAAAGGGGAGATTGGCAGATGACAACACAATCTATAAACAACACTAATTTGTAGGATACAAATCTTAAAAAGCAAATATTCCCTTAACAAAAATCACGAACATTCTGGAAGTGATAGGAACAAACTAGGAGTTAACTATGTTTTCATTCTGAAATATGGCGTATATTTTCAGAGAGCATGTACCTACTAAAAACATGGCAGATTTTTACAACTTTCTTTCTTGAAGTTTGGAATGTTTGGAATGTTCTCTTCCTTAATTTATCCCTATCAGTTTCGCAATGTTAACGATTTTATTGGAGAGAATATATATTTTTTTAATATCAGTACCCGACCAATAATATAGTGCTATTTTTCGATTGTGGTGCAATCTGTTCACTACAAAATCTCAAGTCGGCCTTTAAAATAAAAAAGAAAAACTGTACACGCTTAAAAGGCTACTTTTATTTTAAATTGTCCTACGTCCGTTCAGAAACACACATTTAGCTCTATAACATGAACCCTATCATTTTTTGAATATTGAACGATCATGGCAAGCGAACGTAAGTATTTTTTCTCACTACATTATATACTTTAATATTTCCAATCAAAATGCGACTAGTTCACCGCAGTTTCTTCAAAAAAGAAAAATATATATATATAACATATGTATAAACCTATGTGGTTGATAAGAGGATCTTGCCCTCAAAACTAGAATCAACTATTGTTTTAAACTGCTTTCCGCAAAAGCTTTATAACCTTAGCGTAGAATTCAATTATTTCCTTTTTAAACCAATCATTAGTGCTGCTAAGTTTGACGGGGCCGAATCATTGTCATTGGGAAATAATTAACGCAAGCCAACCTCTTTAAGTCTACATTTCCATAACCCCAATGTCCCGTTAAGAATTCTTCGTTTGACTGGAGCGCTAATATGCAATTTTAATAATTTTCTGCAAGCTGAATTCTCTCTAAGTTGAACAATTTGGAGTAACACACGGGTATACGTTCCACTCACCGTAGATGTTCATCTGTAATTGTTGTTATTTTGAGATCTTTTTTTCTGAATCATCTTATTGCAAAAATAGGAAAATATAGCAGCCACACTTTCAGAAGTACATATTACGTCATGTCAACCTGCGCGAACAAAATGGCAGAGGCGAGGACAAATTAACAAAGCCACACGCTATTTGATCTATTGCGCTGGCGATGTAATATGTATTTCTGAAAGCGTAGGTGCCATACCGATCTATTTTGATAAAAGTAATAGATTAGTACAACAGTGTAAAATATCGCTGTAAAAGCGGGATAGGTTCTGGAACAAGGGTGGAAGGAATTTTCGATAATTTATTTTGTCTCACAGTTTAATAAGGCTAGAAATTTGTTTAAAGATTTCAGTTTCAAACCAATTAAAACCTTGTAGAAGTATATCTACTATCTATAGGAAGATCAAATTTAATTTTTGCAATTTAGATTTAGGGATTTGGTCCTCCGTCGGTGTTTATGATCGATCACATTTTACTTTCATACTAATCCTCAATGAGTTTGCATTAATTTTAATAATTAACTTCAAACTATCTGGTAGCAATAGGTGTACAGATATCTGTTTGCATTAGCTCGGGAACCCTTGAATCTAATCAAAATGATATGGACCATTGTAGTTTTCGAAGTACTTTAATATTGCACATTTCGTTTGTCCGAGATTAGGTAGTCTTTCAAATCGAATATAGGCACATACCTACGATTTCTGAAAACTGGCCTCAATTTTGTATATTGACCAGGAATCAAAAGCAATAAATTTCAGAAGCAATTAATTCATCATAACATTCATACAAACTAGGGAGAAGTAAGCGAGAACCTATCGTCGACTAAATTGTAGCAATGTATTATTTCGACACTGGCTAAAATACCATCTCATGGTTAAATTGTGAATTTTGGCATACATTACTGGTATTTACTCATCAAGAGCCGATCCTCAGTGGGTGTGTTTTTCAGAGAATCGTTTTTATATTTGCACTTGAGCGACTGTAGCTTTTAAGTCCATTTGTCTATCAGACAGTATAACAGTTTTTCTATCTTTAATAGTATAATACTTAACTTAATCTCAAATCTGTGATTTACAAATGATTGAATTTTAAAATTTGTCAAAGCAAAATCGTACCAATACGATATACCAAAATCGTAGCAGTGCGATTTACCTACTGCTTGTAGCTAACTTAAAAAAATACCCCTCCTCAGCAATGAGTTTAAAGGGAATATATAGCCCATGGACACGCGATGACATGAAAAATGCAATCACAGCCTACAGAAGTGTACAATGCGGCATAAATGAAGTTTGTTGAAATTTTATTATTCCAAAACCATCTTTAAAAATACATTTAAGCTCTAACAAATATTCGAGCAAAGAGTGTGTCAAAATATTTGCTTGGAATATCACTTTACCAAAATATATTGAAGAAAGTTTGTAAATTATATATTAAACTTAGAAGAGTCTCCTTGGTATAACTACATATAACAAAAGTTGGAAGGTGGCTTCTCAAATGGCCGAGAGAAATAAAATTAATCATAATTTTAATTGACAGAAGCAAATGGCGGGTGAATATTGGTATTATGCTTTTCTAAAGCGTCATCCAAACCTGACGTAGCTGAGTCAGCCTGAGACAACTTCAATAGCAAGAGCTGAAGGTTTTGACAAACAATGAGTTTGTCAATTTTTTCATCTCCTTGAAAAGATTTACGCTACAGCTTTAACATCAAAATCGGTAGGAATAGAAAAGAAATATAAAAGAATGGTATATTGTGAAATATGTGACGAATGTTCGTTAGATGCAATGGTTCAATATTCAAACAGAAATGTAATAAGTGGTTTCACGAAAAATGTATTAATGGCAAATGTAAAAAATGTTATTTGTGATTCTTCTATGAGCCTATAAAAATATACTGGTTTCTTACTATTTACTACCATTTCATTTGTGGCACGAATTATCCATCTGATGGTACGATTTGCCTGAAAGATTGGTTAAATTGTCCCGCCTAAGAAAATATGTAATTTCAAGTTTTTAACAAGTAAATCAATGTTTATACAGTTTTAAGCTTCTGTATTCTATAAAAACAAAAATATATTAATAAACAATCTATCCAAGTGTTTTTAAAAATATCGCCCTAATAACATTGTTATTAGCATTTTTATAAACTCCGTAGGTACAGTTTACCCAACTTTACCCTGTGTGTAGCGGCACACTAAATTAAGAGGAGTAAAGTAATTCGAATATTTTGAAATCATTTTTGGTCTTATATTTTTGTATACATAATTGTCACAATACGGATACGAATAAATAATACCACATAATATTTCAAAAATTATATTTAGTTCTAGACAAAGGCAATTACATTTTAAGTGTGGATTTTGCTAGAGGCTTCGAAACAACTGACAGACATTTACTATTAAAAAATGTATAACATAAAAATCTATAATTGCACCGCGTCTAGTACTTTGTTCTACAGTTTTGTTTAGCTTAAATCAAAAACGAACTACAACAGTTGCAAAAAATATAAAACAGAGCAATGCGAATAATAATAAAATGAAATAGGTATATATCCTATAAGGACTATGTTGACAATGCTGAACATAATGATTGTGCAGCAGAGAATAGTATTTAAAACTAAAATGAATCTAGTTCCATCATCTATAAATAGTAGAGTCATTTACAATAATAAAATACGCAATTATACCAGAAATAGACATGACTTTTGTGTTAATACTTTCAATGGAGCGAGAACTTGTAAGAACATTTTTGTGAGTAGATTTAAACTATACAATGAATTACCTAACTGCATCAAAAATTGTAATAATATAACCACTTTTAATGGTTTTATGTAATTATGTAAAAAATAATTATTAACTGTGTCGATTTTACTACTATGTTTGTGTAATAATAGCTGTGCTAAAATAAAGTATTGTTATTTGTTATCTATTGGGTCGCATTCGGTATAAATTTATGCGAAATGCATTTGACACATTCAAAGGAGCTTATATTATTATTTTTTAACAATGATATTTTTCGTTTAAAAACTGTCTACCAATATGAATAGTTTTACGGAATATACTTCGCGCATCCTTCATCACAGTTCGTATTTTAATGTAGGTATCTATTTCAATATTTTCATTCTACAGAAAGAAATATATTTGGAAGAGCACTGTAAAATAAATAATGAAATTTTGCATGGAAACCCTCGCAGACATTTGTTATTCGTTCTAGAGAAGAACTATTTCCGGTCCACATGTGAGGCGGGAACTCGGCATCTTCGGAAATATAATTGTCCACCATATAATCGGAACATTCCTGAATCAGTCGGTATTTTGGTAAAATTTACCAAAAATCTATGGCAAAACGATCACCAATTTGAAAGGGATTAAGAAATGGAAGCCCAAAGATATACTTCAAGTAGTACTTCCCAACATCTCTATCTTCTTTGTAGCCCGCTGTTAGTCCCAGTTTTTCTATCTTCCTCCACCTTTACGGAGGGAAAATTAAATTGTTGTAAACCTGACCATTTATTATTAAAATATTATTTTTATACAGATAATAATATTAAGCTATTACAAAACACTTACGAAGACTGTCCAAGATGAAATATGCACCCCTTTAATACAGTTGAAGCTATCCGAAGTTCTCTAACTTCACGTACAGCTACATGAATAGCCTTTTCAAAATCGACATAAACGATTTCGGCATTAAAAGTCGCTTTGATTTTTAAAAACTCCGCCTTTATACAGTTCAGTGCAGTGGCGTACGTGTTAACTTGTTTATTAGGTAACGAGAAGAAAACCAAGGGAATATAATGGACATTTTTAAGTCCGTGGATTGTAAAAAACTGATAGAAGTATTTTGTAGGTACGGCATTTGAATATCCCGTTTACATAAATCGTCTTTAATTTACATAAACAGGTTAAATTCGTCGCGCATGCACACATAAAAACGAATCTTTAATTTAAGCATATAAAGTGTGGTAAGTTCAACGTACACCCGAACTAACCATATATTTAAATGAAATGTATCATATGGTTGCCACCAATTTAAATACATCCTTACTTTATTATCAATCAATACCACTGTTCTTTTTTTGTACGGGACAAAGATTTTTGGCTCCGTACAAAAATTTTTTTAGCGTCTTTGTACATTGTACAAAGATTTGTTTTTAAATCATTGTTTTCTCGTACAAAACGACGATTTTTTCCGAACTTTGTACATGTATAAAGAGGGTCGTACAAAAAAGAAAGATAGTGATCAATACATACTTTATATTCAAGCACAGTATTCTTAAAGGAAGACTAAGATTTGATTTAAAATTATATATGCAAATAAATGTAGGTATATATTTCTTTTAAGAAAAGATTCTTCTGTGTGTGAGAACGCCACATAATTCTCCACGATTTTACCTTTTAACAAAAATAGTTCAACTTGATTCGTTAAAACTTTAATAGAATTCAAAGCTTCGTGTACATCTTTTACACAGTCCTTTTTCCTAAGTGCACATCTTTTATACTTACATTAGCGTTTTCACGTCTTTTTACCGAGCGATTTGTCAATCCAAAGTTTTAATGGTTTCTCGCATGTTATCCATGGCACGTTTTTTAAGCAATTGCTTAGTTTTTGTCTGTTTAAAATAGACACGTCAGTGCTTTCGCGATTGTGGTTTTCATTATATTCGATTACACAATCACAAGTGTTTAATGTTTTCAAGAAAGACTTACAGCCACGTTGAACACACTACCATAGTTTTACATTTCCGGGTAGCAATTTATGAAATTTGTATTTTTGGTTATTTATCACTAACATAGGTTGGCCTTTTTCGCTTAGGATCTAAGGCAATCCTACGGAATCCATGCTCAAATAAACACACAAATAACCTTAACAACAGAAATATCAACTTCACCCAACATTTCGGTACACATTGTTCTAGATTTATATCAATATAAGTACAAACTTACATTAAACCCTAACTAAATTGTATTGTATCTAGAAAACGTTGCTGGACCGAACTTACCTACGACCCATTGCAGAAAAGGGATTATAACCTTACCGCCGGAGCGAACTGGTATGCACTCATAGGTACTTGCGGTAAAAAAGGAAATATTTCTCAGAGTTTTGCTATAAAATAAATGAACTATATAGTACAATATGGTGTACAAGTTTCATTTTTGGCTGTCTACAAGAACACTTTTCCAGAACAATATTTGGACTTTCTTTCGTGGTACAGAACGTGAACCTCAGATTTTGCATTACAGAAACAAAATGCGCGAATTATATACATGTATTTAGCTAATATTGAATTTTAAAGAAGAAACGAATTTAAATTTTGGCTTTGATAATAATTTACGAGATCTAATTTATTGCTTTTTCACTGTTTAAATCCATATACTTTAATGCGCTTACACACTTGATTTTGTTCCAAGATTATGCCTCCATCGCCGTCCCCACAACGACGGGCACGACAGAAACAGAAGAAAAACAACGAACAGAAGACGATCAACACGGTCAACGCGGCCCGTCCGATGCTTACGGCGGCGACGAAGGAGAAGCACCGAAGCTTGTTTCGTCTGTTTTCGTGACGCGTCGCGAAAAAGATCGCCGATCGCCTTCATCCGTAGCGGCGGGTTTATACCCGTGTGTGCGTTCGGGTCGGCGTGTGTGCGTGGTCGTATGTGTCGTCGCAAAAAGCGTCAGCAACGCCTCTCCAGGCATAACCGCGAAGCAGCCGGCCCACCGCAAGTGTGAAAAGGGTGGGGAGGATGTCGCGAGCCGATTGGACGGAGCGTCGAACCTGACACCGTGCGGCCAATCGGGAAGCGCCGTTGTCATTAACACAAACTACGATCCGACGCTTTCGATCTACCCACTATAGTCTGCGTTGGCTGTTTACGCGGTACGGAGGTGATGTTTTTCACACCCGAACGCCGAGATCACCACGGACACTGGCACTAATACTAGAGCGCGCACGGCACACCACTCTCTCCCTTCTTTTGTTTCACTTCTTCGTCTCCTTTTCGCGGATCGCGGAAAATAGGCCCAAAACGGACACGACCCGGACGCGCGTCTAGTGCTTTTTCGACAGTGCGAACGATCCGACGATGAAAGTCATCACGACGCCGGTTACCTTCCGTCGCGACGAACATCGAAACACCGCAAATCTTTGAAGGACAAAAGAAAATATATGTGCAGTGCGCGGACGAACCAGTGCGAAAATCGAAAATAAGAGAAGATCATTTAGTCGGTGTAAGAATGCGAAAAAGACAGTGCATGGACTTCAGATCAATTTATAGATGCCGTTGAGGAAACATCCGTGAGCCCTGCTTGAATCCTCAAGCCTCAATCTAGCATTTTCCATATATTCGAGATCGCACGGGAAAGTTGTAAATTTCAGACCAATCAATCAGTGGTCCAACAGTGAGGTCGCTCATAATCAGCAAGTTCTAAAACCCTAGCATTTTTGAGAGTATAGAAGAAAGGCGTATCAACGGATTTCACCGGATCATCTGTGAAGGTTACTTTAATTTCCAAGCTTTATAAATCAGCACTTTTCTAATAGTCGAGATAAGCAACGAAGATTGAGAAGACCTCATCATACCAATCTGAAAGTGGAAGCAGCAAAAGCCTTCTTAAGTAAAATTCATTGGTAGGAAGCAAAGCTAGAAAGGACTCGTGTTAACGGAGAAAGCTGATCCGTTTCATTTTGCACCAAAATATATTTTTCAATAGACACCCTTAAATGCAAGTAATTTTTAAAAAGTCTACCTTCACCATTTGAGATCACTTTTTACACCAAAGAATCGCATATGGATGGAATTTTGCTGGTTACTTGATATCGATCTGTCGATCGGATTAAGTCAGAAACCTCCAAGCAAATCGGACTTAACTTAATCATAACCACTAGAAGAAGTTTCTGATGAGCTTTCCTAAGCCGGCCAGATGCGTTACGACACTTCCGTAGAACAAGCGACTACAGCTCTCGACGCTAGAGTCAAGAATACTATGGCCTATCATCCATTCTTGCAATTACCGAGGCAGACGGATTTTAGCGTTAGCAGTTTGCTCACGGCGGCTAACAACACCTCGCCGTCGAGCACGTCACCTGGTGCTCCGGGCTATTTCCCGGCCGCGGCGCTCGCCGCTTTCGGAGGCCAAAATCCCCACGGTTGCTATCCCGGAACGCTGATTCCGAAGATAAGCCATCCGCATCCCCATCACGGACTCACCGGACATCCGTACACTACCGCCGAAGACGTGGTGCTGGCCGCCGTTGCGGCTCACAACCATCATCCCGCTATGGTACGGCCTTTGAGGGCGATACAACCCGAAGAAGACGGTGTAGTGGACGATCCCAAAGTGACTTTGGAGGGAAAAGACTTGTGGGAGAAATTCCATAAACTCGGAACGGAGATGGTGATAACGAAGAGTGGCAGGTAGGATTTCTTATATTTTTCTATTTTCAAAAATCATTTAATAATCTTATTCGTTGGTTAAAAACTAAACCGGAATAGGAATCAAGGAAATATGAGAAGTGTTACTGCTAGAAACTATTCGCCCAACCTCAGGAGTTTCTCTGAAACGCACGTACCTAATAATCGAGGTATCTACCTAATTGCTTCTGTACCTATTAGCTAGGACTGAAGTTACTAATCTGATTTTGGAACTTTCCAATTTAGAATTCCAAGATGTTCAAAATCAACATTATTGGTAGACGTTATAGTCTGCCGGTATGACTGACATTCTGATTCGATTTAAATTGCTCCATTGTTAGGGCTGCATGACACACTTACTGAATAATAAACAGGCCGTTGCATTATTTACCAGGGAATTAGATATCTGGAAATTGTGTACGTTCATGTATAAATTTATCAAGAATTTGTTTCTTAAATCCATCGGTCATGGAAAATAATTTGTTAAACAATTTTTAGCAGTCTAGGTAACTATTGATATTTTTAAGTACAAACTTCAGGAAATAACCATAAGTTCTAAGTAACGTTATCTCTAAGCCAAAAATATTTCTATTAAAATGATTTTTTTTTTTATAAATCACCCAACACAAATGAGCTATTTGTTTTTAACTTAATTTGCTACAGATTAAAATTACAAAGTACTTATCCTACGACAATCCCTTTGATTTTGACTGTTATATTTTGACACCGTTTTATTGTGTTTAAAATGGTGATTTTTTTTAGTAGATTTTACTCCTAAAGATGACTTAACAATTTGAGTATGCTCAAGCTGATCAGACCACATTAAATTGAAACATTTCTAATCGTGATGTGCTTCAAGGTTTGAGACGAAAAGTGTTAGTATTTAATATCGTAAAAGTCTGTTAGGAAGGAACAGGAGCTACCAAATGAATTTGTAATTGTTGCAACCTACAACTTACAAATAGCTACATACGTATTGGTTCCTGTAATAAGTGAAATATGCCTAAGACTTCCGATAAAAGAAATTAATGCAAAGATTGCTGAGTACGAACTTGATTTTTAATGATAGGCTATTTAGCAGGGCCAACGTTAGTCGACAAAAATTATTATCCAATCAGACAGAGAACGCTCTGAAAGTGTCAAAGACTTGTTTGACATTTACGCTGGAAAATTTCTTCAAAACTATAAAATATGTGTAAAATAAATGAATTAAAAATTAATCGCGATTTTAATCAGTCGGGGGAGAATTGCTAATTGATTTAAATTTAAGTAATCTTTAATAACATTCATCATGAGGATATGAAAAATTTGTGTGCCGACCAGAATTTTATTTTGGGAATCAGGCACTAACCTTTAATTAAATTGAAACAAAGAAATCGTTTAAGAGAAGTAAATAAGTTTGACGGCCTTATTTCTGTTAAAATTAATTTTTAAATTTTTTTATCCGCCCCGTATTTTTTAAATGGAGTGCTTAAGATAATTCAGAAACAGTTACTTAAACAAGTAAAAATGGAATAAAAATAATTCTACATAATTTTCCTATTTTGCTGGACACCGGTGATTTAAATTGAAATTAGAGTGAAGTTGCTTATCATTGAATCAATTGTATATTAATTGGCATAAATTGACAATAAATCAACCACAACACCTCAACTGA
This sequence comes from Chrysina gloriosa, assembly GCA_038088585.1. Classification (NCBI taxonomy): domain Eukaryota; kingdom Metazoa; phylum Arthropoda; class Insecta; order Coleoptera; family Scarabaeidae; genus Chrysina; species Chrysina gloriosa. The sequence continues at coordinate 21,521,589 of CM076095.1, read as the reverse complement.
ATGGTGCTAAAAGATAAGAATTATTAATAAAAAATATGAAAGTTATCTTTTCTTGATATAGATTGGATTTTGTTTACTATTATTAAGTACATATTTGTATTTATAAAGGGTCAAGTTTTCCCTTCTTGAATTTTGTTAAAAGCGTTTATTAGCTTCTCTCCGTAAAACAGTTCTTGATCCAGTTATTCTCAATCTATTTGGTATGAACGCACTGTACTACCTACCGCTTGAAACAGCTTCACAATCCTAAAATAATTTCAATTTAAAGACTATTTCCGACTACTTATCTTCTCTGGAATCGGTTAGTGCTTGATACCCATTCTCTCTGCAACAGAGTTTCTTTGGAAACAGTCTCATATCCAGAAAAAAAGAACTTTTGGTAAATTAAAACGGAAATCTGAAGAACAGTTTTCCAATAAAAAATATTTTTGTTTCTTGTTACCTTAATATAAATGTAGTATTTGCCTACTGCTCTAAATAACTAAATAATTCAAAATATTTTTAGTTTAGGTATTATTTCATTTTTTTAAGATTAGTTACCACCAGAAAGACTAGCAATAACTAGCATATTTTTGATAAAAAGAGCTTTTTATTAAAACACTTTTTGTCGGTGTATAGTGTTCTTGTTGCGTTTGTAAAAATACTTATGGTATTACCCCAAACGGATCGGAAATTCAAATTATTGTTAATTTACAAATCATTCTCAACTATCTGTTCTAAAACCATTGATAAATACCTAATTGATTCAATTCCTATCATAGAATTTCCTTAGATCAAGTCTCTCAGCTGTGAAGGGACAGAGATTGGAGTATTTCTGCTACGTTTGGTAACTTTTAAATAAAACAGCTTCCTTCGCCTCCAGGCCCAATGTGTCAATCAGTCACACTTCATTATATCGCTAAATCGACATACTTTAATTTCGCTTTCTTATACATAGCTCTTTCTATACTTATTTCATGCTACATAATATACAACTGAAATTGTGATTGAGAGAACAAGCAAATAGCAAGGCTTAGAGTGAGCAAATCTGGGGTTAGTATAAATATACTTCTCAACATAACTAACAATAAGTAAGAATTAGTTTAAATTTAGACATTGCTCTAGACGTGTTTGATATCAATTGGTCATTGATCTTTAATCGTTCTGCAACGACAGAATTCTTTGAAATCAGTTTGAGCTCCAAAAGGGACGGTACTGTAATAGTTCTCGTAAATTTAAAGAAAATTCTTCACTAAACCTGTTTTTCCGAATATTAGGTCTTCTCGTTTCGCTTGTATAAATATAGAAATATGTACTGCTCCAACTAGTAGAAATTATCAATTTAGAGATAGTGCCAAATTACCCTTTTCGGGATCAATTGGTGCTATTTCTTTTGCATCAACAGTTTTGTATCGAATTAACCGCAGTTATAAAAGGAAAGATCTTGATATATTTTTTGGTAGAGGAAGAAGAACAGGAAACAATTGTCTTTCTGAAGCTCTCGTTCCGCTGGTTCAAATACAATAGGTATTGCTGCAAACAGTCAAGAAAATTTAAATGATTGTTTTTTAAAGATTATTTTCACCTGTCCTATTTTTTAAATAGATAGACGATAGATGATGTTTCCTACAACAATAGAATTTCCCTGAAATCTGTTCCGCCTCTAAAGACAAGACAAAATTTCTGGAATACTTTTGCTAACTGTAATATTGACATGAACTAAAACAATGTCTTGAAGTAGATACATGAATATATTCTTAATATTCTTGTTCCATTGATATCAATGAAAACATGCTACCAACTAAAAAATGGAAGAGCGCAATTTTACATTTTGTTGTAATCAGTTTGGAAAGGAATCATATAAAGCAATAACGGAGCTTCTTTGAACCTAGGAAGTTCTGGCATATTTTTCTGAAGAAAATATAATTTTCTTTTATATATTCTTAATTATTATATATTATATATTTCTTCTCTGTCACACAAAATACTTCTTCGACATTTTCCGTTATCTAATTTCGGGACATTTATATTCTTAACAGCGCAGTATATTGAACACTGCCTTTTTATAATTAAATCACGCGGATGAGTACAAAGACGAACGAAACAAATTCGCGGCTAAGAGAACATAATCCTCCAATCCACATTGGCAAATTACGCGTTTCGGAAAGCTAAGAAGAAATGTGGATAATGTTGTTGCAATAAAAGCGTTTCAAACTGTTATTCTTGTTCCATTCATATCAGTATAGAATCGCTGCAAATAGGCTCAAAAAGAAATATAGAAAATACTGTGGTACCAATTTAAAAGCTAATAATTGAATCCTCCATTTTGCAGTTTGCAGAAGTACGAAATTAGTCAACGTCCGAAGTCCGCTGCTAATAGACTCGTGCGTGGCATAATCCATTCAAAAAGAAACATCTTCAGCATCTTTTCTTTACAAATCTGTCAACGCGTTCTAGAAAACGTTAATTAAATCTTTTCGCAACAGCGTGGTTGATTGAAACTTTTCTAAAATCTACTATAAATTCTTCTATAACTTGCACAAATTTTATTGTCCTAAAACCCCAAACATCATATGTTCTAATATTTTATCACGAAGGAAATCGTTTCTTGGGCAGCACCTACTAGTCGAAATTTCGCTGTAGAGTTCCTTACAACCTCTTGAAATACCAGATCTCCATAATTCGGGCAGACCCCAATACCCTACGGATTTTTTTATGAATTTGGACATTTGAAAATTTGCCTTAGTAAATTGATCGGTTGGAATTCTCCTAACTTTTTAATCAAAATCCAGATATTGCTTTGTAACTTAATTTTCTGCATTTATTCATAATTTAGCTGGTACAAGTTTAATTTTTGGCGAATAACATGATATAAAAAGAAAGAATAATAAATATTCATGGACTATTTCACACGGTTTAGTTGAAAAGGGTGATTCTTATGCATTTCGAATTTAAAAAGAAATTAGTTAAATTAAAGTAGGGAAGACCGGGGCAAATGCGGTACTTTTTTAATATTAAATTTTCGATAATAAAATTTTGTTTTTCTCCAAAACGAAATATATGACGCAGAAGGATATAGGTACTATCAGCTACAAAACTTATCTTGCTTTTTCTTTTTGCAATTAAATTCTGTTGGGAGTAAATCATGGAAATGTGACCGACTCAAAAATCCTGGGGCAAATCCAGCACCCGCGCGGGGTCAATCCGGCTTTTTCTGTTATTTGCAAAACTGATCTAGTACAAACAGAAAACAACAGTTTTTACTGAAGAAAAATGTTTTCGTTAATATTTTATATCGCAAAATAGCTTCAATCACTGCGTGGAAACTTCCTCAAACAATCTTTGCTAAAACATACTCGTCAGACGTCCGCAAGCAGGCGTCGTGCGCTGATTTGCCGCATTGAAAGCAACGCTGGTCATTTTTCTTGGGCCTATTTTTTCCCTAGCAAACGCAACAGTATTCTTCCTCATCTCCTTCGGGATCTGATGAGAGTTTCATCTTTTGGGAGCTTGTAATAACAGATAAAACTTACACGAATGGGAAGAAGAAAACAAAATATGAGTACTGAAACGGTTTTTCCTGCAACAGCCAAATGCACAAACGCATCCCCGAATCGTCGAAAAGAAAACGTATTTTTATTTTTATTGTGCAACATAACCTCAATCGCCCACATTTTTCTCTGGGAGCGCTTGGGTTTATAGATGCTGTTAAACAAAAATTATTGGTCGGTTTTTCAAACTAGCGCTTTCCGAGAAACACCGAGAGGGAGGGCGGAGGGGAGGAGCGGATTTGAAATATTATTAATTGTTCTCACATGGCTTTGTTACTGCTTGTAGATCTACTATACATTAGTATACTCGTGCGTATCGTGATGGACGTCGTTTGGTTGATTTGTTACGTAGCATCTCTTTTTACTAACTGCGGAGATAAGTATATAGGCTAGTTTTCCGTCTAATCCATTTAGTCTTGTCAGACTATACCTATCTAGTATAACTTGCTACGCGTTGTACGTTTCGCGTCATATTTTGCAACATTTGAGGTTCTGCAAGGTTCTAATTTAAGACCTTCACTTTATTAAGTTTTCGACAAGAGGTGATAACCAAGCAAAAAATTTCTTGCGGAAACTGGTTCATTGAAAAGTTGATTGCCCACTTTTGCTGTTAAACCCGATATCCAACGTTTCTAGAATTGATCCCGAAGGTGCCTCATCACAATTTTGGCGATTCTAATCCCAAGAACTAATATATTATGATATTCATCATTATTTGTAATGTCTCATGATGCTCTCCTTGAGAATATCTATTTCAACGAAAGGCATGAGGTGATATTTCCTAAAATAATAAGAAATATGCAGAGAACATTAGCTACAGATGTATTTGACTTTGCGAAAAATAAAGAAACCAGATTTGACATTGTTTAAAGCAGTGGTTCTCAGTTATCTAGCAATCAAGGAGTCCTCGAGAGGCTTTTTGAGTTCGGTGAGTCCCCCTCCCATTAGTTTCTTTTAATGCTTTAGAAAATAACGCCCTTGCCCCGCATTAATAATTCATGTTAGAATACTTAGAAATCCGCAAATTGGACCCAGTTAACTCGAACGTTTCTAATATTTCACATTATGTTACATAATTGTAATATATTTTTCTTTTACTAAATTTTTTCAATTGTTGCAAATTCCGGCGAATAGAGCGCGGATTCCTAGGGGTGTGCAGATCACTTTTTTGTGAATCATTGGTTTAAAGCGGTGCTCCTCAACCTCTAACGAATCTTCGCCTCCTTCAATAAAACCGTTGCCTAGTATTGCCCCCTTCACTTTGGAAAAAAGGTTTTGGGTTTATTAAATATAAATTGTTACTAATCGTCCCTCAACATGAAGAAACGCCCACACGGGGGCGATATCGCCTCAGTCGAAAACCGCTGGTTTATAGTATGAGAAGTGTCACTATCTAATACAGGGTATTTAATCATCATTCATAGCGATTTTCGCGTAATTTCATTTTCCAATTTGCCGATAATAAAGTGTAATGTATTTATTGTATAATAAGTATTACAATTATAAACATTTGCAATAAATATGCATAAATTACACAAATCGAGCTTCTGAATTAATTTTGTAGGTTCGCACAGAGCAAAGTACGGAAAATGCACATAGATATTTTTCTTTATGGTAGCCTTGAAGTTGTTTAATCACAACCTAAGAAAACAGGAAATTGTACACCTGAATAATTCGCGGGCCGCCAACATACGCGTATGTCATACCTTCTAACAAGAGCAAATGAAATAAGAAATCTTATTGCCAGAAAGATATTTTAATATTCACAATACACAGTACGTTTGAAGAATTTTTTAAACAATAGCTTGTGCTAAAAGTATTCTTTTATTTCGGCAATGCAGACGTTTTTCTAAGAAGTACCGAAAAGGAATACGTGCAGGTACATACATATTTACAAAAATATTTTAAAATTAGTACAATGAAGCTTATTTAACGTAAAGTATACAAATTATTCTATTTTGAATTTAAATTATATCTTCTTTGTTATTGGGTATGCAACAAAAAATTAGGAAAATTCTTGATTTTAAAGTTGTTTAAAGCATACAAATTATTTGGTTTTAAATTTAATTTATATCTTCTTTGTTATATATTTTAAACTTTTTGGGTATGTATTACGATAAAATTAGGAAAATTTTTTGGATATTGTTCTGCATAAGTTATGTTTTTTCAGCGGAAATGCGGGGACACGTTCCCTCAAATTTTTCTTTTGTCATTCTCAACTTGTGTGCAATCTGAAGTTTATGCGATCTGAAAGTAAATCCTTCGAAACAAATAAATGGTTTTGTAACGGGCAATAGAGAAAGGAGGAAAAATACCAGGCCATTTTTGTTAGCAGTAAAACGCAGTATTTTATTTAAATGTATTTCTTAGAAAAATATTCCCAGAAATTCGATATAACTGTAAGTATCAAATTAATTAAAATTTTTATTTTGTTTATTTACACAATTTGATTGGTCCGTTATGCTGTTTGAACGGTATCCTTGTTTAATTTATTAAATATGTACCCAAATAATTTGCCTGTAATTAATTTTAGTCGTTGTTAACTAATATTGATTTAGCGTTCTGACTATAGTTTCACAAAACAATTAACAAATTCGATGAAAATTTCCTACGTTCATTGTGCAACTTTTGAAATCCTCGAAAATCAAAAAGTAAATGGAACTTTTAAGCCGATTCCAGTTCTAGCAAAAATTTTGGTCTGTTAATATCAATTAGCAATGCTTTTGAACTCAAGAAATTTGACAGTTTAGTACTTTGTACTTCTGGTATTTATTGAAATAGAAAAATAAATGAAATACTACTTAGAAAATGGGACTAGAAGATGGTAGCTACTTATCTATAGATTTCTTATGAGTTGCTTTATTATTTTCTTTCGCATTTCCATTGTATTTGTTGCAAACAAAAGTCGAAAATCCATGCGTAGAATACCTCCACTAAGTGTTGCAACCCATCAATTCCCGACTAATATAAAATGAATTAAATATCTCCGATGAAATCTTATCTCCTTCCTTTCGTAAAGCAATATGGGGTTACAGAAACGAACATAATGACAAAATCCATACACTTGTTTTTCCTATATATATTCACGTCTGGACTATTATCAAGAAATAGTGATAATAAGTGTACAACTTCTCCTATTGATTCCTCCTTCGCTAAATAGATTGTCTACATTTCTACTCGATGGATACGAGCATTAGCCAGCGATAAAAAAATTATTCAGTTCGAAGAGGGATGTATGGCGCATTCCAGCCATGGTATTTTTGAACGCAGTAAAGAGTCATATGACCATAAGCAAGTGTTGGTAGTCCAAAATATGGCGGATATATATATAACATTGGTCTTATTTCACGTTTAGGTTGATATAATATCTAATAACTAGTTAAAGAAACGTTACTGCATCACCATAATCACTTTGTACGAATTTCAGTAAAATGTAGTTCCTTCTTGTTAGAAGTCTCATCTCTGTTCCAAGAAAGAACTAGTTTTCCCATTAAAAAATCACTTTCACAAATTAAACTGGGTGTTGTAGTATCCATGTGGAGTCAAATCAACAAACCCTATATCTTCCCCGTATTAAAGTTCTTTTCAAAGAAAGAAAGAGTGATTTATTTTGCGCTCCTGTTAATTTTGTATTTCTCATATAATTGGAGAATTGTTACTAAATTATCCTTCTGGACGAGGTTAGGTAAGGTGAGATCATGATCTTGTCTTTTTATACGGGGTTGATCAAATTCTCTCCGTTTCTCTAGTCATGCCACTTTCGTGAAGTCATCTTGAGGTTGCAGTTTGCCCTTTCCGATTATTTCCCCCTTAGAATTTTGAAGTGCTTCAGATAGGCTGGTAGGACTGGAACTTCTGTTCCTATTAAACAATTACTAAGTATTTTACAGCTCAAAACATCGGTTTTATTAAAGAAGGACCAATTGATTAAGGGGACTAACATGTAGGTACCTGCTGTTGTCCAATTTATTTGTCTCCGATAATTCCGAGGAGAAATCGTTTAGTTACAATGGTAAAGCATGCAGTAAACTTTCTAAATTGTACCCTAACGATAGGTAAATTTATTGGCATATTACGGATCTCAATGAAAATTCTCAAACAGGCATGTTTTATAAATATCCTAATGTCCTCAATAAGCTTTGTTATCCAAACTTCGCGAGTGAAGCTTTCCTTTCTTTGTATTCTCCATTTGTTGGTCGAAATATGTACTTGGAGTTTTCCAAAAACTGGTGTGGTCAGGGCGGCAGTTTTAAATCACAGACATTCCTATTGTTTTTTATTATTTATTTTGTACATAATTTGGTGAAGAAGAAATTTGTATGAATTGGAGATAGCAGCTCCAAGACTATTGAAACGCATTATATCCTTCTATTCAAGTGGCACATTACATGGTGACGCGCAAGCATCCGATTTTGTATGATCAACTGATCAGTGATCGTTCATTGGAGAGTTATGAAAATATTCTACTATTTTTTGTAATTTTCTTAAATAATCCAGATTATATAAATTAATTCTAAATGGGTATATCCTTGTAGGCTTTCATGGCCGATGTTGCACACATAAAAATGAATCTTTAACCTTCCTATACTCACGTCAAAATGAAAGACGTATACTATACTATTAAATCGGTCTAACAGACCGTATGCGTGAGTATAGGAAGGTTAATTTAATCATATAAAGTGTGTGTCAAACAAATGGTAAGTTCAACATACACCCGAACTAACCATTTATTTAAATCATATGTTTGCCACCAAACAAATCAAAATATTACCAGAAATATTGGTTATGTTTGAATGTACTATTATTCTATGCATTATAACCACCTTATGATTTATTTGAAGGAACTTTCTTTCTTCTGCCTATTTTTAAATTAAAAGCAAGCTATATTTTATTTTAACGTAACTTGAAAGTCATGCATATGCATAAAACATTTACGTTGATAGTGATCATACTGCTATGTTTAAGTTAACAGTCTCGATATATTTATTTCAATACAACTAAGAATTTGCGCGTTTTAAGCGTTTTAATTTTTGATTCAAAGAAATTTGAACATATAATTTAAATACATCCTTACTTCATTATAAATCAATACATACCTTATACTCAAGTAAAGTATTCTTAAAGGAAGATTTGATTTTAAATTAGAGATTCAAATAAATATATATATTTCTTTTAAAAAGATTTTTGTGTGTGTGATGTTATAAACTTGGAATTTTGATGTATCGCTGTTTATACAAACAGCTTGGTTACTTCTTGTAAATTATTATATTTCAAAATGCTCATATAAATTGTATTTAATCATTTGAGATCAAAGGGTTGCTTTAAATCATTTTATTTATTTTTTTAGTTAGTTATCAGTTTCTTTTGACAGCGATTGTCATTTTTTATATTTATTGGTTTTAATAACGATTGTGTAAATAGATCTTAAATGTTTACAATCCAAAATAGCTTATCTAATGTTCTCTAATTTTCTCCCTTTTACAATTCTTTTCGCGTTATGTATTAACATTAAGACAATGATGCACTAATTGTTGAAATGAATTATCCTCAATTCAAACAATTTGGCTCTAATGTGCTTCTAAGAGATACCTGGTATATATTTAGGAAAGGATTTGCGTGCAACACGCAAATTTAAATACATTGGGAATATTAGTTTTGATTCGAAATCTCGTCAAATCGCAAAAAGCAGAAAACGTTGTTCACAGATTACAATATTTATGTTGTTTAGAATATACAGAACAATTATTCGATCAATGTTTTGTTATACATCCGAGAGCACTTACTATGACAAAGAAACCAGAGGAAGAACATTTGGAAGAGAAATGTTCACGATAATACTAGGACCAATAAAAATAGAAAAAAATAAATTCAAAAAAATGAACCATGTTATTATGTTATGTTATCTTAAACCAGGCATGGGCAACCTTTTTTGTAGAAGTTTTATGCTGTGAGTAATCTTGAAAAATATACATTTTTGTAGTATCCTTATGATTCATTATGAATTAAGTTTAGACGGGCCGTGCTAATATGCAACGAAAGAATTCAGTAGCGGGCCGGACAAACCTTACTCGAGGGCCGCATGTGGCCCGCGGGCCGGAGGTTGCCCATACCTGTCTTAAACCATGGAGTTAGTTAAAAAGAGTAAAGGAGGCTAGATCATATGTGGAAAGCAGGATCGACAACCGCCATGTACTAAAAATTTAAAGGAGAGTCTGGTGGTAGAAGACGTGACAGGTCCAGATCCAAATAAGATAAAACTGAAAGATTCTCCAATTAAAGAAATAGGTAACTGAGGAATGAGCTTCTAACAATTCTTTAGCAGTGAGAGTCTGCAATTGCAAGAGATGAAACAATCAGGAATTGCAAGGAAGAGGCAGGACACAGGAAAAGGTCGAGAAAGCCCTACAAAGCTCGAAAAGTGGCGTAAAAGCTACATGGGGTATTTAGTCACTATCTATATGTTGCAAAGAAGAGGGAAAACTATGATAGTACAATAATCAGTTCATGAAAATAAATTAACTATTTGGAGTTTAAATCCTTTGCAATTTTCCTAAATTTAGTGGAACAAATCGATAGATAAAGCGTGTACTAATTTCAAGCAACGCTAATCTTGGCTGAGTATTTTGCTGATTATTGTAGCATAGCGAGATTAACTACAGTTTATTCCACATAGTCCTAAGAGTACGTTCTCTTAGGCTATTGACGACCTCCCACTTAGTCCGTACAAATTGTATAAAACTATCATTTACTCTCCCATAAGCATAAATCCTTAACATCGACGATATGGGAACAACGACTTGTTTTTTCATATTCCTTGTACTTAGGAATCTATGTATGTAAAATATACTATAGCACGATAAATATGTAATACAAGACCCAGTAACTTATGATAAAGAAACTATTCCAATACTTAGGGAAAGATTTGACTAATCTTCTTAGATTACTTATTAATAAACAAATGTATCAACTCTTGGATTTTTCTTATAAAACAACTACTGCCCGTACATAAACGTAACCAATCATTAAATTCAATATGGAACGAAGTCGTACAAAAGGATATTAATTAATTAATGGGAGACAATCTTTGTTCTGTATTGGACGATAACTGTGGCCTAGTTTCGTCTCACTTAGGACTCACCACCACGGTATCAACTATTGACCGTAAAACAATTGATTTGAGTCTGATTATTACTATTCACAATGCGGAATCCCAAATTAATCATCATATCACTCTATCACTTACACTGCAGTTTTAATTGTTGGCCATTGAAATTACTTTCCTTCCTCTTCGTTAATTAGGCTTTCTTGAAAAAGATCAGTAGAACATGGTAGTGATAAATAAAACTCGTATAAAATTACAGAGAAGAGAAAGACCGATCATGCTGATCTATCATCTATTATGCAGAATATTGTTCGTTATTATTCGTTATTACGAATTGTGTACGAATAGTTCAGATCTGTAGAAACGACAATCTTTCCCAATATTCAAATAATTAAATTTGCTCGACTCTTTTGTTTTTGACAAACAGCAAATGTATCTATTCTTAGCATCATTTTCTTTTCACTCTTCAATTCCCATTTAACGGGGCCTTGCCAGACCGTAGCAATCCGAAATTTAATTGGTGTAAAATGGGCATGCCTCATTGACACCTTGGGCGCTTGCTCGGTGCGTTCAGATTACGCATACTATTATAGGCTTTGCATAAAGGCTACGGCTCTGCGATTCGCTTTAACTATCAACATTTACGCTTTAATGCTTACAAATCTGGATTTTCCAGTCGGTTCCCGATATAGGAGACCATGAAATGGCTCGAAAGGGAAGCGATTCATCATCGATTTTCACGGCTTCAGATCGTCCCGATGCGTAAGAAATTTTTTATTGGTTACGGCTCCAGAATAGATGTTTGGTTCGTTGTTTGTGGACGTTATGAGATATTTAAAATTTAATGAGGAAAACATGGCAACAATGGAAGTTTTTGATGAATAATGTAAAATACTTAAGTTTTCGGTACTTTAGAGGGTTATAATTTCTAATTCAAAGAATAGGTTATATCCACAACAGATAAATTGCGAAACATTCCCATTTGTCTTAATCTAATTATGTTTGTCAGGTCAAAATTCTTCATTTCCTCGTCCCATTTCTGAAAAGCTTTCGTAATGTAATAGAGGAAATCTAAGATAAGACCCAAGTCGCAAGAATGTCACGTACGAAAAATATCTTAGATAACCTCGGCATTAAGTTATCTATTCGATATAATCGACTCAACCTAATCTTGAGAAGATAACATAATATTTGGTGTGAAATCCTTTTTCCCTATCACGTCACTTATAAAAGGAAGGCCGACTTTGTAATAGGGATGCACTACGTTAGGACAAGGCATGTATATTTTGGTAACTTTAGAGATAGATTTCACCTTCAACGTCAATCCAATTTTAAAACAAGGCAGACACAAATTGCATGAGCCAATAATTATCACTGAAGGAATCGTGCCCTATCAATCACGGACTGTAACTGTAAATTATAGGTTCGTCCTTATTAGGACACATTAGCACGATATAGTCAGTCCCGTAATTAACAATGGATTTCGACCGGTTGGATTACATACCTACTTAAATTAAATGAAATATTGACAAATATCATCTACCTATTTCCTTCTTTAGAACCATAATCCGTTTTAGTTCCAATAATACGGGTTTAATACGCTCTTCCCTGTAAGCATTTTGCACTTCTGCTGTTTCTGGCTAAAATTTTGACCTGTTCCAAAAGTTTTAACTTTTTTTCAGATATCACTAAATTAGGTTCTTCGATTGTTAAATTCGCAGTGCAGGTTCTCATTAACGTTTGATTTGGTTGATGTATTCTTAAAATTTTCAGGATTAAAGTAAATAATTCTGCATATGAAGGTTTTTAACTTTAAGCACGGTTTAAGCAGGTCTTCCTATTTCTTTCTAATCAATTCTGATTTTCGTGAGTGCTGACACCCTAACAAGATATACAATCATTAAGCGTTTGAATAAGTTTGCATCTACTCTGCACGATAGAACAGAACAAGAACATTCTGCGAGTAAAAATTTTTCCAGTATTACAAACTTTTTCCGAAGAGGAGACGATCCACTTGTAAGTACTTGAGATGGTAATCCAAATTTGGCTTTTTAAATTTTGTTGAACCAAACTTACCCAAGGGAGTCGCGAAGTATTTGTATGAAATTCTTTCACTATAAATATCGCAATGAAATTTGAAGATATACACCCTCTGTCCCAAAAGTAACCGCAATAGTTCGAAATAAAGCACGCTATGTATGTTATGTCCACAAAAATCATTGTATTTAGTCGAAATATTCTCCATGTGCTACAATACATCGATTTGCACGGTCAACGAGTGCTTCAAACGACTTTTTCATGTCGATCTCTGGGATGGCCTTTAGGATGCCGGTCGTCGATCTTTGAATGGCGTCTACGGATGCATAACGAACTCCTTTCTGCTTCAGATGAAGACGAGGGAACAGGAAATAATCGCATGGGGACAGATCAGGCGAATACGGTGGGTGCTGTATCGAATATATTTCATTTTTCGCCAAAAAATCGGTGACAATCGTTGCTCGATGACACGGTGCGTTATCGTGCAGTAATCTCCAGCTGCCTGGCTCGCGATATTCGGGCCGAACACGACGAATGCGACCCAGCAAACGCCTCATAACATCGAGGTAATATGCACCATTAACCGTTGAGCCGTATGGAACGAACTCCTTATGGATAATTCCCTTCGAATCGTAGAATGAAATCAGCATTGACTTGATTTTCGACTTCTCCATTCGTGATTTTTTCGGATTTCCTTCTTCTGGTGACCTCCACTCTGCGCTTTGACGTTTGCTTTCTGGTTCGTATTGAAAGCACCACGTCTCGTCATCAGTCACAATCGTTTTCAAGAAGTTTTCATCTGCACGGGCTCGTGCAATAATGTCTTTGGAGTGTTCGATTCGAAGCGTTTTTTGGTCGTCGGTCAATTTGTGCGGAACAAACTTCGAATTGACTTTCTCCAAACCAAGGGTTTCAGTCAAAATGCGCTGAATAGTTGTTTTAGGGATGCCAAGCTCCATTTCCATAAATCTCACTGACGATTTCTTCGAAATTTTCACAAATTCGCGCACTTTTTCCACATTTGCCTCGGCCAAAGTTGTCGAAGGACGACCGGCTCTTTCGTCATCGTTAACATCTTCTCTGCCTTTACGAAATCGTCGATGCCACTCGAACACTTGCCTCTTCGACAAACATTCGTCGCCATAAACAATTTGCAGAATTTCATACGTCTCGGTTGCAGTTTTTCCTAGTTTAAAACAAAACTTAATATTGACTCGTTGTTCGTGACTCATTTTCTGACCGTTTACGAAAAACACTCTCACAGGATGCGTGATGTATCAGCTGACTATGCACCAAATTTCATGAAAATTTGTCAGGTTGGTAAGGAAGAGTCCCACTACAATAATCAATCAACTATCAAGAGATGACGCCACTGGTTTCTGATTTATAGACGCATTGCGGTTACTTTTGGGACAGAGGGTGTATACTAGTGAAATTAGAATTTTAGCTTTTGATTTCAACTTCAATGCTATACGATAGCAACCTTTAATAGTTACTTTCAGTAAAACTGCATTGAAAACTTGGTAGCAATGGCTCTGGATGTGGAAAAAGACCCTCTAGATTTGTCTACGTATGAATTGTTTAATAGGTTCGTCAACAGGTGCTCTTCTGAGCCAGTTATTATATTTAGTGGGTACTCCCCGCGTTAAGAAGTTATAAAATAATTGAACATTTGACACACGGAGCATGCACGACATAACTAGACACAAATTTTTACTCCAATATTCTTCCTTCAATATTACGAATTTAAATTCTTTGTCTAGGAGAAAAAGTCCACCTCTAAGTTTTGCCCATTTCCTTTGTTGAGGTTGATAACCCAGATTTGATTGCGTTTTGATCAAACTTCTTTAACTATAACTTATCCAAGAGTACTAGGATGTATTTGCATTAAATTCGTTTTTGATGTAAGTCACAATCTCTGCGCTAGTTAATTTGTTCGCAAAATTTTCAAGATAAATGCAAATAATTCTGAGACAGAAGGGTTTTTATGATACATTAAGGCCGCTGTTCTGGTTACTACTCTGGTTGAAATTGCATGTTATAATCCAACCATTTACTCGTGAGGGGTGGGGATAAGTATCGTGCAGATTGCGATAACATTGAAAGGGTCAAAAAGAGCTAGAGTAGGGAATTTAAAATTATACACACACAATCTCCACCCCTCTCAAGTAAATGATCAGACTGTAGATCATTGTAGCCTTTCATGATTGAAGTCAATATAATCGCGTAAGAATTCTTTTCGGGCTCTTTTTTGATGAATTATAATATGAGAACAGAAGAAAAAATAGCAAAAGATTCTAATTGCTTTTAGATTATTCTGTAATTATTGTGCACAAATCAAATGAAAATTTGTATCAAGAAAAACGTTATTGTAATCAAGAAATAATGGCCTCGATTTAATTCAAAAGATTAACTCCTTTAACCTATTAAAAAGAAACTACATGGAAATAAATATTTGACTGTGTGAAACATAAAGGTTTTGTGTCAGAATCTTGAATTTATGAGCATAAAAAGAGTACTTTTGAATTGAATTTAAACTTTGGCAGCGTATTAGTGCGAACAACCACAGTACATGGCTGGGATTATCTTAGGGTTAAAGTTTAGGGCGGATTTTATTTTTACTGTTTGGTGAAGACCTACCGAATTGATTTAAGAAGGCAATGATCGGTGGTTGTTTTGTACGAGTAGTAGTTGTTTGGACGACAGGATTATCCGTTGTTTTTTTTTATTGAATAAGTTTGACTCTCGCCATGGGAAAATAACTTTCAATTTGGAGATTTCATTGTTTATTGCTAGTGTTTCTCTTTTGTAAACAATTTCCCTACATTATTTTGACCTGCCTTCTAGAGTTTGAACATTTGTGCTTAGTATTTCTCCCGATTGCGTTTTTGTTTCCTAAATATTTATCGATACTTACTTACTTACTTAATCCTGAAACCCGTTTGACCGTGAAGTGTCGGGTTGAGTGGAGTTGAGTTTCCTGGCTTTCTCTTGCATATTTGTCTCCACTCTTCTCTCTCCCTGCATCTTGCTCTCATATCCTCCCATTTCTCTCCCCTTGCCTCGTATGCACTTCGTACTTCTTGCTCCTATGTCTTCCTCGGTCTTCCTCTTCTCCTTTTTCCCATTTCTTTTGATTCGTATATTTGTCTTGCCAACCTTTCTTCGCCCATTCTTATAACATGGCCAAGCCATCTTAATTGCCCTTGCTGTATTGTTATTTGGATTGGCTCTATCTTGAGCTCCTCTCTGTATTCTGCGTTTTTTATCCTATCCAACTTAGTTTCATTTTTTATTCGTCTTAGGAACCTCATTTCTACGCTGTTCATCCTACTTCTTTGTCTCTCGTTTGTAGTCCATGACTCGCATGAGTGTGTCAGTACTGGATTTATCGATACTTATGTACCTTAAAATGTTTTGATATTTTTGTATTGACTTGTCATGTCAGTAGCAACTCTGTTCCTACTGTTTCTTCAAGAAATTCACTTTGATGGAACTCCTACACTTCATGTATAAGACCATTTCATGCCCAGCTCTTGCTAGAGAATTGTGTCTGTACAATTTCCTATTTTTAAGAAAATATTTAATCAAGAGTGGATAAGTCTGTGAAGTTGGCAGTGCAAAATAAAAAGAAATCCTTAGAAATGACGCATTTGTTTGACAACTTTTTGACCATGTTTGACCACAGAATAGTTTTGCTTGACCACCCTTCATTATCTAGAACAAAATTGTTTTCGGAATTTTTGTTTCAAACGTCAATAATTAATGATAAAATATCCCCCACGTGTAGCAAATCGTTTGACCACGTTTGACTACTGCTTAGAATTTTGATAAAGTTCAATAAATATTATTTATTTGAGCACTTCAAGAGTTTTTAGTTAAAAGTAACAGAAATTTTTTATTTATTGAAAACGGTTATTCTATGTAGATATTCAAGGATTTAAAGTCAAAGCCGTAGAGAAAATTGTTTGACCACGTTTGAAATTTCATTAGGGCATAACAGAAATTATTTATGCTACTACTGAAATTTCAAGCGCTGGTCAAGAACGTTTTTTCGCTCAGTATAGACTTCAATTCTGAAAAATTACTTTGGTAAATAATTTTCGTGTATAAATAATTTGGGTTATACCCAAATGAAATTTCAATAAATAAATAATTTCTGTTACTCATAACTAAAAATTCATGAAATGGTCAAACATTGTCAGCTGATTATCTAAACGATTTTGACTACCAATCTGAAAATATCCATTTTGGCAAACAACTTTTATGAATAAATAATGTATATTGAACTTTATCAAAATTCTAAGCAGTGGTCAAATGATTTGCTACACGCGAGGGATATTTTATCATCGATTATTGATGTTTGAAAAACAATTCTTTTCTCGATAATGAAGGGTGGTCAAACAAAACTATTTTGTGGTTAAACATGGTCAAAAAATAGTCAAACAAATATGCCATTTTCAAGGACTTTTTTCTATTTTGCGGTACCAACCTCACAGACCTGGAGTGGATACATTCGTTTATCTTTTAAAACGAAGTAAGGTCGGTAAAAATTTTAATAATTTCCTTCCATGTCTTTTTTTTTGGAATATTTGCGTTTTGATTTCACTTTCATAGAAGCAGGTCTTCAAGCAATTAACGATACCGTCGACATATCGTAGATTTCTGAATGGTCTAAATGGGTAATTAAAGTCAAAGATGATATTTAAACAAAATATTTCCACAAACAAAACTAGATTTCTTTGACATACCTGGGAGTTTTTTAAAATTCCCATCTCGCCTTTGTGGTTTTATATATCCCTTTTCGAATCTTATTATTACGATTTTCCGTTTTATAGTTTCCACGGACACTCTTCATACGTCCTATGATTTACGATTGTTCATGCTCACTATACATCAAGTCAATAAAATCGGGAACTTTGCGATTTTTTAATGTCCAGCTCCTCGCGAGTTCTTCACTGTCTTTTCCTGATTCCTTTCGCCTCTGAAATCCCGTAACGGCGTAGTAAATCAAGTAAACTATTAAACTTTAATAGAATTTTTTAATTTTTCACTGTTTGTTTCGATATAAAGTCGATGTTTTAGTAAAATACCGAATACGCCGTTTCTCGGGGAAGTCATTTAAGTTTCTTTAACTAGGTTTATCATGTGTTTAGAAAATGCTGTCACTAAAGGTGTATTTATGTTGTAATTACGTCAGAAACGCAAGAAAACAAAGGGGATTTCACCGGGGTCTACTAATTTGTGTTCTTACATACTAAATAACAATATTTCCATCCCTCTCTTACGACTGCACCGGTAGATATAGGAAGCAGATGATAGACATTGCTTTTTATAAATTCCAGCCCCATAGAAGACTTAATTATACATTTACAACTCGGATAATTAGGGAATACCGATTCTGGCGGAGTCAAGGTCTTTTCCGAAGGCGCGGTGTTATAATTCTTCTCCGCGATGAGCCTCCTTTTTCATTTATGTCTTACATTTACATGAATTACAATAAATTTGCGTCGAAAATCGGAAAACATATTTTAATTACCATTTTAACGAACCGGTCCGCTGCTTAAACAATATCAATGTACCAGGAACATTACTTATAGTTATTAACGCATAATATCCGATTCTACCGAAAAATTTAACCTTTGCAACCCATTTTTACCGCATCGACCGTCAAAAACACGTTGTTTCTTTATCAGCGAGCTTTTTCTTACCGAGCTGTAAAGACGCATAAACGAAAGGCTTTCTCAATAATGAAAGCTCTCTCATCGACCTACTATGTCGTAGAACACACATGCGATCTTAAAGATGCTTTTCATATCAACATCAAAGTCTTTGGCGTTTCTTCTTTGGTAAGAAGAAAATGGGGTGTTTCGCGATGAAAAAGGGGGACCAGCTAGTTCAAAGGGAAAATGGATTAAATTCGTTCAAATGTGCAGGTAAATACATGTAAGCGGTTTTGTGTTCAAAATAGATTGATGTAATTAGAAATTTGGTTGAGTTAAATTTCGGAAATTTGGGACAAGTACGATAAACAAGCTTGATGAAACAAGTTGTTTCTACTATGTTTTTTATTTTGCGTGTTTGATGACGAAAAATGAAAATAATTGTTATATTCAGTCGAATTCCAATTTTTTAAAGTAGTGTCATATTTGCTTGAAGTTTGACAATTTGCCAAATCATCAACCACAAATTACCAACCTTTCAAAATGAAATTGAATGTCCGAATGACTTCATTGTGAACGCAAAATAGAAAAATACATTTAAGACCGCGTCATCCTAATGCTGTTAGGAACTTATATGCTAGGCACGTTAAGGGTCTTTAGAACTTCTTTTCAAAATCGGTTAAATTTGAAGTTCTTCTATTGGTTCCAAAACTATCTTGAAAATTGTATATTTGCCCTATAAAAGTAATGTGTGTAACGATAAAATACTAGTTTTTCACAATGTTAAGAGCTTCTACAGCTTTAAAATTTCTTCAAGAATAAACGAAGAACCAATAAGTTTAGGGGCTCGAACTTTTGCATACCGTGTATTCGTTACCATAGCTATGTCTTATCGGCGGCTTTTTTGAAAATTCCTTTGGTATCGTTGCTTTCTTGAAGTCCAAAAATGACGCTAAGCCCATGGTCATTTTTCTATTCCCTAATTGAGGTTAAATTCCACCACAAACAAAGAATTTACAAAAAGCTCACCGATAAGACGTAGCTATCATAACAAATACATGGTATGCGAAATTTCGAGCCCTTAAACTTACTGGTTCTTCACTTATTATTGAAGAAATATTAAAGCTGTAGAAGCTCTTAACATTGTAAAAGACTAGTATTTTATCGTTACACACGCTAATTTTAAAGGTCAGATATACAATTTTCAAAATAGTTTTGGAACCAATAAAAAAAAATTAAGCTTAACCAATCTTCAAAAAAGTATCGAACACCCTTAAACAGTAGACAAAACTTCACGTGTAACGATAATTTGACAATCTTGACATGTAGTTAGTTTGAACGATGTAACTCTTGTAAATTTTGACGATTTTATTGTGAAATTTGACACTTGATACATGAGTAGATTTGACAATTACGTTAATCTAAGGGGAAGAACGTCATTACCTTGATGATTATCTATTTTTCTTTTATAATAAATTTTTGTGCTTGATACATTGGCCACTTTAATTTGACAATCACGTTCCAGTTGCGCAATGAATTCAAAATATTTTGCAGCTCAAGATTATTACAATTTTAACAGCATTTATTTACCAATACCTGGGAGTTCAGGAAACCAGTGGCAGTCGCTAGACATCTGTCAAATTTGACGAAGTTGTCAAAACATTGATGATGATAATTTAGGTAGTCATAAAATAAAATATAGTTGATAAACATTAATCAAATATGATGCTAATGCAATCAGAAGTTGACGAATAGAGCTGATACAAACAAAGAAAATTTTGACGTGTGGCACTAATTTGGCAGTTTTGAAATCTAGTAAGTTATACCCATCGTTTTGTAAATTTTGACGATTTTATCCGGATGTTTTAATTCTTTACTCCAATAAATTTGACAGCTATAAAAATTGATCTAAACAGAAGAACGTCATTTATTTGACAACTTCAACTCATTTTCTTATTCCAGTTTTTTCGCAATGAATTTGAAGTATTTTATACGTCCAGATTATAACAATTCCAAAGGCGTTATTCGTTAGTTTACTAATTTTTAACGGTTGCTATTGCTAGAAATTTGTCAAATTGGACGAAGTGCTGACTTGATAATGATGATTTTGACAATTACAGAAATAAATTATGGCGAATAAATCTGAATCATATTTGTCAGTTTTTACATAAATCATTTGACATACTTCGCAAATAGAATTTTCTATAATTTTAAAGTTGTTATTCATTTCCTTCTTTTGTGAAACTTCGACAAATCAAGAAAGAATAAAATTAAAAAAATATTTTGGGCGAATATTATGATTGACGTTTTATTCAAGTTTTGACAACTGTCTCGATTTAAACAGTTGAACTTCATTTGTTTGACAATTTCGCATATCTACTTTTGAATCTTTATCCAATTTGACAGCTTTAGTAAATTTGACATGCACATTTGTCGGTTTTGACGTAATAATTTGCCCTATTTCATTAATCGAGTTTGAATAATATCAATGTTTCATTCATGTCATTGGATTCTGACAATCTTCGAAGGAATGAAATACAAAAAGCTGAAATAAGTGAAATTTTCGGAAGATGTTGATAATTTCGTCGTAATATTTGAGACTTCGTTGTTGACAGTTCTGCCAATTTTAATAAACGAAGTTAGTTTATTTGACTGTGTTATCTCTGTGTGGCGGCAGTTGGCAGTTGGAATTGTTGGGGTCATTTTGACAGATCTAGTAATTCTAATTTTCCGGTTTTGATGAGTCTTTCTTTTTGTAGCATCCTCAAAATTTGCTCGGAATATTTAGACAGTTTTATCGTAAAATTTCGCTTTTTAGATGATTTTGATAAGTAGATTTGACAATTCTGCCAATTTTGAGGTACAATTTTGGCAATTCCGTTGACACTTAGGTTTATTATTAGCAACATCGTCAATTTTCTTTTCAATTCTTACTATGCACACTTTTGATTGTTTCTGATAGTTATAGATTAGTGCCAAAATAAACTTTTGTTAAAGTTAAAATAGTGACTAGCAGTTTTATATGATTTAGCAGAATTGTATGTGTTTTAAATGTTATTACTGAAACCGACCTTTAAGTGATGTCATTAACGCTTGATTGAACTGATGAGTTAAGTCTCCTACCGTTCTATGATAAAGAATTTGAAGAAATTGTGCCATGTGTAATACAATATTCCAAAAAATAGTTTGTTGATCGTTTTAGTTCATTTTGCTATTACTCCTTTAAGTTTTGGGGGTTGCACTTTTCTGGGTGCAGGTATCGTTACATGTACAGAACGTTTCTGTAGAATACCAATCTTAATACGATGTGTCGCAACGATAATAAGGGGCTAAATTATTATTTAATAATAAAGAACCTCAACAAATAATTAGAAATCCGGGACAAGTTAACAGATATGTTCCGAAAATTATTTACTAAACAGGCACACTTTTTCTTGTACAAAGCGAAATTAAGTTTTATGGATATGCACAACAAAAACTTTATTCTTTTCTACTTTCACAATTCCATCTTCACAGTTAATTGCTTTTAGGTAGAAGTATCTATTAATAAGATAAACATACATTTCTTTCTAAACTCCCATGATCCACTTTGACCGAAGTTATATCTCGATTTTAAACCGAAGATGACCGAGGAAGCCGGTCAAGCAATATCCACGCACTCCCCGATATTCTTCCGTCCGTTCTGGCAGTTTTTAGTCGCTTTCGTCGCGTAGAAAAGATAAAAAACTTGTCCCAAACGTGTGAAAGAACGAAAGCAACCTTCGATATCGATTTTTTCGCCTTTTAAAAGGGAAATACTTGAACATACAAGTAGTGAGTTGGACGTGCTTAGACGTAGAAGAGTTCAATTGTCTTTGGTGCCTAGCGTGGTGTGAAAATCGTGTTATTCAGGGGGTTAGAGAGAGGGAAGGGGCAGTAGCAAGGTACGTATTGAGTATTAAAAGGGAAAGGATTTGAGTGGAATGAATTTGATTTAGATTCGTATGCGAAATCTTTCGAATCAAGAATCAAGAATCAAGACTATTTGAAATTGCCAAAATTAATAGACTTGCACTTTATAAACATATGTATGTATGTAGGTGTATAGAAAAATATGATGGTAAGAATGTCTTACAATTACGAGTAGAGCAACTGCAACTAAGGAACTACAGATGAAGAATAAATTATTTTAAGGAAGATAATGATAGTTCGGAGATTGTCTTGGTTTCTCAGTAGTTTCTTTCCTTTTTAACAATAAATATCATTGGTGACTACTGATTTTGCTTGATTGCGTCTTGTTCTTCTTAATTTTTTTATCCTACCATACCGTTAAGTATTGACGGTAAAATATTGGTTTAAGTAAGAATTGAAAATACAAACCTAAGAATTTGGACTGACGTATCCATTGCCAAAAATGTGGTAAGTATTCCGATGCAGAAGCAAGCAAGCGTCACTCCATCTTGTTTATTTATTTGTTATTGAAAACTTCTGGAAACTATTGCAAGCATCAAAGACAATTGTCATAATAAAAATTGAAATGATTGTATATACGGGCGTATTTTAAAAACAAAAAGTAAAAAATGTTCTTCCCTGATTTTGATATTTCAAACCTCCAAATTTAATTTAATATTATTTCTGTAGAAGTTCATAAAAAACAGATTTCGTAAACATTTAAAACTAATTTGCTAATTTTTGAAAATAAGTCTAATTGTGATATTTGGAAGAGTCAGGAATAAATGTATTATTCTTTTGTCGAGTTTTCATCATTTTAAATACATGGCCGCATCGAGCATGCTAAGTTGTTCTGGAGTGATGCAGAGCAAGGTTTGCTATTTTTGTCGTTACAGAGGTAGGGCAGCCGGGGGAATGCCGGAAATTTGTTCATTAAGGACGGCAATGAATGCCTTTCTAATGGAAACAGTGGATTGTCATAACACAGCATCTGTACTTTTATCAAACGTAGTTTAACGAAAAATTACTAAATGCGCTTTATTAATGAACTGCACTACAAAGTCTTCAAATATCTTCATCATTTCTTGTCGTGACCGGAATTTATTTCATTTTTGCCAAATTTTCCTGTTTTTAGCTGTATAATATAACTTTCCATTAAGACTGTGTCCTTTAGTTTTTGATGAATCAACCAACTTCGTTCGAGAGTGGTCTAAGAATACTCATTTATCACTGCTTTCGATTGCCCCAACGATAGATTATACTTTTAGATTCTGAAAGGTCTCTAAGTTGGCCACGCAGATATTTTATGATTTATGAAGGGTTTACACTCTGAAATGATGCTTATTGTGATCCATGTTTGCCAAATTAACGGTATGGAAATACGTCTGTATCAGTCAAGTAAATGAAGTATACCAAATAGTATTGCTCGGGATGGCTGCATAAACGTGTTGAGACTTGTTTCTGATCAATGATCTATAACATTTACGCAATTGAATTGGAGCCAAGTTTCTGGGACACTCCTAACATCAAATTTATTTGAAAATTAAAGTAGAATTTGGAAGGTGTTGAAATAAATTCGATTAAAATTTATTCGCAAATCCACGATTTGTATAAATTTATATATATATAGCAGCGCTACAGGTCTTGTAGACTCCTGGCTTCATACCTTCTTATGATTTCTTTCCATTTCATTCTGTTTCTTGCCGTCATTTGCCACTCCTCCGCGAATACTTGTGCAAGATCTTGCTCCAAAGCTGATAGGCATTTCTTTTTAGGCCTTCCTCTCCGCTTCTTCCCTCCATGCTCCAGTCGAGGGTACCCTCCTACCATGTCTGTCCTCCGCCATCCTTGCAATATGTCCCAGCCATCTCAATCTTTGCATTTTAACGGTCTGCAATAGTTTTGATCTTTTTGATACAGATTTTTAATTTCTAGGTTTGCCCTTCACCATACCATGCCAATCACGTGTACTCCTCTGAATACCTTCCGCACGATTATCCTCTCCCATACACCGAGTTTTATTTTCTGTTGCTTGTTCAGCATCCATGTTTGGCACCCATATAGAATTGTCGGTGTGATTATTGTGTCATACATTCGTATTTTTGCTTTTCTGGCCAGGTGCTTTGCTTTTTTATTAAACTTGTAAGCGCTTCTACAGCTCTACTACTTTTTGCTAATCTGTTATTTATTTTGGCTTCTTCTAGTCAGGTGTTCGGTAATAGCAGTCCCCAATATTCGAACTGTGTCACCTTCTTGAAACTATATTCCTTGTTTGCCGTTTTCCACCCGATTCGTTCTGAGTCTTGCACAAACACTGATTTCACTGCCATATAGTCGTGTTTCGTTAATGGTATCCATGCTTGCATAAATTTACCAGATATATTATCAGGTTTGCAAATCGTATTCGTATTGAAAACTTGGCCTGTTCAGGTGAACCGGACAGGCTGCCTGAGCGTGTGGAGCTTAACTTGTGCCACATTTCTTTTTGTTGTGTACGCTTGCAATTTAGATTAACAATAAGAGCTTTTCTTCCACTTCTAGAAATTATGAATCAACTTATTGCAAAAAGGACACCCCGATTCGTTAACATTTTATGGGATCCTTACGTCTTTAAGTTCAGAATTTTAAATGATAGTCGCTCTGCTCCTTGTAGTTTTTGAACATATTAAATAACTTCTTATTTTGGGAAGTGTCTTTAGCTTGCTGTAAAACGTGTTGAAATCAGCTTGATCATTATTTCTACGCTGATATTGAGTTTTGTCTAGTTTATGTGATATCTTTCAGTTCATTTCGGATTAGGTACATTAAAAACCTTCCTTCTTAATGAATATCAATCAGTTTATTTTCAAAGATGTCTAAATAAACTTAATTATTATTTTTAAAGCCATATAAAACTTTTTTATCCTAATTTTATTGATAAAATGTCTGACTCATTTTGGTACACCACAAAACAATAACTGATCACATTGGTTCTATGAGAAAACTCCAAATACGCATTTCGATCGCTAAGTGAACATCCCTGGTGGAGAACACGAAAGGAAGGAAGCGTCGCCGTTGAAAATTTGATAGACAGCGCTCTTATATGGCATACTTCACCATCTCACAATCGACATTCAGCTACATTAGAGAAATTTCACATTGCCAAACGGCACCGTCTTTTTCATTTCTGTATTACTATACGAATTTAAAAATGCTTTCTTGATGTTATACGTTTTTATAAACTCTTGATTCATGTATACAAGAGCACATCTACATATTTGTAAAAAATCTTTTGGGATGCTTTAGTGAGAATTTTGCAAGTTAAGAATTTGAACTTTACGTCGTGACTAAATGTGAAATATTTAATTATATAATGCTATGGGATGTATCTAATGTATAAATTTTCCTATAGGTAATAATTTAAACTGAATATTTTCGATGGAAATATGTACTAGAGATGGGACGAATCCAAATTTTCTCGAATCCGAATCCGAATCCTAAAGGATTCTCGAATCTCTCGAATCCTTCGAATCTCGAATCTCTGGAATCCATCATATAATTACAATAATAAGAAAGGACAGAGAGGAAAAACAATTTTACAGGAAAATTTTAAAGCTGTTTTAATTAAAAACGATACAGTTTTTAAAAATATTTATTAAAAAAGATTTCTTTTTTGAACATATTTATGTTACAAATGAAATTAAAAAAACAAATTACACAATATTAAAAGATAAATTATGTTAAAATCTTGATGATTATGCAACAAGTTTTTATTTATATTTAATTTCCTTAGCATATGGAAATTAATATATCAATAACAGTACCGATATCTTTTCAGAAACTTTTGTGAATGAGAATAAGGGAGAGCTAACATAGATAAATAGCAAATATTGCACATGAAAATCTAAACACATATTTTAGTATATAAAAGAAAGCACTCAACCTAAAAGAAATAAGTGAGAATTTTAAGAATTTTATTTAAGAAAACCAGCTTTCGAACTCGCTCTGGATCCAACCGACTACGTTTTTTATCCACTATGATGCCTGATGTGCTGAATAGTCTTTCTGAAATCACTGTTGATGGTGGTGTAATTAAGAATTTTTTGCTAGTTTCATCAAATTTTGGTAGTTTGTGTTTTGTGTTCCATACCTTTTCTGGTCTCAGGAATAAAGATATTTATTTATTAAAATACCACAAACATTAGGAAAGCATGCCAGCTTATAAATACTTTGTGGCTGAAAGAACGAGAACCGAAGAGAATCGTCGAGATCTTTCTAGTCAGTGATTCATATGTGTCGTGATTACATGAGTCATCATTATTATTATTTTTTTTTTTTGGATTCGAAAGATTCGAATTACGAAAATCGTGCGAAGATTCGAGTTTTCGAATCTCGAATCTTTTCAGGATTCGATGGATTCGAGGATTCGCGGATTCGAATGTCCCATCTCTAATATGTACACTTGCAAAGAAATGTTCCAGATCACACTGGTGCACGTTAGTTTCACTTGTAAATGAACTTAATTGATTTATATTTTTTGTATATCGCTTAAAAATGCTGTTGTCTTGTTAGAAATCTGCACATATTGCACACAATTAACATCTTTCCTAAAACTACAGAACACCTTGTACATATGTATCTTATGCACTCATCGATTTCTCGCTCTACCTTCATTCGCCATGATCACAGGGACCAAGTCTCTCCACAACTTCACAGTCTACTCTAACGCCCTAAAAGGAAATATATTGGGTTTTCACCTTTGGGAAATTCAGCTGGAAGCCTTGAAGATATTAGGGATCGTGACCGCGGGGTTGTACGTAATTTCTCTCGAAAGGCTCCGGCGCGAATTTCGCTCGACTAGGTGGAATTCGCCAGTCCGAGGTGATATGTAAATGGGCTTATTACAGTGTTGGCTCTGTGCATTAAAATGTATATAGCGCTATTAACATAATAGAAGGGGTGTTGGAGAGGACGATTTGCATGGAAATGCATGGACGCATGTACAGTGCAAGGATCGAGAAATATGTAAAAATTTTAAAAATTAAACGTTTGGCCGACACATATGTACATATTTCTTCTACAACATGCTACGGTTTGAGTGGAGTGGAAATTAACCCGAAATGGTAATAGGATTTTTAACTTGGAATTTCCGCTGAAACCTGGAAAATTCCTTATAATTATTATAGACGATCTAGCATTGGAGTTGGATGACCGATAAGACTTTTAAATTCAAAGAACGAGCAAATTGATAGCTGATAGTTCTAGGATAGCAGATAATTTTAATACCTAATAAGCGAGTTCAAAGTGAAAGGTATTACTTAAGCATTTTTTACTGTAGTTCTTCGTTTATAAGAATTAATTATATATTCGCAAGATGCACTGTATTTACAGTTTCCCCTTCTATAAATTTTGGAGTATACAGAAAAGGCACAAGTCGTCCGAGACAGGAAGACCACATTTTGAGGGTCATGTAATTTATTCCAACTTCAAGTTCAGTATTCCCAAAAATACATTTTATTCGAACACAAGAATTTCTTTTCACAAATTGAAATACATCCGCCGGTATTAAAATACTACTTCGTCTACGCTAGCGATTCGGAGGGTTGAAACGCGAGAGGGGCGGCGACGCGGCGAGGGGGTCGTATATGAGCGAGCAGATCACTTTAAAGAAGGGTTTAAACCCCATGAAAACTCGGGCTGAACTTAATAGGGTACAAGGGAGTTCAGACGTAGTCAAAGAGGCCTAATTATTAGCACTAGCAGCGTAGTATGGATGTGTGTACTGACATTCGCGTTTGGCGGACTGGATTTTTTTCGCCTGTTTCCTCGAGAAGTGCGCGGATGTGTTGGAGATGACGTTATTCGCGATAAAAGGTACGACCTCGAGAATAAGGGAAGTTATGTTGTTGGATTTTTATTGAAATCGGAATTGAATACGTCGAAGAAAGGAACATAATCGTATTTATTTTGTTTATTAAACCATTTGCATTATCTGGTAAAAAGAGAAATAGAGGCGCATTTTATAAGGTTTACATTCAAACGAATTAAGAAAATTTAAATTCAGGGGAATTGCAATCAATTAATAGTACTGGATATAAGAAGGGCCTATGGTTTGTTTAATATGATTCTTTACGCTAATCCTATAAGACGACAACTTTCAGCTTCTGGCAACTTGAGAAAAGATCCTCAGAACTGTGTGGGGCAGAAGGACCTATAGTCCAACAGATAATTAGGAAAACAGCATAGTCGCATTTACCCTATCCTATCGGAATTTTAAAATTATTCGAATCTATTGGGTTACTTTCACTACTTATATATGTACATACATATATATATATATATATATATATATATATATATATATTTAAATGTAAGGGCCAAGAGGCAACGTTTGCAATATAATTACTAATTTTAAAAGTTCAAACAAAAACGTAAATAGTGCTATAGGTACAAATACAATTAAAAAAAAACAAAAAATCCATAAAAGACGATCCACAAATTACAATAGGTACTTAAACCAGACAAAAGTAACAAAACGGTGATAATGAACACCACTGACTACAACGATAAGATGCAGAATCTTTTGAACGACAAAACAACATACACGGAAATAAAAAAGGATCCCATCTATCAAAAACAAAATAATAATTTAATTAAGAAATGGCAAAAAGACAACACAATTTCATCTAAGCTAGCAAAATCCCTCACAATCAATAACGCTCAACCTCCAAAAATGTAATAACTACCCAAGTTACACAAAAATAACATTCCAATGAGACCCATTGTCGCATGTGTACAAAGTCCACTGTATAAACTATCAAAATATCTTGCTAACTGTATTTCCAATATTAGGGCACAAACAAATTTTATATAAAACATTCTTTCGAGTTCAAAAATTTTATAAACAAAAGTAAATTTGAATAATAACCTAAGACATCTTTAGATGTCATTTCTATCAAAAACATATTTTCCCATTCTTTGATTGTTTGAACAATCTATAACCCTTATAGAATCTATTACATTAGACTATTAGACTATCTACATAAACTTCCATATATCAATAGCACAAGTCACTTACTGCTAAAAAATGTGTATTAGAAAAAATGTCTTGAAAAACACCGGCGCATAACGAAATATCAGAAGTCATATCATTCACAGTAAAACTATATTCAAACAAAACAAGATGTAGTGGCATAAAAGGCAATTTTATAATTTTAACTAATCCTTAGAATTATGGTTATAAGTCAAACAAACTGAAAACTAACCTCCCTCAAATTAATAACTATGTATAAATTTGAGTTTTTCATTATTCAAAACGTACAGATCCTCACTTCTTTGTGTGTTATAAATCTGCATGATAAATTGAGGCCATTTAAAATGAGTTAATTTTTATCCAAAAAATTGTTAAGTCGTACGTATATATGAAAAATCATCAATTTCTTTATCTTTATTACTACACTTCTTGATCTCTTCCAGAAATAACAAAACCTACCTTAATGTAATTTTATATTAAGACTCCAATTTCTGAGGAAGACAAATAAATATATATATATATATATATATATATATATATATGTATATACAAATATTATATACTACGGCTAAGAAAATAAATTTTATATGTATATTACAGTGTGTTCCCAAATTAATTTTGCATAAGGCCGTAATTTCACGTTCTTCACAACTTTTCACAATAACATTTTGATGTATTATAGATGGAAATAGTATTTTACTTCAACCAAAAATGTTTTGTTCTCAATTGTCATAACGGCTGAAATTCATCTCTTGTCAGACTAACAAGGGGAACGTCAAGGTTGTGAATAACGGATTTTGATGGGTCTCGAATATGTTATCAAGTGACCTCCCCGAGAACCTTGCAGGACTTGAACATGAATCGCCAGCGCAGTAGGCGTAAAACTTACCCACTGCACTATACTCACTTCTTCAGAAATTTATTAACATTAACGGTATATAAAGTACGCCAGGAAAACTTTTGCAATTTTCTCGAGAACTAGGGCGAATGGCTACAATAGCTGGTAGCAAGGTACTCGGGGAAGGTCCCTCTATAACATATTCGAGGCCAATCAAAATCCGTTATTCACAACCTTGACGGTCTCCTTGTAAGCAGGATGGCGTCCCAAAACATTAAAACGAAATTCCAAAATTTTTGTTTAAAAATGACCGCTGTGTATTTTCTCTCTTTTTGAATAAAATACTTTATTAGAAACTTATCATACATTTTTTTGACAGCTTATACACAATCCTTTTTTCTGTGGTTCTGCAAGAAACACAACAAATACTGATTTTGTCAAAGTGATCCGATATTTCTACAATTTTGCATAAGGCCGTAGTTTCATATCTTCACAACATTTCACAATAACATTTTTACTTATTATTGACGGAAATAATACTTTACTTCAACCAAAAATGTTTTCACAATTGTTATAACGGTAGAAATTCTTCTCAGACTAAGCAGGCCGGCATCCCAAAACATTAAAACTAAATTCCAAAATTTTTGATCAATTATACCTGTAATAAAGTCAATCTGGGGACATACTATATATAGCAGCCCTATAGGTCTTGTAGACCTCTGGCTTAAATCTCTTTATAATTACCTTCCATTTCATTCTGTTTCTTCCCCTGATCTGTCACTGCACGCTTACTTGTGCCAGATATTGCTTTACAAGTGATAGCCATTTGCTTGTAGGCCTTCTTCTCTGCTTCCTCCCTTGCCCAATATGTCTGTTCTTCGCCATCCTTGCAATATGTCCCAGCCACCTCAATCTTTATATTTTTACGGTCTGCGGTAATCTTGGTTTTCTGTACACATCTTTAATTGCTTTGTTTGTCCTTCTTCTCCATACTATGGCTATCACGTGTACTCCTTCGAATACCTTCCGCAGGATTTTCCTCTCCCATATATCAATTTTTACTTCCTGTTGCTTGTTGAGAATCCATGCTTGGCATCCATACAACACTGTCGGTCTGATTACTGTGTCATTTATATTTAGTTCTTCTACGCTTTGTTGCATTTGTATTTCTCGTTTTTGCCCATCCAGTAGCGTACTCATAGTACTGTGCCTATCTATTTAGTTTTTCTTCTCTTGCACCTATTAATAGGCCATCTTTCGCCCTCACATATTTTGTTATTGCGGTGGATCCTTGTTTGTTCTTCTTTACCAGCAATTTCTTACCTCCTTGTTGATATAATACTCCTCCATTTTTTTTTTTTGTAATTTCTTCTCCATATCATCTTCTTTTAATTCCATAAACATTTACTTTCCTCGTCACTTCAGAATTGCTTTTATTTTCAGATGTATTTATATTCAGCATCATCATTCTTGTTTCATTAATCTTCTGAAATATAAGCTGTTAAATTCAATTTTGTCTTTGATTAACCTAAAAAGTGATGAAGGTAATCCAAAAAGTAGGTAAATTGTTATTATTCAATTAATCGACAAACAACATTTCTTTTGGAACAAACTAAATAAACTACATATATAACGAAAAGGGAAATCTATAGATGTAAAAATATTAACATTGCATTGCAAAAATATACTATAGGGAATTCATACTACAGATATACTATGAAAATATATTTCTGCCCCGCACTAAGTATTCATTGCAATTGACCAATCAGTTTGTAACAGTTGGCTTCTTATAAACAACGATTTTGCATTAAACATGAAAGCAACATTCATACAAATATTAACAGAAACGAATAATTCTTACTTGCAACATGAGAATTTGATAACCCGAACGCTGTCTGCCATATCTCAGATTAATGCATTCTTATCGAATTGGAGTGGGAAGTGATGAAAACGCCTTGCCGACATCGTTAAAGACCTATCAATTTATTATTGTTGCAAAGTTCATTAAAAAGTTAAAGAAGGAATGAATTGGTACTGAGATAATTGTAATTGAAAATTAGTTCCATGGAGCTAATGATGTCAGAGGCTTCTATCGATTAGTCGAAATTAAGTACCCGATAGTAAGCATAGTATATTCAAAAGGAAACGTTTTACCATAAGTACTAAATTTGCGGTTACTCATTATCACTCAGTATTTCCTTCTTCTTGTTTAAACTTGATGCCAAAAGTTTTATTCATAAATTGGGGTGTTGAAGTTATAAGAGCAAAACTGATAAAATTTATGCTTCAATAATCAATGACAGGTAATCACATTTTCCTATCTTTCAAGGTAAGTGAGTTACAAACTATTTTATTTAAACTGCTGTCCAAGATTTACACGGTTATAAATTGGACAGCTTTTTAAATATTTACTGGAAGTAAGAGCAAGTGAAAGGCGATTAGAGGAACTATAAAGATGACAAATAATAATGATAAATATTAATTATATTTTATATTAACAAATTTTTATATAGTATTCAATTATAGACTTCAAAGTAGAAAGATATAGTTAAGATTCAAAAATATATTATTATAAATATATGGAATATAAAAGAAATAAAATTACCCTTATCACAGCATTCGGAAATAATTCCAGATACGTATTTCAGTTGCCATTTTCAGGGGAAAACTGGTGGAATTAACCAGGGAAGATCTCGAATCCGGAAATTAAAAAATTATGAAACCGTGGGAACATGTAGATAATTTTTTTCCTCTGAAAAACACTCAGTGGGTGAAAAAAATTTTGAAATGGAAAGTTTTGCATTCTGCCAATGCGCATAACTCGCTAACGGTAAGGGACAGAGAAGAAGTTTTAAGACAAAAATTGTTTGCGGGAATGATTTTTATTAAACAGACAAAAAAGGTCTAAACATTTTTAATATTTTTTTTGACAGGTAAACATCTTTGTGATTAATAATAGGCAATCGAGACCAAAAACTAACAAAAAATTAATAACTACGTTGTAAATTATTTTGCATTAGACTTTACAATAATATACCAGCATTATCCTATCTATCCTAACTCGAAGTTCAGACACAAGGACATTCACAAGTTCACGCGAGTCGAAGAAAGCAGGAGAGAAAAATCAATTATAGACTATTTCTTAGTAAGCAAACACAAAGAGGAAATGATACAAGATATTAAAGTAACACGCAGTGCAGAGATAGGAAGTGACCACTACTTGGTAAAAATGGATATGAGAGGGAAAGAGAAAAGAGAGGACAAAAGAAGAACGAGGATACAAGAAAAAATTAAGAATTACAAATTGAAAGAAAGAAAATATCATGAAAAATACCAACAAATATTAGCTAAAAGATTTGATGGCCCGGAAGGTGGCGGAATTGAAGGAAAGTGGAATCATTTCAAAAACAGCTTATTGGAAGCAGCAAAGGAGAGCTGTGGAGTTAAAATAAATATAAAACAAGACCGGAAAAAGAACAGAATCGTGGACCACTGAAATAAAACATATTGTAAAAGAGAAGAAAACCAGTTGGAAAAGATATCTTGAAACAAGAAACCTGGATGATTTGGAAGAATATAAGGAGAAACGCAGAAAGGTCAAAAATGAAATTAAGGAAGCGAAAGAGAGGTCTTGGATAAAATTTGGAGAGAAAATGACTAATAATTATAGAGAAAATCAAAAATTATTCTATGGAACGCTCAAACAATTAAGACAGAAAAGAGAATATAACATGGTAAACATAAAAGATAAGTATGGTCGTATAATTACAGAGGAAGATCAAATAATGGAAAGATGGCGGCAACACTTCCAAGAGCTGACAGAAACTAATGTCGAGACAAGGGAAAAAGAAGAGGAGACAGAGGAAATACAAAATATAAAGCCAATTCAAGGAGAAGAAATAATGGAGTTCGTAAGGAAGCTGAAAATAGGAAAGGCTCCAGGACGAGACAACATAACACCAGAAATGATCAAATATATGGGAGAAAAAGGGATAAGACAAATAACCAAGCTAATGAATACGATTATACAAGAAGGTAAAATACCGAAGGAGTGGCACTCGGGAATAATATTGCCCATTTATAAGAAGGGGGACAAGAGGGATTGCAATAACTACAGGAGAGTTACACTAACAAGCGTCCCAGGTAGAATATTAGCGAGTATTGTAGAAAAAGAATAAGAAAAATAACTGAGGAGACCATAGAAGACACTCAATGTGGATTTAGAAAAGAAAGAAGTACACAAGGTTTAATATTTGTGATAAGACAAGCAAGTGAAAAGATAATTAACAAGAAAAAAGAAATACATATATGTTTTATAGACTTAGAAAAAGCTTTCGACCGGATAAGAAGGGAAGACATATGGAATGTCCTAGAAAAGAGAAATATAGACAAACGAACAATAGAGTTAATAATAGAGATGTATAGGAATAACACAAATATAGTAAGACCCAACAACGAAGAATCTAAAGAGTTTACAACAAAGATTGGGGTAAAGCAGGGCTGTGTGCTTAGTTCACTGCTGTTTTCTATGGTACTAGATGAGGCCATAAAAGTGCTAAAAAACAAATGAAACCACTAAAAATGGGTCACTGGAAAATGAAGGAGACTAACAACTGATGTTTGCGGATGATATTGCAATTCTGGCTGAATCAGAAGAAGCGCTACAAAGGAACTTTGAAATCCTAAATAAGGAAATAAAGAATATAAATATGAAAATAAACATCGAAAAGAGCAAATCAATGATAATAGCAGGAGAAAGGAAAAGACATAACATCAAAATCGAAGGGAGGACAATAGAACAGGTGAATAACTACAAATATTTAGGAACAATAACTCAATGGGACGGAAAAATGGAACAAGAAATTAATGAAAGAATGAAAAAAGCGGCAAGAATGTTTTATATGATGAGAACTACGTTTCTGGGGAAAAAGGAAGTGCCAAAACGGATTAAAACGGAAATTGTGAAAAAAGTGATAAGACCAACAATAACATATAGTAGTGAGTTCTGGACAAAGTCAGAAAAGGTAAAATCGCGGGTGAACGCCTTGGATATGAGATTCCTAAGATGAATAGAAAACAAGACCAAGAAAGACAAGATAAGAGACGAGAATTACTGGCAAGAGCTAGGAATAAAACCCATATGGAGAATAGTGGAGGAGAGTCAGTTGAGCTGGTTCGGCCATGTGTGTCGTATGAGTGGTGATAGACTAACAAAGAGAGTGTATGAGACACGAGTGATAGGAAAAAATAAAAAAGGACGGCCAAGATGAAGATGGAATGACGATATCAGGGAGCAGCGGCAGAGAGGGGAATTGAGTGGGAGGGAATAAAGGATCAGACCGGAGACAGAAAACGGTGGAGAGAACTATATGGAAAATAGGAAACATGACCCCATCCAAGCCTTACACCGGAAGGTAGATAGGAATATGATTAAGAAGAAGAAGAAGAAGATTATCCTATCGATTTTATTATACGTTAAAATACTTACCAATATAATTTTTGTTTATATTTAAACGTAGAATGGATTATTCTGCATGATGATGAAACTCCTCAAATAAACGTTTAAAACAAAGGAATTTGTGACAGCATGCACATCGTACGATGGCAAGGCTACCACGTATACAACAACGAGGAGGATGCACAAAATCTTGTTGTGTGAAAGCAAAAGTTACTGGATTTTCAAATTCATTCGGTCTTGGGTTAACGTATCGGCTTTTATACCAAGCGTAAGCAAATAGGTCGTAATATTTTGGCGCCGACAGTCGATTATGAATAAGAGATTGCAATTTTATAATATCATTGCGTTCATATAACATAATATCGCAGCCATACAGCAGTACAAGGGCAGAAAATTTTCTTCCAAAGTTTTTCCATGTGTGAAAACCATATACATCAAGAGGTTGTATCATTGATGTAGTTTTCCTCGGGATCGTTAATATATTCACATGTTTGTTGGATGGTATACTGATTTGTAGTGTAGCAGGACAGTGGCCGGTCCTGTTCGTTACTTAGTTTTTCACTGAGGATGGCAACTTAGTTGCCGAAATACGTATCTGAAATTATTTCCGAAAGATGTGGTAAGTGTAATAGTATTTCTTTTATATATTATTTTACTTATTCGTCTCAGTACAGTCTTCTTATTCTTACTTGTTTATAAATATATGGGGTTTAGGAATGAAGTATGTTAGCTTTTACCACAACTGATCTTTGGAGAACTTCGAGGATGTATTGTTCGTGAAAATTGGTTAACTATGCTCAAAATGGACACATTCCACTATCCCACAATCACAAATTTTTGCATGTGGACCTGTATACTTTCCGTGGAAGTTATGTATTCTATTTCTCTTACATTAAGTATAAATAATTTATCTTTCACTTTTCGTATGATTCAAAGTTCTTGGCGATACATCCTGGAGTGAATGATCTAGCAGAAATATATAGAGAAGTACACACCATAATTGCCAAATGTTCAAAATTATTAAAGTAATATTTCAGTGAACCACACACGTTCGATACGCCTCGTATTGATCTTACTTCTTGTTTCATTCTTTGTACCTGTTGCGATTATGTTTTTTTCTTCAGACATTGTGGTTGTTTTCGTTTCTAAAAGTAATACCAACGACAGTCATTAAAAATACCTAACAGAATCAAGACCAACATACGAGAAGTCGAACGCTATTAAAACTATTTGTTGCGATTTTAATTGTACATTGCGCCGACATTTTCATGTAATCACACTTCGCCATTAGCGTTATTATGTGCAATTCAGGAGCTAGATACGGTTGGCAGTACTGCCGGCGTATTAGGGCCGGTGTCGGCGACATCTATGGACTCATTACAGTAAGAATCAGCGTGTAAACACTTAAGGCGACCTTGATTTGATGTGACCAGTCTGCGAGCCGGTTTTTATGCTACCCGATAATTTTTTCCTTTTTCATCATACGAGGTTTTAATATATAAAATTATAAGCGATACGTAATACGGCGATAATCGATTATTTAAATCTCGAAGCTGGTGTAAGAAGAGCTGACTTTAATAATTACCTCACTTTCCACTTCTTGCCTCTCAAGAAAAAAATCCATCCCTATTAATATGCGAAAACTGGCCCCGAAGAAGAGGATGCTGCGCGTCGTTTCCCCACCACTTCGACGACGTAGTAAGCAAACATAACTTCGAATCTCGACTAATATTTCCGTTCGGCGGAAAGGGCTCGCTTTTACGGCGAAAAAGGACTTTTGAGCTTCGGCAAGGAATAAAAAAGACAAGAGCCATCTCCGCGCTGGAGAGGTTCGAGTAATTTCGTTTTGACTGTCGGCAAGACCAGCGGGTACAAAGGAACTATCCGCGAGTTCAGAGGTGGATGGAAAAGAGGAGCAGCTTCGAGTGGATTTTTCTGAATAGGTTTGCATTTTCGAAATGGCTACTTTGGTGGCAGTTTTTCGTCACCTGGCGGGGACCGAGTGGAGATGAGTGTTTTGGTCTTTTCGCGGGCTATTTTTGGGACGTTGTTTCGGGTAATTAAGATGACAAAAAAGAAAAAGGAGAAGTGTTTGTTTTTCCCTCTGAAGTTTACGATTGTGTCTCAGAGGTTCAAGTTCAATTAATTGCGGAATAAAAACGGACAAAGCTCTTCAAACCCCGACGCTAATCTTGTGAATTGTGAATGTTTATGATACTTATAAACTTTCATAACTCGTCAAAGAAAGTGTTAACAGTTTGACCGCTGTATTGCCTCGTGAGTTAGTAGCGACATTTCGTCAGGTTTTCCTCTTTGAAGTTGTTGATGCAATTTTCAATGGAAAATATTTTGTTATATATGTCGCAACTTACAATGGGCAACAATAATGAAGGATTTGTGGAAGGCAACCTTTCTCGTGAAGAATCAATTAGATTATTTTGAAGAGATTTCTCTAAATCCACAAGAATTACTTTCTGAACAGAAGCTTGCATAATGGTTCTAACTTTTGTTTTTTGATTGAAACGTCATCCTAAGGATCAGACATCTATTTTTATTCCTACTTTACTAAAGAAGCAGTAACACAAATTTCGCAAAAGCGCAAGATATACTTTATTATTATTATGATGATTTGAACCGATATGGCTTAACGGTTACGGAGCTTAAGTATGTAGCCAACGGCCACGGTTCAAGTCCTAAGGTTCACTCAGTGGCTAAATTGAACCTTCGTTTATTGTTAATTAGAGGTATTTACGGCGGTTGTCTAATGCGTAGGGGTCACACACCTACAACACCACCTACAATTCCTGAATGGATTGCCCCGAGAGAAATGGGTGTAAAAGCAATGACACAAGTCAAGTCGCTTTGGAAGTTTGAGGAACATAAGTGCCTTACCATTTACTTTTTGCTATTATATATTAAGTTCGTCTTTAAGTTTTTATTCGTGGAAGTATGTATCTTTCCACGTTCTTTTAATTTACATTTTACAATAATAATAGTAGAGTTTTAACATTAAAGAAGTAAAACATTTTTTAAATGTAATAATTGAAAAGCACGATTGAATCCACAAAGTTTGTGTGAACTTTCCGATTGTGAAGAAAACCTAAAAACAATTTAATTGCATTTGCACGACAAATAAGGAAAGTTTTCCCTTAGTTTCAGCAAAACTGCAGCAAAACCAGGAATAATGGGTTTAGTCTGTCAATTCATTTAGTGATCAATAAACCAGGCATTTTTGGCATCGCACATACTTTGAAGAAGTGTTGTACTTTTGGAAAATTGTGTATAAAGGAATGTTAATTATATCAGCAATATTTGTTGGATCCTAGTATTCACCGCAGATTTTTGTTTAACGCGGTGAGATCTATAAGTTCTTAAGTGTATCTGTTCAGAATTTGCTCTTCATGTCTGGAGAGTGTAAACAAATAGTCAACTTGGAATTAGATTTTACTCCTTGGTGCTTATAAACGCATGCGTCCGGTGAAGGCTATTGATGGACGCCTATTTACGATAACAATATTTCGTCTGGTAGATTTGTGCGTCCATAGATCATGTTTTCGGAGAAACGGCACCAGTATAATCTATGGGTGCACACGTACGTTTAAAATTTCTGTTTCTCATGTAGGTAGCTAGATTCAACGTACACAACAATAATCAACGGTTAAAATACACACAATTCTTATTGGAATTAAAGCCGAAGCATGCAAATTTTATTCCTTCGGAGAAATAGCAGTGATCGCGGTGGAAGGGTGAAATAGTTTGATCCAACGGTTTTCTATGCTTCTTAAAAAAATTGTTCGATATTTCCCTTTTCCTTACATCTTAATAAAATAATATAGTGACCTAATTAAATTAGGAGCGTTAATGGGCAGCTACCCAGTAACGGTACAAAAGCTTACTAAATAAGCGCAATTTTTATATGCCAATAATGCGTGGGGAGCATTAAGCTTTGTCAATCGCAGATCGCAACTGCAGCCGCAGAATTAGTGTCGTCCTTATTGGTCAGTACTTCTGTACCAATACACTTATCGGTCTCCAATTAACAAACTGTATTCCTCCATAGTCACATGGTAACTGCTCATTGACGCACCTAATTTAATTAGGTCGTTATGTGGAGAGGCAACCGTGATATTACACATTGTGGGGATCTTAATATCGCGGTTGTCTACACGAGGATGTCCTTAATCTGAGAGCGACCATTCTGTAGCAACAATAAACGACATTACCAAAATTTAGGTCTTTTCAGCTTGACCTCCCCGAGAGTCTAACACGTTGTTAGTCCTGAAGTTTTATGTGTGTAGTAGTCACCAACAATCAATCTAACCAATCTTCTGGAAAGACATCTTTATTTATTTATAAAATAGCTAGGCAGGTGGTTTACTCGTTGGGATATCAAGCTAATTGCTAGCATATTTTGTTCCGTTACTGATGAGTTTTGAATTTTTGGGTAGATATAGAAGCTCGTGGTAAGTTCGAAGGAAATGTGCCTTTCGATCATTGGTCATTTGTATGTAATTTTAGAAGTAAATTTTCTACAAGAAATCTTCAATTTGTTGAATACATTAGTACCATAAAATTAAAAAAATATTCTGATCACGTTTTCCTTTGTAAGGAATTTGTATATTTCGGCAACTAAGCTATCACCTTCAACGGAAAAATTCATGGGATTTACATGTTACAGGTGTATGAACCTTGAACTGAACATCGTACTGAACATCTTTACTCAATTTACGCCGTGCAGATTACCCAGGCGTAGTTAATCGAAACATATTTAACCCTTTCATGTGTTTCTGTGCAGGCCGTGATCTAAGTTGTGCAATGATCTATTGTAACTGCATGTTCAGTGCGATTCTTCAGACAAAATCCAGTCCCATGAATCTTTCCTCTGAAGATGACAACTTAGTTGCTGGAATAGGTATAGAATACGTTGGTTTTTTTTTCCAATAAGGCGTGTTCAGGATTATTTTTATATAATTTTTATAATTCTAATGTGGCGTCATTGAATATACTGACAAGAAGATAAATTGGCGATAATTGCTAGGATCACACAATATAGGAACTCAAGCATCACTATCTCCAACAAATGAATTTTTTACGAGATAGATTCTTTCTTCTTCTATTTAGCTTCTCCTTTTCTGGCCAAGTAGAAGTCATTATCACGGACGTCCATTACGCGTGGGAGTCGTCGCGTCCCGTTGTTATTGCATTGTAGATGTTTCGACGATGTCGTAAATCATCGTCAGGTCCGCCGCGGCGATGTGAGCGCCACCAACGTGCCCGTTCACGAAGAGATATGTTATTAGCATTACGTCTTAGATGGCCAGGTAACACCGTATCGTAATATAATCGGTAGGATAATAGGCGACCATGACAGGAGACGGCCCACGGCGATCCGCGCTAATTCTAGGGTTCACATCTAGCAGGCGCCTAAACAAGACATAAGAGCGCGTTCGGACGCGGCCTGCTAGACCACGGACGTAGAGCTATAAAACACGCGATTTCTACGAATTGCTTAAAAATGCGCATGGGTATGGGGATCATGAAGGGAGGAAAAGGGATGATTTTACTGTAATTATTCAGACACAAATAGTAGTGGATTGTACGGTGTATAGTCGAGATACATACATCTTCTGTTATGATGTGATATATTGAAAAATTTTAATATGTGGTTTGGTTAGTAGTCGAACTAGTTCTACAAAGATTTATCTCTAAATCATTGCATGTCATCTCTTTTTTCGCAAAATTATGGAAATGAAATGTAATTAACCAACTGACATCTATCAACTTTATAATAATCTTTTCTCTTTGCGTACGAAGGTCACTTTTGACTTAAGCAAATTCAAATACTCTCTCAACTCTTACCATGTAACACTTAGATTATACCAATGGGTTTGGGTATTTTGGCGATCAAACTAGTTTTCCATTAAGAATACCTCTGCTGCTTTCGTTTCAGCCGACTATCGATCATATTAGTTAATCTACTGTTATTAAGGAAATTACTTCAAATTACCTTAAGCGAAGTCCTTGCTGGTTAAATTACTGTCAATTTTGTGAGCCTTCGAGCACGGTTAGAGCCAGAATGCGAGAGTTTGAACTTAAACGTGGGCCGTCGGCATCGCAGTCGAGTGCTGTAACCACTCGGTGATACCCGGGTGCAAGAAATGCCTCCATTGTTTTCCTGCGGACATTACAAGCTGTTGATTCTGAAGGAATCGCCCAAAATATATAAAATACCATCGAATGATCTGGAAACTTTTGTGATGTACTCACTTATAACTACTCATCAAAGAAATACTGAAAGGAACCTGGATTGTGACGTTACCTTTCATCTATTAAAATATTGCCCACCAGTAACCGGTGGTCATCCAGAAACTGCAAAATTTGTCCAGTGGTCATCTGAGAAAAGATATGTACTAGTCCTCAAGGCAATGATTTTTACCTGTAAGACTAGAATGTTATAGTGCATTGAGTATTGGAACGTGACTAATTGCCTTTCCCAAAAATTTTTATCTGTGGGCAGAGTTAAGCCTCATATTTGCATAGTTCATGGTCTGCAACTTTAGTCGAAGTACAGTAAAAATTTACAGCACCAGTATTTTGCTTCATGTTAAGCACATGATAATATCTTCAGGAAGAATAAACATTGAGAGTATGTGTAATTTGCTTTAGACTTCCTTCCTATGCGACGCAAGAAACTATGTACTTCAATTTATTGGCAGAGGGACTATAGACCTTCTCGTTTTGGATGTGTATCTTTCGTAGATATGATTGTTCTTATTAGGTATATGTTATTTTTAAAAGGTATGTACTTTTGTATTGTAATTATGTATGCATTATTATTTAAATGCAACAATAACTTACATATTTTTTAATTTTAAATTGTGGAATCAATTCTGCCGCAGCCTGCGTATGTACGTCTAAGAAAACATTTTCGAACGAAAGTCTCATAATGTGTCATGTGTCTCATGTGAATTCTTTAGGATCATAAAACTTTCTAATACAACATAAACATCGGTTGCTGTAATTCTTAGCCACAACTTTGGACACAGATTTTCTGGCAAAAAAGCAATTTTCTTGTCCCGTAATTTTTAATGAAGGTGATTGCAGGAACTTTGGTGTAATTTACTGACACTATCACATCGGTAACTCCTCTCCATATAATTGTTTCACAATAAAATCGGTGACACGTGTTTCGCTGGTTCGAGGCAAGTATTATCACAACCTCCTAAACCGACTAGATTTTTAACTTTTAAAAAGCTTTGCTCAAACTATCATGAAGATCAATTTTGAAAACTAGAGTTTCTGCTGATTATGAAAAGTGCCAGTTTTGGGCTCATCTTCTTTGCATTTCCGCGTTAGATCCCATTTGCAAAGCTTCTTGTATCAGTTCATCGAATAATAGGTTGGTTCAACAACGGATATTGCTGAAGTTGTTAACTGTTCAACTTTGATGGGTAGTGGGAGATATAGAATTTTGGTCGGGCTCAAAAAAGTAACAGAATCCTACATTTTACCGTTCGTAATTTAATTTTTATTTTAAATTGGTGACCGATACTTCATGCAACTCAATTGGATCTAGTACTTGTTTTTACTTTCTAAACCTGTTCTTATAAAAATTTAAGCTCATTTAATTTCTGTCTCATTTTGACGAGTTATGGGGTTGAGTCCCCTCCTCAAAATCAAGATTTATGGATTTAGAACGATTATTGTGGTGCAGGTTTTTGCGCCTCTATAGTACCATGTATGTATATTGTAGTTACTTGTATTTCGACATGACACTGCTGTTTAAAAAAATGCCTATGAAATTTGTTGTTGATGTTCAACAGCTCCTTTCTAAGAAAGCGAGATTGGAATCAATAAGATGTTCCTTGTCCAAGTTATTGTAAAGGTTGTGAACCATAGAGCGCGATTGGAATCGAAACGTCCTGGTTTAAATTTGATTTTGGGTCATTGGCGTCGTAATCGAGTCTTCAAACCGTTGGGTCACACAGGCCGCCTGT
Source organism: Chrysina gloriosa (assembly GCA_038088585.1). Classification (NCBI taxonomy): domain Eukaryota; kingdom Metazoa; phylum Arthropoda; class Insecta; order Coleoptera; family Scarabaeidae; genus Chrysina; species Chrysina gloriosa. Next base: position 21,478,022 of record CM076095.1, on the reverse strand, counting down.
TTTAAGGTAGTATTGTTTGTCACACGTTTCTTTCGGATTGAAAGAAATTTACTTTATTAAGCACATTCACAAGTTTCTAGTTGTTGTGTACAAGTCTTCCTATCTTCAAGGGCACCTATTTTTCTTCAAACAATTATTTCCACCCACATATATAGGTATTAAGGTACTTTCAGAAATATTTGACCCTGCATGTTGACATACATTTCTTAGTGAAAACAGAAAACATGATAGAATTACAGATTTACAGAATTAGAAATTACAGCAGATATCCATTTATCCGGACTAATGAATTCTGGAACTAATCTGGTTATGCAGAAATCCGGACGATTGGAATAACGATAAAAGTAAGATTCATGACCGAAATAGGACATATTTGATAGGCAGCTTAGACTGAATCTGTAGCTGGAATGTGTGAGTGAGTGAGTTAAGTTATCAGGAGGAAGGATTGAATTAGCGGCAGGCGAAAGCACACCCTTTCGTGATAAGACAAATCTCAGGGTAATCTGTAATCTTTAAATTCCCGATATTTGGTGATTCGGATAAGTCGAGTACGGATAAATTGATTTCTACTGTAATGGATTTTTACCTAAGTTGGCAGAAATTTATCATTCAAATTTTAGTTAATTTGTACCTAACGGTCATTTCAAAAATGCTTCACACATGGATTAGAAGCTAGATTACTAGCAAATAGAATAAAGTTGTGTCATTGTTTTCTAAAAATATGTGCGAGTACATATTTTATGTTCAGTTGGCAAATTTATATAAACATCAAGTTTGAAATGCGAAACCTCTAATCCTATCCAAAAGAAGTTATTTTCATCCATCATTCGGACGCCCAATTTTAAGTAATCATATGTTTGACCTACATAAACGATTCGTTCCTTCGGGAGAGGATTTTTGTATCTATTTTTTACCGCATCGAAATCACCAGTTCTCTACTACAAATTTACATTCATCCACACAAATAGTCTTATTCGACACCCACCCCTTAAGGGCCGTACGCCCCGAGGGTATCGTCGACTATCAGATAATTTTAATGTGCCAGATACAATCCCGGACGCTGGTCTTCGCGGCTTCACGAATCGCGCGAAATTGATCGAGTTTATGTCGCCGAGTGTACCCAGATTGTTCCAGGTAGTTCTCGCCTAAGCAACCTATGATTATATACTCGTTGTATAGATATTGTGTGATTACTAAAATACACAGAACGTGGTCGAAAAGAGAAAAAGAAAAATCCAATGGAAAGAACACGAGGAAATAAATAGATTAAAAGGAACATGAACGTGGGTTTTGCGAGGTGAGATAATTCCGAAATCGTGATCAACGGAGGCATAACATTCTTGCTTGCGAGAGCGCGGAATTAAATGATGTTTTAATGGAATCTCTCGATTAACTCAAAGTGCAGATTATCTCTATTTTATTTTATTTATTAAAATTTTGCGTACACTAAAGAATTGCACTTTTATGAGTCTCTGAACTGAAGTCGTGCATCGCCTTATTTACTCGTTAGCATTAGGCAAGCATCAACTTTGAGGCAATTGAATATATTAGCTGATTGCTAGATTATGTTGAAACACTTAAAACATTATAAACGTTCTAACAGAAACAATCCATTTTTGACTATTATGCAAGCAACCATACTAGATCTTGTTTTCGTTTTTTAAACGAAGTTGCTCCATTTTGATTTTTGAAACATTTTAAACTTCTGTCTCAACTCTCCCGTTTCCATCCAATTCACAAATCGAATGAAATGGTTCCCACTTTTACCAGATCAGTTAGTGTGCCATCAGTGTCATCTTTTTTCTTTTTCACTTTCTTCTTGATTTTGAAATATTATACTAAACATCTGAAGAACACTTTAAATTTTAAGCGAATGCAATGGAAAGTGCGTCAACTATACATACATATATTCAGGCCAGCTGCTGTAAGATGTTTAACACTTTCGTAACCTACTCATACATTGTTTCAACAATCATCGTTTAGAATTTATCTAATATAACGCTAATTGGTTACTTGTAACAATCCTCATTGTTACAAGGTCATGGCAGATAACATTGCTGGGTGTTGGTACAGGAATAATGAAAAATAGAGTAACGCTTTACATTTACGTATTTGCTGTTCATATTTACGTATGTATTTACTATTCATTTGAACAACAAAAAATGTGAATATGTGAAGCATGGCAGTCCTTGCCCGCTTCAATTAATACAACCGGGCGTCTAATTAAGATAAATCACTTTGTCAAATTATAAAAATACAAAAATCTCTTTCAAACGAGTGGTTATATAACAGGTACTCGTGTCAGATGGATTCTTAGTGAAAATGCAAATTAGAAGAATAATCATTAGGTTTAATGTTAGCTGTGTATTGTGGCATATATTAAGGCAATAGTATACCACCAGAACTTGTCGAAGACACTACATAATATAGACATTTTGAGGTCAATAGATTCAAGATTTAAAGTCACAGATCAGAAAGAACATTGTATATATATTAGACATTTTAGATCAATGAATGGAGAAAGTTGTGCTAAAATCCAAACCAATATCATGACCAATATTTGACAGGTAAAGTTCTTAAAATTATAGCTATTACCTTTTGTCATCCTTAGATCAATAAATTCAGGATTCAATGGCCTAGACAAGAACGCCAATAATAATGTAACAGGAAATTTTTAATTCATGAATGCCCGGGATCTAAGTTGAAACCAAATCAACTCGATGAAACGGCGTTTTTCCTATAGACCATAACTTTTAAGTCATACACATACGAATTTGGGACAATCTTCATCTATATATTAATACGCAATGGGTCGTCTTCTGGTACATATTTCAGAGTGTTCTCTCCATGTATCGCGATGGTACATATATCGTTGTTTTCGTATTACAATGCAGATTTGTCAAATGTATGTTTCATCGCGATACGTGCAGTGGAACGCAGATGAGAGTCTGTAACATATTGCATATATTACATATTATAAATGTCAGAATGACACACACAACGTGATATACGTCAACCACGTCAAGTAATGACAGATTATTATAGTAAATACGTTCGAGAAACGGACAAAAATTGTGTGGCATAATATTGATTGCACAAAAGCGGAGGGTCTTATATATCTAGGTATGAGTTTTTGTCCTAACGTGCTTTATTTTTTGAGAAAATCGTTGAAAATGGAATTGAAGTTTCCTATTTGTCCCTTATATCGTTAATTTTAAGTGTTGTTTAACGCAGCGATCGTAGTGCAATGGATAAGGTCTAGGGTTTACACCCGTGGGGATGTGTGTTCAAGTCCTCCTCATGTCTTCTTTTTCCATTCTCTTCGTGCACAATATTAACAAATGTATTTTATTTCATGGAAAATTATTCAAAAATAATATATTTCGCCGTGGTAATTTATTCGGAAAATTACAAATACAAATTACAATTACCAATAGGAAACTTCAATTTCTTTTTCAACGATTTTCTCAAAAAGTAGAGCGCGATTTTTATTTTATTTTACTCGAAAATACATTAAAGATTCAATGTAAATCAGGTGTGATTGTTTGTATTTGACTGCGTATTAATATATAGATGTTGTGGTCGAATTTCGACCATCGGCCGATCCTAGTATCAATAAATTCAGAATTTAAAGGGATGAATAAACTAGTAATTTTTTATTATTATCACGTTAATATATTCATGACTTAGAGATGTAAATAAGAAAGAGGCTAACATACATAGCTGGACATTCTTGATTGACTAATGCAGGGTATTTTGATGAAAATTAAATATGAGAAATCGACAATTTCCTTGTCAAAAGTGTGATCATAATTTTCAAACTACACACACGCAAGGCTGAAAGACAGGTATCTTGACTAGGAATATTTAGAATGGCATACATTCTACAACCCTTTTTAAGTATCTTCTGGTTGACATTCAGGATTTTAAAGCACAGAAAATGAGGCGAATAGCAGAGCTAAAAATATGTGATCGATAAATGCAGAGGGTTGTAGTAAAATCGAAGTCAAATTGACGAAATGATAGTTTGTAAATCATAATTTAGACCTTTAACCACCGCAGACTTGGAAGAAAGAAGCGAAGTATGGAAGTTCGGAAATTATTGTTGTTATAAATTTTAAATCTTGACAAATTACTACTTCCGAAGACAACCTGCTTGGTAAGGAAATATTTAATGTTGAATACGTAGAAACTCATGATTTGATTTGATTGAAGTTGCTTTAAATTGGAATAAATTTAGATTTTCTAAATTTGTTCACAAAATACACATCCGTTTTTGTTAATTGGTATCGTACACTAAGGAGAAGAGTAAGCGATGCAATTTCTGTATTCCCCCTTTACAGTTTTTGAGGGCTCCTTATTAAAACCTTCTACTACATTCTCATTCAGAAAAAACTTCGTGCTCTTATTCCTACATCCTAGTCCAAAGTTCTTTCTGATTTCTTCCTTTCGTATTCTCGTTTTCTCGTCACTATTTCCTTGATTTGATGTAACATTTAATGTTAGTTTGCTATATCAAAGCCGCACTGTTATAACATCAGTGGTCCACAAAAATTAATATCTTTTCAGAATGACCAGTCATTCCCATTTTTCAACCTTCTTCACGGTGACTTTTAACTAACTAACTCCCTCTTCACCACTTCCACCACATTTCTGTTTTTATCTTGTTTTCCTGTCTATGCAAGCCTATAATCTCTGTAGCGTAATAAATAAGATAAATCTTTCGTTCTCGAATATCATCAAACAAAATAGTACTTATGCTTAATCCTCACTAAATGGATTAGATTCAAACAAATTGTCCTGGGAATTACTCCGCATCTAGCCTATTCTCCAGATCTGGCCCCGAGTGATCTTCATTTGTTCCCAATTTGACAAGAATACTACAGAGTGTTCGATTTGAGACCCCAAAGAAGTTCTTTGAGAACGGTTAAAAACAGTTAGTTTGATGTTGGGATAAGTGTATTCAATTAAGTGAAGATTATATCAAAAGACTATATTATAATTTTGATGAAAAGTTACTAAATAAAGGAATTATAGCCAAATTTGTAGGACACGTAAAAACTATAGACATTCCTCCTGATTTGTTTTCTAATTATTTGCAAATGACTCGATGTAAATCTCGAACTCCTAAAATTTTTCTAAAATTTGTTCATTGACCATTAATTCGGTAAGCGCGTGGGTTACATAGAATGTGCAGGTTGTTAGTATCATATACATAGATTTGACCTGTATCTATCGTAATTAATACTAAATCGCATATTTTATAGTTTACTTGACTGTATCTAGCACTTGACATTCCTATTGTATATATTTGGACAACATTTTGGTAGTAAAAGCTCAAGGCAAATGTTAAGAAACCAGAAAATTCTTACATCGGAATGAATGATTATCACACTCGTGCAGGTTAAGGTATCGAAAATATCGTAACCACAAAAACGTGTACCCTTAGTGAACCACAAAAACAAATTAAAAAACGGGATGAGCTCATACAGATAGGGAATGGGTGACGTAAGTAAGTAAAGTACTAATTAAAAAGGGAAACTCAACATTTTAGTACTAAATAACTATATGGAAGTTATCAAAGGGTCCAGGTAACTTTAGTCAGCCCCCAAATCTGTTTGAAAACGGAGAAATAGGAAATTCAAAAAGAAATCACGACATTTCAGTCCTAAATGAGGCTGTAACAATTATCAAAAAGTTGAAGTATCTCTAGTGACTCTCTAAATCTGTTTGGAACTGAGAAAATGTAAGATCTAAGCAATTAATACTACAAAGTCTAAGAGAACTGCAAATTTACGTTTTAGATATTATTGTCAAAATGTGTAGGTGTTTTCGGTACGTCTCAAAATCCATTCCATATCATCCATATATTCGTTTTTCTCATTCTCCTGTTTGTCCAATTTTGTTCTTCCTCGTTTGGTTACGTGAATATTTTTGAGAAATTTGTGTGAGCTGGTTCTTACAATATAATGCGCTTTATCTGTAGTTTTACCGATCTTTGTTCTCGATTTCGTCTGTTATTTGAAGTCCTTATTTTCATAATTCCATCAAGTATAGTTCTCTCTTTTATTCCGCTTGATGTCATTGTAATCGCATTAGTTCTACCTTAGTTTCTTGTAATTCGTTCATAGACATAGAGAAAGCGTTCGACCGGGTGAAACTAGAGGGCATATGGATAAGCCCGCAGAAAATAGGAGTAGATATACGGACGATAAATGGGATGAAAGCCATATACAAGAGAATAATGAGTGCTATTAGAATGCATCACGACAAATTAGAATACTTTGAGACGACACTAGGAGTGAGACAAGGATGAATTCTGAGCCTGATTCTGTTCACAGTAGTTCTGGACGAGGTAATAATCGGCGCCAAAAGATAGGTAAAATAGTACAATATAGTATTCTGGATAATGGATCTGATAGGGGTGTCGGAAATAGCCTATGCCGATGATATAGTCCTCATAGTAAAAGAGGAAGGAATCGTGAACGAAAATGTTAAAACATACAACTAATATCTGGAAAAAGCAAATTTGAAAATAAATGAAGAAAAGAGAAACACCATAATTATCCACCATAGTATCAGAAAACAAAAAACATGAAATATTTATAAACGAAACTAAATTGGAAGAGGTGGCTAAGTTCAAATGCTTGGGGACAATTCTGACCAAAAATGGAGAATACGATGCAGAGGAAAAAAAAAAAGAAATAAAGCAGTAGAGAGACTATTTTATAGCATCAAGAACACTTTCCTAAATAAAAAGGGATATCCAAAAGAACCACAACTGAGATATTCAAAGGGATAGCGGTTCCAATACTCACTTATAATTCGAAACTTTGGCCAACAAGAAAGAAACAGAAACAAAAAATATAAAGTACGGAAATGAGGTATGTAAGAAGGACAGATGACAAAACGAGAATGCATAAAGCGAGAGAAAGTACAATCAGAGACATCAAGACAGAATAGAAGATCAGCTGAGGTACTTGGGGCACGTAATGGGTATGGGAAGAGATAGGATAATGAGAAGTGTTTAAAGTCAAACTCATCAAAAGAAAACAGAGGAGAAGACCTAGAAAGAACTGGATGGAAGAAGTGCGTGAAGCGCTCGAAAAGAGAAACATAACCTGGAAGAAGATTAGGAAAGATACAGGATACAAAGGCATGCAAAAGAACCCGATGTATAAACTCAACCCCAACATACCCGACACCTGAATAGGATAGGATAGAATAATTTCTTTGTTTTTTTATTGTCTAGATTTTTCTGACACATCTATTAGATGATAAAACCACGACAACTGTATATTTTTATCTTTATTTATTGTTCTCTTTGGATTTAGATTAGTTTGTTGATAGTCCTGATTATTGACAGAGGATAGGTTTCTTTTCCCAAAAATTTTATTAAATACAAGATTAGATATATTAGAACCAGAACTAAAAATATAAGATTGTCATTTAAAATCAACCATATCATCATTTAAAACTCTAGAAGCAAACCATTTTTCGGTTCAATGTGTAATATGTGGTGGTTGTGGAGTATACTTTTATCACGATGTACTATATTTGAAGGATAAAAATGGCGCGAGTCAAATTTCAATTTTAAGGAGAAATAAGAAGATAGGACGAAAAAAGTTACAATAAATGTAAAAGTTACAATAAGTAATTTTGCGGAAGTCCTTCCACAGCAATCAAGAGGGAAATAGATAGGAGTTATCTTACATGCAAAAATTGTTGAATTATTAGAAAACCCACAGCAGTCCTGATGGACAAACACTTCAATTATAAACGGCATTTCTCTATTACGGTGTAGGCAGGATATGAATACAGCACTACATAGATATTGGTTACTAAAACGCCGCTACTTTAAAAGCTAGAATGTTTATTGCCAATACAAGACCAAAGTGTCTAGACCGGAAATATAATCATAAAACGGAGATCATCGTCGAAGATTAAATTTTACTTTCCGTTTACCTTCTCTGGAGTAGTCGCTTTTATTACCTACAAGTAATTGAGTCTTGAAATTGTTTCTGTATGGCATTGCCTACTGTCATGTTCTATTACTTGAAGTTTCTATCTGCTATTTAAGTCTACTCGGCAATTAAAATTAGTTGTGGTGCAATGGAGAAAACACAATTGCATATTTTGAAAGGAGGTATATATGTGTACATTTTACCAAGTACAAAAATCTTCGATGAAATCCATTAAGTTTTTCTACCAGGTAATATATTTCAACTTCCAACTACGTTCTCTATACTTAGCTCAACCCCGCCCGCTTCATACAAGCATAATTTTACCGCACAAGATACAAGATCTAGTCGATTTTCACCACGTAAGGGTTGGTTTCCGTTCGTTTTTACTGCCGCTACGCATTGTGGCAAGATCGGGGTGCAAGTCGGAGGCGATCGCTATCTAACCATGTTCTCCACCCAATAATAACGTTAAGTTTCTCACAAACTCGCAGGAGATCCGATGATCCGATAGGGTAGTGTCGATAAGAAGTTGTCTGGTAGTTGTTCGGAAATTTGCCGAAATTTACGACGGGCGTCGGGGGTTAATTTCGTAACTTTTATAGGGTGATATGTCGGTAAATTACTTTTGTACGCCATATTTTGTATATGACGTGCTGCTATTTTTGATGTAGGAAATGTGTTATCTTGAATATTACTGGTACGAGAGTTTTAAATGAGGGAAATTTTGTTGAGCTTATTTATCTAAATTTGGATTTCTTTAGTGCTTTATTTGTATATTTGGAATAAAGGGGAATATGACAACTTGAACAACTGATTTTATTTGAAAAACACGGAAGGAAAGATTTTAACCGAAGGAACAGAAATAATGAATAGATGGAGAATACTTCGAAGAGCTGCTCAATGAGAACGGTACTACAGCATCGGATACCCAAACGAAAGAAGATGAAATATGAATCAGAACAGATAGAAAAAAAGGAAGAGAGGAAGGAATTCAGGAGGGAGAGATAGTAGAAGCAATTGGACTGATGAAGAATGGTAAAGCCGCAGTACATAATAAATAACAACGGAAATGTTAAAAATGATGGACGAAGAGGGCAGGAAACTGTTCCTGACAGTACTTATCAAGCATGAACAGCAAAGACAGTACCCCAAGATTTGAAAATGGGAGCAATAATACCGATCTTTAAAGAAGGAGACCCAAAAGAGTGTAAAAATTACCGAGAAATAATACTACTAGTACGCAATGCAATGAAAGTTTGGGAACGGAAAGAAGAATGCGAAAAATTAGAGAAAAAAACATTACATGACACACAAAGTGGATTCGGAAAGGGGACAAATGCAGAGGACCACATATTCACACTGAAACGAATTATTCAGAACACCATGTCTATTATAGTATGGTAATACTCCATTAGTAAAATTACCAATAAAAAGAAGTAAATTTTATAGAAAGCATTCTTTAAGAAATAGAAAAGCGTTGTAAACATATACCACACACATACACTTGAAACATTTCAAAATCTGGAATTCCAAATTGCTATAACGACGTGCCGAAAAAAAAAGACAAACTAAGTTTGTTTTATAAACGACGGTAGGGGATGGTCGACGGAAAAAGTCAGATAAAAAGTTATACAAAATACCAGGGTTGAAAAGAAGCAGACCACATCAAAAACGAAGTTGTTGTTTACAAACGACGAACAGACCAAAGAAAAAGAAGTACAATAAAAGGAAAAGACCAAAGAAAAGAAGTGAAGAAAGAATTCAAGAGGGAGGGAGAAGTTAAGAATTAGAAAACAAATTACACTTATACACACTTAGGTAATATATTTTGATTATATTGTTCATTATTTTAATATAATACTAAAATTTTATAAATCATTAATTGTAATAATTTTTGCTTTCTATAAAATTAACTAAAATTCATACTACACTATACATGGAGAAAGCCTTTGACCTAGTTAGAAGGGAAGAGCTTGAAAAATAGAGGAGTTGGAGGACCATGATAGCAGCAATAAAAGGCTTGTACGAGGATAATATAAGCTATGTGATAACTATAAAGCAACAATCTGAAGCGTTGGCAACAAATGGAGGACTTAGACAAGGCGGAGTGATGAGCCCGGCACTATTCCTAGGCTTCATGGACGAAATAATGCAAAAATGCAGCGATTGAGTGAAGCCATTGGACCTAGGATACCTAGAAATCATACCTATCAAAATATCATGAATATATGGAAAGATACGTTAGAATAATATGGAATGTCAATGAACCTAGAGAAAATCAAGATAATGGAAATAGGAGAAAAGACGGAAATGTTAATAAAAATAGACGGTAAAGAAATTTAAAAAGTGAAGGAGTTCAAATATCTAAGAGTAGTAATAGACGAAAAGGGAAGCGATGAAATAAATATAACCGTGGGTATTGACAGCACAAACAAACTATTTTTCTCAATCACCGGAAATTTATTGAACAAAAAGAAATATCGAGGGAAACAAAGATGAATGTTTTTAAAACAATATACCTATATAGAGCAGTACTAATATATGGTTGTAAATTGTGGAACTTAGGGAAGAGAGACAAGGGAGAATTACAAACAGCCGGACTGGGATTTCTAAGGAGGAGAAGCGGAGTGAGGTTGAGAGACAAAATCAGAACTGAAGAAGTAAGAGAGGACTTGGAAATAAACCCAATATATGATTATATCGAAAAGAAACAACTAGCATGGTGGGGATACATACCAAGAATGGAAAAACAGAGACCAGTAAAAATGATCTGGGAAGCAAGGGTGGAGAGGAAGAGGCACAGAGGAAGACCGAGGAAAACATGGGAGCAAAACATGGAGGAGATATTGAAAAAGGAAAACTGTGCTTACAGGGAAGCCCGAAAACTAGCGAAAGACAAAAACGAATGCAGATGTTTCGTACACATGCAGTTACCTAAGTAATAAGAAAATTACGAAAATAGTGTCATATACTCTACACTTGCTTAGCAAATAATGAGTATTGATTATATCTATAGATATATATAAATACATAAATATATAAAGACAAGTCCTGACACATTCATTCACTCACTGATTCATCAACGCCCAGTCCAAACGCCTGAAGCTAGAGACTTGAAATTCGGTAGGCATGTACATACCTATTCCAATGACTAGTCAAGTAAGAAGGGATTTTTGAGATTACAACGCTAAGGGGGCAAGAAAGGGTAAAAACGGGTAAAATCGATAACCTAATATCTCCGAAACTAATAATAAGACATATAGAATCAAAATTCAGAAAGCATATGAACGCTGTCAAAAACTAATTGCACACGTGCTTTTTTGGGATTTGCACTTTACGAGGATAAAACGGGTAAAAATATAACTTTGGTACTTTCTTGTATATATATATATATAAATTTCTTTTAAACACGTACAATGACCATAGGGTCATGTATTGACGATACATTTTGTCTCCAAGAAATGCCGCGAGTTTGCAACCTTTTAGGCGAAATTGAAGTGAATGGCTTAAGTTTCGGAAGAGAGCCTCACACGGTAATTTTAATCTGTACAAGAAAAGTAATTAAAATCTTCCGAAAGAAATCGACGGTAATTGATAACTACGCAATTTTTCCTTTTGGAGTGGTGTGGTTGTAGTTCATCTGCTTTGACTTCTTGATGGGAACCCATTTCTTTCTTATGGACGTAATTGCTGAGTCACTGATACCCGATAAGATCATGTTCTGTCTTCTTCAAAGTAGATTCTACAGGTAGGACCTTCCCGCTCCTCTAACTATGTGTTGATGCGAAAGTAATGAGAATAAACGAAATGAACTGTTGAAGTAGTCACAATCTTCGGCCAAACATAGATGACCAAATTTTAATCTTTTGGTAATGGACTTCCTCTAGTCTTCAACTATAGCTAGTCATAATTTATATGTTCATTTCAGTTCTAGTCGCTTGCTTTGATATTAATGGAATTTGATAAAGGAGGAGGAAAATATGGAAATTACGAAATATGATGTAATGTCGAAAATCATAAAAAGACAATAGAAGGAACATTATTAACAAAACATACTTGCGAGGACACATGCGCTCGCAAGTATAATTAAGAAATTTCCATTTGTTGGATTATCGTTATGAAATAAAGTCATGGAATTCCATCATTTTTCTTGGCCCGACGGCAAATTTCCTTCGCATAATATACTTCATTAGCCACTTAACTTTACACATCACCAAGAGCAACCGAAATTCCAAACGTCGGTCATCAAATTTTACAACCAACAGGGCCAACGATGCGTTTCGATTCCTTCTATCGTGCTTATCTCGACCACCTCACAAGATAATTTCGATCGTACTAAACAAAGGAGCCGCTTAACTTAGTTGTCTTAAGGGTTCCAACTTGTAATCTTGCTCGGAGAAACAACTCAGTTATCCGAACGTAGAACTTGAAGAAGCAAAAAAATAAGCCCGAGGAATACCCATGGATATTATCGCTCGATTCGTATAAGGCCCCCAAGATCATCACGTACCACTCTTAAAAACAAACAGTACCCTCCCTCATCCGAACACCTAACTCTAATAAGGAGGTTGTTAAATAAGGTGAATATCATAATATAGACAGTCGGTGGTCGTCCAGACGAATCGTACTGGAATGACGGCGATGGAATCTTCGGGAAGGGTCGAGGATTCTTCTGAACGAGCTTACCCACCGCGCTGTAAGGAAGATAACTAGTAAATTATACCTTATGCATGGTAAGCGTAGAGTTTGCCCTGCATAAACGACCTGCTGCAACGTACAAACCCGATTCCGCCGTGTCGGACCAGGACGGAACGAGTGGAAAAGAAAGAAAAAGAAGAGAAATGACCGTCCAATTTAGTCTTGGCTTATTATAAACGTGTGATCTGTAAAACAAACTAGTTATTACCGAAGGAGATACAGGAAAAATGCATGCAGTGTACGCGTATATCCGTCTTCGTTTCTGTCTGACTATCACGGCCTATGCTCGCAGCTTTCCTTTGTGTGGTCTCTCACTTTTTTAACAGGTGGTCCTCAACTATATAAGTTTATTACATTATTAGAATTTTGGCTGTGGTGCGTCCTTCTTGCCATAAATCAAAGTATAATTATTTTTGCCCGGACGAAAGGAAATTATTCAGTCTACTTTTCGTTCGTTTTTTCATCCTGTTGTCTTTTTCTTTGGCCGTTTTTTCTACAGCTGTTATTGTCTCTTTCTCTAATTTATACTTCTTAATTAGTACAGGGGATACACGCAGTTGGTAATTGGCAATTCCGAGGTTGTTTGACATAAACTATTTTTCTATGAGGATCGTAGAACGGAAATAGACTACTAGCAATAGTCGTTCTAAAAACTAAGTCACTGTTTATATTACAGACAAGGAAAATTTGATGAAAATGATGGGAACACGGATGTATACATAAATTTCTGACGACCCGTTTGATATCGCTAGTTATAATAAAGATATTTTAAACAGATTAAAAAATCTTTCATTTTGTTCTAAGTGCTATTTCTCGCACATTTTACTTATGAACCCAAGGAGTGCCAACCGTTTCTCGCCTACACTATGTTTTACTAGTGCAAGTTTTATTTACTTGTTTCCCTTTTATATCAAACATTAACTTTCTTTTGTTTTGAATTACTCCTTTTTTTCTTCAATTAATTAATTTGAATTATTTCATATGATTAAATTATAACTAATTTCCTTCTTCCTCTCAATTTAGTCCTAGCAAGGCTAGGAGTAATATGAAACGTAATAAGTAGACCCCGGAAATATTAGAGTGGTTGATAAGAAAACCATCTCTCTCGCTCATGAAGGGTCCACCTCCAAACCTATATAGGAAGGATTAACGTGGTTTATATAGCGTTTGCGATGTACGTTACTGACGTCATTAGTGAGGGTCAACCATCCTAAACTTTCCGGGGTCTAATGATAAGGAAGCTAACTCACATTCTGCCATAGCAAGACCATTATAGACGAAAAATGTTTGGCAGCATATTTTATTGAGATGTATGAGTAAAATGTGGGTACCTAGAAAACGTTATTTGGGTTAAGGATACATTTACTCCATTTCCCTACCCCTTTTTCGCTGCAAAATTAACTATGAAAGTTTTATATGATATTGATATTGATGATCATAGTTTCTTCCCGCGTTTGGCGTGGCAGTGGTCATTGGCAGTAGTCATTGTGTTCACCGGATCTCATTTTTCACAATAGTTGCTACTGTCTGTGATTTTATTTTTCCCTCTCGTCTTCATTTCGGTGTGCCTTGTATATAACATATGTTTCTTATGTGTAATTCTGGAAATGAATATAAATCCGTCTAAAAATCTATCATAATAAATTTGAACGAAACCTGTGCAAAGTTAAGATGCTGATTTTTTGTTTGTTTTAAGAGTCTAAAACTAATGAAAGAGACAGATTTTGCAGAAACTATCAGTCAGAGGTAGAACAATTAATCAATTTTAAACTCAAAATTATTTATTATGTCCAGCTAACACCTGTAATTAATCTAAAGTGGATGCTTAGGTACTCTCCTTAATATGTCGAAAAATACATAAGTACAGGACTTTGAATGTAAGTCCATGTTCCAGGTCTGCTTCAACTGATGGTTGAAGGCAGGCGCGGAGTGGGTAGGAAGAGGATGTTATGGCTTCGCAATATCAAATAGTGGACCGAAGTAAGAATTGTAGAAGCCTGAAATGAGATAAAAAAGAATTGATAAATGTGGTTACAAACATGGATACGCAACAGCAGAAGAAGAAACTCGTTTGATTGATCCTACTGAAGCGGGTACAGACTGTGCTTGCGGAGTCTTCACTATGGTGAAAAATACACTGCCCACTAATTCGGGTGCGAATCCATAGCCCACATGATCCTAAGACCTTAATTTACATTTGATGGCGTGACAAATTCCAAGATAGGACATGGATTAGTCATCAGCTGAAATAAATTGCCCTTCAATGTATGTGCACTGCAACAAGTACAAATATAGAAGTCTGATAATCATTTGGGTGGTGATTAATTCGTGGACAATATGCTAGTTTTCTGTGTCTTTGGTAGAAAGTAGTAAGTAATCGGTGGTGTAAGTTGTTCATTAAATGTTAGAGTTGCAGCAATCCTGGCTGGTCAATGAAAGCGATCTCTTGGATAGTACTACGATTATAACGAGTTTTGCACTATTTTCCACTATTTCTGTCGTTCTGTTAAATTGAACAACTGTAATGAGGATTTTTGGGAACGTCATATGCAGAAAGATACTGGGAGACAAGAGAAGCAGTCACCTCCATTAGTTTTCCATATCTATTTAATACCTGCATTTTTTGCTAATCTATTTTTCATCCATTCTAGTCTTATAATTTCTAGGGCATCATTTATTGTGGGCAATGATTGCGCACGAGAAATATTTTCGCCAAAATATCGGCCTCTTTCTTCCAATTATTAATTTTCAATTTCTCTCTTCGTCAATCAACAAAATATAAAATATAAAATTCAAAATCTGGAAATATAGCTTGATCCAAAATTAAAGATGTGGTGTAATCTTCGCTGGAAGGAAAATTAGTTCGGGATTCCCGAATGATGTGTTATATTCGGAAGTTACGTTATTAAAAAGAAACGATTTTACATTCTACCCCTCCATTTTATTGCAAAATTGTGGTCGTGCAACTTTTTATTTTGTTCGATGGGTAGATCTTCTTTTTCATCTTCCATATTTGCACAAATAAGATGATAATTCACTGGTTTTATTAGCGAGTTATCACTTCCCGCTCGTTTTCTATTCCTTTTGTCAGTCACACGTTGGATATTGTATCCTGAAGATCTATAAAATTTGTGGTAGTTTATTTCAATATCGTTCTTATTACATAGTTCAGTCAAAGCATCTATTTTTGTCGGAGGTATTTGAAGAGGACTTGTGCATGCCGAGGGAAGTGCTATCTTTTTTGTGTTGGAGGTTTTCCACTGACTTTGGTTTGTTTCGTCCATTTTCCTGCACTGCGTTTCTTCATCCTCTCAGTTTTTTTGGTATCCCCGGCTTTGGCTCCTGGATTACCATTGTCTACATCATTCGAATTGTTCGAATTTAATTGATTTACCTTAAAATTTTAAGTAGATTATAAATATTTGGTTTCAGATATCTACTAGGAGTTTAAATAATAATGGAACAACAATGTAGCAATACAATATTATAGGTTAGAATTCTGACCTTTGCGGTTTTACTTTGTAAGTAACAATATTTCTGCAATGAAAGAAATATTTACTTAGGAACTAGATAAAACAAGCACCTGCACCAAGTTGAAGTTGTTACAGCAACACGGTCACTGTCAACTTATGTGAGTGTTGCTGAAAATATTTCTGCAACACTCCTAGATGTAAACAATACATAAAAGTCTGGAGTAATTTACACCTCTGTTGCTGAGAACATTCACTGAACTTTTCTATTTCTCTTTTTTGGCGAATAAGGGCGCTTCAAACGAATTAAGAGAATTACAAAGATCTTAAATTTCTTACTGTTAACAAGGTTTTCGGTAATCCTTCTACTATACTACTATCTACTATAATGATACCCAGCAGTTTTCTAAACATGCTGTTTGTGATATTTATTACAAGATATTGAACACAAAATTTGTTTAGTTCGTCTTTAAAATGTATTCTTAATCATTTCGTGTAAAAGAAATGAGCACAAAGTTATAGGGTTGATAGATTAGTTCACTTTTCTATTTACTATTTTTATTTTAAAGCGTGCTGAGAAATATCCAACTTCTTTTTCCAAGAGTATGTTCACTAAAGTATACTACATTTAAAACATTTGTATAGCTTGTAACTCATCAACTGACTAACGATTAATAAAAACTAGGACTGTCATAACGGTTAGAAATTATTTCTTCAAAGTATCTGATTTGTTTTTTATATCTAACAATATTTTTAAATATATTACCGATTTTAAATATCCAGAAGCATATGTATACGCCACGACCAATTTAGTAGATCTAGATATATTAAATTTGCAAAATCCTTGGATCACCATACCTTCACTAACTAGCTAACTATTATTGTAATTGGGTATCTCGTCTCTATCGATCCAACCGCACCGCTTGTCACTGAATCGCATACGGAATCATGCGACGACTTACTACATGGTAAATAAAAGTTGCAAAACTTTTTTATTACTTCTGTAAGTACAATATCTAATATTTTTTTCGAAAGCTCCTGCACCATTTAATTTGTTTTAATTTTCCTATTTAATATTCAGAAACTAACCTGCCACATTAGCATTTTACATTTACAAATTTACCCGCATTAGTCATTCCGTAGGCACATCCATCCCTCATTCTACGCGTAAAGTACCAACTGAAAATAACATACAACCCATTACCGTTATTCACATGGAAACGGCCGCCACCTCTCATAACTCATAAGCGTGGAATTTCGTCTTGATACGAAGGTGACGGTCGTAATGTATCTTTCCCTTCCACGTCGACATCGGTTTCCGCGAAATCGTCGAAAAATTTCAATATATTACATATTTTTCCCGGTGTTTCCCTTTCGCCTTTGAGAATAACATTTCTCTGTTTCCGTCGTTCTTGCCCCCAGATTTGATTTAATATGACGCTATATTCGGGCGGTATACTTTCGTCGAAATATTTACACATTTATTTCGTCGGTTTTTCGTTCCTTCCCATTTATTATTCCGGACGAGTTTGCGAGGAATGTTATTGTCTTTGTATGATTTTTCTGTATATTAGGTTTCTTTCTGTATATATTTTGTACGAAAATATTTTGTCGACTGGCTTGTTTAATAAAATCGTCAGGGCGTTTCAATTGGGCCCGCTATTTTCTCCGACACGTATAATGGAGTCGCCAAAACATCCCCTAATTTTAAGTAAGGTGACAGCTGCTTATAATCCGCTATAGACAAACAACCCTTATACACCTTTATGTAAGGGCGAGTGTTGACGATTTTTACTGTATAATAAGTTCGACACGACATCATGGCTGGTTTAGTTTTGAAGAGGGGTGAATTTTATAACAGAAAAATGTGTATTAATATTCTTCGTTAGTAAGTATGATAGCTTTAGGCGCGACTGATTTAGTAATCGCTTAAGATTTCCATCGATAACTTCTGTTTTCTCGTACCAAATGTCGCATGCAAACTTTTACCAACTTATGTTGAACTTGTCTTGTTTGACGTGTCTTTGCGTTAGGGAAAGTGTTAGCTTCGCTACTAGCGAAACAGGTGTCCCGAATTAACTAATAATCAACTAGTACAAATCTACCGATAGAATGTGTTGTCGTGTTTAAAATATAGCCGTTATATGGTAATAAATGTAGCTTCACACATCCATTGTCTCTAATTATCTCGAAAGCAATTAATTAACAATAATTAATATTATCTACGATTTAAAAATTTCCACGTATACAAAATCCCGAATCGATCTGCGACTCTATTCTATTTTAATTTCTCGGGCGTCTCTTTCTTGCGCTAATTACTCGTCAGATATGACTTGATATACAACGTGTAAATCGAGAAAGAGACGAAAAAACGGTCGTATCAGCGCATTAAACGAAGTCGCAACGAAAAAAAAAAAACAAAAGACTCTCGCCGATCAACAAGAAAACAAATTAAAACGTCTGTCTTGTATCGCATTGTGCCTGCCTGTTTGATAAGCTTTTATGATTTAATGCCTGTCCTCTTGCTTAGGAACATCTAGAATTACACTCTTAACCGAGATATATGTAGTCTAGGAAACGTAATCGGTTAACATTGAAAGTATACATAGTAAATAATTGACTATCGACAACGGGAACTGTTTTGTGAGATCGTAAATCGAAGAAGATGTCAAGTATGTTGACAATGACCATGGGCGGCGGTGCTTTTACAAAATGAGAGAAAAAGTAGTGAAGAGAAGAATTTAATTCTGATATTCATCATGTGCAATCATCACTGCTTTGATTAGTATGAATCAAAGGATATTTTTATGATGTTTTGCATTTATGAGGTCATGCAATGTGAAATGTCAGAAGATTCCGTTCTGGAAATGACTATATAATAATAATAATACTCTTTATTTTCTAATAAGGACATGAGTACAAGCCTTAAAAGAGAATCTCGAGGCGAAGTTTAGCTTTTGATGCAACACCAATCGCCAATCCACCACTTAGCCTAGAATATTTCAGTACTAGAATTGAAAGAAGAATGAAGAATTATCTTCGTGGGATACCACCCATCCTCGTCGATTGCGACTATCTTTCTTTCTAGCTATCTAAAATTTCGTTGGCTCTCATCGAGGAACTTGACATACTTCCCATCTCAAATAATTTAGTAAAATAACAAAACTCGATAAGTGGGTTTCGTATAAATTAATCGAACCGCTGGAGCAACGAGGATTTGGGTCTACCAGCTGCGTACTTTTGAGGAACATTAGAACAACATATTTGAGCAAAATAGTGACCCACCATGAGAATTGGATAATGTACGGTCATAAGGAAAGATCAAGGTAATGGCCTCACCGCATCAAACTACGCAAACGTTTACAGAAACGTGTATTTGGTAGACAAAACTTTATTATCATTGTGTAGTGGAGAGCAGAAAATGTCATTCACCTTTTCTCCCATAGGACTGCCCAAATAATTAATGCTGAATCATATTACCAAGAAATCGAAGTAGAAATCCATAGAAAATTCATTACTATGGGTACTGCCTTATCCAGCAAACATGGCCCAAACCCCTTCCACAACAAGATAATATAACCTAAGACTGGAATGCATTAGGATATGCTTCACCCTACATACTTTCCAAACATTTCTCCGAGAGTTTACCACTGATTTTGGAGTTTGAAGACCTTTATATGCAACAAAAGGATACATAACGTCATTGGGGCGAATATTTTCTACAAATTAAATAGCTTCCCAAAGCGAAGTCTCTTTCGAGCAAGATTTCTCTTATTAGGATTTTGTTGTTTTATTTCTCTTTAAAATGTCCGACATCTCATATTAGACTACTGCAATGTTAATGTACTAATATCATTTCAGGGAGGAAATTGGACAAATTAGCAAAGAATGACACTAATTTCTTTAAATGACTCTAGATTTCTTACTTTCTTTAGAGATCAGTCCAAATGGAAGAATACAGTTTTGTAAGTTTATATCTTAACAGTCAATAAAGATTAATCCATTATATATGACAAGTTGTAGAAGTAGCAAACAAGAATGGTGCTACAAATGAGCGAGTCTTCAAGCAATAAATCAGTATTATATAAAATAAATAAAATTAACCTCACCACATCTTTCGGAAATAATTCCAGATACATATTTCAGCAACTAAGTTGCTATCCTCAGTGGAAAATTGAGGGAATTCAGTATCACCAATGATATCCGGCCACCCGAAGCCGAATATCGCGCAGAGAGCACTGTACAACTGTAAAGCACTTCACAATGAATATCCCAGTGTTTGATGTGTAAACACTGTTAACAATGTATGTGGTGTTCTTCGGTGTTAGCCGGGTATTGTTGGTGATACTGAATTCCCCCAATTTTCCACTGACGATGATAACTTAGTTGCCGAAATACATATTTGGAATTATTTCCGAAAGGTGTGGTAAGGTTAATTTTATTTATTTTATATATTATTTTAACCAGAGTCTCCTTATTCTAAATTGAAATACATAACCTTTTGCTTTCTTCTAATATATGTATGTAATGTACAAATTTCGTTTTATGGAAGTACTAGGTTTAATTCCCACAGAAATAATTTCTTGGTGTCTTGTTGAAATTAGAAGTGACCTGTAAGCCTTTCTAGGTCGTTAGGTCAATAACAATTATAGGAGATTGTGTCTGAAATATAAATCATTGTAAAATATAATTAAATACCACAACTTTGAACAAATTGAATTTGGAAAAACGCTAAATTTGTATTTTAACCATTAAGTTTCCATCCTCAATGGCAAAGTAAAAGAATCGCGGTCCGAGCATGGACTTTGGGCAAGTGTTACCCTAAACAAAGTGTACTCCCCGAAATCACATTAAATAACTCGATATAGACGCGTCTTGCATGTGATGTGCTCTCTCCATCATGTAATGATCACCAATCCTGGCGCAAGATGGCATTTATCTTTTAACTGATATCGTGGGATGCTAGAACACCGTTGGTACCACTTTTTGATATGCATTTCTTCATAAGGCCTTGTTGTTCTTAGAAAATTAAATGTTAAATAGAATTTGGTGTTCTTTTTTATTAATAATGTTAAAAGATGTATGCAGTTATTTAACCCTTGTTATGTTTCAGAGGGAATCAATTGTTTATTTTGCGTTTATTGATTCAATACTCGACTATAGGTGGGTAATGGCCGATGTTTGAGAGCTTCGTGTTTGATTGAGTTGCCGTACGTGCTCCCTGACAGCTCGGTTCTGGCAATTGACGGTGCTTGCGTTGGAGACGTTTTACGACATTCATCGGTTGGTAGGAATGATTTTGGTCTATTAATCATCATTTCATCAACGAATTTTTGTCTGGTTAGAATTATTTGAGCTATCGTTTTTTTACTGTGTTGTGTATTTTCTGGATGTACCACTCTCCATAACATTTGTGGGATTTGATAGAAGTCGATTGTGAAACCTCCTTTAATGTCATAGCGCGGTACTCAGTTAGAACCAACCACAACCAGAGCCAGTGTTTTAAGAAACACCCGAGGTCTTACGTTACATCGGCCTTTTCACAACTTATGCATCAAATTAAAACAATTAAACAAAAGAAAGTTCAAACAAAACAAAGAAAAAAACAAAATTTGAAAGAGAGAAAATATGTTCCTACTATCACAGGAAAACCGTTAGTAATTTTTTTAATATCAGAGCTTTTTATCGAAAATCTTTAGAAATGTAGGTGGTAGTAATATTGGGTTCATATCTGGAGCAGGGTCAATTGTGTGTTCGTTTACCATTTCGGCTGTAAATCATATCTGACGACACTCTTCGAAGATGTGATAAAAATAATTTAGAGAAAGAAATATACCTATTTATTATAATAAATGCTTGTAAAATCCATATGTCAATCACGGCGAAATGTTTCTTTTGATAAAAGGTGTTTATCATGGCCGAATCATACACGGATTTCGACGATCCCGCGTTTTTGACATACTATTAGATAATATATATTGCAATGATTCTAAAGCTACACTTCCATTTGCCTATTTTTGGTAGCTTTTTTCTCGTTTATATTCATTGTCTTACTTCTATTTCATATAATCTTCTAAATAAATATAAGGCATTAGTTGTGACGAACCCTATATACAACGCTTGTAATCATCTAGGGGGAAAATATCAACGTCTTGTTTAGCTTACCGTTTGAGGTCAGCCGTTTGTTCTAAAAGTTGCCTTTAACATTAGTAATCGAGAATTAAGGCCATTCGCCCAATTATGTACTTAATTTCGTTTAGTTAGGGTAATTATTGGGGAACTCTTCAGTCAGCTTCAAAGTTTTAACTAGCTAGTTAATGGAAAACTGTCTGGTGCTGCAGATGTCAGTTGGATAGACGGTAACTTCCGTCTCAGCAGGTTCCTAACCTAAGTTGTTAGGAACCTCAGTTGTTGGTATTGTATTACTCGCCTGGTGATACCAGCTACTACGTGCCAAGAAAGCTACATAGTTGCTTCTAAGGTCATTAGTACTACAAAATAATATAAGGAAACGTTTTACATTCTTCTAAACTTAAAGTACCGTAGATATCAACGTTATTAAGTACTACTTAAGGAATAATTCTGATCGTGGCCAAAGATGATTAGGAAGTAAAGATTCACGTTTGTAATGACAGTAATGTATTCTCGTGCTTTCTCTTGAAGAGGACATAGTGCAATCTATTCTGTTATTCTTCATCTTGGCGTGTCGAAGTTTGGTTTTCAGATCAACCTTTAGGTGGACATTCTGATGCTTCTTTCGTGTCTTTGCATATTTGACTGCTTTTTCTGGAACCATCCTGTGGATTTGGTCTTTCGACAGACGACGTCACGCTCTTGTTTATCTTACAGGATCTTGGAGTTCGCCTTATTCTGATGTATCTTCTTTTGCTATTCTATCTCCAAGTATTCTTCCTCCAATTTCTTATATAGTAAGATGTTGCAACCTATTCACCCTTACCTAACTCATACTAAATGGAAACTCAGCCAATCATTGATGTAGTACATGTGTTCCGCTGATAATATGATTAACATCAACAGTTGTATCTTGTTCACAACCTAATATAGCTCTGACTGGTTATTATCTATTTTGGGGTCGTTTTTTTTTAAACTCTTTGTGTAATTCATTCGATTACTTGTTTATTTACGTAATGATACTAGCGAAGTTGACCGGAACCAATAGAAATAATCGTTAATGAAAATATGGTTTATGGAATGACGTAGGCTCACTCACATAAAACGTCTGATCGGCTTTGCGACGTTTATAGTCAACCCCTAATCAATTCAGTATGCACACTTTATCTGGACAACAGTTCAGGCTTAAGTTATCTTAAAAACTATCCCTTCGCTGATCATTAGGTAATCATACGTACACGTATTTTCACTTTTACTTTTACAAAGATCAATGTCTAAGCTGTGTTAACAATACTGGACATATCATTCTTATTTACTTTATCCTTATCACATTAAGATCATAAAGTTCTCGTAGGAAATATGTTTCTCGACAAGATAACAAAATATAAATCACATAAATTTTTTTCCGTGCCCATCATTTCCTGCCCTCACCTACGCCTGTCTCTTCTAATTAGGCCCAAAAATCTAAGAAACCGGGTGTTTCGTATCACCGATAAGAACGCACAAACGCTCTTATGTACCATCAGCAATATTTTATCATCAAAAGAATTAACAGAACTGTTACAGCTTGGAAAAGGAATAATTTATTAGGTTGGCAGCATGTTCGGGTCCGTATGATCTTGACGAACATCCTGCTCGGCAAGTGTCATAACGATACGGTTAACATGGAGAGGTCTTCGCAGGTCGTAGGTCAATTTTCGGTCCGGGCCTACTGCGATGCGTCTCTTATCGGAAATTCGACACCGATTTTGTTTATTTGTTTGACGGATTGGATTATTTATACGTTCTTTTTCCGTACGACTCGTTTTCGTGTCTTCGGAGAAAATGATGGGATATTTTTTAATTAGAAAGATGCGCCTTGTAGATGAATAGAAGCCACCGCCTTTATAAGGATAGTCACAGTATTTCTTTTTAATTAGAGGCGAATTTGCTTGTAAATTAATTATCGGCGGATTGATTGAAGTACTAAATAAGCAAACAAAAAGCTAGTTGTGGTTAAGAGAAATAGTAAAGTTTTTGGAGTAAACTAAAGTCAAATTAATCCAAATAAATACGTTGAAATATGACAACCAAACTACTACCTTCAAGTAGTCAGCATCTTTACGATTGCTCATTTTATCCACTTTCAGAATAAATTAGTTGAGAATTTATCTCGAAAGTGATTTCTCAGCGTCACTTTTTGAACACTGTATTTGTAAATGCCTTGTACACAGTACCTGCCGTATTTGGGCACCTGTTTCTATTCTCATTCATTGCATTCATTGTCCAATGAAATTCTCATATTCGTGTTATGTTTTAAATTCAGTTAACTTAGTAAAAGGAATTCAGAAATTTTTGGCATCCAATTAAAACTATCCAAAGTATTTTTATATCTTCTTCTTTTACGAGGGCGATTCGAAAAGTATGTTCCGTTTCCGCTTAATGAGCAGCGGAGTGGGCATATCGGCGCGATCGCAGCGCTGCGATGTAGTCTAGTTCAATGTGAATCTGGCAGTGTTAGTGAGAGAATCATTCTGACATTATTTCGTGCTATTTTGGTCGTTTAGAATGGCTGCTGCAATTGAAAATTCCGTCGGATGTGAACTGCTGTGTGCAAAGAACATGAAGGCTGCTGAGATTCATCATGAACTTTGTTATGTTTATGGTGAAAATGTCATGAGTGACAGTGTGGTTAAGAGATGGTGCCGTATGTTTCGAGAACGAAGAACTAATGTCCATGATGAACAACTGAGTAAACCAACTGTTGTGATGGACAAACTTTTGGGTATATTCGTGAAAATCGGCGATTCACAATCACAGAACTGAGTGGAAGACATGGCTTGAGTCACAACGGTTTGAAAGCGATGGAGAGCTGCAGAACAATGTTACAGCATGGCGTAATCGACAAGCGGAAAAGTTCTATGAAAAGGGCATTGAAAAATTGGTTCATCACTATGACAAATGTTACAATCTTGTAGCAACTATGTAGAAAAATAACTGAATGTAGTAGCTTTAAGTTGTATATAATAAAAATCTCTTCACGTATCGGTGCGTTTGTCTCTAATTGTCTGCATCCAAGCTTCTCATATCCTTGATTCATTCATCTCTTCCTTGGCAGGACTTCTCTAGATTTACCTTCAATGACGTCCTTGAGCTACCTTGAATGCGCTCCTACCACCGATTTTTGTTAACTCTACTTTCCTTTGACAAGCAAGGACTTTTGACCAGTAACATTAATTTCTGATTCGATTATTATTATTATTTACAAGGAGCATCCAAAAATTATTTGTACTTTTGCTTTTTCCAATTTATTTCTTCCAGCGTAGAGGCTGAAGAAGAACGTTTACCTTCATAACTCTTTTCCTTCTTTGAGTACTTGGTCCAGCAAACCAGTGCTCCTCCCCAGAAGCATGGCTACTATTACATTAAAGCGGAAGCAAGAGAAAAGCGACGCGATCAGATGTGTTTGGATAAAAATGCCTATAATTTACTTTCATCTTATCGATTATGTTAAGCGTGCATGTACATATGGCGCTGTAACGGACCCAAAGATGTGATGACTAAGGTTGGATACAAAAGTTGAAAAACGTGTTATCATTAAGTAGTGTAAACCGGACTCACGCTGTCACTTCTTCGACATTTATTATTCAATGATAACTTATCATTGAATAATAAAACTTAATGATAACACGTCATTCACTCTTTTATTAAACCGGGTGCGGGTGAATGATTAGATTCCCTCTAAAGACGTTTTCTTGCTTCTTCTTTTTTCTCTCATAATCCAGGTATCTGTCGTGTACATTAACATTGGTGGTATTCTATTAGATATTCTTAAAATTTTCAGTAGGGAAGTTCAGGTTTTTACAGATTAAAAGTCACACATTCAATTGCAACTTTTCCAAACAAGAAACTGAGTGTATTCTCTCGTGTTAACTTGGTTTTGGAAGACACCCACATGTTAGTTACTAAAATTGACAGTTTACTTATCAATGGTGATTGGTGCTATTTGATTTTATTGGCAATTCAAGCTATTGCGTCTAAATTAGAAATTGTAGGAGGTCGAGGTATTAGATGAGGTGATGCTTGTGCTTCTTATCTTAAGAAGAACAAGACGCTGATATTGCTTCTTGATAACCTAAGATGTTCGACCACCTGTAGACCAATTCAATTCACCATTACAAGAGATAATCATTACTTACCTCTCACTATCAGCCAGTTTCGAAACCAGTAGACTGATGTTTATGAAATGTTCAATGTTATCAACAATAAGTCGCTGTCGTAATTTGAATCGATACCTATTACATTAATTGGTTTGCATATATCTAGTTGACAATCAAAATGCAATGTGTTAAGTGTGGAAAAGAAAAAAAATCTATAGGATACCTACATTGGGTTCGTGTTTTCCTGTCAATCTTTGCGAATAATTTGTATTTTGTAAATAGGAAGGTGATGAATCTCCAGTTTGAGCACTTACTCAAATTCTTGGATAACTTTACTGATAGTTGAACTTCTTGTATGAGTCGTTCCTTCGTTCGTAGTTAGAATTCATGTAAAATTTCAGTTCCACTTATATGCTTTTACGTGCTCTATGGAAATACAGTCGAGTCTCGTTTATCTTGAGGCTCGTGTATTTTGAGTTTCATTTATCTTAACTTGGGAGTCTCGTTTATTTTAAGTTCCACGCTCCCCTCCATGTTCCACAATTTCATCGTCACGCTAGAATCTAGAGTGAGCTTGGAAGAAATGGGAGGGGTGGAGGTGACGCAATTCCAGTTGGCATGGCATCGGTGGCGATAATGGGGACCCCTCCCGACTTAGATAAACGAAACTCGTTCGTTTCGGAGGACTGAAGATAAACGAGACTCGACTGTATTTTATTTTCTTCCATAAGCCTTCTCCATATGCGTTATGACATCTTTTATTACTTCTTTGCTAGTTTCTTTTGATTCATTTGTCCAGCTGTTGCTCCATCTTCTGCCATTACCCAATTTCTCTGATTGCTTAGGTGCTGTTAGTTATATCTATTTTTTCTTTCTTTTTGTATATATTCTTAAAGTATTGATCTGATAGGAGGTTGTTGCGGATTAGGTAAGGTGTGAAGATGTTGGTTTTTGTAAGCGTTCGTTGAATTACCTTATTGCCTCTGTCTCAACATTAAATTCTCGTACAGTCTCTTCAGATTGTTTTGACATATTATTTATTATATTATTTTTCTAATTTTATCTACCTTTTCTTTTGAATTTCTATTTATCCCTACTTTTTCCTCGAACAAACATTACAACAATTAAAAGCAATATAAATTAATGACACTATATCACGTCGGTACATTCCTTACTACATAGTACATATTTAATCAAATTCGGTGATACTTATTTCGCTAGCAACGTGGCAAGAGAAGAGAAAAGGATGGTAGGAAACGATTTGAAGATGCTTGCCTCGTTGTTAGCGAAACATGTGTGACCCGATTTAATTAAAATAATTCGGTGGTGAGGAGTGTACCGATATAATGCAGTGTCGGTAACCACATCATAGTCCTTGCAATCACTATCAATTTAAATTAATGAGGAATATAAACCAAATCTGTTCTTTTCTCTTAAAAATATAAATTATCTAAATGGTTACCTTCGAAAATACTTTCGCATAAATTCGTTTTCAATATTCTCTCATTTATATGCGGTGGCAAGAAGGTAAAGGATAGAAAAGGCAGAAAAACAAATAAATTACCTCTTGAGGTACTCCATCAGGTAGTTGAAAATTTCGTCGTCGGCCGGCAGAAAAGAGGCATACCCTAAACATAATTAATGTTTTTTTAAGTGCGGGCCGTGTTTTGAAAACCACAATACCCATGTTGAAAGCCTGTGTCAATCCCTTGTCCTCCTATTTACACTACCTACTATCCGCGCAACTTTTTCGGATGTTCGTTGGGACATCGTTTATCATTTGTTTTTCTTTCGATAGAAATTGGACGTTCTCGATAGAGAAGCATCAATTACTCGGTTTTGCGTGTGCTGAAATTTTTGTAATCTTGTGGTGGTATAATTTGATGGGTTTAGCACAATTGAAATTAAATGTGCTTCGAGACTTGACGTTATAAAAATGAAGATGCGGTGTGTTTGTACGGTTGTAGACAATAATTTCCCAATTCCTAATCACAAAGTAGTTACCAAAAATATGCGAAAGCCATGGTACTTGTTAAATTTCTGTTTTAAACAGACGAAAGTTTGTGAGCTTCCAGCTTCTAAGCACACGTCGCCGTCGTAGAGAACCTCAACATTTTGTGTGACATTAAAAAATATTAAAAATCCGTATTTATTACGTAATTATTAAATTCTAAATAGTTATTTTCGTTCCCCGGTTTTTTCTACGTACGAACACACGTACAGGGCACATGCATAATTATCAATGATATCTACGATCGCCTGTCAAGAAAGTTTAATTTCGACCAAGATATAGCGTGGGAATAATTTTTTCTGACAGTTTGAATCGTAATTAGTTTCTTGTAGGTCGTGCCGCGGTGATCGGACGGATCCGTGCGTATGAACGTTTTATTAATGGTTTGCGTACGGTTTGCATACCATTACGTCGAGATTTCGTTTGAATTTAACATTTGTTGATAGTGCATAGTTTATACACCGATAACTCTACATGCTGATTATATACATTCCAAACAGGCGCCAAATTAATAGTCGGCAAAATAGCTTTTCAGTTTTGAATGATTGATAGGTTATAAGCTATGAGAAAGTAAGAATGCAGTAGTGCAGTAGAAAACGTTTTGGAGCTATCAAAGGATTACAAGATTACAACTACCCTTATTGGTTGATTTAATTGCAAGATTGACCCTAGCAAAGTTATAATGCGAATTTTACTGTTTTCCGTTTGACTAAGTTTACCATCTTTATTTCCAACGCAATGCATGTGTAACAGGGCCTTCATGCTGACTTCGTTCTTCATATAATGATCTGGAACCATGTTTTACGTACGATACTAAAGCAAAATCTGAAGTTTGCTGAATGCTGCTTTCCTGCGAAAATACACTCAAAAACATCAGAAATTTCACATTTATTTGTAAAATGTGAGTGAGTTTGATTGACTGATTTTTGTGCCATATATCAATCTTCAGTTAGCAGTTGAGTTTGAAACTGCAAATTCAAGTACGATTCAAAAAAGAATCATCAATAATGTTTGGCGATTTCTGCTTTGGACACGTTCGCTGAGAACTATTGAAGCGAAGCTTGTATAAAATACAGAAACGACAAAATATAACGTAATGCATATAAGTAAATAAAAAAGGAATCAACAAGGGAAAGAATATTTAAAGAAGCTAATAACATGAAGTATAACCTATATGAAGGACAAAAGAAACAAGAAAGAAAGAATGTAACACATTGCAAAACAGAAAGAAGTCTATTTACGAGGAATTGCTACAAAGCACGATACCATTGAAGACAGAAATTACGCCCTGTAAAAAAAAATTTCAAGGTCACTGTGAAGAGACCGCAAATCTTGAAATAAGGAATAGGCCGCTAAGTAAAAGAGAAGACACTGAGAAATATATTATAATGATCAACGGAAAGAGAGTAATAACGGTTTATGCTTAGCCTCAGGTATCGAATGACATTTGACGTTCTAGGTACATAGATGTTTCCACAAATTAGCGACTTTACTAACAAATACGGAACAGGAAAAGTCTTGGCGTATAAAACCCTACCTAACTGAAAACACCAAATTAATATTTAATCTTATTATAATAGTATTTCTTATCCTAACAAATGTTAAACTGGCCTCAAGAAGTGTACAAAGTTTTTAATCACGGGTTGGATACCTGTTCACAATTTCAGATTAGATCTAACAATAAGTTTAACTTGTGAACATCATACCAATCCCAAATACAAATTATTCCAAACAATAAATGGTGCTACAAGTAGTAACTTTCTCTGCAAAACTCTCTCTAACTAGCGAGGTTTAAAATTTCCAAATAATATATGGAAGGAAAATATATGCCTGTGAAACGGAACACTAACTTAACCACAACGTCAGGTTCACACAGTTTAGCTTCAAAGTTGAAAGCCAAAAGTAGTCTAAAAAGCTTCAACGAACTTTAAGTAGCTCAGTAAAAGGGCCACAAATACCGAAGCTACATAACTAGATGAAATGAAGACCAAATAAAACCTCCGAAAGAAAACTATAGAACATCTTCAGCAACGATTCTACCGATTTGAAGACGTTAACCAGAGGCCATGGTCATGGTGATCATATCTAGGTGAACTAAATAAGAAAAATACAATCAAAAACAAAACTAGGCACACTTTAACGGGAGCTGAAATGTAAAAAATGTACGGATTATAAAGAACGATGGAAACAAGTAAATATTTTATATTTTCTTTTTTTATATTCTAATAAAGCGAATAGAAGAGAAATTTTCTTTTGTTTTAATATACAAAAAAATTACACACCCAGCCTTCCCTTCACCACCGTTGTGACAGATGCTTGAAGTTGCTGCCCCCAGCCTCGATACATAAACGTACCGGCAATAGTTATGAGTCGAGTTTGTTAAAAAGGTAGTACCGAGCTAGGGCGTATGTCGGTGAACGCAGCGTCTAGCTCAAATTTGTTAACTGACATAGCCGCCCTCCTACCTATTCTCCAATCAACTGATTCCAGTACGCTGCGTTCGCCGACATGCGCCTTTGCCTTTACTCCACTATTTTAACAAACTAGACACGCATGAAGTCCAGCGCATTTTGTTGACGAAATGTATTCATTGACGAATTTGTGCAATTTGTTATTATTTATTATTATTCATTTATTCCGACGTTAGAAACTCGTGTTAGGTGGCCCTACAAGACAGATCTATGAGTTTATGACCAACCGAGGGGCCAAACGATCGGTTATCAACAAATGTTTGTGCTAGCGTTAAATTTCTACTAATATCGCATTAGTACAATTATTTAATACACACGTAGATCGGATAAAACAATACACCGAAAAACCTATAAAAACACTAACAAGTAAGAACAATCACCTAAGACCAATGGCGAACTAACCAATCCTACGGTTGAAGCGTTCACATGTAAATGAATTTCTTATCGATTATACCCAGTCTATTGCTAAAATCATAACATTCCAAGTTTCGCAGGAGGATGCTTGTTGATATCAGACCTGTTCATTATTTCGAATTCAACAGTTGTATCTGAACAATGAGTAATGGACTAGCAAGTGGCGCTGAAATAGTAGTCATTCGGTCATAGTACGACAAGGGCATTGTTTTTTAATACGAATAGTACAACCCCGAAAACATGAAATGGATAACATTTTTTTCTCATTCCTAGTTTACTTTTATTAGGACAACTTTTTACTAACTGATTACTGAAATTTCTGAGGATAAGTTAAGATGCACGCTGTATATTTGTTGTCACAACACCTATCAAACGCATTTGACAGGTATATTACCCCAAAAGAGTACAGGTTCAGTTTTCAGTTTTTACACCTACTTTTTGCTGTCTGCTGATTAAAACATTGACAATCACTAGATAATATTTATCAATAATCAAAACAACACTGAACAATAAACACCACTCTTTACTCGCAGCTTGTGTTATTGGAAAAGGAAGAATAATTTTCGGTGTCGTTAGTTACAGCCAAGTTTTAATTATTAGTAAAATATTATGAATATGAGACGTTGAACATAAATTACAGTTTACTCATGTTACTCTTAATTTATAAAACAAAAAGTAAATTAGGAAATATTTGCTGTAAATGTTGGTTACCAAACAAGCAAACGCATTCATATATGGGAATAGTATGCCGTACTTGTGAATGAAATGATGAAAGTGAAAATGACCTTCAATGATTCCTTGACGGATCCAAAAAATTGCGTCAACATTTAATATGGTCGTATTCACTGACTAAATCTAAACGCACTGTCTAGAAAGCCAGTCAGATACAGACTAATTGTAAATAACGCTTGCATCATATTGTGACACTCATGTGTGCACTCAAGCTAATAAAGCGAACCGAATAGTCGTTTATCTAAGCGGTTAAAAATAATTAAAAATTTTATTCGGCGCGCAAAGAAACCTCCGGGAAAAGAATCATTAAAGGCCGCTTGGTTGGTATTTCAACGTGCCCAATAAAGATAGCAAATATATCAACAGAGCTGTACAAAGGAGGTATTTCGTACGGGTGGATAAGAAAAATATTCGGGAGATTATATTTGGGGAAGGTGGCGAGGGTATCAGGGAACATAAAAGACATCGACATATTATCCAAAATTTCAGATTATCGCAACTTATCAAGATGTGTATACTTTTCGCCATCTAAGTTGGAAATTCGGGCGTCGGACTAGCTTGGATTAGCTTCGAGATTGGGATACAGCTTGAGGCGATAGCTTTTTCGAACCTGCCATAAGATTTTATAAAACTCGCATCGACACTATCCTCATCCAAACTAGGAATGAGGACTGAAATTTATAGGACAAAGTGATCTTAAGCATACTAAAAATATGAACGCTGATGGCAATTAAAAGACTCGTTTTGAAGCAAAATAAGAATTGGGAAGTGATCGAGTAAAACAGGATTGAAGGGTCTTGAATCTAATCAGATAGGGCAAAATAAGACAGCCATGCTGAAGAAGCCACGTGAATAGGATACTAATGGAAAACAAACTCCAAAGTTATAGATTATCGCAAGTTGTCAAGATGTGTGTAATTTTAGCCGTCTGAGTTGGGAATTCAGGTGTCGAACTGGCTTGGATTAGTTTCGAAATTGGGATACAGCTTGCAGCAATAAGCGTTTAAACCTGCTCTAAGGTTTTATAAAGCTCACTGAAGGTAATCTGAATATTTGCTTTAAGGTAGAATAAGAGCTGGGAAGTGAGCAGATCAAACGCAATTGAGAGATCCTGAATGCAATCAGGTAGGACAAAATGCTGAAAATGATGAAAAAATCACGTGAATAAGTTGCTAATCAGAAAGAAACTCCATAGCATCAGTCCGCATGAAAGATGTTATGAAAACTGGACGCCAAAATCGGAAGAGATAGGCAAAGAATGAGCGAAATAGAGTGCTGCCCCAGATTAGAAAGAATGCGGAGTATCGAGTTGGCTATTTTTTCTGTGGAAGTTACCTCGATTGCCTTGGTTTTGAAAAAGAAGAATAATCGACAGACGGGCTTTATCTGTGAAAAATACTAGAGGAGAGTAGTAGATCAAACGACAACAAAAAATGTGAATAGCGTGTATAGAAACAGATACAAGAAGTACAAGTTCAGAAGGACTTTACAACGTAAATGGTCGCGACTTCATCTTGACCACACAAGGAAGTTGTAGAAATCGATATTCTCTTTCTTTGAACTGTCAGGGGATAATGGAAATAAGATCAAATCTTATTTATAAAAACTAGGTCTATTTAAGCTTCGAAACTTTGTGTTTATTATCGTGTTTGTATTCAAGAGGCGTACAGCTACATCCTATTTATTATGTATGTTAATAAAATTGATAGGACAAAATAATCTTAAACCTAATAGAACTGAGTACGCTGAGGGCAATTAAAAAGCTTGTTGTAAGATAGAATAAGAACTGGCAAGTGAGCAAGTCAGACAGAATTGAGAGATTCTGAATGTAATCAGGTAGGGCAAAATAAGACGGCCATCCTGAAGAAGTCACGTGAATAGGATGCTAATGAAAAAGAAATCCCAAAATTTTAGATTATCGCAAGTTGTCAAGATGTGTATATGGACTAGCGTAGATTAGTTTCGAGATTGGGATACAGCTTGTAACGATAGCTATTTAAATCTGCCCTAAGATTTTATAAAACTTGCATCGGAACTATCCTCACCTACACCAGCAACGAGGGTTGAAATGTATAGGACGCTGAGGGAAACTCGCCTTAAGGTAGAATTGAGAGATCCTGAATGCAATAAGGTAGGGCAAAATAAGACGGCCATACTGAAAAAATCACGTGAATGGATGCTAATGAGAAAGAAACCCCATAGAACCAGTCCACATGAAATATGGTATGAAAACTGGACGCCAAAATGGGAAGACTTAGGCAAAGAATGGACGATATAGAGTGCTGCTA
Source organism: Chrysina gloriosa (assembly GCA_038088585.1). Taxonomy (NCBI): domain Eukaryota; kingdom Metazoa; phylum Arthropoda; class Insecta; order Coleoptera; family Scarabaeidae; genus Chrysina; species Chrysina gloriosa. Next base: position 21,443,703 of record CM076095.1, on the reverse strand, counting down.
TAGATCAGAAAGGAGGCGAAGGATCGCTAAAACGAGTTGGCTAATTTATTCTGTGACAATTTGTCCCAAATGGCAATTACATTTCTTGTTGGACATAAACCAACGCGTACAGGGGTGATTGATCTTTACAATCTTCTTATGATCATATCATATATCTTATTAAACTATTAAAATCATAAGGAAATTCACCACATATGTATTTTGATAAAACCTAAAAATAACAGAAAATGTAATAACGACAGAGTAGAAACGTTTCAGTACTACAGTAAAGATATATGTTAGAAATTGTTGGAGGAAATTTTGTGAGTTTTGTTTTTTCTAGAATTATACGTACCAAATTTTGCTTTAAGAAAAGACCGAGTTAGGGTATACTCCGATTGCCTTGATTTTGGAAAAGTGTAATAAAGTCGATAAGGATCATATGTGAAAAATGCTAGAGAAGAGCATAGCAGATCAAATGATAACAAAGCTTATATAAAAACGGATGCAAGAAATACAAGTTTGGAAGGACTATTACAAATATCAGAACGTAATTTGTCGCGATTTCATCGTGACCAAGCGAGGAAGTTGTACCAGTTGATATCATCTTTCTTTTTAATTAGGGAATAATGGAAAAGTTTAAATAAACTTTAGAGCTATGTGTTTATTATCATGTTCGTATTTAAGAGGCGTAGAAGACAGAGTTATAAGGTTCAAGAAAATATTTTTCCGTCAAATTTGAAGACGTCCCATCACAAGTGGTCATCAGATGACCCTATGCTTCCAATAAATCTGTTTGGCAAAAAAACAAAAGCGCAACAACCGATGGGAGTTAAAGGAAATGAAGTTAAATGTTGAAGTTGTGTTCGTCATTGGTAAGATTCTGACTAACGTGGAATCCAACCCATTCTTGGCAATCTTGTCCAGTGTGCTATGATTAGTTCCCTTCTTATCTTTATTTTCGTGTCCCTAGATATTTAATTTTACTGAATGAATTTTTCAGGTTCATGATTATTTCCGAAGATAGGAGGGAATTGTTTTTAATTTCACGTGGCGACTATGCGTACAAAAACATTTTTTACGTTTAACTGTGCCCCTTCGCTGGGCCTTGTTGTTATATTGATTGCTCAACGCCGTTCGTTCTTCCCGTCATTATTCTTCCTAACAGGTTCATATTTCATACGCAGCTATGTACATCGTATTTATATTAATTAGTTTATTTGCGGTACATTGCTCTCCTTGCCTTATACTTTTCAGTGTCATAATCCCAAAGCAGGTATTCATGTACGCAGAGTGTACAGTAGCCACAATATTATCACTATGTAGTTAAATCAGCAGGCAATAATTGGACTAAAACAAATACTGCCGACTAAATCAATTTAGTTTGAACTTATACCGAGCCGTACCTAAAGTATTTCAGCTTACGTCGCCTACCCTCCACTTTAGTCAATCCAGAATATTTATTACGTTTACACGACTACCACCTCTCGCTATATACCCTTTTAGAGCATTATCCAAATCGGAAGACAGCTGTGACTGTACACAAAACAACCGAGCATTGCTCATAATCGCCGTCTCCTTCGGCCCTAAGGGCACCGGCATCCATAAAACCGCCTTCTTCTGTTGGGCCCAGGTCGGACGCGAACGAGGCGCCCCCTACCGTTAGATCGCCTCGTGAAGAGGCGCCTATCGTTATAATTGACTTAATGTTGTTTTCGGGGTCCGGCAAGGCCCCCGCTGACCGGGACTGACGGGCGCCACTGGACCCATCTCGCCGCACTACTAAACAAACACGTACGGCCTCAGAACGTAATAATTCTACCTGGTGGACGGCCGGGACGAGATGGATAGTTATATTGCTCACCGGATCCTCTTCTGGTGATTGTCTTGAAAGCCGAGGAGATGCGGAGATATGATTTATTGTTTTAGTCTGGTTTAGTAGGGTATACGAAAAGCGGGATAAAATTATAGTTATAGGATTACCGAAAAAGATGTGTGGAAAGACGTGCGTAATTAGGAATAATAAATGGTAAAGGAGTGTGCGTAAACGTTGAGGAACTCCAAATTTACGGATGCATTCTATTTGAAGTTAGAGATTAATTTCTTATACGATTGGAGAGGGACACACAAGTCAGTCAGCATTGAACATTGTCAGAAATTATTACGATCGGTGCATGATCCTTTATATCTTCTTTGTTGCGCTTTTATTATATTTATTTATTTTTCTTCTGATGTTCTTTAAGGGCTTTGGTGTTTTTAGAGTTGGTACTACAACTGTCATAACTTCTACTACTTCGCCTTTTTCGTCTTTGTAATTAGCAATTCAGGTTAACGGTGTTATCTTGGTTTTCCAACTCTGCAAATAGCGGCCAGACATGACCTAGACCTTAGCTAGTGTTGCTGCATGTTTGTTATGGGCCTCAATAGGAAAGCCTAAACAGTTGCAAGATCCTGTGTTAATGCTTTGGTTTAATGGGTCTAGTGAGAACTTTCTATTTAGGAGCTAGACAGGTGCACCTGGGTAGGTCTCAGCCAGTTTATTACTTTCGAACTAGATTAACTCTGGGTTAGTATTTCATAAAAAATGGTTCGTGGTTTGTTCGGATGCTTGAAACTTGAAAACGACCGGACCAAATTGCATACTTTCCTTCTGCGGTTTTGTTCGTAATTGCTACGCGATGGATGGAATAAAATTTTGGGCAAAACGAAGTTCGCCGGATCACCTAGTATTTCATATAAATGAATATATTGCCAATATAAACTCTTTTTATTATATCTCAGGTACAATCGCAATTCATAACATATTCTTTTCAGAGTGCAGGTACAATTCTTTGTTTACTTCAGAATCGAGTGTTTTTTATCTTACAATTAGAAATAAGTTTGCACTTTTTTCACTTTCTATTTGTTCTGTTGTCGTCCCAGTCCTTTGCATTCGTGAAGTACGTTCCTAAGATTGATGAAAATTCGTTGTCTGTCAGGTGCTTGGCCTCTCATTTTGTTCATAAAGCCTGTACATAATATGTAATGATTTCGTGAACTTCTTTTTCCTTCCTTTATTGGCTTTGGTTGGACCCATTAGCCACTGACTACTGTCCAACAACCTGTATGTACAAAGGAGTTGTACAAAGGACACTTTTTCACCCCCAGCATCGATAGGGTGGCATATTTTATTTATTTATTTAAATTACTGTATATACAACTTCATATAATTTGTTATGCGAATCTTTCTAAACTTTCTTGTTGGCCATTTTTTTGAAATTGTTTAATTCATTGCAATGGAGCGAACAATACACTTTCTAAAAATGTTTGTTAGGTTGACCGAGACGGCATTTTTACGATTGTAAAGACTGGTCAGTGCGAGTTCCTGAAAAAGCTCATTGAGAATAGGTTTAAGTACTTATTTTTAGTACTTCCTTCCTTAAAAGTATTATGCAAAGTGACCTTCCCAAGCTCGATAAGCGACTGATTATGATTTAAGTAAATTAACAATTGAAATTTTGATAAATTTCAGTGACAATTAGAACAAAATCTTCGCAGATCCTATCGTAATTTTTCAATTTGCAGCCACAACCGAGACGATTTGCACCAAACAAACTTTCAGGCGCATCCTGGTTAGACGTCGGAGGTCGGATACGACTCTTCATGTTTTGCCATATTAAAGTCTTCTTCTCCTTAATCTTTTACCCTTTCTACCTTTCGGTGTAAGGATTCGGAGCCACCGAGCCGTATATGTACACGCATATACCGTACCGCTCCTGGCCCACCCAGTGGCATTTCCTTCAATTTCGCAGCTTATTAGAGGTCCAGATCCCTTTTTAGGATTTTAAACTGCTACGCTCTGCCGCTACCGGGTCTCGAACGCCGGCCCTTCGCACTGTGAAGCGCGAGTTTTACCACTCAGCCACTGAGGGTTTTATTAAAGTAATAGTTTGAATAGGGTGAATCCAGCCAAATTTGTGATGATAGCTTCCAACCGGCCTTCCTTTTGCTGTGCGCATAATTCCACATCTCGACTTTGGAAATGGCTGTGATCCAAAAGTCCCCATGTTTGTAACTTCATGTAACACAGGACCAGAGTGGCTTTCGGTCTGGTGGTACTCGGGCACTTCCATTAAAGCTATTGAACAGCTCGTTGATATCATGGTTAAAGGCAGCAGTCCCAAGTGCATGTTGTGGTAACAGTCCTGAAAATTGAAAATTTAAAGAATTATAGATAGTAGTATTATTCATAGGTAGTAAACCTATTGCGTTCAACAATTTTATTGATCGAAGTGTAGAAAATGGTGGGATAGGGGAAAATATATATAGCATTGAAAGTACTGCTAATAATAATGAGTATGTACTTACTTCTCTGCATCCAAAATCCTCAGTTCTTCTTGAAAGGGGTTAGGTAATGCAGTACGAGACAGCTTCTTGCTCGAACCGTATATGGAGGAATCAAAATGGTCGATGTACGGTCTAAAATTCTGCGTGATTTTGGATTGCAAAATGCAGTGCATCGAACCATATTTTTGCCCTAAAAACATATTTGATTATTATTATGTATCATTCCTAAATTGACCATTAAATGGGTCAGTGGAAAAACAATATCAGACCAAAAAGTAATTTTTAGATCGTTCGCTGATTCAATTATATTCATCAATATATTTATTTTCAATAACTATATCTTATATTTTATTGTCGTTTTGTAAACTTTACAATCTAGAATTTTGATTAATTATAAATTTTATTAAAGGCACATAATTTTAGAACTATTTCCTTCATTTATACAAATCAATATGTGCCTCTCAAAATTCATCAGAAAGTAGCACATCTTTGCAACCTCCATAAAGCTTTTCCCACACAAATCACATTTATCCCTCGTTTCGACGATGAAGAACGGTGCAAGACCAAGAAAGTGATTTTTAGATAGTTTGCTTATTCAATTATATTCATCCACATACCTATTTTCATTAACTATTTTATTTTTGTTTTGTAAACTTTACAATATAGAATTTTCATTATCTATAAATTTTAGTAAAAATACATAATTTTAGAAGTATTCTTTTAATTTGAGGTTATCTATACAAATCAATAGGGACCTCTCAAAGTTCATCGCAAAGTAGCACATCTCTCCAACCCCCATAGAGCTCTTCTCACGCAAAACACTTTTGTACCTCATTTCGACGATGAAAAACGGTATAGGACGGTGAAAAGCGGTGGAAAATAACGAATTAAGAAATCAAAAACAAAGTATACCGACGCTGATCCACCACCAACGTATTAATAGTAGTAAGCAGGATCGTGCATGATTGTGGTACGATTTTTAACGAATCCGGGCAACTGTCGCGCCATCTTCTATACCTTCTTCTCGTGCCGATAGAGAAGGAACATGTGATATTTTTAATTAGGTAAACAAAGATAACTGTAACAGATAACTTTTCGTATTTACTTGGAGATCTGTAGTAATGTGTCGTCGTAGCCGAATAAAGGATATCGCGCGATTGTTCAGCAAACAGTTAGAATTATAATGCATAAAAAGCCCGAAGCGACTGTGGTATAAAAACACGCAGTCAAGCGCAGTGTATTGTGAATCTGATGAAAGTGTCGTCTCCTCGCCACGCTTACATTGAAATCTAGATTTTTACTTGGAATATCTCGCGTTGATCTTTCTAGGTTTGAAACGGGAAAAAGGATAAAGGCATTTTAGGGGCTAGGTAGAAATACCTTTACATAGAAAAGGTATTTCTACCTAGCCCCTAAAATGCCTTTATCTATTCCAGATCTTCGACTTTTGCACCCGTCTAGGCAGTGCAAAGAAAATACTATGTTAGGAAAACTCTAGCTAGGGTCACGCTTGACTCTAAACTTTCCTAGCTAAATTTAGAGCCGGGAAGGTTTATTACAAATCGCCTACTTCTACTTCTTCCACTTTTCCTACATACTTTTCCAAAGGCATTTGTTTTTCTACGACAGACCTATCTATATCTTTAATACAATAGTAATAGTTCGTTATGAGGTTGGAGAAACTCGATTTAAATTTGCTCACTTTGTCAAAACGCTAAGTAGGTTGGTATTCTGAAACCGAGGTGGATATATTAAATGTCGTCTCGTTTGTTCGCCTCTCTTGTAAATACGCTACTTACACAGAAACCGGCCCGGCTCGGACCGAAACGCTCACCTCGGCTATATTGAAATGTCTTTCAGCGGAATTATTGCCCACATGTTAGCACGGACATTTTAAGGCATATTAAATGACAAAACATGCTCGCCGGAGAAAGGAGATCCCACTACGGCGGCGTGCAACTCTATAAGACGCACGCATATAACTACCACGACAGTGCGTATATATGTAATTAGGACCAATTTACAATTATCCGCGCGGACATCGGCTTAATATTATTATTGATATTAATAAACGTGTTCAGACCAGAATGACCGTTATTTACGGAGCGAAATTACGGCGTAGTGGGTAATTTTAACGTTAGAGGTGAGTAAATATAGTGAAAGAGAAACGTAATTCGATGTTGAACAATTTCGAACTTCTTTTGATGTTAAAGTTAATATGGAAGTATTTATTTCTATTAACACTTTGAAAAATTGTACAGGCGCATTAAAGCTAGGGCAAAAAGAAAGGAACGTTCCCTTAGTTTTCTTGTTTCAGGTTCATTCGAAGATTACTGTATAACTACGAGTTCTGCTAGAAGACTTGGCAGCGAGTACAGGGTAGTACAAAGAAACGGGGAATCTTTAAACTTTTACAAAAGTAAGACAAATGAGTTTACAAGTTTTATTGTTGAAAACAAAAGTTACGTGCCTCCAAAGAAAAAAGCCGATCGATTTCAACACTTTCATAAAGGTTGTAAGTCCTAAGTATTACAGAATTTGCTATTGGAACTTGTGGTAACCGTGAAGTTCTTCCTTTCAATTTATCTGATGCAGATAAAGATCCGCCAATTACTTCCAAACTTCATAATTGTGACCTACATCGCAGTTTCTAGCTCAATGGCCGTAAGAATATGATCCGAATTGATCATAAGTTGAAAAGTCGACGGAATAAAAATAATCGCTTTTCGCCATTTATTTCGATCCCAAAGTCCAGCATATTAACCATACTCTTCCAGTCAATACATTCCGAATCGGTCGGTTCAGAAATGGCAGAGAAGGTGGTATACCTCTTCGTCAGTATTAAATCTAGAGATATTTGATAGTTCTTGGTTCCTCTTCCCATTCTCCAACTTTCTCTCCCACTATGCCTTTTATAATAGTACTCAACGGTTTAGGTCCAAAGAACGACATGTTGGAGCTGTTCATTAAAAGTAGTTGTAAACAACCACGCACAATAAGGTTATGTGTCTTATTGTCTTGCATCCGTTGACTGGTGTGCTCTTTGCAGTCGTTGACAGTTTTTGACTTACATGTAAAAGGTCCTGGAGCTTTGTGTGCCGCCTATTTGCCTATACGAGAAAGTGAAGGCGATTGGAAGGATTGTGCTATATTTGCTGACACAATATCGCATCGGTAAACTCCTCACCACACAATTATTTCATAATAAATTCGGTGGCACGTGTTTCGCTAGCACGAGGAGAGCATTATCAAAACTGATAACCGATCCGGCAATTTTCTTACTTACATTCTAAAACATCCATGTTTACCACACTTTTACTCACGAAGAAAGCAAAAACCGATTTTTGTTGGCCAAAAGTTATAATCGTTGTCAAGACCTATGATCCTTGAGAATGACAAATGTTTGAAAAAGGAAGAACGAATTTGATTGACGAACCGCGCCATGGACGTCCATTAACGCGATCATGACAATGTCAATGACTATTCACGGTCAATTTAATTACAGTAAGATATGTGCACGGTAGGTGCCTCATCCTTTGACCAGCGTTATTCCAAAAATCGGTGCTCAATTACACTCTCGAGATTAAACACGCATCCAATGAATATTGAATTATAAGGATTGCCCATAGCCAAAACAACTGCACAAATTCAGACGGTTATGCTGGTGATCTTTTTCTATTTCAAGAGAGTTACAGTGAATTTAAGTCAATCAATACCACATCATACTTATGCTTCCTATACTCACGTCAAAATATGAACCACGTATACTATACTATATAAGTCGGTCTCACAGACCGTGTGCGTGAGTAAAGGAAGGTTAAAGAGAGAAATGCGAACAGCGATTAAAGATCGAATACCCAGAAGATTGATGGTATCGTTCTGCGTCAGGACAACGCTACTCCTCATTGGGTTCCTGTCACTCAGGTGATGTTGCCAAATTTGACGTGGCTTTACAGCTCTCATGTGGCACCTTGCAACTACCACACTTTTGGCCTTCTCAAGCGAGACCTGAAAGGGCAAAGCGTGAAAGAAGCAGTTCTTAAATAGTTAAAGGAAATTGGACGAAATTTCTATGAAAGTGGTATAGAGGAACTAGTCTCACGGGATGAAAAGAGTGAAGAGGTACTTGTAGATTCTTTTATCAATGAAATTTTTTTCCTGATAGTGCACACTCGTTTCATAGGCAGGGAGCATAACTTGGTTTCTGATTCTTCCTCGTACATACATATACTGATCGTAGTCAGTTAGATGCTTTCGTATCAAATTTATTTTACGTATATCAGACGTAATTCAACACCAACGCATTGCCTATAAAATAATGGTAATGATACGCCAAGACTTACAGAGAAATTCCCAAGCAAATAGGGAATATAGGTACAATATAACCTACATATTCTTACATAAGTTGCCATTTTCTTTTTAATCTTACTATTATTCTGGTTGATTTTATGTAGATGGAAGCCGCTAACATTGTTTATGTACACACCTATTCCCTTTTTCATCACTTTAATACCCACATTTCTCCTCATATCTCCATTTGTCGGCACTATTCTCCTTTAGAAGATAATTACAGCATTGTTATAATTAACAATTATCGTATTAAAGCTCTACTTCATTCCCCATAAACCCACCCATCTTCGTATAATCGTTTCCAGTTTAACTGCCATTCAATTCCGTTCTCTTTCGGCTTAATAACAAAAAAGTCGGGATTTTCCACTTCTAAGTTAATGAATAACTATTAAATTAAATTAAGAGCGAAGTTGATAAAGTTCAAAAGCAGCTGCTTCAGTTTTAATGACGCCCTGCGATCTTAGATGATAACGTTACAACGTCCCTTAAAATCCTAATAGTTTTATAATTAAATCGAGGAGAGAACAAGTGTTGGATGTGAGTAGCGGTGCATATAAAAGAGAAAATTAGAGAAGGAAAACATTTACTTGTTTGCGCGATTTCTTTGGTTTTGCACGATATCAATTAATTCTCAGCAGCGCCGTAGGATCTTTTTAATTTTTCTTTATTGCGTTCGTTTATCTGAAATTGCTAAGATAAATTTTTATTTCTAGCACTCATTTATGCGAAACTTATCGTTTAAATTTTATTATAAACATATATGTTGAGTACTTTATGGGCTAATTTACAGGATTTAATTATTGTATGTTGACACCTGGTGATTACTTAGAAAAAAGAATGTGTAATAAATTGACATAGACCTTAATTACACAACTTGACCTTTGAATTAGATTATTACAACCGTTAATATGTAAATAAATAAGCTGAAATTATTGTGCTGTTAAAGAACTTGACATTGAACATTAGTAAATTTAAGATTATTTTTGTGTACCCATTCTTATTCAAAAATAATATATATTTATACGATTCACATACCATGTCTTTGATGTGTCCGACTTTGTCGGCGCTTAAAAAAATTCCACAACTGCAATGAATTGGTAATAAAATATATGTTTGCTGGCATATTAACGATAAAATTAGTTTTAGTACAGCTTAATCTAAATCAAAGTCAAGTATCCATTGGAGTTAGTATATATTAATATACAATTGATTTAAGGTTTTAAGTGTCTCGAATGTTCAAATGTGAACCACCGAGTTCTTGCAAGTGACTCCGCGCACATGAATATAACCAAACGTTTTGTACAATGTTTACAACCTGGTAAGGTGATGGCCAATCGAAATTGTATCAAAATTTAAACTGGAGCAGTCCGGAATATACAGTCAGTTAAATTAATTTGCGGGCAAAAAGTTCAAGATAGGTTTCTGACAAGAAAAGTCAGGTTCTGAACCTATTGTAGAAAATATACTGTTACAATTTTGACATCGTACATATACTACGAAAACAAAATTAAAAGCAAGGTGTCCTTACAAATTACGTTTTTTCATAACCACAAAGAGATGTAACTCAAAAAATATTCGGGCATGTAGGATCAAAGCTATTGTACAATGTAATCGATAATTATATTTGCTGAATTAGAACTTGGTGGGATATCCTTTACGTTTAACAACTGCTCTCAAACCACGTGGCGTTGAAATAATTAAGTTTTTAATGAAGTTTTGGTTTAGAGCTTCTCAGCTTTTGAGCGTTTCTTTACTTGCGATTTGTTCGAAATTGGGCGTTTTCTGGGTTATACATCCAATTGGCGCCAAAAATGCTGAGTAGGATCGAGATCTTGTAATTGAGCTGGGGGTTTGAACTTTCGGACAATTATATAGCAACCTTAATCGTACATCTAACGCAGAATGCTTAGGGTCGTTATCTTGGTAGAAGTTGTATGTTTCCAAAATGTTCGTTTTACTAGCACTGTTTGGCAAATTTTCTTTTACTAAATCTAAGGAACGACTACTACTACTATTCCATCTATAAATACAAGTTCTCCTACATCAGAAGAACATATATACTCCCAGAACATCATTGAACCTCTTCCGTATTTAACAGTTGGGCTTAAACTTTCTTTGCGGAGTGCTTTATTCTTTCTTCACACTTTTGTGCGACCATCTGAATCAAATACATTAAATTTCCACTCGCATCAAAAAAATTACATCATTCCAATAACTGAGATGTTTATCCAAATGCTCTGATGCGAATTATAATCGACTTTATTCACTGATTAACGGCTTTTTCTTATAACACGTCCGTAACATTTATCGTAAATTCGATTTCTTATGGTTTGAGCATGTACCTGTTTTCCATACATTTGTAATGGCTCTGTTCTTAATTTGGAACTTTCTAGAACCCTATTCAGAATATAACAATTTTCTTTCTTAGTTAACTGTGTAGGTCTTCCTGTCTGAGGTTATACGTTCTACCTTCGATTTTACATATTTTGATAATGTTTTCGGTCGAACTTTTAGCTATATTTAATAATTTAATTTCAAATAACCAGCTTCTCAATGTCCAAACTAGTATGCCTTCATTATGAAATAATAACTTTAGGAACACAACTAATGATTACTGTTGGACGAGTTCTGAAGAATACTAACAATTTTTATAAATTTAAGCGAGCTAGTACGTTTTTATCCATCTCTAGCGTGTCATTTGCCTGGTTATTTGATCGGTGCTTGTTTTGCACCTGTCGTGCTAAATAGCAGTCCACAAGGCCTAAAATAACGATACATTTTTGTGTGAAAACGTTTACTAATAGCTCTGCCTGTAGATTAATTTCACTGACTATATATATATATATATATATATATATATATATATATATATGCACGTCGTTGTTTTTTTAATACAAACATTACAATATTTGCAGAATACTATTAAAGCTATTTAAGTTAAATTAAGCAGTATACACTTCCATATTTCCAATAATGTTAAACTATTTCGGTTTGAATCGGTTTAAATTTTTTTACGTCTCTGTTTTATTGTCGAAAACGTCCAAAAATTGAAATTGACTTATTGTATTGTACACTCATTGGTCACCGTATTTACATAGAAGTAATTTCATATTTGGATTCCTGTATAGCTCCAATACAGCAATATGTCTTAGTTTATTTCATTCTTTGGACAATACAATAATTAAATTTCAAACTGATTGATTACACCTACATGTGAGATAAATTTTTAGATGTCACATCATCATAGGACACAACAAATTTTCTTGCAGTTTGTAATGTAAATTGTTTGTTTGCCTCGCCTACATTTATTCTTGAAAGATTAAATATGCACTACCCAAAGCAATTAACAGATGTTTACTACGTAAATGAGTTAGATAGATAGTTACAGTGACACTTATTCATACATTTGTGTATCAATTACAATATCTGCAAGCAATTGTAAAGACAACTGAAAATATCTTAGCCTTTTTGTGCGGAAATACACTATCGTCGTTTACTATGTCGATCACAGTTCAAATTTATCGTCGTTTACTATATCGATCACAGTGAAATTTTGACTTTCTTTGTTATGTGTACTTTTTAATTTGAATTGCAATTAGAAACCGAGGAACAAAATAATCTGTTTGCACAAGTCGTTGTACAGCATTTAAGAGTTAACGTAAGGGCTATTTTGTGATTTTGCGATAATTTTTCAGGAAATTGGAATCATTTATGAAAACAGTAACAGTCTGTGTCACCGTTAATAAGATGAAAAAATAACCATTACGTTTCCTTACCACATAGTTTACAAAAGCCCAGTATTGTGTAAAAATTATTTGCTACTGTTGTTGGCTAGACAGTCTCTAAAGAGATTGTAGGTCGTCTTCATCACCAGTTTATATGCTTGTGGAGCATTAACCTGTATGTTCGTACGTAAAACCAGCACAACATATACGAAAGTGCTTAAAAGTGGGAACGAGGTTTCTCTTGAGTTGAGATGCATTCCTCAAGATGATATTCAAACAGAATGCGTTCCATCATATGATTAACAGCTTATTTGAAAAAAGTCACAAAATACATATTTAATGAGAACAAAAACTGGAAAATTTTTGGATACGATTCGACGATTTATTACTACTCTGTATCCTGGAATGTGGAAGCTTGTCCATTGAATGAATCATGAATTTGATGGATATGAATTAAACATCGTGGACAGAGGTGTGGAAAGTGGACGGGGTGAAATGGTTTGCTGATTGGACACATTTCAAGATAATATAAGATATATATGTATTATTCTAGAAAATATATCGACACGTACAATTTCAGAATTTGAAGTTGTTTTTAAATAGAAAGGGGTCTGCAACTTACAAAAGTTACTTGTCTTAAGGGCCAGGGTAACTAAGGAAGATAAGAATTGGTCGCTAACAAAGATAATAAAGAAGTTGCTGCGATTTTTAGTCCCAGAACTAGATTATTCGGAATCAATTATCAATCTTGAAATCATAAAATAAGGAAATGTAAGATTTAGAACTACTTGTTTCTCTTGTCTCTCATTTTGTTTCTTTTTATGCCTGTTACGGTCTCATCTATTTTATCCTGGTTATACTTAATTTCTATGAGGAAGGGTTACTGGCCATGTTCAACCCTTAGACATGAATTACCATAATTTTCTGTTAGGGTTTATTACCTAAAGAAAATATTCTTGTATTAATATAGAGTAGAGTGGTAGCGTTAAACCTAACCTCATTGGACATTGATCCCAACCAAAGGTTTCCCTAAAACATCTTCGGTTTCGAATCGGACAAATAACGACGTTATTGAATGTTATACTGTCGATTTGGAGATGCTGACTTGTACCCGTTTAGAAAATCGTCAACGAATTCTCGCGAGTGATACTTTCTATCCCTCGCATCTTTCACCGAGAATGACCACCTTGTGAAATGCGTACAGCTAAGTACGCTTGTACCAGTTGTGATACAGGTCCCAACATCTTCGTGGTAGATTCGTCATTGTTGAAGGAGCGCAGTGTGCGAACTGGAGAACCACTTTTGGACTATTTTGGAGAAATTACAAATTTTTAATTTTATCGTTCGAATTAAATTTACCTTTTAAATGTTGACTGATAATTTTGCATTCTAATCGCAGAAATAGTAAAGCAGCTATTATTTTAGAAGCCAAATCAACGAGAGACTCGTAAAAGGACATAATAAGAAACAAGTGAATTTCGAAACGTCTATCTCTCCCGTCACTTAACGACGTGAGAAAGTAAAAGATAAAACAAGAACCAGGCAACCTAAGAATGGATAAGCAACAGATTCATTAGGAAACTAATGCCGTCCAAACATGCTGTTTTTCGTCAGCCTGAAAATTCAAAGATTTCTCAAACAGAAATCGATTTAAGGTACAAACGATTAAATTATGACCTGACCTAGAAGAGCAAAAGAACGAGAAACAGGAAACTGGAGAGGAAGTATATATGTGAGGCCACGCGATGCATAATAGCAGGAGACTAAGAAAAAAAATGAATTAGACGATATGGAGAAGGAATATAACAAAAAATTTAAACCTGCTATGTTATATATGGTGAAGTATATAACTGCAAATAAGAGTTAGAAAAGTAATATCAGGAATAGAGAGAAAAGGCTTTAGTACTTTGACAAATGCAAAGTGAAAAGAATGATTTCCAATACAAGAGTATGTATTCCTAAGAAAAAATTGGAAGTTAGAAAAGTGCAAAATACATAAATTTAAGAAAGGAAAGCAATAAAGTAAACGGGGAAACATTTTGAAAGAGAATGGCAAGATTATACTATAAATAATAATCTATTTTGTCAGTGAACAGAAACAGGAGGAAAAATAGAGAGTATATAAAGAAAAAAACAAGAAAAAATATTTAAAAAAACCAACAAGGCCATTAAATGTAAAATAATTATCAAATTGAAATGACAGAAACGGTCGACGCTCCTATACGAGGAACGCCTTGAAAGTTGTTACAAAAACCAGGAAAGAAAAAAGTTTGTTGGAGGAAACTGCTTTATTGCTTTCCAAAATAACCGCCTTCAAGGTTTATACACTTTTGCATGCGTTCAAACCAATTCCCGAAACCTTCTTTTCCACTCTGAAGTTGTTATCTCGAAAACATAATCTTTGAAGGCTTTGATAGCTTCAACATTTCGAACATTATCGGAAAAAGCCGTTCACGCACTTTTTGTTTGACATTCGGGAACAGAAAGAAATCGTTAGGTGAGAAATCTGGAAGTACGGACTAGTTCAATGTCTTTCTCCTCTAAATAGTCAATTGTTTGACGTGCTGTGTAAGACCTGGCGTTGTTACGATGTACAATGACGTTTTCGATTGTTTTTCTCTGATTTCGTCAATGAGAATGACAATGACAAACAACATATTGTACACCATTAAACATCAACTGTTTTTCGATTCTCTAAATCTTATAATCTAAAGGAATGGCTGCGACATGTCCAGTACAACCGAAGAAACAGACGATCATTTTCTTGGAGGTGTTCCATGAACAACAAACTTTTGTCGGATTCAACTTATCTTGGGAAACCCAAACGGTGCATTGTTGGCTAGTTTCTGGTTCTTATGAATATGTCCAAGTTTGGTCATCTGCTACAATGTTGTATACGGATATTGCAGTTCCCCGATGGATTTTCTTTTGCATTTATTTATATCAATTAACAATGAATTCTTGGGCTTCGGTCAAATTATATGGAATCCATCGGAAACAGATCTATTTACAGCTAAATACACATGCAAAATCGAATGTATTGCAGTCTTCGATAAGCCCCAGAGTGTGTCTATCTCGTTGTAAGTCACGTGCCGATTTTCTTCATGGTGCGCACAGCATCGATGTTTTTTGGAATAACAACCGAGTTTGGTCGACTTTTACCCAATTCATCACGGACGGACGCACGACCAAGATGAAATTCTGCAAACTAATTGGAAACAGTATTTTCTGGTGGTGCTTCACTACTAAAAGTTGCACGAAATGATTCCATACGTTATTTTTAAATTAGGTCTTCACTAAAATCGTAAAAACATCCAACGAAAATTGCTTTTTAAACCTTCACTGTGAATAAAATCCTATGTCAATTACTAAGCTTCCACTATTTTCATAATAACAAATGGCAAATTTTACGAAAGTAACACACATCTCAATAGCTCCAATTAGTGGTCGTTCGTAAAATCATAAGAACTATAGAGTTAGTTGTTACTGATCTTAAGAGTTTTATTTGTATTGAAATCGTTAAAAGTGCAATGACCATATGAAATATCTGATAATTGCTTTGAGTTGTATAAATGTTTGAACTACAGCTCCCTACTTTATGCATTAAACACAAGAATTTTGAGAAGTAATTTATCGATAATAAATATCAATATCAACGAGTATTTGTTTCAAACAGTAAGTTGAGATTGTATATTTGTTTTATTTCGTATTATATATTATGATTTATTCGTGTTATGCAAAATAGGAGAAAACTGTTTGCTAATATGGTATTCCTACTATTTTATTAAAAAATATTCATTTAGTAACCCCAATCACAAGATGAAAGTCCAAACATTAATCCCGCAACACGAACAATAAGGAATTTGGATGCAATGTAGTTTACAGAGCAGCCCAATTGCTATTTCTGAGAGTTGCCTAACAAATGAACTTCAGTGTACGTCGTTCATTGGAAAATTATATGTAGATGTTCTACTTTTTTATTCATTTGATTATTCTTTTTCATTATTCAGTTAATTTTTGGACTTATGTACCACCGAATTTTGCGAAATACGCAAACAAACTATGCCATACTAAAAGTGTTTTGTTTTTTTTTTTACAATTTTTTCTATTTATTTGTGATGTTATGTAATTATTTCAAACTGAACTTAGCAATTTGGACTTATCATAAGCAATAAGTTCCGTAGTAGAATGACGCCGGCTGCAGTTCGATACAATACACCCGCCTACGTATCTTTTCCAGGCAAATGTTTCCACAAATGAAGTTTCGCGTTAGCGGACTGGACCTAAAGGCCAAATACATCTTGCTGTTGGATATCGTGGCGGCGGACGATTACCGCTACAAATTTCACAACAGGTGATCTCTAGCGTCCAACACACTCTTAGTAACCACGTTAAATGTCTTTTACAGGCGCATGTTTCCTGCCTACAAAGTACGTGTGTCGGGTTTAGACAAAAAGTCCAAATACATACTACTTATGGACATCGTCGCTGCAGACGACTGCAGATATAAATTCCATAACAGGTTAGAGACCATCCTCTCTCTGGTTATATTTCTCTCTATACATACATACAAGTGCATATTTTCATGTCTAGAAGGAAAAAACGATCTCGAAATAATGTCAGATACCTCAAAAGAAAAATGAAAGAAACGAAATGCATCTAATAAATCCTAATTATCAAAAAAAAAAGAAATAGAGATCGAGTTTTTGTTTCTTCTTTGTTCTTATTTATTAATTAGTTTCTTTTGGTGTCTTATGTTCGGGTATTTGTTTATTGTTGTCGGTCTGGGGCGCGGGATGGGGCGTAAGTTTTAAAGATTTCAATTCATATTTAGAAGCGCGACATGATAATTTCCGAATCAAGTGAAAGAAAAGCCAGAATTTCGAGCCTCTAGATCTTTGACAAAATCAAACAGATGCCCGAATTGATGTTATACCTATTAAGAATAAAATGAAAAAGAAAGGCACGAAGCATGCGTAAATGTGTGGTTTCTTTTGTTTTTTGACCAAATGCATCAAATTTATGTTACTAACATCCTCTGTATATAAATGTTGTGTGTAGATAAATCTCATATGCAGGACGATGCATCGTATTGACCCAGTACAAATGCATCACCTTGTATGTGCGAAAATTACTGAATTGATTTTTGTAATTAATCCGATGTTTTTAGAAATTTGCTTTTATTTCTTCCACATAAAGCGATACAATGTCTTCTTATAATTTTATTTTTAATCTGAATCAGTGGAATAAATATAAACATTTCACTTCTTCAAATGTAATTTGTAAACAGATAAGAGCCTAATGATTTGATACGAAGAAACTTATCGAATTTGTTCACAGTTTTAGCTTGTTTTGTCGTTTCGCGATAAACGCAACAAATTCTTTAACAAATTTAAGCGAAATAATTGGGTTTGCTTCGTAATTATCTTCCTTGTATTTTATGAGAAATTCAGCAATTTTATTCATTAATTTAGAATAAATGATAATTTATTGCATGCGCATGCTATTTTTCTAACAGTTGTGGAACTTCCTTCTTATTTATTGAAACTATTACTAATAATAAATATTTGTAGAGTGTTTCTACAATGTGGACGTATTTTAAGTTTGGAAATTTGAATCTTATAGATGTTGGAAAATTATTATTATTCATACTGTAAGGTGTAAATCGTTTGATTATAGATCCTTAGTACGAAAGCAGGTTCAAAGCACCCGCAAAAGTACTGAAATAAAATGGCTTCTACCACTGCCACACTAGGTTTTGGGACAACTAAATTGTCATCCTTACCACGTTAAATCACATAGATCATTATGTTGACAGTATCAACCATTCTCATTGTCACTGATTGAGAGATACTCCTAGAAAGGAGAGTGTCAGCCAAAGTTCACGCGTGATTTTTCCTCACATACAACAATTTACATAGTTGTCGAAATACGTAACCAGAAATATTAGAATTGATATAATATGGGTAGTAACTATTTTTCAAATTTCCGTTTTGAGGTCGTTACAATCAGACTCGTTACAGCCAAAAAGAGTTATTAGTAACATCCTCTTGAATGATAGGATGTGTAGAAAATTATGAAAATGATTTCATAAATATCAATTTCTAAACTTAAAATACGTTCATATCACCATCGGAACTTATTCTCTTCAACTTTTTCTTTTCCTTTATTGCAGTCGATGGATGGTCGCCGGTAAAGCAGATCCTGAAATGCCGAAGAGGATGTATATTCATCCGGACAGTCCTTCGACGGGGGAACAGTGGATGCAGAAAGTGGTCTCGTTTCACAAACTGAAGCTAACGAACAATATCTCGGATAAGCATGGCTTTGTGAGTACATTTTATTATTCTAATTATCATATCAATCGGATGCGCTCAATGCGAATAATGCGTTTTTTCGATTTAAATAGATTATTTTAAAATTGTGTTCGAACACAAAAAGATCAAAATCTGTTAGAGGAAGTATATCGAGAATTTCTGCCCAAATTGTTTGAACTGTGACTACATAACAATTCTCGGAGTCCTGAATTACTTATTTTATTCTTACGGATTTCTCGGATGCGGTTTATAGAAAGAAACATATATTGGGAAGTGTTGAGTTTTGGAATACTCAAAATTCCATATTCAGTGGTTTTTATTCGCTGTCGAAGTTAAATTTTAAAATGTTAGATTACAAACGTGATGTAAATTTCTGATTATAGTTAGAAACTAAGAGAATGCAACGTTGCATAGTTTGAAAAATATTTCTAAACTCAGAGGGCGTTCTGAAGGAATATAACTAGTATTAATGATTTGTTTCCTCAATTTATTGATTTTAAAATTAACACATTTATATATTTTGATCTAATTTAAATACTTATCTTTTAATAATCGTCTGTTACTAATTGGGTCCATTAAAACATCCAATTAATTTATATTAATTAATTACTAATTCGTAATGTTCTAAGAACGTTTTCATGTACACTACTGTGTTGAAGTTATGGTTTGCCATGAAAGCGGAAGAGCTTTTTAATATTTCACTAAATAAGTGTATATGAAACTGTTCTTGTAAGATTTTGAAATATTATCTGCTAATTTAAACATAGGTCGGGGCGAACGGGCACTTACCATGTTCGTAATTAGTTTGCGCCTTCGTTATAGCTTTAAATACCATGCCAGTCATACCCACGATAAGAAAGTTCTATCACTTGAAAATACTTATTCTTGTCATTTCTTGCCTTCCTTTCGTAAGAATGTATCCAATTTCATTGTATGCTCCATCCGATTTTAATTGTGGTAATATAAAGTAGACCTCACCGATGATATTTTAAAAACATAAAACTTTCGTAAATTGCATTAACCTAAATTTTTTAACGAAAGTTCATTCGGTGACCATCGCTCGAGATATCTTCGGACATAGAGCAGGGGTAGTTTTGGACAAATAAAAATTAGTGGAATGTACCCCACATTACTTAACATAAATTGAGCAATCTTCCTTTTGCAGTATAGTTTGCAGTTATATACGAAAAACCGATAGAATCAATATTTCTGAGGAAATTTTGAAAGCGACATTAAAGAAAACAAAATATCTGTAAGACCATAGACTTTGAAATTTAATATACATAAAACAATCGACAGTTTATCGTAGATTAAAAAGAAACCAAAAACAAAATTATGATTCTGGCGATAATAATACTTCAAAATATGGATCCAGACAAATGTTCATTGCAAATGAAAAATACAAATGGCTCAATATTTGATGGAGATCTCGAACATGTATTTTAGCTTAACATACAAAAGTATCCTTAGTTTACTCTCAGATTACGTACGGAGATTGAAAGAAACTTATCCACCATCACGGGCAGGACTAGATATGAAAGGTTCGTTCAAACAGCACAAAACCAGCTTTTGGATCGTCGGCTATATAGGCAATGTAAATTTGACGTTCCCTATTTGCTCTTGCCATGTACTCGACGATTCACAAACTGATTTTGTTGTTGAACCTTGAAATTCACGAAAAGGCATAGATAGTTGTCCTGCTGTAAGCCGGAAAATATAAGTTCAGCTAAACAGGTTTTCCAATAACTTTAGGAACGTTCTCAATAAATATAAATTTAAGTTCTGACGGTTCAAAATCAGGATGGATATTTTCTTGAAAATTTTGTGAGAAATATATAAACAGTAGGAAGAGAAATCCATTTAGACAGTATATTCTACTGATTACTGCGGATTAGTATTATTGTCGTCTCCACCGTTGTAAGATCGTGTTTAACGATTTCATAAGAAGCAAATCCGAGAAAAACAATTATAATTAACAATGTCCCCGACTATCGTCAGACCCTTACTGTCAATCATTTACTCCTTCAAACAATATCACAGCTTTTACTAATGTGGGCTGTGGTTATTCAATTCACCGATCTTCACTGCAGATTTTGGAGAACTGAGAACAGAGCCTTATTGAGTCTGAAGGTGATAATTTATCTTTTCTGCAAAATATTGTAGAGAATATTTTGAAGAAGCATATATTACCTAAAAATGAGAAAATGTGTAGGCGAAGGTGGAGTAAGTTGGCGACCTTAAGAAAAAGGACAAATAGAATGTAAACTTCTGCATATTAAACAGTACAAAAATATGCAATGTATAATATGATCCTAATCGGTTAGACACCTATAATATTATTGTCATAAAACCAAACATTTTATAAAGAAAAATAAATAAAGAACACACTGCATTTTCGTCATCTTACCCCACGGTTGGGTAAGATGGCTAACCCGATGGGGTAAGACGACTAATCAGTCAAGGTGTGCACAAATCACAAATAAACTGCCCTATACCTCCATACGATGAGCAGTTTTCATGCCATCATAAGTTGCACTGGTCACAAAGGATAGGCGTCGAAGTTATAATGCGACATTTTACCTTCTTTCTGGTGCTTGAGCTTGACCGGTCATATTTTGGAAGGGGTCTTATTTCCCATGGTGACTTTGTTTCTGGCGTTTACATTCCTACATCGCGATAGGCCAGGTGTAGGATTTTCTGGATCAATGGTTTCGATCTCTTCGTTACTGAAATTATTTTTCAAATACGTCAATGGTTCCACGTCAGAAGAATCCCAATCGCTATCTTCCAAATTATGAGTTTCGGTAGTCTTTGTTAAGGACGCGGACGAATGCGTCAACTTGCCCCGGGCGGCACACTGAACAATGTTTTCATATTTGTGATTCACGGAACAGATAATTCACTTTAATTTTGGCGAAATACGATATAACAAGCTTAGCACTAATGGATACTACAACCCAAGATTTCCTCTTATCTTAAAATAGTGAAAAAATCCTTAGTTGGTACCAGCCGAAAATAATAACACTAACGGTAGAATTTGACAAACAGCCATAACACCCTTAACTCATTCTTCAGGGGCACCTAATTTCTGCTAGTTACACTTAAGCAACTACAGAATGCCAACGTAAATATCACCGATCATATATTTGTTTTACATTTTGCCCAAACGATCGTTCGTTGTCTTATCCACCTCACTATCTTACCGCACCTTCCCCTACTACAAATATTAGATCTCTCCCAAAAATTGCTAGAAAAGTAAAAAAAAAAATAATTCAGGAAAAAAAAATAATTCAGGAAAAGCTTGCTCTCATCTCTATTCCGATAGCGTCGGAAGTGAAGCAATCGAAGGAAAGGAAAGAAAACGATGCTTGTTACAAAAAACTACAGAAAAATATCTCAAAAGCAGTAAAAGGAGCGTTACTAAAAATAAAACTGATTTGATAAAGAAAATAATAATAATAATAATAATAATAATAATAATAATAATAATAATACAAATATAAATTAGAAACTGCAACGGATTCTGAGGGTGCACTGAAAGTCGATACAGTAGATTCTGATTAAGATGTGGATGTAGAAGATGGCGGAAATGAATGTTGTAATAAAATTTCCACCAAAATAATGTGAAGTATTATGTTGGGCAAATACCTTCTAAATTTCCTAAAGAACATGACGTTACTTTGTTGCAGAATCATAACGGTAAGTTTATTTTTCCTGGTGTGTTAAGGCTAATTTACACGGTGAAAAAAATGTATAATATATTAGATGTGCAACTTATTGTACTGTGTAAAACTAACTCTTATTCAGGAAATTATGTGTCATAGAACAGGTTTAATTTTTCATATAAAGTTTTTGAGGGAATGCTTGTCTTACAACTGTAATATGTAAATGCTGATCTTGATTTACGTTCAGATGCATACAATTTTCTTTCCTCTATGTTTACAACGTGTTCACAACGTAACGTATGTGCAATACCGTTTTGTTTAATTAATTTAATTAGCACTAGACTCCTTGCAGTAAAGAAGGAAACTCATTTTATTATACAATAATTTAATAAATAAAATATTTAAATACGTATGATTAGCATTAATACATAGTCTTTTACCATTACTTCTATTCACGGCGTTTAAATGCAAAATACATACACAAAAAATAAACTCCAAAACTCAACTGACAAAACATGGGGGTGCAGTTACTACGCAATTTACAAACTGCTTGTTGGTAGAATCGGTAATCCCTTAAACTTGTATCAAGAAATTCAATCGTGTAAAAATTCACTGTGATAACAAATTCGCCAATTCCTTTGACAAGAAATTGAACCAATTTCTTCTACAATTTATATGACCGTGTAAATTCAGCTTTCGATATAGAAACTGTTAGAGTCGGAAATTATTATAAAACTCTCACAACCAACAACATCAACTCGTACTTCCTGATGCAAATATTTTGTTAAATAATTTAATAATTTAATAAAATCATGACTTATGTTTTGTCTTTGTATCCACCGCCAACTAAATTTTATATTACAATTTGATTAAACTGTACTAAGGATGTAGGTCGTCAGTATCTGAGAAAACATTTTTTCCTTCGAAACTATGCGAAATACGGAGTCAAAAAATAAAGATGATGTGTAAACCTTCCCGTTAGAAAAAGGTTTAGAACCGTATTACCACCGCTAAGACTTTGTTTTTTAATGGGGGTGGTGAAGGTGGTTTTAACCCTCCTACAATTTCCTTTCCCATTTCTGAACAGCGTACAAAAATGTGATTTTTGAAGTAAACTGTGATCTCTTCTTACGGACAAACGATACATTTTGGTATAGGTATAAATTGGGTCCAATCGACTTATTTTGACCTCTACAGTACGTGGTAGCTCTATGTCCCACCAATTTTGGAACACGCTGTATACACACTCCCCTTACACTGACCTCTCATACTATGTAAATTTTCTCTTATATTTCGAAATTTTAATTAGCATCAATAACTTTGTTCTTTTCTCTCACATTTTAATACTTCTTTCTGTCTCCCCTGTCCTGTATGTAACTGATATTTTAGTTCTTTACAAGAAAAACTCAATTTTGTCCTTTGTGGAGAACGCTTGAGTGTTTCACTTGCCCTTAAGGCAAGCTAATTCTTTATTTTATTAATAAAAGGGTTCTTTTTAAATTCGTATTTTGACACTGCAAACTAATTAAGCGAATACAATGCAGATATTTGGACGATTATCTCGTTTCTTCTGTTCCTGCTCTATTCAACTGTAGAAATTCATCCAATAAAATAAAAGAAATCGAAACAAAACTAAAGCAAACGTGCTTGTGGTTACCCACTAACAAAAATTTCCCCCAAAATGATGATTGTTTATTATTTCTAAGTTTAGGAACCTCATTAACCGATAGCTAAATACACCCTGTTCTAGATTTAAGAACGACTTCCCATTAATATGAGAATCAATTCGACATCCAACATCTTCCAATCCATTACCATCCGGGGGCAGAATCGTTCCATTATCGAACATCTTCGTCGAAAGGCGTACAAAATGACTCCGTGTTAAATTGAAAACACTTCGCCACCCTGCTACCGTGATACCTTCGTCGGCCGCTATCTCCCTCTCCGCCGATTTCACCTACACAAAAAGCGTCATAGGGTGACATCAGAATACGGTAGCTGGGTCTCGATAGCCGGGCAAGTAATTAAGATATCTCGGACAACGATTTTCACTTAAGAAATGAGTTCGGGAGCCGCTTCGAAGTGTCACTTTAACAATTGGAAAGAACTATGGTTCAGGGAAGGGCCGCTTCGCGTCGGGTATAAAGTATGCGCTGTAGATAAAGAAATTATCTCGGTCGTTATAGAAGAGAGTAAGGTCTAACTGTACGCTTCTCCAGATTACAATACCTACCGGCGCGTTTTAGAGGTACGATTTAAGCTATACTTTGGAAGATACGAGAGCATGATTGGATGTTCTCTGAACAAAACGCGTTTGACGCGTAACTAGAACTCGCGTATCCTTGAGTAAGATTGTAATATTTTCCTTTCTGACGTGCAAAACCGAAAAATATGGAACTTCTATTTGATTTTAAATTTGTGCTGAAATGAAAAACTGTAAACTTTCTACCTTGTCTAAAGTTTATACCCCATACATCATCCGTGGATACCTATGAAAATAGGGAAACATTAACCCTCTACGTCGCGGTACTATTTTTGCTGAAATGTGAATAATTTTCATGTATAGTTAACTATATATGGAACTGTTAAGTATATTTCTTCTTTCATTAAAAAAATCCCATATTTCAAACAACGAGCCTTAAGTGTCTCTGTTAGATAGCTGTTGTCACAATCGTTATTTCCATTCGTTATCACCATTTACTATATCAAAGAACCTGACACCGCTAAATGTGGCTGTGCAAGAGGAGGCAGCTACGCAAGCAATCTCCATCTACAGAAGGGAAAAACTTAAGGCAGGTAATCATACTGGTCATCTTACGATCCTGAAGGAAATTGAAGACATACTTAGTATGTCTCAAGCAAGCGACCACATGGATCCCATGTATTGCTTCGATAGGAAGTACGGGGTCGTCTTCCCGACAAGGGACGAGTGGTGCGCAAACCCAAGATGGTTACGGGATGGATCGCAAAAGTGGTACACAGATGGATCCAAAACGCTCCAAAGAGTGGGGGCAGGAATAGTGGAGCCTAGAACGCACAGGTCAATAACTTTGAGCAAGGACCCCACAATTTTCCAAGCGGAACTATACGCAATCTTGGAAACTGTAGGAATCATATCCGAAAGGGAACACATGGCAATACGAATCAAAATATTGTCGGACAGCCAATCAGTTCTTAAGGCCCTAAGCAGTTGTACAATTAAGTCCAAAATATTATTGGAATGTCACAACATGCTTAACGACCTGGCGACTCAGAACCAGATCACTCTGGTCTGGGTACCAGGACATGAAGGGCACGGAGGAAATGAGATGGCAGACATCTACGCAAAAAAGGGGCTGAGAGAAACTTTACTGGACCTACCCCATCTTTTGGGTTTAACAAAGGTCTCCTTAAAGGGGAGATAAAGAAATGGGTAGCATCCATCACAACAAAACACTGGAATGACACCAGTGGGCTGGAACATTCCAAAAAGTTTCTGAGCTTCGATGATAGGAGGGCGGACCTCGCCCTAAAACTGGACAGGAGAAGCTTAAAGACACTGACGGGGGCACTCACAGGCCACTATACCTGCAACAAGCACTTACACAAAATGGGCTTATCCAACACGGACACTTGCAGATTCTGCGGTGAAGAAGAGGAGTCAATGGTACACTTGATCACTAATTGTGGGGCACTGGGCCACAGGAGATACAGAATACTACATACATATACGCTGAGTGAAGAGGACCTATTAACACTCCCATTGAAGGAGCTGCTCCTGTTCCTAGACGTATTAAACAAATAAAAACAAGGGGAAGCGCAATAGATCAACGTGGTCACAGTGCAAAGGGCCATTTTGGGCCAGACCCCACCTCATAACATTACATTACATTACTATATCAAACAGAAACATTAAAACTAGCAACAAAAATAAATATTCTATTTAGTAATATAGAGAGTGTTCTTTAAGCCCGATAGGCGAAAGGGTTAACTGTTACACTGCACTCACTTTTTGACGTTTACGATCAGTATACTCTGGCAAATCATCATGTATAGATTGACGCTTGAAGAACGCTACCAAATTATACAGATTTATTTTGAAAATCGGTCATCAATTCGCCCAACTTATAGACGGCGCACATAATCGTCCATCTGAGCAAGCCATCTGTGGATAGACTTCATACCACATACTCTCTAAATGATGCAATAACATCAACACATCGAAGGAATGTGCGTACTGAAGAGAATATCGCCGTTGTAAACGAAAGTGTAGAAGAAGATCCCAATTTATCGATTCGTCGTCGGTCGCAAGAATTGGGGTTCTCTCCGTCCACTACGTGGAAAATTTTGCGCAGAGAGCTTGGCCTACACCTGTATAAGATCCAGCTGGTGCAGTAATTAAAGCCACGAGACCATCATATGCGTCGTTCTTTCGCCGATTGGACTCTGGAGCAGTGGGAAACTGATCCAATGTTTTATCACAAAATTGTGTTTAGCGATGAGGCTCATTTTTGGCTTAACGGGTTTGTTAATAAACCAAATTGCCGCATATGGAGTGAAACCAATCCACAACAGACCCTACAGACCCCATTATATCCAAAAAATGCACCGTTTGGTGCGGTTTACACGCAGGTGGCATCATTGGACCTTATCTCTTCAAAAATGAAGCCGGAGCTCGCGTTACGGTCAAGGGCCACCATTACCGCACCATGATCAAAGATTTTTGTTTGAAAATATAGATGATATTGATCCGGGTGAGATATGGCTTCAACAGGATGGCGCCGCGTGCCATACGGCGACCGCAACCATCGACTTATTGAAATCAAAATTTGGCGATAAGTTGATTTCGAGAAATGGACCTGATAATTGACCTCCAAGGTCGTGCGATTTGACACCTCTCGATTATTCCCCGTGGGGCCACGTGAAGTCACTGGTTTATGGGAATAAACCAGCAACAATTGACGCCTTGGAGGCCAACATTGTTTGTGTTATTCGTGGCATACGGCCAACAATGCTCAAAAAAGTGGCCCAAAATTGGACGTCCAAAAGGCGTTTCGTCAAGAACAGCCGCGGTAGCCATATGGCCGAAACCAATTTCGAATTTTAATGCCATATATGATTGAAAAATTCGGATCAAAATTTTTTTGTGTTAAGTTCTATCGGCCCTAAAAAATACCCATTATAAATAAATAATAAATGAACTAATGTCGAGTAATATCTATTTCTGGTAGAAATCGGCGAAACATTCCAAATATAAACACATGTCACCACATCAAACGGCAACAAATTTGTGTTCTCTTAAGTTTATCCTTTGTACTGCAATAAGTACACCGACGTGATATTGCTTTTACTGGAAGGTGATAACCAATATTTGCTAACCACCTGCTATTTTCAATTGAAACTCTTGTGCCACCAATTTTTGTAAGTTCTCTAGTAGCTGATAATGGAAGCCCTTTTCTCTTTCTCGGGTTATAATCGGTGACCATTTGGTCTGCCAGGATGCTTCTAAATTTCAATTGTGAGAAAAGCATCCGTTAATTCTTTACTGACTCGTTCTACCGAAGACAGGAATTTACAATTGCACAGTCAACTAAATAATAAAATATTTTTATCCATTATCTATTTGATTTCCGCGCAATGGAATACGTTGAAAGTAATTGGTCAAATTTTTATACACCACTTACATAACGATTATAGTTAGCAATGGCTACCGGATATATTCCTTCTTTATGGACACCAACATCGTTAATACTTTTTACAGTTGTTGTAGTATTTGGCTGATGCATGGACGTTCCAACGTTGACAGATTTTTACCTCTATCCTTCCACTTTATTACTAAGATAACATTACTTTGTGCAAAACAGTATTTCCGATTTACACGAAAAGTTCCACATGCATACAAGGTTTTTTGCAGTAATAAAGTATGAAGTAATGGAAAAATCGAAGAAAAGTTGTCAAAGTATTTGCGGTAACTCTTATTTCAAAAGGGCTGAGGAAGTTGAAGAACGATCCTTTCACCTAAAGCGTTTTTGGTGGTTTCTTCTTTGCCTTTATAAATTTGAAATGATATCATATACACTAAGGAGGAACAAGCTAGAACCCAAACTTTAAAATCTCTCTTAGTAGGTTTCATCGGCATAAAATGCTTCCTTGAACATCGGCCTGTAAACCCAATCGTACTCTCACCTACAGAAACTTGCTTGGAAAGAATATATGATTCCTTAAATTTCTTGTTCAGACTTTCAATAAGCGGTCTAAGCTTGTAAAGTTTATCGAAGTCAATTTCCCCTCTTTTGGACATGTTAGCATTATCATTCAAATGAATGTGACGCAGAACCAGAAACCAGAAACCTCTTCTTAGTCATTACCTAAGCAATCCTATCTACGCGAAAGTTTCTATAAGTAGATCAATATTGTTTCTGGCTTGGTACATTGTGAAATCCCATTATTATGAGAACACATAAAACTCTATTCAGTTCTCCTAAAGTTATGTCCAAAGATTGTCCATTTTGTCGAGCGTATAGATTCGACTGTTCTACCATAAGTTCCAAAATATCAAGATCAAATGTTCTTTCAAAAATCTCATAAGATATAGCTCTTTCAAAGTTAGAGGTAGAACCTGGATTTTCGCAAAATTTGTATTCCCAAAAATGTTTTTGGAGCTGAACCGTCTTTGGAAAGATCAAAGTTTTGGGTTTCTGCATTTACCGTCTCAGAATCTGAATCCTGATTATCACTTACATGAGTTTCTGCCCCTACTAGAATTCTTTCTTCCTCTGCATCAACGTAAGTTGGGTCGATGATCGAATCATCGGAAGAGAAATCATCAACATTCCTATCACTTTCAGGAAATTGTTTTTCTTACAGTGCTTTTCAGGTTTTGTTCGTAAATGCCGACAAGGATTCTGATCAAAGGTTGTAGGTGTAGAAAGTAGATTTTCTTTTTCATTCGGTTTAAAAGTAACTAACTCTAATTGTATATTTGTTGAAGCCAATATGAAGAGCTGCATTTTCAACATCGCTATCACCTCCTATATCTGATCATCTGTAATACCTCAACACTTCAACTTTTTCAAATCCACATTTTCAATTAATATCCTGTGGGGCAAAATAATTTAAAATTGGCTATGAGAATTCAAGAACGCATTGTGAGGAATATAAAGATCTATATTGATATTGCTTATTACTACTTATGAGCCATTTTTGACAAAACATGTCTGTATCTTCTTAGCCGATTTACAAAGAGACTAAATTGAAACAAATTATAATACTTTGATCATTACTGTCCCAGAAATGTATCACATTCTATGAAAATTTACTTATAAAGTTGAAAATGAAAATAAAATTTACAAAACTACTTCAAGGTTATGTTGATAAAATTTCGAAATCATAGTAAATGTGTAAAAATAGCACTTTAATTCAACTAATTTAATCTATATTCGAAATAATACACATATCTGCATTGAAATTCATACCTGTTAGCTGTATTTTATATTCACATACAAATAAATCTTAGTAAAAGATCTATACTTGTGCAGCTAAGATCGTAATTTCTTAAATTAATCGGCACGCATGTCAAAAGAAGCGCTTATTTACCTAAGGTGGCCGGAATTTTGCTTATGAACTCTTTTAGAGGACCATACACGTAGTATCCGGTTGAATTTGTATGTATACTACGGAAATACTGCTAAAATAATTGGTGGTCCATGTAACAATCTGTATTACATCAAGGGTTAAAGTTCGATTGTCACTAGAACCCGGATTATGCCTCAAAAGATAAAATTTCAAAACTCACTCTATGTAGTAGCTAATTTATCATTTTTCACGATTTTCAGGTAAATTTTGAATACGACGCAATATATCACCTCGCACAAAATAGATATTTTACATCAAGACTCAACTTCATTTATCTCTTAACTTAACCGAACGTAAACATAAATGCCCAAAACGAAACGAAAGAAAAAACCGTAGACAGCATAGCATGACGTGGAACCATTTAGAAAACACCTACGAGACATTAGTGGCCATTTGCTCGTTGTATTAACACTCCGAAATTACCTTCGTAATCCGACGAATTTCGGCCTTACGACGTCGTCACGTTACGGTCGAATTTCCCTAAACCGAACGTCATTTACCACCCGAAAAGGGCGCTAGAACTTTATGAAAATGTACACGAAAGCCTGACGGTACTAACCTCTCGTCTACGTTCACTTTTTACAAGTTTCGTTCGATTTTTTGTTCGTTCTCGCCTGTATCCCTTCTTCCTTGTATTTTACTTTTTTCTCCTTATTTTTCAAAGGGGGATATATTTGATTAACATGCAATGGCAGTCGGAATGCGCTCCCCTTCACATCTAAATAGATATAGGAATGTGCGGACGTCGAAATTTATGGATGACAATGAAGAACTAAAATAAACAGAAGCAAGTTCTTCTTTTTCATGGTACGTCGCCGTGACTCGTGCCTTGTGTTCGAAATCATTTTCATTTTCATTAATTTCCAATTGTACTTGTATATCCGAGCCGGTTGGTAATAACGTGGTTTTAGGTGTTGGTTCGAAGTGTGGGTCGAATGGACGCGAGTCGGTAGCACTGACACGTCAATATCTTTCCATTTGTTTAATGTATCGAACATACAGAGGTGGACTTCAATTTAGAATATTAGAAGATCCAATGGCTACTTTCGTTTCAATAATCTAAGATGTTATAAGTTAAATATTTTTCTGAACTTTCGGCGAAAATTTAAAATAATGCTAGGTATTCACAATTTATACTAATACTATGCTGCACTTTTTATAATTTCATTTATTTTTATTTTAATGAAACAATCTCTCATAAATTGAGTCTTGCCCTTACCATATCGATTTTAGAAAAACATAAATCCATAACTCGATCCCCAAATATTCTTCCCTTGTGGAGAACACACTCCAATGGAGATCTTCATTTGGGGTTTCTCGAAATGGGTGTGGTAAGGATAAAACGTCACTTTCTTTAATTCTTAAGTACAGGCATCGTTTTCATAGTGACCATCATATTCGGGATTTTATCACTGCCATCTTAAATTAGAAAAATATTATTCCTTTCCCAGGAATTAAATTTCCCTATATCTACTAGAAAGATTATCCCGCTAGTCGTATCCTAATCTTAACCCTTATACTCCCTTCGGGAATCGGGTATGTTGGAGGTGAGTTTCTAACTCGAAGTTCTGTTCCATGCCTCTCTTCCAGCTTATGTTTCTTCCTTCGACCGCTTCAAGCACTTTCTCCGTCCAGCATTTTCTAGGCCATCTCCTCTTTATTCGTTTGGCTTCAAACAGTCTTCTCATCATCACATCTCTTACCATTGTCATTACGTGCCCCAATCACCTCAGCTAAGCTTTTTCTATTCTCTCTTATATGAGCCCTATTTCCTAGTTTCCTGTGATTGTACTATTGCTCACTTTATGCATTTTCATTTTGTCATCTATACCTTTTAGAAACCTCATTTCCGTACTTTGTATTTTTTGTTTCTGTTTCTTTGTTGTTAACCAAATTTCCGAACCACAAGTGAGTATTAAGGCCGCTATCCTTGTTAAAATCTCAGCTTTGGTTCCTTGGATTGGTCGTTTCTTATTTAGGAAAGTGTTATTGTTGCTAGAGAATAGTCTTCTTGCTTCTTCGGTTCTTCTATTTCTCCATTAAAAGGACATTCATTAATGAATCTTTTTGGATTAAATATTGTATAATATACTCAAAATCAATGCGCTTCATGGTTCACATCTGAATTCGTTAAAATTGGGTTCATCATGCATCTCTATTCGTACCACATTATCTTCGACATCACAACCAATGGCGATTGTTTATATAGGTCAATGAGTCACTGACTTCCTTTAAATATGAATCTACAGGAAAGCCGCCACCAACCACAACTTATGGAACAGTTCCCCAATACATTAATCGGCCACTTGACATTAAAATTTCGAACTAGAAAAGTTCAGTGTTTTGCAGTTCTCATCCAGATCATCAGCATCTGGACTATATTTAACGCGACAATTCGTAAACCTATCATGCAACATATTCGTTAATAACCTAAAGTAGTAAACTTCGAACACAAATTCAATCATAATACCGCGCTAATTCTTTCCGATCCGAGCTTACTAAAAGTCTGATCTCAAATTGCTTCAGAATATTAGCCAAATCCTCCTTTTTCCATATTGCATTTTAAATAAATTGTACACTTATACAATGATGTATAGAATTTTCAAAATTCAGTTCCTTGGAGATACAGATTGATTGAGAAGATATCGGAATGAAGCAAAAACTACATGTCATTCGAGTAGTTTGAAAAAATTGCACACTTTATCTTTGGTATTTTAAACATTCCAAAATTTGTTCCTTTTGGATCTACAACAGCTCACATACTTTAGCGTTGACGGTTTAAAATGCAAGAGCGCAGTTCTTCAGAAATCCCTAGACGATGCATCAGCAAAGACTATGAAAGAAATTTCAGTTGAATTGAATTGAACCACAGGTAGTCTTCTCAAGCACATTTTATACGACAACGTTGTCATGAAAAAAATTACAGATATCAACTGAAAGCCACTATGCCAAGGGAATTTGTAATTTTATTTAAATCAATATGTATGCCCGGCCAAAAATACTTGAAGAGCATTAAACATTTGTTACAATGACATTTTTTCCTCAATTCTTTATTTTACTAGCAATTGCATGTGGACTTAATGGTGTTACCATTATACCTTATATACATATTTTGTATATCATCGATGGGCACCATTTTTTTCTTATAATAATCCAATTGTTGTTGGACAGTATTTTGTTACTGGTAAGCTGTTCCTCAACCAATTTTTTCACGACAAAGCACATCCATCTGGTAACCAAGAAAGTACCTGGAATTTTATTTAATATTGATTGGTATGGATTTTCGTAAAGCCTTCGCCTCTGCTTCCGTAATAGTGTGCCTTCATTAGATTCATGCAAATTACCGCCAATGGTTCAATTCCTGTTTCTTAAAATAATTTAAAATGGCAACGAACAAAACTTTAATTCGGAGTTGTTTACTGTATAAGTAAAGACTCGGCACTAACACAGCTGAGGTGGCACGAAGAACATGTACCACATTCGGAAATGATGCTGTAAGTGATCAAACAGCGGTGAACTGGTTCAAAATGTTTTCTTCTGGAGATTTCAACTCGATCGAGGAGGCATCGTCTGGAAGACCGAAGATTATTAACAACACGATCCTTAGAGGCACTGTGGAGGCAAAGCCCAATACAAGGTGCTTAGAAGTTCAGCAGAAAAGTTCAATATTAGCGATGCTGTTTGCACCATTCCCGCCTAGAAAAAACGTGGAAGTTAAGCCAATGGATTCTACATGAATTGTTAAATGATAACAATTCAAGCAGTCTTGCAATTTCTTCGGCAAATTTTTCACGCATTGAAAAAGAACTTTTTGTTGAACGGTTGTTAATTTGTAATGAGAAATGGATACTGTAGTCTAATTGTAAACGTTCCTATCATTGGTTGTCACCAATTGATCTACAATCACACACGCCAAAGGCTTCTTTGCACCCAAAAAGAATTTTATTGTGTATTTGATGGACAGTGGTCAGGATTGTGGAGAAGCGATATCCATCTGTCGAAAAAGGTGTTCATCCTACACGATTGTGTTGGACCTCATACCGCAAGGGTGACGCGGGAAAATGTTTCTGAATTTGACTGGGACGCGTTACCACACCCTCCTTATTCTCGGAACATTTCGTCTAATAATTACCACTTTTCTTTGTCTCTTAACAATGGTATGAGGCATAAGAAGTTCAATATTCAAGATGACGTAATAAATGCAGTTCGCCTATTTTTTGATTCAAAATTCGTAGATTTCTATAATGCCGACATACAAAAATTTGTGTCGCGTTGGAAAAATGTTATTGAGTGGATGGTAATTACTTTAGTGTTTAATCATAATGCATATCTGGTTTGTAATAAATTTCTAGATTTTTCCATCAAAAACTGCACAAACTTGTTGCCTGATAGTAGCACAGAACAAAAAGCTTGTTTGGTTGAACACTTTGATGGTATCAATTTTGTTTCTTTTCTGTGGGTACCTACGTAAACTCTGGTCTTAAATCAAAATTGTAAATATCATTTGAATGGCGAAGGTGAAAAGCACCAAAATATTTCATACGTAGAGGATTGAAGGACTACATCAATAATGTTAAATGTTGAACTAAGTATTCAGAAAGATTTGGAAATATCATCATCAAGTGATCGTGTTACGTGTGGACATACTGTATAAGAAAACACTTTCAGCTACTTACGAACAATGATAGTAAAAAAGAAGTAATATGTGGAAGTCAAATCTTTAAGTGTTAAAATGTTAAAACGCCACATTCTTTATCAAGCTTATTAACTTAGATTATAGTTATACGATTTACATTTCTTATTATTTATCCCACATTGCGTAGAATGGTGCGTGTCAGCAATGGAACAAAAACCTCAGAAATGAATATCGCATTTTTAGTATTCAAAGCCGGCCCTGCCGTTTAGAAGCGAGCATTTCTTTGTCCGCCTATATTCGTGACAATTAATACCTCTTTTAATATTCTACTAATGATCCAGAAACTCATTTTTTTCGGTTGTACGGTTATTGTCAACGTCATTAGTCGTCGTATAGGTACTTACCTATGGACATACACAGGTACGCTTGTACTCTAATGTATTTGAATAGTTGTTAGCGTCATAATTTTACATGGCTATCTTGATGAACATTCACTTTTCCAATAATGTACATACACATACATACATATGTCGAGATATACCTGCATTTATCGATGATAGGTTGAAGGGAACAGGCATTTTATTGATCTACCGTGTACCTATGCGCTGCAATAAAGAAATGTTTTTGCTTCGATATTTTATTATTTACGTAGAAACGTTAAATTATTGTCATTTGGAAACAGTTTCCATGACAGGAAATGGTTACCGTTCTGAACCTTTACAATATTCAATATTTATTGAATATATTTATGAGCTATCGTCCTCAAGGTTTCCAATTTAAAATCTGTATGGTTGGGCGATGTAAATTGTTAACGCTATTTTTGATATACATATGTATACTCGTCGGAATTTTTGGTGAATTTCCATTTTCTGAAAAATCGTATGTTTCTAATGCTTTGGTATAAATAGAGTAGCTATAAATAGGTCAACATCTACTTCTTTATTCAATTTACGTAAAATATTGATACCTACGGAGGCTATTTTTTTGTCAAACTCCGCTAAGCTGAAAAAAATACAAACACAAGATAACAGTTTTGTTAGTATATACAAGGATAAGAATAACGAGACTGTATAATATATAAAGTAAATAAAACTACCCTCACTACACCTTTCTGAATACTCCAGATACGTATTTCAGCAACTAAGTTGCCATGGAAAACTGGGGAATTCAGTATCACTAGCGCATCGTGCTAATAAACATAGCTCTCTCCCTAGACGTTCAAGGGTGTTACAGTACGTCGCTGCAGTAATTGTTGTTCCAGTGTTCAAGAATTCCACTAGCAAAAATCGTCTACACTCCCAAAACACAGTAGCCATAAACTTTCTGATGTCGGAAACTCATGCCATTTCTCAATCTTAATCTGATCGGTAGATTATTTCCAAACTCCATCCGATGAAATTCGTCTTTTATTTTGGCATTTGAAGATTAAAACTGTTCAAACAATAATCATTCGTGCTACAACGTCGTTGTTGGTCACGACAAAGAGCCTTCTACCGATTTAATTAATCGATACCATCTCTAGCAATTGTCGACAGATCGGTTACGAAAAGTCTTAAGCTTGCTTAACCCTAACTGTACTAGCAACTTATTGGACGATTTCTTATACGATGTTTCGTCTTGAGCAGTAGTACTGGCTGTACACGTTAGGACTTAAGTAGGATGAAAAGATTATTGGGGATTGCGGCCAAGGATGAGATAAAATAAAAGACTCTCTTTTGGTAACTCTAAGCTTTCGAATTAGTTTAATTCTTCATCGAAGAGTTCTCCCTAAAGACAATAACGATCATCAGCAACAGTAGCACCGATCACAGAAAATGACTTACATGAGAGCTGAGAAAACAGCTTGTCAGCAATTGAGCAGAATGATGTCAAGATCACACTACATCGGAATATATTGAACAATTTCACACTATTACCTCATAGTCCTACAGGTTGCTTCTTTTGGGAGACACTGTATGCTCCTACATTGCTTCAGTTACTTTGGTAACTTCAGGATTTCCAACTTGGGAGGTTCCTATTGACTTCCCGCTCTAACCTCATTAAAGCACATGTTCCTCGGCGACCACATGGTCAACATGTCTTAAATCTCGGTTAAATGTAGAAGTCAACTTAGTGGTTCTCGAGTAGTATGTGTGATGAACAAGTTTTCCAATTTAATTTTATCTAATAAATAATATCTATAATCTAATTTTATCTATTAAAAATATTTTTTTAATTTAAATTTTAACTTATTTAAAATTTTTCAATATATTACGATGTTGTCTAATCTTGACATCATTCTATTAAATTACTGGCAAGCTGTTTTCTCAGCTTTTATGTGAGTCATTTTCTGTGATTGGTGCTGCTGTTGCTGATGATTGTTATTGTGTTTAGGGAGAACTGTCCGATGAAGAATTAAACCAATTCGAAAGCTTAGAGTCACCGAAAGAGAGTCTTTTATTTTTATCTCATCCTTGGCTGCAATACCTAATAATCTTTCCATATTACTTAAGCTTCGTCTGATCGTCCAACAGATTAGATTTGCAATTCATTTATTTGTGATCCATTTTTTTTGCATTTGTTGGCTGCATTTTTAAATTCCTAATAAAATGTTCCTTTTCTTCCTTGTTACTGGTCTTTTGCTTAACATAGTTAACTTATGTTCCAATTGAAATCAACATGTACTAAAGCTCGGGTTCAAACAAGCAGTTACTCATCACAATGGTTGCTGAAGCATGTCATAGTGGTAGTTATCATACTAGATATGAGCCGACGTTCCATCTACTGCTTTATTAATACGTTAATATTTTGTTTCCTGCGCTATAGTGATACTGTGCATATCAAAAGATATTGAAGACGAGAAAACGGAACACGGAAGACATAATGCCGTTTCAATGATTTTCTGTGACCCTTCCTCCGCAATTTTATCCCAATGATATTTCCATTTTGCCGACGATTACAATGTTAGGTACTTCCCCGGATGTCTTAATTTTATTGACCAAACTTTTTGATTGAGGTTTTTATTCTTTTGATTCTATTGAATCAATTCGCCTACACATATCAAGGGAAATGCGTTTGTGTTATACGAATTCCGGGTATAATTTTGTTGCATTTTATTTTTTTAGCAACGTATTGCTTGTTGCTATTCGCATCCTAATTCTATTGTTTTTATGGACACTTTTTACTGCTTGATAGCGTCCATCGCTTCCTCACTCTTCGTAGTCGAAGTTTTAGGTTACTTCTTTGTACAAACGATGGTAACATCACAATCAAATATTTTGCAACCGATTGGATTCTTTCCATGCTATTTTCTATTCTTCTTCACTAGTTTGTTCCAATTTTGGATTCCTTCGATGATGCCGCGGACGATTTCATCCTGTATTTCCTCATTTACTTACTTAATCCATATCCCTGTCTACCTTTAAGTATAGAGATTTGTTGGAATTGAGCCAATTTTTGTGGTCCTTCACATTTTGCTATTTCTTAATGTCGTGTAGTTTATTTCTTCATTTGGCTCCCTCTCCTCCACCGCCATTCTCATTTCCTTCATCTAGATCCTTCTTGGTCTTCGTCTCTTTCTTATACCTATATTTCTGTTGTCGTACCTGCTTCTGACAAGTTTTTCCCTTTCCATTCGTGATACGTGGTCCAAACATTTCAGCTATCTCTGTTACATGGTCACTGTTGCCGGCACTATTTTTAATGGGTCCCGGTACACCATGATCATCATTTCTTTTGTCTTAATTCGTAAACATCTTAGATGTTTCATTTCTGCACTATTTAGTTTGCTCTTCTGTTTTGGCTAAGTATCTAATATATGCATAAGAGAATACGGGCTTTACTATTATCTTAACACAGCTTCTGTTTTAATTTTCGAGGATATTTGTTTGTTTTTCTAAGAAGCTGGTTTCTTGATTATTATGCAGTTTGCATAGATTAGAGTTAGTTAGTTAGTTAGATTCATCATTCATGTTCTCTTGACAGTTTGTAGTTAACACAAATTAAACCTTTAACTTGTTCCTGAATTGTGCTATTCAGTTGCATTGTATGCTGCGTTCCATATCTAGCAATAGAGATTGCTCTTGCCTTTTTTACATTTATTACCATGTGTTTTTTAGCCATTCATTTTTTTGTTTCAAAATTCGTTTGTGGATCTTTCTCCGTTTCTCCAAATATATAATAATATAAGCATGTCATCCGCATAGTAGGACTTCCATAACATTGCTACTTGTAACCACGTTGCTTTATAACTATATTTCTTTACTGTGTCGTTCGATATTGTATTAAAAAGGAATTTTCGGGGTACATTCTTCCTTCAATCCATGTTTACTGCAGAAAAAGTGTGATCTTTTGTTTTCACTTTAACTCTTTGCCCATCGACTCTGCCGGAAGAGTTTACTTATATAAAGAGAGGCGAGTAGACGTCTTAATCCTTCGGTTTCCCCTCCACTTTTGTTGAATTTTATTCCTCAACGAGTTGTTTATTCGTATCCTCACCAATTTCTACTATTTAGAACTACACCAATGGCTAAATGGGAAAAGCGTCTGCATTTGGTGGAAAAGCTCCCAGGTTCGATTCTCGGTCGAGGGAGTTGCTATAACCTCGAATTAGGACCACTGACGTCTAAGGGTTAGACTTGTAACTACGGAGGGTGCGCCTAATAACTTAAGTCTTAGGGAAACATATCGTTTTCGTTCGGGGCGAGGGATTGGGAGGAAGGAAGGAAACCATCGTTACTAAATAACGTCAATCGCTTGCTCACTTTTCGTTGTTAAAACTTTAGGTTGTACGTTTTTAAGAGCAGACATTTCTAAGCAATAGACCTTTCCCACACTATCACCTTCCCCCTTTTCTTCTGAAGTTCTAAATGTCCTAATAGTCTCTCCTGCTTTCCAGCTTTAAATACTGTACGCATTTCTGATTTTTGGCCAATGTTACATATGTCTTCGTTATTTCTTGTATATTCACCGTGTGATTGATGTTCTTGTGTTAAAGCCCCCTGTAACAGGGTTTTAAGTATATGAAATGTTTCCGTCTTTTGCAGCTACCGCATTTCTTCTGACGCAGCCGTGTTTTGAGTGCCCCATTTTTATATTGTAGAGTAACACATTTTATCATTGTTATCTACTTTATTTGGAAAAATGAAGTTCGTCATGAGATGCGAAAGGG
Source organism: Chrysina gloriosa (assembly GCA_038088585.1). Classification (NCBI taxonomy): domain Eukaryota; kingdom Metazoa; phylum Arthropoda; class Insecta; order Coleoptera; family Scarabaeidae; genus Chrysina; species Chrysina gloriosa. The sequence continues at coordinate 21,403,942 of CM076095.1, read as the reverse complement.
AAGTATCACATTTGACTTGTTCATTTCAAACGTGATATTTCATAGATCTGATACTATTGTATTCATTTCATGTTGTTTTGATAATGTTTTTATATACGAGGTATATAAATAAAGTAATGGGACTGTAGTGTTCGATAAGACAACACTGGTGACACGAGACTTTGATGGGAGGCAGGTGAACATGTGATTTGCCTTCAACGTTAATTGGAACTCGGTAGAGTCACGTTCTTTATCCGTAGCGATTGTTTTAGTGAAGCAGATTTTAGTTGTGCGTTTTGACAGTGTGTAGAGGTGCTCAAGTAAGCCATAAAACGCTGCTTTTTTGCTTCAAGATTGGAGTTTAATCGGAAACGGTTCCAAGTTGCAAGGACGAATCGAGTGTGTATTCCTGATCGCCCGCGAATAACTCCGGTTTTGACAATTTTGATTCGCTTGAGCAACTCTAACAATGAGTGACACGAATTTCGAACAACGGTATGCGGCTCTACTTCACACTTTTACCGAAAGACTCTTGAGAGGCTTCGAAAAAGGATGATGCGTGTGAGACCAAATATCGAAAAGAACTGGATATTGAATCACGACAATGCGCCTTGTCACACAGCAATTTTAATAAACCTTTTCTTGGCCAGTAAGAATATTCCTGTAACATCGTAACTTCCTTATTCGTTCGACTTGGGAAATATTCAAACGGTTATAACCGACCAGCTGAAAGTTATTCCAGCACTGCTACGAGGAGGAGTGGAAGAACCGGCTCCTGAGCTGTGTGGCTTCCCAAGGCAATTACACTGAATTGTAATGTTATTGGAACAAAACAAGCGAAAAATCGATCTGATTACTTTATTTACATACCTCGTACATATCTTCTGGGTTAGTTATCACAGGCTCTCTATAAAATCTAGACTTCAGAATCATACAAGTGCGATTCTACTTTACGATATAATCTTATAATGGAAAGCATATATTATATCTAATTCAAAAAACAGTTTGGATTTTCCAGCATTCTTTTTACATATTTGCTTAATAGCTATTTTGCAAGCAATTGTACATTTGTTAGGTGCAAACTAATTGTAATATTTCCATTACATTCGCTATGCAGTAACAATTCAAATTTTCTGAACCAACTTGGTATACTTAAATTGCACTCGAATCGGAAAGAAAAATGGAAAAACGTACGAGCTGTTAAAGTCCAGAATTATTAGAAACTTCGCTGAAAGTATCCCCACTTTGTGCGGCAAAAATCCGAACATAAAATGGTAGCAGATCCCCGCATGGAAAACGCGGATTGCGTGATTCCAAATATTATCGGCCGACTCATAACAACACATAACAACGGCGGAACATTTTTGTGCACCACCCATACTTGTACTATGAGTACTTCGGTATGAAGTTATTCATGTCTCGCCTTCACGACAGAAAAAGATCTTATCGTCCGTGGAAATATTTTGTTTCGTCGCGTTCTACCGGCTCGACTCGCTGAAAAGTTCGCCTAATAGCGTTTTCGAACGAGAAAAAGTATAATTTATGTATGTTTACGTGTAGATGTGGAGAAAAGAAACACTCAGAAAGAGGTGATTTATCGCAAAACGTAATGCATTTTGTCAGCGAAGTATTAAATTTGTATTTCTTTTGTTTCACGATGATGGCATAGAGAATGGTTCGTTTCCTACTTATCGTAGCTTCAATAATTTTGAATAAACTTGTTTTGATTCTTCTTTTTCTACTACTCTGCGTCTGAGGAATTTCAAGGAAATATTTGTTAAAATCCAATAAATTTTATCATACCTGTTTGGTTGCAGAAAGTGCAGATTTGGTAATATTCTTTTCCATCTATCGAATCACCAACTCGATGACCAACAGACCGTCCATTTACGACAATTACCTTGCGACATTCTCCACATTTCATCGACAGTTCTTTGTCTTCTAGGAGAACGTCCGATCGAAATACTGTACCATCTTAATTGTAGGGCTGCTTTGAGCCACCGAAAAATCAATATAATTAGTAAAGAATTCCGAGTCGGCCTTATTTATCGGTGGTTTATCCGTCTCTGTGGTCTTCGGATCGGAGGGGACCCTTCCACTTAATACAGTTTAATTAGTGACAGGAAGGAGACCACCTAACGAGAGTTATAAAAATCTAATTCTACCGCTCGGTAGCCACCCAAGGAAAGAGATAAAGTTGAGGAGAGACGCGGAATGGGGTTATAGGGTTTATTGGCGGGGTTATTCATATTTTCGAGGATGCTAATGTGTGGGTTTTCTAAGATTTCGAAAGAATTTAAATTTTGTCATTGAAGATTTTTTTATGTACGGGTATTCTGTGGTAATATTATGCTGCTATTACAAATTTTTGGTAATTATAACTAACAGTAACTATAATAATTTAGTCACTTGAAAATTTTTCCTAAAAAGTCTTTGCACCAAAATAATCAAATAAACCATCTGTATATATAAAAATGGATCGTGGTTTGTTCGGATGCTTAAAACTTGAAAACGACTGGACCAAATTGGATACTTCCTTCTGCTGGTTTGTTCGTAATTGCTACGCGAAGGTTTGGGAAAAAGAAAAATCGAAAAAATTTGGGTAAAACGAAGTTTGCCGGGTCACCTAGTGAACAATAAATACAGAAAATGGTTGAAGAGGAAAGGTGTTCAGAACAAGTCAAAGAACCCCAGCTCAGCTTCAAGTGTGAACAAACTATTCAAATTATTTTCGTAGCTCACTACTATCATCCACTCTAGCACTGTATTATCTCAGTTTGGAGTAAACATCGGAATACTGCTGCTTAAAAAATCTTAACGAAAAAATGGAAATAATCCAAATACATCATTCGCTTAGCTCCATACACATCCACTTAAACGGTGTTAAATTTTTATCGTTGTCAAGCCTTCAAACCATACTAGAAATTTTGCAATTTGTAGACATTACAAGCAAAATTCTCGATTCTCCATAATAATAGTTTTATTCACGACTATATATTATAGGAGATTACATTTAGAAGCGGTAAAAATGAGGTACTGTTACGAACGCAGCAATTTTGCATCGTGCATATAATACCATCGAGTTCTACATCGGACAAACGATATCCCCACATACATTTAAGTTTCGAGAACACGTCCTTCGCGTTAAATGACTGAATTATTCAAATGGTATGGACGTTTGGAAACTTTCGATTGTCGAGTGGACGTGCATATGGTCGGCGAAGTTCTATCGAAGAAGGCAAAATGTCGTTTTACGGTTGTAATAAGGTAATTATTGTGCTGGTAATGTCTCATCGTTTAGATATGAAATGCCATCCAGAGACTTTAGTTTACGATAATAAATAGGTAACCCAGCCTGTAGATCTGGTTGTAATCGATTTAGTTGTGATTCGATTAGTCTAAGCGAAGTTTTGCCCATACATTTTCCAGTTTTTTGGAACAAAATGTGTGATTTTATTGATTTAGAATGGTTTTTTTCTCAATTTCATTCAATTAACACATTGAATATTTATGTTAAGTCGTAGATGTTTACTAAGATATACAAAATTCGGATTCTGAGTGTTACGTTTAATTCTACTATTAGTTGCTTGTGGGGAACTGAATGAACGCACGCGGAAACACTTCGGTGATGATTTATTGGAGCGCACCACAATCCTCAAACATCCCTTGAGTAGAATAGTGGCCTTTGTGGAGGACATGGCGTTGCTTGAACGTGAGAGTGTTATTGGAGAACGCTACAAAGAGCATAATACTCAAGTACCTGGTGTATTGATGACCAATTATAAAAAGTGAATGCACGTGAATGAGAAATGAAGAAAGAAACAGGCCAGCATGATCTCAACGATTGCCAAGGTTTGAAAACTATGAAATTTAGTGTTTTGGAACTTTGGGTCTGTAGTCCACAATGGCAGAAAAGTATTAGAATTTATTGAGAGTTTACTTACGATTTGTACAATAAACCTTGGGTTACAATGTTTTTGAGACGTTTAGGTTTCAGTACAATATACAATCAGAGTCACAACAATAGTCACAAGATATCCCACAATACAAGGTGTACTTATGGTTTGGCAGATGATTGTGGAATTACGAAAACCGTGAACTTAATAGTTTTCAATACAGTAGGTAATGGGAAACAATCCTATGAAATTGAGTAAAATATTAACATCTATTGGGGATCTACATATGATTTGGAGAATAAATTGTAAGCGCCTTATTTATTAAGCTTACTGGACTGCAATACGAGGAAAGAACAACAATATCAGGCAATCCCATAATAAAGAAACAACATGCCAACATGCTCTCTAAGATTGCTGAAGTTTAATGCTGTCAACCTTAGAATCTACAATCCGAAAAGGCAGAAGAATATGTATTAAAATCTATTAAGAATGTAGAGGACTGTGAAAATGAACCGAAACACTTTGCAATCTCTTGAAAATGAGCCAGAATCACTTGTGAATTTCTTATGGAAAATGATTGTTATTACCGTAAAACACGAGTGTCACGTGCTGTTGCCTTTTTCTATCAACTACCCCTCTTTTTCTTAATTGCTAGTCTCCGTTTCATTGTAATTAAAAGAAAATTGCGGATGTGTTACCCGCCAATGGCTCCAATGTTTCAACTTTTAGCACGAAAAATTACTGCTCTTCGATAGTTTTTAAATAAATTATACTTTTTAGTATTTTACTTTATATGCGCACATTCACTCCTCAATTACCATTGAATTATCGTTGAAGTAGAAGAATATTCATCTAGCACTGTTAAAAGAGATAATATCGTTGATTATGTGAGCAACAACACTGTCATCCGCATTCAAGGAATGATATTTGGATGGTTACAGTTCATTTTGCACAGTACTGTATATGTATATCATCAATTGAACCTATTAGGCTTCAATACAGGAAAAATGAGCAGCAACTCCAAGAAATTTCATAATAAAGAAGAAACTGAGTCAGCGCGTTCTCTGTCAAATTTTGGAAATTAATTTGTATTTCTGTGGAGCATAGAATCTGTAACCTCAAAAGGCAGAAATATGTTGAAACTCTACCGAGGGTGTAGATTCATCCATTGCGAAACCTTTAGTTACTATAGTCTTCAACTTATTAACTTTCAACAATGCAGAGTATAATGGATTTAAAAAATTCTATGTCAGTTAATACATTACAAATTTCTACAATTAACTTACCTAACCTAAAGAAATAGAATCTCTTGGCTATAAAAAAGTGTCGACACTCCGGGTTATACGTCCTGAATTTAATTATGAAATTGGTGGTCGATGCTAACATGCGATAAGCTGCTGAAATGTGGCCTAATAAATATTCCAGAATACCAAAACCTACATATGTAAATGTTCAAAATTCAAATATTGGAAGAAAAGCAACAAATAATATAAAATATCTGTTTGTCATTCTTTAGCTTTTGGGGCTTTCTTTCTGCAATTTTTAGAATGACGTATTGTACATGCAAAGTCATACACTCCCGTACGAATTACGACCATTCGATTGCTGAGATCATCTAGCTTTTAGGGTGGCCTAATACAATTTTCTAGTGAGAAGTTGTGCAAAAACAAAAATACACAACCTACACGTTTCACACTCCTCATATTGTCTATTATGTATCTGGCCTTCTCAAACAAATGTCATCTACCTCTTTCCCCGCAAGTTTGTAATTTTTGTTTTGTCTATATTTTGAAATGTTTGACTCCCGTCTTTTTATCCGACCCCTGAAAAGACACACGAATACTGAAGAAGAAGAAAAAGGCTTTGGAGTGTACATTTTCCTCCGGATCGATAGTATGGTCGTTGATTGCCAAATATATCAATTGTTAGATTTCAATTTCAATTATTGTGTTCTGTATTATCTAAACAATTTGATTAGCTTCATATATATATAAGCTTCTTTGCGGACCTTTTAGGCCCAGAGGTTCGTTACATTTCTCCATTGTTTCCTGTCCGTAGCCTTCTTCTTCCAATCCGCTATTCCCTTATCCTCCAGGTCCTCCAGTACCGCCTCTCGCCATCTTTTCTTCGGTCGTCCTCTCTTTTTCTTATATCCTGGTGTTTTCCATGCTATTTTCCTAACGGTTCTTTTTTCGTCCATTCTCTCCATGTGACCCAGCCACTGTAATCTCCTTGCTTTAATGATAAAATCTATCTGCGATTTTTTATAGGCCTCATAGACCTCTTCATTAATTCTTCTTATATAGCCATCTTCGGTCTTTTTCCCTCCTATTATCCTACGAAGTATTTTCCTCTCCCATCTCTTTACTATTTCCTTTGTAGATTGATTCAAAACCCATGTCTCGCATCCGTATAATGCAGTCGGTCTTATTACGGTTTCGTATAGCCTAAATTTCGTGTTCCTCGACATCTGTTTTGCTCTTAGTAGGTGACTCATGATTCCAGCAATTCTATTGGCTTTACTCAGTCTTGCTTCAATTTCCTTTTCTTCCTCGCACGTGTTCGTTATCCGTGCTCCCAAGTAAACAAACTGATCCACCTCCTCAAAAGTCATCTCTCCCAAATGTGTATATACTTTGAACTCTCCTCCTATTTTACTACCCGCCCCCACTTTCATAATCTTACTTTTCTTCTCGTTTATCTGCAGTCCCAGCTGCCATGCCTCCTCTATCAGTCTCTGTGTTATTTTTTGAGTTCCTTCCCGTCTCTGGCCATAACAGATAGGTCATCTGCGTATCCTATTATTTGGTGACTCTTATATAATATGTCTCCGTCTCTGTTGAGTCTACTGTTCCTTACTACCTTTTCCAGCACCATGTTAAAGAGCAGTGTTGAAAGTGGGTTTCCTTGTCTAAGACCTGTTCTTACTATAAAGTCTTCCGATTCTCCTCCTCTTGTTCTTACGTTGCACGTTGCCTTCCTCAATGTCATGATTATTAGCCTTTGCAATTTTGCAGGTATTCCGAGATCATCCATCGCATCTATCACTTTGCTTCTTTTCACCGATTAGCTTCATATTTTCTATAATTGATTAACTCCAAATTGTATCGATAAGTCCACACCATAGAAATTAATTAATTCGAAACACGTGTTTCGCTGGCAATGAAGTGAACATTGTCAACCGGAGTACCCTATAGAATTCAGTGTGGGTGATACTACACTTGAGTTTCGTAATTGATGCTAGATCTCCTAAGACAAGGCGGCCCCTTTTTCGAATTTGCGGAACCGTTAAGAGCTTTCAAAATATTCCTCGTGTTTCTTGATGATCTCGAAAAATACTAGACTGGTGAATTTTTAAAGTCGATTCAAATTTGCATTTATGTATTTCGTCAGTATTTTGTGCAATTGATCCACAACCAAGAACTTTATTGAAACCTGTTTTAATTTAACGAAATATAAAGGATTTGCAAACTGCTGTCTTCCCTTGTTTCTCCAATGATTTCAATGTATTTTCAAAGTTGTACACTTAAATTTTACCTATATGCGAATTAATTGAGATTTCGATTTTTTCGTCGTCTTCTGTAATTATAATTCATTCCTAGCCCATCGTAGAGCAAGACACCCTTTTAAATATTTTCTTATCCAGTAGAGTGTACAGGGGTCTAACTTGCTGCCACTTTGCTATTGTTTGTAGTTCTTCTCTGTATTGGAATCAGTGATCTCCTCAAAGATTTTGAATTCAGCTTACTGTCTTCATTCACGACCGTGAAATTCCTCAACTTTTCATCGTCGACAGCTTCTGTAACGGTAGTGGTTGTCACTTCACCGGAAGACGTCGGTCAAAGAGCGTGACTAGCAAAGCGGAATATTGGAGCTCGATTGTCACATATTTGAAAAGGTGGCGCAATGATGTGATGGGTATCGTGCATTATGCAACCCCATTCTTTAAAATTAATTCAGGCACTCATTCTCTTATTGACTATATAGTACAAATCGGTCTATAATACCAAAAATTTTAACTCCAGGCCGCGATATGGTAGTCCAGTTTCCTAACCACTGAATCATAATAATTCTCTTAAGATTTAAAAATAAAGTTGCAACACACTTGTGAGACGAAAAGAGGCCGAATACATATTTTGATAACTACAGCTATCGCAATATAAGTTGGCGAGCGGTGGGGATGCGCCGTAAACATATTTAGGACACGTACCTCCCACCTGTCTGATTCAAATAGTGCATAGGAATTACCATTACGTTGCAGGACGAATGATAGGCAATCTATCCCTCCTCTATCTGGGCGAACTCACACCCACCCTTCGCCAACTTATATTGCGAGAGCTGTACATCTTCTTTTAAAAGGCGCATACCAAATAACATGTAGTTTGAATTCGGCGTGTGTGAATTGTATGATGTGCGCAGTGTTGAGTGTGCAGTGCTTAGTACGCAGTAGCACGTTATTCTTCTTCTTTCCTTTTTCAGCCGAAGTTGACAATTTAGTTGTAGGAATACGTTTAAAACTCTCTTGTTAAAATTGGGTGCGGTAACTACAATATCTGAAATATGTCTATTTTAAACGCCCTACTTAAACAAGTTTTTGGGTACTCAAAATTTCGGCTGTAAAATTATCCTGTAATGTGTTTTCTTATAGTTTTATAATAAATAAACTCAAGACTTCCACAGCAATGTTTCATTTCTTAAGAAGTTTGTCGTCTGGGTTGAAAAGAAACGTTTCACGAAATTGTTGATTCTCGTATCTACCTGATATCAATTATTAACTTTTTAGTTATTTTCAAAAGTATGGGTTGCATTGAACACGTGTTTAGAGTTACAAAACTTAGCCAGAAGCTAATTGTATCATAAACACAGATATATGAACCAGCATGTGGTAGTGAATTAGAAAACTTCATGTAAATATCTTGATAAAAATTCTAAACTACCTTGGTTAGAGGGTTTGCCACTAACTTTCACTTATTAAGAAATCCGCTACGAACAATTGAAAAATTCTAGTAAAATTGTGAAGCCATATCGTTTAAATGGTAAAAAATTATAAACTACAAGGAACGTTATTGTTCTCAATTTAGATTCGGCTCCAAATAGTTGTTTTCGTTTGTCATTCCAGCATTCGAATTATGGTATTTACGGCTGAATTTATTCAAAGCTTCTCCGAAGGAATGTGTGACTTCTTTGCTCTTTCACATGTGATGATGGCATAGTACGCAAAATAAGGATTTGGAATTGTCCAAATTGATGTGTGTGTGTGTGTGGGGGGCGGGGAAGTCATCGACATAAATTTAAGGAGCTCATCTAATTGGAATGGTTGTCTAACATAGTCCCCATTCTCTGCAATTCCACTTTTTATATTAAACGCTATTCTTGGCAGCCTTCAAAGAAACTTGATATCCTATAATTTAATGGAATTAGTAACGCCACAAGGTAATCCTCTGGGTCCATACATTTTCCTATAATCGCGCGGAACATATTTTAATCATTTTAACCACTAACAAATTGCACTTTGCTCGATTACCATGTAAAATTACCCGCGACAAACGAGATCTGCCGCAATTCATTGCGAACGAACGCAAGGCCGGGGCGAATGTCGAAGATTTATGACCAAATATTTTTCGTACGGCTAGTATATCCTCGACAGGCGTCCGTGTGTGGACGGTGAAAGGGAAGTGCACGCACACACACACAATTGCGCTCGTACACAAACATTCACACACACACACACGTCCGGATACTCAACACACGAGGGGTTGCATTTCGACCCTAAGTGGATGCGGTACCGCCTTTGCGGGGCGTGGTCTCCTCCTCTTCTTGAATAAGACATGTTGCAAGGGCATATATTATACATTTAGCGCCGTTCGGACCCGGTCTGGAGCCTTAGGTTCCTCTTCTTCGGCCTTGCGGACCAGACAACAGCTTCCAAATCCAGTCCATTTAGCAGTGGCGTGCCGCGGACGCAAAATAAATAATAGAAGAGCGAGAGGCGCGCACGGTCCGGGTGATAAATGATTTAGGTCGTCTCATCTCGTGTCTTGTTTCGTTTGTTTTTCGCGTGTATCTCGTTTGTTTGTTTGTTTCTCGTTTCGTACGTGTGGATATACCGACGCGAGGTGGAAGTAGGTCGTCGTTAACCTTGAATTCGGCGATGAGAGAAAAAAGATGCTTTGGAGGACGGCTAATTGAAGGAGAATAAATTGAGCACTTCTATTTGCCTTCGTAACACGGATTTCTAAAGATAAAGGATAGACGTCTATGAATAGAAACGTGTGTAAATCCTCTTTAGTTCTTCAAAAGAATTCCACAATTAGCCAGAATTTGCGTCCGCATAGATGTGAAAATTAAAACTGAGAACGCTCTAGTTTATATCAGAAAGCTACAGGTTAAAACACACTAAAATTATGCCATTATTATAACAAATAAACTTCTAAACGACTTTTTGTGATATGTCTAAAATGAAATCCTCCGATAACCCAACTGAATAAAAAGAGAGAAATTGTTCCAAGAAATCCCAGTTTGTACGATTTTCGTAGAAATTGGTCATATTCTCTTGACAAGCATCATAAAAAGTACAACAGGGTCGCCAGTACATTTAATGAAAGAATGAAGGCTGACGCTGATCAATACTTCGTGATAACGAATTTCTTTTCAGACTAGGAAAATTTACAATGCTTGTAATGGAGTAAATCGTTTTAGATAAACTTTCACAAGAACAGGATGGATGTTATTTTGATAACCTGGATAAGTTGATTTTCGAAATCGAATCTCCAAGCCACACTTTTTCTAGACAAGAACTAATTTGGTTTACAAAATGACCTGTGCCCAAGAGAACTTCAAAGAAATGGCTGATATACATCCAGACATATGTATCGACAGTTAAGCCATTTTATTAGGTCTGGACTCAGCCAAAGTCGGCTCAGCGTTAACACTTGATGGCAAAAGAACTCTCGGAAAGGTCTATGAGTTTAATACGATTTATGCTGGGTACCAACTTATCGAGGCATTGAAGACAACGGGAACGGATTTGTTTACTGGGAAGAGCAGTAGCACTGACTTCATGGGATGTAATCATGGTCTTCGAGTTGCCACATTCACTGTTAAGGCATGGAAGCAGGACTGGTCTGAAGACCAATTCCGATTCAAATAACAACAACAGACAAGGGTCAAGCAATCTAACGCGTTTCTAGAAATCCCATTGAGTTGCAATGAGACCACAAACCTTCTAAAACTAGAAAGAAGTCAACCCAAAGCCGTAACTGATGCAGATTCTGTGAGTATGTAGATGAAACTATGGAGTACTTACTACGCTGCTACAAGGCTCTAATTGACAGTAGCTTTGTATACTTGAGGAACAGATACCTGGAACGTATGGATCTAAATCGTGTTCTACCAGATGGGATCAAATTCTTCTCGGTCCGATTCATCGGCTCAGGAAGATTTGTAGAATGGACTGAGTTCCAGCTCTCCTTACTAGACTAATTCAAGTAATTATTTAGTTAAAGTTTGTGTTCTGTGATTTTCAACCAATATCATGTAAGAGGACTGCGCCTTATCACTAATCTGGGTAAACAGCGATAATTACGAAATAATTTACGATAGCCTACATATGCTGACACACATAGTTCTTATTCCTTTGCAGATATCAACCTAATTCTTCGAAAATTCCGTTCGGAAATTTACTTCGAAGTCAAGTACGTGTCTTTATCAAACGGCATTGATATATCCCGGAATTTTTGTTAAAAGGTATTTACTCTCTCGTTCATAAATTTTACAATTTTGCAGACTTAAAGCGTTTAGATATGTTTTAAAGGAATGGTTTGGCCGATTTCACAATTTTAGGAAACTATACGAACAGAGGCGAGGCGCAGGGGACATACCTCAACAACACCACTACCAATACAAGAAAAATATTGGTACCTCCGTCCTTTCGAAAAGTGTGTCCTTTCCTTTATTAAACAAATTCAATCTAAAATCCTCTGCTCGTCCTCGTTGTGCTCTGCTAGGGCATCGGACTGTTTCCTATGAATCAACCAGTTATATATTTTTCCGCCCCTTCTTCCAGACCATTGCCACTACTTTTATTTTTTCATCCTTTCCTATCTTTGTATCATGTTTTCACAATTCGTTTAAAGAAATTGATTAAAATCAAATTGAACCCTAATAAGGACGAAACTAGTCTACAGTTGCAGCCTACGATTAACAAAGCACAATTCCCCCATGATAATCTTGGCGTATGCACTGTAGTCTGCAGTGCAGCCATTGCATAACTTTCTGTGAGAGTTATCTAACAAATGTACCTTAGTAGTAGATGTTCTACTTTTCTATTCTTTGTAATTGTAACTCCCTCAAGTGTCTTTTGAAAGTAACTTTCTATTTGACCATTTCTTTCTTTCTATACTTATATTTCTTGGCGCTATCTCCCTTACTCTAGTTCGTCTCAACCTTAAGATGCAATACATGTCTTATTGTTTAAGTTGCACCATTAAGTAGTGTAAAACAAAATTCACGCTCTCATTTCTACGAATTGTATTATTCAATGATAACTTATCATTGATAAGTCGTGAGTCCGGTTTACACTGTTTAATGATAACACGTCAGTCACTCTTTTATCAAATCTTTCTTATGGGAACTGATTGCAGGTTGACCAAATCATTTCTTACATCTAACAGTTATAATATTAATAACACTGTCGTTTGATACAACATGCAACATCGCAACCGGACATAGACAGAGCGTTATTGATAGATTATAGTGATAGTTAGAGACGCAAAACCCCCTTTCAAACACATACAGCATCTAAAGGTTGAGACGGACTATAGAAAGTTTGAGAGTATTCGTTATGCGTCTAGCTGACGCAAATGGCGGTTCCTACACAGTCAATACGGGCTATGTCGGGTTATAGAAGGGATATCCGCGGGAAATTTCAAGCCGTCTATTATTTCATAGCGATTATAACAATTTCCCAGAAAACAGTGGTGCCATTTATTATGAGTTTTAAGTGTGATTATTCGCATCCGAGTTCTGTATTGTGTTTTAAAATGCAATCCGAGAATTACTTGAAAGATTACCCGTCGCACTACGGGGCGAACAGGCAAATATCATAGAAAAATTCAATAACTTTATAAGTATTACGTTTATCGAAGTGACGTTTGGAATATAAGTTAAAGAATAAATGTAATTTAATAATTTGTAAAGAATTTATTCAATACTACAATAAATATATAACAATAACCATAGTGAAAATAAAATATGTAATTTTCTGCAAAACTACAAATTATTTAAGAAAATAACTTGGAAAAACTTATAAATAGTAGTATTAGTGTACAATAGTTTAATAATTTAAAAAATGTTTTAGGCTGCTCCGTAACAGTTATCCTACCTATATAACATTCCTTTGTAGGATGGGAGTGTTTTGCATGTTTTTTCATCTAGAGCTTTCTTTAATAGTTGATATTTATCGCAGGATACGTTTGAGTCTATGTACATGGTGAAGGCTTCATTCTTTGAAAAATTTAGTACACTTTGACCTTCATTGTCAAATCAAGTCAATAGACTATCTTTGCCCATTAATGCCCGCCCATAGATCCGCTCCTACGAGTTTGACGAGATTTTTAAATATGTACTTGCGGGTGCGTAGAAGTTGCTTGGAATGAAAAAATGTTACCTCTTCACACACCTGGAATAGGACGTAGGTATCTAAATACCCAAGAGGCTTTGGTGTAATATTTTTTAAATTATTTTGGAATATTTTTTTACATTGCTGAGGAGACCCATAAAACTATCTAGAATGGGCAGGTGTTTTTCGTTTTTCGCATTGTCCTTTATTTGGCAACACTTTTCGGCATTATCCGACAAAGAAAAACCTCCATTTTACCTGTATGGAAACTAAAGGTAAAAAAGTAAAAAAACTGTTTTAATTTTTTTCAGGCTAATCAATCCCTACTATTAACCTTCCTATACTCACGTCAAAATGAAAGACGTATACTATACTATATCAGTCGGTCTCACAGACCGTATGCGTGAGTATAGGAAGGTTAAATAAAAATATAAGTTGCAGCAATCATCTCTCATCTGGCCCGCGCTAAAATTTTTTACTATCTTCACTTCATTGGGTATTTAAATACCCTTTAGACAGGAATGGGTTAATTCATGGGATAAATACCTTAATTTGCCAATAATATTTCTTTGTGTTACTTCACCATTTGATGTTAATTTGATCTACTCCAAAATCTCGAATCATTTTCGTAGTTTTCCTTTTCTTTGTAATCTTGGACGATTCTTTATAGTCTTTGCATGGTTTACACCTGTTTTTTTTTCTAGAAGGTGTAGAAATTTCTGGTGTAGACCCCTCCGTAATGTCAAAATCGATTACAAACTCCGTATTTAACCAGTCTTGGTTATTGACGATTTATCGATCTCTTGTTCTTGATGTTCTAGCCCATTTAGCTTTAAAATTCCGCAATGAAGTTTTTTGTATATTGGCTTTAACGCACGCGAATTGCGTTTCGGTTTGATCGTAATTGTCCTTTAAAAATTTTTCAGCAGTTGAGATATCTTTGCCATTTTCGACGAAAGCCATATACTTTACAAGTCGTTAGCTTTGATTTGTATAACAATAATTTTATTTCACTTTGAAATTATATTGCACATTATATTATTATTTTACTATATACCTAATAGGTAGTGATAATATGATATCAACTGAATTTGAATACCTTTATATGTGGCATTAAGGATTTATAATTAGGGTAAGATAATCGTGTCGTCCCTGCAACCGTAACAACTGGAGCAGCCAACGGAACTCGGCACGCGCCTATCTGATGCGATGCGTAAACATCTGCCGGGTGGAAAAACAGTTCAAATTCGTACAAATTCATCAATGATTGGCTGGTTCAGCTGTTAGAGCTATGCTGGGACGACAAGATTATTTTACCCTATCTATAATCAATTATTATTTTACTCCTACTAAACAAAATTGAATTTTGAGATGATATTTCCCGGTGGGATTCCAATATGTTATGTGTTTTTTCCTTTTTCAAGATTTAGAGCCTTATCCCTCTATTTTTTCTTCTATGTCTTCTTTTAGTTTTACTATTGCTCTTTACTATTGGTAAAGGATACTGTAGCTATTACAGCTCATACTTGATTTCATTCCGGTAACAGAAAATTTGGTTTTAAGATCATTTTATAGGATAATATTTTCTGAAGTCGACTTGAAAATTGTCTAAGAACCATTTGGTTAGTTTAACACTCACATTCCTCTATCTCCACTACAGGTGTTATTCGAATCATAAATCTTCCGGTTATGTAATGTTGGCATACCTATCTAATAATTTTCCCTAATAAAATTCCCATACATCAAAAACGAACCCTCGATAATAAATAAACCTAACCAAACAGCAACAAGACTTTCCGTCCCCGCCGTCTTCGTTCCCTTTTCCGCCCGTTCCCATCCCAAATGATATATTTAACAGCTTTCCTTGTACATAAAGCGTCAAGGATTACGAAATTAAAATTAAAATTATTATCCAACTAAACGCGGGGACTTTTACCAGCTGTCATATTTTCTACCGGCGACCCTTTTTCAACCCCATCCTCACTCCGCAAACGTCGCTTCGCGTCGCCCGATCTTCTCCGTTGCCGTTCACTTGTTTTGCGCTATCGTTTTTGTCTTTCCTCTAGCGCCTGCTATTTGTTCTTTCCTACCCCCGACTTGATATATTAACCGGCGTCACGCCGAACACGCGAATATTATAAATTTTGGGGAAAAAACAAATGCGCAACGCGTCCCGACGATTAATTCTTATATGGATGGAACAAAAGAACGCGCGTTCGGGATGAATTTATGGCGTTTCGAGTTTGTTTAATTGCGTGAACGGGGTCGAAACGGGAAAACCAGCGCGCAGAGACAGGGATTCCGGTGGGTACGGAGTTTTCTTTTCGATAGTAAATCTGAATATTATTAGCGGCAAAGTTTTTCGAGTTTTATATTTATTTTATCTGTTTCTATATTTCTCGGGTTACAGCTTGGGGATTCCCAGGCTTTATGAGACACTGTTGCCGCTAAAATGGATATATACGATTTTTTATTATATATTTCGCCGTCGTAAACCGCACGAAAAAGGCATTAAAAATGGTCCCGCTTTTATTAATTTATTGGTACCGTAAAAAAATAGTTTATTTATGATTATGACGAATCACTGCAGTGATAGGAATAGGAAGATATTTAGTAAATCTTCTAAAACAAGTTAGGACATAATATATAATTCCTTCGATGAGAAATCGAAAATTGAAAAATTTCAAGTACCTCAAAATTGGCCAAAAGATTACCTGCAGTTAGAATCAAATGACCGTCTTCAACTTAAACTTATTTATGTGAAATGTCTGGAGATCTAATAAAATATCGCAAATAAGAATATGGAGACTGTGGTTAAAATAATATATAAAATAAATAAAATTACCCTTACCACACCTTTCTGAAAAATATATATACGTATTTCGGCAACAAAGTTGCCATCCTCAGTGAAAAACTGGGGAATTGAGTATCACTAGCGAATCCGGCTAATGCCCAAGACGAACACCACACAACGAACACTGTACAACACCAAAACCCAGTACAATGAACATCACACAGTGAACGCGCGAAACACACCAAAACACTGTTGGCACTGAACTCCCCATTACGGGGAAAGTGTATTAATACCTAAATTTCATGCTCTATGGAGCGTGTCAATAGGGTTGACAGAATCTAAAATTTAATTCAATAACTCGTACAATTTGGAATTTGGAATAGGTCCTCCATCTGCATTCATAATTCCCTCTCTATTCTTATAAATATATATATGCTTTCGTAGCTATCCAGTTTCCTGTTGTTTAATTAATTTTAAACTTTCAATTGGATTAGCGTGTTTTTTGTCCAAAATATGTCGGGCCACACTTGATTTTTCGGGCCTGTTGAACCGAAAATGAACAATGTGCTCCTTGTACCGTGTAAGGATATCTAAGGATATCGCCTAGTTTGTTCAATGTATCTTTTGTCAGGAATGTGGCACCGATTTCGTAGATACCTGATTTTTGATTAATTTTAATTTCGTCCTTGGCATATCCTAAAAGATTACCTAATGAATTAACTGATTTAAACGCCACCTGTTAATTAAACTGTTTGAAAACTTTGGGAAGGGCCTTGGTGTTATGATGAAATGGTAATTTAACGAATTTCTTAGTTGATTTATGCAGAGACTCGTAGATTCCCTAATTAAAGTTTTGAAATTTTGTTTCCTGATCAAGTTATCAATTATTTTTTTCCTTCTTTATTGGCCTTGGTTGGACCCATTAGCCACTTGCAACTGCCTACCAACATAAATCAATGTTGCTTCGAAACCATTATATTCGGCTAAGTTTATTATATATTTAAGTTCTCTTTGATATCTTTCTGTTGTAAGGGGAAAATTTAGTAGCCGGTGTACTAGGAAATTGAGAGATGCAATCTTAACTGAAAACTATGGTTAGAATCTTTAGTTATAAACCTGTTGACATTGTTTCTTTTTGCGACATATGTCTATCTCCAAATTGGTGAAACTCCTAATTACTAAGGTATCTAGGAATGAAAGTTGGTTATTATTCTCTTCTTTCATCGTAAATTTTACGGTGGTGAATTTAGAATTTTGTTCATCCAAAAAGTCCTGTAGTTTATATTTCTTAATGTCAAAAATGGCAAATATGTCGTCTACGTATCTAATGCAAACACTCGGGAAATACCCAGCATCTCTGGATTTTTCAGAAAGGTGTGGTAAGGGTAACTTTATTTATTTTATATACTAATAAAATCTAATAATAAATAACTAAATCAGGCAAGGGCATACATTTCTATTAATGAAAGTACCTTACAATTAAACAGGAACTATGTAGGTTATGTTGGTTACTGGGGAGAGTTGCCTAATTTGTTTCCGAGAATATTTTAATATGTGAAATTAATTGCAACAGATAACTAATTGTGAGAAACCAAATGCGAGCAATGATCGCATATTTCTACTTGTCAAGAAGGAAACAGTTTACTACGTAAGCTTATAGAAATCAGATTTTCTGCTTAACTCCTTCGTGTTGCTCTCTTTCTGAAATTTCAGATATCTTCAGTGGTAGAATGATGTCTTCAGTTAAGATTACTAAGTTCTAGTCGAATTATGTACAAAAACAAGACTACATTCTTAACCAGAATCAGCCCCGAACCTATTTTTGCAATACTTTATGCGTTACCTCCAAAGTATATAACGATCACAAATATACTTTTCGTTTGTTTCTACCTCCTCTGAAACTTGACTTATGGGGTGTGACCATATGGCCACGCTGCGTATGGTTAGGGAAAAATTATATTTGTATGAGGAAAAAGGAAACATTGATTACAACGAACTTTGTGCTTTGTTATTAATTTTTTATGTGGAAATCAACAAAATCCTTGAGTATTCGATTTCTTGCTGCAGTGTAACAAGGAACTTTTAAGTAAATCAATAGGAGAAAACTGGTGAACAAAATATCTAAATAGAATGGAAACAATAAGTTCTACAGTTCTGCTGGAAAGTCGTCAACCATATTTAGAAATGGAGCGGCACATTTGTCGAATTGTTCTTTATAGGTACTACTGGCGCGTGAATTCTTTCCTTGATAAATTTAAAAGTTACTTAGATAACCAGACAACGTACCGCAAGGTCCAAACTTTGTACTCGAAGTGCAATGGTTTTCCTCTTGTAAACTGCTTGTATCTGCGACGCCCCAAGTACAATATCATCGAAAAGTGTGATACTCGGTAGAAATATCAACGCGTATTGCTTTCAAATGATCAGTTTAAGGCCGTTGTTTTCACATCGTGTCCCCATCATTTACCTCCTTGCCGCTTTCTTCAAAATGCAGAAACTGGGAAATTTTTTGAAATCGATTTCTACGCATTGCCAAATATACCATCTCACTTCATCATCAGTTGGTTGTACTTTTCGTAAACGACTGAAGACTGGTTTAGCTGTTCATGACGATGGCAAAGTTGATAATAGTTTCTTCTAATAAATTTTTTCCAAGACTCTTGACGTATTTTCTAAAATATCAGCCAATATTGTGCCATCGAGAACTACCTTGATTATCATCACAACCCATAAGAGTGCCATCAAAAATAGTAATTCGTTTGCCACTATTCACCAGATGACTTAAATTGACCAGCAGAAATGTCATTTGCGATACCGACATCCTCTTCATTAGCATCATGCTCTTCACTGACTGAATCACTTTCAATTTCAGGTGGTAAAATGTACAACGCAGCTGGTGATTCATCTTCATCGTCATCGCATAGTTTATTCAAGGAATCGATAACCTCTTGTGCAGTTAAAGGTCTAAAATTTTACGAAACGCACCATAAAAATTTCGAGATAGATATTCAAATAAAAGATGGTGTGAATCGAACATTCAGTTTCTTTTAATCTGACGCAGCAGATGATCATATGCCATATGATCACTCCTGGGAAAACCTTTATAAAAGATAGTAAAAAATTGTAAAAACATAGAAGTACATATTTTATGCAAAATTACAATTAATAAAGCCAATATGAATTGTTTCAATTTCAATAATAACTTTTAACTAAATTAAAGGTCTACTTATTCTGTATAGTAATCAATCTTTTTACGCTTTTGGCCATGTTACCTTTTCTTTGCAATTTTCAATAAGCTCTCACGTGAACAGTACAAAACTCAATGAAAAATAAATCGCTTCAACAGCTGCATACACATATTTTTGGACGGAAACAAACGCATTTGAGAAAAAAATAGCTCATCGTTATTTTTTACCATGAAAAAAAACAAGCACTGTTTCTATTGTAACCACATGGTCACGCTGGGCAGATCCGGGTTAAAACTGTTTCTCCTTCTGATCAAAAGTAAGGGCATTTGACGCAAGCCTATAGAAATGACTCACTTTCTACCTAGCATTTAAAGAGATCAATCCTAATAAGAATCAAATCCAACTTTTTCCATCCTTAGGTAATCCTGTCGAACCTATTTTCATACAACATACGTACATACAAACAATAACGTCATCCCAACCCGCAAAGCTTTTAAAACCATCCCGACACGATCCTGTATATCTATAAGCGCCCCTCTAGCGCACTATCATTTACAAAGTGTACGCGTATATCCTATAATATACTTGCTAACCCCTTTAGCGGTGTCGACCTCAAACGATACGATTTTCTAGTGTACGTCGCCCTTAAAATCCGAATTAGACATACACTAACACCGCGTTCAACCCCGTTTGTACAAATTTCTTCTTCCTGTGCGCGATGCATCTTCCAGCCCAAATCGCATTAACCGAAATTCACCCCGTCGTCGTCGTCCTCCATTGTGAGATCGCTGTATACGCGAAGATCCCGTATCAAAGCGATCGTATCGATGTTGTTGCGACCCTCCCTCTCTGTTCGGTTAGAAGCTTTTAGCGATCCCCGCTGAGGGGTGCGTCAATTTCGTATATGTATCTGCTGATTTAGAGTTTAGAGGGTACGCGCTAGTTTTGAGAAGGGTAAAACAAAACGTAGGGAGTTATTATATACGCTTTATGGCTTAAAATGAAACAAAAATGTGTCGTTTGCGTTTAGTTCAAGAAGAATCATACTGAGAAATGTATCAAGGATTATTGTAATTAAGCCAAATTCACTTTTGGCCTAAAAATAAGCAAATTTATTTCAACAAAATTGTATTTCGAAGCGTTATAGGATAGTAAGCAGTAAATTGAGAAAGATACGACAGGTGTAAACAGAGGATTTTTAAATAAAAATCAGCACAATGACACTAATTATGATAACGAATGTATTAATTAAATACAAAAGTAACATACGGATGCAAACGTTGTACTTTGTATATGATTTAAAAACGAATTATATGAGGGCGGATTGATATTGAAGCTACCTAAGTAGGAAAAAAACATTTTTTTTTTCGAAAACCGTTTATTTCTCAACATAGTCTCCTTTTAGCTCAATACACTTAGTAAGACGATATTCCAACTTTTTATACCATCTGAATAATACGATTTTGAGAACCCCTCAAAATACGCGTTAGTTTCAGTAATCACTTCTTCGTTTGAGATGAATCTTTTTCCTGCGAGCCATTTTTTCAAGTTTGGAAACAGGAAAAAGTCACTAGGAGCTAAATCTGGACTATAAGGTGGATGATCAACCAATTCGAAGTGTATTTCACGTAATTTTAGCATCGTATCTAATGCTGTGTGAACCGGTGCGTTGTCTTGAAGAAAGAGCACTTTTTCTTCTTTAAATGTGGTCGTTTTTTTCTTGATTGCGTCAATCAATTGATCCAATAATGCACGATAATACTTTCCTGTGATTGTGGATCCTTTTTCAAGGTAATCGATGAGCAATATTCCGTGTACATCCCAAAATACAGTGACCATAACCTTGCCAGCCGATTTCACTGTCTTCGCCTTCTTCGGAGCACTTCCACCAGCTTCCACCCATTGTTTCGATTGATTTTTGGTTTCAGGTGTGTAGTGGTGGACCCACGTTTCATCAACAGTTATTAATCGACGCCAAAAATCAACAGGATTACGCTTTATCATGTCCAAACACCGCTGTGAAGTGGTCTGTCGAACTCGTTTTTGTTCGACACTCAACAAACGCGGCACCCATCTTGCCGACAGCTTTTTCATATGCAAATGTTCATGCAAAATGTTGAACACACGTTCATATGATATGTTTACCATTTCAACAATCTCACGTAACTTGACTCGGCGATCATTCATAACGATATCGAGGATTTTCTTGATATTTTCTTCAGTAACCACCTCTTCTGGCCTTCCTGTTGATGGTATTGTTGCAGTGCTTGTTCGGCCGCGTTTAAATTCAGCAATCCAATATTTTACCATGTAATCTGACGGGACAGACTCACCGTAATGTTTATCGAGCTTTTCTTTTGTCTCTTTCGCCGTTTTCCCTTTCAAATAATAGTGTTTAATCACTGCACGAAATTCACTTTTTTCCATTTTTCAAGCAACACAAAAAGTTGCTTACTTCAAACGACTACAACAACTAAACTAATAGATGAATTTGGGTGAAATTTTAACAGCTGACGTTTGACAGATCGCAATTTCTAAAAAAAGTTTTTGTGTTTGTGCTGCCATGTAGCGCTAGGTAGCTTCATTATCAATCCGCCCTCGTAGAGCCTCCCATTCCGAGAACTGATTAACGGTCGATGATTCCTTCTGATCTATTCACATTGATTATATTTTTAAGAGCGTAAAATTGGCGACACTAACCTAGAAGAAGAGGGGTCTGAGATATTTCAGAAAATTAAGTTAGTTAACAAATCGCTGATAAAGGAGTATTCTAAAGAAATGGATCAGATATTAAGTGCGATCCAAGAAGTGAGGGAGAGATTTGAGGAAGCGGATAAACAGAAGGAAAAATTAAAGGAAGAACTAGGAAAAACGACGCGAGATCTGTCGCAAATCCAAAACGAAATCAATCACAAAGAGAAGAGAGTGGCACAGAGAGAAACAAGAACTTGTACAAAGAATGCAGACTGCGGAAGAAATGCTTGGAAAACAGGATAAAGGGCAAAGAAGGAACAACATCGCCAATGTGAACAGTGCAAATATAAAGAAAAGCACTAAAAGACTGTTAACAGAAAAGCTTGACGTAAAGATGCAAATAACGGATGCATATGAAATTCCAAGAAAAATTATAATGGCAAGTGTGATGAATTGGACCCAGAAGAAAATCCTAGTGGTTAACAAGAATAAGCTACAAGGAAGTAATCTACATATTGAAAACGTGACAGTAGAAAAAGGAAATATTCAAAAGCACTTAAGGGAGGTGGCGAAACAAGAAAAAGAAAAAGGTAGAACAGTCACAGTAGGGTACAAGAAGATAAACGTTGATAATAAGACCTACGAATGAAATGAAATTCACATAGTTAAGCCACAGATTTGAATAGGTGAACTTAACGTCCCATCCGAGGGTAATCAGCATATGGAGTGGAACAGGATCCAAACGAAAAGCGGGAGATCCCCGAAAAACTAGTGAGGATGGAGCACAAAGGGGGAAACCGACCAAGGTAATGACATGGACACACACACACAACTACTGATTTTGATAAAGAAGAACAATTACAGAAACAAAGTAGAAACAAAATTAGAACTCAGGAAAAATGAATGGGAAACTATGAATATGGAAGGATTATGGCAGGAGGCTATAAAGAATATTTTGGATGTGGTAAGGTAGGAATGTGAAACAATACTACTGACAGATCGTATTAAAAAAGCCAGATGGTGGAACAAAGAAATCAGGGCAGAGACTAAGCTGGAAAAGCAATTTGGAAGCATTACCTGAGCAGTAGAAAAGATGATAACTTTAAAACGTACAAAGAGCAACGCATTAAAGTGAAAGAGCTAGTAAGAGTAGCCAAACAAGCCCCGTGGGAGGAATTTGGAAATATACTTGAAGACAAAAGGAAGGATAATCGGCAGCTGTTCTATAGAGTTCTTAAAAACCTAAGAAAGGATACAATCATAAATATAAGACATGTAAAAGCAAAAGACAATAAATTATTAACAACAGAAGCCGACATTATGAATCGTTGGAAAGAACACTGAATTTGAGTGAGGCAAATAACAGGAACGCAGGCACTCCAACGTGCAACGCAATAATGGAGGAAGTGAAAGACAACATCCAAACACAAGAAGTAACGGAGGCTATTGCACATAACACGTAGCGCAAAAGTAATGTCATAATGTGAATTGGCTTCCATATTGTTAGAAATGAAAAAAGTGGGCTGTTTTCACGAAAAGTTTATTTGAAGATGTAGAATTGATGACATTAAGTTGAAAAAATTACATCGGTCAAATCACCGCGTCCCGAGTTGATGAACATTTGTGCTCGTTTTAGGGCATTTTGAATTGTTGCTTGCTAAACATCTGGCTCCAAATTGGCGATTTTTTCTTCAATGTTAGCTTCGAAGACTTACAAGGTTTGTGGTTTATTGTGGTAAACGCGAGATTTCAAAAAGTCCCAAAGGTAGAAGTCTGGCGTCGTTAGATATGGCAATCTGGACGGCCAGCTCAAATCGCCAAAGCGGGAGATCACTCGGCCCGGAAATTGGTGTCTCAAAATCTCGATCGTTGCCCGAGCTGTGTGAGTGGTTGTCCCGTCCTGCTGGAACCAACAATGCTCGAGACCCAATTCAACAACTTGCGGAAAAAGAAACTCGCTTAACATCTGCCTGTAACGCTCACCAGTTACGGTTACGGTGGTTCCATCGGCGTCCTCAAAAACATAAGGACCAATCACTTTTTCACTGCAAATGCCACATTAAACGGTCACTTTGAGGGGATGCAATGGTTCTTCTTGCATTTCGTGTGGTTTCTCTGCTCCCCTGAAACGCAAATTTTGTTTGTTACATGGTTCACGACGACGAAATTCACGCTGCGTTAAAACAACAGATCGAAAATTCTTCAAATAAGAAGTAACAATAATTCCACGTTCCCCAGGTGTGTATCGTCCTATTGCTTGTTGTCAACTATTTCTTTATCTGTCTACAACATAGATGTCAAAGCTCAATAAGATATGATGCCATTTGCAAAAATTAATGCACATTCACATTATGACATTACTTCTGCGCCACCCGTTATAAAAATAAGCAAGTCCACAAATTACGACAATATCACACCGGGGATGATGAAGAGTCTAGGGCCTACAGGCATAAATCTAATTAAAGAAATCTTCAGCAAAGCTTGGAATACAGGATGTGTACCAGGTGACTGAGGAATAGGAATAATCTTACCGTTCTTCAGGAAGAGAGACCCAGAAACTTCTCAAACTACAGGGGTATTACATTGATTTATATTGATAAATGTATAAACACATAAATTCAAGATTGAAAGACATGATCGAACAAAACTTGGCAGAGTCCCAAAGACTGAGTAACCTAAAAGGAAAACAGCCAAGCACCAACAGTCCTAAATTCATCAAACTAGTTGTGATGAATGAAGAAGAGCATATACAAGGGCGGTTTAATGGAAGAGTGGTTTTTCAATAAAAAAGTTATTTTACTGTAAAAACTATATTTTATTTTTCAACATAATCACATTCTAACTCTACACACTTATTGTTAGCTCAGTAAATTTCCAATCTTTTCAAACCATCCAAAAACTAATCTTTTGGAAACTCTTCAGAATATGCATTTGTGTCGTATATTACCTCTTCATATGTCTCAAATCTCTGTCTACCGATGCATTTTTTTCAATTTGGAAACAAGAAGAAGTCACTGGGAGCCAGATCTGGTGAATATGGCGGATTAAGCAGCTAATCTAAACGCAATTCGACCAATTTTGTTGTAGCAACAGTGGACGAATGAGACGGGATACAGTGGTCCAGAAGTTGACAAAATCATATTTTCACAATATTGAAAATTTAAGTTATTTAGTGTGATTTTAATTAAATGAAGAAACAAATAATACTATTCCGAATAACTTTGCTGCTTTTTCTAAGCAGAAGTACTGCATTTAATATCCAAGTCAAGTTGAAACAAACCAGCGTTTTAGACTTGGAGCAGAACGCTGACATGGATGTTTATTTGTACTTTAGAAAAAAAAAGCTAACACAACAAGCATTTTTGTTTATTGCAGTGGTATGTTTTAAGATAGTAATTACTATAAATATATTTATGAAAACATCTTAATTACTCATTTCACTGCCGTTTTAGTAAATCACCAAAAATTACAGATTTATCAGAATTCCATTAGAGCAAACCAGTACTTCTCCTCTGTTTTCCGCTTTAAGTATTGTTTCAAACGATGCATTGAAAGTGATATTCGCCATGGTACTTATAATTTATAATAGTAGTTGAATTCAAGTTATTTAAGGTGATTGTGTAAATCATTACTTCGTGATATTGATACACAGAAAAGCTAATATTTTGTTTTATATCACTTATTTATTGTAACAAAACGTTACTACAGTTTCACTAGATTTTGCAGACCGGTGGAATTTCAATTTATCAACGAGACCGTGGATAGCACACAATAATAATTAATAATTAATTTACATTCATGTTCTCGTTCTGTCAACGTACATTTTTCCAATCATGACCTTTCTAAGAATTACTTGCGAAAAGTTGGTGGACGAAATTTCGTCAAGCGATCGTGATCCAATATAATGCATTGAATTCATCAAATCAAAACATCCTGTTTTGTCAGAAAGCATGGTGTGTGAAATCCACGAGAAACTAACCAAAAGTATCTGATTTCCTTATTTGTGTGTTCCTCTTTTTTGTCTATCCAGAGCTTTTTGAAGTCCACTGATGGGCTAGAAAGCTGAAAATTGGCATGCATATAGTAAAACGCCTAAGCCAAATCCTAACGTAGCCGGATTTTTGATTTTTCGCCTGTCGGTGGAGAATTAAGACGAAGAATTGGCGTGGCAAAATTCAATTTTTTACATTTTAGCTTATATTTTCTTTTTCTTCCTGCCTGGCAGGGACAGGCTTAACAAGCTAGTTATACATAAATTTCAAAGCAGCAGCACGGAACAAGAAAACGCTCATTGCAGAAAACCATGAATGGTTGCAAAATTGACTAGAAATATCGTCACTGACACAGCCTAAAACTCATGAAGCATCTACATCATCTCAGTGCAATAGTAGGCGTCCAGAACAATTATTTGAAAAGTGCTGTGATAGAACCAAACCCAAAAAGTTCAGAATTTGCGAGAAAGTTTTTCTGAAGAAATAACTATCACGGCTGCCGAAAAGTTAAAAGGTAAATCGCAATGTCCTCACTTCTTCACAGCACCTTTAGATCCCCCCCCAAAACTGTGGCCATGATCTTATTGGCCGAAAAAATGGTTTTTGCCTTTTTGGGGGCACATCCCTCGGGAGAAGTCCATTATTTTGACTATATTCTTGTTCCTGGAGTATAATGGTTTATACAAATTTCATCTACTGTGAGATATCGGACGGACGGAAAAATGCCCTTGGATTACATATGAAGAGAGCCAAAGATTCTTCTGAATTTTTAAGGCTAGCGCGCATTTGATCGGCGTTAAGCAAACACGGCACCCATCTCGCGAATAGCTTTTTCACATTTAAGCGTTCATACAAAATATTGCATACTCTTTTAATTGAAATATTTTCTTCATTAGCTAACTCAGATACTTTCAATCGACGCATGGATTTTATTAACCATTTCTGGAGTGGTTACAGTAAATGACGGTCCCGGACGTTCTGCATCATCCGTGCTCATATGGCCACTTTTAAAAGCAGAAAACCACTTACAATTCCATTCCATGCGAGAAGGTACATTCACGATAATATTTATGTAACTTTTCCTCCGTTTCTTTGACTGATTTTCCACGTAAAAATAGTGTTTAATTCGTTTTTTCCCGATGTACACAACGACAAACACAGTTTTCTTCAAATGAGCGTAAAACATAAGCTATTATTCAGATTTTTGTAAAAATTTCGCAGTAGGCATCAGAAACATGGCGAAAGCTAACAACATATAAGCTGTTTTCCTTTTGACGAAAAGAGTTACTCGGAACAGCACCAACTGTTCTAAAGCATTTGCACCGCTTTCCATTTGACTGAAGTAAGTTGCTCTGAAGTGTTCCAAAATTACCTCCTGCCCGCTGATGCACCTACCTAAATTCTAGTGCGAGTTGCACCGTTTTATAAAACTGTGGTTAGGTACCAGTTAGATATTTATTTGACATTGGTTTTGTACTTATAAATTTGTTTGGAAAAAGAACATGTAGATATCATGGATAAAGAAAGAGAGGAGAAACAAAAGCAATGCGTAATATCCTTTGTCTCTCGCGTTTAATAAAATATGTATCTTCATCTGAAGTTGTATCATATAAATGAATATGAGTACTTAGTATATCCTCCAAAGAAATTTATTTATTGAGTGGAATGTAATGTATTACTACCTAAAATCTACCAAAATGAAATTTTTCATGACTGAAAATACTTTTTAATTAAATAGATTTACACTTGTCTTGTAGTACTTGTAGGCTATGTTTGTAAATATTACACGTTGGTACTCGATAAGCTGTTCCATTTAGATAGCGGTGCGAAATGCTTAGAACATCAAGCGCTAGCGCAAGTCACCCTAGCACCATGTTCAAATGGAAAGCAGCTTAATCACCGTAGCGAAAGTGTTGCCAACCTTTGAAAAGTTACTCTTCCGCCAGACTGCTCTCGTATAGATGCAGTCGCCACCAGATTTAGAAAACCCATAACATACTACCGCTACGGTAGGATATAGAGCCTGTCAGTGTAGCATGGCACATGGTACGAAACAAAGGAAGACATTTAAGGCGAAAATTAGAAGTTAATAAAAAGGATCAATTTTCCACGAGAATTAGGTGTTTACGAAGAAATGGACCTGTACAATTTCCATATGGAAACTAAAGTTATTGAATAAATTTTCAAATCATTCAATCTCCTACACAAGAATTAAGTTATTTTTTTCTTAAATACATTAACGCTGTAGACATACAATAACACCACAAAGTCGTGGTAGTTTTCTGAAGTCTTCCCTCGTCAAAATCGAAATCTAATCCGCATAAATCGTCATCGAGAAGGGAAAACTCCACGCAAAGTGTATCTAATCTGAGAGTTCCGGGGTAAATAGCTCGTAATACCGTCCAAGTGGCACTGAACTGGCTGGCTTTCGCCTACTAGTAGTTGGTCGCATGTATACTCGTATTTACATAGTTAGGGTCATCTGGGTCTGAGAAAGCTCGGCCTGTTCAAATTTACTGAACGGAACACTCGAAGCGGGGCTGCTAACAGTCGACAAATATTTGAGTTTTGGACAGATTCGCTGCTGTTGACCCTTACGGCACGGCGGCGGTCGAAGTTGGCGAACGATGGTAGCTTCCAGATACGGAAATTTCAAATTAATTCCTTTAGATGACGGAAGCACGAGATCCGTGTGCTCAAATAGATCCGATTGGTTTTGTCCAACTTGGGAATTTTTTCCTCGAAATATCGTCATCCTGTATGCACGATATGAGCAAGCAATTCGTGCGATTTTTCTCACGAAACTTACTTATCATGGATTAATTAAATTTTGTTTGGAAGCACGAAGATGATTTGAAAAGAAATCATCCGATCACCTTAATCGACAAAATTTTCACATATACGGTATATTTGCGCGTAATTTGTGTGGGAATCACACGTAAATTAAAGAATAAATAGTTTGGACGCGACCACATTTCTGGCCTTCTTTGTATACCTCAAACAGCTCGTGCCACAAGATAAAGGGTGAACGGACATGTTTAGTATCGGATAAACTTAATATATCTCTTCTATACTCGACGATAATTTTTAAGGAAATATGGAAATATTACACATAAAGCTATACAAACGCGTAAGTTTATATTTTATATATTATTGGTTCCCTCACCAGATACGTTTGTTTGCATTATTCACTACAAATGTAAGATTCCCGGTGAAGTTATGACGCGTCGTTTCGAATTTTATAAATAAATGTCGTGTGGAAGTTGTAAACTGATAGTTTATGACTAAGCATTAGTGCTTCTTTACGATATGTAAATCGAGTTAGTACATTTTGTGCTTAGATGTTGATAGATACTAAATAATTTAGTTGACAGTTAAAGAGGAACCAACATTTATGCATCCATGTACTGACGTATGAGGTCAGGTTATAAGAAAGTGAATCAGGGCGATGTTTATTTTTCCGAACCAGGAATTGTGTAATAAATCAAATTTATTTCATGCTTCTAGATACTATTCAGTAGCTCTATTAATTGAACCATTATAGAAGAGTATGGATTAGATATAATAATCAAATGCCTATCTAATTAGCTGGTGCGACTGCACTTACTATTTAGTAAGTCATTGCACAGCTCTCGATCTGGATGTAGTTCGATGATCGGGGGTGCTTTTATACGGATAATAGTAGTTCTCTAGATGAGAGGAGCCAAATCATAAAATTAGGTAATTATTGGAGGTATGTAAAACCCATATATCATTGGTGCAAAACCATATCCGAAACACGTACTGAATACTCATGCGCAGTACACCGACACAGTCGTACTTTACAACCATTACGCTCAACACTATAGTGGAGGCAGCAGTGAAAGCTTTATCCAACAACAACCAAAGCCAATGTTGCTTTATAGGTATGAAGGAAACATTCGACCGTTCTACCACAAAAAGGATTGGAGTGGTCTAGAGAAAAAAGGATGTTACGGCAAGTTTGTCACAGCGTTGCGGTATTGTTACCTTTGGCATCTCGCTCCACTTCTGACGTGTAGATGGCGCCCCGGTTTCGTAGGTTTTTGATACAATTCGCGCTTGTAAGTGAACGGATATGTATAAAGCTTGTGCCGTTCGGTTAAACAGGTCATTCCCCGTGAATAGGTTATTCCGTTGTCGCTTTAACATCTCGCTTGTCGAGGATATGCACGCGAATTCGACTCTGGAAAGTTTAATCGTTGTGTGCATTTGGGAGTTACGCTTCTCTAATTTTACTGTTCGAACTATCAGCCACGTCGGGCGTTTGCTTTCCCCTCTATTGAAGGTGAATTTTCCTTTTTTACGATGCCGTTATTTTCTCTTTCGCGCTGTTGTAGGGGACCAGTATAGGACTAGTAAAGTGCTAATAGAGAGCTGGTAGAGTGCTAAGATTTGTTTTTGAGAAGATCTGAGAATTTTACGAACATCTAAGAATTATCGTAGAAGCTAGAAACCGACTTAGTTTTCAGTTTGCTATGTCCGGCTGGATTTCCGACATTTTAAAACCAAGTACGAGGAAACCCGCCATCTCTGACAGCTTCTGACTACAACGCCGTACGAGAGTTGACAGCCGGAAATACGTCACGCTAAGTCCCGCCTTTATTTTATTTTTGTCTCGTTGAGTTTTGGGAAAAAATTCCCTAGAATTATTTAATTAAATTTAGCTTTGGCAAGTCGGGCATTTGTGTTCGAGTAAAATGGGGTTTTCATACTTTTGCTATCTTATAGTTAACGATATTTGTTGGACGAAACATTCAATTCTGTTTAGTATTTTAGGGAGGGAGGACACATTTACTTGTTACTTGCACATACTTCTCTAATTGCGTTCTGATAAGCTAAGCTAAGCTAAGTAATGTGTGGATGAAACCTCTGGAATTCCAACCGTTACCGAGAGTTGTGTAAACATTATTTAAGAACGCTAGCTCATTTGAATTTTATCGAGACCTTATACACCCCAAGGGTGCTGTCAGTGACGAATAAAGTGTGGTTCAACATCATTCTCTCACCTCAATTTATATTTGTTTCTTTTATTTTATGTTAAAATAGAGTTTTCGAGTAATCTGGCTGGTCGCTTTACGCCCGAATAAAAGAATCAGTGAGGTAGATGGTTCGGATAATCTTGACTCACTTATCAGCGAAGATGGAGGGTATCTCTGACTCTAGCAACTTAGATGCGATCCAGTTTTATAATAGGAGAGTGGCGCCTTGCTACTAATAAATTCTGGAACTTGAATGTACGCCGTTTCCATTGAGCTAGTACGGCCTGGATCGTCATCTTTATAACCAACTAAGTGCGTTATTGGAATGGTAGTGCCTAACGTCCGTATCGGTCACGTTTCCGACTTTTCCTTTTATTATTATCATTTTACCTAAAGTTTTTGAAGCCAATAATACGCTTAATAAACTCGTTTTGTAGACAATATTATTTGTGTATAATTTGCTTTATAAAACTGCCACTCATGGAAACCACTCGATTCTTTCTCAAGTGTCTTAAATAATTGCATGGAATATTCTCTTTATTCGACTATTGGTTCTCTCAGGTGTTGCATTAGAGAATAACTTGTGAAAGGTTGTCAAAAATTATATCTTGCTTTTGGATTGTTAATTACCGATACGATTCCCCAACCACCTTCGATTCTAGTAACACTAGCGGTTTTAGAATTTTCTCTATATTCGTTGCGATATTAAAAAGAAAAGCTATCAAAATATAGTTTTTCTTTACAGAGGGTTCATAACTTGAAGTCGAATTTGATGAGTTTAGAATTGTTTCAATGATGATGACTATAATATTTTACGAACATAAGATGAGTATTTGTGAAAAATTTCCCATTTTTTAAAATTTTCATTGAGCATATTTATCAATGGTTCCATTTTGAAAATGCATCTTTTACTATTTGAGTCCTAAATCTTCTTGTTTTGACCAATATTCTCTGAAGTAACTTTAGTACTGAAACTGATTCTAGATTATTCTGTTTGTCTGGGCTTGAAGTCAAATAAACAAATTTGCAACAACATTTCGTGTTGATGCTATTGGTTTGGGAACGTACAACATTCCACACATTTAACATTCCATTAGCACTAGAAATTAATAAGACTATCTCTTCAAAATATTTTCAGTACGCTATTTACGCGCTCAGCATCAATTCTATTGGAACTGAAATGGTTAGTTACGAATCCCGAATGGGTTTGCTAACCATCCTCAATACCCTGGTATTCCTTACTGTTTAATTGAGAACATTCTCTACATTTCACCATAGTAGACACCAATTTGTGGAATATGCTATATAACTCAATAAAATTGCCCGAAGCGAATTCAGGACGGTTTGACAAAATTAACACATTGGATTCTTTTTTTCTTTTTGAAATACCAAAGTTTTAAATTTCACTCCTCCTTTTTCACCCTTTGGGAAAAAACGCGCCAAATTAGCGAATCAACATTAACATGATGCGCTTCAGCGGTTTCGGATATCTTCATATAAAAATCCGGCCGAGAAAGCACCTTACGAACGAGAAATAAAAGACCATTCGAACTCGCACCGAAAACAAATAACATCTCATCTTTAAGCATCTTGGACGACGAAGATGAAATTTTCTCTTCATCTCCGTCTAACATACTCGTCCGCAGTTAACGAAGCATTCTGGCTGAACGACATCGCGTCACGGGCGCGTTCAGCGAGCCGGTCGGTCTCCTTTGACTTTCCGAGCCGATGAACCAAAAATTAACAGAATCGCGGCGGACTTCAGTGTCTTCGCCGGTCCAGGAGATGCGACAAAACAGAAGGATGAAAAAATCGACGTGCCGCTTTGGTCTAGGAGGCTCTGAGCGTATTCGACGCGCTTCACTTGTTTTCTTCTGGTACTTAGGCGTCTTGTTCCATCTACCAAACGTTCCTAAATTTGTCCGACGATATTTTTCGGAGGTACGGTTATCCTTTTTTTTTAGATGTATCTCGGTCGATATGTATTTGTTTCGTGGAACGAGGTTGAGGTAGTAAAGAATTTCAAGAAGTTTGATGTTAATTATATCTGGTGTTGATAAAATCGATGTAGTAGTAGCTTGGGAATTTTCATTAGATACAGGAATAGTTAAAATTTCATAATATGCCACTAATGTGTTTTCGTATCTTACTGCTGAGGAATCTGACAAATGTACCGAATTGGCAGTTTTGCGGGGTTGGTGACGAATAATCGCATTTGTTGTTTATTGTCTCGAAATGTTCAGTTAGATTTTAACTGATTCTCAGTCACTTATTTAAAACATTCATTTTGGTACCGAGTTATAACATCTCATTCAAAGCTGGTTTGCAAAGGTCACCAGAAGTTCTGGACAAGTACTCAGGGCAAGAATAATAATGTACCTATCCTTTGATATTGTATAATAAAAAGCAAAGCAAAGCTAACTGAAAGATCATCGAAATAGGGGTAACTGGTAGCAGCACTTACATTTCTTCTGAACACGATAGAGACTCTATTTATAACATCTACTAAAAGAGTGTGGTAGGGCTATACAATAATGTGGGCTTGAACAGGGACTATAGGACGGCCGATTTTTTCTACTTTGAAGTTGTTATCTCAATAACATGGTTTTTGAAGGCGTCGACAATTTTTTGAGGTGCTGAAAATCGTTGTCCTGTTTGACATACAGCGACCAGAAAGAAATTGGTGGGCAATGAATTAGGTGAATGCGAGCAATGAGACATCAATTCGATGTTTTTCCTCCTCCAAATAATTAAATTATTTGATGTCCTGTGTGAGAGCTTGCATTGTTATGTCGCAGAATGATGCGATGTTTTCGGTTGTTTCCTGATTCCGTCGATGACTGGCAAACAAATTGTTGTATGACGAAAGAACAAGTTTTGTGGGATTCACTCAGTTCGGCATCGATGTTGTTTGGAATAACAACCGATTTTGGTCGACCTTCACGCAATTCATCACCAATTGTAAATAGTCTTTTCTGATGGTGCTTCATTGCCAAATGGTTGAACGTAGGAATTTTATGTATTGTTGTTGAGTTAGGTCTTGACTGAAATCCTAGAAAATCATCAAACGAAAATCTTCACGTGAAATTTTAATTTTTTCATTCAAATTGCTTTTTTAAACGTTCAATGTAAACAAATTATTGGGTCAATTTCCAAGCTGCACTGCTTTTACAATAACAAACGAAATGAAATGATAAACTCACCTCAACGCAGTAGGAGTAAGCCGCACAGTACAACTCTAGAAAAAGATAATAATATGAATATCGATAGCGACAACGCCAATGAATTGGCGTTGTTCCAATGTGAACGATGACACATTCTGAAAATCTAAATTTTTGCTATGAACCTGCTGTGATAAAGTAAAAAAATATTTCGTTCTGAGCCAGAAGTTTGCTATATTTTTAATTTAATTTAATTCTTTGGCTTTCTTTGATTGTGGTGTTTTAAATCGCAATCTTCCCAAAAATAGTTTTAATATCAACGAAGTGAATCTATATTCTACAGATAATAGTATAATAAAATACTTGGTCCTTCTTAAACCAGTTTCAAAGTTGTAACAAAAGCGTAATTCATGTCCAGTTTCTGGGCTTTACCCAAATTTGTAGTGCGACCACAGTTGAAGCTAGATTTAAAAATTACCTATCCATTTCCTTCCGCATTTAAGATCAGAAGGAAGGCGATAATTTCTAAATTCCTGATATTGCTTTCGAGTGACTTTTAAAGTTATTCCAAGACACTAACCCTTAGCTCCTTTCAATCAAGGTCGCAAAATGTGTAACGCAATCCATCCACCGCCTTATATATAACGTATATATAACATTAATTACATTTACTTTATTTATAATTTTTCCAACGAAAGGAAATATATCTTATCCGCTACATTACACTGGAAATCAGATAAACAAAACATCATTAAAATTCTTCTAACTGCTATTTTAACGCGAACTCCCGCGTTTAAATGTTAAAATCTTGATAACGGACGAGCGGTGCCTTCATTAAAATCGCGAAATAACTAGGCTCAAGTGTAAAGATCGTATCGTGGCGAATATTAATTGCGATACACCTTTACAAAACTAAAATATGTAAGCTCTTCATTAGTTAGATTTCGCGCTAACGGTGCTGTAAAACTTCTATTTAATAGCGAAACTCACACAAAACATCCTCTGTACGAGATTTATGCGAGTGATTCCAATCTGAGAAGTTTGTTTCACCATTTATTCCGCATTATTACCCCTTTCTTCTTTTATCCTTTTTCACTTTGACGAAAAATGCGTTATTCGTTACGTGTACCTAGTGACAAGACCTTAGGCTGTTCTTATCTCAAGATCTCTCGGAGGTTTCTTGGGAAGGAAGGAAGGTCATTGGTGACAAATTTGGTTGCAAATTTCTCTGTATGTTTGATTTTATTCATCCAACTAAATTTGATTGGGGTCAACTAATGTTTGTGGTTAGAATTTGATGAAAAGAATTTAACTGCAAAATCCCACTTTATTTCTGATAACAGTACGTAGTAATTTTTAAACGTTTTGGCAAAACGACCGTCCTTCAAGTAAAAAAATTCCGTTCAAAGCAAATTCCTCAGAATTCAATAGTTTAGCAATGACATGTAGACGTTATGGTAGTTCAGCAAATTTCAAATTCCTCCAGCAGAGAAGATGCAATGAAGAACTTGTTTAATAATCCTATTGTACTGAATAATCATAATATCATATCAAGTCCTAAAAAATTAACTCCCATGTAGTCTCATTTGTTTTATATTTTAAGAATACAATTGGTTTTTCACTGCACTTAAATAAAATATAATACAATACAATATAATATAATATAATATATTAAATGTAGAAGACTCTCTATAAACGACCTAATAATAAAATTAGGTTCGTTAATGGGCAGTTAACAAGTAACCGTGCAAAAGCCTACAAAGTAAGCACAATTTGCATATGCCAATAATCCTGTAGGAAATGTTGACTATGTCAATCGCAAAACGCAACTGCAGACTAATTAGTTTCGTCCTCATTAGGACTCGTCAGTACAGTATATCGTTCTGCGAGTGACACAGTGAACAATTCCAGGTGATACGTCGAAATCTCGGTGAGATGGATACGGTCAAAAGAATGACCCCATCTTCCGAGCAGGAGATGTATTGGCATACCCGGTAACATCGCGGTTATTAGGTATTAGGTCGTTTATAGAGAGTCTTCTACATTTAATATATTATATTATATTATATTGTATTGTATTATATTTTATTAAATTTTGGCTCTCGAAAACACGATCGCACTGCACTTAAAGTTTAAAGCTCATTTTACGTACAATATGCCGTGATAGATATCCGATGCTTCTTGTTGTTATGACATATTTTGTAGATAAAAGCTTTATTGTTTAATATACATATTTATCAGAGCAGTAGTAACAATATGCACTATTTTCGTAATGTCTTCTTACCCATTGGTAGAAATTTCCTATTACGGCGATCTAACAAACTGAATTATAATTATTTCGCCCTCTTTCTATGATTTACTACATCATAAGTGACGTCCTCCAGAACTACTTTCATGCTGGTAAGATTGGTTATAGTTTCACTTTCAAGATGAGAGTTGATTTGGAGGAGTTTAGATGTCTTCGAAGTTGATTTGATTTTGCGGGAGTAATTCACTCTTGGAGGTATTTTCCCGACTTTGTCCTCGCCTTTTTTCGAGCACTTCTAGCTGCTACCTAGCGGTTTTAAAGGTTACCTAGACTTTGATTCCTTTACTAATGATTTTGGGAGCGAGATGAATCGCTTTTGTAGATTGCTATTTGAGGAGTATTGATTGATTTCTTACTTTTCAAAGAGGAAAATGAGTTCGGTTCGGTTCGGTCCTGGTGGACTAAATAATTTTGAGAATTCATTATGTTCTGGAGATTGGATCTTTCATGCTTAAAAATTTGCGTTTTAAAAATTTCGGGTTCGATTTTGTGATTTTGTATTCAAGGGGGCAGCTACTACAACGGGAGCCAGGTGGTAGAAAAGGAAGAGGAAGACCAAGATCGAGATAGCTACAGGAAGTGGAAGAAGATCTAAAACGGGCTGGGATAAAGAACTGGCAGCGGAAGACGGCGGACAGAAGTCTGTGGCGAAATATTAGCAGGCGAGTCGGAACTCTGAGAAGTGGGGATTGATCCACCTCGACCAATGGATCTAGGAAGCTTCACAGAAGAAGCGGCGCAACCCCCTGAGGCGTGTCAAGCCACTATTATTATTCAAGGAGGCTGCTGACTTTTGCCAAATGCGAAGGAAAGTGGAGTTCCGATTTGAGATTTAGATTTCGGAAAGCGTTCTCTGATTTTAAAATTGAAGGTTATCTCTCAAAACAATTTGCATTTGGAGAGTTTCAACTGATGCTGAGCAATTTGAAGGAAGATGTGTTTTAGCTTTGCCGCCTTGCGTTTGGGCTTAATCAACTGATCCTGAATATTTTCATGTCAACGTTGCTTCCATTTGAGGCATTTCATTTGAGGAAATCGATAGGCCCAGATGTGGTTGAGAAAGTTTTTGTAGGGAAGAAGTATATCATTATGTGGGGTCAGGAAGAAATACGAAACACGCAGCGCGGGCAATAATATACGAATTTGTACGATCTTTTGAACGGCTTACCTTGTAACGCCTGTATTTGCTTAAGTTTTCACTCAGATTATCTGTGTCTAAAGATGTTTTCCTCCTTTGTTGATAATTTTTTGTAATCATTCTAGATGGTATGTTCCTGCTACCAAATCTAAAGACGATGACAGTTTTTTTATAATGAGCAAAAATAGATGAAGCCAAGTTACAAACTTCGTTGTTATATATATCGAAAGATGAGTTTTTACTCTTAATTTCGTCTCTTAGGATCTCCTTTATAAGAATAATTGATGATGAATATAATCTTGATCCAATAACTATGTACATATATATGCAGTCTAACAATGCTTCAACGAATTATTGCTTTTTTGACATAATTGTTGAGTTTTTCAGCAAATATCAAACGAAGTCCAGCAGAAGTAACAACGTATTTATTACTGAAGATATCGCTGCGACGATATTGAATTCGATTGTCTGAAGCTCGTGATGCTTGGTCGATGATAATGCCATCTAATTGAATATTCAAGCACACTTATTTATCATTTGCCGAAAAGGTATAGATATCATTAAATGTGCAAGCATAGGTATATAAATATCGCAGCTGTGGGATACCTAAAAATAAAACGTTCAAAAATAGGGAAAAGTTAGTTAGTTTTGACTTTAGTAATTCTCACTGAATTAATCGATGAAGCATACACTAAGACGCAAACCATCTAATTTGTAAGATCTCTTGATCAATTTATGGACACTCAAGGAATGGAGGTACATAGTGTTGGAAGCCAGTTTGCAACTATTTAGGTTTTTTATATCAATCGAAATGTTCAGTTTTATTCCAGCCAACTTTAATATATTTATTTTATTTATAGCGCGTCACCTAAATGCTTTATCTTCACATTCAATGACGTCAGATCTAACAATAAGTGAAATTGAAAAGGTAATTATTGAAGAATTTTATGGATTTCAGAGTTAGAATCGCTCTACTATGGAATTGGGGTCTTCATGAGATATAAAACCATGACTCACAGTGAGAATTAGTAAGTTTTCTTATCAGCTTGTCTAATTTATGAAACCGCGAGGAGTGATAATAGCAAGGAATCTGAGTTGTGGTCTTAGAGTTAAAGAAACGTAGCAAAATCTATAGTTTAGAATTGACTCCAATGAAATGAAATGATGAAACTACCGTTTGGAGCAATTCCTTCTATGTATATCTAATTTTCTGTATTTTCTACCCTTGATCTTAACATTCTGAACCTTACTGATTTGTAGTTGAAGTTAAACCACATATTTATAATACGGTCTCTATATCCTTAAAAAGGCGCAATGCGAAAATTCTATATACGAGGGAAATTCGCAAAGGAAGTTCCGTTTGGTTATTAAAAAGAACATCAATACATGAAAAGGTTTTTATTATATACAACTTACAAGCTAGTACTGTCAGTTATTTTTCTACATAGTTGCCATTAAGAATGAAACCTTTGTCATAGCGATGAATCAGTTTTTTGAATGTCCCCTTCATAGAATTCTGAAACTTTGACTACGGTCTTGCAGCTTTTCATCTGCAAATTTGAGGAAAAAGGGCATTCGGTTCTGTGATTATGAATCGCTAATTTTCACGAATTTTCTCTTCAGCATTACCCAAAAGTTCATCTGTCACAAAAGTTGATCTTCCACTCCGTCGTTAAATATGGGCCCTCCACGCAACATACGGCACCATCTTCTAACCACACTGTCACTCATGATATTTTCACCATAAACAGAACAAAGTTCACGATGAATCTCAGCAGCCTGCATTTTCTTTGCACACAGAAATCGGATAACTACACGCAGTTCACGGTCGGCGGGATTTTCAATTGCAGCGGCCATTTTAAACGATCAAAATAGCACAAAAGAATGTCCGAACGATTCTCTCACTAACACTGCCAGACTCATATTGAACTACACTACACCGCAGCGCTACAATTGCGCCGATATCCCCACACTTCTGCTCACTAGGCGGAAACGGAACTTACTTTACGAATCGCCCTCGTATTTACCCGGTTTTATAAATAACAGGCGAAATTCATCCACAACGGATCGAAGCAAAAATAATTTGTATTCTTACTCTTTTACAGATTGCACGATAGATTAATTCAAAATCGGTACTTTGAAACTTCAGAATATCTTTAGAATTTCACTATAGATAGATCATCATCCTGTACACGTTATTTGGACTTCGATGTTCTTATATTTAGAAACGATACTCCAAACATTACCTATAATTTCAACAAAAAACTATTCAGGAAATGTTAGTGTGACCAACTTTGGATAGCAAGTTTGTATAAGTATGAATGTGTTGGTATTTGAATGGTACACACACGCGAAGAAATACAAATACAATCAAAAGTACCCAAATCATTTGAAAACCAAATTGGCCTTTCTCCCTGTGACAAAGAAAAATCTGATGGAATTATATCTGGGAACATTGATGGGCAACTAGTTTAAACGCTTGATTAGTCGAGTGATCTTCAATTTAAATGGGATGTCACGCTAACTTAGAATGTGCAGCGGTTTTCACTTGCCAAGAAATATGTCGAGGGTTAGAAAAGAATGTCTTTCAACAATAGTGAAGATGCTCATTACAGGAAGCCCTTATAGCACAAATTTGGTAACGCAAAAACAATAGTTTTTGTCCATATCATACTCATTTGGATAGTTGCAGATACGTATTTCGGCAATCAGCAATAAGTTGTCTTTCTTTATGAATAAAACGCAAAAGAAAAAAGGATCAACAGTGAACTTTACCATTTCGTGATTAATTTTTATATGTTCTTATAATTACAGACTTATTGAGGAATTCATTGTGCTGATTCCATATGTTGTTTAAAACTCCTTCAATTGCAACAAATGCGCTGCCGTGACTCGAAAATATTTTACTTTTGTTGAGGTTTAAATGGTATTTTATTTACATTACCAAGCTTATTGTTAGTAGTACACAGTGCTACTGATAGAAAGTGTAGGCCTTTGGTCTGCGTTAATGTCAAATTGAAATATTTTAACAGTGTTGATATTATCTTTACACACTTCGTTAATATTCTATCTAAGTTATCGCCCGTTAATTTTATAGTTTTATGAAGTTCTTGACTGAAACTCGTAGGTATTACGTTGATGAATTGAAAAGAAACTTTCATTACATTTACGATAATGTACCTCATCGTAAGACAAATAGAATTTATAGGTACATAGCCTGGTAACCTCGAGCCAAACGGAACTACCTAACCGTCATTAATTACTTTATTAATCTCATTCAGCTGCGTAAAACGTTAAAACAATGACAACGAACCGTATAACGTACGAGCAGTAAAAGCAAATTAAAGTTAAACTTACCGAGCGCGTACACATCATCCACACCATAAATCAGTCGCTTAATTTGCGAAAATCGTCCGTTTCAGTTATGTATGTATATTATTAATCGGTTTCTAAAAAAATTCCTCGCGTAAGCGACAGCTGCGAGTCAGCTTTCGAGCTTTCGCACGTTTCGCGCGGTCTTTCTTCTTCTTAACCGAGGCCAATTAGTCCCAGAAAGTTAAGGCGAACAATGTTCGTATCGTTAATTATTTTACGGCGGTAATTCGTATGTGAAGGCACATAGATGCATTTTAATCGAGGCCCATTTGCGTTTTATACGTCTGCAAATGTAAAGTTAGAAAAGGCAATTCGCAATTAAATCTTCTAAGTTTCTAATTTCGTTGACGATGCTGCCTGATGTCAGGTAAAGTCGCATTATCGAAAATAGGTTTATAATAAGGCAAGTTTCTAAGTTTGTTTCAAACTAACAGCGCGAGACTAGTTGGTTTTATTTATGTTCACATTAGAATAATGAATTATTTCGTGCATTGAAGCTTCTTATTCGCTTTTAAATATCAGATGTATGTACGTAAGTGTAGGTTAGTAGGGAATGCATTCTAATCGTAGGCAAATGAATGTAACTACTGACTACAGTCAGTTAATGATGACAAACCAGACAATTAACCTTCCTATACTCACGTCAAAATGAAAGACGTATACTATACTATATAAGTCGGTCTCACACACCGTATGCGTGAGTATAGGAAGGTTAAAGAAAAGCCGCATCATTACATGGGGATATAAGTTTCCATTTCCAGCTTTGTTTCGATCTGTCATTTCGTGGTTTAATTTTAGAATAAAGCATTGCACCACGAAAGGTCAAAATCATTTCTATTGATTCTTTAATTCGATGTGCAACCTCAAGTAATTATGATACCCTAGTGATACAAACTTAAAATTTATAATTTTACATTTCTACGGCCAAGACAGTCATACATACACGTCTAACAGTAAGTGGCACATATCTTATAGTGTGATTTATCAGATTATCAGCACGCTTAAATTTCTGTAAGATTTTGTAATTCGTGTGCAACATCAGGTCTGGTCAAGGCTCTCCAGTTCATTGGGTTAATATCCACTTCCATAAACTACTCTCTTGCTCCAAAAGCTGCACAGTGTCAACAAACATTGTGATCTAGAACAATACATTGTTGATCAACTGCAACTGAGTATAAGCAAACAGTTTCGTAATCATATCACTATCCGAAAAGAAGAATTTTAGTTTTCCAATATCTATCGTCAAACTAAACTTACAGTTGTATGACTTGACGACAACTTAGGGATAAATTGTTTTTTTAATATCACGGACACATTTTGGATTCCTTTTCTGCGTGGTAAAATTAAAGACCAGTTGCGTTTACTCCGGTCCCATACCACCAAACTTCTGTCTTAATACTTACTCCTGCTTTTCCAAGAAGAATTTAATAATGCTGGAGCCCTGCGCTCTACCTTCAACCTTTTCTATATAATAAAAATATTTCTTCAAAGGAAATGCTTGTTTCCGATTAATCACTACCGCAGTCTGCATAAGCCATTCGCTTACATTAACCATGATTTCCTGAAAATTGTGTTTCAAGTTCTTTTAATGTTGTGAAGAATCTGTAACTTTCGGGAACAAAATCCAGAAAATTCGGGACGTTCGAGTAGTTGTAAATTTGAAATCCAAGCACCGCAACACAATAGGTACGATAGAATATGTCATCCCTTAGCCCATTTTTTCGCGCCAGATTAATTTATGCATAACGGCTATTTGCTAATCTGGTGCCTGTTTGAAGATGAAGAAGATGCAGAATCTTAACCTCTGCACAATTAAACTAATGGAATAAGCAATATCTCTACATCTTCGACACATTTTTAATAAGAAAGTTTCTTCTACCACTTTTTCTTATCATCCAAATAATAAATTTAGCCAAGCATCTCTATGGAGGCGTTATTGGAAGCTGTGTT
This sequence comes from Chrysina gloriosa, assembly GCA_038088585.1. Taxonomy (NCBI): domain Eukaryota; kingdom Metazoa; phylum Arthropoda; class Insecta; order Coleoptera; family Scarabaeidae; genus Chrysina; species Chrysina gloriosa. Next base: position 21,360,848 of record CM076095.1, on the reverse strand, counting down.
AGTTACTGCTGTACGTTTAACATAACCTCATTACTTGAAAATTCAATTTCCGTAATGTTTACGTCTTCCTTTTCCGTGGCTTTTCCACTGAGGTCGATAAATCAGTGCTATCGAAATACATATCCAAATTAGTGTGGTGGAGGTTAGAACTATCTTATTCGAATTGAACATTCGTTTTAAATTTTCCCAAGATTCTGATTCAAGCTCTGCTAGTACTTACAAGGAGAAGGCAAGGTAATCGGATTTTTGTAATTTTTTGATATTTATGGTACATGTAGTTTGGACCTTAAATAAGAATATCTTGGAGTAGTTCGACGGAACGTTCATAAATTACCGAGATAATCGATGTTGAAGTTTCACACACCAGTTAAATCCACTAGATATAACACGCTTCTTAACTGGACTCGGGGCCTAGTCGATAGCGTTTTGGTGCGATACTCACGAGATTGCTGGTTCGAGTGTCGTCACGGGACTTTTCTTTTTCTTCCATTCAAAACGCACCATATGTTTTTTTCATTCTTCTTCTCATATCAAAAATTATGAACAAACGAAATATATGAGCTATATGTAGGAACATTCTTCAAGTACTTCATTTAAATGCACAATCGGTTTACAAACAATATTCCTTTTGAATTAACTTAACAATAAGGTAATATTAAAAAATGTTGCTTCCCATGTTTCTGTGATAACTACCATTCTGGCTCGTGCCACACTGCGTAAAATGTCGCATACTAGATATACAATAATAGAACTTTTCATTTCCTACCTGACTCCGCTCGTTTTTTTTTTTGCTGATTGTGCATTTTTATGAAGTACTTGCAGAATGTTCCTGCATATAGTTCATATATTTCATTTGTTCATAATTTTTGATGTGAGAAGAAGAATGAAAAAACATTGGTGCGAATGGAAGAAAAGGAAATGTCCCGTCACGACACTCGAACCAGCGATCTCGTAAGTATCGCACCAAAACGCTACCGCCTAGACCACGAGTCCAGTTAAGAATCGTATTATATCTAGTGGATTTAACTGGTGGGTGAAACAACATCGATTATCTCGGTAATTTATGAACGTTGCGTCGAACTACTCCAAGATATTCTTATTTAAGGTCCAAACTACACGTACCATAAATATAAAAAATTCCAAAAATCCGATTAGCTTACCTTCTCCTTGTTAGATATGACCATTCAAACTTTTCAGTTTTTGCGTGATACAAGATTACACCTTACAATACATTTTAAAAGCGAATTACTCGATGTTACATTAAAATCTGTTTTTACGTTTTTCCAAGATGTGATTGATCCATACTTTCTCCAATTCGACTCCATCTTGATGTTAGCTCAATCCGTTTTCTTCTCTCCATTCATAGAGTGCATAATAATAATAATAATAATAATAATAATAATAATAATAATAATGTCCTTAAAGATAAATTGTGAAGTCCTTAAATATATTCGGACTATTGAAAACTTGAACCGTAGGAGTTTTAATACAATAAAAGTAACAGCCCACGTTATTCTGATGAAACGACACACTTTATTTCACATTTCTGTGCCAGGCTTCAACTGTTCTCAAAGCTTGTGCATAATCGCTGTCTGCTACTGTGGTAGCCGTTTAAAACCAAGAATTTAGATATTCTTGAACAAACAATTGCAGAAACCGACATACTGATGGTACCACCTAAAATTTGTGTATGGATAACAAATATTCAATGAAAACAGTCAATTTCATAGAGTTCGTGAAGAACTTTTGGATGATCTATTACTGTTCTATGCATCCATCTGGCACTTAACAGTTCTATGTTGGAGCTTAAGCAAGCATCTTGTCGTGTTCTTCAACGGCCTGGATAATTTATTTCAAGATTTTCGTCCGTTGTTTCTGTAACAAAAACATCTTCGGCGGGATATTGATGTGGTATGATGTTCGAAGTTCTTAATAGTTTATGAGAGAACTTCTCATCTCTTTTGTATATTGCGCCAGGTAGATATTTATCGTGTAGGCTTTTATAAAACATCCGTCCAAAATCTTGATATCAACATTCCCTCCACATATCACTCGTTACTTAAAGTCATACTAACTCAACTCGCTATCACCAATAATAACTAACACTTCTATTGAAACTATGATATATCACCATTCAGTAAGTCCTTGCAATCACTATAAAATTTTGTTATGCATTACATGTATTAAAATGACTCAATGTTTGATAGTCTGCATAACATATGGACCATCAGCTTAGCGACTTTTATAAAGCCTCTATCCAAATTTAAATATTTCATATTAACATTTCCCTGCCTATGGTGCTTATCACAAAAACTTCCACGTTCAAGTTTCTTACGCCAATTTTTCCGTTAAAATGTCTGGATGTTTGTCAATATTTACTACAGTCACTTACAAATTCGAATTCTAAATGATCATAATCACTTCAAATTTCGCGGGTATCTCAAGAAATTGAGAAGATCATGTTGCCAGCTGATAGTATCATCTACATTTCCGAAGACTAGCTCAGAATTTTCATTTTTGTTATCAATATTTCCGTTCGAGTGTCATCAAAAGTTTCACGAATCTCCATTACCATTAATTACTAATCCTCTATGTTAATCGGTACTTCTATTAAAATGCTTTGATATTTGATAACAACCACTTAAATTTTTGTGGATATCTGCAGAAAATGAGAAGATAATCTGATGAGCTGGGGATGTCATTTAGAATATATGTATGCCCTTTGTGTACTTACTAGTGTGCTATGAGGTAGAAAAATCATCAACTGTTTGCCTTCCTGCTTTGGTCTGTTTCTGGCATAACATATAACACTTCGATTTGAAGCATGTCGGTTTGTCAAATTAACATTTTGCTCGGTCATAATAGATTCTGAATATGATTCAAATTTGTTTGCTGTAATATCCTATCGAATTTGAGTTTTTGGTTTCATCTTCCACTGTGAATATTTCGTCTCTGCCCTTCGCTCAATGGAAGTGAATCTTTATCAAATATTATAAAAATAATAGTGTAAAATAAGTAGCAGTATAAAAGCTTGATAATTGGCCCAATAATTTGTAGAAGATTCCAGTCGGTTGAATAAGAACGATTCAGTAACTCTTCAGAAGACAAAATGAAATAATTACAAACGAATTGAACAAATTGGGTACAATGATCAACCCAATTTCTATTTCTAGAAATGTGGCATTCCAGAAACAGAATTTCCTAATATCAAGACAAAAATTAACAATACAAATAGTCAAAAAATTTAAAATGCACTGGAGTTCGTTTGTTAGGCAGTGCAGTCATTGCACAACTTTCTGTGAGAATTGCCTAACAAACGAACCTCAGTGGTGAGTCATTCACTGGAAAGTTCTGTAAATGTTCTATTTTTCTATTCATTTGTAATTCTGACTCTCTCAAATATCTTTTTAGAACGAGTTTCCTCTGTAAGTTGAAAATACTTTGTACGGTATCTGGCCAACATGAATTGATTCAAACTATCAAATTTTTCTGTGGAATGTCATTCCATTTCATTTTCTGAGGAAAATTTGAGCAATTATATCTAGCATATATAGCTACTATCCGCCTTACACCCCAGGACAGGGGTAGAAAAGGCATAAGGATTAAGTAAGTAAGTATATAACTATATATGTATATGGTATAGATAATTAAAACTATATCATTAAAGCATCTTAACTCCAGCCTCACCGTTTGTTGTTGTTATGTTACGTTAAATATTCGACTTCCAGCAATTAACGACAAACAGCGTTACTTTTCTCCAGTTGATTACGACCAGTCTCGACCTTGTATACAGATTCATACGTGGAGGATACTTCTCGTCTCTACGAAACGATACCAAAGTCACGAAATTACGCTTTAAAGATGCACGACATGCTCGAGTGGTAATAATTTGCAGTCTTTGCTCATTTTCTAATCGACCAATGGTTCTCCAACTGGCGAATTCCGTGATATCATCTCGTTATGCCATTTTTAACAAAATAATGGGTAGTGGATCATACGAGAATTCAAATGATAATTATGCGTTTCGAATGTGAGTACAGCTAGACGCAGTTTTGCCAACCCCACACTGGTACTACTCGCCAATCACATGTTATAATGTTGAGCTTGCTAAGAAGTATGTAGTCTTTTTCTTTACATCTAACAGACGGAAGAACATATCGTAAAATTTAATTACATTTTAAGCCGCAAATTACGCGATGTCATAATTATCAGTTCAAGCTTGTCTTACGAAAGAAGGAAAGAAACGAATTTGTTTGCACTTGTTTAATTGGTGTTGAACTTTAAGAAGTGAGAAGAGACGTTTTCGTCGTATTTTGTCATACTACCGAAAAGTAAAAACTAGTATAGAAGCTCCCATGAAGATTCAAAAAATGTGAAAATTTATAAGGATCGCAAATGCAAGAATTGGCTTGCTAAATTTCGAAAATTCTAATGTTGAAGATTCAGGACCTCTAACACGTTCGATGATTGAAAGTTAAATAAGCTAAAGAAATGTATCCCATTGAGGGTGGTGATATTTATGATTTTCTTTCGAAACGTGAAGGAATCAATCCACTTTTTTAATGTGTGATAACGGAAGGTATAGAAAGCGCTTTTACGAACACATTAAACAAAGAATATGGTGGAAAAGGTGTGACTAACCTATCCAAAATACTTCTTTTTTCCCCGTGGTCCTTATGCCGCGTGCAGGTCTTACGTCTAAGGTGCTTCTTCAACAAGCTATTTCGTCCATGCCTTCCGATCTTAGTATTTTTATCTCTTTCTTACTGTTCTCCATCCGATATCCTATTTTTTCTGCCCAGTCATCTTCTTCGAAATCTTCGTCCTTCTCTTTTACCTGTTCTTCTAGACCCTGTGACTTTTTTGACGGATGAATTTTGACTCATTCTTAATATATGACTGTACCAATCATAGCTTTGAAAAGTAGATATTCCCCGAAGGCAGTTGCTGCCGTCGGGCGATATTCAGGGTGTTATCTATTTTCAATCGTTCCACAAGAATAATAATATCTAGTAGAAGCATCTGAAAGTAATAAACCTGAAGATGTCGTGTAGCAAAATGATAATGTTAAAAGATGTACTGGCGTACAAATTCATCAAAATAAGTTTGGAAAGAATGTGGCATTATTTCATCACCATTTCAGTTCTTTGAAAAATTTTTGAATGGTGAAACCTTTACTGCTAATGAAAATATCACATTGTTCTCGAGGAAAACAGGATACTTTTCTAACAAAAGTTTTGCTGTCCGTAGTGGAATTTCAAAGGTAATAGGCGCCTAGAAGGGCGTTGGCCTCTTGGACTTTGTGTTTCCTGTTACTGCGATTACGTGCTTTCCCTTCTAGTCTGTTACATTATTTATCCTTCGAAGATTTTTCTCAACAACATATAGGGATTTCCTTGTTGATCTTACTGTGTACTGTGCGGGTGTTAAATTCCTTCAAAGAACTCATTCAGTCATTAATTGTAACGCCAACTTCAACCATTATTTGATGCCATGCGATAGGTTATGGTACTACATCTACCATATTGCAAAGGTTGGTTTAGTTGTTTCTGATTTGTATACCAAATTATTCAATAGTATAAAACTTTTTTGGACACGGAATAGTGGAGTTTCCTGCCAGAAAAGGAAAGTTACTAAAATTTTGTTTCCTATGAGAAATGTCGCGGTTCGGTTCTGACCAACACCAAAAGGTACAGAATTTCAATACAATATGAGAAAATAAAGCTGTATATCAATGCAGAAAAAGACTGCGATGACCCAGTCAGTTTTTAAGGATGGAAGATTCATAAAATCCTAGGATTCAAATGGAATGGAATGATAAGAGATATGTAGGAAGATCAGCGGAAAGAACGCGCACAGAAACAAAACTATTAGGAGTCATGTGTCTTGCGTTGCATCCTCCAATCTTTCCGTATTAACCCCAAACTGGGAAAGTGTAAAGAAGCATGAGAAAACTTCAAGGTTTAATACCTGCCTCATACGCAATATGACGTTTGGACATGTAATATTTTTGCAACATTAGTTTCATTAGATTTTTAAGTAGATATTGAAATACATATAGTATCTCATGTTGACAATTAAATTGCAAATTTGATTTAATTCCTCCAAAGATATCACGGCTTCTGTTCGTTTCCCAAATTTAGATTTACTCTGTATCCCACATAAATTGGCTTGTGTAAACCGGTGCAAATTCAAGGTGATTCAGATTACTTATTTCTCATTCGAATTGCCCATACGGCGCTACTAAATTGAGACATGCTGTTCGTCGTCCATGGCCAAGTTTCCATAAAAAGTCGAACGCAATGAGCCTCAATCGTCCATGTCATATTCCATATCGCCGCCTCGCTCGACCACGACCTTAAAAGGATTTCGCTCGGATCGCTTATGGTCTGCGGACATGTCATCTCGGTGATTTCCGACACTAAAGCAATCGCAAGCAGAAAAAAAAAGAAGGAAACAAAAAACCACCATCAGGACGAATAAACGTCAGAAATCGAAGAAAATACACCGCGCGCGCAAAAAACGGGCGACAATCGCGTCAGCATCGCCTCGTTAAAATATAACGGATACTTACGCGTCTGTTTGGCCGTCTTTTGTTTGTCGAACAAGTGGTAACTGGCGCTGTCATCGCGGGATACTACCGCTATGGTGATGGTATTTTCTTGGGTGCCGCGGGATGGTTTTTTCGCCATTCAACTTTTTAGAATCATTAGAGGTAACGAGACGATGTAAACTACGAGCGAGCCGATTGTCTTTTGTTTAATGCCGGTAATCGATTGTTTTATTGTATTAAATGTGAAGTTAGTTAATGGATTACGCGTTGCTTCGATAATTCTATGGTTCGATTGTCACGTTTTATGGTTTGAAGTCGAAAACGCTTACAATGCTCCTGCTATAAATAAATACATCAATGAGGATATCGAGATTGTTAGTTTTTCTTCTTGGTGCTTGTTATAAATTTTTGGAACGACAAATGAATTAAATGCAAAATCGTGACTAGCAAATAAGGTATCTAACCTAATTTGCAAACCGATTTATTAAAAAGTTGTGTAATTTTCACTTCGCTTCTACTTGGAGTGGCTTTAGAAATTATCAGGTCGTCGGGAGTCGGAAGCGAAGAAGACGGTGAAGTCTACGAGGACGAGAACGACTGAATTATAGACGAAGGCAGGGAGACGTTGACACAATGGAAATAGAGGACCGGAACAGGAAGGCAGGGGAAAGAACGGAATGGAGAAAACTAACATACAAAGCTTCGTTGAGCTCAGATGCTCGCAGAAACTCGAACTTGAAGAGATGCAAAAATGAATCTTGTCCTTGATTTGGTGCTAGTGTAGGCTAGCCTTCGCACGTCATAGTTTCCACATTCTTTTAGATTCTACTACCTTCATACAAAATATACGAGGGCGGTTTGATGGAAGAGTGACTTTTCAATAAAACAAGTTATTTTACTGTATAAGCTATATTTTATTTTTCAACATAGTCCCCTTACAACTCTAAACACTTAGCTCAGCGAATTTTCAATTTTTTCAACCCATCCAAAAACTAATCTTTTGGAAATTCTTCAAAATATGCGTTTATCGCCGATATCACCTCTTCCTTTGTCTGAAATCTCTTTCCACCTAGCCATTTACTTCTAAATTTGGAAACAAGAAAAATCAGTGTGAGTTAGATCTGGTGAATATGGTGGCTGAGGCAGCAAATCTTAAAGTTATATAATTCGACTAATTTTGTTGTAGCAAAGTTGGATGAGATAGGGCATTACCGTGATTGAACAATACTTTTCCTTTACCAAATGCGTTCAAGTTTGGCATCAAAACATGTCAACAAATCAGCATAATATCTCACAGCTATCGTGTTTCCTGTTTGTTAATTATCAATAAAGATAATACTGTTGCGATTCTAAATACCTTCGGCCATGATCTTACTGACCAAAAAAGCGGTTTTGACTTTTGGGGGCACATTCCTTGAGAGAAGTCCACTGTTTCGACTGTATTTTTGTTTCTGGAATATAATGGTCTATTCAAGGGTCATCTACTGTGCCATATCGATGGAAATTTTCCTTTGGATTACGTTTGAGGACAGCCAAACATTCTTCTGAGTTTTTAATGCGAGCACGCACTTGATCAGCATTAAGCAAACGCGGTACCACCTCCCGGATAGCTTTTATTGAAACATTCATGCAAAATATTGCATACCCGTTCTGTTGAAAGATTTACTTCGTTACGTACTTTCAATCGACGATCGCTAATTACAAGGGCATAAATTTTAAATATTAACAATTTCTAGAGTAGTTACAGTAAACGACGATCCCGGACGTTCTGCGTCATCCGTGCTCATATGGTCACTTTTAAAAGCAGAAAACCATTTACAAATCATTCCATGGGACGAGTTCGTGATAATATTTATGTCGCTTTTCCCCCGCTTCTTTAATTATTTTTCCACGTCAAAAATGTTTAATTAATACTCGAAATATAATTTTTTCCATAGTTTTATCAGTTTTTTGGATGAGTGTAAAACATAACCTATCTGTCAGATTTATGTGAAACTTTTGACAGTAGACATCAGAAACATGGTGGAAGCCACCAACATAATCACCTTAGCGAAAGTCGTTCTTCCGACAAACTGCCCTCATACATCAGCGACGGCTAATTATCTCTAGCAAAGTTAGATGACTGAGTCTGTAATAGTACACTATTTTCGAGAGCCAACATTTTAATAAAATAGAATATAGGAGACTCTATATAACGTCCTAATAAATGAATGAGCAGTTAACAAGTAACCATACAAAACGGCTCTAAGACAGAGGAAGGTGTCGGGGCAGGAATATACGGACTCAAAGGAAGGACGATGGTCCAGATGAGTTTAAGTAAAGATGCTACGGTTTTTCAGACGGAAATAGCCGCGGTACATCATTGCATCGGAAAAATTAATAAGCACAGTAGCTCCAATCGCACGGTGGCCATTTTCTCCCATACTCAAGCGGTGCTAACGGCACTAGATTCGGTGCAGGTCGATTCAAGGCTTGTGTGGGATTGTGTGTGTGCTCCGGGGCACGAGGGCTACCGGAGGAATGAAACAGCTGACGAATTGGCCCGAGAGGCCTCGTGGGTGGCATTCATAGGACCGGAGCCCACCTTTGGCATTGCAAAAACAAGAATCAAATCGGCCATAAGAAAGTGGACCGAGGATAAATCTCGGGAAAGATGGAGGAACTCCCCAGACGAGAGATCGACGAAACAGTTCCTTGGAGAGCAAATGCCTAAGCTAGCAAAAGGACCTACTGCGCAGGGACAGAAAGTCCATCAGAAGTATAGTGGGCCTACTAACAGGGCACTGCAGGCTCAACAAGCACATGAATAAAATGGGCTTGACAGAAGAAACGATATGTAGATTCTGTCAAATTGAGGAAGAAACCGCGATCCATGTATTGTGCCAATGCGAGGAATTGGCAAGGACGCGTCTATCACACATGGGAGACTAATATCCCGAGGCGAGACTATATGCGGAAGAACCGCTCTTAAAGCTAATAAGTCTAATTAAAGGAATAAAGATGGAGAACGTACTCTAAGGAGGCATGAGGACCACAATAGATCTGCAAAGGTCGTAGTGGAACAGGCAGCGTTGCCACCTCAAGTAATCTAATCCAATCTAATCTAACCATGCAAAAACTTACAACGTAAGCACAATTTGTATATGCCAATAATCCGTGAGAAAAATTAAGCTTTGTCAAACGCAGACTGAAACTGCAGACTAATTAGTCTGTAATTCTCAGAAGAGAAAAGTATTAAGGTACTGACAGCTCTCGAATTGATAATCAGTGTTCTACGACCTTGAAGGGGATGAGAGGACGGGCGGTTATTCAGTATTTTTGTTGGTTTTGTCCGTGCTCCTTTCTTAGAAACTTCTGAACAATGCTCGAATAACCCACAGAAATGTTTGAGTCTAAGAGAAGAAGTTGATTGTTTCATTAGCTTATGGACTATTTCATTCAAAGAAGGGCACACCTTACTGATCTTACTGAGAGTGTTAAATAGATATCCTCCCAGTTCAACTTAGAAATTACCAAACCAGACTATGTGTATACTGAAACATAGTAGTAAGTAACAATTGGATATAAGTAATATATATTGGATATAAGATAATAAGTGCAAAATGCAAACTTTTCGGATTTGCAGCTGTTTGATTATTTGTTCTTTTTCGTACTTTTAGTTTCACAATCTTTTTGACAACGTAGCTTTCCAGGTTAGATCTTATGTGGTTCAGCTTCCATCCTACAAGTATCAATGGTTTTAAGTTGATTGTAGATACTTTTACTGATTTGTCTTTAGTGTCGGCCTTACTTTCCTAGATCATAGATATTTTTTAACTTTTTGCATTAAATATGCGCACTTCTTTCAACATGAATACGATCAAGTTTCTTCCAATTTATTACGAGTTTACAAATAACATAATTACATGCAATTTGTTTTTGTTTGTGCATAGCAAACGTCAATAGCAAATTAACAACTTCATTAGTAAATCATTAGTTTAGGTTGGTTGTATTTACCTAACACTGCATAAATTTGAAGTATTTTAGTTTCGAAAACAAGGCAGTTTTTTTAAAGGCTGTCAATCAAGATGCCTGTTCGAACCACACATTTCGTAATGAATATCAGAATTATCATTCCGAATCGTTTTAGAGTAGCTAAGCTACCACGATATGTTTCTACGCGTTCATGGGTACCTCAGATAAGATAAGTATGTAATTTGCGCTGAAGAGCATGCAAAAGCGTATTAAAAGCAAAACGAGTACGGTCGAAATTACAAAAACAGGATTCAGTAATCTCTTGCTTAATTTAAAAAAATTGAACAAACACGTTGTAAACGCAAGAGAGACCGAATTCAGAAAGGAAAAGGAAAAAAAGCGACGACGAAAACGACTCTCGGACTGTTGGCACGGGTCTCACAACACACGACGACGCGTACACAACTACATGAGATAGCGAACGCAGTACCATCAATCATTTAGCCCGAACTACGCCCCAAAGCTGTCGACTAAACAAACATATAATTATGTATATGAACCTCTGTTTATACTGGTAACTATGATTACCTCTGTATAGCCGTATCCGTTTCGGAGATCAAGACAGCGCGATAAGACGAAGACTTTTGGCTTTGTGAGGTGGTTTCGGGTTTGGAGGTTCGGGATTTGGATAGGCGAAAAGGTGTTTTGCTCGTAGCCGTGTAGATGTATGATTGCAACGTGTCGAGAGATATACATATATAGTTGTGAATGTGGAAGGGTTATTTTTAATATTGAGATGTTTTGCGTTACAATTATTTCTTTGCGAGGTGAAATAACATTAATTTAGATTGAATTTAGATGGACTTGGAGTCCGTTCATTTGGAAATAGTGACTAGAAAATTGACTATAGGTGGTTAATTATTTCCTGTATTTGTACCAGAATATTTCTTCATTTGCAACGTGATGCTTTCTGAATGTGATATTTCTAGGTCTATAAATAATTTTCTCAAAAATGATTTCAATGCACCTATAACCCATTATATATTATTATTGGTTATTATTAACTGAAGACGAAGGGGACAACATAGTCGGCAGCAGAGAAGAAATATTACAAAGATGGAAGCAATATTTTGAAAAACTACTGAGCGAGGGGGAAATATAAAACAAAGAATCCGAGAAACAAGGACAAATGGATGAAGGCACAAACACCGAAGAAGCAGTTACGTCTCCAAAGGAAGAAATAAATGGAGTAATAGAAAGCCTGAAGAACAACAAAGGCTCCAACAGAAATCAAATAATGACCGAAAACATAAAATATGGAGGGAAAACGCTAAAAAGAGAATTATCAAAGATAATAAGAAATATATGGGAACAAGGGAGGATGCCAGAAAATTGGAGAAATGGCTGTAATTTTACCACTACACAAAAGGGAAGAAATGTCGAAATGTAAGAACTACCGGGGAATCGCGCTCATAGACGTAACATATAAAGTAATTGCCACAGTACCTAAAAAAGGGTTAGACATATTTGCAGAGAGTGCAATAGGAGAATATCAGTGCGGATTTCGAAAAGGCACATCTACGATAGACCAGATTTTTCTTCTACAGCAAATTTCAAACCAAAGATGCGAGTACGATATGCCAACACATATGGTCTTCATCGATTTCAAGACAGCTTATGATTCAATAGACAGAACGGAAATGTTTAAAGTATTGTAAAGATTGGGCATACTTAGAAAGCGTATTAAACTAGTACAGATGACCTTAGAACAATCGATAAACATGGTCAGAATAGAGGGTTACGAAACCAGTGAATTAGAAATCAAAAGGGGGCTGGGACAAGGAGACCCATTATCCAGATTGCTATTTGGCCCGGTACTAGAGGCAGCGATAAGAAATAGCAGAAGCAACAGATAAGGACATTACACACAAAGAGCCATCAATGTTTGGCAAATGGAGATAACCTAGTCATGATAGCGAACAACCAAAAGGAACTTAGTAGAGTAACAACACAACTCATAGAGGAAGCATCGAAACTGGGACTGCAAATCAATAAAGCACAAACAGAATTTTTGCAATTAAAGAATACGCATCACGATAACCAGAATAAAACCTTGTAAATCCAAAACTATAATAAGGAAAAGATAACACTCAAACAGACAGTCAACTATGTATATTTAGGCATATGGATAACTAATAAATGCCAAGAAGGGGCAGAAGTAGACTTCAAACTGCCAAAGAGTAATAAATGTGCAGCAAAGTTACGGAAAATAATCCGATCTAAAGGGTTTTCATGGGGGACCAAAATAACAATCTGCAAGACGGTGATACGGCCTACCCTCCTATATCGGAGTGAAACATGGACGATGACGAAAAGAGATCAAGGAAAAGACGGATATGGGAGAGAGGGGTCCTGCGGAGAATTTTTGGAGGAAACATAATAGATGGAGGTTGGGAAAGAAGATCTAACGAAGAAATATACAATCCTTTCAACGAATCTACGATAGATGAAACTGTAAAGTTAAGGAGGCTACAATAGCTGGGACATTTAGAGAGAATTGATGACACCAGAGTAGTCAAAGGGATAGCGTGGAGAAGACCGGAGAGCAAGAGAAGGAGAGGAAGGCCAACGAAAAAGTGGAGGGAAGCAATTATGGAAGACATCAGAGAAAAGAAAATAGCAAACTGGAAAGAGAAGGTGAAAACTCGATAAAATTGGAAAAAAGAAACAAAACCACAGCCTATAGCCCTGAATAACCTGGATAAAGCGTTTATATATTATTATTTGTATTATTATTATTATTATACATGTATTGTTAGTTACTGTTTAGATGTTCAAATCTATTTGTGCAAGATCCCGCCTCTTTCAATGGGGGAGATAACTGATAACAGTAAACATACACCTCTTTATTTTACTCGATATGTATGACAATAATTTTCCTCCGAAACTTCATATATCTTTTTCATCTTTCCTGTGATAGGAATTTATTTTTATTACAAATTTTGTTGTATTCCTTATTAACCTCTTCCTGTTTTAATTTAATCCGTAAGTTGTAATTTTTCACAACTTATGCGTTAAATTAATGTAGGAGATTGTATGTAGTAAAAATAAGTCTTTTCCTTTATCACAATCCTGTGTCTATCTCCTTTTTGATGTAAGGCTTGGATAAGTTTCCTCTTTTCTACATAATTCTCTCCACCGTTTTCTGTCTCTGGTCTGATCGGTGATTCCTTCTCACCTAATCCCTGTTTCTACCGCTGCTTCCATGATGTCGTCATTCCATTTTCTTCTTGGTCTTCCTTTTTTGTGGTTTTCTGTCACTTGTGTCTCATACACTTTCTTCGTCAGTCTTTCATCGTTCATACGACACATATGGGCGAACCATCTTAACTGATCCTTCTGTATTACTCTCCATATGTGTTTAATTTCTAGGTTTTGCCAGTATTTCTCATTTTTCATTTTGTCTTCCTTGGTCTTGTCTTCTATTCATCTTAGGAATCTCATATCCGTGGCATTCAGTTGCGATTCGACCTTCTCTGAATTTGTCCAGGTCTCATTGCTGTACGTTATTTTTCGTCTTATCACTTGTTTCACTATTTCTGTTTTGATCTGTTTTGGTATTTCATTTTGTCTCAGAAACGTAGTCCTCATCTCATAAAACATTCTTGCTGCTTTTTTCATTCTTTTATAATTTCTTTTGCTCCATTTCTCCGTCCCATTGAATTATAGTACCTAATTATTTGTAATTATTAACCTGTTCTATTGTCCTTCCTTCTGTTTTGATGTTGTCTTTTCTTTCCTCCTGCAATTATCATTGATTTGGTCTTTTCGATTTTTATTTTCATGTTTATCTTTGCTAATCTCATTCACTTCCCAGTGACTCATTTTTAGTGGTTTCATTTGTTTTTTTGGCATTCTTTATGGCTTTATTTAGTACAATCAAACACAGCAATGGACTAAGCACTCGTCCCTGTTTTACCCCTATTTGTACTATCCCTATACATCTCTCGTATTAACTCTATTGTTCTGTTATCTATATTTCTCTTTTCTAGCGCTTTCCGTATGTCTTGAGTGTAAAAGAAATAAAAGTGATTAAAGAAACATCGACAAATAAATGTTCTGTTTGCTGTGCCATGACTAACTAATCATAACAAATGTCCGAAGGGATTACAGCGTTATAATTGATAACCGCATGTACAACTGTTCTTGTCTTACAGCTACAGCGTTGTTTAAACGAACTTGTAACTCGTCGATGGTGTTTACTTCCGTCTCATAAATTTAGATTTTCCCATAAGTAAGAGTCGATCGTTGTTAAGTCAGACGAACGCGGTAGCCATACAATCGGACTAAACGAAAATATTTACTGGAAAAAAGAATTAGTAAATTAGTTTAGATGAACACTATTTACTTTTAATAGGTGATTACAATCCACTCGACTTTGCTGTACATATTCTCTGCATTTTACTAGCATCTATAGTTCCCTGTCTAAACATACGCGTCAGATTTTTAGAAATCGATGAATTCACACACTGTTACTAAATACATACATATATGCCCGAATGCAGTGGTATGAAGTAGTATTTCAACGATCTCAGGCGATCTTTTTCTGAAAGTTTAAAAATTCACTTCAGCTTTCCTGTAACAGTGGAAATGCATTTTCTGTAATGATGTTATTTTACTTTTTTGAACTTTCTTCAGTTTTAATTTGATGCGTAAGTTATGAAAGGCGGTGTATGTATAACGTGAACATTTGACTTTGAAATGATGATTTTAATCATAATCTTGTCGAAGATGACAAGGAATTAATTACCGCGTTCTAACTTTAATCTGCAAATTCCGAACCTGAAGATCAAAACCCTTAGCGGTTGTGTTGGATATTGCATAATTAAGTAAACATTTCGGCTAATCGTTTGGCATTTTTTGTTTTTCTATCATAGGCCACGTTTCCTCAAGTTTAGAAATCCGTACTCATATCAAATAGGAAACGATATACCCAAGTGGGGATACGTATAGCAAAGGAAAATTACTTAGCTACAATGACGTACTCGAACTGCATAAATTTTAATCCTAAAACGATAACTCTACACTCCAACTGCGCGAAGCAGTTAAAAGATTCAGTTAATCTAGCACATGAATTACCCAAAACGTCAATTGACTTGTCCTGCAAGTACGTAAGTAAGAACTATTCAGTACAATCCGTACAATAACGTAGGACTTACAGCCGAAGTCAGAAACAAAACCGTTTCCGGATTCCAAAGTGTCATGACTGAAATATGTAGCAGAAAAAATTAATAACAAAAATATGCATAAAATTTTGAAATAAACTAAGAAAATAAAATAATATAAAATAAAACTTTACGTTTTGCCATTCTTGGAAGTGACTTCTTCAGGAGCTGAAGGCCACTAAAGAACAGATCAGGTATAGGGCAAGAATTGGCCGAACGTTGCAGTTCATTGAGCAGTGAGCAATAGATTCCTGGAACAATAGTAGACATTTATAATATAAGAAGAAGGAAAACCAACTTCACTATCATCCCCAGAAAACTAATTCTTGTAGGGGCTCATGTAACACTTTCAATAAATATCATGGAATTTTGGAGAATTGGGGACAACGGGGCTTAATACCATTGGTAAAACAAGATTCTTTTTTCTATGGATGGGTGCCACTTTAATATATCTTCCATACCTCTTTTAGACAGCATGGTTTGTGTAACGCCACTTCAACTCAATCACGGCCCTGCCAACATTTTCTAAATTTTGTAATATTATGTACACATGTGTTCGTCTTATGGTCTCGTAAAAACGTTTCACACATTTGATGCTCCATAGCTCCTTTCACCTTGAACTTGCTAGAATTTCAAGTTTTAAGGGCCCGTTGCAACGGACTTGAAGACCAACTGTACTCAACTCAAACCTTTATACGCGGGCAAGTCAATATATACGTCGCAAACGTCAGTTTACCTCATACCGTTTTAAATTACGAACGCATTTTGAGGATGTGAGATGTTGTACGATGTAGGTACGAGGTCAGTCAGAGGCAACCAGTGCACGATGGCGGGCGTGTTGCATAGGTGTACACGAGCAGAACAGCGTGCAGTTGTGCGTTGTTTGTTAGCCAAAGAGCTATCCACAGAAGAAGTGCATTGATGATGCATCCCGTGTACGGTGACAACTGTTTCTCAGGATAAACACAATGGACCTTGCAGCACATCACTCGGTACAGTGAGGAAGGGGATGACTTCATGGCACGAGTTGTTACAGGGGACGAGTCTTGGTTTCAACACTTTCAACTCGAATTCGAATTTGGACCCCTAAAAGGTCATGTGG